>OZ014492.1:46662949-47930552 GCA_963966045.1 Xestobium rufovillosum | reverse complement strand
GTTCTCCTCCAAGCTGGTGTTGTGGTAAACGCAGCAGATTTCAAAGGTCTAACTCCTTTAATGACTGCTTGTATGTTTGGGAGGAAAGCGACGGCAGCGTATTTGCTGGGCATGGGTGCCTTAAATCATCTGGTTGATATAAATGGGGACACTGCCTTGCACTGGGCAGCTTATAAAGGTCATGTTGATCTGATAAAATTGCTGATGTATTCTGGGGTTAATCTTCAAGAACCTGATCATTTTGGTTCTACGCCTTTGCACCTTGCTTGTCTTTCAGGAAGTGTGGCATGCGTTAAGTTATTATGCGAGAAGGTTGTAACTTCTTTTACAAGCCTCCATGAAAAACTTAAAATGTATATTTTTCAGAATAACATTAATTTGGAACCGTTGGATAAAAATGATAAGACACCGCTTATGTTAGCACAAAGTCATCGCCATGGGGACATAGTTCAAGTTTTGCAAAATGAGAAGAAAAAGAGGTCGAGCTGGTTCCCTCCAGTAAACAAGATTTGGGGTTTACTGTTCGGAAAAGCTGGAAATTCTAAAATGCCACTTCTTTTCTTTATGTGTTCCGTACTTTTGTGGGCTTACCCCATGTATATTATTAGGGTGAGTGAAATTTTCCAAAACTAATTGCTTTGAATAATTTGGAATACTTTCTAGTGCATACCTATCACGTGGAATATTCTTCGGGGTTCCCACTACTGCTTCATTTATTGGAATGCTGTAATGTGGATTTGTTGGATTGTGGCGAACCGCAAAAATCCTGGTTACATTCCAGTCAATTCTGAACCTTATCATAGAGCAATAAAACAAATTCCTTGCTTCGACAAGTGGAAGAAGAGAAATGGTTTGCTCAACAGATTATGTCATACCTGTAGATGCCTGAGGCCTTTGAGGGCAAAACATTGCAGAATTTGCAACAGATGCGTTTCATATTTCGACCACCACTGTCCATTCATCTACAACTGCGTTGGTTTGAGAAACAGAACATGGTTTTTCTTATTTGTAATGAGTGTGGCAATCAACTGCTCTTTTACTATTTACTTCGCAACGTACTGCATAGCAGTTGAAGGATTCGGAGTTCTGTATGTACTGGGATTAATTGAAGCCTTCATATTTTCAGGATTGGGGTGGATCCTCACATGCACATCTGTAAGATTTTTTTTCTATTTTGGTGCCCTTCTGCGTGTTAGCGTGTGCAGTCATGAAATCAGAATGGGTCTGCTAGAAATCGTGGAAATACTTACTCAGTACAAAATATGATCGGCCTGTTAAATTAATGATACATACATATAATATTTATTTACGTTAGGCAGCGAAATAAAAAATAACAATTAACAATAATGTAGATATTAAGAAAAAAATTAAATTTATTGCACCATTAAAATTATTCAATGCTAACGACTGAGACTTACAACGCTCCGCTCGCTTCGCTCCGCTCCGCTTGACCTTAACCTGACAGATTTTTGGACAAAAAGTGTCAGTTGTAAGCGTTTATAATGTCATTCTCTTCAAAGGTGCGAATTTTCATGTGAATAATATTTGAAAAGAATAATATAAACGCTAACGACTGACACTTTTTAATATAAAAGTCTGTCGGGTTAAGGTCAAGCGGAGCGAAGCGAGCGGAGCGTTATAAGTCTCAGTCGTTAGTATCCAAATGATAATGTTAAAACAAGCGCCCAAATAATTACTTCCCATAGAAAAATGACCAAGAAAGTCAAATGGGCCTAAAACTTAAACAAATACAGAATAACGTTATAAAATCCAAAAGTTTCAACATACATATACATAAAAAATAGTGTCCTATTAAATTTCCAATTATTATGTAAATAATTCTGGACAGTTTGCCTTGTAATTATATTTTCCTGCTACTCTCCAACCACATTTTCAGCATCAAGTACGTCGTATGCGTACATTTTTTAATTTATACAAAAAGATGTTAACCTTAGAAACAATTTAAAACATTTAATGATATGAAATAAAATATAACGTAATTCACGTGGAAAAATACGCCCAAAGATGTTAATTAGTAATTTATTTTCCAGGTATTGCACGCTTGCATGAACTTAACAACAAATGAGATGTTTAACTATAAAAGATACCCGTATTTGAGAGACAAACGGGGAAGATACTTTAATCCATTTTCAAGAGGACCTGTCTTAAATTTAGTCGAATTTTTCTTCTGCACCCCGGATGATTTTGACGAAGATTACTCATACGAGTATATTTGACGCAAGTGATAAATCGTGTTGTTTTTTAGAAACATTATCAATAAAATTGTAAGCTTTGTAATCGTAATTAATAAACTTCCCTGTAGTCGGGGAGCAGACCGCCTGAAAGATACGTTTTAAACACTCTCTATATACAACTCGAATACACACAAGAAAATGAAGCTGATTCTTATGTAAAATGATCTGCCGGATTCGAATTTTGAGGTCGCCAAAAGATCGGGAATTGCGAAAATGCCGGAAAATCGGTTTTTCGTAAAATTTTTATAAATCAATTTTCGACCATTTTTAAAACTTTTCTCGTTGTATTTCAGCAACGAAAAGAGTTAGAGATCTGTTTTTTTCGTAGAATATACACTGAAGTGTGCTGATTATCACAGTTTACTCACGTTGCCTCTACAATTTTCCAATTTTATGAAAAAAAATGGTTTCTTGCTGGACCGCAAATTTGTGTAATGTATTTTTCATGCATCGGGTAAGTAATCTTATTTTTCGGAATTAACATATACATATGCGAGACCAAACACGGACAAAGGCTCGAAATTATTTTTGGTGAAGAAACGAAACATTAATGTTGTTGCTGAAAAAAGTTACAGCGAGTTAAAACATAAATAATTCGTGCCCGCTAGCCGCGCTGATGGGTTGATAGGGGTTCGGGCTTTATCACATGTAAGGTTATTTTCATGGAAGGAGTACACAGCCAGGAATTAAAAATGTCCGAATTATTTTTTTTAAAGACCAAAGTCTTCCCACATGTGAGAAACGAAGATGTCAATAACAAGTATGTCCTCCTCTGTTCTCGAGCAAAACATTAACACGTCTGTACATTCCAATAAAAAGGTTATTAATGGCTTCCTGCGGTATGTTGTTCTATTCTTCTTGAGCAGCAACAATTATCTCCTGAAGGATGAAAGGGGGGTTATCTCTATTTAAAATGGCCCTTTTTAGCATATCCCACACGTTCTCACAAGGATTCGAGTCGGGTGAGTTTGTTGGCCAATTCATGCTTGGATGATTGGTTGGATAATGTTTTGGACGTAAATGTTTCCCGTCATGGTTTTCGGCACGTGAATAAGTGGAGTGCGACGACCATACCCCTCTCAAAACATTACTGTTTCGCCTTGATAAGGAACAACTTCTCTAGCAAAAGTAAGTCTTTCTTGTCGTCCCGGTCCCCTAGAGACCCTTTCACACCGATAATCACTCACTAACCCAATTTTTGTTTTATCAGAAAAATTATATGTTTTGCTACGGAAAACGTATTTAACTTTCATGTTAAAAGAGCTTTTTTCCAGGTGCTGTATATAAAACGGCTTGCCAATAACATTCACAAATAGCTCTGAACTGGATTGTGTTACTATAACACATTTCTGTAAATGTAAAAATTTTACCTGTTCTTTTCGATGTGCATGCATGAAATCTAATGTGCAATGTATAATATCCTGTTTATGTGAAGGGAAATGCAATTTGTCGGAATAAAAAATACGAATGTTCTCGATATTAATGCAGCGTTTGTACGCCCGCACATAAACCACTACTACACGGCTCAGCGCGGCTAGCGCGCACGAATTATTTATGTTTTAACTCCCTGTAACTTTTTTCAGCAACAACATTAATGTTTCGCTTCTTCACCAAAAATAATTTCGAGCCTTTGTCCGTGTTTGGTCTCCCATAAGTATAGGTTAATTCCGAAAAATAAGATTACTTACCCGGTGCATGAAAAATACATTACACAAATTTGCGGTCTAGCAAGAAAAAACTTTTTTTCATGAAATTGGAAAATTGTAGAGGCAACGTGAGTACATTGTGATGATCAGCACACTTCAGTGTATATTCCACGAAAAAAACAGATCGCTAACTCTTTTCGTTGCTGAAATACAACGAGAAAAGTTTTAAAAACGGTCGAAAATTTATTTAAGAAAATTTTAGGAAAAATCGATTTTCCGGCATTTTCGTAATTTCCTATCTTTTCGCGACCTCAAAATTCGAGTTGTATAGAGGGTGTCGACTACTGGCCAAAACCTGCTAAAATTTCAGGAAAATGGAAAAATAAGGTTGTAAAGTATTTTCTCAATAAGTATGCAAGTTCAAACCGAAATTGACTTTGAAGCATAAACTACAAGCAAGTCATATGTAACATGAATTCTCTTCGTATTATTGTTTTCATCGGTTTCGATTTTGACACCATCAACTTTTTTGACTTCTTCGTAAAAATCTACCATGTAGTTCTCCAATTCTTCCGTGGGGATTTGGGAAATAAACGGGTTTACAGCTTTCGCAGATTCTAAAAAACAAAGTTTTAAAAAGCAAGAAAAATAAAAATAAATTTTAAAGTTTATTCGAAATATTTACCTTGTAATATTTTTTGATTGTCATACGTAAAACTTTTTCGTTTGAGCCTACAAAAATGACTTCTAAATCCAGTGAGGCTTATAAGTTCTTCAAAATCATTAACGGGATCATTCGAGTCGTGATACGGAGAAACAAATCTTTTGTAGTTTTGAAGATATGGTCCCCATTTATTGCTTTTCGCCATGGTTTCGTAAATTGTGAATATTGGATTTCGAGCCAAAAACACTAAAAGTATGTCCCCTTTCGGTTTTAACATGAAATGTAAGTTTTCCAACGCTTTTCTAGAAGAAAATTATCATAACATCGGTCATTGTACTTAAGTGTTTTATAATACCTTTGATCCTGAATCCAGTGCAAACAATAGAATGAAAAAATATGATCAAAAAACTTTTCGAAACGAAGAGGAATTTCTTTGGAAATATCGCCCTCGACAAAATCGAGTTTTTTATTTGATCCGCATTTGGAATTGGCCAAATTCACCATCCCTTTCGATGCGTCCATACCAACCAACTTGTTCAAGTTTTCCGGCAACAGAGGGAATAGAACCTCAATGGTAACATCACCATCTCCACACCCAACATCCAAAACGTTTACATTATCTTCTGACCATCTGACCAGCTGAAAGAATTTTGTCAAAACATATGTTGCATCTGATCTCTGTACTCCGTGATATTTAGAGTAAAGATTAAATTGGTCCATTTTTCAATTCTTAGTTTGAAGTGATTCTGACAACACAGGCTTTGAGTTAAGCGCCGAGAGTTTTATACGCGAGAGAGGGAGGCAAAAGGATAAGGTGTACACGTTAAGTGAGAAACTGAGGTCCTCAAAAGTTTCAAGCAACATAGGACCAACTTTGTTGAATTTTATTTATTATAGTATTTATTTGTTATATCGCCACTAATAAAATATTAACAAAAATTAGGAACTCACTCATTTGAAGACAAATTTTTATGTTTGTATTACATCCGTAAAACAGGATTGTAAAAAAAGGAAGTACCGCATCAACAGAATTTTAAATGAACTAGGAATAGAATAGAAAAAAAGTTTAACAATTACCTAAGCCTATTTGTTATTCAGAAATAGGTGACCCTCGCCGTGACATTTTTTTATCTGGAGTGTTTTTAAACGAACAAGAGGTCGGAACTATTTTTGTCTTTTTAATTTATTTTTTGTAAAAGCTGATAACACATAACGTTATAAAACCCGATTTAACTGACCACTACAACACATAAGAGTTTAGGACCCTCGAATATTCAAGAGCCGGTTAGGTCAACCAACTCGATCAAAACAAAAAAAGTTATAGGAACAAAAAAATGTAATTGTGTCTGGTCAGGGCTACTCTGTAAACAGGGGTCGTCTCATATCTTTTTCGTCTTCTGGAGAGCAGTTGTTTCAGACGGACAGTGGCGGAGGTATTCCAATAAAAGAAACCCTTAAGCCCGTTTACATTCAACTAAATATCGTTATGATTCGTAATTTTTATATACTTGCAAATTCTTGTTTCAAATTTTGTGCAATACTAAGTAGCAGAGAGCAGGATTTATTTTATTATATTTCAGTAAATTTGACTCTATCATTTACACAGTTTTGTTCTCTTATTATATAAATCATTTCTAAAATTCTAAAATTCTAAAATTTTAGCATCATTAAATTCAAAAGTATGATTTCATTACCACATATTATTAAAGGTATGTCATACAATATTAATAACTTATTGGCAAAATACAACTTACAAATATCACACAAAAATTATAACAACTCAAAAATTTTGCATTCTAGTTTAAAAACACTCATTCCTAAACGAATGAAAACCCACACTGTATACAAAATTAAATGTAAAGACTGTGGAAAAACATATTGGTCAATTCAAAAATCATTTAGAAACAACACAAATATGAAAACAGTAATTCTGCAATAAGCAAACATATGAAAAACAACAATCATTTAACAACAACAACAATTTCAAACAAAAATCAATGTATATTGCACCAAACTAGTTTGTACAGTTAAATTATGGAACAGTTCCCGACTTGTGGAAAATTAGACAGCCATATTTTTATCTTTCCAAGATTTTTCTATTATATGAGTTACGCGATCATGTTAACTTGGTGCAAGTTCAGTGACCGATGATTTTGATATTCGGTTTTTCTGAGTGTTCACAATTCATTGGACCGGATCCCATTTGGGTTACATTTGAAATAGTTAGATACTGCAGCAGAAGTGTACTTTCTCCTGTAATAGGGTCATGGTCTAATCCTGGTGGGATTCTAGCTTTTCAAAGGTTTTTTATTGATCTTTGTGGAGGTACACATTCCGCAGCCCATTAGGCTAGGTAAGTAACTCATTAATTGTAGGAAGACACACGTGAATTAAAAATGTACTAGTTGTAGAAATATATATTTTAGATACCAATAATTAAATTCAAAATTACGTGTTTTACGAAATCTTCAATTTTCTTAAGGTCGTCCCCCTTTCCCTGCGGGAAGCTCCACATGTTCCGGGGCAAGAATAAGGTTCTCCGAAACTCGCTTTTTCAATATCTGTCAAGAAAATTTGAATCGGTCAACATTTGAAAAAGTTATTAAAGGAAAACGAGAGGGATGCATTTTCAGTTCGGAACGCTCCAAAAAAGCACTTTTCGATACTCCGTCGCGGATTTAATTTTTTATTTACATTTTTTCTAATCATCGGAGATGAAGGTATGAACTATGTAGTGTCTCAAAGCCCTTTCCAATTCTTATTTAAAAAAATCTTCTGTCCGCCAGAAGTAAAGACTGCATTTTTCGACCCCTCTAATTGTTGTAAAAACTATCACGTGTAATGTAAATCGGTTCGACGGGTGGATCGGGGTTTATTTACCCGCAGAACCAGGCATCCTTTTTCAAGGGATATGATAAAAATATAAACTTTTATTTACTTTAAATACATAACTATATAAATAATAAATAATATCCATATTGTTATTTATTTTTTTTTCTTTTTGTTATAAGCATACCTACTAAAATTACTTTAAAATAATCCCTGAAGTTTCAGTTTTTTGCTTAAATAGAATTTAAGTATTACAGGTACACACATACACACGTCTTTACAAAAACATCCTACAAATGAACATAATTTGCAAAGCCCCATTAACACCACATTTTAAAACATAAATTACAAGAACATAAAAAATAAATTATAACATTATACATAAAAATTTTGTACTTTTACCCTCTTATTTTGCAGCGCATACCACAAACAGTTTATACGTAAAGAAAATCTCTTCTTCGTTGTTATTTTCTTTAACTGTAATTCTCACTTGATCGTGATTTTTCACCTCAGTAAAAAAATCTGAAATGAACATGTCCACTTGATTTTCAGGTATTTTGGGTATAAATGGATTTACGGCGATCACGGCTTCTACAAATAATTTGTGCTGTCGGATATATCAATGATTGAAAGAATTACTAACTTACGTTTCCATATTCCGTAATTTGGAAACGTGTAAGACAAGTCTAGAGCTTTACATAATTTCACGTTAAAGCCAGTTTCCTTCAGGAGATTTTCAAGATCACTTTCTGGATTTTCAGAATGATGATATGGGGATATGTAGTTTTCATAATTCGTCATGTATTCTCTCCATGCACTCTTTCTAGCCATATTTTCGTACACAGTAAAAATTGGATTGCTTGCTAGGAATGCCACTAGCATGCTACCATTTGGTTTTAGCAAGCTATGCATATTTTTCAAAGCCCTTCTGCAATTAAATAATAAATAAAATTGAATATTTTCCAAAATAAGTTTTCATTAAAATTATCTAAATTGAATGTTTAAAGTTTTAAAAAGTAAAAAAGTTATCTGAATAGAGTGGCGTCAGAACTTTTGTACGTTATTCGCTTTCTCTTATATAACATCCAATAAATATCAGACTTAAGCACCTATGTGTCAGTGAACTTCAGAAATCTCAATTGATTAAAATTATTTGACAACTTTGTCATCCCCTTTTTGTTTTTGTTCTAAAACAGTTTTTGTTTTGCGATACCTAACGCTAGTTTTCAACCCCAATTACCGAATATAAGTGCCGCATCTGTCATGTCAAATGAAGATCTTATTTAATACTTTGAATTGATATTATTTATTTATTTATTATGAAAATGTACGCGTAAAAGCTCTGTTATTATAAACTCCCATTATTTTAAACAATTTAATCTTTTTAATCGAAGACCGCCTAATTTACCAACATAATCTATAGTTTACCTTTGCTGATGGATCCAATGGAGGCAATAAAATGAGAAAATGTGATCGAAATTTTCTTCAAAATCAGCTGGGACATCGACCGCTGCTATATCGAGCTTGCAGAATTTCACGCTATAACTCCCCCACTTACTTTTCGCGAATTCAATCATATCCCAAGATGAGTCGCCCCCGATTACCTGATGGACACTTTTCGGTAAACGCGGTAACAAAATTTCGCACGTAACATCCCCTGTGCCGCAGCCAAGATCAAGAACTTTTTCGGTCTTTTCTGCAAATTGCACAAGATCAAGATAATTGTCGAGTACATATTTTGCGTCCTTCTTTTGTAAACTATTATTTTTGTAGTAATTTTGCGGTTGCATTTCAATTTATTCTAATTCGTTAGTTCTTGAGGAGACACTGACAACTATACGATATTTTTTTCGGAGATCATCTGCTTTTATATTGGGAGGGGATGCCCGGACCAGAATTTGACTTTTCAGTGAGACAGAGGTTCTCAAACGCGTTTCTTCAGCGAGGCAAAAGCTGGGTGCAGCTGAAGACATAGTTTCCGGTTTTTACTAATACTTTCAATAATTGTAAATAAATAATTATGTCAGAAGAAATGTTGAACTTTCCGACTTCAAATTACACGTATCCATTTTATTTGATTAGCTAAAACAATATCACAAATCCGGCAACATAATTGCAGATTTCTTTTTGCATATTTTTACGATCCAAGATGAAATTTCCTCTTTCCCTAGTGTAATATTCATGAACATCCGAAAACGGTTTCCTAATATCAGATAAAGTCAGGCATTAATCCTAATTGTATCTTATGTTACTTTAACATATCACTATAAATACCATTATTTCGTAATTTCTGCAATTTGCGTATCTGTTTTATGGTTCTACTGCGTATATTCAGAATATTTACTATTGGAAGATAGGGTTACCTTGAATTTCTTTAAGTTCAATTTTAATTTATGTGCCTTCATCCTGCATGCATGAAACAAGTAGGAAAGTTAGAGATGGATAGGTTAGCATTAGACGTAGTAGGTATTAGTGAAGTACGATGGCCAGAAGCCGGAGACTTCTGGAGCGGAGATTTTAGAGTAATACACACAGGATCTGTAGGAGGAAATTCGGGAGTAGGAATTGTTATGCGGAAAAAAGTAGGGCAGAGTGTAGAAAATTTCTTACAGCAAAGTGACAGGGTAGTTATGGTTAGGTTAGATTCGAAACCTGTAAAAACAGTAATAATACAGGTATATATGCCCACTTCTAACTACAGTGATGAGGTCGTAGAGGCAGTTTATAGTGATATTGAACATGTGCTAGATTTTGTGAGAGGACACGAAAATTTAATAATTATAGGAGATTTCAATGCAGTCGTAGGCACAGGGCGAGAGGGCGGAATAGTTGGTCGCTTTGGATTAGGCAATAGGAACGATAGGGGAGTGAGACTGATAGAGTTCTGCGATAAACATAACTTAACGGTCGCGAACACTCTATTTCACCATCATGTTAGGAGACGCTACACGTGGAAGATGCCAGGAGACCTAGGGAGATATCAAATAGATTACATTCTTGTTAGGCAAAGATTTAGAAATCAAGTTAGGGATTGTAGAAGTTATCCAGGAGCAGATATAGATAGTGATCACAATATAGTCGTTATGAAGGCCAATCTTAAATTTAAGATTTTGAAAAAACGAAGCGGAAGAAGGTATCTTGACCCAGAGAAACTAAAAGATGATGATACGCGCGATAAGTTCGAGAAAAAGACAAACGAAGCACTAAAGGGCGCGGGCGAAAATATTGTTAGGGACATAGAGGAAGAATGGAATTGCATTAAAAATAGTTTAGTTTCCTCAGCTAGGGATATTTTGGGTCATAAACAGAATGAAAGTAGGAAACCCTGGATAACAAAACATATTGTGAGTCTAATAGAGGAAAGGCGCAAATATAAAAATAGGTTAGATGAAATAGGGAAACAAAGATATAAGGCGATCAAGTGGGAAATTATTCGGAAATGTAGGAAAGCGAAAGAGCAATGGATCGATGATAAGTGCAAAGAAGTGGAAAATAAGTTCGAAATAGGAAAGACTGATGAAGCATATAAAATAGTTAGGAGAAATTTTAGAGAAATTGGATCTAGTACCAAAAGCATTAGGAATGAGGCAGGAGATATCCTAATCGAAAGCGGGGAGAAGGCAGATAGGTGGAAAGAATATTTAGGAAACTTATATGCGGGACAGGAAGTGCAAGATATATTAGAAAGTGAAAGCAGTGTAGAAGGGGATAACCTAGGGAGTCCTATAATGAGAGAAGAGTTTGAGCTAGCACTAAAAAGTTTAAGGAATAATAAAGCACCAGATATAGATGGCTTGCAGGCAGAAATCTTAAAGTGCGCAGGTCAAGAGGTAATAGATCGTTTATTTAAATTAGTTAGTCGCATATACCTGACAGGCGAGATTCCAGAGGATAACAAACTGAACATCATGGTAGCTTTGCCAAAAAGGAAAGGCGCGGATAGATGCGAAAATTTTAGAACTATCAGTTTAACTTCCCATGCGTCAAAAATTTTAACTAGAATTGTGCAAAGAAGGATGGAGAAAAAGGCGGAAGAAATATTAGGAGAAGATCAGTTCGGATTTAGACGAAATAGAGGAACGCGCGAAGCCATTCTAGCTTTACGAGTAATTATAGAAAAAACGATAGAAAAGAGAAAGAGCGTATATATAGGATTTGTAGATTTAGAAAAAGCCTTCGACAACGTAAAATGGGGGAAGATGTTCGAAGTGCTGAGAAAGGTAGGGATGAAATACAGGGACAGAAGAATAATACATAATCTCTACAAAGAGCAAAAGGCAGTTATAGAATGTGAGCAGGAACGAAGGGAAGTAGATATCCGGAAGGGAGTGAGACAGGGATGTGCATTGTCACCTCTAGTTTTCAACTTATATATCGAAGATGCGATTAATATTGTTAAGGAAAGAACAGCCTCAGGGATCAATGTACAGGGCCAAACTATTAACATGCTCAGATTTGCGGATGATATAGCAGTGTTAGCATCTAGCAAAGAAGAATTAGGAGCGGCTTTGAATGAAATGGAAGCAGTTTTGACACAGGGCTACGGCATGAAAATCAATAAAAAGAAAACTAAAATTTTGGTATGTAGATGGAGTGAAAATAGAACTAAAATTGAAATACGAATAGGAAATGAGAAGATAGAGGAGGTCGCGGATTTCTGCTACTTAGGAAGTAAAATAACCCAAGACGGTAGGAGCACTAAAGATATAAAACAAAGAATGGCGCAGGGACGAGTTGCGTTTACACCCAACCAAAAAGTGACGTAAATACAATAAAAAAGTTTATTGTAACAATGAAAAAATTTATTAAAATTGGTCCGATGATGAAATACATTGTCGCAATGAATACCAATAATCGGTTAATAAACACATTCATTGGCCAATGTAAGGTTCATTGTATTTATGAATTTAATTCATTGGTTTTTGTTCTCATATTTTCGTTAAGACAATAACGTTATACATTGCAGTCATGTAGATCATACATTGAGCTAACGTACTACTTTTATAGTATTAATGTCGCGTATACATTCTACCAATTAACTTTGTACATTCATTGTATGCGCAGTATACCTTGGTTGAATTAACTAATTCATTGGCCCAATGTAAGGCTTACATTAATTTCATAAATATCATTTATTGTCTCAACGAAATGATTTATTGTACCAATGAATTGGTACAGTGAATCAATGTCCAACTTACATTAATTTCATGAATTATCGGGTTTATACATGCTGTCCATTTAGTATGCAAAAGGAAGATATCTCTAGTTCTATAAGAAATAAAAAATATTTTGTTTATAAAATGTTCTAGAGATTTCAAGATAGCACAACCTTATATTTTTAGGTTGTGTCAGCTTGAAATCTCTAGAACACTTATAGACAACATATTTTTTTATTTCTTTGAGAACTACACAGAGAGGGTAGGTACTTATCTTGTTATCTTCGTTTTGAGCAGTAAACGGAAAATATTTATTAACGACCAGTTTTTCCTCGTGTTGAAGGATTCTTAAGTAAATTCTGAGTGTAGAATTGACAACTCACTACTTTAGAAATATCAGTCTTGTACTTGTCTTTTATAGTTGGTTCTAAGTTGCTGTAATCTCTTGCAAGAAGAGTAGAAACTGCTGCTAAGGATTAAAGAGATACCTACATAGGGAAGATGAAGTAAGATACAAAGCAAAATAAGACAAAATCAATTTAAACACTTTTTATTCTGTTCGAGGTTACAGAAAAACTTAAAATAAAAACGTAATAATTAAAACACCATTTGAAGTTGATATCTAGAGAACTGTTTGCTTTTTAATTTTTTTATTTATCTTGTTTCTATAGATATATCTGACTTACATATCGTCGCCCTTCTCACGTACTGGCGTAACTGACAATTGGTAAATTTTTCAAGAGAACAAAAAAACGTAATTCGCTTACACTTGTAGGACTGCATTAAACACAGTAACATAACCTACGGGTTGTCTTTTTTTATGTAGATTGGTGCTGCAGTTACGCCACTTCGTGAGGTGGTGCAGACACTAGAGATATGCATATTATACAACGTAACTCAATTTTCACAAAATTGTCAGTTACGCCAGTACGTGAGGAGGGCGACGATATGTAACCAGCTACATTTTACAATAAAAGAGACGCCCAACGGCCAACTAACTAATATTATGTTTAGTACCTACGAACATAATTATTTTCGGACCTCTTCTAAACTAAAATAATATAATAAATATAAAGATGTCTTTGGATAAATACAACTAAATAAGAATTAACAAAAGTAAATTTTAGAAAACAACTATGAATACATACTAAATTATCGGTCGCAATCATTTAATAATTATTGAATAATCTTAGAGATGTTTAAGGTGATAGTGTACCCGTACATTTTCAGCGACTTAGTTCCGGTCTGGCAAAACATCAAATTTAAATAAGCTCGGATGTTAAGAAATTCTGCAAGCAACATATTTCCTCAATTAATAGGAATAGGAGAGAGGGTGTACTGTACTTACCGAATTTATTGAACACACACATCAAATTCACCCCCTTGACATAGACTTTGAAATCAAAAATCACAGCGAACACGCCGAACACTAACGT
Source organism: Xestobium rufovillosum (assembly GCA_963966045.1). NCBI lineage: Eukaryota > Metazoa > Arthropoda > Insecta > Coleoptera > Ptinidae > Xestobium > Xestobium rufovillosum. The sequence goes on along the minus strand of OZ014492.1, from coordinate 47,916,566 downwards.
AAACTGACGCTCTTTAAGCTGTCTTAACGGAAACGACGGAAACCAACGAAAACCAAACAGAAAACTTCGAAGAGAGCTAAGTTCCTATCGGAACACATCGGCATTGCTCGACTACCTGTTCGTTCATTGCGACAATGTATAACTGCATTGGCTCAAGGAACGGTCATATTAGCAAAATATTTGGGACATTGGGACAATGTACCCGTTTATTGACCAATAAAAGTGTACATTGAGACAATGTACCCGTTTGTTGACTAATAAACTTATACATCAATATTATGAAGTTGTGTTATTAATTCTATTCATTGATTTAATAAATAAATTTATTAATATAATGAATATGTACGTTGGACCAATTTAAAATTTCATTGTAACAATGATTTGCCACATCAACTTTTAATAAACGGAATTTATAATATCAATGATCACGGTTATCAACTCATCAAAAAGGGACAGAGCGATTTTCGTAATATTAATGAAAAATTAATTGAGCCAATGAACTTTGAGTTAATAAACGACGTTTATTAATATTATGAACGGATTTTTTTTCAGTGTAACAAAAAGAAACAACTGTTATGTTCGAGAGCGGTTAATATAGAGACTAGGAAGAGACTCTTAAAGTCGTATGTATGGAGTACGGCATTATACGGGTGCGAAACTTGGACAATAGGAGAAGCGGATAGAAAAAGAGTAGAAGCGTTTGAACTGTGGTGTTACAGACGCATGATGAAGATACCGTGGATAGATAAGGTTAGCAATAGGGAAGTATTAGAAAGAGTTGGGGAAAGGCGAAAGGTATGGAAAACAATAAAGAGTAGGAGAGATAGGATGGTAGGACACCTTCTAAGACACGAAGGAATAGTTCGCGACATACTAGAGTCAGAGATAGGAATAAAAAGAGGTAGGGGTAGGCCTAGATTAGACTACTGCTCTCAAATAGTTAGGGATGTAGGATGTTCTACTTTTAGGGAAATGCGTAGGTTAGCTCAGGATAGAAAAGAATGGAGGTACGCGTCCAACCAGTCTTCGGACTGAGAACCTTATGATGATGATGCCTTCATCCAGTTGCTCACTTTCCCTAACTTGCTATTTAAATAATCTATTTGGTAATTTATGTCTGTCCCTCCCAAATTAATAGATTACGTCATCGACAAATAGGGGTATTTTACATACTTTAAAAATGTTTGCTAATTGATTTACATAAATATAAAATAGAAGAGGTCCCAGAATACTTCCCTGTGGCACCCCGATATTGATGTTTAATGCCTCCGACACTGTGTTACCGCATTTTACCCTCTGTTTTCTGTCTATCATATAATCCTGAAACCAATGCGCAAGAATTCCTCCTACCCCCGTCTGTTGTAATTTTTGTCATCTTTATTCGCATTTTCCATTCGTTTAGTACATACTTATTGGAATGTTGTCTCACAACTGCACTTATGTCTAAATCCTGACTAGAAACGTGATAATATATCTTGTTTATTGACAAAATCGAGTACCTATATAGTTGCATACTATTCTTTCTCTGGTGGATAACTTATTTACTGGTCTAAATTCCTCAACTGTTTTTGTATTTTTTTCTTTTCTTATTGGTACAATAGTGGACACTTTTAACAATTTTGGCACTGTTCCAGTTTCTAATGATTGGTTAATTATATTAATTCGCGTGTCTGATAGCTCATTGTAATATTCTTTCAAATATGTTCCATCTAACCCATCGGGATCATTTTTACAACTTATAGAATATAAGCACCTTGTTTAGTACAGTCTTTTCAATTAGTTTAAAATCTATAAATATAGTCTAGCATCTACATTTTTTGTACTTTAACTATATTGCACAAGGTTACCTATTCAAAAACCAAATCTTCTATACTTTCTTTAAAATATACAAGGTGTTTCTAAATTGAGTACCATAAATTTAGGAGTTTGTAGAGAAAGTTAAAATAACACTAAAACATTTATATAGTTTTGTACAAAAACGCTTCCCTTCCAAAATACAGGGTGTTATAATACCGACTGGCGTATCAGTTATTTAGCTATATATGTAACTAGAACAGCCTGAGGAATCGAAATTTTTGTGGGCAAGTGCTACTCAAAACTACAGATAATCCAGCAATATTTTAAGTGTAATACGATAATTCAGTGGCGTAGGAAAGGGGGTCGTGTAATACATTTTTGTTAATAAAAAGTTTGAGGTTAGGTTTTTTGAAAATATCGTTTTATTTTTAGATTCTCTAATCAAAATACTGCAAAAAAGATACTCTTTTTAAATATCTCTAGAGTCTTTCGTTTTCGAGATATGCACGATTTTATGTGGCAGTGCTATTAAAATATTGTCTTTGTTTTGCTGTATTATCATTAGTTATGTAAAACTTGATAACAAAATCATCTAGAAGTGCTTTCAGGTATAAATTACGAAGGTACCTACAAAAACATGTAGCAATCATATGCGATTTTTTTTTCGCAAATCAACCATAAATAGGTAATACCCCAGTTCTCATGAGCACTGCTACATAAAACCACAAATATTTCAAAAACAAACGACTTTAGAGATATTTAAAAAGATAATCTTTTTTGTAGTATTTTGATTAGAGAATCTAAAAATAAAACGATATTTCCAAAAAACCTAACCTCAAACTTTTTATTAACAAAAAGGTATTACACGACCCCTTTTCCTACGCCACTGAATTGTCGTATTACACTTAAAATATTGCTGGATTATCTGTAGTTTTGAGTAGCACTTGCCCACAAAAATTTAGATTTATCAGGCTGCTTTAGTTACAGATATAGCTAAATAACTGATACGCCAGTCGACATTTTTCTTTCTGCCAATAATCTCTTTCAAAGTTTTCCACATTCTTCTATAGTGTCACTTCTACAATTATCTACATTTTGCTCGAAGTTCAGACTCTTTTCGGTTCTACTTTTTTCCTTTCGTCTTGTTATTTTACCCAGTCTTCATCGAGTTGTGTTAACATAAACCTTTTATAATCTCTATTTTTTATCTCTTCTAATACTTGTTGATTGAATCATTTGTTCTCATGTGCCCTAACAGAAATTTATTTTTTTGTATAAATTTTCCGTAAAATTCCCTATATTTTTATGAAGGTCCCTTTCCCTGAAACTGAAATCTATTTCTTTAGTTTATCTCTAAATTCTGAATGATCATATTCCACATGCCGTACTACTATACAAATTATTTTTATCATTGTATTATTTGAGGTATGTAAGTAACTTTAATTTTATGACATTCTGATCAGTAATCATTGGTTCCTCTAACACGAGGGATGGAAATTGAACTACGAACAAGTAGTGGAGATAGAGGACTTAATAGTAAAAACGTCAATGAGTGTTTGTTATATAATTTCTATAAACTTCTTGACGTTTTTGGCCCGCTGATGTACTACCCCTAAAATGCCCTGAAAACAATCACAGAAGAAGAAAGTGATTGGGAAAATATGGCATTGCAATGTGTGATGAATGCCGAGCACTCTGATTGAAGAGGTAGGGCATCCCTGTCTCACTCCCTTCCGCATATATGTACTTCTCTTCGTTCCTGCTCAAATTCTACAACTGCCGTTTGCTCTTTGTACTTTGTAGAGATTACGTGTTATTCTTGTGTCCCTATATTTCATCCCTACCTTTCTGGGCACTTCGAACATCTTCGATCTTCCCCCATTTTACGTTGTCCAAGATTTTTCTAAATCTGCAAATCCTATATAGACGCTAGAATGGCCTCGCCGTTTTTACGAAAACTACGGGGTGAAATGAATTTCGGTTCGACAGATTTTTGCGCCATGCAAGAGACAGTATTTCCCGAATGCGGCGCCCCCTTAAGGGTCCACTAACCCTTGGAATCAAGCGTTACATTTTAAGGTCGGGATTATGTTGCTTCAAAAGTAGGTAAGTGTCCGAAAAATCAATTTGTGCCTTTTCCTGAATGAACCTGCCATGCTCTACATGAATATGTGTTATTTTTCACGTTTCATCCCTCCGTTTCCGCCACAGGGTGCGAAATGTTAAAAAATGCAATTTTTCAGTTTTCCGCTTTAAAATCTTTACGAATTGGCCTATAAGGCCTCAAATCAGACGTCGGCTGATAGAAAATAAACGGGCATATACACCAGATTCATTTTCATCCCTCCAAAATGTTCAGAAGGCGTCGCAAAAAAATGCAAACTTGAACGAAATTTTTCGCCGCAATAAATATTTTCATGATATTCTATCATTTTCCGAAACCCCTGAGATTCTCATATGTTAAGGGAAACATTTAAAAAAAGCTAATCTTTCTAAATATGTCATATCGCACCCCTATTTTGGTTCATTCATCCCCACATTTTAAATCTCACGAACAGTAGTGAAAGGAGTACCTAAGTAAATCGACTTTGCGGCTTGACTGACGTCCAGAAAATGAACACACATTAATAAAACTCGCTATAAATGAAAATTATATCAATTTGAAATACAAAAATACAATCCAAGCTAGGCTATTTCTCCCTACTCCCAGTTATTTCATATTATTTATAATCCTCGGACTACGATTCGTACTTCCGACCTTGAAAGTAAATCACTGTTCACACGGTTCACAATTCAGCTGCACTACGTATGTACTTACATAAAAATAACTTTGGCTTTTCCTGCTTTTCAGTGGTAAATAAGTAATTAGTTATATGCAGTAGTAAATTCTGTATTTCCTACACTCAGAAGTTACAATTAAACTAGAAACAAGTTGACTGGGAGGTTGGAAGCACTTTACAGCTGCATGTGTGATCCCAGCCTAACATGTCAATGAGCGGAAGGGTTGTTTTGATTTTTGATTATACGTATCCAATAATGCAAGATCTATTATTATTGCATCCTGTAATCTAATAACTGCTACTAATGGTTTGTGCCTGACAAATTCAGGGAACTGAATATCAAATAAGTTATAAAACATATATATACCTATTGTCTACAGAGTAAAATTGAAGGTTAATGAAAATTCGTAACCTTAACTCGAAGTTCAAGAATCGTATACAATTTTAATTTATTAAATCAAATGCGTGAGTACAGTTTTCTGATTTTCTAACTGGATAATGGTAAATTAAAAATGCATTGGATAACACATATCACCGGAGGACCTAAACGTGTTAACCATGCAGCGGTGTCTGTGGGTCACAAGATTTACTCCTTTGGGGGGTATTGTACAGGAGAAAACTCGAAAGAATACACCTCCATGGACGTACACGTCTTAAACACTACGACGTTTCGGTGGACTAAACATCCTGTGAGTGATTTGCCATATTTTGAGTGTGACGATATTTTGCCATATAAACGTTACGGTCATTCCGCTGTTGTATACAAGAATAAAATCTACATATGGGGAGGCAGAAATGACAGGTCTTCTTGTGCCACCTTGTTCTGTTTTGATCCTGCTTATTGTTGCTGGACCGCGCCTAAAGTTACCGGGGATATTCCTCTAGCTAGAGACGGACACGTCGCGTGCATCTGGAAGTATTATATGTTTATATTTGGTGGCTACGAAGAAAATACTGATGCTTTTGCTGATAGCGTGTATGCTCTGAATTTGGATAAGATGCATTGGTCGTATGTTTTTACGAAAGGTAATTTTATCAGACGATGAACATGTTTGCGTAATGACAGATCAAGTAGATGTTCGTAAAATTTATTAAGTTACAGAAGGTTTTACGTAAAACGAGGAAAGAAAGGTGACGCCTAACATGTGTTAAACGGAATATTTTTGCAGGAACTCCGCCTGAGGTCAGAGACTTTCACACAACTGTTTGCATAGATGACAATATGTACTTATTTGGTGGCCGAGGTACTGATTCGCGCAGTGGAACTTACATAGCCGAAGAAGAAACATATAGCGACAAGTTGTGGTGTTTTAACTTAAATAGCTTCGACTGGTACGAACTTTCACCAACGGGAGATAAACCGATTGGTCGCAGAAGTCATTCAGCATGTAAGAAAAACATTCCTTAGCATATATTAGGTTTCCTGCATAAATCGTTAATGTTTTTCTTATTTAGTTGTATACAATAAGAAAATGTACATATTTGGCGGTTTTAACGGGTTAAATAAGCAACATTATAATGACTTGTATGAATTTGATCCGGTCAGTTGTAACTGGACGTTGCTGAAGCCACATGGAGAAGGACCTTGTAATAGGCGAAGACAAGCTTGTGTTGTGGTTGGTGACAGGGTATTTCTTTTCGGGGGTACAAGGTTGTTATCGAAAATATTTAAACAGGCGGACAATTATTTTGTTTCTGTTACAGCCCTGTATCTTTCTTCCCCAAGGGTACCTATGACATCTGTGATGATAAACTCGTAGATCATAATGATATGCATATTTTGGATTTTATTCCGACGTTAAAAACCCTTAGCATAATAGCTGTGCATCGAAATAAATTAGATTATTCAGAACTTCCCGATAATATCAAGTAAGTATAATAACTTTCATTAGATCTGGTAGACGTTTTGTTTTGGGTGATAATCTCATTTAATATCTACATGAACTTTATTTTGCAGAACTGATATTTTTAATATGTTTATGCCAAACAAACTCGCAGTTAGCAGACCGAACAACTCAACAGGATGAAAGTTTGTGAAACTTTTGATTTGTTTGTTTTCTTCAGAATAAAAAGTTTTTGCGGAATTTTAAAGAACTGCTATTCAAAACTCGATATATTTTTATATTGTACATAATTTTTGAAATATTTATTTTTTGTTGCATGCACATATAAAATATTTACGATCTCTGATGTCGTGCCAATAAAGCAGGTATACCAGTAGCTACTGTTGATTCGATTAAAGTATCCTTCCCAAGCAACAGTAACCAAATCAGTAGAGCAAAAACTGGCTATATTTCTGCAACTACAAATACAAGTACATGATCAATATGGAACTACAGTCTGTCTGCTTATAATGAACCTTGAAATTGCACAAAATATGGTTCGTTATAAGCGGAGTTCATTATAAGAGGAAATCCAAACATAGGCGTGTTTTTAGCACTTTCATAATTGTGAGAGTGCACTGCAGTTTATTCTAAATGAGTGGAGATCAGCCACTAATGTTGAAAAAGTGGTAATAAGCATTTTTTTTTACTTCAAACATACCTTTGAAACTATTGTTAAAGCAATGTTAATAAGAAAACTGGAAGCATATGGTATAAATGGAAAAGTTCTAAGATGGATCGGTACCTATCTGGAACATAGAAAACAGAAAGTGAGATGCGGTGAAGTTCTATCAGATACTTTAGAAGTTGAGACTGATGTACCTCAAGGAAGCATTCTCGGACCGCTGCTATTTGCCTTACATATAAATGATATAGTGTCAACAATAGAAGAAGGCAGAATTCATCTTCTCGCTGATAATACAAATATTTATATACGGAGTGAAAACCCAAAAGATATTGTGGAGAAAATAAATAAAACATGAAAGATAGTTTGGGAATTGACTCGAATAGGGAAAAATTATATTTTATTATATTAGTTTATAATGATCTGGATGAAAGTCTAAAAAAATCTCCGGCTTGCTTGCCTTAAAAAGCAAAAAAAGCGACTGAAAAAAACATATTTTGAAGTAAAAGACTACGAAGGCGTAGAGAGGCCACTGTAGTATTTTAATATTCTATTCTGACTTAAACTCAGAAATTCCAACTTAAACTCGGAAATTCTGACTTAAACTGGAAAATTCCGACTTAAACTCGGAAATTCCGACTTAAACTCGGAAATTCCGACTTAAACTCGGAAATTCTCACTTAAACTCGAATATTCTGACTTAATCTCCGACTTTCTGACTTAATCTCGGAAATTCCGTATTAAACTCGGAAATTCCGGCTTAAACTCGGAAATTCTCACTTAAACTCGAATATTCCGACTTAATCTCGGACTTTCTGACTTAATCTCGGAAATTCTGACTTAAACTCGGAAATTCTCACTTAATCTCGGTAATCCTGATTTAATCTCGGAAATCCCGACTTAATCTAGGAAATTCTACATTTAATGTCAAAGTAAGTGTTCCAGGTACCTAATTAGTGGTACTGGACCGTTCGAACAACTACTTCTCGGGCAAATACTCCGCCAGACATTGAATTATAGAACTAAATCCAGATTTTTTGTACTACGAGACGTTTCAGACTCCACCGTACTGATGAGTCCCAGAAGGACGAAACCAGTTGGTTTGCGGTTTTCCATACACATTCAAAACATGCAATATTTGCACAAAGACCTGCTTAAAAGCACGTACGTACATGGAGACAAATTAGGATTGTTTCAAAGCCACCTTAGGTGGGGTAGCAGTCTGAAACGTCTCGTAGTACAAAAAATCTGGATTTAGTTCTATAATTCAATGCCTGGCTGGGTATTTGCCCGAGGAGTAGTTGTTCGAACGGTCCAGTGCCACTAATTAGGTACCTGGAACTTATTATGACATTAAATGTAGAATTTCCTAGATTGAGTCGGCATTTCCGAGATTAAATCGGGATTACCGAGATTAAGTGAGAATTTCCGAGTTTAAGTCTAAACTTCCTAGATCAAGTTTGATTTTCTGAGACTAAGTCGGAATTTCCAAGTTTAAGTCGAAATTTCCGAGTTTAAGTCAGAATTTCCGAGATTAAGTCGGAATTTCCGAGTTTAAGTCGGAATTTCCGAGTTTAAGTCGGAATTTTCGAGTTTAAGTCAGAATTTCCGAGTTTAAGTCAGAATTTCCGAGATTAAGTCACAATTTCCGAGTTTAAGTCGGAATTTCTGAGTTGTATATTTTAATATAAGTCATCATCATAAGGTTCTCAGTCCGAAGACTGGTTGGACGCGTACCTCCATTCTTTTCTATCCTGAGCTAACCTACGCATTTCCCTAAAAGTAGAACATCCTACATCCCTAACTATTTGAGAGCAGTAGTCTAATCTAGGCCTACCCCTACCTCTTTTTATTCCTATCTCTGACTCTAGTATGTCGCGAACTATTCCTTCGTGTCTTAGAAGGTGTCCTACCATCCTATCTCTCCTACTCTTTATTGTGTTCCATACCTTTCGCCTTTCCCCAACTCTTTCTAATACTTCCCTATTGCTAACCTTATCTATCCACGGTATCTTCATCATGCGTCTGTAACACCACAGTTCAAACGCTTCTACTCTTTTTCTATCCGCTTCTCCTATTGTCCAAGTTTCGCACCCGTATAATGCCGTACTCCATATATACGACTTTAAGAGTCTCTTCCTAGTCTCTATATTAACCGTTCTCGAACATAACAGTTGTTTCTTTTTGTTAAACGCAACTCGTCCCTGCGCCATTCTTTGTTTTATATCTTTAGTGCTCCTACCGTCTTGGGTTATTTTACTTCCTAAGTAGCAGAAATCCGCGACCTCCTCTATCTTCTCATTTCCAATTTGTATTTCCATTTTAGTTCTATTTTCACTCCATCTACATACCAAAATTTTAGTTTTCTTTTTATTGATTTTCATGCCGTAGCCCTGTGTCAATATAAGTACCTAAGTTTTATTAGTTTCTAGATTTTTGTGTTTTTTTTTTTAATTTAAGTTTTTCTTTTGTTGTTTGTTGTTATTTATCTGTAGTTTGGTAAATTCATTTTGTAATATGTATGTATAGCATTTGTTGTTAAATAAACGTTATTATTATTATTATTATAACTACGAATACTCATTTTAAAATTCACGTCCAAATAAGAAAGGACTTGACTTTGAGAAGACAAAATACAAGTAAAGTGGCCAAGAGAAATTGCTGGAAATTATTTTCAAGTTCCTAGAGGGCATAGTAGTCATAGCAAACAAAAAACAGTTTTTCTGTAAAATTTAAGCAGGTAAGGTATACCGAAGAAGTTTACGAGTATTGCAGTCTCAAATAAATTTTGCATAATTTTGGTTTACCAGTTACTGCTCTAATTTAACAAATACGAGGTGCCCTAAAATTCCTGAATGTTAATTTTTGAACAATCTCTGTATAATTCTTGTTTGAAAATGTCACCTAGGTATACCATTTTTACAGTGTCTGTCTAAAATCAGTAAAATCAGACAGATAAAGGTACTAATCATCTACTGTGTTAAATGTTAAAAAGGCTATAAAAATATAAAAAAAAAAACCTTTAGGCTGGATTTAAGTAATCATTTTTGTTTTTATTAAGACATCAACACTGTTATCAGTGGCGGATACAAGGGGGGGGCTATAGGGGCTAAAGCCCCCCCCCCCCCCATGCAAGCGCATAAATATAAGAAAAGACGTATGTACCGATACTGGAAGGCATTTATGCCGATCCTACACGGTATAACATTAGAGCTAATGCAACGTTCCCTAACTGGTGTATTTCTGCCACCCAACAACAGTAAATCAATAGTAAAAGTCAACAAATTTGTGGATGTCTGTCTCGCATAATGGTGATCCCCTAGCTGTCCTTTTGGACCAGAACCGATTTTTTGGTCAAAAGAAAAAAGATGAAATTGATATAGATGATGTCATAAATACGTTTTGCAGAACGAGACCCCGTCGCATGGAACTGTCAAACTGGTGAATTTGAATAATTTTTAGTTTTTAATTTAAAATTGTTTATAAGCCATACATTAAATGAATGACTTCTAAAGCACATTATTTTAATGCCCTGTGCCTACCCAAGCCAGGGTTGCCAACTACAACAGAAGCTTAACCCGGAGAATTTATAAGAGGAATAACTAGTTTCGAAAAAAACTGCCGGAGGCTCTCCGCGGAGGCGAAAAATTTTTGGGGGTGCCGCGCCCTAAAAACCCTTTTTTGGGCTATAATTTTTTTTTGTGCACTTACTAATTTTTTTAAATTTAATAAATAATAATATTACTAATAATATACCAACATTTATTAATACATATATAATAATATACAATACATGTACACTGCACTAGTACACTGCCTCTTGCATTTAAGTAACTAACAAAAAAAACAAACGGAACGTTTTAACTAAAAACAGATTTTTAAACTAACTAAATAAAAATTATTTGTTGTTACCTTTATCACATTACATTGTTAAGTAATTAACAAAAAATAGAAACTAAAAAAAAAAGCATTAAATATAAATTTATAAAATATCTAAAAAATCTAAATATTAATTTTTAAATGAGTATTTGTGTACCCATTGCACACCTCAAAGAAACTTTAAAAAATCAGGGCAACTCATATTAAAATTCATTTTAGTACAAATTTCGTCCTTAAGAGGGATACGTACGTTGAAAACAGCGCCGATATCAAGCTCTATGTTAGGAACCGTAGAGCTCTTACTAATAAATATTTTGCAGAAATTTCTTCTTTGTCAGAAAGAAGAAAATTTGTTCTACAATTCCGTCAAACCAAATTAAGAACAAATATGTAAATAATCACAGAAACGAGACGTGAAATTTGCCTTTTGGTGTATTTTCAGCAGCTAGAAACTTGGTTCAAAAAGCAAATACTGGAAAACTAATTAGAGCACTCTATAATATGAACATTAAATTGCTTGCGTTTCAAATTTGAATGCATTTAAACTGAAAATAAATAAGCTATATTAAATTTACTTCGATAATAAACCCATTTCTAAAAACGGGAGCGCATCCTTCCACTAGCAGATTCTAACCGCCCCTCAGTAGTCGGTGACAGCCGAGTACGTTCGGGCCGTATCTGGCTGGCTGGTGTAGTGGGGGAGACCGAGTGTTTATTTTTCTTGAGCAACGTACGTATCCCTCTTAATTATTTCAAGAGGCAGTCTGTTTCTTTCGTCCGTCCAAATGTTTCCCATTAATGAAAATAGTCCCTCAAGAAAAGCATTGCTTACTAATATTGCTAGAATACTAGACACAATTTTGGACACTTCTTACAACATTACAACATTACAACAGTTAAAACACAACACACACTGACACAATGCATAAGGGCGCTAGTTCAGCACATCACACTTCGACTGCTAGCCTCCAAACGCTAACCGTCGCGACGTCGCGACATCTCTGGTCGCGACCACACGTTTTACCGTTACTGACAGAGCCGTTGCAAATTTTTTTCAGAGTCGCAAATTTATTTTTCCCGGAGATTTTTCGTGAAAACCCGGAACCCGGAGAAAGTAATTTTTTCCCTGAGACTCCGGGTCAAATCCGGAGGGTTGGCAACCCTGACCCAAGCCCCCCCCTTGACCTACTCCTAGATCCGCCACTGACTGTTATTTTCGAATAACTTCAGCCTACAAAAATATTCTGTTTATTGGGCCCATTCCTAATTTGTTAAGTACGATCCTGTTATGTAGTTCCATTGTGTGGTTGTGTTTTTGTGTTGAATGTGTGATTTTGGCAATATTATTGTCAATACCAAGATGTAACTATAATCAAATGGAAGATGGACATGTGTAAGTACCTACTTAAACAGTTTCTTTAAACACAAACCTAAATTACTGTAGTAAAATTTAACTGAAAATGTAAAGACAATATTGCGACGGCAACTGAACTAGAACAATCTAACCTACAAATTTTATTTGCTCAAAAAATTCCTATGCTGATCCTATTTTTTTAATCAAATTATTGTAATACGGAAGTAGATATATTAATTAATGTATTCTATCGGCATTTTTTGCCCGAGAAGTTAAATAAAACATGTATTTTTCAGGACTGTACTCAGCCGAAATTTCTATTGAAGTATGACGTCAACCACCACATCTGTGCAACAATTATCCGTAATTATTAATGTCGCATGTTATATAAATGTAAATATTGGATGTATTGATGTAAATACACGTTTCTGTAGTGTAGGTATTGCATGATTCACATTTTATGCACATTAGCATGTTGTAATCTGGTGTTTTGTATTATTTGTATGATGCTCATAAAGAAATTATTGATACCCTACTGTTTTGTTGTTTAATAAAGTTAATGTTATCAACAGAAACTTTCCGCAGATTATTGTAGGAGTTTTATCTATGCTGACACAGTAAGCTATCACTTTTTCTTTCAAAAATTCCTTCAGGGTACATTCCAAATGCCCCCTCGAAAAATTAAATAAGATTAACGGGTTGAAAAATCGAATTTGATTTGTACTTTATTATTAAATGTTAAACTTTATATTAATGGTCTTAGTGTATTAATGAGGTTATTATTTTTTGTGACCCTTCAATATCAACCTTAAATATTTATTATTCCTCAAATTTCGTACTGGAAAATTACTGTATTGACTAATACGTCAACCTTTCCTAAGAAATATTTGAACAATATATTATGGGGCAGTGGAAAAAAATAATTACTGGAAATTTAAAATGGCATTATCCTGACCTGACCTTACAGAATTGTCGAATAACGTAGCCGAAGCAATAAACTAAGAATAGTTGACGTTTCATCTTGTCAAAATACAGGTATGCCACTCCTCCGACGCCAGGTTAACTGCAATAGCGGAAATCAAAATTTCACTACTTATCGCTCTCTGACGTCAGTTTGGTGTAAGTTCAATAACGCTTATTTCGTTATTGCCCACAAGCTTTGTTCTATTGAATTTTGTACTCTATTAGGTACACCACATAATAATTGACGGTCCCATACTTTGTATAACTTAATAATTGCCGCCTGAAGCAACTACTCACAAATAGGTACTTCGTTCTCAAGTCCCTGTTGGAGTGGGGCAAACAGTTAAAGAATTTATATAATCTGAACGGTAAATTCCGCCGGTCAATCGTCTTTTCGTCGTTATCGGTCATCGTCAATGTGTCTAGAGATACAAAGGTATCGTGCCTCCAGTGCCTACATCTTTGAACGTCAAGATAATGATAGACAAACAAAGGAAGATCCCGTCCAACACTTACGGAACTGTAGTTATTTCTACCTGCCGACATGATAAAGTAGGTTTCTATTCTTTTTATATATTTAATTTAAAAACATGCAGAGGCTGTATTAGATGTAGATGCAGACTTCAAAGTTTGGATACACTGTTGTTTGTTACTCTGTATTTCCTTTAAAGTGTTATTGCTTCATCATCCTAAGGTCTTTTTTCCTTGAGCCCGAAATGGGACAGCTTGTATAAACGAAAGTAATTTTAAAATATGAGCCCAGGGTTCTTCTGTAATTTTTTTCCCATAATGGATAGGTGTAAAATCGAGCCGTAGTGTCGCACTACCTATTGGGCTACATTTTATTTTTTCTTTACAGATTTTTTCATTTATTTGTAACAGAATTATCAAATTTTATTTTACCTATTGATAAGAAGCATGTAACCATCTGCTTGCCGTATATCTGTACTGTATATGATACTGAATACCGTGGCATTTTTTATAATCAGTTCGAGTAATCCTTTAACTGCCACATATCCAGAAATTTGTAATTCAAATACCTACCACTTCTTAATATGTGCTGGACAAGTGTTCGATGAATTTTGTACATGTGCTTATGGATTGATTATTATCGGATTTTAAAAAACTTGTACACACAGGTAAACACATTGATATTTATCAATTATACATATAATCATTCAATTTTCGTAAGTCGCGATATCCCATGTCACTTCTCAAAACTCTAACTGTCTGTTTCGGTTTTGATTAGTAGTTTTCGTTTCTTGTTAATTCTGGTTTATCGAATATTTCACTTTCATTTTGCGAAATTTTGTTTTTATTTTGAAATGTTTAATTTTGTATCTCTAACCTTATGACCGCCGAATACCAAATTCTATCTAAATAATTTTTAGATAACTTACGCATAATTATTTCCGATATTTTTATCAGAAATACACGTGTTCAAAATTTCGTGTAAAATTTATGAAAATATTATTATTTAAGTTATTGCATAACATTCATTCCAAATATTCAATACACATTTAAGTATTTTTGAAAAAAGAGCTGTTTTTAAATTGTGAAACTGTCTCTTACCAGTCACCACGTATAGGTATAATTCTCGGTATAATTCTAGATAAGAGGAGAGATAAAAGATAATATACAAAATCAATATAAAACAAACGTATAGATCGGTTTCATGTGGCTCTTAGGGATGTCTGACACGAGACTGATTTTAGCACTAAATTCAGTACAATTTCAGCGAGCACAGAGTAGGTGTAAAATTTAGAGTGACAACAGAATTGTGTGTGGCAGGTAAATACTAAAATAATCATGTTGGCATGCGCATTGAACCAAATTAAGTTAAATGTCAAATATATTCCCCATGTTTGTCTTTATAATTCCTGTTTTCAATCGCACAGAACTTATTTTAATACTTACCTGCCATACACAATTCTATTGTCACTCTAAATTTCAAACTTACTTTGTGCTCGCTGACATTATATTAAATTTAGTACTGAAATTAGTCTCGTGTCAGACGGCTCTAAGGACAATAGAATTGTGTATGGCAGGTAAGTACTAAAATAAGTTCTGTGCGATTGCAAAAAGGAATTATAAAGACAAGCACGGGGGAATATATTTGACATTTAACTTAATTTGGTTCAATGCGCATGCCAACATGCTTATTTTAGTATTTACCTGCCACACACAATTTTGTTGTCACTCTAAATTTTACACCTACTCTGTGCTCGCTGAAATTGTACTGAATTTAGTGCTAAAATCAGTCTCGTGTCAGACGGCCCTTAGATCGCAACGGAAGATTTCGAAATTATGAAAATTTTAAATGTAAAACAGGGGCTTACATGTATGAGCTACAGAAATTTAAATAATTTTGACACACAACTTAGGCGGCCCTACCCACCAAATTTAGAAATCACATTTCCCTTCCGCTATGGCAAGATTTTTACACTATTGTAGTCCTTCGATTTTGTAGTTTAATGACAACATAACTATACCTATACATGAAAACATGAAATACAAAAATATGATACAAAACATTTTAACAGATGAATGCAAATTGCCTAAATGTTCAAATGTTGATGCGCCGAATAAAATAAAATAAATGGTATGAACTGTATTCAACGTGGATGAAATGAAGACACCATATTTAAAAATCAGAAGTTGTCGAAAATGCATTGTAATTTAACAATTTTATTAACAAATGACTATTTACAGGTATTTACAATTAAAAATAAGCAGCAAAACAAGCAATAAACACTAAACAATCCAACAATACACAAATTAACAGACAAAACTTCTCTAAATTCACTTTTCTAAACAACTGTCAACAAATATCGCCTCGAATTCTTCCGCACCGCCAACAATCGCATTATAGATACAAGATACCTCATGTAAAAGAACATCTGCATCTTATTTAGTAACAAAACATTGAATCACACTCGCGTAAACAACGTCATGGGCTTCGGTATGGGGGTTACTCTCTTAACATTATGTTATGCTTCAAAGTTGCGGAATCATGAAACTGTTTGGCTTTTCATGACGTAGCAGACAGTGCCAGAGACTATCACACAAGAAACGATTGATTGCTTCCGTAGACACTGGAGAAGTATTGTCTAGTATCATTTTAAACAATCAAGTTCATTGTCAAAAAAGCAGGTTCTGGGGAATTTTTGAATTTTTCCGTTTTTACGGTATTTATGCTACAACTCTGTTGAATTTATCAAAAGAAATAACAAAATTTTTATTGATTACAATTACGGAAATAACTCAAAACCGACTTGTTTTAGCTAAAGCACTCTATACAGGGTGATTCAGAACAGGTGTGCCAAATTGAAATGGGTGCTAAAGGAACTCCAAATAAGACGAAAAGTTTATATGAACATATTATGTTCTAAAGTGACTACTAACAAAGATACAGGGTGTAAAAGTTTTAATATTTTTTAAATATTTTTTTTTATTATTTTAGTAACTATGAAAGTTATTAAGTTGAAATTTAAAGTGTGGTTTTTATTTGCCAAGTTCTAATTTTCCAAAAAAATTTGCTCTGCTGGCCCCATCAGTAGCGTTGCTACGGGGTAGGCCGTTTATTTATTTTCCCAATCCAATATTACGCCACCGGCAGATGCAGGTGATATTAATGTATTTGAAATCTACGTTCAATTTGGGAAGAAATTGGTATCTTCAAAATTTTTCGTAAAATGCTTAGTTTTTGAATGAAATAGCTTTTTGTGAAATCATGCACATGCACTGAAATTTTCCATAATGCAATAATGGCTTCACCGATAAGCAAGGAAAGTGAAAATTGAAAAATAGTATATTATACACGAGTTTATAATGAATGATATTATTACCGAGGATGAAGTTTACAACACGAGCGAGTGAAACAAGCGAGTTTTGTAATCATCCGAGGTAATAATAGCATCATTATAACGAGTTGTATACTATACTTTGTCCACGACTATCAAAACAGATTCCCAGAAAGAATTTACATTCATTTCCCTTCTCCAGTGTAAGAAAGATTCATACATACGCTCTCAGGTATAATTTTCTTGGTTTCTTGGGCAATGAATCTAATGAGGCAAGTTCTGCAGCTTCTTTTATTGCTGGTGCTGTTAAAGAAACCTCGTTTTCACTCTCACTACTCATTATATCTTCTTTTTTAGAATATGCATTTCAAATTAAAAGCAAACCATGCTGATTTGACGTTTCAATTTGAACTGACACATCGCGTATCGCGATCGCGGCCTACTAAATAAATGTAAAAAAGGGTCAAAGCGATGTTCCTATTGGTGTAGTGAATAATATTCATTAATCACTGCAGTGATTAATGTATCTAATTATGATTGAAGAAACACAAGTATAAAGAGTATATTATAAGATAGTCGTGGACAAAAGACATTATACATTTAAGAATATAACCATCAAGAAACAATTTATTGTCTTTATATTGATACCAATTTGCAAATACAAAATATAAACATTATTGTGAGTTTTGAGCAACATAATAGAGAGAATTCGCCCAAAAAAAAGTATAAACTAATAATGAAATTCAAAAATTTTGATGTTCAATCGTAATATCTGCCGAAACTATCAGTAGTAGACCTGGCAATATCTACATCAATTAAAAGCTTAGTTAACTGACTATCAGTTGTGCAAATAATATACATGGTAATTTTTGAAAAAACTCCCTTTTGCATAACTTAACCACCTTGTATAATCCCAAGTATTATGGTGAAAGTATTTACAGATTTCACAAATACAGCAGTGTGTAAACCCTTTTCAATAAAAAATAATTAGGTGGCTTTGGTCAGTAGACGCCAGTAGCGTCATAAATTTGGGACCATAATGACACAAAAATGTCAATATCTTAACAGTCCTTACTCAACACTACATCATGTAGTATATCAATTTTCATGAAATTTTATGGGGAATCGAAATCACGCAAATATTTGTGGGGTTTCCATTTAAAGAAATAGAACTTTGGTCTGGTACTCAGAATGTGAACATCCTGTATATACATAAATAATTTTACGAAATGCTCCATGTTCCCCACATACGTGTAAAATTTCATTTTGATATCTTATATAGAGTGCTGTGGTTTTAGCTATAGGGAGTAGGGGACATAATTTTTTTAGTAAATTATCAAGTCAAACGCTACGTGGCATAAAAAATATGCCACGATATTTAAAAAAAATTAAAATGACGTGTTCAAAAAGACAGTGGAATATTGCAGCAATTTTCTACACACTAAGTGCAAGAAATTTAAGTTTCAAAATATTCCACCGATAGAGGCATCTTCCAACTACAATATGAACCGTCATTCACGTTTTTGTCTTATTCTCAACAAAAGTTGTAACGAATTTTAAAAACGTCTGTCAAAACTGCAGAAATAAATTTTTATCTAGAAAGCTAAAAAAGACAAACTAGGGTTGCCAGATCTCCGGTTTTGGCCCGGAGTTTCCGGTTTTGTATAACAATACCCGGTCTCCGGCCGGTCATGAAAGTTCTTCGGGCGAAAATAAATTATTTTCTTATATGACGCATTAAATTATTTATGCCATGATACCTTATTAGTAGATAAGCTATGCGGGTTCTCGCTCAAAATATACGTCATATATACGTCTTTTTAACGTCATTTTATTTTTACTTCCGGTCTGAGATAACAGAACCAAGGGCTTTTTCATGCGAACCCTTCACGTGCTCATGCGCGCCAAGGGCTTTTTCATACGAACCCTTCATGTGCTCATGCGCGTTTTCATGCGATCGCTTCCATTCGAAGGGATCGCATGAAAAAGCCCTTGGCGCGCATGAGCACATGAAGGGTTCGCATGAAAAAGCCCTTGGTTCTGTTGTCTCAGACCGGAAGTAAAAATAAAATGACGTTAAAAAGACGTATATATGACGTATATTTTGAGCGAGAACCCGCATAGCTTATCTACTCTTATTACAAAAAATTCGCCGCTACTGAAGTGATTCCCTGTGCCGTTACGGATGTCAGCCGGCAGCAGATTGAAGCGGCAAATTTTTGAATTTTAACGCGAGGTTTAAAATTAAAAACAAGCTTGATGCATTTAGCCATTTAGCATTTACGCGTTTCTATTTTCATTAGATGGAAGAATCTGAATCAAGCATTAATTGTCGAGCCTACGACTTCGAGTACCGAAATTTCACCGCCTCAAAAAATACTTTACTTCATTCCAAGATGCTTGGATATAAACGTTTTCATAGATAAGAAAAGCTGATGACTTGAATGCATTATGCACTCTATGCAATGTTAATTTTACCATTAAATTTGATGGTGGAAAGGCAGTTAAAAAGCATGGCAATTACTAGCGCCAAACACCTGAAAAATGTAGCTGCCAGCAAAAAACAATTTTTATCCGGATTTTTATCTTGTGTTTTCCATTAGAAATATAAACAAGTTTAATAGTAATATACGAGTTTCATTATTACTTTTTGTTAATGGCAATGTATTATTATTATTAATCTCCGGCCCTACAACAAGTGGCATCTGGCAACCCTAGTACAAACCGTTAGCAAAAGTTGTTCAAAATTCAACGCGGAAATAACACAGAACCGGAAGTGCTAGATAGTTGAAAGTATTTTGCCTGAAGAGGACGGAATCAACTACGTTAAGCTGTAAATTTTCAAATTTTCGTTATAGAGAACACCCTATAAACTAATGAACTGTTGCGTGGGACATCCTGTATATTAGCGTGTCTGTAGATTCAGGGTGGATATATACTTCGCTATGGGAAACTAAAAAGTAGGTAAATAATGAATAAAAGCAGATGCAGGTTATCCTAAAATGATTAAAAGAGGAATCTGTCTGATACGCCCACTTACATTTTTATTACTCATGCTGTGATTACTTCTTTATGCAATAGTTCGTGTGAAGTATGGCGTTTCCAACATGAACATGTACCCTTTATTAATAAGGTAATTATAAATTATATAATAGCTCAAAAAGTAATTTATCTGTCGGTTTAAATTCCCGCAAATTCATTTAACAGATTTAGTGTAGGATTTATTATTTGTGACAGGAAATATAGGTATGTATAGGTAGGTAGGTACCTACCTACTTCAATGTTATTAAGTTACAGCAAGTGAACTGATTTTCTTACAGTGGATAATATTTTTAATATTAATTTTTCGTGTTACTTTAATTTCGCCAATTTGAATTAAATATCTATATTTTACACATTTCTATTTATAGCCTAATTAATACTGGAGTGTTTAAAATTATATACTGGCTTGGCGCGTTATTACGAAATAAGCAATCAACGAGATTTTAACAAATAAACGAGTTTTTAAATGAACCTCTTACGTCATTTAATTTTAAGGCAAAAATCGAAATTCCATGCTGCTTATGACATACAAGGCGTCCCAGATCAGCCGCAACAACATTCCTGTCTAAATAGAAAAGGGTTAATTGAGAGAAGAATTCTGCAATTGCAAATATTTGAAAAAAAAACAAAAGAAAATGCAATTTCGTAATCTGCAGTCTGCAGAATCCGTTTTGAATGATTGGCTACCGCAGTTCTCAGGTTTTATTGTTACTTACATGCGCCTAATTGGATTACTTTTGTGAAATCCGAGATTAAATGTTCACGAGCTTGATAACTAAATAAATAAGGTGATTAAAAACATGAAAGTTGTTTTCCTTTTAAAAATACATATTTGCTTATTGATATCTACACTGTATTTTTATTACATTTACTAACTAAGTAATCCTTCTCTGTCAATGATAGTGAGGTATAGAATTTATTTTTTTTGTACTTTAGGATCTCAGATTACCCAAACCTCCACAACGGTCTAAAATGAGAAATGAGAAAGTACCATTACTCGACAGCGATCACATGAGCGATAGCTCGGACAGCCTGCGCCCTCCAGGCAGTTCAGCTATCGATTTAGAAAACATGGCTACAATTCATTCGGACGACAATGATCCTCTCCTGGAAAGAAAACTAGAGCATCCCACTTCAAATTTTGACACTATGATCCACTTGCTGAAGGGTAACATCGGCACAGGAATTCTAGCTATGCCGGATGCTTTTCGAAACGCTGGCTGGGTCGTAGGACTTTTCGGAACAATGCTAATCGGCGCGTTATGCACACACTGTATGCATATGTTGGTGGGATGTGCACACGAATTGTGCAGGAGGACACAGAAACCTGCGCTGGGTTTCTCAGATGTAGTCGAGTCTTCTTTCAGAACAGGGCCAGCTTACCTACAGCCACATGCGGAACTTGCCAAGTAAATTATATAACCAATTATGAATTTTTTTTTTCACATTCATTATTTTACAGAAAATTAGTCAACATATTCCTTGTGCTAACGCAACTAGGATTCTGCTGTGTATACTTCGTTTTCGTAGCAGCAAACATTCACGACGTAATCAAGCACTACTTCATCGACATAAGTGTTCATTGGTATCTTCTTTTACTGCTGGGACCCATGATCCTCCTCAACTGGGTTAAAAGTTTAAAATACCTCACACCAGCTTCTCTTTGTGCTACAATTTTAACCTGTACCGGTCTAGTTATTACGTTCTTTTATATGCTACAAGGTTTACCGCATACATCCACTATTAGGGCGTTTGCTCCAGTATCTGAACTTCCTCTGTATTTTGGAACAGCTATATATGCTTTCGAGGGTATTGGTGTGGTACGTCATGCACTTACGACAAATTTGAAAAATGTAAGTAAAAGTTTCGTTTGTAGATTTTACCTTTAGAAAACAACATGAAAACACCCCAGGACTTTGGGGGTTGGAATGGCGTACTAAACACGGGGATGATAATAGTTTCCTGCCTATATACAGCGGTAGGATTTTTTGGTTACTTAAAGTATGGCGATGAAGCCAAGTTAGGAAGTATAACTTTACTTTTGCCCGCAAACGAAATGTATGTTATTACAAATCTAAGTATATAAGAAAAGTTGTATAAATATTATTTTTTTAGATTGGCCCAGTCTGTTCGTTTAATGATGGCAATAGCAATCTTCTTATCGTACAGCTTGCAATTTTATGTACCAATGACCATTATGTGGCCGTACTTCCAAAAATACCTACAAACAGAAAAATCCAAGAAGATAGGAGAGTATGGGATACGTTCAGTTTTAGTTGTGTTAACTTTCGCGTTAGCTGTAGCTATTCCAGACTTGGGAGCTGTTATATCTTTGGTGGGAGCATTCAGCAGTTCCTCATTGGCTTTAATTTTTCCACCAATTATTGAAATTGTCACATTCTCGCCAGATAAATTGGGTAAGAATAACTGGATTTTATGGAAAGATTTGGCGATCATTGTTTTTGGTTTTGGAGGTTTTCTTATTGGTTCATACGTTAGTATTTTAAATATTCTAAGTCCCAAAGATTAAGTATTACCACAATGTGTTGTACCCCTAAGGATGTTAGTTGTACCCACCTGTTTACCTACCTAATTGTATTTTTTAACATGTACGACAATAATTCGTGTATATGGTGACAATAATTTTTGTGATATTGTTTGTCAGTAGTTTTAGGAATTTGAGATGTTCATATTTAATTTTGATATGTTCAACGCTTTATACGTTCCTCTTTTAAATAGTTTTAATTTTTATAATTAACGTAACTATATGTGTATTTATTGTTAGATCTGTTAGATCTTAGAAATAACATAGAAATCTTGCATATTTACAAGATTTTAAATGTTGCATTTTTAAGGTCAGTATTATAATATACATACCATACTATTATATCTATATTATGTATATATTTTTTGTATATTTATTGTTTTTTACAGTGAGTTATTTATTCAGAATTGTAAATAAAACTACACTTTCTGTTATCAGTCAATTTTCTGTAATGTGCCACTATGTTATATCAGGAAAGTCATACTCGCTGATATGAACAGCAGTGTGCACGTCAAAGATTTCCTTGTTTCATGTTATAGAAAGCTTAATTGTAGCGTTGACTGCAGTCAGGTTTAAAGAACATTTTATAAAAGATAGGTACTGTTGTAAATTTGGTAACGATTTGACACTCACTTGAGCTTCTTGTATTATCGAATGATGAAGGAATATTTTCACTCTTAGCGATGTTAAAATGAGCGAAGTTGATGACGAGGACCCAGGACTGCAGTTACAGTGACATTGGTGCCAATGTCACACATAAATTATATTTTCTTTTCGTCTCACCTCGATATCATTCTCAACATATAATTTGAAAGGTTAAGTTGTTTTGTACCTTCTCGGTACGCGGTACCTTATCTTTCCGTGACGCCAAGGATACCACAATTTATTATTTCTTGCTTGACAGTTGAAATCGAATGAGGTTATGACAGTGACAGATACCTTAGATGAGGGAAGAGTATGGATACGTAACGCCCGACCCTTGCCGTGCACGTGAGTGTTACCAAAATTTGAGCGTGTTTGGTGCCAAACAAAGTGATGAAACCAGGTTACTGTTTAGAATTCATGTAATTTGTCTAAAAATAACGAAAGCAGCATTTGAAATAGTGCAACTAGTCATATCAGTTTAAGAATTTCCGTTCAATTCTCGGCGTAAAGAGACTAAGAAGTTTAGGTTACGCCCCTTTTTTTGGTGCCGAATGGTAACAGGAACACCTGCTTTGTTATTCCTCCTCTTCTTCCCTCCTCTAAGACAGATACCCAGGATAAGTTAAAAAAAGGGGGTGACTACTGCTCCGGCCGCCGGCCCCCTGAAATTTTATTCAAATACGGTCGGACGCGCGCATTACTTAAATGTCCGCAAAATGACGTTTAAGAATATCGTTATCGGCTAGTGACGCCAACGGTCTCGGTGGGTGTTCGGATATCGTACAGAACTGCCATTTTGTTCTCCTACGGCTAGACGAGTTCTGACCCCGCAGCGGTTTGATATATAGTACATTTATATCGACAACATTAATCCGCTTTAATTTAATCGGGTTAAAATGTTAAATCCGATTTTGGTTTAAACCGTCTATATCGGTCGTAAAAATCGCTTTAAAAATTAGATCAAAAACCAGCTGAAGTACAATGCCTAATTTCACTCAGATAAAACTGACAACTGTCATAACCACGTATGGAATGATAGAAATGCCTAGAAAAACTTAAATTTTGTTCTGGGTTCATATGCGAGTTAAATTTCACAGATAAAAAATGATTATAATTGAGGTTAGGAGCTAACAAAACACAGGACGAGCAGACAACAGAGTGAACTTAGCAGCAGAATCAGAAGACAAGTGCAAATCCAATCCACATTCAGTGTTTATATCATAAGGATTAAATTCAATCCGATTTTTTTCAATTCAATCCCACTTATTTTCGGGATTGGATTTGCCAATTCAATCGGATTTAAAACTAATCACCAGTGTTTATATCCTGAAGAATAATCTATTTTTTGATTCTAAGCGGATTAGTTTGATCGATATAAACGTAGTAATATTTTGCTTGTTTTTTACATCATCTTTTTTCCAAAAAATGCATGTGTCTGGTGCGAGAGGGCAAGAAAGGGCTTTGTTTAAAATGCGTCCTCTCAGCTTAATTTTTTTTACGCCTCCAAAATGCAAATTGTGTTGACATTCTGTAATGCGCATGCCCGACCGTGTTCAAACAAAATTTCAGAGGGCCGGCGGCCGGAGCAGTAGTCACTCCCTTAAAAAAATGGGAGTGGCTACTGCTCCGGCCGACGGTCCCCTAAAATTTTCTTCCAGTTGGGTCGGACATGCGCATTACTTATGGTCCGTAAAATGACGTTTAAGTATATCGTTATCGGCTAGTGGGTGTGCGGGTATCGTACAGAACTGCCATTTTGTTCTCCTACGGCTAGACAAGTTCTGATTCCATAGCGGTTTGATATATTTTGCTCGTTTTTACATAATCTTTTTTCCGAAAAATGCGTGTGTCTGGTGCGAGGACAACTAAATGGTCTGTTTCAAAAATGCGTTCTCTCAGCTTTAGTTTTCTTTACACCTCCAAAATGCAAATTGTGTTGACATTATGTAATGCGCATGCCCGACCGTGTTCGAACAAAATTTCAGGGGACCGTCGGCCGGAGTAGTAATCACTCCCTAAAAAAATTGGTTTTCGAATTTGACATCCTTCAAGTTCTGGGGTTCATATCGTGGTGGGTATAAAACACGGTGTGTCTATGGGCATGTTGTGATCCACTTTTGTCGTTCTGTATCGTCCCCACTAAAACAAATCAGAGATCGTCCCTCCAAGCGCTGCGTTTATTTATATCCCAACTAGGTTTTGCCAATGCAACGTTTAAGCGTGCTATTATTCACTTGTTTTCATTAGTGATCGCGGATTTTCTTTAAAAAAATACCTTTCGTGACGGGCCACCGGACACAACACGAAGAAATCAAAATTCTGTAAATTACAACAAACTTTAGAAGAAAAAAGAAAAAGGATCCGCTTGGATTCGAACAAAAACTCCCCGCTCGTTCTGGTACTGAGTTTGACCGTTGATTGACTAATCAGTCAACGGTTTAACAGTCTATTAAGCGCGTGAAAGTGGAAGTGGCCTTCTTGGCAAAACCTAGTTGGGATATAAAAAAACTTGCTTGGAGTACCGAGCAAGATCGACCGCCATATTGTGCCCTGTCTTGTAGAAATTTTTAAAAGCTGTTAGCTGTATCAAAGCATATTTAGGAATACTAGTAGAAACTGAAGAAAAAAGAGTGAATTCTCTTATTACATTTTTTTTAAATATGTCCCTTTAAATCACTGATAAAAAGTTGCCTAATATTATTTTGGTAGCCCTGTGCTCTGAAAATGTATTTCTCACTAAAATAAATTTATTTATTTCAGTCGTATTTCTCGCCGATATTCTGTTTCGGCGGCGGCAACTGTTTACACAACTGCTCGACTGCTTTGTTTTACCTTTTCCACAAATAATCGCTTAGAATGTGAGTATTCCGGCTGCTTCAGTCGTACATGTAAATAGCTGTCTTTGATTTAATCACTGATTGTAACCACTGCCAAAGTGTCAAAACTGAGTTATTTAATTGACAGAAATGTCAAAATATAGGAATCCCTTTAGTTGATAATTATTTAAAATAAAAATGAATTTTTTTCATTTAAATGATTGTTGTAGATCATGTCTCAGAGTAGAAACGCAATTAACTTCAACAAATGCACCAGATAATGACAGTATAAAATTGTGTGATAAACTAATATCTTGTGTATCAGAAATTGTAAGTTAAATATGAAAAACCACATAAGGCCCCCCAGGGATTCAATTTTACCTTGGTACTTAAGGTAAACTTAAATACGTTTTTCGTATCCAAATGTAACATGTTCAGTCTTCTTGATTAAAAAAGATGAAAATGTAAACCGAGGTCCGAATGGGTGACTTCATGAGGAATTCATCTTAATCGGTGAATATATTGTTTAGATTTTAATTTCTGGAACCAAACTTTAAAACTTCATGTTGCAAAAATCTTGGAAAAAGATGTAGAAGTTCCTTAGCAAGTATCAAGGTGAAACAGAACATCTGAGGGGACTTAACTCTTAAACTAAATTATGTATCCTGTAGGTGTGGCTGAAAGATGGGTTTCCGAGTCTGTTATGTGCAAACTGTATAGAAAAATTAAGAATAGCGTACGATTTTCGGATACAATGCCTCCAATCGGATAACACTCTTCAGCAATATTTTAATCCCGATAAAAGCATATCTGTACAACCTTATACAAATTTAAATGACTATAATATTAATTTAACGTCGGTACATGTTCAAAATAAAGTGCAAAAAGACGTGCATCCCACAAATGACTTTTTAAATTTAAAACATTTCTTGGAAAACGAAGAAGAATTAACTAAGTCATCGAATCACGCTGATGTGGAAACTTCTAGAAGTGCCACTCCAGATTCTGTTGCTACCACAGGATTCGCGAAATATGATAAGCAGCCAAAGAAAATACTTGTCGCTGTTAAATCGGTTAAAACTCAAACGCAACCACTGCCGCAATATCCGACGTTAACGCCAGCAGCGGCAAGGTTAGAAGCCCAGCAAAGCAGGACAACGATAATTGTAGAAGATCCTTTGAAATACAGCTGCGAAGTTTGCGGGAAAAAGTATGCGAAGAACGCTAATTTAAAGATACACATGAGAACCCATACCGGAGAGAAACCATTCGAATGTAAATATTGTGAGAAGAAGTTTTATCATTCGTCACATTTGCGCGAACACATTCGTCGACATACCGGAGAAAAACCGTTTCAGTGTACCGTTTGCTTGAAACGTTTCACTATAACTGCCGAGTTAACGGTACATATGAGAATCCATACAGGTGAAAAGCCTTACGCGTGCAATTGTTGCGATAAGCGATATATTAAAGCTTCGGATTTACAAGTGCACATGAGATCGCATACAGGGGAAAAACCCTTCTCTTGTACTTTTTGTGATAAAAAATTTACTAGTGGTTACATATTAAACTCTCATTTAAAGACGCACACTGGCGATAGGCCTTGGTCTTGCAATTTGTGCAATAAATCCTTCACGCAGTCTTCCCACTTGACTGTCCATATGAAAAAGCACACGGGAGAAAAGTTCCCTTGCAAAGTTTGTGGGCAGGAATTTACGCATTCTTCTCAGCTGACGGTGCACATGAGAGAGCACACCGGTAAGCAGCCATATAAGTGTACGATGTGTGAGAAAGTTTGTAATTACGCTTCCGAATTACAGACGCACATGATGAAACACACAGGCGAAAAATTCACTTGCATCACGTGTGATAAAAAGTTTACAACAGCTGCGTATTTACAAGAGCACATCAGAACCCACACAGGAGAAAACCTGTATAATTGTACAATATGCGAACGAACTTTTACCAGAGCCACTTATTTGGAAAAGCATATCCGTACGCATACAGGAGAAAAACCGTTTACTTGCGAAGTGTGCGGAAAAAAATTCACGCAGTCGTCTTCGTTGAACGTTCATATGCGGAAACACACCGGTGAAAAGCCATACAACTGCACAATTTGTAATAGAAGTTTCGCTACTTCTTCATATTTGTCGGTTCATTTGAGAAAACACAAAAAGTATATTAATTTGTAAATTATATTACTCGTTCGTTCATTTGCTTGAACCGACTTCGATCTGATTTTTGATTCGATATTTTAGTGCTTCCCGTATATTTATTTTGATTGTACCCTGTTGGAAAATCATTCTTGAAAATGCCGAGTTCAGCTCAACAAAAAGAAGTTCAGGGACTCTATTTGCATAGCTTGTTATTCGATCGTGGCAATCACAAGAATTGTTTTCCAACGTGGAATATAATTTTTTTACCTAGCTTATTGCGTTCAATTTTAATATTGCAAATAAACAGACTGTATACATCAAAAACTATTTTTTAATTATAGTTATTACGAAATAAAAATTAAAATAGGCAGTTTGCTTTTATGTACCCAACATCTGCCCGGAATATGCTGCACTCCATGCCAAAGGCACATTTTATTCTAAGTCAATGGATACAGTGACATGAGAATTTTTTTAATGCACAAAGTTTCCAAGGTAAGGTAAGGCATTCAGTCTTCAAGTGAATTTGTGAAGAGAAGTCAGTGTGAGTAAGTCACAGAAAATGCAGACCACAGGTTTCGTTCTTGTGGAACCCATCAGTGAAGTGCTTTCTGCATCTTATCTTCATAAACAAGGACCAGGTGCACTGTGGAACTACTAAAAAGTTTATAAAATTTGAGCTGCTATTCATCTCTGGAAAACAAATATTAAATTCTTAATTTCCTACTAATTTGCCACATGGTTGCTTCTTCGGGGGTTCCCCGAATTTCTTACGGCGTTAATTCAGGAATGCCAAACTAGCATGATATATGCGTCTGTATAGGGGATTTCAAAATGCTCAAATCAACTAAGATTCAATTTAATTCCTTTCCGGGGAATCCCCTCCCTCTCGTCCCCCATCTGCTGTACCTTTACCACTTGCATTTCACATTTTCGCGATTTCAGGTATGCCTTCACCACATCATTTTAATGAGAGTATGGAAGCTCCCTTTTCTGAAGATTTTAATAAATGAAGAAACATTTTTTGAATTAAATATCTTTGGGACTGATTAAAAATTTATCTTTCCCTAAAAGTCTAAAATTAGTAATTTTTGAATATCAGTATCAAACCTGTAATTTAGAGACAAAAAATTCTCGTACTAAGTTGAAATTTTCAAGATTAAGCTTGAATTTCCGAGTTTAAGCCGGAATTTCCGGAATGAAGCCTGAATTTCTGAGATTAAGTTTTCCGAGTTTAATTCTGATTTTACTTGGGAATTTCCGAGATTAAGTGAGAATTTGAACGATTAAGTGGATATTCTCAGACTAAGTTGGAATTTCCTAGTTTAAGCAAGAAAAATTTCCGAAATTAAGCCTGAATTTCTGAGATTAAGGCTGAAATTTCGAGTTTAATTCTGAAATTATTTGGAAGTTTCCGAGATTAAGCGGGAATTTGAGAGAATAATTTTTGTTAATCTCGGAAATTTCCACTTAATCTCTCAAATTCCCACTTAATTTCAGAAATTCCCACACAATAGAATTAAACTCGGAATTTCAACCTTAAACTCGGAAAACTTAGTCCGAGAATTTTCACTTAATCTCTCAAATTCCCACTTAATTTCGGAAATTCCCACATAATCTTAGAATTAAACTCGAAATTTCAGCCTTAATCTCGGAAATTCCAACTTAGTCTGAGAATTTCCACTTAATCTCTCAAATTCCCACGTAATCTCAGAAATTCCGACGTAATCTTAGAATGAAACTCGTAATTTCAGGCTTAAACTCGGAAAACTTAATCTCTGAAATTCTAACTTAGTCTGAGAATTTCCACTAAATCTCTCAAATTCCGACTTGATCTCGGAAATTTCCACGTAAACTTAGAATTAAACTCGGAATTTCAGGCTTAAACTCTGAAAACTCAATCTCGGAAATTCCGCCTTGATCTCAGAAATTCTGACTTAATCTCGGAAATTCCAACTTAGTCTCGAACAATCCGTTTCAAAAAAACTAGGAATTTAAATACTACTACAGCGGCCTTTCTACGCTCCAGATTAAACCTGAATTTCCGAGATTAAGTCGAAATTTGAGTCTGAACTTCAGAGATTAATTGGGAATTTCTGTGTAAGTGAAAATTTCCAAAAATAAATTCCGAGTTTAATTCTAAGATCATGTGAATATTTCCGAGATTAAGTGGGAATTTGAGAGATTAAGTAGAAATTTCCGAGATTAAGTATAAATAATAATTATTATTAATCTCTGAAATTCCCGCTTAATCTTTCAAATTCCCACTTAATCTCGGAAATTCAGACTTAATTTTGGAAATTTCGGCTTAAACTCAGAAATTCAAGCTTAATCTCGGAAATTCCAACTTATTAGTCTGATAATGTCCACTTAATCTCTCAAATTCCTACTTAATCTCGGAAATTCCCACATAATCTTAGAATTAAACTCGGAATTTCAGGTTTAAACTCGGAAAACTTAATTTTAATCTCAGAAATTCAGGCTTAATTTCGGAAATTCCCGCTTAAACTCAAAAATTCAAGGTTAATCTCGGAAATTCCAACTTAATCTAGAACAATCCGTTTCAAAAAAAACTGGGAATTTAAATACTACTACAGCGGCCTTTCTACGCTCCAGATTAAACCTGAATTTCCGAGATTAAGTCGAAATTTGAGTCTGAACTTCAGAGATTAATTGGGAATCTCAGAGCGTAAGAGGAAATTTCCAAAAATAAATTCCGAGTTTAATTCTAAGATTATGTGGGAATTTCCGAGATTAAGTACCAATTTGAGAGATTAAGTGGAAATTTCCGAGATTAATAATTATTATTTCCGAGATTAAGTATGGATTTGTGACAATAATAATTATGATTAATTTCAAAAATTGTCACTTAATCTCCCAAATTCCCACTTGAGCTCGGAAATTCCGGCTTAAACTCAGAAATTCAAGCTTAATCTCAGAAATTCCTGCATAGTCTGAGAATTTCTACTTAGGTAATCTGTCAAATTCCCGCTTGACTCGGAAATTCCCACATAGTCTTAGAATTAAACCGGGAATTTCAAGCTTAAACTCGGAAAACTTAATTTTGAAAATTTCGCCTTAGCCTCAGAAATTCAGGCTTAATTTCGGTATTCCCGCTTAACCTCAGGAATTCAAGGTTAATCTCGGAAAGTCGGACTTAGTCTCGAACAATCCGTTTAAAAATAACTAGGAATTTAAATACTACTACAGCGGCCTTTCTACGCTCCAGATTAAACCTGAATTTCCAAGATTAAGTCGAAATTTGAGTCTGAACTTCAAAGATTAATTAGGAATTTCTGTGCCAGTGAAGGTTACAAAAAATTTATTCCGAGTTTAATTCTAAGGTTATGTGGGAACTTCCGAGATTAAGAGGGAATTTGAGAGATTAATTAGAAATTTCCGAGATTAATAATTATTATTTCCGAGATTAAGTATGAATTTGAGAGAATAATTATTAATCTGAAATTTCCAGTTAATCTCTCAAATTCCCACTTAATCTCGAAAATTCAGGCTTAATTTGGGAAATTCTGGCATAAACTCAGAAATTAAAACTTAATCTCAGAAATTCCAACTTAGTCTGAGAATTTTCAC
The DNA here is from genome assembly GCA_963966045.1 of Xestobium rufovillosum. NCBI lineage: Eukaryota > Metazoa > Arthropoda > Insecta > Coleoptera > Ptinidae > Xestobium > Xestobium rufovillosum. The sequence goes on along the minus strand of OZ014492.1, from coordinate 47,884,690 downwards.
TCAATCTCTCAAATTCCCACTTAATCTCGGAAATTCCTACGTAATCTTAGAATTAAAGTCGAAATTTGAGTCTGAACTTCAGAGATTAATTGGGAATTTCTGAGCGTTAAGAGGAAATTTCCAAAATTAAGTCAGTATTTCCGAGACTACGTTGGAATTTCCGAGATTAAGTCGGAATTCCCGAGTTCAAATCTGAACTTCCGAGTTTAAGACAGAATTTCTGAGAATAAGTCGGAATTTTTGGGATTATATTGGAATTCTGAGATTAAGTCAGAATACAATATTGAAATACGGTATAAAAGTAAGACTATTATTATTATAATATAGAAATATCTGCAATGAAAAAATATAAAAATATATTTCTCGTAATCTTGATACAGTCCTTAAAATGATAGTTATAAATAAAATTTTTGCATATAAATAACATAAAATATTGAACACTGACGACACAACTACTTGTAGCGAAAACTATTTGCAGCTCTTAAAATTTTGCGATCCTTTCCCGTTACTCTGCGATCTCCTCATTTTAATCCTATTCTGAAGTGTGTTCAGCAAACCAGCCAAAACGTCGTGGTTCGGAAGTTTCTTCGCAAACAATAATCTCTTAACTGAATCATCGTACGTTAGTAACGCTACCATATTTTGCAATAGAAACCCCTGGCAATACTCCAGCAACTGAACTGCATTGTATACTTTAGCATGTATGTACATGGAAACTACGTTATCGAGTGCTAGCATTGCGGCGCATCTGCTCTCGCAGTAGCATAATAAACCGTCTAATTGGAAGAAATTTGCTGCAGCCATCAATTCCAGCAAGTCTTCTGGGGCTGGTTCTAAGAACTGGCAACCTCCTTGATAGAGAAACTGCATGACAATCTGGAAGAGGAGAGAATACCAAACTCACGCCACATAGACTTATCCAATACGTCGCCTAACTTACCTGGAAGATGTGATACCTAATATCATTTATTTGAACAGTTGGTAATCCACCTTCACAAAGCTTTGAACTAAGCATTGCCCTGAGCCTTGGACTTGCAGTGACCAAAACAATTTTATGAGCGTAAAATAGACGGCCTTCAACTCTAAATGTAACGTCACTCAGTTCAGGATTATTGACATATTTAGGGTCTATCCTTGACCCGGAACTTGTAGTTGAGGCACAGTCTCTTATAGATTTAATCGGTTCCCAACCGAAACAAGTTGAGAAGATATCAGCCAAAAGTAGAGTTGTGCCTTCCTTCTATAACAAATAACAATAACAATCATACGATTACAAGTAATCGTAAGTGAGTACCTTGCTATAGCGGAAAATATTAAATAACAACGGTAAACATTCTTGAACAAACTGTGAGCTATAATCATCAGGACAAACTTGCAAGAAATCTTGCAATAATTGATCGATAACACAGTCTAAACGAGCCTCATGTGCCGCCCCTAAAGAATGCATCCAACAGTGTAACGTCCACGGCACTCCTAATGTTCTAATTTCCACAGTAATATCCAAATGATTGTTCTCAGCACTATGATACATAGCTTCCTGCAGTGCCTTTATCTGTGATTTACTGAACTGCGCGGTAGTGTTAACAGGACTCGATCGATTAGTGGCTGTCCCTTCGGCCAGCATCTCTTCTAAACTAAGAACCTCTTTGCTTACCGGAGCCATTGGTTGCGCCAACAATTTCTGCAAAATGGCTCTCTGTCCATGCAACGCAGCTACTGATATCGGACTACAGCATCCTCGTTGCATGGACGCCGAGTAGCAAAGAGTATCCTTCATCTGAGTAGTAAGAAATGGATGAGCACCATGGGCTAAAAGAAGGGAGACCATTTCTAAATTTCCTATTCCACAAGCTGCCTAAAAATGCCAAATTATAAAAATGGAATTTCGGCGAGGGTACAGGAATTTCTCGGCTTCTTGTATATTATTACTAACTTGCAGTGGTGTAAGTGTTCGTTTCTCTTCACTTAACTGGGCTCCACCTTCAACATTTGCCCCACGCTCTAAAAGTAACTGAGCGCATCGTATATGCCCCCTCGCTACTGCGTAAGTAAGAGCTGTCCAATGCTGTGTTTCGCCATTCACAGCGGCAAAACCAGGTGACGTTGGTGCGGGAGTCTCTATATCAACAGCAGCTCCTGCTTCCAAAAGAGCCTACAAGTGATCAGTGTTATACTGCTACAAAAAGAGGAACTTTCTATCACCATTAGTGTGAGGTCATCATTTTGCAGAGCCGATAACATTAGGGCAGTGTGCCCTTGCTGGTCTAAAGTATCCAAACGTGTGGTAGACGGAAGGAGCGATATGGCTTGTTGAATGAGTTCTGGACGCCCAGAAAGCATTAAACGAAATGCAAGTTCAACCTGTTAAAGGATTTTTTTTTAACGAGTTACATTTTCCTTGTCTTTATTACATTACCTTCAACTTTAAACTCGAAATTAGTCTTAATTTCGAGTTTGAAGTCGAAATTGCTTTTAATTTAGAGTTTGAAGTCGAAATTGCTTTTAATTTACAGTTTGAAGTCAAAATTGCTTTTAATTTCGAAATTGAACTAGAAAATATTGTTAAATTCGAGTTTGAAGTCGAAATTAGGCTTAACTTCAAGTTCCAACATGAAATTATCGTTAATTTCGATTTCTTGTTCAAACTGGATTTTAAGACTAATTTCGGCTTCAAACCCGAAATTAGCAGTAATTTCGACATCAAGTACAAAATCAAGACCGACTTCGAGTTTTAACTCGAATTTACGACTAATTTCGACTTCAAACTCGAAATTAGTGTTAATTTCGAGTTTAAAGTCGAAGCCAGTCAATAATTTCCACATTTAACAAGAAATTAAGACTAATTTAATGTTCAATTTCGAAGTTAAGGCTAATTTCGACTTCAAATCCTAAATTAATCTAAATTCGAGATGTAACTCGACATTATAAATAAATTATGTTGGCTTTGACCTTAAACTCGAAATTAGTCTTAATTTCAGGTTTGAAGTCGAAATTGCTTTTAATTTCCAGTTTGAAGTCGAAATTGCTTTTAATTTCGAGTTTGAACTAGAAAATATTATTAATTTCGAATTTAAAGTCGAAATTAACTTCAAGTTCGAACACGAAATTATCGTAATTTCGATTTCTTGTTCAAACTGGATTTTAAGACTAATTTCGACTTCAAATCCGAAATTAGCATTAATTTCGACATCAAGTACGAAATCAAGACTGACTTCGAGTTTTAAGTCGAATTTACGACTAATTTCGACTCCAAAAACTCTAAATTAACAATATTTTCTGGTCCAAACTCGAAATTAAGATTAATTGCGACTTGAAACCTGAAATTAAAAGCAATTTCGACTTCAAATTGGAAATTAAAAGCAATTTCGACTTCAAACTCGAAATTAACACTAATTTCGAATTTAAAGTCGAAGCCAACCAATAATTTCCACATTTAACAAGAAATTAAGCCTAATTTCCTGTTCAATTTCGACTTCAAACCCAAAATTAAGCTAAATTCGAGTTGTAACTCGACGTTATAAATTATTTATTTCACGTAGCCACTCTACGCCTTCGTAGAAATTAGCCTTAACTTCGAAATTGAAAGTGGTAATTTCGAGTTTGAAATCGAAATTGCTTTTAATTTCCAGTTTGAAGTCGAAATTGCTTTTAATTTCGAGTTTGAACTAGAAAATATTGTTAATTTCGAGTTTGAAGTCGAAATTAGGCTTAACTTCAAGTTCGAACACGAAATTATCGGTAATTTCGATTTCTTGTTCAAACTGGATTGTAAGACTATAATTTCGGCTTCAAACCCGAAATTAGCACTAATTTCGACATCAAGTACGAAATCAAGACCGACTTCGAGTTTTAACTGGAATTTACGACTAATTTCGACTTCAAACTCTAAATTGACAATATTTTCTAGTTCGAACTCGAAATTAAGATTATTGTAACTTGAAACCTGAAATTAAAAGCAATTTCGACTTCAAACTGGAAATTAAAAGTAATTTCGACTTCAAACTCGAAATTAGTGTTAATTTCGAGTTTAAAGTCGAAGCCAGCCAATAATTTCCACATTTAACAAGAAATTAAGACTAATTTAATGTTCAATTTCGAAGTTAAGGCTAATTTCGACTTCAAACCCTAAATTAAGCTAAATTCGAGTTGTAACTCGACATTATAAATAAATTATTGGTTGGCTTTGACCTTAAACTCGAAATTAGTGTTAATTTCGAGTTTGAAGTCGAAATTGCTTTTAATTTCCAGTTTGAAGTCGGAATTGCTTTTAATTTCGAGTTTGAACTAGAAAATATTATTAATTTCGAATTTGAAGTCGAAATTAACTTCAAGTTCGAACACGAAATTATCGTAATTTCGATTTCTTGTTCAAACTGGATTCTAAGACTAATTTCGACTTCAAATCCGAAATTAGCATTAATTTCGACATCAAGTACGAAATCAAGACTGACTTCGAGTTTTAAGTCGAATTTACGACTAATTTCGACTTCAAAAACTCGAAATTAACAATATTTTCTGGTCCAAACTTGAAATTAAGATTAATTGCGACTTGAAACCTGAAATTAAGTGCAATTTCGACTTCAAATTAGAAATTAAAAGCAATTTCGACTTCAAACTCGAAATTAACACTAATTTCGAGTTTAAAGTCGAAGCCAACCAATAATTTCCACATTTAACAAGAAATTAAGCCTAATTTCCTGTTCAATTTCGACTTCAAACCCAAAATTAAGCTAAATTGGAGTTGTAACTCGACATTATAAATTATTTATTTCGCGTAGCCACTCTCGCCTTCGTACAAATTAGCCTTAACTTCGAAATTGAACAGGAAATTAGTCTTAATTTCTTGTTAAATGTGGAAATTATTGGTTGGCTTTGACTTTAAACTCGAAATTAGTGGCAATTTCAAGTTTGAAGTCGAAATTGCTTTTAATTTCCAGTTTGAAGTCGAAATTGCTTTTAATTTCGAATTTGAACTAGAAAATATTGTTAATTTCGAATTTGAAGTCTAAATTAGGCTTAACTTCAAGTTCGAACACGAAATTATCGTTAATTTCGATATCTTGTTCAAAATGGATTTTAAAGACTAATTTCGACTTCAAATCCGAAATTAGCATTAATTTAGACACCAAGTACGAAATCAAGACTAACTTCGAGTTTTAAGTTGAATTTACGACTAATTTGAATTCAAACTCGAAATTAACAATATTTTCTAGTTCAAACTCGAAATTAAGATTAATTGCGACTTGAAACCTGAAATTAAAAGCAATTTCGACTTCAAATTGAAAATTAAAAGCAATTTATTCGACTTCAAACTCGAAATTAACACTAATTTCGAGTTTAAACTCGAGTTGTAACTCGAATTTACGACTAATTTCGACATCAAACTCGAAATTAACAATATTTTCTAGTTCAAACTCGAAATTAAGATTAATTGCGACTTCAAACTGGAAATTAAAAGCAATTTCGACTTCAAACTGGCGTAGAGCGGCCACGCGAAAGAAATAATTTATAATGTCAGTCTTGATTTCGTACTTGATGTCGAAATTAGTGCTAATTTCGGGTTTGAAGTCGAATAAGTCTTAAAATCCAGTTTGAACAAGAAAGACTAATTTCGACTTCAAGGCTGACTTCGAGTTATAACTCGAATTTACGACTAATTTGGACTTCAAACTCGAAATTAACAACATTTTCTAGTTCAAACTCGAAATTAACAACATTTTCTAGTTCAAACTCGAAATTATTAAAAGCAATTTCGAGTTCAAACTGGAAATTAAAAGCAATTTCGACTTCAAACTGGAAAATAAAAGCAATTTCGACTTCAAACTCGAAATTAACACTAATTTCGAGTTTAAAGTCGAAGTCAACCAATAATTTCCACATTTAACGAGAAATTAAGGCTAATTTCGACTTCAAACCCAAAATTAAGCTAAATTCGAGTTTTAACTTGACATAAATTATTTCTTCCGCGTGGCCGCTCTACGCCTTCGTAGAAATTAAAAGAAATTTCGATTTCAAATGGGAAATTAAAAGCAATTTCGACTTCAAACTCGAAATTAACAATAATTTCGAGTTTAAAGACGAAGTCCACCAATAATTTCCACATTTAACAAGAAATTGAGACTAATTTCCTGTTCACTTTCGAAGTTAAGGCTAATTTCGACTTCAAACCCAAAATTAAGCCAAGTTCGAGTTGTAACTCGACATTATAAAATATTTCTTTCGCGTAGCCACTCTACGCCTTCGTAGAAATTAGTCTTAATTTCGAAATTGAACAGGAAATTAGTCTTAATTTCTTTTTAAATGTGGAAATTATTGGTTGGCCTTGACTTTAAACTCGAAATTAGTGGTAATTTTGAGGTTGAAGTCGAAATTGCTTTTAATTTCCAGTTTGAAGTCGAAATTGCTTTTAATTTCGAGTTTGAACTAGAAAATATTGTTAATTTCGAGTTTGAAGTCAAAATTAGTCGTAAATTCGACTTAAAACTCGAAGTCAGTTTTGATTTCGTACTTGATGCCGAAATTAATGCTAATTTAGGGTTTGAAGTCTAAATTAGTGTTAAAATCCAGTTTGAACAAGAAATCGAAATTAACGATAATGTCGTGTTCAAACTTGAAGTTAAGCCTAATTTCGACTTCAAATTCGAAATTAACAATATTTTCTAGTTTAAACTCGAAATGAAAAGCAATTTCGACTTCAAACTGGAAATTAAAAGCAATTTCGACTTCAAACTCGAAATTAACAGTAATTTCGACTTCAAAGTCGAAGCCAACCAATAATTTCCCCATTTAACAAGAAATTAAGACTAATTACCTATTCAATTTCGAAGTTAAGGCTATAATTTCGACTTCAAACCCTAAATTAAGCTTAATTCGAGTTGTAACTCGACATTATAAATTATTTCTTTCACGTGGCAGCTCTACGCCTTCGTATTTTATAACAAGAAAATATTATGTTCCGTACACAACCATAGATGTCAATGCACAAAAATTGTCATACCTGGATTTGCCTTGAAGCTTCGGCATGGTCCTCATCATTTCCCGTGATCCTTTTCACTCTCATTGCTTCCTCCCCTAAAGGCCTAACTGGACAATCCACCCCTGGAAGTAACAACCTTGCTGCTTGCATAATATCATCCCCGTCCAAAATAGCAGCATATCTATGTTCCCCATGAGCTGTAGCTACCCGCAACCATTCAACAAGAGGTGGCAATACCACATAAGCCCTTTCGTAACACAATTCTTGCACCGCACTACCCCCGTGTTCTCCGTGTTCAAGCTGAGAACATCGCATAAAATAAAATAAAGAGCGGACTGCTCTGGCGCACAGTGGAGTGCGGGGTTGCATTCTCCCAATTAATTCTTGCAGTTCTCCGAGAGAACCAACACAGGTTGTCATAAGGGATGGCTCCGGAGGTCCAGAACCACGACCGGAGTCCCTACTGGAGCCTATACTGGAGACTGAAGCCCACCTTGGTAAAGCTAATGCACCTGACGCAATTCGACCAGCATTTAAATGTGCGTAAGGCTGCAACAGACCCCACAGATCACCATTATTGGCTATTGCATGCTCTAAAAGTGTAGCAGTCAGAGTAACATCTGCATCACTTGGGAGGCATTGCAATAAAATCTCTTCCAATAAATTTTCTAGACCAGCGCACAAGTAAACCGCCGCATATCTGAAAATTGATTACTGATAAACAGACCCTAAAAAATCAAAGAACATACTCATGTATAAACCTGCCAAGCTTCACATCAGCCATCCACTGGTGAAATCGACCAATATTAAGTTGTAAGCCTGCCCTTGCAGACTTGCTTTGCCTCAGTGCATCTCTAGACATGGTCAACATCATAGCTGCTCTTAAACAGGCTTTTATACATGAATCAGCTAACGGCGGACACAAAACAATTCGAAATGAGACAGTCACGTCGTGTTTTGTACAAATGCCAAGAGTAGACGACAACCTTTGCGCTTCTCTTCCTATCCTAACTAAAGCACGTTGTAGTAAGTACGATAAGCGGGGAATTGTTTCAACACTGACTCTGGACATGTGTTCTCTGCAACGCCCCGTCTGCAGCACTCTTAAGATACAATGGTTCGTCCAAGGTAATTGTTGCAGTTCTACAAGTCTTTGAGAGACGGAAAAAGACATTTTATAAAAAATAAATAGGTACAAAAAATGTACCTGTTATGAGAATCGACCCAGACGAACTCATCGGCACTCGTTATATTGGTATTTATAGTTTCAAGTGATGAATGTCGCATTAGCCTACGCATGGCAGGCTCGGAACTTTCAGATCCTGCACTAACACTTGAATAAGTACTCGTCGAAGTATGTGATCTCATTGTCAGCTGTTGCAAAGCTTGTTTTATGTCTTCCAAGCCACCTGATCCTGTCCATGGCACCTAAATGTTGTAAAATAAAATACAGTTATGTCAAGGAAGTTATCTTATACCCTAGCCGGAGTGGCTCTGTGTCGAGAACGATTATATTGCGACGAAGCTCTGGTGCGGGATTTCTGCATTACACCAGCTGTGAGACGTTCTGTCACTGTATTCGTAGTGCCTCTTGGAGAATTAGTGCCAGTGTCAGACATACTAGCATGTCCGGAAGACTTATTTTCGTCCGAAGAGCTATTGCAGTGTTGCACGCATTGCTAAGAATTATAACTTAAGCGCAGACCTCGTGAGTTTATTTACACTTACCTGCAATCTTAATTCTTGTACGCTGACATGATGGTGAGGTCTTGCCGCTATCAATCTGTGTTCCTCATTCCCACTCAAGTCGCTCCTCAATTTTGAATTAATCTGAACACTTCCGCGGCAAACGGGTAATCGTAAACTACCCACTGCACTTACAGGCCCTGTCGCAACTTTATTAGGCCCCGTATCTTTTTCTGGCACCATGTTAACAGTATGATTGCAGTTATACTTTGAATTAAATTCGTGGTTATTAACTAAGTTCTTGCTGTTGCTTTTATCCACTTGCTCGTTAAACGTAGATGTTTTGACATTATTTGCAACATAAAGGTGAGGGAAGTGTTCTATCTTACGTTTTGGAGAAACCATTCTATCATTCGCATTACCGTGGCACTCGTGAGTTGGTTGTGATATATTAGCGGGAGTGTTAACACGTGACTCTTCTTTATTCAGGGTGCTGCTGTCATTCTCTAGGGGCTGGTAGGCATGATCATTTCTTGAATTGCTTGACAACCTAAAACATTGAATAATCACATTAAAATCATTTTTTAACTCATGGCAAATATGGGTTTAGCAGTTTTAATGTTTTCTTAACAAATCTGCCCCATTTATGCATATAGCATCCAATGGCTATGTGTTTCATAATTATAAACTCTCCACAATTTAAGAAATATGAAAAATTTGTTTATATAATAGTTTATTATAGAAGTTTTATTATCATCATAAAGTTTTCAGACCGAAGACTGGTTGGACGAATACCTCCATCTTTTCCTATCCTGAGTTAACCCACACATTTCCCTAAAAGTAGATCCTCCTACATCCCTAACTTTTTGAGAGCAGTAGTCTAATCTGGGCCTATTGCTACCTCTTTTTATCTCTTCTCCGACTCTAGTATGTCGCGAACTATTCCTATCATACCCTTCCTATTCTTTATTGTCTTCCATACCTCTTGATTTTCTCCAAAACCCTTTCTAATTCGTGACTTCCTCTACATTCTCATTCCTTATTTGTATTTTAATTTTAGTCCTATTTTCACGCCCCCCGCATATCAATATTTTGGTTTTCTCTTTATTGATTTTTATGCCGCAGCCCTCTGACAAAACTGCTTCCATTTCATCCAGAGCCATTCCTAAATTCTTCTTTGCTGGATGCTAACATAGCTATATCATCCGCAAATCTGAGCATGTTAGTAGTTTGGCTCAGTATATTAATCCCTGAGGCTGTTCTACCCTTATTCCATTTTCGTCTTAAGTATGTAAACTCTTATAAAAATGAAATCTATTAAAAATTTGGTTCACTATGACCAATAATAAAAATTACCTACTTATTTAAAATTTCATAAAACTGCAAATACCCTGTATAATGAAGAAAGTCGCAATATTTAGTGAAAACACAAGTTCAATAACTTCAACCAATTTTTTGTATAGCAGAAAAACGGATAATTTTATATCAGAACAACTTTAGTACCTATCAAAAGAGCTTTCTAAAAATTACATAGGTAATACAGAGTGTTCCATTTAAAAAACGTACAAGTTTGGTACAAACACAACAATATAAATAAATTAGTTAGGTGTTAAAAGTTTTTCAATATTGCATGTTTCGAATGTGCATGGAAAACCGTAGACCACTGGTTTCGTCCTGTTGGGACGAAACCAGTGGTCTACGGTTTTCCATGCACATTCAAAACACGCAATATTGAAAAACTTTTAACATACATTCCTACTGCTGGGAGCAGAAAGTACGTAGAGATCTAAGGATGTTCCAAGCCCAACGATATGTTTGGGGTAGCATTCAGTATGGATCTCGTAGTACATAAAATCTGGATTTAGTTCTATAATTCAATGCCTGGCGGGGTATTTGCCCGAGGAGTAGTTGTTCGAACGGTCCAGTACCACTCAAATTAGTTAGGTATTTATTTTTGTACACCAAAATATTGCAGTGCAACAGGTTTATTTGACCCAAAGATACCTATTTAATTTTAAATTTTCTCTTCATCTGTCAAAATTTTCAAAAAACGTCTAAAATAAAAATTTTACAATAGACTGTTTTGGAATGGCCTGATTTTGACAGGTCGCCATTTTATGATGGAGGGCAGAGTATGGATACACAACGCGATGCATGTGAGTGTTCCCAAAATTTGAGCAGATTTGGTGCCAAACAAAGTGGTGAAACCAGGTTACTGTTTAGAGTTCATGTAATTTAACTCAAAATAACGAAAGCAACGTTTGCAGTAGTGCAACCAGTCATATAATTTTAAGAATTTTCGTTCAATTCTCTGCGTAAAGCAACAAAGAAGTTTACGTTACGCCCCTTTTTTGGTGCCAAATAGTAACACAAATTATTGTTATTCCTCCTCTTCCACCCTCCAATAAGCTTTAAACCGTAGATGAGGGAAGAGTATGGATACATAACGTCCGACCTTTGCCGTGCACGTGAGTGTTACCAAAATTTGAGCGTGTTTGGTGCCAAACAAAGTGATGAAACCAGGTTACTGTTTAGAATTCATGTAATTTAACTAAAAATAACGAAAGCAGCGTTTGAAATAGTACAATTAGTCATATCATTTTAAGAATTTTCGTTCAATTCTCGGCGTAAAGAGACTAAGAAGTTTAGGTTACGCCCCTTTTTTTGGTGCCGAATGGTAACACAAACATCTGCTTTGTTATTCCTCCTCTTCTTCCCTCCTCTAAGCTTTAAACAAACAAATGTTTGCCCTCCAGCTGTCAATTGTGTGACGACATTCTAAAATGATCTATTTAGACAAATCTTCGTAATCTCTTGTATTAAAATCAACAGCGGAATTCAAAAATGCGATACCTAATTTAGGGGAACATACAGAGGATGATTCAGAAATAAATGCTGGAATTTTGTGGAGTGATAAAGTGAGTGTAGACGGCTGGTGCCACTTAGGGACTGAGGTATGGTTGCGACGCTACACTCAATATCTCGGATGGCAATAATTTGTCGTAGATGGCATGTCCATTTGAAGCTTGGTTTTGCAAATGTCAAATTAAGACATTAAGGCCCGGTTTTTCAAAGAATCCAACACCGGATTAAGTCTGACACCGGCTTCGTTGCTATGATACCGGCTTTCTGATTGGTTGTATCATAGCAACGAAGCCGGTGTCAGACTTAATCCGGTGTTGGATTCTTTGAAAAACCGGGCCTTAGAGATACAGACCGTACACAAGCGTGTTAACGTTGAAAATGGCACAATTGGGTTCGCCAGATTACTGAATGTTACGACGGCGCGCGCTGGTGTGCCATCCAACATTTTTTTTTTTATTAAATTTACAGCCGTAACAGTAAATTTACTATTCATTTACCGTTGCAACTGTAAATTTACTGTTCAAACTGTCAATTTACTCTTCGAAGTGTCAATTTACTGTTTCAACTGTCAATTTTCTGTCCGAACTGTCGATTTCCTGTTCGAACTCTCAATTTAAAATAGGTAACCTGAAATTTACTGTTAAATCTGTCCATTTACTGTTCGAACTGTCAATTTACATTTGTACCAGTCAATTTACTGTTCGAACTGTCAATTTATAGTTGCAACTGTCAATTTACTGTTCGAACTGTCAATTTATAGTTGTAACTGTGCAATTATGCCGATCCTACGCAGTATAACATAGCAACTGTACACTCATCACTGATTTTATACTTACGGCAACGGGCGTATTTTCTTAATATATATTTTCGTAACCGATCTTGGCACCACACCTTCATGGCACAGTGGTCGATGTGTCAGCCTCTCAAGCCGCAACGTTGAGGGTTCGCACCTCGCAGTAGTTCTTTTTTGTTATGATGATTTCTCTTTTTTCTTTTGACCAAAAAATCTGTTCTGGTCCAAAAGGACAGCTAGGGGATCACCATCACGCGAGACAGACATCCACTAATTTGTTGACTTTTACTGTTATTGATTTACTGTTGTTGCACGGCAGAAATACACCAATCAGGGAACGTTGCATTAGCTCTAATGTTATACCGCGTAGGATCGGCATAAATGCTGTAACTGTTAATTTACTGTTCGAACTGTCAATTTACAGTTGAAGATAAAATGAAGATAATTTATAGTAAATTAACAGTTTGAGCAGTAAATTGACAGTTCGAACAGTAAATTGACAATTACAACTATAAATTGACAATTCGAATAGTAATTTGACAGTTACAACTGTAAATTGACAGTTCGAACAGTAAATTTACAGTTGAAACTGTAAATGGACAGTTCGAACAGTAAATTTACAGTTGCAACTGTAAATGGACAGTTTGAACAGTAAATTTATAGTGGCAACTGCAAATTTAATTTTAAAAAATGTTGACTGGCATTCCAGCGCAGTCCCAGAATGTAGCACCACTGGTAAAAAATAATCGTCTATACTTAATTTATCACTCCACATAATTTCAGCTACTGAAATTAACTACATATAACTATAACGTAATTTAAGTAAATACCGTCTTTTCTTAAAGTATTGCAAATACTTTGTAAAAGAGTCAGCTTCCATTCCAAGCGGTAAATCATCATCACAATCACTACAGTACAAATCACAAAAAGAAGTAATTTCATTGATTATTTGACAAGCATATGCAAAAGTTTCTTTAAAAATCACATTTATTATTTCACTGCCTTCCACCAAATATAAAATCATGTATTCATCTAAAACTTCCTTCCTTATGATTTTTGTATGCGTTATTTCGTTTTCATGTTCATTATTTGCACCAATGCTGTTTACATAAATTACAGACTTATGTCGATTTTTTATCAAATTACAATTTATATCCAGAGTTTCGAGACTGGAAGAGTTTTTATTAGATGATACTTTATCACGGGATTGATCAGTCTGTTGAAATAAATTACTTCTTGGATTTTTGTCTTCGATTTCCATGCCAAAATACATCAATTTCTTTGGTTCAAACATCTTTTTCTCTCGAGCCAGGATAAAATTTTCTGTTACGGGACTGTCTTTGGGCATTCTCTTTTCATATCCATTTAACTCCAAACACAAAATACAACTGCAGTTTTTTGCACAATGCATGGTGTTAACACACTATACAGATTTACAGGTATACAGATAAGTTCTCTTTGCTGCAGCTCATCACAAACTAAACGCAACTATTCAATGGAAGGTAAATGCCAATTAAACAATTAGAAGAACATGAGATCTACTTCCCATCATTGTTAAAATTTCCTTTTCAGAACTATCTAACCATTAAGAAAAATCTCTTGAGTCTTTTATCAAAACTAATTAAAACAATGGAGCAGTTTCTTTTGCGTTCCAGAATTATTTTAAAATTCTGGGTACCTATACTTTATAATGTGGTACTTTTCAGCAATAAGACGGAATTGGTCCTATAAATGGCGTAATATTTTGAGCAAAAGTTGTTAGGTTCTATTTGCTCATCTGTAAATGGAAAATATTTGGCAGACCAAAGTTACAGTTTTTTAAATGAATCAGTCCACACTGATTTATAAATATAAATTGTAATGAAGACCATGCTCGAAAATATTGAAGTTTTTGAGTTATTCCAGTTTTTTGAAATTTTTCACATGTGTAGACCTTTAGCGTTGATTGAGAAGTCCTCAATGCCAATGGATAGGACTCACCTCAGAATGCCATGTGGTCCACTTTTTTTGACGGAAATCAATATCCCCAGAGAAAATCACGATTTCGTTCTCGCCTTTCACATTCGCCCGTCACTGAATGTGGCCAAAAAAGAGGGGTTTTCACCATTTCCGGTTTTAGTCAAGCGGAGCGTTTAAGTACCCCCTCCCCCAACGAAAGAAGATTAATTTCCCTATTTCCACTTGACGTGCGCATTTATTTTCATACTAGACTTCCTAATGGTGAAAGCGTGTTTGACATTTGTTCGCTTCCAATTTGCCTTGATTTTTCTATTCATATTTCAAAACTTTTGAGTTTGCAGTCGTGAGTCACCTCTTTTGCGTTCTACGAGTATTACCCTGTTGTTTTACCCCCCCCCCCCCCCAGAATCCCTATTCGCTCCAGTCACGTGCTCACGTGTATAACTTGCGATTTTTAAATGGAACACTTAACACTATTTGTTTTTTGTTGGAACTAAATGATCAGTAATGTAATTTTGTACAAAACCTAAAATCAATTGAATATATCCGGTGAGCATAATTTGAAACACAGGACGCTAGGAGCATGATGGAGTTAAATACTAAACTGACTGGTCTACTTCCTTCTTCACGCGCTTTACTACTGTTAAACTTCATGCAACAGGCGTGGCTCAGTGCCGAAATGCGCAGGAAGTACTTGTTCGAATTCAAGCCGATCCTTTTTCATTTTTTCCTCTAAAGTTTATTGTAATTTACAGAATTTTGGATTCGATGTGTTCTGTCCGGTTTCCCGTCAGGAAAGGCATTTTTTTAAAAGAAAATTTGCGATTACTAATGAAAACAAGGGAATAATAGCACACTAAAACGTTGGATATCTCTGCATGGGGATATAAATAAACGCCATGCTCCTAGCGTCCTGTATAGTAAATTAAGTTTTCAAAAACAAGCACTGATTCAGCTGTATGTTTTCTAGTGATACCCAAAATATTAGTACAATAAAGGTTTCCATTTCAGATGTGACAAATTCTATCTAAAAGTCTGAATATGCCAAAAATTTCGAAAAAACTGGCGTAACTCAAAAACTTCAACATTTTCGATCATGGTCTTCCTTACAATTTCTATTTATAATTCAGTGTGGAATTCAAAAAACAAATAAAATATGGGATATTCCATTTAAAAAACTCTAACTTTGGTAAATTGGACAAGTTATACAGTGCCCGTCGAAAGTCCGTCTCCCCCCTACTAATTTGAGGAACATCCATGAAATACGGTACAAGGTGGTCACAAGATATTTTTTGACGTAATAATGACAGCGGTCAGTCTCAAGATGGCGGTCGGGCGCCATTTTGAAAAACACTTTTAAATGGGAAGGAGGACATGTGACACCTCATTTTAAAGGTCTTATCGAGTGCAACATCATACTAAAATATGGCGTCGATATTTGAAAACGTACAAAATCAAATTTCTAAATAAGTAATCGTGAATGTTGCTTTCAATCACATTATTGTATTGGAAACAAAATTTGTTGTCGAGGTAACGTCTCGTTTTATACTTGTCAAATAATGTACTTAGTCTGTTGAGTTTCTTCATTTAGCAAAAGTGTGACCATGGCTCGTAGCTTAGACGATAAATCTGAAGAGGTTTTGATTTTTGGAGAAGCTAGAAGAAATTACTATCTTGTAATGCTGCAACAGTTAATTTTTTAAAATACATAAATAAATAATTTTTTGCAACCAGCTATTTTCTTCTGATTGTGAATTTACATAACACATTGTAAGCTTCGGGATTTGCCGATAAGCGGTAGTTTTTTCTTAATAAACTCTTTCCGCCTCTTATTGGCCGACTTCATTAAGAGATTTCACTACAAATTAGAACAAAATTTAGTTAGAAAAATATAAAATTTAAAAATTGAACAAAAGATATCGACGCCATATTTTAGTATGATATTGCCCTCGATAAGACCTTTAAAACGAGGTATCACATGACCCTATTTCCCATTTAAAAATGTTTTTCAAAATGGCGCCCAACCGCCATCTTGAGACTAGCAGCTGTCATTTTTACGTCAAAAAATATCTTGTGACCTCTGTGACTACCTTGTACAGAATTTCATGGGTGTACCTCAAATGGTTCAAAAATTAGTAGTGGGGGAACGGACTTTAGACGGGCACTGTATAACTGAAAATGTTTTCTATTTATAGAACAGGTGGAATCTGACAACTTTTACTTAAATTTTTTTTCTGAAATTTCGCAATTTCCGATATAAACTTGCCTGTGCGTGTCGCGAGAACACCCTGTATTTAATTTTCAGAATTTCTTTACATCTAATAACACTCTTTTCAAGAATAGACATTGAGAAGTAACTCAAATATATACAAACTCATGGTAAAAGCAGTAACCAAGTTGCTCCATTTAAAAGATCTTGTTTAGAAGAAATGGGACAGCCTATATAAGGTGAAAGTACAAGTATAGTTTTAAGTTGTGGAGAATTAAAAGAAATGGAGTAGGTCGCGAGTTTTCTTATATAACTTTTTTCTCCAGAATGTATTAATAGGTTCAGCAATAAAAGTCATATTAAAGAAAACTTAACATTTTTTTTCTCTCAAATTAAAACTATTTTGTTACGCACACGCTCTCATGTACTATCCTTTATTTACATGAACTTGCAACCAGTAACCTTGTTACCTTGTAGATCGCTGATAAAAACATAATAATTTATGTAGTAGGTATGACAGGTAAGTAATTCAAAATTCTCACACTTTCTTCAGCTTTGAAGCGTAATTTCTACTTTCAACTGAGCATTCTCACCTTTTGGCTTGCTAATTGGTATGTGAATTGGATCCAATTTGAAGAAAATGCGAGAAAGTAATTAGAACAATAAATGAAAGTGACAACTCAAATTATACTCGTAATTTTAATGAACCCACCTTCTTGGTTTTGGCCGAAGAATTTCGTGATTAGCATCTGTGATACAGAGAGGGTTTAGAGGCCCAGAAAGGTGATCCACACCTGTCCAGTGCTGATCAGGTGATTGAGGTTTCCCGTTGATCGAGGGTAATTCCCACCCCGAGGGTGTCGATCCATTCTGATGGGCCATGTCGTTACGCACTACATTCCGTGCCGAAAAGGTTCATTATAAAATCCAGCTCCCAGACTCACCTGTACGCAACATTCCGATGGAATTTGGTCGACTATTCCTAAAGGTTTCGAACGTTTTAGTGTCTCAACACACATTTTTACTAATTATATACACTTCGGCATAAGTTAATTAGTATTTTTCATACAAAATTATCGTATAATTTGGGTAACACTAGCACGGTGCACAGACACTTGTAGCTTTCGGTAGTTGTAAACATTGCGGTCGTGGGCTCGTCATTGGCGGAGGATCTGAGTCGCGTAGTTTTTTGTTTACGTTTTGCTGGTTATTCCTCGACCTCTGCCCAAGGCGCGAGTCAGTACGCCAATGATCTTCAATAAAAACAGGTTTTCGTTTTCGACAAGAACAAATTTTTGATGGCAAGTAAGTGGGTACCGCTTATCGAGTGATGAAATAATTTCTAGCCAGATTTGAGACACTTTTGCTGACAAGTTGAAATTTCACAACCCTAATACCTATCCCTGGGCCAAATCAGTTAGATTATGGACGGGATAACATAACAGAGCAAAACATTTATTCAAACCTGTTAGTTACCCCGAAAACGAAAGAAATTGTATATATTTAAAAAACCCTTGCTTGGGCGCTTATCCAAATGAAATATTTATAGGTAAAATACAGGATAGCATTCAGCATCGCAGCCTTCGCCCGGGCCCGTATTTGTCGTATTTTTGAAGTGAAACTTTAGGGGCACCTCGAAAATTGCCCGAAAATTGGGAGTAAAATTTCCAGGTCGCGTCACGTTTTCGAGCGTTTCGTTACACGAGAGAGACGAAAGATATAACGTTGAGAGAAGGAGAAAGAGAGTTAAACATCCATGAGTAGCTGAGATACCACGCGTTGTATAATTTACGAAAGCGGAGAGCGGCCACAGTGAGAAAAAAATTACTCTTCCCAGATTAAATTGTAAATTGGCGTAAATTTACAGTTTGAACTGGGAATATTGTAAAATTGATATTCTGAACTGGGATTTTTGTTAAATTGACAGTTAGAACTGTTAGTTTTGCTTAAATTTACAGTTTGAACTGGGAATTTTATAAAATTTACAGTTTTAACTGGGAATTGTGTTAAATTAATAACAATAATAATAATAATAGTCTTTATTATTCCATAAAATTTACAGTTTGAACTGGGAATTCCATAAAATTTACAGTTTGAA
This sequence comes from Xestobium rufovillosum, assembly GCA_963966045.1. Taxonomy (NCBI): domain Eukaryota; kingdom Metazoa; phylum Arthropoda; class Insecta; order Coleoptera; family Ptinidae; genus Xestobium; species Xestobium rufovillosum. The sequence continues at coordinate 47,866,104 of OZ014492.1, read as the reverse complement.
CTGGGAACTTTAAAAAATTTCCAGTTGAACTGGGAATTTTGTTAAATTGACAGATTGAACTGGGATTTTTTTTTGCTAACTGTCAACTTAACAAAATTTCCAGTTCAATCTGTCAATTTAACAAAATTCCCAGTTCAAATTGTAAATTTTATAAAATTCTCAATTCAAACTGTGAATTTAAGCAAAATTGACAGTTGGGGCTGTCAATTTAACAAAATTCCAGTTCAAACTATAAATTTTATGGAATTCCCAGTTCAAACTGTAAATTTAAGCAAAATTGACAGTTCTAACTGTCAGTTTAACAAAATTCCCAGTTCAATAAGTAGTTCAATAAGAGATAAACAGGAAGATAAAAGAGGTACCTACCTATTTTCATTGAGATTTTCTACAAATGTCTCAGGGTTTTTGTGAAATAAACATACGAATACAGCAATGGATACAAAAACTGTGACGTAAATTTTCATTCCAAACTTCCAGTCAATAAATCATGGTTGCCAAAACACCGGATTAAGTCTGACACCGACTTCGTTGCTATGATACCGGCTTTATGATTGGTTGTAGCATAGCAACAAAGCCGGTATCAGACTTAATCCGGTGTTGGATTCTTTGAAAAACCGGGCCTTAAAGTGTTAGGTTAAAAAAGCTAATAGTTGTACCTTCAAGGTTCGCCATCTTGATATGACAAAATTGTCATCGAGGTGAATTTGCAGTTTTTTGCATTTGCTGGATTCATATAATTATTTCCAAAGTGCCTTATATCTTAGGAATTGTTACATGTTCCAGGAAATACCTTTTATAGGTTAGAATAAAGTGACCATTCGTCCGTCATTCTGACGGACTGTCCGTTATTCAGGTTATTTGTCCTGCATAGAGAAGTGTCCGTCAAAATGTCCTGCATTGGTAATTAATTTTGAAATTTCGATTCGAATTCAAACAGTGCGCCCAAAAGAGTGAAATAAGAAATGAGGCTAGACGACTAGAGCTGAGCGGGAGGATTAGACGCTAGACTAGACACTTTTTTACTAGGTACGCGTGTTCGTGCACTCTCCGAATACATTCTTCCTGTTCTGTGCCGAAAATATTACGTATATACAATACCAAAGACTTGTAGAGGGGACTTAGCTATTTACATTTACGACTGAAGCAGGAGGAACACTCACAGTCTAAGCGTTTGTGTGTGGAAAAGGCAAAACAAAGCAGCCGACCAGTTGTGTAGTAAACAGGTGCCGCCACGGAAACAGAATATAATGGAACATTCGCCTGATCCGTTGCTTGAATATAATAACAAACAACGCTCCCCGAGACCCGCTGACCCACGACCGTGTAGGCTTCACAACAAAATCAGCTATTGCATAAGGACGCCAGGTCCATTCTAGAAGTCTTTGTACAATACTGTTTGAGTTTTCTTGTGCAATATATTTTTTTATTAATTTTCTTTTAGATAGGTACGAAATACTTACCTATTCATTTTTATTTGTTATCGTTTCAAGAAGTTTATTTTTCAATATACATAAAAAGAAAAGTTGGTAATTCATTATGTAGTTACCACACCTACTTCTAACCTAACCTTACTTAAGGTCCGTCATTGACGTATTTAATAAGGGAGTGACTACTGAACAGTCCGGTCGCATGCGCATTACAGAATGTAACCTATATTTGGCATTTTGGAAGTGTAAAAAAAACTAAAGCTGAGAGAACGCTTTTTTAAAATAGACCCTTACTTGCCCTTTCGCACCAGACACACGAATTTTTTGGCAAAAAGATGATGTAAAAACAAGCAAAATATGTCAAACCCCTACGGAACCAGAACTCGTATAGCCGTATGAGAACAAAATGGCAGTTCTGTACTGTACCCGAACACCTGCCGAGATTGTTGACGATGTCTTTCAATAACGAAGTTCTTAAACGTCATTTTACTGATATTGTGTCGACTGTCCTGGAACAAAATTTAGAAGTAACCGGCGGACTGTTCAGTAGTCACTCCCATTTAATAAATGGTCACTTTAGGTTAGAACACGCCCGCACTCAAAATATTTGTGAACCACTACCACGTTGCACTCTGTGGCCCGGTTGTTAGAGCGTGGATCAAAATGTAACGCGAGGTTATAACGCGATGGTACATTTAATTCGACTTTCGTTGCTATTAGTCATGGGTAACTCGTAAAATTTTCGCGATCTGACTCTTCAGTTCAGCTCACAGATAGCGAGCCGCAGAACTGAACCGGTTCAAATGAGTCACATGGCTCGCAAAGAAACAAACGATACTCGATACAGGTTTCGCGACTCGGGAGCCAAGACGCACACGAGAGCTGCATGCAATGCAAAGCATAATTATCCGTTCTATATTTTCGATTCGTACTTTACAGGCTGATTTAGTTTTTTTTACCACTCATTATGTATGTTATAATTAAGGTTATAATGAAAAAAAAATTATTGTTTTTCACCACCACGCTTTATTTTATTTTTATTTTGTATTTCTGTTCCTGTACTTCTTATTTTATTACCTACATAAATTCTACATTGTAAGATAAAAATGTAGCTGTAACCTACAAATACAAAACACGAAAACAAATGCCCAATGAATACAACTTTCCCATCTTTGAATCAACGCTCCGTCAAAGTATGCAGCACCGCAGCAGCAGCCGAGCCGAGATAAATAAATGAGTAGACAGAAGCACTGAGCGACTGAGCCACAGGACCAGCGGAACCGCGAGCTGCGGCATCGAGCCATTTCATCCAGCATGACACACGCGTCGACTTCCAAACCCCTTATCAACGAACTACGCGCGCTGCGCGCTGTTGTTGCGAACCGCGAACCGGGAGCCAAATGCGCCGCGATGCGGATCTCTTCAGCTCAAGCAGCGAAGCAGATCTTTGAGCCGGTTCGATAGAGTTACCCATGACTAGTTGCTATGATACCTACAACCAATCATGAATTCAGTACCTTAGCAACGAAAGCCGAATTAAATGTAGCCGCTACATTTAATTCGGCTTTCGTTGCTAAGGTACTGAATTCGTGATTGGTTGTAGGTATCATAGCAACGAAAGTCGAATTAAATGTAGCATCGCGTTACATTTTGATGTGCGTTCTAACAACCGGCCCTGTATCTTATTGGTTATGTTTTGACAACCTTTTATCTCATCATTTTTGAACATTATCTACCACAGTTTGACCATTATATTTTAAAATAAAAATTTAGCAGGTGCGTGAATCGAGAAATACGTATGTATCTGCAAAATTAAGATAAAACTCGTTGACGACGGCCATTAACGTAGAGTTAATTTATGAAATAGGTAATGTCTTTTATCCCAACATCATCATCATCATCATAAGGTTCTCAGTCCGAAGACTGGTTGGACGCGTACCTCCATTCTTTTCTATCCCAACAATTTCGCAAATTCGTTCCAAATATTCATTCCAAATAAACCCCCACCAACTAAGATGTGGTTAATTCCCTCCATTTAACAAAGTTTACTCTGTCATCAGACACCTAAATAAAAAACGATCCGAGGTTGTTAAAAAATGGAATTAAGGGGAGGAAAAGGAAATTGAGTATTACCTCTATTTGACACAACGTTGTAAGTAGTGCTCAAACGTGAATTGACCAAAATTTCCCATAGACCTCCAAAATGAGGAGTGCGGAGAGGCATAAAACTGCACCATTTTGCGTCATTCTTTCACAATCTCACTCTCAACAAAACACTTATTTATGGTGTAATAGTTTATTCATAACTTTGGCAGTCATCCCTCAAAGTATAAAGCTACAAAATACATTGAATGTGAGTAATATCATAAGGAACCTATTATAAAGGTAATTATCACAATCAATAAAAGAGCGTATAAGTATAGATGAGAAAAGCCTGAAATTTCTGCCCGCGCAGGAATGTTACATTTAAATGAGGAAGACGAATGAACGATATGATAACAGAAAGTGACTGCCCTAGCACTTGTCGACAGTTATAAAAATAAAACATAATTCTGATATGCTATGTATCTTCACAGTTTAAAATAGAGAGCCTTTCTTCGAATTTTTCAAGAAATGAAGACATTTATAAAATTTAAATATAAAGCAGAAACTTTTATAATTTAAAGGGGAGCGAACATCACATAATTTTCGAACAGCAAGAGAATCACATAAAACGACGAAAATATACAGAAATGTACTAATAAACAAAGAATTGCAAGATATAAAAATTAAATTTCTTTCTCGAAACTAAACAATAGGAAACGATCTTTGCGAATTAGTACAAAACTACCGAGATTAATAATTAACTGATAGAGATCTATATTAGTCAATAAATATTTTGTAACTATTTTGAGCAGGTGACACATTATTTGCGTAAATAATACCAAGTAACACAACAGTCAATATTCAGAAGACTTCAGAGTATACACATACAAAAAAATAAACTCCAAATCATAAAAAAATAATAACTATACAATAACTTAATAATTCAATTAAAAATATTTTTATATAATCTGTTAAGAAATGCACTATAGGTATCTGTGACTTTTAACAACCTAAGACATTCAACACTTATTGTCAACTTATTATGACAAAACTAAACCGAATTTTTAGCCTTCTTATTGGATGCAAGCTTGGAGCTTTTCGATCCACTCTTGTGCAGTCGCCGCATCAGCAGCACAGAAATTATAGGTACGCCTGCATGTGCGCAACTGAAATTAAGAAGTAAATTTTACCTAGAGAAACGCCAAAAAAGCATTTCTTACATCAAAGAAGGATTTATCGTCTGCTTTTTTCGGAGGTCCTGGCGCTGGTGTGGTGGGTGTGACAGACATAACTTCTGCCAAATCTATACAATGAAACGGTATTTTTAAACAATATACATATTCAAGTCATCATCATCATCATAAAGTTTTTAGTCCGAAGACTGGTTGGACTCGTACCTCCATCCTTTCCTATCCTGAGCTAACCTACGCATTTCCCCAAGAGTTGAACATCCTACATCCCGAACTATTTGAGAGCAGTAGTCTAATCTGAGCCTACCCCTACCTCTTTTTATTCCTATCTCTGCCTCTAGTATGTCGCGAACAAAGCCTTTGTGCCTCAGGTGTCCTACCATCCTATCTCTCCTATTCTTTACTCTCTTTCATAAATTTCGCTCTTCTCCAACTTATCTATCCTCGGTGTCTTCATTATGCATGGGGTAGAGAAAGAATGACTAAAAAACTCATTAGGGACTTTAAACAATTCAAGGAGTTGGAATTCCAAACTAGTTTGATTGAGAGTAATTGGGATAACTCAATGCTCAGTACGGACCTAATGACAGAGCAATTTACACATTCAGTTCTAGAAGTATTAAATAGGCATGCACCTGTCAAGGAATTGTGGTTGAATACAAGATGGGCAGGTAAGAGGTGGTGGACCCCAAAGATTCATGAGATGATGAAGAAGAGAGATTCTCTCTTTAGAAAAGCAGTAGATACTAATAACATAGAAGACTGGAATATGTTTAAGAGAAAAAGGAATGAGATAGTGGGTACGATAAGAAAGAGGAAAAAAGAATATTACAATAGTCAAATAGATGAGGTGAAACAAAATTCCAACCAAATGTGGAAGGTCTTGAAGAAGTCAGAAAATAGAAATAAAATTTGATAATAGACTAATAATTGAGGGATACTGTGAAATAGCCGAAAATTTAACCACTATTTCTTAAATAGCAACGTTGGTTTGGTGCAAAGTGGACTAAATAATGAAGAAGTGATAGACAAGATGGAGAAATATGATTCGAAGTTGGATAAATTTGAGGAAGTGTCTGTCTGCGAGTTGAAAAGAATAGTTAAGAGCCTGCCAAATAAAAACAGTAGTATCGATGGGATCAATACTACAATTTTGAAATTAATTGTGGAAGCTGTGGAAAGTAGGTTACTGGATGTTATTAATAAATCCCTGCGAACAGGATTGTTTCCTTCAAAATGGAAGAGATCGATGGTTGTTCCTGTAGAGAAGATCCCGAATGCTGATGATACAAGCTCCTATCGCCCAATAAACATGCTCCCATCTTATGAAAAGGTTTTGGAATTGGCTTTGAAAGACCAATTTCTGCATTATCTGGAAGGAAATAACATTCTCTCAGAGTCTCAAGCAGGTTTTAGAAGAGGCCAATCGTGTGAGACTGCAGTGCAAACTGTGATACATGAGTGGAAGATGGCAATTTCTGAGATGCAAATAATAGGTGCGGTATTCGTGGATTTTAAGCTCGCTTTTGAGACGATTGATCGGAATCTGTTGTTGATGAAATTGGCTCGTGTTGGGGTTGATGGTGTTGTGTTGGATTGGTTCAGAAGTTTTCTTGTAGGTAGAGTTCAAGTGACGAAATATGGGGAAAGTATTTCAAGTGAGAAGGAATCAAAATGGGGAGTTCCTCAAGGATCAGTGTTGGGACCTATATTATTTATTTTGTATGTTAATGACACAGTTAAAGTTTTCAAAAAATGTAAAATACAGCTATTTGCTGATGATATGCTTGTGTATTTTGTCCATGATGATATGGATTACATTGTACAAGTATTGTAAGTGGTTGTCCTGCATTGCTTTAGTTATTAATGTGAGTAAAACCAAGGTAATGATCGTTTCGCATAGATGTATTGTTCCTGTGGGTGATGTTTGTGTGGATGGGAGCAGGTTGGTGGTCGTTAATGAATTGAAATACTTGGGAATTATTTTGGATGACAAACTCAATTTTAAAAATCATGGTAATTATGTTAAGTATAAGGAAAGTTAGCCAGAAAGTTGGAGTTTTACAACGAGTAGGAGTTAACTTAAGTTTACGGTCAGGGTTGCTTGTTTATAAAACTATTGTGCTTCCACATGTAAGTTACTGCTCGACAATTGTTAATCTGTTCACACTGGAATATTTTCGTAAATTAGAAGTGAAGCAAAACAGGGCATTGCGGATAATTTTGAAATGCGGTAGGTATACTCGGATTGAGTGGATGTTGGATGTGTTGAGACTGATGAGTATCAGACAACTAGTAACATATATACACTGCCGGAAAAAATCTAGGAATATTTTTAAAATGCGCAATAAAATGTAAATTAAATAAAATCTGTCATAGCCAATGTGTTTATAAGAAATATTTGAGTGCGTCGCAGTGTGCAATGACAAGAAAAGATAGGCAATTGTTTTAAAAATTGACAGATACGGAGAATAGCGAAATTGTCGCATTTAACAAAGTTGAATAAGTGGTTAATTAGTAGGTGTACGTAGTGAAGAATAGTGAAGAGCGCATGTTAAAGTAATGGAAAGGCATCATTTACCTCGAGAAGATATGTTAAGGGCTGTGGGGATGCTTGAAGCTGGTAGGCGTCAAATTGATGTTGCGGAGGCCATTGGGACAACGCAAAGCGTAATTTCAAGATTGTGGTCGCGTTATTGTGAAACAGGAGAAGTGGCAGAAAGGCATAGTGGTCGACATGGAGGAACCACCGCAGTACAGGATCGTTTTTTGCAACTGAATGCAAGAAGAGATGCGACGACAACTGCCGCAGTTTTGCGTAGGGAGCTGCAGCAAGCGCACGGTGTTGTTGTTTCATCCAGAACCGCGATAAATCGATTGCACGAAGCCAATTTAAGATCTCGTAGACCCCTAAGATGTCCACCTCTCACGAGTGGCAATCGCGCTGTGTGACTTCGTTGGAGTCAAGAACATGTTAATTGGCAAAATGAACAATGGAGTCCTGTGCTCTTCACTGATGAATCGCGATTTGGTCTTCACTCTGATTCAAGAAGACTTCGTGTTTGGAGGCAATCTGTCTTAAACAGCTGACTCCAGCATGTACAAGAAGTGCATAGTTTTAGAGGTGGCACGATTATGGTCTGGGGCGGATTAAGCATTGGCGGGAGAACTGACCTCGTTTTGCTGGATGCGTCATTAACTGCAATTCGTTACCGTGATATCATTCTTCAACCTTTTGTCATTCAATATGCAGCAGCAGTTGGAGAAAATTTTATTCTGCAACAAGACAATGCGCGGCCACATTCAGCAAGATTAGTTGAAGAGTTCCTTGATGCTAGCGCCATCGAGGTGATACCATGGCCTGCACAGTCTCCGGATCTTAATCCAATTGAGCATGCTTGGGACATGCTGCAAAGAAGGGTTATGGAAAATGGAGTCGCGATTGAGAACCGAAGACATTTGTTTGCAGCTCTTGAAAATGCATGGAGGGAAATACCACAAGAAGATTTAGATAATTTGATTTTAAGTATGAACAGGAGATGTAGGGCGGTCATTAACAATAGAGAAGGTCATACAACTTATTGAAACACTAAAAAAATCGTTTTGACTCATTTTTTGTTGCTGTTTGAATTTGTTCTAAACATTTTCACATTTAAATTTTGTGTAGTTTTTGATTTTTAATTAAAAAATTAGATATTCTTTTCTTTTTTGCACTCTTTATGACAGATTATCAAAAGAATTATAGGAAGTTCTTGATAATATAATAATTTTCCAGTCGAAACCATGCATGTAGCTTGCATTCTTACCAATATCCCTAGATTTTTTCCAGCAGTGTATAACACGTTGGTATTTATATTTAAGTTAAAATGCAATTTATTTCAATGTAAATTGAGTGATTTGAAGTATAATGCGGATATTCATTCTTATTCTACAAGAAACAGAAATGATTTTTGTCCACGACTATCTTATAATATACTCTTTATACTTGTGTTTCTTCAATCATAATTAGATACATTAATCACCGCAGTGATTAATGAATATTATTCACTACACCAATAGGAACATCGCTTTGACCCTTTTTTACATTTATTTAGTAGGCTGCGATCGCGATGTGTCAGTTCAAATTGAAATGTCAAATCAGCATGGTTTGCTTTTAATTTGAAATGCATATTCTAAAAAAGAAGATATAATGAGTAGTGAGAGTGAAAACGAGGTTTCTTTAACAGCACCAGCAATAAAAGAAGCTGCAGAACTTGCCTCATTAGATTCATTGCCCAAAAAACCAAGAAAATTATACCTGAGAGCGTATGTATGAATCTTTCTTACACTGGAGAAGGGAAATGAAGGTAAATTCTTTCTGGGAATCTGTTTTGATAGTCGTGGACAAAGTATAGTATACAACTCGTTATAAAGATGCTATTATTACCTCGGATGATTACAAAACTCGCTCGTTTCACTCGCTCGTGTTGTAAACTTCATCCTCGGTAATAATAGCATTCATTATAAACTCGTGTATAATATACTATTATGTGCAGTGCTAGCTATGGCACTTCATTTGCACAAAATTAGTTATTGGTGAAGGGGTGTGTTTTGTTTAATATAAAATGTTTGATATAAAATGTAATACGATTTTATCATCTTTTAAAAATCTTTGTAAACAGTATGTGCAGGATAATTTTTAAGTTTATAGAAGATTGTTCATTCTAAATAAAAGTATTATGGGAATATTGTATAAGTACATATTTAGCTTACAGCTAATAAATATATTATTATTATCCATAGTAGGGCTGCAAGTATTTAGAAAAAAATATCGAATATTGATAATGAGATTATATCGATATTTCCGATATTATCGATAATTCCGATAGTATTGATATCGGAAATATCAATATTATCAAAAATATCGAAATTATCGATATTATCAAAAAAATATCGATATCGGTTTTTTGCAATATCGCTTATCAATAATATCGATATAAAACGATATATCAATAACATCTGGCAGCCCTATTCATTACTGCTGATATTTTATCAATATGTATTTTCTTTGTAAACATCGATATTGCTGCTGATATTTTATCAATATGTATTTTCTTTGTAAACATCGATATTGCCAAAATATCGGTACTATCACATTGATATTATTCATAGAAATATCTAAAATATTGATATTATCCAAATATCGATATTATCGAAAATATCGATATTATCGAAAATATCGATATAAAACGATATATCGATAACATCTGGCAGCCCTAGTCTATAGCACCACAGCCAGTAAGAGCGCGAAGGCGAAGTCTGAGCGCTCTTGGCTGTCAGTTTTACGAGTCGAATTGCCGTCTGGCAACAAAATTGAGTTGCAAAACAGGAATTTATCCAGGCAAAATAAAAAGTTCGAGTCAAATTCGGCTAGATAATTTAATGAATATGAGAATACGCATATGGGAGACTCTATCTTTAAACATTTTATAATCAAAAATACGAAATTTTCAACGCCGTAATGGTAACAAAAGGTAAATAAAAAAATTATCAGTGTAAACTTTCCATGAAATTTTAAATCTCTCTGAATGAATGACTCTGAAAAACTTACCGATAAATCCCTTGCAGTGACAGTCATCTGTCGCATCGTAGTACCTGAGCTGATGCTTGATCGAATCTAGGACGAACCAGCGTTGCTTCCATCCCTTGAGTAAGGCGCCCCGTTTATAAAGGTAACCTTCGTGCGTCCTGTTCTCAGCAACATTAGACGAGAACTGGGCATAGTATTGTTGACTAGACGTTTGCCGGGCACTGCCGGAACTGACAGAACCATTATCCCCGGTATTGCCCGTGAGATTCTGGGGCATAGTGCTGTCCGTCACCGCTTTGTACTTCGTGCAATTTTTGGTAACATTTTCAGTACACTTCTCGTGACAGCTGTATCCACAATCCATGCACCTCATCCCTATCTGGAATATGGAAATAATTGTACGAAAGGGCAAATTAAGTCTAAAAACTCACCTTTACTGGACCCCAGAGGACGTTATTGCATAGATCACAATACGTGGGAGTGGTAAAATTATACCTTTCGAATCGATGTGGATGAGAATAAACCAAAGCAGCTTCAGCAGCACCCACCATCTTTCCACGCATCAAAATCTCTAGGGTGGATCTCTTGTGTACCAAGCGTCCATGGGAACGAACTAAATCAGTGCTGAAGGAAGTGTGCCTCTAAAATTAAAAAAAAATTATCATCCTCGTAGTGAGGAGCACGAACTGCTACCGTTAGTGATCCTATATTTGAAAGCTCTAATTTATCCCACAGAACTTTCCACTTTTGGGGTAGATGTCCTAATTCAGTTTCCAACTTGTGAATTTCTTCCAGAAGATGACTGAACGCGTCTGGCACACATTTATTAATGCTATTGTATCTACAAGATGTTTAACATTTAATAAACGATAACAACCGTTAAAAAGAACTAACCCTAACGTGACTACTTTTCTAGAGGATTTTTTAGAAATACCATCGGCAGCTTCAGCCTCTTCTTCTTGTTGCGAATCCATCTGAACAATTTCCAGATCATAACTAGGCCCACGGCACAATTCCTCGTCCAAATAATACTGCCACACTTCCAGACACGGCAAATGTGACTGCGGTCGCAAAACCTAACAGCAGAATACAATAAATTTCGAAACCCAACAGTTCGAGCAACCTACCGGGTGTTCTAAATCTGGCATGTACATGAAATTAAAAAACAGTGGACTCCTAACATGTTGCCGCTCAATATAATCAAAGATGCTCTGGCCCAAATTGCTTCCTGACATCGTCCCAGCTACTCTTCCACCAGGGTAAATACCCTCATCATCCGAGCCAGTATCAACAGTTTTATGATGAGATGTCAAGGACCCTCTCTTGTCCTCCACCGCTGCAACTCCACTTTCGACACGTTCCAACTCACAATCAAACAGAAACGTACGGAATCTGCATGAAACTGAGTGGTACGCCAGGAACCGTAGATAGTAGTCGTTGAATTCGAATGCCATGGGGTACTGTTTCTGAATCTATTCGGAACATTTTCGGTAGTATTCAACAAAAGAATTAAATAAAGAATCAATTTTCCTTTTCAAATTCATTTTCTCGATTAATCAATCCGGACCAAATCGATGGGTATCAATTCAAATCGATTCAGTAGATACCGGTTCGAATCGATTCAGTGCATAGCGATATTTTCTTTAGTAATCCCTCGAATATCCTCCCTTCAAATCATCGATGAAAGGATTCGAATAAGAAAACATTGATTCGAATCAGAAATCAACTCAAATCAGAAATAGATTCGAAGTGAAAATCAATTTAAATCAGGAAATAATTCGAATCGATTATCGATTCGTATCGAATAGAATCTGTAATCGATTCGAATCAAATCATAATAAATCTAATCATCAATACAAATTTTTAATCAATCGATTTTTCGATTCACCAAAAAGTTTAATTCAGTAGATTCGAATCGGCTATCAATTCGTATCAACTAGAATCGTAAATTGATACATTGATACGAATCAGAAATCAACTCGAATCAGAAATCGATTCGAAGCGAAAATCAATTTGAATCAGGAACGATTATCAATTCGTATCGAATAGAAGTCTGTAATTGATTTGAATCGAATCATAATAAATCTAATCATCAATACAAATTTTTAACCAATCGATTTTTCGATTCACCAAAAAGATTGATTTTATTTAATAGATTCAAATCGGCTATCAATTCGTATCAACTAGAATCGGAAATCGAATCGACTACAATCGTGAATCGATTCATCGATACATTGATTCGAATCAGAAATCAACTCGAATCAGAAATCGAGCGGAAGCGAAAATCAATTTGAATCGGAAATCGATTATCAATTTGTACCGAATAGAATCTGTAATTCGAATCGAATCATAATAAATCTAATTATAAACACGAATTTTTAACTAAACGATTTTTCAATTCACCAAAAAGATCTATTTTAATAGATTCGAATCGGCTATCGATTCATATCGACTAGAATCGGAAATCGAATCGACTACAATCATAAATCGATTCATCGATACATTGATTCGAATCAGAAATCGATTCGAAGCGAAAATAAATTTGAATCAGGAATTGATTCGAATCGATTTATCAATTCGTATCGAGTAGAAGTCTGTAATCAATTCGAATCGAATCATAATAAATCTAATCATCAATACGAATTTTTAACTATTTTTTGATTCACCAAAAAGATCGATTTTAATAGAATCGGAAATCGAATAGACTACAATCATAAATCGATTCACCAATACGAATCAGAAATCGATTCGAAGCGAAAATCAATCAGGAATTGATTTGAATCGATTATCAATTCGTATCGAATAGAAGTCTGTAATCGATTCGAAGCGAATCATAATATCGAATCATAATAAATCTAATCATCAATACGAATTTTTAACCAATCGATTTTTCGATTCACTAAAAAGATCGATTTTAATAGATTCGAATCGGCTATCAATTCATATCAACTAGAATTGGAAATCGAATCGACTACAATCGCGAATCGATTCATCGATACGTTTTTTAACGAATAGATTTTTTTGGTGAATCGAAAAAACAATTCGTTAAAAAACGTATCGATGAATCGATTTTCGATTGTAGTCGATTCTATTTCCGATTCTAGTCGATATGAATCGATAGCCGACCCAACTCGTATCGATTTAAATAAATTTTTAGCCGCAGGCCTAATAAAGAACTTATTTACTTATTGATACGAATCAGAAATCAACTCGATTCAGAAATTGATTCGAAGCGAAAATCAATTTGAACAGGAATTGATTCGAATCGATTATCAATTTGTATCGAATAGAATCTGTAATCGATTCGAATCAAATCATAATATCAAATCATAATAAATCTAATCATCAATACGAGTTTTTAACTACTCGATTTTTCCATTCACCAAAAAGATCGATTTTAATAGATTCGAATCGGCTATCGATTCGTGTCGACTACAATCGTAAATCGATTCATCGATACGTTTTTTAATCTATTCGTTAAAAAACGTGTCGATGAATAGATTTTCGATTGCAGTCGATTCGATTTCCGATTCTAGTCGATACTTTGATCGATTAAAATCGATACGAGTCGAATTGGAAATCGAATCAACTACAATTGAAAATCGATTCATCGATACGTTTTTTAACGAATATTTTTTTAGCCAATCGAAAAAACAATTCGTTAAAAAACGTATCGATGAATCGATTTTTAATTGTAGTTGATTCGATTTCCGATTCTAGTCGATACGAATCAATAGCCGATTCGACTCGTATCGATTTAAATCAATTTTTAGGCGCAGGCCTAATAAAAAACTTATTTACTTGGTGTATGACGTCCAAAAATTGCAGAAACGTTGGTGCGAACCCACTCGCTTGTGAGTTAGCGTTGAAATTGCTCCTGTGGCTGAACCTGTGTCCGAAGCCGATCCATTCTTTTTCTACCAGTACACGGAAACCCTCTATTGTGCGGTAGTGCGGATCAAGGCAAAGTTGAGCGACCGACGCAACTTGTGCAGTAATATCCCAGCCGTCCTCCAAGCAAATCGCTACTGATGAACCCTGAAGGTCGAGTAGATCCACAACAGCACCGGACAGCTGCATTATATTCTGCAGCTGTTGCAGCCACTCGGAGTTTTCAATTAATCTTTTAACAGAATACGTATACGCTAGTAATAAACAAATAAATAAAAAAAAGTTATAAACATACTTATAAAAGCTCTGTTCTGGTTCAACATTTTGTGAGCTCGGTATGCAAGCCCTCATTAACTTCTTAAAAGCCGCTTTTGTGTGCCTCACATCAAAATATTCGACGGGTATAAAGTCAGTCTTCGGTGCCGATTCCACTTTGACGCCTTTCATCTGTGCCTTCTCCCCCAAAATATACAAGGCGGCCCTCTGCAAGGTGTGAGCAGAATCTGCGTTTACTTCCACTTCATTCGAATGACGAATATTGCCTTTTGCCTGCTGAACATTTGCAAGAGACGCCTGGGAACTTTGTCTACGATCTTTCAACGAACCCCACCGTCCGAAATTTTTGGGACCCTTACCCCCAGAGGATCGAGGAAAGACGCTAAAATGGACAAAATATCGGTTCCTTTTACCCTTGAATAAGTTACTAAACTGTACCCCAATGTTCCCATGGCTTTATTGAACGGGTTCGAGCGGCGGTTAACTTCTGGAGTGAGCGTACCTCCAGCCAATGGATCGTCCGCAGCTAGAAGTAGGGAGTCTATACTGAGACTGCTATCCGACATCCCCCAAGCTGATCCGTGGCGGATTGAGAACACTGGAGTAGCCGCCACCAAGGCAGACAAGTACTTTTCCTAAATGTATAAAAAATACACTTCGATTTGATTTCGAATTGATTTACAACCAATTCGATATCGGCACAATTTGAAATTCGATTGCGTTTACAACAGCACTTTGAATTCAGCACGGTTCTTAATCGAATTCGAATTGGATGTTTGCAAATCGCAAACATCCAATTCGAATTGCGACACAATACAACACGTCAGACTAATGTAATAATCTCCATTATATAGTCAAAAAAACGAAGAAATGGTTCTGTTAGATAATACCACCGACGAAATCACATTTAGAATTTCCAATGTAAATGACACCCAATTTGACTTCAAAGTTTGTAGCGATTGGATTTCGAAGCGCGCCTATATCGAATTGAATGTAAATGTGGCTTAAGAGACAAAAGATAAATACAGAAAGTTTAATGAACTATATCAATTCATGTTATCGCATGAGAGTGATTCTTGGAGGAACTATATTTTGGGTATGTCACTCATAGATACTGTTATGAGTGACCCATATTAGGTGTTGTGCGTGCGCCGTCTACGGTAAGCAACCTTGAAAGCAACTGGTGATAAATGTAATTAATTTTTCTGGAAAGTGACCATCTTTTGGTGAGAGCAACGGTAAAGCAACAATTACCATGTGCTCGACGTTGAGAAATAGATCTCGAAGAGCTAAAAAGTGAAAAAATAAAGAAATATGCAAGAGAATTAAGACTGAAGATAGAGAGTACACCAGTGAGGATAGTGTGGAAAGTAATCAAAGAATTAATACATGAAACGTCTAACAAGAACTTGAGTAAGGTCAAAACTGGGACTAGGAGGAAGTGGTTTGATGAGGAATATATATTGGCAATGGAAGACAGAAGGCAAGCAAGAGCAGGATTCCTAAAATACTTTTCGGAGGAGTGAAAAGCCAAGTATAAAGCTAAGCATATTCATGGAAAAAGAATTTGCAGGAAGAAAAATACAGAAATTTTACAAAGAGCAACAGAGCAATGGATGAAGCAGAAGACAGTTACAGCAACCAAAATAAGAAAGAAATAAGAAAGGTGACATGTTGGTGAATGAGGAAGAAGGGCTTGACAGATGGAAGCAGCATTTTCAATAGATCATGTAAAGGCAAGCTTGTGATAAGGAAGATATGCCATCGAGGAGATTTGAAAATAAAGAGGAAATCAACCCTCCAACCCTGGACGAAGTCACTACGAAGGAAAATGGAACATAAGAGCAAGAGTCCAGGGGGGAAACAACATGCCGGCAGAGCTCTTAAAACATAGAGGGGGATACTTGTTAAGAGAATCCACAGGCTTCCACTGGCTATGCGAAATGCTTAAAGAGCGGTTGAAAAGGATAATGATCCCAATCTTCAAGAAGGGAAATCAACAGAAGTGTAAGAACTATAGATCAATCTCCCTGCTCAATGTCACATATAAAGCATTAGCAAAAGTAACAGATGGTAGCTTGAAGACAATCGCAGAACAAAAAAAACAGGAGACTACCAGACTTCCAACAAGAGAGAAATAGTTAAAAGGACGTTAATAGAATTGACAAACTGACTGATCAGGTAAAGATGACAGAAGAATTCGAGACATCAACAGGGCTGAAGCAGGGAGATCCATTGTCGATCACTCTCTTTAATCTAGTCTTGGATTGGACTCTCAGGAAAAGTAATTTGCTGGCAGAAAGAACTATTTTTGGAGGGCCACGGCAATGCTTGGTACATGCAGATGACTTGACTTTTTTAGCGAGGACGAAGGAAGAACGTAAAAACAAAATCGTACAGTTAGAAAAGGAAACAAGTAGCAGGTGTTGATTATGCAGGACTATTTTTAGTTAAAAAGCGACAAAGCCGAGGTCAAAAGCAAACTAAGTGCTATATTAGCCTTTTTGTATGTCTAATCACCAAAGCAGTGCATTTGGAGCTTGCATCTGCTCTCTCCACAAAGTCATTCATACAGAGTTTGCGTAGATTTGCAGCCTGTCGGGGCATGCCACATAAAATTTTATCAGACAAAGGAAAAAATTTCGTTGGGAGCGAGTTCAGAGCTCAATGATTTAGGTAAATCTTTGTACCAAAATCAGATAAATTTGGAAAATAAGCTCGTTCAATCTAATCTAACTGGAAATTCATTCCTACTTATTCTCCACATTTCGGAGGAGTTTGGGAGGCTGGTGTGAAATTTACGAAGAGTTATGCGTGACTCTTACTTAACTTTTGAACAGTATTCAACATTGCTTGCACAAATTGAAGATATATTATGTAAATTCGAGGCCTATGATGCCTTTGTTTATCATCCTTTCGACCTAGAACCACTGACCCGGTCACTTTTGGATCAGTATACCTTTAACGTCAGCACCAGACTTAAATTTGGATGATAAAGACAGTTGTCTACTTAATCATTACAAAAAAATTCACAGGCCTTTGCAAAGATGCAATCGGGGGGCATTGAAAATGATGAAGTACCTAGTGGTAATCTTGTGGGATTTGGAATATGACAAAAATGGAAATTAGTGTTGATTTATAACGTAAAGTGCAACAGTATTATCGATATGTATTAGAGGTAAGTGTAATGTAGAAATAAAAGCGTCGATGTGTAATACGTGGGAAAAATGAGCGCGCTGCACGCCCCCATTATCAGGTGAATCGGAAATACAGGTAACCCCTAGCAGACAAACCACCCCTAAAAATCACCCCTAAAACCACCCCCCAAAACAACCCCTAACGCCAACCCAAAAACCACCCCCAAAAATAATCCCCCAAAACCACACCCAAGAACCACACCTAAAACCATTCCTAAAAACCAACCCCACAACCACCCCTCAAAGCCACCCATCAAAACCAGCCCCCTGAACCTAACCCAAAAACCACCCCCATGACCACCCCTAAAACAACCCCTAAAATCACCCCCAAGACCACACCTAAAGGCACCCCCAAAAACCACCCCTAAAGCCATCCCCTACAAAGCATCCCCCAAAAACCACCCCTAAAACCACTCCCGACACCATTCCTAAAACTACCTCCTGAAAAACCTCTAACAACCACCCCCGAAAAACAACCCCCAAAACCATTTCTAAAAGCCACCCCTAAAAGCACCTACAAAACTACTCCCAAAGCTACCCCTACAACCACACAACTAAAATCACCCCCATAAACCACCACTACACCCACCCCTAAAACCGCCCCTAAAAACCACCCCTAACAACTGCTCCTAACACCACCCGTACAAACCACATTTTCAATGTTAAAATTCAATTGTTACAAGAACAATTTTGGAAGATTGGTCGAAGGAGTACGTGCCTGATCTTCAGTGTCTTATCAAGTGGAATGAAAACAAACAATCGTTGAAAGTTGATGACACTGTCCTACGATGTGGACGATGGGTTGAGTTATATCCTGAAGGTGTATTGTGTCACGCTTTAGTGAATTTATGTCCATTGCCTTTACCTAAGTGAATTTATTGTATTCAACATTTGTTAGTTTTCCGATTTATGTTCTTCTTGATGTTTTTCATATCATGTAAAGTTGAAAGATAATCCTTTCAAGGTGGGGGTATGTATAATGTAAAACTTTATAATTGATTGGATAGAAGGTAGTGTTTTATAAGGAGAAAATTATGCTTACATGTTCAAAAGAAGAGGTAGTTTCAGTTGAAGTAGTTGGCGTTGGATGGCTCTTCAGCATCCCCATGACACTTTTTCCATGATGTCCTGCTCCTCGTAAGAGTAACGCCTTTGTCCTCGGGTGGCGCCACGTTATGCAAGGTATCCTGCACTGCCTGTAGCATCTGCCTATTCGCTGAATACTTTCATCTGACATGCTAGCCGGCACCACCAAAAGAGCTGGATAACTTCGGCACATCATATAAATCGAGTTTACCGTCGTCAATTTAAATTGATCAGGCGCTAATTTAGAATTTGTCGGAGACGTTTTGCTCATATTTCTTAAACCTAATCGTTGCCAGTCTCTCACATAACTGCGTTCGGCAAGTCTCTCCAGCGTTTTCGCATCGGTAGGCAAAGACGTCACGATATTTGGCGCCGCAGTCTCGAAATCTTCAATGGAAATGTCGTCCTCGTGAGAGTAATCATCATTTAATGGCAAATTCATTCGGCCAGGCGAAGTCATGTATTTGTTGCTGCTGTTTATACCTAGGTTGGGCAAAACATACTTTTGTCGTTTTGAGGAAGCTTTTTGTTTGAAGCCAGCTTTCCTCGCCGTTTTTAAGAGCGTTTTCTTTGCTAGACCTCTGAAAAAATGTATTTTGCACAAGAACACTTAAAAAATTAAGGATATTACCTTAAAGTTGCATTTTTTTCTTTTCCTTTGTGTAACGGTGTTTGGGACATAACCACTTGCCCAGTAAATGCAAAATGGTGGAAGACATCAGGAGGGTGGCGAATTTTGTTGACCATTTTTCTCAAATTATCAATATTTTCTGGAGTGACCTCGTCATCGAAAGCCAACTTCAACAGCTGAAAAGTGCACGACCGTAACTGAAGTCCTTCTTGAAGCCACTGGTCCAAATGCAAATATTGGACCGCCACCTTTTTCTCCTTAGTTAGAGAAGTGACTGGGAATGATCGAACTACCACTTGTTCACAAGCTAAAACGAATTTATCAGGTTAGCGGCAGTAGTTAATGTGACGATTGGTCCAGACAGTTCTAGGGACTTTTCTCCCCCCAGATCTGGTGACTTTGGTTTGTGACAGACGGTTATGGTGACGGTTCACTTCCTTTTGAACAGGTTTCTGAACAGGTCGCTTCCTTTTGAACAGGTTTTGAACAGGTTTTGAACAGGTTTTTGAACAAGTCGCTTCCTTCTTGTTCAAAACCTGTTCAAAAGGAAGCGACCTGTTCAGAAACCTGTTCAAAACCTGTTCAAAAGGAAGCGACCTGTTCAGAAACCTGTTCAAAACCTGTTCAAAAGGAGGCGACATGTTCAAAAACCTGTTCAAAAGGAAGTGAACCGTCACCATAACCGTCTGTCACAAACCAAAGTCACCAGATCAGTCCCTAGAACTGTCTGGACCAATCGTCACATTAACTACTAGAGGCAGTTTATGAAAATTAAACACTCACCGAAAGAATCGCACGGTGTTCCCTTGAAAATTATTCTGTAATTAGTAAGAAATATGGCTCCTTCAGCAGGCAAGAGAGGCGGACCTCCAAGCAGACCAGCTGCGCTCTCCTCTCTCCCATCGGGCAACAAGTAAACTCTCAATCCATCCATCACCGCCTCTTCTCCGGGAAGCATATTTGGCAACAGAATTTTGGGCTTCTGTATTGGCGGCAACCGTTTTGATTCCCTATTCACCGTTTCTAATGTTTCTATATGTATGTGCACTACACCAGGTACCATTAGATGTAAGTTACGGACATGATCACGATCAACACCGCCTTCGTTACAAACTTTATCTATAAATCGAGACACCGTTCGAATAACAGTTAAACCCGTTTCGCCAGTGTCTTGATCTTCAAAGCCTGATTCCGCATCAGCACTATCACTTTCTGCTACACTATAAGTTACATACACTGTAATTTGAGCCGGGCTCTATCAAAAATATACCTACCTATTAGTTATGCTATTACTGGTCCTTTCATCATCGTATGTATGATCCTGCC
Organism: Xestobium rufovillosum; assembly: GCA_963966045.1. Lineage (NCBI taxonomy): Eukaryota > Metazoa > Arthropoda > Insecta > Coleoptera > Ptinidae > Xestobium > Xestobium rufovillosum. The sequence continues at coordinate 47,845,426 of OZ014492.1, read as the reverse complement.
TGCTGGCCCTGCTTCCCACGTCCAGAGGAATAAGTAAAGATACCATTCTGTTTGCGTAATGTATTGCTTGGCTATAGAGCGTTCCTTCTTCGCTGGAAATCAGCTCCTTTTGCTTTTTTACATCTATGGAATTCCAAATTCTCATCTGTTCCGCTGCTATTTCTAAAGCGCTAGGCTCCTGCACTCTACTTAAGATTGACCTTCTATTTTGCCAGTTGAAATCTTTAGTTTCACGTGGCGAAGTCGGACTTAGAATTAAGTCAGCTCCTAGCCTTCCCGACGATTCAATTCTAGGTAAATATAAAGCTTTTATGTCTTTTTGGACATCTTGGTAAAATGCCGCTTCCCAGAATTGTTGATTCTGCCAAACACTGTGCTCCTATAAGCGCGTTACATAGAAAATTTCATTCAGTACCGTAAAAGTTAATTCTAACCTGAATACAAGTGTACGCAAATTGTATAACCCCGGTACACAATTTTCGGCAAAAAGCGGTTGCGAGCGGCAATAAAGCAGCTGCAACTCCGTGTTCGTCCATCGAAGAATCGTCTTGCAAAGCGCAGTTCATTAGTCTCACCACTAAATCGAACTGCTGGTGTTCTAACATTGCCTTGTTACCAACAACATGCAGTGCCAGTTCGTTACATAAAGCTAAACGCGCGGCTTTCGACTGCAAAGCTCTTAGGACTGCGGGGAATGTCTTTCGGGCGTCCGATATTTTGTTTTCGAAAATGCAGTTGACGCAGTTTCTTAAAACCTGACAAAAAAATGGGTTTTTTAAAGTTAAAACTGACGAAGTAACTGCTGAATTGTGTTCTTATAAGTGTTTACATTTTATTTATTTAATGTTTGAAAGCATAATTCATTTATACCTCTAATCTCCTAGCCGAATTGCTGACAATATTTTTGTTTTCGTTCAGGTTAGAAATATTTGGTCCCATTGGCACTATTCGAGGTTGCATGGGCCTGAGTGAAGACAACCTATAAATCATAGTAATATGTAAATATTGTAGGTATATTTTACATGGTTGTTCAACTACGAGGAGTACAACTATCAGAAAAATGGGAATAACTCATAAAATATGAAATTGATTAGGGAAAAACAACATTTGGTTCTGGGCAGAAAAATGGGACCTTTTATACACGATGCTTGGAAATTCGCGCACACAGTCTACAGGGTGGTGTTATTCAACATAAACTGAACAAAAAATACAGTACAGTGTGAGGAATTTCGACCCATAAATATGCTACCTCCATATGAAAAGGTGTTGGAGACCATAGTAAAGGACCAGCTCACAAAATTTATGGAAGACCACAATATCCTAACACCACATCAAGCAGGATTCAGAAAAGAGCGCTCCTGTGAAACAGCAGTACAAACAGTTATTGGCAGATGGAAGGATGCTTTATACAGAAAAAAATGTGTTGGGGCGGTATTCTTGGATTACACAAGGGCTTTTGAGACGGTGAATCGTGACTTGATGATGTGCAAATTAAAGAAAATGGAAGTGGGGGGCAGTGCACTGAAGTGGTTTGGAGTTATTTGAGCGATAGATTCCAAGTGGTGAAGTACAATAATTCAATTTCAGGGAAGGTTCAAACAACACATGGTGTGCCGCAGGGTTCAGTGTTGGGGCCGGTACTGTTTGCAGATGACACTCTTATTTATTACATTGGGGAGAGTGGCTGAGGTAGCAGAAGTTCTCAATAGTGAACTGAAGGCAATTTCTAGGTGGTTGAAGAACAATATGGTGGTTATAAATACTAATAATACTGAAGTGATGTATTTGGGGGGCAAGAGTGTAGCAAATCAATTGTGTCCCATATGGTTGAATGAAATCGAGTCAAAGCGTGTTTGCAAAATTAAGTACTTAGGGGTTATTATAGACAATGAGTTGAATTTTAAAGAGCATGCTAGTTATGTTTTGAAGAAAGTATCTCAAAGAGTGGGCCTTCTGTCTAGAATAAGTGGCAAACTTAGCTGTTGGTCACGGCTGCTTGTATATAAAACTATGGTTGCCTCGTATTTTGAATATTGTACAACGGTTTTATATATGGTGACGGACTTTCCTGTTCAGGAGTTTCAGAAAATACAAAATAAAGCAATGCGAGCTATATTGAACTGCAGCAGGCATACTAGTATTTCGTTTATGTTGGAGACGCTTCAGTTTATGAGTGTTGCGCAGAGAATTAGGTATAAGATATTGATTTTTGTATATAAAGTAAAACATAATATGCTTCATATGGATGATCCAGTTAAACTACGAACGGATGTGCAAGATTACTACACAAGAAGTTCCTGATGCAACTACTGCATTTGCTCAAAATCAAGTATTTGTTAAGGGATATTCTTATTTTAATAATTTGCCTACTTACTTGAAAGATGAAAGTAGTTTTGGGATTTTTAAAAAGAAAAGTGCAATTTATGTTAAAAATAGTTAGATAGTGGTTGCATTTACCTACTAGTGAACATTTATTTATTTTGAATTATATTTTTGGTGTGTAGCTTAACGCATATATCAAACATCCACTCTGCAATCGAATTTTGAATTGTGGCGATATCGAATTGGATATGAATATATCTCTACAGGTCGTTAATTCGCAATTTGGATTGAAAATAATGTACGTGTATCGACGGATGCAATTAATATTGGAAATTTAAAACAAACTTCTGTTAATAAATAATCGAATTTTAGCTAGTTGATCAATTATTAATTTAAAACTGTAGGTATCTGATGAACTGTAACTAATTATTGACGTTATTTCAAATTAAAATGGATAAAATAAAAATGAACTTGATAATTTTCAGCAACTTTTAGAGCTTTAAAAACACAGTAAGTCGAAAAGTACAGGTCTGATCGAAAAATTGTAAAGCGACTTTTTGTTCTATTCATGTTGAGTAACATCTTTCCGGAGTCCCTGCCCGCGAATTGCAAAACACCCTGTATAAGCGAAAATAATCTAAAATATGTTTCTGTGTGGTTACGGGTTAATTATTTAACCAGTCTCTATCATCTTAATCATTAACATTAAAGTACAGTACATTCTTGTTATAACATACAAGCTGGTCATTGTAACAAGAATATGCTGCAGTCTCTTGCTTACCAACTAGATTCACCGCTGTGCATGCAACAATATCACAAAATTATGTACCCATCATAAAGATCGTATTTTCAAATATTTTTCAATTGAATAAATATGAAAATGTGATTATATTTTCAATTTCTCAAAGCAAACAGCCTATTATTACCCCAGGTTTCACCCTAAGGACTCATTTACTTGGGCTGTCAACCCAGAGGGGGAAAAATCATAGAGAAAGTGGGCTCACTAGAACATCATGCCTGTATAATAAACTGATTTGTTATTCTTGTTAAAAATAAATGTTTTAAAATGTAAAGACACAATATTTTTAGACATGTACAAGCTGTCCTATTTTCGTTGTGATTTGGGGGTTTCTCATAGAAGCAGCAGAGATAGAGCCTCAGGGTTTTCGCGAATTTGACCTGTAATTTTATGTTGACAACTGAATAATTATCTGTTGACATACATTAGCAAAAGTTGCATGCAGCCAGTTTTATTAATAGATACTTAGTATGTATACAGGGTGATTTTTTTTTACCGTCTATTAGAAGTATCTGGAGAACTAAAAAAGATATTGATTTGAAATTTTGGCTGTAACCGAAACCGGGTCGGATCTATTTAATGAAAATATTTTCAAAATGGTGGCATTTCCGGGAATACCGGAAGTTGACACCAACTTTGTTATCTTAAATGGAATGCTACCATTTTCTATTTTTTTTTAGATTCCACGGAAAATTTTAATGTCAATTCAATAAAGGTTTGCTATGTCTAAAATTAATATTTTCGGAGATATACATATTTTTCTCAATATGTTGACAGTTGTGGTAGATTATGTAAAAATTAATATCTCGATAACGTCTAGCATTAAGATGTTCGATTTTTTATGGTGGCAAGACAAGGTGTTGGAATTACTAATCAGGCGAACAAATTTTCAAAATATATTACATAAAATTTTCTAATCAACGACATATGTTGATCGCACAAAAGTAGCAAAAAGTAATTTTTCTTAAATAGAATGATACCATTTTCAATTGTTTTTTAGATTCCACTGAAAATTTTAATGTCAATTCAGTAAAGGTTTGCTATGTCTAAAATTAATATTTTCGGAGATATGATTTTTTTCCAATACCTATTTTGACAGTTGTGGTAGATTATGTAAAAATTAATATCTCGATAACGTCTAGCAGTAAGATGTTCGATTTTCTATGGTAGCAAGACGAGGTGTTGGAATTACTAATCAGGCAAACAAATTTTCAAAATCTATTACATAAAATTTTCTAATCAACGACATATGTTGATCACACATAAGTAGCAGAGTCATTTTTCTTAAATTGAATGATACCTATTTAAATAAACCAATTAAAAAAAGTGAAAAAATGCGCATTTAACAATGTATGATGTTTCTCTACCCAAAATGAATAGTATTTTAGATACCTACTAGATGGGGCGCCAGGTCATTGTTCTGCAGCAGTTACTAACGAATTGTACCAGATGTTTGAAGATAGATGGATACGGCGTTTGGGTCCATGGAGTTGGTCTGCCAGGTCTCCAGACATTACACCGTTCGATTTTTATCTTTGTGGCTGTATAAAGGATAAAGTGTATCAATATCCACTCAACAACAGGGATGAATTGGTGGACAGAATTGCTACAGCATTTGCAGGCTTAGATCCACATGAAATTCGTAGTGCTACTACACACGCCGTAAATAAGCGAATTATTAAATGTGTAGAAGTTAATGGACTACATTTTGAACAGTTTCTTTAACATTGTTTTACTGTCACGTACCTTCTTTATTTTTTATTTAGTTAAAATAAGTTCAGTGGTCGTAATTCAGGATATGTTCTATTAAATGTTCTGTATATCCTGTTAATTATTTTATCGCATTTTCCATGAATGTTGAATAAATTCATAATATCCGAGTTAGAATAATTATCATTTGCCATATCCTATTCGTTAAACACCAACCGTACTAAATTACTAAAAAATACCGATTGCTTTTATTAGACATTTATTTGTGAAATTTGTGAATATTTTGTTTTGTCTGCAAGCCAAGGTCTACTTACTAGAAGGCGGCACTCTTCAATTTTGATCGATGAAATAAGAAAACAGCAAATATCTAAAATACTATTCATTTTAGGTAGAGAAACACCATGCATTGTTAAATGCGCATTTTTTCACTTTTTTTAATTGGTTTCTTTAAATAGGTATCATTCTATTTAAGAAAAATGACTTTTTGCTACTTTTGTGCGATCAACATATGTCGTTGATTAGAAAATTTTATGTAATAGATTTTGAAAATTTGTTTGCCTGATTAGTAATTCCAACACCTCGTCTTGCCACCATAGAAAATCGAACATCTTACTGCTAGACGTTATCCTTGTTTATATATATGATAGACAAGGACGTTATCGAGATATCAATTTTTACATAATAGCTGGGCATACACGGACACACTTTCCTGCCGGATTGGAACAGGCCATGCCAATCCCGCAGGAAAGAGTGTCCGTTTATGGTTAATGACGCGCCATGCTTCTCCCGACGCGCCGCACGCCACGCGGCGGGCCAGGTTCAGCCAGGGCCTACTACAGTAGTAGGACCTTGTTAAGTCTGTGGTCGTTGATTGACTCCTAGATAAGGAAGGAGTTTATGCAGAGTTTAGGTTTCCCATTCTTTTCGAACTATGTAGTTTTGTGATAGGTACCTATAACTTTTGTTTTGTGTTTATTTTGAGATGATCAACTAATGTTATGCGTTTACTTTTATACAAAAGTATATAGTTACTAAAATTAATAAGTCAGAGTTTATATTTGTTTGGTAGATCCACAACATATTGTGTACACTTCTATGTGAATAAAATAACTAGTGTGGAAATAGATCCGTACCTATTTGGAATTTGCTAAAAAAGGTAATAGGTAAATAGGTAATGTAGGTATATGGCTAAAACTTACATACTTCACACTATTTCATTGGTACCTCGCAAATCACATATTGCAACGCAAAGAAATTTGTAACTAATAAAATTGAATCAGTATGACATAGAGCAACAGTCCTAAATTAAAAGATTTAGAATGTAAGTGCAATAATTAGGTGTACGCAGTATAAGTTAGTAGGTACGTGTTTTTTAATTACGTAAGCAGTTTAGAGTAAACGCAAGTTCTTTTATTATTACCTATATATTTAAGACTAAAAATTGAGTAGGGTTTAGAATATAAGTGCAATAATTATACATCAGATTGTCCCAAAAGTAGTACAGAATAAATTCTGTATTTACTAAAATTGAAGTTTCCAACTAAAATCCTAGAACACGTCGATTTTTAATTTTTATTTGGCACATTTTGAAGTAATGCATGTGTAGATGGCGCTGCGCACCTTCCTGATACGATATACGATTTTTTTAAATGGTAATCCTATTGTAGAGAATCGCTTCCCGTGTACGATACTATGCCACATTTTCTATTTTCTGTCATAACAAGGAGAAGAATAAATTAAAACGAAAATTCGGAACATTGAATTTTTAAAGCAGTAATGATGGATTAAGAAGCAAAATGTGAACAAAAACTTTTCTAATAACCCGCGAATTTAATTGTGTGCGTGAAAATGAAACATTTACAAAACATAGCGACTCTGCCCCCTGTAATTATACCGAAAAAATGAAACTTAAGTAGGCACTAAAGAGTAAATCTCACAGCTTGTCAGCTCTGAACTATGTGACAACACAGTGACTGACGGCAAGGAGGTAATTTGTACTTTATTGGTAGTCTAAATGTATACGTCGGTTGTCCTGATGTCACTTATGACTTTTGAATAACCTTGTTTACTACTTGCTTGCTGTTTTGACTTCTGAATCTGAAACGAAACTAGACATTGACAAATGAAATTACAAAATGACTCATGGTTTCATTGGTTTTAGTGTCAAGGTGGGAAAATGGTTTTAAAAACTATTTGGTTATGCTTAGCGTAATCTGCATCACTGAGGTTAAATTGTACCCGAGCAGAAACCCCCATTTGAACAATTAGATGTTTGGAAGCGTTATAAACAATTATTTGTCGTAAATTTGGAGCTTTTATCAAGACAGAATGTATTAAGTTGGTGTTTACAACAATATTAAACAAAAAATCTCACTAATTTAATTAGTGTCTAGTTGCTCATTATGTTTATATTATTAATAAACTTAAATGTATTAAAAACTTATTAAGTAAACTTTCACTTGCATTCAAATACTTTTTTCAGAACTTCATAAACGTATCTGGAATTATGCATCCCAAAGCTTAAGCGGAAATACCTACCGAAAATTTAAGATCTTCGTAACTTCTATCTGTAGCCAAATATCGAAATGTGGCCATCCAGGCACTTATTTTCTCATAAAAGTATCGTTTCTAGTTAAATGAGGATGTAATAATTTTAATAATGCATCGAAAGTTTTGCTGTCCATTCGTAAGTAGTTTTTAAAATCATCAGGATTATTTTCCCGTAGTTCATTATTTAAAAGTTTCACATGGCTGTATTTTTATCTTTTAAACTGAATCCATTGTTTACGTTTTCTCTTTTTACATTTATCTTCACAAATAATGAACACCATGGCACACACAATAGCTAGTTTTTGTTGATGTTGTTCTCTGTGTTCTCCTAGCATCTTATTTGAATATCTTGACAGAGTGTAATAATTGAAAAAAGCTACATCGCGACCAGCCACGACAAAACCGTAATTCGTGCCGTTTCCACAGCGCGAGATTTTCGTGCCGTGCTAATCCGTCAGGAAAGCGTGTTCGTGTGTGCCCAGCTTGGTTTTAACATTAGTGGACGCAGACGTGATAAGCCCGTCCCGTTCCAATCGCGCAGGTTTAGCGTGCCGTGCTAATCCGCCAGGAAAGCGTGTACGTGTATGGCCAGCTATTCTACCACAACTGTCAAAATATTGAGGAAAAAACTTATATCTCCGAAAATATTAATTTTAGACATAGCGAACCTTCATTGAATTGACATTAAAATTTTCCGTGGAATCTAAAAAAAAAATAGAAAATGGTAGCATTCCATTTAAGATAACAAAGTTGGTGTCAACTTTCGGTATTCCCGGAAATGCCACCATTTTGAAAATATTTTTTCAAAATTCTTAGATATCCATTTCCAGTATAATACCTATCCGTCGATTTATTAAATTTAGATACCCAAAAAGAAGTCAACCAAGCAAAATGATATTTTCGAGATTAAAATCGAATTTAATTCACTATGGGTCATTCAATAAACCTTGAAACAAAATTTATAATAAAAAAATAGGGAAGAAATAAATGTTTTATTGTTGGTTGAGGCGACACCAAAAACTTCTTGTCGCGAAATGGAATCACAAGTTGGTGTTTCAAAAAATATTAAAAAAAGGCAAATATAGGCCATATAAAATTCAAATTATTCACCATCTCTTCCCGGGAGATCAAGAAAGAAGGCTTAATTTTTGTAGGTGGTACTTAAATAAAATTCAAGAAAATCCAGAATAAACTCAAAAAAAAATCAAATATTTCTATTAAATTATTCATTAAATTGAATTAATTCATAGAAAGTTCAGTTATACTTCACAGTAATAAGAAGACTGGTAAAATTCATACCTTGATTGTAAGTTGTTCTTTGTCAACCCCTCTGCAATAATGCTTTGTACCTGTTCTGCATTTATGCTTGGCAAAGCAGGCTGATGTATCCTTGCAAATGCCCCATCTGGCGGAACGAGTATTTTCTGAGCGTACGACTGGGGATTTGGATTCTCATTAGTATACAGCTGTTGAGCCAGTTCCTGTATGTGAACCAGTAGTTTCCTTGGGTCCTGAGATTCAGCCTTTAATAACTCTCCTAGATTACTATACAATTCATCCCAAACATCGCATGGCCTCCACGGTGGACCCCTCTCTGCCACGAAACTTGTGAAGAACATACAGTCGAGGACACGGGTGGTGAAATCACAGTCTTTTAAGTTGCGTTCACCCAAAAATGCCGCTTTATGAAACGTTATAACCGGTTTTGCATGAATACGAATGATAGTCAAGCAGCTACGGTAGCCCTGCAGCAGCTGGGCAAAAGTCCTCATGAAAACTGCCCTTATTTCTTTATCTAACATTATGGGTTGAGGTGCACGGACAGCTAATGGAGGAAAAGCGTGATCCGCACAGCTGAGTTCTGGCTGGAGAATCAGACTTAAAGCTTCCTGGGTATTGCTGAGGAGAGGTTCAGGTAGCAACGGCACAGACACACCATCAGGAACAAATATAGAACCACCATCCAAATCTGCTACTATGACATCCATCTGCAATATAGAACATTAAAATAAAAGAAAATATTTAGTTAAATGACTAAGCGTACTAATTCTGCAACTTCTGATTTTAAAGAAGAATGTACGCCCATAATAAAAGGCGTAGGTGTGGATAACACTTCATATAATGGTGCCGGTAAAAGCGGAATGTATACATGAGTATACCGGAATGGGTACATCAACGCTGTTAATGCCCTGCAGGCATCCGTAAGTCTGTTATAACTCTTCGAATGAAACAGTATTTTATGTTCGGTCATTATGGCACAAAATAGTGTTAAAACATTCCTAATCCCTGCAACAAATCGAGCATTACTCAAGTCAATAAGGTTGAATAGCGCAAAATTACCCAACTGATGAAACAATAAATTAACAGAAGTGTGTGTTACAGGAAGAGAAGGACTTATCGGTGGTTGCAACGCTTGTCTGTCCCCAGCACCTATACTGAAACGAACTTGGGGACCACCGGGAGGTGGAACCTGAATACACCCCAAAATATTTCCAACAAGTGTTTCTAATGGAACTCCCACATTTTCAACATACACCGTATATATTATACCCAAACAGTTCTGAAATTAAGCGATTATCGACGCCTTTCATATTTTTCTAAGTGCATTAAAGAATAACTTACTCTAAAAGTTTCTATATAATCTAATCTGGACACGAGAACTAAACATTTTGGAGCGTACATTATACAATGATGTGAAATCGCCGGTATAGGTCGGACTAATGCCGTTTCACCATCTACGGTATCTTCTTCCTAAAATTTGTAGAGAAACAATACAAAACTACTCTCAAACTTAATATTTTGCATAACATAAAATTTTAATGAAAAACAATTTGGTTAAAACATGGAATGCACTTTTAATACCTCATCAACCGGCTTGCTCGGCGTAATGGACACGGTTTCATTGAAGCACAGGCAAGCGCAGTAATGGCGATTTGCGTCTATATCGGTAAGAACAGAGACAAAGAATCGAGGTTCTTGCCTTTCTGTTGAAAGGGCCCATCCTTGTGGCTGGCAAAACTACAATTAAATCGTTAGAAAAAGCTAATACGAGCCACTAATGAACCTACCCATTCTATTCCGTCAATAAATGGTGTATCAGCCCAATCTTTCTGGGGAAACCTTTGTAAAATAATCCCACTGCTTACTCCACTTCCTGATCGAAAAAAATATTCTGTTTAATAACTTGCAGTAAGGGTAAAGTGATAACTTACGCTCTTTGTCATGATCATAACCAACAATTACAAAATAATCTGCTAATCGCGACATTTTTTAACGGTTGTTATTGATATCATAATTAACAATACATTTATAGTCAAACATTTCACAATTTCTTACTTGTTATCATTTATAATTCGAATTATTCGGTCATTTTAGTTTAATAATAACCTATGAAAAATGCCCTTTGACGTTTCAATTACCGAGCCAGCATACAACTATTGAAGTCAACTTTTGATTAGATTAGGCGACTGGTGCGTTGTTTATTTAATTTACTACTTGTCTTGATTTATTCAAAACTCTTTACGCCACACCCGAATGTGAAGGAATTAAACAAAACTTTACGCCATTTTTAACACATTTTTTTGACAACTGACAAAGCTGTTGTAAACTTCAAACTTTCAACTTGCAGGTTTCTTCTTTTTTGGTGTTTGTGGTTCAAATTCAAATTTCGAAGTTTGAATACTGATGCTTGAATAAATGACTCACATTCAAACAATGCGCAAAAAATGGTGTGAATTTACCTATGACTATATTTCGTTCAAAAGAATAATCAATAAAAATAGACATTACATAGGCGGACATCACACATCAGTATCGAGGTGTTCATTTAATCATTTGCTCAGGACTAGGGATGGGCGATATTTAAGAAATATCGATATGATCGATATTAAAGAATATATCGTATATTCCACATAATATTGAATGGACCACAGAAGTGGCGCGTCACAAACGTCAGATTTTCATTCCAAACAAAACAAAGCCACGTGCTTTCTGACGTTTTAACCTAACGTAAGCCCAACACACAAATTGAAAATAAACTGTTTTCACTGCAAAACGTCTATAATTATATTGCAAAAACTAGTTTAAGACGTAAATAATATCGATAAACGTCAAATGGCACGTGTTTTGTTTGGAATGAAAATCTGACGTATGACGGAGGCACTTATGTCCCCTATTGCAAACAAAAATAGATTCATAAGACAAAATTATAATGTTTAAAAAATGTATTGTGGTTTTGATTTACACAATTTGAGCTTGTATTTTAATTAGAAGTTCGTTATTATCTACATAACACTGAGAAACGATGTCTTCCATAAGGGCAAATTCTGTATACCCAAATCCCCTAGGATTCATATCTCTTATAGGTCTTTTGAACGCTTCCAGTTCTGGCCTGGTCATCATAGTTTCTTTAATATTTCGAAACGATTGACTGAAAAGAATAAAATAAAATAAACTGAATATTAATAAAAATTGGTTTTAAATACACAGGGTGTATGAGTGTTATAGTAAGTCTGCCATTGAAAGGCCAATCCAAAGTATGATCATGATCGCTTTTCATCATATGTATTAACACAGCTAAGTAATTTTGATCTCTAGGTGACAAATTAATCCTTACACACAACCTAAAACAGCTCTAGAAAAAATTGCGTCTTTCGAATAAAATTCGCCATCTTTAACTTACTTGTAACCGTTTGGGGAAGTATAAAATCCTGGACTATAAAACATCATATGTGAATTATTCTTCATCATGTTCATTTTATTCTTGAAATCATTGACGTACCACAAGTAGCACCCATCACAATACCTTGGCAACATTTTCGACATTGCCAAATTTGCCGCCGATATTTGTTCTGACATATTCGCTATAATGATATCTTGTTCTCTGTTCCTTTGTTCCAAGATAACTATTTGTTCGTACAACGCCCTGTCGAAGAAAAAATTTGTAAACCTAGATGAAATGCGTGAGTTTCTTTTTGTTTGTTAAAGAAACATAAATCATAGTTTAGGTACAGTGCGTTCAGTGAAAGATGAGCTCATCTTTCTTCGATTGGACAGTTATAAAGATATAAAGATTTTTTATTTACCTCAATAGGTTCTGAACATTCCCATCAGAGCCGACAGGGTGCGAACTTTGGTCACTTTTCGCCGGGGGATCCCAAAAATTTGCTTGTTGGGCAATGGCGCTGGTCCCAGAGCTAGATGCACTTTGAATGTTTAGTTTGGTATATACTTTGGTTAATAGCTGCAAGAAATAAAAACGTCATCTAAAATATGTCCCGCGAAAAATGTCGACCAATGAAAAAATGTCGATAAAAGACATTTCTCTGTTCTTGTCACGAAGTTTCAACTGTCTAGCTCGCGCACGTTGATTGTCCCTGAGAGGTGTTCATTTTTCATAGATTACACAACCAAATTTCGGTATTGTTACCTGAAATTTCGCACAGTTAAGCTTCTTGTTATGCAGGAATGCGCGGTGATCTCAGTTCTTTTTAATCATTCTAGTAGACAAACGTATATTTCTGCTTACTTAAGACTTGATAATGGGGAAAACCCGCAAATTTTGAAAATGATCATATTGAATAGTTTACTACCCAAAACAAATTCCGCAACTTTCGATTTTTACATTTGAGTCTTATTTTCGTCATAATTAAATACGAAACATGCGTCACGCTCGAAACACAATATTTGAATGACGCTGGTGACGTACTTGACCACTGGGCCCGACAGATTAGGTAGGGATTTTCACATGCGCAAACCGATCCGTTTGCACCCTGAGCGCTCGTTTATTTCTCGACTCCTCCCACTTTTTCCAGGGAGACGCGTAAACATAAACACCGCGGCACAGAAAGCGCGCGTTTAGCCATCCCGGTCATGCTGCTTTCTAAGTTGCAAATTTTTCGTTCAGCACGGCACATAATCAAAATTTTTACGTGGTACGCGATACATATTCTATTTATGCTTGATATTACAGTACTAAAAGTTATAAATTCGATTAAGCGGGTCTTCCCCACTTTCACTGATTTCAAATACATTTTTTTCTGAAATAAACTGAGATCGTAGCGAATTTCTGCTTAAAAGCTTAAGTGTGCAAAATTTCAAGCAAAAATTTCGAAATTTGGACGTGTAATTTATGAAAAACCTAATTCTTACGTTAAAAATTTATAGGTACTTTACTTCTTGGTACCTAGCTAATTTTCGTATAGAATGTTACATCTTCTGGAACGTAAATCCTTACCGCTAAATGTTTTTGAACTTGCTGTTCCAGATGCCTCTGTAGTTCAGGTTCATCTTCAAATTTATCCTCACAGCCAAGTTCCACGAAAGAACACCTCAGTTTCTCATGTTCGGGTAATTCGGGTGGTCTAAATTTGCAATTTACCATATGAGCTTCCACATCTAGAGGGGATAATTCTTCTAAGCAACCCCTCACTATATTTGGGCACTTCGTCCTCTGCTGAGAAATCTCCCTTCTTGTAAAATTATCGGGAAATATATCGATGTCTTTCTCCAACTTCATGTTGTCCACGGGACAGCAGGGGTTTTCTCTCCTAAATCAGTGAGATGATTCACGAACATTACAAGAAACGAATTGATTGATGTGTTACTTACTCCAACCATGACTGTATACAGTTCCTGCAGAATCTATGACCGCATGATGTGACTACAGGGTCTCTTAACCATGCTAAACAAATAGGGCACTCAAATCGCGCTTCGGGCGCGGCTATTGCATCTGTAATAGCACTCTCTTGGGCGTATGATATTTCACCTTTTTCACTGTTTGACATGATAACTAAATTAACAATGACTTGCAATGGTTTAGGTTTTTAACATTGACTAATACTAAGGTACCGCGAGTACTTAGCAATCTACCTAGCAAGTTACTCAGTAATGTGGTTTGTGTATGACGTATTCCCCCACCTGAAGAATGCCAGCTAGTTTACAGGTGTTTGTTATGCGCGCTATACACGAGTGTTTTATAGCGGTTCATAGAAGAATCCCAAATCTTGTTATTAACATACTCATATTGGGATTCTTTCTGATCAAAGTAATGGGACTGTAATAGCAAGGTAATACACAACTGAAAAGACGATCACGAATTTCAGAAAAGCAGAAAATCTAGTTTGAAATAACTTAGTGTAAAGATGTATAAAAGTGTATAATAGTGTACTTTTGTTATATTGGTCATTTTGCTAACCTGCATTATTTTTTGACGAATTCCAGAAAAGTGGAACAATCTGGTTTGAAATAACTTAGTGTAAAGATGTAGAAAAGTGTAGGTATAATAGTGTACTTTGGGTTGTCTAGTCACAGGCGCTGAGCAGGAGTAACCGGCTAAATTCCTGCTGTTCTCGGATCAGTAAAATCGATGGAAGCGCGTGTTATTACCACTTCTACTGCCACTTTCCTGCAACACGCATGCCATGCGATATTCTATATTCTATTCTCCATTCTGTCTGCGCTTGAACGTGTGCTTTTATCGGGTATAGAGTGCGTGCTGTTTATAGTATTCCACTTTACAATACGTGTGACTGTGTTTTTAGTTCTTTTAAAAACATTATGACTGTAAAATGACATCGACAACCACAATAAAAAAATCGTACGGGAATAGAAAATTGTACTCTTTTCCTGAGGACTACCCCCTTCGTTCGCCGAGACAGAAGTCCAACAACGCGCCGAAGAAAAGTGAAGATGTTGCTAAAATTGTGAAGTACATTGATGATAATATTGTTGGGAAAAATAATGCCTTTCTGGGACCATTTGGAAGACGCAAAGGTAAATTTTTTGAACAAGAATTATGCGTATGTTAACGTTAAGGGGAGTGGATGCTGAAGCTGTCGTGTGCCTCAAGGTCATCATTTTTGTTTGGGCCTTTTGTATACTTAATAATTGCAGTCCAGTGTGTAAAGTAATGTAGTACGCCGACTCCATAAGTGATTTACCTACACGGGTGACACTTTAAATGGAACGCCCCCCCATATTTAATGAGAAATTGTAAGTTTGTTAAATTTTTGATAATGTTTGGGGTAAAATTTGGCGGATGCAGGTCCAGCCTTAAAATCATTCTGTCTAGGTTTTAACATACCTATCTAAAAAAATATATAATAAAAAATGATTTTATATTTTCCTGTTGCCATCCGTTTATTGATGTCTTTTTGCAATTTTTTGGTATACCTTTAAAACCAGTTTCTTAATTCCGGCTTCAGAAATGAACTCAAATTTAGATATTTGAAGATCTCGTCAAATGCGGCAAATGGGGTGAAGGATAGAAAATGTAAGATTCGGGGGGGCGAAAATACAGGGGTTCAAACGATTTTTTGGACACGGAAGCGTTCGGTGCTGTTACACATCGCTTACTTTATGAAACATCCAACTTTGATTTTGGGCTAGTTGGAAAGAGGAACCGACCAACATCGTATGGGTTGGTTTTTGGCGTTTGCGATGCACGAGGGCGAGATTATAGGGGTGTAAAGTAGAATACCTCCTGTGCTTTTGTCATTAGCTGCTTTAATTTCCTAGTTATTTTTTTTTAATTTAAGTTGAAATTGTTCTGCACTAAAATAGTGTAGGTCATCATGACCGCGAAATATTCTGGCTGGTTGGATGAGGTACGTTAAGTTCCCCCCGCCCAGTTATGTTTTTTAAAAACTTTTCTCAGCACACTCTAGCACACCCAGAACTAGAGGTAGCACACCAACAGCTTAGAAACTACAGCAAATTGTGTGTGGGAGGGGCCAACTTAACGATTTTCTAAAATTTTGTTCATGATATTAGATACTAGGGACCTAGGACAACCTAGCACACTCAAAATGATGTCTAGCACATTCCGGGAAATGCCAGAAAGTCTGTTTTCGCCAGTGTTAGGCAGGGTTTGGGAAATGGATAAAATCGTAATCCCAGGCGATAACTTGGCCTACCCGCTCTGCTATCACCGTTGCAGTCACCAAAAAAAAACACAATTTTTGGATGCTCCATAATGTTTTAGCCCGTGTTTCAGTTCCGAACTACATATTACTAATTTTGCACGTTTGCAATAAAATTTTACTGTATAGACCAAAGAATTTAAAATAAACACTTTCAAACAATAGGTACAGGACTTTGACATTTGTCCGAATTTTTTTTACTAATATAACCTCGCCATTGGAAGAAAAGCGTACAGATTGTCCGGCAACTGTGAGCCGAACTTCGTGCCCTCGAAATCTTGCATTCACACATTTTGGTTTTCTTTTATTCCATTGTAAATGTCATCGTGCAATAAACACGTTTATTGTAATTATTTTCTCTATAACCCATTTTTCGGTATTTCCCGTGGTGTGCTAGGTCTAATTGAGGGTGTGCTACGTTGTGCTAGGTCCGTAGTAAATAACAAAACCTAAAACCATCAAAAGTCTAAGAATCAGCTGGGGAGGGGCAGAAATTTTCCCGCGAACCCATTTTCTGGCGTTCCCCGGGGTGTGCCAGCTCTCGATAATAGCTATAGCTATAGCGTTAATTTGATGGAATATCTCTGAATTTGTAAAAGGAGTTTGGAATAAAAAAGGTACACATTTTCGTTGGAGGCCTTGGTTTCCGAGTACCTAGTTATCTAGGTACACCAAAAAAGTTGGCTAACTATATGCCAAGCAGACATTTTACCCAAAAATACTACCCATTTCCTTTTACCATTTTAGTGTCTAGAATGCATTTCTTATACACGTGTCTCTGCTACAATACTTATGATAAGTCGACATTCTATTTCTGTTATTGTTGTGCTGTTTACGAAGAATACGATTTTGCTATCTGCTATTGTTTCTAAAATATGCGCATTATAAGTAATTTACTTAAGCACATTCAAAACGTGATTCAGATTGTCAAACATTGCATATTGTCCTGTATTAAGGACCTCGATTACTATTAATTGAGTGTGACGATGACACTACTAGGGCAGCAATCATTAAAATCCCCACTGATCGTGCACCCTGCAGAATACCCCGGTTTTCTGATTGAGATGGGAAGGCCAACCAATTAGCTAAAGAATTATAATAGTCATAGGCAAGTAAAGTAACGGAAAACTGGATGTGTAGTCTATGAAAATCGAACGCCTAGTTCTCGGGGACAATCAGGAGACAGCAGTTAACACTTCGTAAATTCTTCTGTTGAGAACTTCGTATTTTTTGTATTGCATGCTTACTGCCTGAAAAACATTATGAATCTAAAAAAAACTAGTTTTGTGGGTTTCTTATTTTCCAAATCATTCATTGTTAGAGCTCCCGACTGCAAATATTTACACTGAAATTCAATACCAACACATATCGTTTAGAAGGTATAGAAGGCACAAGGCCATTTCATGAAACTGCAATGCAATACAAAACAGACAGATGCTTGTTCAATTTTTTAAAATCTTATGTACCTTCAATACGTCAAGTAGGAACCAAGGCGTCAAATTCATCTATACTGGCCCAGAGTTTGCTTTACCTAAAAAGGAATTAATTCCGTAAGATAATTCTCGATCAATCAACTGACACTCCTTGTACATGCTTTACCCTAAGAAGGATTTACAGTTTCATAGTGCTGCACCTTTTTTTAAAATAGTTTCTTTGAAGGATGCAGAAGAAGACACAGTGGATATCGGACAGTGTATCCATAGAGGTCTAATGATCAGTGGGTTTGTGGAATAGTAGAATGAAATACGTACGAGTTTTGCTTCCAGTATTTGTCGTGCGTGAACAACCCGACATACGGACATATACTGAAAACTGGTTTAACTTCCGTTATGTAACAGAGAAATCAATAAACGGTAATTTTATCATTTGTTTAGGTATGTGTCCGAATACATAAATGTTGAAAGTTTCACCTGATGAAATCTCGACGTTTTTCTCTATTCGTATTAGGGGTGAAATCTCGGGTGGAATCAAAGAAAAGGATGAATAGCTGAGTTCAGGAATGTTGGTGGTTTGGAATAACCGACTGTTGTCCATGTCCAATCATCCATTGAAAGTGAAAGTGGATGTACAACGAATTTTTATGTCACGCAGCATTGGCTTTGGTCCTCAAATGCCAAGAGCTGGTATATCTCATACAATAATGACCTTGTGTGGGTTACGACCTTGAATTCAACTAAATCGCGTGTAAAGATGCTCCAAGAATTACGAGTCATATGTTTTCAGCAGCCTTTTCATATCTTTTGTACCTTCACAAAACACATTGACACAGATACGCGTATTTTATAGCGCAGAATTGTTTGTGATTGATTTTTAATTGATATAGTTTGCGAGATATTAGACTGTATTTATGAGATAAAAGGCATTTTGAACGTCTGCAGCTTCGAAAGAATGGTATCATCTGCTTAAAAATGACGATTACAACAAGAATTACAATGATTAAACAATTTATGAAAAGAAGATTTATAAAGGGCCAAGAATACTGCCCTGAGGCACGCCATATGTGAGACTTACGTATTGTTGACATCGCTCAAGTTTCCGATATTTACAAGTATTCAGTGTATAAATTTATGCATTTCATCAGTATCATCAGGTCATTATTTCTGATGATAACCGTAGGGCAAAAAGTAATCTCCCAGTGGCCTTCACAACAGGCGACTAACAGTCTGCGTGGTCGCGGAATGGAAAAAATATTACGACACACGCTTTACACCAGTTTGTATTCTGGCGTCTAAAGATCTAAAGTAGTATTAGGGCGCCTGCGTCATTTAGATAAGAAATATAATAATTCTAAATCTAGTTTCGAGCTAGTTTTTTCAGTGATGAGATCAGAGTTTTCAGTTGATGTTTTTTGCACTACAGCATACACTACTTCATTTACTAGATAATAACGGATGTAATTAAAACCATGACTCCACAATAAGCTCAAGCAAAAATTTTTTAACTTCAAATTCTAATTTACGTTTCGATATTATTTGTCCAAATGTTATTTTAGTTTAAACTGAAATGAGGTCTTCATATGAACTAAAAATTACGGAAACATACTGAAAAATATGTTTTGTTCGTCTGACATCTTAAATATAAGCTGGGTCGATTACTTTCTTGATAACAACATGTTTGTTTTGAATTTGCTGCTGCTGATTTTCGTTGTAATTGTGTAATTTTGGTTTTGCTCGAAGGACCGTTTGATTTGATTAAAAATCATGCGTAAACGTAACAACTTATATTGAAGAACTTACACTTACACATAACAAAAAATAATGATAATGATTTTCTACGTCTGCTTGCTCGAGACCAATGCTGAATACTGATGAATGAATGAATGATGAACTTACACCTTACTATTTATACAAAAATTGTTATGGGGGGTGAGACACTGGAATTCGCAGCTGACGCCAGAGCGACGGGTATACAGGAAGAGGGCCATAAACCTTAAATCCAGGGTACCTAGAAAGAGGCCCGCAATAAGTCTGCAAGAAATGCATTTTATGATGTTCATAAATTCCAACATCCTCCCCCTTTTGAAACTACGAGTTTCAAATTTTATTGCGAATAACATGATAAATAATACCTAGAAAATAACAATATAAATGATAAATACAAATACTAAAACACAAAATAAAACTGTTCATGCAAATGTTCAATGTTAATGTTTATACAGATTGTCATGAAATCTAAATAAATAATAAACGCACTGATTTTATTGGTTCTGTTCTAAAGGAAACACACTTATACGCGACACTGGCCGCACTAACTCGCCGTTCCCCGTTTTCACTGATACGACCCTCGTGATGTTGTCTTTGCCGGGAAAAAGTTTTGTTACGCGACCTACTGCCCAACACATTGGTGGACGGTTTTCTTCTTTAATGACCACTAAGCCGTTTATACGGACGGCTCCTTGTTCCTCGGATTTCCATTTAGTACGTTGTTGAAGTAAGGATATGTATTCCTTACTCCACCTTGTCCAAAGATGTTGCTTAATTTGTTCAGCTCTTTGCCATTGTGAGAGTCTATTTGTTGGGAGATGAGTTATACTTGGTTGCGGATAGGATAATAAACTTTCTCCAATTAAAAAATGTCCCGGGGTAAGATAGGATAAGTCATTGGGATCGGTTGATAATTGGGTCAGAGGGCGAGAATTTAGTACAGCTTCAATCTGTGTCAGCACTGTGTAAAAAATTTCAAATGTTAAATGTGCATTAGCTGTGAGACGTGTTAAATGATTTTTTATTGATTTTACATTAGCTTCCCAAAGTCCATCAAAGTTTGGACTTCTGGGAGGAATAAAATGCCAATTGATATTTTCATTTGTTAGATGAGTAACTATTGTGCCCCACTGCTTATCACATTCAAATAACTGTTGTAAACTTTTTAACTGATTGTTAGCACCGACGAAGGTGGTTCCGTTATCGGAATATAAATCTGAAATTTTACCCCTGCGTGAGATAAATCTGTCTAAAGCAGCTAAAAAAGCTTCAGTGGTTAAGTCACTGACTATTTCTATGTGAATAGCTTTAGTTGCCATACACACAAAAATTGCAATATAAGACTTCGTTAATTTTGTTCGTCTGTAATTGCCCTGTTTTATGAGGAAAGGTCCCGCATAGTCAATGCCTGTTTTAAGGAACGGGCGCGATAGTTGAAGGCGACAAAGTGGTAAGTTGCCCATTATTGGCTGTATTATTTTCGGATTGGCACGAAAACAAGGAATACACTTTCTTAAAACATGTTTCACATTATTCTTTCCAGATAGGATCCAGTATTTTAATCTTAGACTTGCTAACGTCGTTGAAACCCCAGCATGTAAAAGTCTCTTATGTTCATATGAAATCAATAATTTAGTCAATGTATGATTACCTGGTAGAACAATGGGATGAATTTGATTGAATTGATAATTTGAATTTTGAATTCTACCCCCTACTCGAATGATATTGTTTATGTCAAGAAATGGAGTGAGTGATAACAATTTGCTTGATTTCTTTACCTTGTTTTCCTGGGATAGGAAATGCAAATCTTCAGAAAATTCACTTTGTTGTATGATTTTGATTAATCTAATTTCTGCGTTGCTTAACTCATCGACGGACAATCTGCCAGTGAGTTTATTTGATTTCTTAGAGCCCCTGCAATTGGCTATAAAACGTAGAATGTATGCAGTTACGCGCTTAAGTTTGATATACGATGAAAATCTGCTGATTAGGCTAAATTTAGCCTTTTGTGATGTTAGTAAGACAAGTGGCTTAACTTCTGGAAGACTGCAATGTTCTGTGATAGGTGGGTTAGGCCATAAATTATCATTATATTTCAAAAACTCGGGTCCCGCCCACCACATTTGTGATACCTTTAAATGAAGAGGATTAATACCACGAGAAATCATATCGGCGGGGTTTTGTTTTGAAGGTACATGTCTCCACATATGTGGTTCTGTTAAATCTTGGATTTCGCTGACTCTGTTAGCCACAAATTGTTTGAAGCGACTGGGGGCGCCACGTACCCATCCCAAAGTTACGGTGGAATCTGTCCAATAAAATTGCCTATCCAAAATAATTGTTAACGAATCCTTGACCTTTTTTGCTAATTGTGCAAGTAATAGTGCACCACATAATTCTAACCGAGGTAATGAAATGGTTTTCAAAGGCGCTACTCGCGATTTTGAACAAATTAATCTTGTATTCGGGGTTCTGTCACCACCAAAGGTTCTTAAATAAATACAGGCGCCGTACGCCATTTCCGAAGCATCAGAGAAGCCGTGTAGTTCAATAAATATGGGGTTCTTACAACTAATATGTCTAGGGATATGTATCTGATTAAAATGAATAAATTCCTCCAAAAACTGATGCCATTTCGAGGCAATATCATTGGGTACTGCTTCATCCCAATTCAAATTAATTTGCCAAACCTTTTGTAATATTAATTTGGCTTTTATAACAATCGGACTTATTAAGCCCAAAGGATCATAAATTTTTGAAATGTTTGAAAGGATTGTTCTTTTTGTAAGTGATTTGTTATGATCCAGATTTATTGAATAAGAAAATTCGCCCGTAACATGATTCCAAATGATTCCTAAAGTTTTTGAACCTTCTTGATTTGAAACTAAATGAATTTCTGGTGAATCGGTTTTGTTTAAATTATCTTCGTGCAAACATTGTAAATTAGAAGCCCATTTGCACAATGGAAAACCAGCCTCGTTAAGTATGTCTGTGAGACCAATTTTTATATTTGCTAATTCGTCTTCTGATTCTCCCCCTGTGAGGAGATCGTCGACATAAAAATCTGTTTTAATGATTTCTGCTAATTCTGGATTTGTTTCTTGATTATTTGCCGCAACTTGGTTCAAGCACCTGATTGCAAGGAAAGGCGCACTGGATGTACCGTAAGTAACTGTATTTAACTGGTAAATTTTTAAAGGTTCAGATGAATGTGATCGCCAAATTATTTTTTGATATTTTCTTTGATCCTCATTGACAAGTATTTGCCGATACATTTTTGCTATGTCTGCTTTGATAACGTATGAATGCTGTCGAAATCTCAATAAAATTTCAAACAGATCATTTTGTAATGCTGGTCCGGTCAGCTGAACGTCGTTAAGCGATAATCCTGATGTTGATTTCAAAGAAGCATCGAAAACTACCCGTAATTTGCTAGTAGTACGGTCTTCTTTGTACACGGCATGATGGGGTAAATAGTAGCCTAAATGATCTTTGTTGTTCTGAGCTGTTATATTGGTCATGTGACCTAAATGTTCATATTCTTCGATGAAGTCCTGATATTGTTGCCGTAAAATTTCATTATTGTTTAGTTTACGCTCAAGAGACAGAAATCTTTTCAGTGCGAATTGATATGAATCTCCTAAATCTGATAGATTGTCTTTAAATGGAATATTTACGATAAATCGACCGGCCTTATCTTGCTTGGTGTTTTGAATAAAATGGTTTTCACATAATCTTTCTTCACGCGAAAGTAGAGATTGATTTGCATTCGTAGTATATGATTCTAATTCCCAAAATCTAGAAATTTGCTTATGAATTTTATGATTTATAGACATGTTGCAATTAGTGGGTCCTAATTGAGGAGTCTGATTACCTGAAATGACCCATCCTAACTTTGTTTCGTGTAATATATTAGAATTTGATATTTTAATTTGTCCTGCACACAAACGGTTCCAGAACAAATTGGCACCAATCAATAAATCAATTTCCCCTGGTATATGAAAATTTGGATCTGCTAATGATATCGTTTTCGGAATATTGAAATGATTTTTGTTTAAATATTCATTTGGCAATTCTTCAGTAATTCTGGGCAGAACTAAACAATCAATTGTATTTTTAAAATTATTTAAACGAGATTTAATCGTTACTGATGTGCTATGACCAATATTTGTAACAGCTTGATTTATTCCTGTCACCGGTACTGAAATTTTAGTTAGTTTTAGATTTAATCTTTTGCATAAGGCTTGTGTAATAAAATTGGATTGTGAACCCGAATCTAAAAGGATCCTACAAGAATGCATTTTACCGGTGTCGTCGAAAATTTCTATGATAGCTGTAGCAAGCAAATGCATGGGTGTTACAAGCGTTTGCACAACATGCTACTGAATTGGTGCTTAGGGATTCTCTATTGCTAATTTGATTTTGACTATGTTCCTGGCTAGTTTGATTTGTATGAATTAATGTATTGTGTTTCATGTTACACAATTTGCAGGAATTTTGCGACTTACAATCGTTTGTAATATGATTAGATCTCAAGCAGTTTAGACATATCCCTTTTGATTTTAGTTCTGATATACGTCGATCTATAGGTAAATCTAAAAATAATTTACAAAAGTAAATTGCATGATGACCCGAACAAAATGTGCATGATTTTTGCTGCGTGGTTAAATAATTATGATGATATTTAAAATTACTGTGTTGTAGTTTTGGTGGGTTTCTATGACCGTTAACATGATAATTTGATTTCTGATTGGTAGATTTCAAGTCTTATGTTGAATGTTTATTGACTTTTGTTTTCTCTAATAGTTTTGAACGTTTTACTAAGAACTCTAGTAAAAAGTTTAATGACGGAGCTTGTTTGTTCGCAATTGTCATTTCCCATTCGTTTTTTGTTGTTTGGTCAAATTTTCCAGAAATTAAATGAATCAATAATCTGTCTTCCAGTTTAGATTCGTCAAGATGTTGAATAGCTTCGAGATGACTCGATACATGATCCGCTAAGTGCCTTAAATCTCGGGAAGAATCTTTACTAGTCGAATTTAAATTGAATAAGCATTTTACATGTTTAAGAATAATACCTTCCTTATCTTCGTACCGTGTTTTTAGTTTTTGCCATGCTACTTGATAGTTTTCTGCGATAATTGGTAAGTTTCTAATCACCTGGGCAGCGTCGCCGCTTACCGATGTTTTTAAATATTGAAATTTATCAATGTCGTTCAATAAAGTGTTATCGTGAACTAACGATTTAAATGTATCATGAAAAGTTACCCACTCATAGAATTTTCCATCAAAAACAGGTAATGATAATTCTGGTAATTTTACAGATTTAATACTACTACCACTACTATTATTATTGATTGTACTAACTTCTGAAAAGGATGTATGTTTTAATAATTTTTTGAGTTTTGTTACTACCGAAAAATATTGATTTTCAAAAATTTCTACTTCTTTAGGATCTTCTCCTTCTGCCTTTAAATCTATTTCGAATTGAATTTGTTCAAATTGCTCATCGATATCTTTAATTTTTTCAAATCTAGCATTAATTTCTTCAATATCATCACTTTCGGGGTCAAAATTAGTTAGAATAGTTTCAAAACGAGTTAATTTTGTTTTTAGTGACGTCCGTTTTTTCTTAAGTTCTGTTAATAATTGAGCCATGTTAATGTTTGTTTGTTATTATGATGTTAGGATAATATCCCTGTTAAATAATATTAATAAAATGAATTAATAACTGACACAGACGAAGCGATACGTGCTAATAAATTAATGATAATGATACTGAAAAATGAAAGCAAAAGGGAAACGGGACTTACTACTTATATCCTTTTCTCCCTCTGTGCTGTTTGGTTTTGATGCTGACGCTGTTCGTCGTTGATGTACACTCACTATTTGATCTTCTCCGGTGGCCTGTTGATAAAATACGCTGGATTTCTTATCCTGGAGATAAGTTCCAATCCGGCTCGAAGTGACCAATGTTTTGAATTTGCTGCTGCTGATTTTCGTTGTAATTGTGTAATTTTGGTTTTGCTCGAAGGACCGTTTGATTAGATTAAAAATCATGCGTAAACGTAACAACTTATATTGAAGAACTTACACTTACACATAACAAAAAATAATGATAATGATTTTCTACGTCTGCTTGCTCGAGACCAATGCTGAATACTGATGAATGAATGATGAACTTACACCTTACTATTTATACAAAAATTGTTATGGGGGGTGAGACACTGGAATTCGCAGCTGACGCCAGAGCGACGGGTATACAGGAAGAGAGCCATAAACCTTAAATCCAGGGTACCTAGAAAGAGGCCCGCAATAATTCTGCAAGAAATGCATTTTATGATGTACATAAATTCCAACAATGTTCGGCATGGAATTTTTTCATTTTTCGTCTACAAGTGTTTTGATCTGTTTTTACGGAAGATTAACTGTAAAGTGATAAATTTTCGCATCAGCGAGAGTGAAATTTGTTAACATGTTGCCCCAAAAATAGTAAGCCTACCAAATGCGAATACTAAAAATAGTACCTATAGATATGACGTTAGTAAAATATATCACAAGATTTTGTTCATCATACAGGCGAGTTGTTTGTTTTGCATTTATATTTCATGATTTTAGTTAATTTACCATAGGTAATATATGCAGTAAAGAAGATATTTCCCATTTATTTAAAATTGTTAATTAATTTTTTATTACCGTTAAAATTCGAAAGCCATAAAAATTTATTAGCAATCATTTTCGGCTTCTTTAATATTGATATGTTTAATTTTTACCTGAAATATGTTACGGTAAAAGCGCTCATTCACCGGTAAATGTGATAGCGATCAGGTATGTTTATATAAACTTAAATAGAAACAGTAAACTATAAGACAAATATGTATATATTTAGCATAAAAATATAACCACTAAGTACTTAATAAAATATGTCCAAGGCAATAAGCTTTGTTACCACTAACCAGCAAGTGACGTCTTGCGCAACAGCTGATTGATGTAACGTCATCAATTGAGTTAATTAAAGTATTTTAATACAAGCAAATATTAGTCAATGGCGATATAAGTGAATGAATGAACAAATATTTACCTAGTTGTGCTTTTCAAATTTTAGTTCTCTTCAGAAACTGAAATAATTATTCGATTGACTTGTTATGTGTCTGAAGCCTCGTTTTCTAATACAAAGAGCAAACGGATGATATGGCAGTATTAGCATCAAGCAGAGAAGAATTAGGAAGGGCTCTGAACGAAATGGAAGCAGTTTTGGCGGAGGGCTATATGGAATGAAGATCAATAAAAAGAAAACCAAAATTTTGGTGTGCAGGGGGAGTGAAAATAGGACTAAAATGAAAATACAAATTGGAAACGAGAAGATAGAGGAAGTCTCAGATTTCTGCTATTTAGGAAGTCAAATAACTCGCGATTGTAGGAGCTCTAGAGATGTAAAGCAAAGAATAGCGCAAGGCCGAGTTGCATTTAATAAAAAGAAACCACTGTTATGCTCGGGAACGATAAATGTAGAAACTCGGAAGAGGCTCCTAAAAACGTATGTGTAGAGTACAGCGTTGTACGGGTGCGAAACTTAGAATTAGAAGCATTTGAAATGTGGTGCTTTAGACGCATGATGAAGCGTGGATAGATAAGGTTAGCAACAGAGAGGTATTAGAAAGAGTTGGAGAAAAGCGAAATTTATGGAAGACGGTAAGGAATAGGAGAGTCAGAGATAGGTAAACTTCTAACAACATACCTACACTGCAGTATTTCCAAAATCTATAGGTACAAGCAATTCACTTGACGCTTACATAACAAGTTCTGTATTATTTTGGAATAAAGTCTAATTGTTTTTAACTGTTAATGTTTGAACGTGCTAAATATGTTTGCCAAGTAATTACTCTATTCAAATAAAGGAGCCCAGAAACCTCGATAGTTTTGTTAAAACACAAACTATGATGTGGATCTGTCTCATGTTAATATTCGCTTTATGATAAGATTCTCAGTTTTTTTAATATACACTGTTAAAGTCAAAACAGATTAAGATTGCAAAAATTTGAAATTTACGACAGTTCCAAGTTCACTCAATAGTTTGCCCTCTATTTGAACGGTTTGGTAACACTAGACGATTGTAGCGAATATTATGATACAGGGTGTGCTGTTGCTGTTTTAAATTTACAGCAATATGTAACCAACAACCCTCCTATGTACGAAATAATGTTTTGTTCACGCAATTCCGATTGTTGTGTAATCTTATCAGAGATAAAATTTTGAAGTAGACGAAAACAAGTAGGTCATTAAGTATTAGGTACTTTATTTTGAGTCTTTATGAGACTGTTTTGGTTGGATTTTATATCGAGGAAAATTTTAGTAGAAACAATCAATGGACAAAGTAGATAATCTCGTCGAACTACTGCACGTGTACAAGTAGATTGTAAATTCGAAAAATTATTTTTATTTTACAAACGTAGGTAATTGATGTTTTCTCAAGTTATATCTGGAAAATGTTTATTAACTAAATAAAACTCGGTTAGCGGATCTGTTTATTTTGGTGGGATCATGGCCAGAGTAGTTATCCACGTCTGAATTTACATTTGTGTATATCAAAATGTATAGTTCTTTGACCAGTGATTCTTTCAAATAATTATCACTTGCAACATACAGCTGATCAAAGGCATCGTGGGCAATCTTCCTTACTAATTTATGTCAAATAATCACGGCAGTATTTGTGACGTATCATGTTTTGATATAAAAAATCATTGCCAACAGAATCCTAGCCGCTATTTTAACTTCTAGTGTCCTCGCCAGCCATTGTGTCGGAATATCGGAAATAAATAATACTTAAAAAAATGCCTGAATCATTCATTCTGCTTTCAAGTTCATTTCACTTTATGTATGTACACAAGTGAATATTATTCATTACTGGCCGATGAAAAATAAACTTATTAACAATGGATTTAACACGGACATCTTATCGATCAATAAATTTTTTAATCTTCCTTGACGTCAGTATTTTTCTTAGCAGCGTAAAGTAAAGTTAGGTTAGGGAAGTGTTTTATAAGTTTTCTAGATGTCAAGAACGCGTGACATTTGTTTTGTTTGAAATGAAAATCTGACATTTGTGACGAAACACGTTTGGCGTCAATTTGTAGGCGCTTCTTTCAAGAAACAATTTTATCCAGGTTTTACCTACCACATTTAAAATTTGGAAATTGGAAAGGAAGTAGAAATGTTTTCAAATAAGCTTTTCCTTACCTTCCTACTTCATCTGTACCCAATCTGTTATTTGCTATTGGAGATAGAACGTAGTATGTAATGTCTACACGTGTAAAATCCGTTGTAACTCACAACAGATTCTATTGGTATTCTTCTAATCTAATCTGTAATCGGGTGTCAGTCCACCTTCTTTTATATATGTATTCAGAATACGACTTATTAAACGACCGTGAAATATTTATTTGCATATACTTAGAAGTTATGCAAATTTTACTTTTAATATGTTTGAATAGCCTAATGTACAATAATATTACGAAATAATCAAAAATAATGGGTTAAAAGTGTTCAACCTCATTGGAAAATCTGGTGTTCTGCAGAAATATGAATTCTTTATAGGCGAAAACAGTGACGCAGTAATTAAACTCAACACGTGTTTCGCCAACAACGTCGGCCTCCTTATATACCTATTCAAGCTCCGGTACTAGGCAAAGGAAAATTGAAAAATGTTTTTCGTGGCGTTAGAAGATGCATGTTGTATCGACTACCTATTACTTCGCACAGGGAATGTTTTATCAGGATCTGGTTGCGTGTAGCAGCAAAACATGACACAAATAGAACTCTGTTGCTATGCGTGAATATACTCTATCCACAAAATATGAGAATCACTTTTGCAACATGTCACTGTATATTGCATTTATTTAAAAAACTGTGGGGCTACTGACTACAATGATAGCATTAATTTTCCAGTGTTAAAATCTTCAAGAAATAATCTGTAGCATCAAAAATATTCCTCATAGTAAAATGAAACAAAGAATCTAAAAATTAGATCAAATGCAGTATGTTATTCGAAAAAAGAAAGTGATGTAGGGTGCAGAGGAAATGGTTAATGCAATAAAGGCACTCTGTATAGATACTTATACATTGTAAAAGTGGTAAAAGAGGCGTTTTTCTCGCATTTTTACGCGCCATACAAAATTTCACGTGAATTAGATGTAAATCGGCATGATAAACATTTCTCACTGTTAATAGCACACCTTTGGCAGTACTCCAGTCTATCTTTAAATATTTCGCTACCATAATTTACATTTCGTAGCAAATTGTTATTCAAAGCATTTATAGGTGTTAGTTCTTTAAAATAATCTAACAAGGCACATGTGGCTGTCAGTTACGTGTTTACAGATCCAAATTCTTATTTCTCCTTTCCTGTTGTTCGCACTGGTAACCTAACTATGAATGGAATTTAGAGTGGCAAAGTTACTCGCTTTTCGACCTTATTTATCGTAATACCACTTCTGCACGTGCCTAATGGTTTTATAGGTAACCCACAGGGGTTTGTGTTGTGCCCTCTTTTTTTTAAACAGATGGTTCTTTCAAGTGACTTAAACGTTTCGTGGCAATGTAAATATAAATTGGCAAATTGTTAGGTCGAGCAGAGTTCGAAGAATGTAACGGACAGAAATGTAATAAGAACAATTAGGTATACTTAAGAACTGTTTCGTGACTAAGTGGTAAACTTCAAAAGGTTTTATGCAGCATTTTCAATTTTACTCCATTAAACGGACTTCAAACAAATACTCGATGTTTTGACCTATTTTTCAGTTCCGCGAACTAATAACAATGGCAAAACAAAGCAAATTTGTTCGCCCGTTTAATTCGTTTGATGGTGATATCAGGCGTTCCACAGGAGAATGGACAGTGACGTAGCATGCGCACAAACAAGTTTTATTTTTAACAGTGTCTAATGCGTGATGCCATTACTTTGCGCAGTTTTGATGACGAAATTGTCCGTTCTCCTGTGAAACGATTAATACACAAATGTGTATTAATCGTTCCCAATAGGTATCAGTGATTTATTTTGTTTACAAGTAATTTCGTTCCTGCTCACATTCTATAACTGCCTTTTGCTCTTTGTAGAGATTATGTATTATTCTTCTGTCCCTGTATTTCATCCCTACCTTTCTCAGCACTTCGAACATCTTCCCCCATTTTACATTGTCGGAGGCTTTTTCTAAATCTACAAATCCTATATATACGCTCTTTCTCTTTTCTATCGTTTTTTCTATAATTACTCGTAAAGCTAGAATGGCCTCGCGCGTTCCTCTATTTCGTCTAAATCCGAACTGATCTTCTCCTAATATTTCTTCCGCCTTTTTCTCCATCCTTCTTTGCACAATTCTAGTTAAAATTTTTGACGCATGGGAAGTTAAACTGATAGTTCTAAAATTTTCGCACCTATCCGCGCCTTTCCTTTTTGGCAAAGCTACCATGATGTTCAGTTTGTAATCCTCTGGAATCTCGCCTGTCAGGTATATGCGACTAACTAATTTAAATAAACGATCTATTACCTCTTGACCTGCGCACTTTAAGATTTCTGCCTGCAAGCCATCTATACCTGGTGCTTTATTATTCCTTAAACTTTTTAGTGCTAGCTCAAACTCTTCTCTCATTATAGGACTCCCTAGGTTATCCCCTTCTACACTGCTTTCACTTTCTAATATATCTTGCACTTCCTGTCCCGCATATAAGTTTCCTAAATATTCTTTCCACCTATCTGCCTTCTCCCCGCTTTCGATTAGGATATCTCCTGCCTCATTCCTAATGCTTTTGGTACTAGATCCAATTTCTCTAAAATTTCTCCTAATTATTTTATTTACAAGTAATTTCTCTAGTTCGTAAATATCGTGTGCGTATAAAATAGAGCAATAAATCTTTGGGTTGCATTGTTTAAACTTACTGCACAGTATGTAAGGTGTTGCAGCAAATATATTACTTGACCTTCACACGGGATATCCATACACCTACGCCGTACCTTGGAAAGAGCCTTTTGTTGTCATTTAGTAAATTTTATAAAATTCTAAAAAGCAAGAAAATAGTATATTGTTCTTCCAGCGAATTATGATGACTATTCGCAAGGATCAACGTTTAAAGCACGAGCCGTAGGCGAATTGTCCAGACAAAAATTACAAATTTGGTTCTAAAATAAGCCTCGAGGGCGTCTAACCCTAACAGCTCCGAATAAAAAATTATTAAAAAATGAGCGGGGCAAAAGTGCGGCTTCGATGTAACGTATCGCCTGTCGTTAAATTGCAAAATGATCTCCCCGGTCAGAAGTTCCCCATGTGGAACCATTGCAGTTTTTCGTTAATAACTTTTTCAAATGCTGGCCGATTTCAATTTTCTCGACGGATATCGAAAGAGCGAGTTTCAGAGAATCTCATTCTTCCCACGAAACACGCGCAGCCTTCCGCAGGAAGGGAAGACGACCTGAGGAAAATAGAAAACTACCCTTAATGTGAGGGTGCCGTATCTCGCTTGTCGTTCGACTTGCGCGTTCGGGACCCCCCCCCATGACCTATTGGCTAATGAATAATAAACCTTATTTTGCGTTCGGAAACGCGTATTATTTGACACTTGTATTGTGTGCTCGGCACGTAATATTACGAAATATCGTCCGTAGACAATGCGTCTCGTAATTTACGCTTTTGGCTTCACCGTCTATAAACGCGAAATCTTTTTTTAAATAGGTTGAACGAACTGTGGTAGCATTTCAATTCAACTAGCTCGGTATTGTACTATATTGAAAATTAGGTCAACATCCATGCAGGAATACTACGCATTAATTCCGGTATTTTTGGGGATGTGTTTTATCGATCTAGGGTATCTACTGTGGGCTTTAATGCTTTGAAGTACTTTGACATTTGCGTGTAGCTTCGGGACAATAACCTTTTGGGTTTTCGAACGGAAACTGTTTTGCTTTCTTTTATGCTATTATAAGATACGTCAAATTTACACTCATCATCATCATGGGTGTTCTATTAGTGGCTCAGGTAAATTTAAACGGTAGTTCTGTAGGTTTATTTTTTAAATGAATGAATGCTCGGACAGAAAGTAGTTTCCAGGATTCCAAAATGTACAAAATCACAAAAAAGCGAATACCTTGCACCTTCCGTATAGATTAAAAACAACTTCAATTTATTATAGTTATAAACTTGTTTGCTGCACTTAAAAAACATGTGACACGACTGTTAAGTAGGTAACTACTTTGCTATATTGAAGATTTACATCATTGTGCAATTTAATATTCAAGAGAAAACTTTATTACGTGGAGTTTTCCAATAAAAGACATATTGTTGCAATTTTATTGCTTGGCTACAAAATAAGTCGACACTCCAACAGCAGCTTACAGAACAATGGAAGACGATGTTCTAGAACCCAACAGCGGCAGAAAATGGATAGTGATCGAATTGACACCAAGCAGAATGGGGGGGGGGGCATAAAAATATTCTTCCTTCCAGTTGAAAGTAAAAGCATTTAGGTGCTCATAATGACTCTAGATCTGGATGCCATGAAACATATCTTTGAAATTAATTTTGATGCAGACAAATTCTCAGTTGCGACGAGAATTGCCTTGAATAACCACAAAATGCAAAGCTATTGTTAATTATACAGCGCTTAAGTATGTGTATTCCAATATGTTTATAAATATGTACATGTAATATTAAAATAGACTGGCTCATCTTAATTAAATTTATGATTAAAAACCGCCTACACAATTTTTATATGGCATGCTAATGCTAATCATAAAGCAAACTCAACATCATAATAAAAGTAAGTACGGGTGTACAAAAGAATGATCTTGAAGTGCATAACAATTTATTGTACAGTAAAAAAAATTGTGTCGTACCAATTAATATTGAAATTCAATGAGGTTTTCATAGGGATGCAGTGAATTTCTATAAGAATTAGTAAGTCAGGTTCATTTAGGTGTCAAGTCATTTGTATTTATGAAATTTTTTAATCAACTAAAGGAAATTGAAGACACATTTTAGTTACCTAGCAAATATTTTGTTTGTTGCAGTTGTCTTTTGTGACTACGTGTCGTCGGGGAGGTCTTTACAATTTATAGAAGATTATATTCTCAGAGAGGTTCTACCATGTTACGGAAATACGCATTCTACGACCAATGTAACCTCAATCCAGTCAACTCTGTTCAGGTAAGAATATGCCATTGCAGATCCCATTATGTACTTTAATAAGAAAGAATCACCAGCGAGGATGTTAATAATAGACACAAATAAAATCAAGGCATCAAGATTTATTCATATCTTTCAAAGTATTATTAAATTATCCTTAATCATTTTGGTACAAAATAAAACTAGTTACCATATGCATTAATCATAAACACAAAGTGTTTATTACTCATTATTGAGAAGCAAAATATATTTATGATATTTTATTACTGACAACAATCAAGTAACTGTCATTAAAGTTTTGTTATTTTATAGACGTTTTCCTTTAGGGTTATCACCATCAAAATAAAACAGGAATTGTGTTTTAATCAGTATTCATGTTTATTGGGTCAACCTATTAGGCCAGGCAAAATAGGACAAAAACAGTTCGAAATCGGAACTAATTAATCTAAAGCTGATTTTTGGGGGAAATGATGTTTGATATATGTAAAACGTTTTGTAAAAAATCCCCACAAATCCGAGTGTCGGAAGACCTTGAATATCGGCCGACAATCTGGGCTCTGAAAATTTCGGGCAATGTCTGCGGTTGCTCAATTCGCTCAGGAATTAAAATAAAGTTTCGAATTTGAGATGTGAACTTTCCCAACGGCACTGTTTCTGGGCGAATAATTAAGAAAACTTGATAAATTCTATAGCGTTTAAAAGTTTTCGACAAAATTATTAGTTCATTACCTGAAATTGTTGTCAAAATTAATTTAAAATATGTGAAAGGTGGAGGACATCTGCTGCATATAATGTAGTTGTATGGCAAAACCCTGCCAGTTTTCTGAAATTTGCTCTCAGTACGAAACGCATGTAAAATTTCATTACTGACAAAATGTTATTGTCGTGTTCGATAACTATCAACAAAAAACTACAAAGTAGTATGAAAGAATACGACGAGGTTTTGGTAGAGCAGTTGTTGTTGCTCTATTGACTGTGACTACTGCAACACTATCCATATCAATCTGAATTTTTCTTGAATACAATACAATTATTTATTGTTGTGGTAAGCGATATGGCACTGATGTATTTATCCTTCTTCATCATGTATCTTCAAATTTGTATGTTTGATTCCTTCGTAAACGAAAAAAGGGAAATGATCGTCGATTCACCGAAATTGTGAAACTGCAACTTTGTATTGGAAATTTCAAGGAATCAGTACTTGCATTTTATGCTCCGTCTGGATGCGATACCACGTCCGACTTTAACAAGAAGGGACAATTTGTTTGTTATGCAACCTTCAAAAGAAACAATTGTTTGTTGAAGAAGCAAGTATATTCTACACTGCAGTCGACAAGAAATTGAAACAAAGAATATGGTGGAATTTCAAAAAAATTTAACGATGTGAGGTACCTAAGTGTTTGTACTGGATAGTAAAGCTATAAATTTGATGTGTCGAAATTTGCGGGTACGAGCTATATAAGAAAAAAGTTGCACGATTATCTCTTGCATTGCATTTCATCTAAACATTTTGTCCCCTACGTCAGGCGCTGTAAAGCAACATGTATTGCGTGTATTTCACCAGGTACAAGAATAATATGGATCAATAATGATCTATGTCCAACAGAATCATCAGGATTATATTTTATGAGTGATGAACTTAGGCCCTGCTCTGTCATACAGAATAAGGCACCCGATTTTTCCATAATGTCACTCTTTTGCAACTGCAAGGAAGGCTGTGGAAGCATGTGTTCCTGCCAGAGGTCGTAACACTGCTCAATCCAATGTGGTCAGTGCAATGGGGTGTCTTGTACAAATAAGGTACTGATCGCATTTGGGAAGATGAAGATTTATTATAATATTGTCACTATACAGTGTCATCGAAATTTAATGAACAAGGCTTTGGGATCGACAGAACTCGCAAACATAATGGGGGTTTTCTTGATAAATTTTTTCAATTTAGGCCCTCAATTTTCTAAATTACCTAAGATATCATTTTAATATTTGGTACACATGATTTTATCGACAATAAGCAGGATTCTATAGCAATTTCATTGAGTTAAATTATTCTGAGCTACATATTTTTAAGAGTCCGCGCGTATATCTACCATTTACCCCACCTGCACTTTTTCATACCACGCCATTGACCATGGATCGGAACATTTTATTCGTTACTCAACTTTCATAACTTTTGTCAATTTTTGATATTTTTCTTTATTTAATAGGTATTGGCCAGAATTCATTTTCATGACATCCTCTAATTATTTAAATAATTACATTGTCATATTATTTAACAAAATGATAAAGAACTTGCTGGTGCGAATTGTGGTGTAACAATGTTACAAAAACTGCTGTTTTGGTGATAACGAAAACAAACTTTTGTAGAATAATAATAATTATTAGATAAATGCCCTGTATCCTAGAAATTGTGTATTTTTCAAAATATGTTTATTAAGAATATTCCTACTATTTTCTTGAGTTCTATCAATTTCTGAGGTCTTACTCTTTAAAGTTTGACCACTCTGTATACTAAAATAAACAAAGCGTGTACCAAAATAAAGTTATGAAAATGAAACGTAAAACTTCCTAAATGATAATAATTTTAAGCAATTTTCAGGGTCTTCCGACACTCGGATTTTTGGGGATTTTTCACAGAAGAGATTACATACCACTAACTACATTTCCTGAGAAAATTAGCTTTAGGTTAATTAGATAAGTGTAACATCACACGAGTCGGAGCGTGGAATGTTAGAAGCATGAAACAAGTAGGAAAGTTAGAGAATTTGAAAATTGAGATGGATAGGTTAGCATTAGACGTAGTAGGTATTAGTGAAGTGCGATGGCTAGAAGCCGGAGACTTCTGGAGCGGAGATTTTAGAGTAATACACACAGGATCTGTAGGAGGAAATTCGGGAGTAGGAATTGTTATGCGGAAAAAAGTAGGGCAGAGTGTAGAAAATTTCTTACAGCAAAGTGACAGGGTAGTTATGGTTAGGTTAGATTCGAAATTGAACAATGTTACTAAAAGTAAACTGAAACAGAAAATAAAAGAAATTAAGTACGATTTTCGTAGTGATGACTTGGGTCATAAGTTCCATTCTTTTATTGAAAGTATGCAAGTAATAATAAATGAAGTAATGCCAAAAAAAGAAATAACGGTGAAAGAAGGGAAACACTGGTTTAATAAAAAAGTTTTAGATGCTATTAAAGAAAGAGACAATAAGTACAAACAGTATAGTTGGACCAAAGAAAAAACAGATTGGGAAGGGTACAAAACATATGGAAATATGGTAGTAGATTTAGTTAGAAAAGAAAAGAGCAAGTATTTGAAAGAGATTATAGATTATAACAGTCACAACCCAAAACGGATGTGGAAAACGTTAAAAGATTTAATATCGAGACCTAAAGGGGAAAATTACATGAACATAGAATTTCAAGGTAAAACTGTTAGCGACAAAATCTTGATAGCTGATAGTTTTAATGAGTTTTTCGTTCAAAGCATTAAGGACATTGTACACACCATACCAGATAGTACCCTTCATTTTGAGGTGCAATGTGAAAGACTAGAAATATTTTCAGATTTTAATTTATTAGAAATAGTTGAGTTAAAACAAATAGTATTAGGCATGTGCAATAAAGCTAGTCCAGATGAGGTGAATATGAAGATATATAAAGAAAACTTTGATGAACTGGCTCCATACTTAATTAATTTAATAAACAGTTCGTTGGAAAATGGAAATGTACCTGAAATATTAAAGACTGCTGAAATAGTCCCTATACGAAAAGTAAACAATACAAAGAAGGCAGAAGAATTTAGACCAATAAACATGCTGTCAGCAATCGAAAAAGTCTTAGAACGGGTTGTATATGTACAGTTAAATGAATTTTGTGAGAGAAACAACGTATTATCTGACTATCAGTCAGGTTTCAGAAAGGGATATAATTGTGAGAGTGCACTGCAGTTTATTCTAAATGAGTGGAGATCAGCCATTGATGTTGGAAAAGTGGTAGTAAGCATTTTTTTGGACTTCAAACGTGCCTTCGAAACTATTGATAAAGGGATGTTAATAAGAAAACTTGAAGCATATGGCATACGTGGAAAAGTTCTAAGATGGATCTGTAGCTATCTGGAACATAGAAAACAGAAAGTGAGATGCGGTGAAGTTCTATCAGATAGTTTAGAAGTCGAGACTGGTGTACCTCAGGGAAGTATTCTTGGACCGCTGCTGTTTGCCTTATATATAAATGATATAGTGTCAACAATACAAGAAGGCAGAATTCATCTTTTCGCTGATGATACAAATATTTATATATGGGGTGAAAACCCAAAAGATATTGTGGAGAATATAAATAAAACATTAAAGATAGTGTGGGAATGGGTGGCATTTAATAAATTAAAGCTTAATACAAGGAAAACGAAGGCAATGATTATTGGAAGTGACAAGGCTCGAAGACTTTTCCTTGAGCAAGGCCTAAAAATTACTGTTGGTGATGAAGAACTGGAAATAGTTAATCAAATTAAATACCTGGGAGTCATAGTGGATTCTAAATTAAATTTTAAGGAGCATCTTGATTATATTTGTAAGAAGATGTCTAAGAAGATTGGGGTTTTGAAACGGGTAGGGGTAAATTTAACAATGGAAACCAAGAGAATAGTATACAATACAATACAATCATCTTACCACATATGACTTTCGCGAGCAGTATCTTATATCTGGGACAACAGGGTGATGTTGCGAGATTACAGTTGCTTCAAAACAGGGCCATGAGGATAATACTAAAGTGCAATAGATACGCGAGAATTAATGACATGCTTCGTGCGCTTAATTGGTTAAACGTAAGTCGGTACATAGAATATCAGACCATGGTATTTATCCATAAAATCAAATTGGGTATTATGCCGAAGTATATGAGTGACTGTGTGTCCAAATTTGTAGAAAACCATAATTATGACACAAGGGGTAAAGGCAATTTTGTTTTAAGTACAGTGCAAACTCGAATAGGGAAGAATTCTATTTTTCACAAAGGCATATTAGTTTATAATGGTTTGGATGAAAGTTTAAAAACTCTCCAGCTTGCTTGCTTTAAAAAGCAACTGAAGAAAACATATCTTGAAGTAAAAGACTGATAGGCTACAATGTATTATTTTTTGTGTTTCTTATATGTTTATATTAATTTTAATATAAGTTTTTATTAGTTTCTAGATCTTTTTGTGTTGTTTTTATTTAAGTTTTTCTTTTGTTTGTTGTGTTACTTATCTGTAGTTTTGTGAATTTCTTTTGTATTATGTATGTATAGCATTTCTTTGCTAAATAAACGTTATTATTATTATTATTATTAAACCTGTAAAAACAGTAATAATACAGGTATATATGCCCACTTCTAACTACAGTGATGAGGTCGTAGAGGCAGTTTATAGTGATATTGGACATGTGCTAGATTTTGTGAGAGGACACGAAAATTTAATAATTATAGGAGATTTCAATGCAGTCGTAGGCACAGTGCGAGAGGGCGGAATAGTTGGTCCCTTTGGATTAGGCAATAGGAACGATAGGGGAGTGAGACTGATAGAGTTCTGCGATAAACATAACTTAACGGTCGCAAACACTCTATTTCACCATCATGTTAGGAGACGCTACACGTGGAAGATGCCAGGAGACCTAGGGAGATATCAAATAGATTACATTCTTGTTAGGCAAAGATTTAGAAATCAAGTTAGGGATTGTAGAAGTTATCCAGGAGCAGATATAGATAGTGATCACAATATAGTCGTTATGAAGGCCAATCTTAAATTTAAGATTTTGAAAAAACGAAGCGGAAGAAGGTATCTTGACCCAGAGAAACTAAAAGATGATGATACGCGCGATAAGTTCGAGAAAAAGACAAACGAGGTACTAAAGGGCGCGGGCGAAAATATTGTTAGGGACATAGAGGAAGAATGGAATTGCATTAAAAATAGTTTAGTTTCCTCAGCTAGGGATATTTTGGGTCAT
This sequence comes from Xestobium rufovillosum, assembly GCA_963966045.1. Lineage (NCBI taxonomy): Eukaryota > Metazoa > Arthropoda > Insecta > Coleoptera > Ptinidae > Xestobium > Xestobium rufovillosum. The sequence goes on along the minus strand of OZ014492.1, from coordinate 47,805,778 downwards.
AAACAGAATGAAAGTAGGAAACCCTGGATAACAAAACATATTGTGAGTCTAATAGAGGAAAGGCGCAAATATAAAAATAGGTTAGATGAAATAGGGAAACAAAGATATAAGGCGATCAAGTGGGAAATTATTCGGAAATGTAGGAAAGCGAAAGAGCAATGGATCGACGATAAGTGCAAAGAAGTGGAAAATAAGTTCGAAATAGGAAAGACTGATGAAGCATATAAAATAATTAGGAGAAATTTTAGAGAAATTGGATCTAGTACCAAAAGCATTAGGAATGAGGCAGGAGATATCCTAATCGAAAGCGGGGAGAAGGCAGATAGGTGGAAAGAATATTTAGGAAACTTATATGCGGGACAGGAAGTGCAAGATATATTAGAAAGTGAAAGCAGTGTAGAAGGGGATAACCTAGGGAGTCCTATAATGAGAGAAGAGTTTGAGCTAGCACTAAAAAGTTTAAGGAATAATAAAGCACCAGGTATAGATGGCTTGCAGGCAGAAATCTTAAAGTGCGCAGGTCAAGAGGTAATGGATCGTTTATTTAAATTAGTTAGTCACATATACCTGACAGGCGAGATTCCAGAAGATTACAAACGGAACATCATAGTAGCTTTGCCAAAAAGGAAAGGCGCGGATAGATGCGAAAATTTTAGAACTATCAGTTTAACTTCCCATGCGTCAAAAATTTTAACTAGAATTGTGCAAAGAAGGATGGAGAAAAAGGCGGAAGAAATATTAGGAGAAGATCAGTTCTGATTTAGACGAAATAGAGGAACGCGCGAGGCCATTCTAGCTTTACGAGTAATTATAGAAAAAACGATAGAAAAGAGAAAGAGCGTATATATAGGATTTGTAGATTTAGAAAAAGCCTTCGACAACGTAAAATGGGGGAAGATGTTCGAAGTGCTGAGAAAGGTAGGGATGAAATACAGGGACAGAAGAATAATACATAATCTCTACAAAGAGCAAAAGGCAGTTATAGAATGTGAGCAGGAACGAAGGGAAGTAGATATCCGGAAGGGAGTGAGACAGGGATGTGCATTGTCACCTCTAGTTTTCAACTTATATATCGAAGATGCGATTAATATTGTTAAGGAAAGAACAGCCTCAGGGATCAATGTACAGGGCCAAACTATTAATATGCTCAGATTTGCGGATGATATAGCAGTGTTAGCATCTAGCAAAGAAGAATTAGGAGCGGCTTTGAATGAAATGGAAGCAGTTTTGACACAGGGCTACGGCATCAAAATCAATAAAAAGAAAACTAAAATTTTGGTATGTAGATGGAGTGAAAATAGAACTAAAATTGAAATACAAATAGGAAATGAGAAGATAGAGGAGGTCGCGGATTTCTGCTACTTAGGAAGTAAAATAACCCAAGACGGTAGGAGCACTAAAGATATAAAACAAAGAATGGCGCAGGGCCGAGTTGCGTTTAACAAAAAGAAACAACTGTTATGTTCGAGAACGGTTAATATAGAGACTAGGAAGAGACTCTTAGAGTCGTATGTATGGAGTACGGCATTATACGGGTCCGAAACTTGGACAATAGGAGAAGCGGATAGAAAAAGAGTAGAAGCGTTTGAACTGTGGTGTTACAGACGCATGATGAAGATACCGTGGATAGATAAGGTTAGCAATAGGCAAGTATTAGAAAGAGTTGGGGAAAGGCGAAAGGTATGGAAAACAATAAAGAGTAGGAGAGATAGGATGGTAGGACACCTTCTAAGACACGAAGGAATAGTTCGCGACATACTAGAGTCAGAGATAGGAATAAAAAGAGGTAGGGGTAGGCCTAGATTAGACTACTGCTCTCAAATAGTTAGGGATGTAGGATGTTCTACTTTTAGGGAAATGCGTAGGTTAGCTCAGGATAGAAAAGAATGGAGGTACGCGTCCAACCAGTCTTCGGACTGAGAACCTTATGATGATGATGATAATTAGTTCCGATTCAAACCCTAATTTGCCTGGCCTATATCCCCATATGATAAAAGCTTATATTGCAGGGATGCCCCTTGTCCTGTTTTCCTTCAAGATTATCTGTGACTCAGACGCCTCTTCGGGTGTGTGACAATTTGGTCAATTTAGAATTCAGAACATTTGAGTACACTTTGTATTAAAATATGCCATTACATCAAATAAACAAAAGAATAAAGTTGTTTTCAGACATACCTGGTAATCACTTTACACCGGGTTTATAATTTATTACGGTATTAGTGGGATCTTTAACTTAGGTTTGTTTACGTCTGCACCCCAGTCAACAAAATAGAGATTCTAGCATGACTACTGGATTTCGTAAGTAATGGGGGTTACAATAACAAAGACTAGAATTAGCTAACTTAATTCCTGATGAGATTCAGCATTCGCTAGTAAGATAGGAGAGAATAATCTAACTGTATAAATAATAAAAGTGTGTCCAATGCCAACATTGTCCAATTTGAGGCTTCTTTCAACGTGGTTGTCGACAACCTATGAAAAACGGAACAGCCCCTACGGAGGGGTTATACTGCGCCGTTCGCAGACGTTTCATTCAGGGATATTCGTTCGTTTTGCGTGTTTTTCGTAAACAGCGCCTTTTTCCCAAATTAATCTAACACAATTGTTTAATGCTTCTGGGTGACAGTTTTGTTGTGTCTATTTTTAGTTGGTACCTACATCAACAATTTACTTCCTAGAAGTCTATAGCGTATAGCTGCTATTCGCAAAGCAATTAGTTGCAATCTGGCATAATTACAAGGTGGAATAATACGATCTGAAGCTATTAGCCAAATGTTGGCGCACTATTTTAAGTTTCTAATAAATTGCAGCGAGTGCCAGAAAAAATCGTATTAAGAGTGGCCATCACCGACATACAGAATTCGCTTTGTGAGTTTCCGTGATTTTAAAATAGCAGTCTTTTGGCGTTGCAGCAATGCGGAAAAACACTATAGAGAATGTTATTGGGAAATACTGCAATTGCAATATTGTTTTGCTCTCGTATAGCATGGATTTTATTAGTTGGTCGCTACACGAACCTTTTGATTTTCAGGCCAATTTTTCCTCTGTATTGTATTTTTAACACATCCGTAGAGTTGCACCTAAAAATACATTTTTGTTATCTCTAAACATATTTATTCCAGACAAGAGGCTCGAGACATAGTAAGAAATGCTGCAAACGCCTCAGAAGACGATGCGGTGATTTTCGCTGGCCACGGATGCGTTGGTGCCCTACAGAAATTAATCAAAGCCATGGATTTAAGAGAACCACCTATAGTGTTCGCGGCACCTTTCGAACACCAGGATAACATACAACTGTGGCAAGAAACCGGTGCCAAGGTAAATAAAATTTATTCTCCTTCTACACCACCCTGGAGTGTTCCCGCCTGTCCTGGTCACATTGAGATTCTACCAATATAAATGTTTCCACAGATCGTAAGAATAGCCGAAACTAAAGACGGTTTCTTGGACTTAAACGACCTAGAAGAACAGCTTAGACTGCATCAGAATGCTGGTCGACAGCTAATAGGATGTTTTTCAGTTGCGTCTAATGTAACGGGGATAATAGTTGATGAAATAGCGTCAACTTTACTGTTGCATCAGTACGGCGCGTTGTCGTTTTGGGACTACAATGTCGCTGCTCCGTTAGTCGTCATAGATATGAATCCTTTTGTAGCAGGATTCGACGAAAAGACTGTTCAGAAAGACGCTGTGTATTTTTCTGGGCATAAATTTGTCGGAGGAGTTCAAACGCCTGGGATTTTGGTTGCCAAGAAAAAGTTGTTTAAGCACACGTATTCCGGAGAAACTGATGGATTTCTGGCACCACAAGAACAGAAGAAGGTTTGTAATACGAATGAATTCTTCATTTAACACGGAAATTATGCACTCACGTAATTACCTAGAAATCAGCATTCACTTTCAGTTTAATTATCTAATCTCGTCCGAAAATGCATTAAACTTTCTTCCTATAAGATGGTATCTACAAAGTGGTCGTTTTTTTACAATTAATTCGTGCATTTTCAGAGTTTCGAAGTTCAGGAAGAAGGAAATGCAGCGGCCGTCGTGGAGTCGATAAGAACAGGCCTTGTAATGCAACTGAAAGACACAATAACGTCATCCTACATCTTGCAACGACAAGAGAAAATCACCAAGTATGTAAATGATGTTTTTTTATTTAAATGTGAGAAGGCGAGATCTGTCAAAGTTCATTAAATTTATGGAGCTATTAGTGAAGGAAATGCGGAGGCAAGGTCATGTAATAAAATTTATTGTTGCGCGTGGTAGGCTATTTATGCAATATAATACCTAATTGGTGCTGAACTATTTATTGACGATTGAAATGCAGTTCAATGCAATACAGGATTGCAGGATTTCTGCGTCATCGGTATATGAGGACACTGCAGTTTTATAGATTTTAGTATTTTTTCATTTCTCGTTGTTTCTCATCCACTCTATCCTTTATGAGCCGCCTTTTGTGCCAAAAATAGATAAAATATAAAACGCTAAACTGCTTATAACATATAAATAAATTTTAGCGAAAAGAAAAAATTTTCAATTATATTAAATTATTTCATTGATAAAAAATAGGTAATTTTATTGATATAAAAAATTTATACATGTTGCTTATTATAATTGTAATTTAGCAGTACCAAGAGAACGTCGGAAACTATTTCTGTTTCTGAGAAAATCTGGAAAAAGTGGAAATGGCCGACATATTGTTTTTGTTCTAGAGCCCTTATTTGTTGATATGAAATTTTGAAGGAAGTTATGGTTGAAAATTCTCAACAGGCCGGTGGTATCAAATTTTATACAGGGTGTTTAATTTAAGCGTACCAGAGGTTAAGTTTGTTTTTCTTATGGCCGCCATATTGGTACTGGTCATATTCGAGTAGACTGTTTCAATAGCTCTTCAACCATTTATAATAGTCCGCATAAAAACCTTTAGTTAACAATGAAAATCGAAAAATTTGCCCCTAAGATGTAACAGTCCATTAAGAATGCCACAGCTTCTCTTATCTAGTTCAATAATTGTTCAAAAAGTCCTCCGTGAGCATCTAAACAGTTTCGGCATCGAGTTTCCACCGAGTTGACCGCATTTATCAAAAATTGACGAAGAAGTTCTCTAAGAGTGGTCACTAGATACAGCTGCCCGAAGAGCAAGCTGATTTTCATATTCTTGACTGTATACGTGATTTTTATGTAACCCTACAAGAAAAATCTAGGGGTGTTAAGTCCGGGGAGCGAGCTGGCCATGTCGGGTGTAACTTATTACTATCATAAATTTGAAACATACTTATCCATTTCTCACCAAATAAATTGTTTAGATACTGACGAACCCTTTGTGTATGATGAGGAGGTGCACCATCCTGCTGCAACCAAACGTTCTGAACTACATCTACCTGCGATAATTAAGTTGTCTTATTTAATTGTTGTCATGATAAACATAATGCTTTGTTTTCCATTGCTTGCTAGAGAAGAGAAATGTGGCATTCTTAATGGACTGTTAATCTTAAAGGCAAATTTTTCGATTTTCATTGTTAACTAAAGGTTTTTTGCGGACTATTATACATGGTTGAAAAGCTCTTGAAACCGTCTACTCGAATATGACCAGTACCAATATGGCGGCCATAAAAAAACAAACTTAACCTCTGGTACGCTTAAATTAAACACCCTGTATAAGAATTGATACCACCGGCCTGTTGAGAATTTTCAAGCATAACTTACTTTAAAATTTCGTATCAAAATATCAACAAATAAGGGCTCTAGAACAAAAACAATATTTCGACCATTTTCACTTTTTCCCGATTTTCTCCGAAACAGAAATAGTTTCCGAAGTTGGCTTGGTACTGCTAATTACAATTATAATAAGCAACATTTTCACCATTTGAGCACCCTTGTAACTACCGCGGTTTAAAAGTTCCCCGTACTAAACAAGTTAAGTGGGACACTGTGTATAAAATATTTTCGTTAGTTTCTTTGATAATAAAATTATTTTATTGATAAAATTGTTTTTTTTTAAATAAAAACTAATAACTTTCATGAATCTATTTTTCTAACGTAATCTTGAAGTGATAAAAATTTACAATCTCAAAGAAACATTTATAATATATCAAAGAAACTTTTAAATATCAGTGAAAATAGTACCGTCGCTAGCAACAGATGGCGCCACATCTTTACTTGGTTGTCTCTGCTTTATGTTATTTCACTGTTGTTAAAAGGTTATGTATGTTATAATGTTGTCAGTGATTTTATTATAAAATCACTGAATGTTGTAAGTGACTACTGCTCCGTCCGATCGTCACCTAAAATTTTGTTCGAACACGGTCGGGCATGCGCATTACAGAATGTCAACACATTTTGGAAGTGTAAAAAACTGAAGCTGAGAACGCATTTTTGAAACAGATCATTTAGTTGTCCTTGCACCAGACACGCATGTTTTGGGAAAAAGATGATGCAAAATAAACCAACCTGTACGGGAGCAGAACTCACTTTTGCCCTAGGAGAACACCCACCGAGACTGTTGGCGATGCTTTCCAATAAGGAATTACTTAAACGCCTAGATGTAATGCGCACGTCCGACCGTCTTGGAACAAAATTGAAAGTAATCGTCGGACGGAGCAGTACGCAGTAGTCACTTCCTAATTGCCTCTGCTAGGTTGCGCCATCTACTTCTGGAGGCGGTACTAAATTCATTGATATTTAAAACTTTCTAAAGGACCCCACACACACGCAATTTAGATTTAATTCAAAACTGTACATTCAAAAGTTTTGAACGGAATGTTGCGCGACGGATCTCCACACACACACAATTTTCACTTCGCAGTTTTATAAAACATGGCTTCGAGAGAAGAATTAAATTTATTATCAGTGGCGTGCCTAATTATTTTGAAAAATAAAAATAAACAAAGATTCAGTCGGAGTAGATGGGAGAAACATTTTAAAATTATTTTATATCAATCAAATAATTTTTCTTGGTCAAAATAATTTAATATTAATAAAAATATTTTTTTCAATAAAATTTATTTGTATCATTCATAGTTCCGCGTTTTATCAAGCATACCGTTGCATTTTATATTTCGCTTATTTTTGACACAAACGGCGCCTCATAATCCTTCATCCATCTTCATTCAACATCCATTGTCGTTCCCCCTTTGCTTCTTCGTTCTTCCCAGTATTCACAAGTTTCTACTCCCTTGATGACATCCTACATTTTCCATTTTCTTCTACCAACCAGTTGTTCGTTATCACACTTAAACCTTTCGCAATATTTGCATCTCTTATCTCTCCTAATGTTTCTTATCTCCATCTGAACTCCCATTTTTTATTTCCTCTTTGCACATATCATATGGTCTATATGTTTTAATTCAATTTTAAATTTTCAAATTTAACCTGATTCTTGGCCTTCTCCAAATTCTAAAATTGCCAATTCTTTCCACTGCTGCTGCACCTGTTGTCTGTGAAGATAAATTCTCCAATTTTAAGCATGCTCTGGTTTATTCCAGGCAAATGTTGCAGCACATACGTACAATTCCGGAAATCATCTTACTAGGGAACAGTTCAACTTCACTCAAAAGGATACCGATATTTTCGTTTATGGTTCGACATCCCAGGGGCACGTTTCTGCACCACAATTTTGTCTGTGCTATACTGAATGATGTCTTTGGCATACAAGCTCGTAGTGGCTGTCCTTGTTCAGCAGCGTACGCCCAGGACCTTCTTGGGGTTGACCAAAGTCTTGCTGACCAGTATGAGAACATAATTTTAGAAGATAGGTATTGTACTATAAAATCATTACATTTATAAACACCAATATATGACTTGTCGTTTTTGTAGACGTTTGAGCAGTTTAAATCTCTGCTCAGAAAACTCCCTTTTGGAATTGCTACGACCTGGATTTACTCGTATAAGTCTTCCGTATTTTATAAATGACGCAGAATTGGCTTTTGTCATGGAGGCTGTGAAGATGGTAGCTACAGAAGGATGGAAACTCCTTCCTCAGTATATAGTCGACCTTAACACTGGAGAATGGAGGCACCATACTAATGCTACCTCAAAAGATCGAAAATGGCTCTCTTCAATTAGATATGTAGATGGTAAAATGACTTTAAATGAGAGGCGAATCTCTGGTCCGGGATTATTCCCACAGAATTACTCGGAATGTTTACAAACAGCTAGGAATTTGTTTAACAGATCTAGAAGAACAGCTAATAGAAATCCATATTCGGATCAAGGAATCACTTTTGATAGTAGAGCAGAAAAATTGCGGTGGTTCATGCTGCCACAGGAAGCTCAAGATATACTCACTAGTAACTCTCAAAACATTAAACACAGTGTTCCTTTCGATCCCGTTTCTTACGCGGGATCTAAAAGAAGCGAAAATAAGAACGCAAATAAACAAACGAAACAAGTTGGATCAGGTGCGAGTTCACCTCGTCATTATAGTTTACCTGCTTTAGATGACGCCAGAATTTTACACTGCTCATCACCAGTGCCGTATTTTGTGCAAGAAGTTGGAGGAGTTTATTACCCAACTTACTCTCAACCGACTGTCAGTTTTGCTGTTGGGGAATCCGTTAATTCGACCAATTTAAGCCCGATGTCGCATAATTTGTTCAGGGAAAGGTGCTTAAGTCTCGGTGCACCTAATATATCTCCTCCAGTGCTGAGTCCTCAAACTAGAGTTAGTTTGGGAATGCAGAATTTCCGTCAAAGAAACTACAGCTACAGTAGTGAGATGCATTCATTAGATTCTGATGTCAATACGTCTCCTACTCAGAGCCTTAACTTCCTTTCCTCCAGCACCATAGATTGCAGTCAAATTGGGAGAGCATCCCCTGGCCCTGATTTACAAACCTACGTGACAGAAATGACCAAAGAATTAGCGACAAATATCAAATCGGAAATAAGAGGAGTGATTTCGAAAGTAGAAGATGTTCTAGAAAATACAGAAAGTGTAGATGTAAGCAATATTGCTTTTTATAATGAAAAACATGGCAGTGGTAGCGACGATGGTCGCAGCGACTCTATTTCAGCCAATGAAGTCGCCGAGTACCTAGAAAAGGTGTCCATCGAGATGGCAAATGAAGTTAAGTGCGAGATACGTGATGTGGTCAGTGCAGTTGATGTATTTATAACTCCTGATTGTCAGGACAAGTATCCATACTCACGGATGTCCAGTTCTGGAGAAAGTGACAAGTCGGGACGGAACTATTCAGAAAAAGGGTACACTCCAGGGTCTAGTAGTGAGACAGTCATACAACTGATAAAATCCAATAGCTCCCATAGGCTAAGTGACGAAGAACAAAGCGCTCCAGAGAAAACTTATAAAAATAAAATCTTAAAGTCAAACGTGAACAGCGTCAGTTCTCAAGATAGTGGGATTAATTTGTCATTCCAAGAACATGATGGATCCGGCGATTACTCTAAAAGAAGGTGCAGCTCTGAATCTATAGGGCATCGTACTAGTGATCCTGATTTGATAAATTTTTCCACTCTACAACGTGATAAACGGAAGAAAGGGGATTCAGACCGAGACTCCACTTCTCCCGAGTCAGCTGGTAGAAAATGGGCTTGCCCCCCAAAGAACATGTGGCAAGCAGCAGTTGAATCAATACAAGAGTACGGGATGGTTAAGCATGGTGACAAAGTTCTTGTTTGTCTGTCTGGTGGCAAAGACTCGCTTACGTTGCTGCATACTTTGTTGCAGTATCAGAATCACGTGCAAAATAAAGGTATCGTCTTTTCTATGGGTGCTGTAACTTTGAATCCCGAATGCACTGGTGCCGACTTGTCTCTACTCGAGACACACGTGAAGAATTTAGGAGTTCATTATACCATTGACAGTATACCAGAAAATGAAGAAGGCGTTCAAGGTAACAACTTGATTAAAAAGTAATTTTGGAAAAGTGCAACTATTCTTTTATTTTAGAAGAAAAAGATAACATTTACAGTTTTTCTACTAAAAGACTGAGGCATGCAATTTACGATATCGCGAAGAAATCTGGGTATAACGTCTTAGCGGTTGGCCAACATTTAGATGACGTTTGCGAAAGTTTTCTTCTATCGATCTTCCATGCTGGTAGCTTAAGAACAATGAGGGCCCACTACTATCTAAGGTAATTGTACTACTAAAAAGTGTTTCCAATTCGAGTAATTTTGCGTTACAGGGAGCATAATTTACGTGTCATTCGACCTTTGATTTACGTTCGCGAAAAACATTTACGTCAATTTGCTAGTTTGCAAAATCTGCCTGCCCTTCTGGCTGTTAGTGGACCTGAATTAACGAGAGAGCGGCAAAGGATGAAGCAACTCTTAGCGCAACAAGAAATATTATTTCCAAAGTTGTTTTTAAGTCTTCGAAGTTCCGTACATCCGCTTATAGGTTTTCATAATAGTACATATGGAGCGAAGAATAAGAGGAAGTTAAGGTGCAGAGGAAATGATGAACAGGAGACTGATGAAGAACCAGTGGTTATAACGGATAATTAGATTTTGTTGTGACGATTTATCTTGCATTGGTTGTTTTCTCAATTTCTTCGCAGTTTTTTAGGGCCAACATTAAATTTGTTATGTTGGTGATTATTGTGATATATTGACCACAAAATTGAGCAGGTATTTTGCAATTCAACAAAGTGGAATTATTCACTGTTCTACAAAAGTTTTAAGTTGTTAAGATTTATGAATGCAATCATTGTAGGATGTGATGAAAGATTATTTATTGCTTTATGAAAAGTGAGATATTTTATTGACTGATTAGTTGTTTTTGTTATACCGCTCGTATTATTATTATTATTTTATGTGGTTGGCATGATAAATGATTTGTATTTTTTTAAACCCAGTGTGATTGGATATAATATCTGTCAAAAGCTTTTGGGGCGAGTGTGATGTTAATATTAACTATAATATGTAATGTTAAGGATATAAATATTTAATAATGTTGAAAAAATATAACACTCTGTGTATTTTATTTTCATTTGCCGACTATTAGAATAAATTTAAAATGAAATTTATCCGTTCATTTAGAACCCACTAACTATGTATTTCCTTTTTCCGCAAAATAGTTAGAAGTTGTAAAGAAACGAAAACAACATTACAAGGAAGAGACATAAAACCGAACGTTTTTGCAAAAAAATATGAAGTGCGTTTTTTTGTACCAAACAAGTTTTTTTTGGCTGCTGATAGCAGTTTTGTTTTGGGGGAAAAAATAGCAGCGGGGTGTGTTCAACTTAAACTTTTACTATGCACAATAAAAATTGAAATCTATGCACAAATAAGTGCACATATGACATATTGTGACGTCGCGCGGTGCTAACCTCTGGCGTATTTATTGGAGCAAAAATCTTAGGAGCGGTGTGGAAATATCAAAGGCTCTTTGATTCTAGTTTAGTAGTATATTATACACGAGTTTATAATGAATGCTATTATTACCGAGTTGTAATCATCCGAGGTAATAATAGCATCATTATAACGAGTTGTATACTATACTTTGTCCACGATTATCAAAACAGATTCCCAGAAAGAATTTACCTTCATTTCCCTTCTCCAGTGTAAGAAAGATTCATACATACGCTTTCAGGTATAATTTTCTTGGTCTTTTGGGCAATGAATCTAATGAGGCAAGTTCTGCAGCTTCTTTTATTGCTGGTGCTGTTAAAGAAACCTCGTTTTCACTCTCACTACTCATTATATCTTCCTTTTTAGAATATGCATTTCAAATTAAAAGCAAACCATGCTGATTTGACGTTTCAATTTGAACTGACACATCGCGTATCGCGATCGCGGCCTACTAAATAAATGTAAAAAAGGGTCAAAGCCGTGTTCGGTGTTCCTATTGGTGTAGTGAATAATATTCATTAATCACTGCAGTGATTAATGTATCTAATTATTATGATTGAAGAAACACAAGTATAAAGAGTATAGTCGTGGACAAATAATATTAATACTGGATTCAATTTAATTTCGAGACCTACCATTGAGATTTCGCTTACTGGAAAAAGCAGCAGATAGGATTAAGTCGATACTTTTGCACAATTTGGCGCTCTTTAAATCAAAGACGTCTAGAATGGACCTAGCGTCCTTATGGAACAGCTGATTTTGTTTTGAAGCCTACGCGTTCGTTGGCCAGCGGGTCTCGGGGATCGTTGTTTGTTATTATATTCAAGCAACGGACCAAGCGAATGTTCCGCGATATTCTGTTTCCGCGGCGGCACCTGTTCACTACACAACTGGTCGGCTGTTTTGTTTTGCCTTTTCCACACAAAAACGCTTAGACTGTGATTATTCAACCTGCTTCAATCGAAAATGTAAATAGCTAAGTCCCCTCTATAAGTCTGCTTTAAATCACCCCTTGTAAATTTGTTCTATTTCAAACGGTATACGAGCTGTGGTCGAAAAATGTAAAAATTATAATTTCGTTTTTGGCGTGTAACTTGGCTATTTGATCTGATCCCATGAAAAGATATGGCACACATATCCGTGTAACATACAATAATAATAATAATTAAGGTGCAGTGGGGCAAGAGTAATTTTGGGGAAAGTGCGACCAACCCAGTTTTTTTTTAATTTCGTGTGTATAAACTGAGCTTCATCACACTTGAACAGTGTTGTTCTTGGTGCTCTATGTATTGTAACAGGTTTCCCAACAAAATCGTAATAGAATGAAGAAAACTGTAATAGATTCTCTACTATATACTATTCGCTCACAGATGACGCTGTATAGCCTTAAACCACAGAAGACCATATGGTCTTCTGAGCTTAAACCATTGAATTTATAACTATCAGTGGGTCTGCATTACGCTTCGAAAGCGTCGTAGACATTAAGAGACAGATGTATACATAATCTGCATAAGTCGCAACCGTCCACCGAACGTACCTACTTGCGCATGCTTGGAATGCATCTAACAAAATGTAAACGACGAAGTGTAATATACTATTTCTATCGCCTTTTCTCTACGACGCTTTTTGCACATGCAAGGAATGGGGAGTTGTTTGTATTAATATAATAGGTATATGATAAATATAAATACCACTACCGTCAGTGTTGCCAGATGGGAGGAAAATTCCCTTCGGGGCGGGAATTTAAGGGTCCACCGAGAAAAACGGGGTGTCTTTTTGTTTTGATTGATGAAAAATATGTTAATATCAAAATTGTGTTGTTTTTATTAACCAATATACCTCTAATTTGATTTCCCCACTTGAGGAAAAAAGTAATAGATTTTGAAAGAATGTACTAGCGTAATAGAAAATGTTAGAAAGTAATAGATCTATTACAATTGTAATAGGTGGAACAACACTGCACTTGAATTCAATATTATATACGCAACCGTTAGGGGAACACCATTATAGCGCCACCTATCCGACACGCATATTTGCCTGCAAGGCTAAACTGCCAGCGATTATGTTGAATGACGTCAGTCAAAATTACAGATGCATACTCGTAAATGTACGACGGCGCTGAAGGGACACCATGAAAATATTTTTTATTTCGTTATATAAAATAAAAAAAATAAAATTAACTCATTATAATGAGAAAATTATCTCATTATAACGAGATAATTTTATCTCATTATAACGAGATAATTTTATCTCATTATAACGAGATAATTTTATCTCATTATAATGACTTTATTTATCTCATTATAATGAGATAATTTCATCTCATTATAATGACTTTATTTATCTCATTATACGGGTGGGCCAATAGTGAGTAGTCGGCCCATATCTCTGGTTCTATTCAAGGTAGCAAAATAAAAGTTTACATGTATGTTGAGAACCCCACGAAGCATCCGATAAAATTATTTTGGTGTATACAGGGTGTTCATACTCTGAGCACCAAACCAAAGTTATGTTTTTTTAAATGGAACGCCCCACATTTGTTTACATATTTGAATTCCCAGCAAAATTTTATGAAAGATGGTGTACTACACGATGGGGTTTAAAGTGGGCGATTTTAAGATATTACCATTTTAGTTCCAGTGTAGACCCAACTTTGAGGAGCTACTGACATCTACTGGTCGAAACTATCTAAGATTCCTTTATTGGACTAGGTTTACAGACTGTTCTATTTGTAAAATTCTTGAGTACTTTTGTCACAAAACTTAATATCGTACAGGGTGGACAGCTTACGCAATATGCATTTTTTCTTAAAAATTTTAAATGGAACACCCCATATTTTATTTCCGTATTTGATAGACAGTTTACTAAGCTTTTGATTGATGTAGATATTTTTAGGTCTGCGACTGACTGTTTAGGTAGAATCGTTGATTGACGGTAGAATTGAAAATTGAACTTTAAAATGTAGTAATTTGACTGGTAGTTTGTTCGTTTCTCCTACATTTTAGTGCCCAAAACACAAAATATGATTTCCATTTTGTTTCTGGAAGTTGATTTCACATCCCCTACTCTGAACCCCACCGTGTAGCATATCAACTTTCATGAAATTTTATGGGGAATACAAATATGCAAACAAATGTGGGGCATTCCATTTAAAAAAATATAACTTTGGTTTGGTACGTAGTACGTGAACAACCTGTATACAACAACATAATTTTAAAAGAAGCTTCGGGGGTTCTCCACACACACGTAAAATTTCATGTTGATAGCTTGAATAGAATCAGAGATATGGACCGACTACGCACTATTGGCCCACCCTGTATTGATATACATGGTACGTGGTTGAACTCGTGGAATACGCAACCTAGTTTTCTGTTCTCTGGTTTTGTTGTTTGTATTTGTGGTGCAAGCTTACAGCCTACGCATACAGTTATCATCTCTACAGTGAGGTCCATGATAAAAATACCTATCTGATAAAGTAAGTATTAATTGTTACTATTGTCATAAATGGCCACTGCTGTTGAGAGTAAATAATTTTATTAATTCAATCATGGCTGCACATCACCAGAATTACTCCTACGCAATAATTTAGGTTGCTCTCTGTCTACACTACACTAACAAAATGACTAGTACAATGCAATGCTAAATACAATACAACCGACTTTTCATTATCTCATTATAACGAGATAATCTGTACATGATACTTGCAAAAAATTGTTAGAAATGAATGAAATGAAGTTGGCCGAAAAATTTAAAAACGAATACAAAATTCCAGAGAAAAGGTACTGGTGGCTCAGAATACAGAGCCTAGCTCATTTGGAGGACTGGCCTGAGTTGGAATAGTTTTCCAAAGTGAAGAAGTCTCCAATAGGCTATGCACCTTTTGTGGATGTGTGTTTACAGAAAGAAAACAAGTTTGAAGCTGCAAAATATTTGTCGAGAGTCAGTGATGATATCAAAGTCAAATACCACATAAAAACTGAAAAACTAGAAGAAGCTGCACAGATTGCATTTGAACAGAGAGATTTGCAAGGATTGTTGGCTGTACAAGGTGTCCCAAACTGGACGCGTTCTTATGGGAACACCCCTTATTTGAAGAGATAGAAAAAAATTAACCAAGGTGTCCGGAGCTCAAATTTAATGAGAAAACCACTGGCGCAAACAAAACTTTGCTATCTCTTATCGTTTGGCCGCTAGAGGGCGATTCTCAAATTTCGTCGATTTCTTTTATGTTCTATAACTTGTTTATTAATAAAGATAATTAATTTTGGTAAAAACTTATCTTATCGTTTGGCCGCTAGAGGGCGATTCTCAAATTTCGTCGATTTCTTTTATGTTCTATAACTTGTTTATTAATAAAGATAATTAATTTTGGTAAAAACTTTCTTAATGCACTTTTTTCCGTAAAATCCATTGCAATAGGCAGTTTTTTTACAGTCATCATCATCATAAGGTTCTCAGTCCGAAGACTGGTTGGACGCGTACCTCCATTCTTTTCTATCCTGAGCTAACCTACGCATTTCCCGAAAAGTAGAACATCCTACATCCCTAACTATTTGAGAGCAGTAGTCTAATCTAGGCCTACCCTTACCTCTTTTTATTCCTATCTCTGACTCTAGTATGTCACGAACTATTCCTTCGTGTCTTAGAAGGTGTCCTACCATCCTATCTCTCCTACTCTTTATTGTTTTCCATACCTTTCGCTTTTCCCCAACTCTTTCTAATACTTCCCTATTGCTAACCTTATCTATCCACGGTATCTTCATCATGCGTCTGTAGCACCACATTTCAAACGCTTCTACTCTTTTTCTATCCGCTTACAGGGCGTTTAGATTTTCGTGCACCACCCCAAACTCATTTTTTTTATATAGACCGCCCTATATATTATGAGATTTTTGAAAAGCTCGTAAAATTTCCTAAATTTTGATGTATCACTTGTCATGTTTATATTAATAACCATTAGCAACATTACGATTTAAAAATTAAAATATTGTGCCTACAGAAATCAAGAATGCCATGACTAATAAAATGACATAGGATGCTAACATGTTATGATTAAAACCACAGATCTAAAGTTTCATGATAAGATTACTCATAGTTATTATATTAAATTAATAATTCTTTAAATGTTGCTCATGGTTTTTACGATAAACATGACAAGTGATACATCAAAATTTAGGAAATTTTACGAGCTTTTCAAAAATCTCATAATATATAGGGTGGTCTATATAAAAAAAAATAGTTTGGGGTGGTGCACGAAAATTTAAACGCCCTGTAAAAAAACTGCCTATTGCAATGGATTTTACGGAAAAAAGTGCCTTAAGAAAGTTTTTACCAAAATTAATTATCTTTATTAATAAACAAGTTATAGGGCATAAAAGAAATCGACGAAATTTGAGAATCGCTCTCTAGCGGCCAAACGATAACAGATAGCAAAGTTTTGTTTGCGCCAGTGGGTTTCTCATTAAATTTGAGCTCCGGACACCTTGGTCAATTTTTTTCTATCTCTTCAAATAAGGGGTGTTCCCATAAGAACGCGTCCAGTTTGGGACACCTTGTACAGAGTAGATGCGCCCCACAGTCAAATTTGTCTGAAAAAATCAATGACTTTATATCGCAACTTGGTGCAAAGAAAAAATAATAAGTTCCAATATTTACACTCAAAAATAAGTGAAATTTTCATTTAATTTTATTGATATACAATTATTTATTGTGATATATTGATTTGTTTTTGTTTGAAGCTTATATTTAAATGTATGTATTGTTTTATATCAATATTCGAACTAAGTAAAATCATATCATATATAAAATTATCTCGTTATAATGAGATAAAATTATCTCGTTATAATGAGATAATTTTCTCGTTATAATGAGTTAATTATCTCGTTATAACGAGATAAAAAATATTTTCATGGTGTCCCTTCAGCGCCGTCGTATAAATGAATGACCTTAAAAATAAAATCTTTCAGTTTTTATCAATCGTAAAAGAAACCTTGAAGAGTCGAGCATTAATGAACTTTTAGATATATTTTTATCAAAAAAAGTTGTGGGTCGCACTTGCCCCTCAAAAATTACGGTAAGTGCGCAGGGCAAGTGCGACTTATAGGTCTGTGTAGTTTTCCTTGACTGCTATGCCCGATTATTACTGATTACTTTATATTTACCTACTGCAGTCGATTTAAAATTTAATAATTGTATTATTTATAGATACCTAATAAATTACCAGTTTTATGTTATCAAATAAATAAAAATTTAAATATATATTTGCATTTGCATTAATTATTCGTACTTTAACTATTTTGTTCAATAATCCAAGTAGTTACTATTTCAATTTTTTACTTGCAAAATGCCATAACTTTCCACCTATCGCAGATACTATCAGGAACTATCAAATACAAAGTAATTCAACTTTTGATGTACAACACGCTCTTGCCCCAACAGACACTGCTAGTTATTTACATGAGCTATAAATCAGGTGGTAAGCACTTGCCCCACATTCATGGGGTAAGTGCGACCCAATGACGAAAAAGAAATATTGCTTGCTCAAAAAAATATTTATCGTTATTTAGTATTCGAAACGAACAGAAAACATTGTCAAGATTACTATATTAAAAAGCTGAATTCCTATAAAAAAAATCACAATCAAGTACCAAAAGTCAAAAATATGAAAAGATAGGTAGCACTTACCCCACTGCACATTACGATATATTAGTGAAAATGGTATTTTGATAAACGAAAACGCACCTACATGAAAAACAGGTTTGTTACAGTTTTACAAAATGGAAAATGAAAAAAAATAAATTTATATTATTGATTGTGATCTAGTTTGCTGAAATGTTTTTAGAGTTCTAGTATTTTAAGACTTGCAGGAAGTTCATACATATAAAGTTCAGTATGCAGGCATTTACTTTTTATCATATTTTCGAAAATGTAATAATTCAAAATAACCAAAAGTGCTAGAAGTTTTAAATAAAAAAATATGAATAAAAAATGGGATAGGTCTTTATCAACTATAAATCCATGTAAAATTTTAAATTTATAATTTATTTCATTTTCAATTCTTGACAAATTTCTAACAGAACAGTCTGCATTTTATGTGATTAAATGTGATAATTGCCTAAAATTTTGTAATTTATTATGTCTCACCGGCACCGGTTGTGATATGTTTTTAGATGTCAAGTGACGACTTTACTCCGTACATCAAATTGCCATCTGTATGTAAACATTTCCATAAAAAAATCTGGTGGGCTGCGGTAAGTGCGACTGTCGGCCATTTGCCCCATTATAGTTATTTTTTCTTTTTATATATTTTGCATATTTATTTATTTTATATATTTCAAAGAAACAATAGGTACCTACTGATTTCGTTTAGTAAGAATTCTATTTCGTTTTCAGATAATAAAATGTGATAGAAAGTAAATAAAAATAAATGTTAGGTACTAATTTGTTACTTCTCTAGGTCATATTGGAGATGTTTTAACTTTCAAAAAAGCGGTTTGAACCTCATTAAATGTCGCGAGGCAAGTGCGATCCAATGGTAAAGAAATAAAATATCCATAATGACCTCCTGCTATAAAAATATGATCTGATTTTTTTGGAATATGTTATTGACACTTCCACCTTTCTATTTCTATGCTTTTGTGGTTATACAAAAAATGTAGTTTAATTTTTAGGTCATAGTTATCCTACTTCACCTTACCATCAATGTTTTATTTGTGTTTTAAGTAGTAAATAATACTAATAGTGAATAAGAAAGAATTATACAACCAAAACACTTTTGTTTGATGTCATCATCATAAGGTTCTCAGTCCGAAGACTGGTTGGACGCGTACCTCCATTCTTTTCTATCCTGAGCTAACCTACGCATTTCCCTAAAAGTAGAACATCCTACATCCCTAACTATTTGAGAGCAGTAGTCTAATCTAGGCCTACCCCTACCTCTTTTTATTCCTATCTCTGACTCTAGTATGTCGCGAACTATTCCTTCGTGTCTTAGAAGGTGTCCTACCATCCTATCTCTCCTACTCTTTATTGTTTTCCATACCTTTCGCCTTTCCCCAACTCTTTCTAATACTTCCCTATTGCTAACCTTATCTATCCACGGTATCTTCATTATGCGTCTGTAACACCACAGTTCAAACGCTTCTACTCTTTTTCTATCCGCTTCTCCTGTTGTCCAAGTTTCGCACCCGTATAATGCCGTACTCCATACATACGACTTTAAGAGTCTCTTCCTAGTCTCTATATTAACCGTTCTCGAACATAACAGTTGTTTCTTTTTGTTAAACGCAACTCGTCCCTGCGCCATTCTTTGTTTTATATCTTTAGTGCTCCTACCGTCTTGGGTTATTTTACTTCCTAAGTAGCAGAAATCCGCGACCTCCTCTATCTTCTCATTTCCTATTTGTATTTCAATTTTAGTTCTATTTTCACTCCATCTACATACCAAAATTTTAGTTTTCTTTTTATTGATTTTCATGCCGTAGCCCTGTGTCAAAACTGCTTCCATTTCATTCAAAGCCGCTCCTAATTCTTCTTTGCTATATGCTAACACTGCTATATCATCCGCAAATCTGAGCATGTTAATAGTTTGGCCCTGTACATTGATCCCTGAGGCTGTTCTTTCCTTAACAATATTAATCGCATCTTCGATATATAAGTTGAAAACTAGAGGTGACAATGCACATCCCTGTCTCACTCCCTTCCGGATATCTACTTCCCTTCGTTCCTGCTCACATTCTATAACTGCCTTTTGCTCTTTGTAGAGATTATGTATTATTCTTCTGTCCCTGTATTTCATCCCTACCTTTCTCAGCACTTCGAACATCTTCCCCCATTTTACGTTGTCGAAGGCTTTTTCTAAATCTACAAATCCTATATATACGCTCTTTCTCTTTGATGTATGTTTGATGTATGTACTTGAAATTAAAAAAAGTATGTTGTTTAACAGGAAGCTTTATTTTCAAAATACATTTGAAAATTTTAAGGAACAAAAATCATTTTATAATCATTTAACATAACACAAACAAAATTAAATTAAAGATAAATAATGTGTTTAAAGCTGAATACGAATATAGGAACTCGTTTTTCCATGAAATCCTTCATTTGTCGGCACAGTCTGTAGCTTTGCAGTCGTCACCACATTTGCAATCTGTGTTGCATTTTCCGTCTCCGGTCTCGCAAGTGTCTGCAACATAAAAACGTGTAAAACATGGCAAAAGAAAAATTGGGGTGCTACTGTTTTAATAATAGATATGGCAGTACAAAACTGCGAATCAACTTTTTGAAGTATCAGGAGCGGAAGCACTCCTAATAAAATTGCCTGTTCCTAGGTATTAGCGAATTCTTTAGTATTACACCAGAGTTTCGACAACTTATTTGTCATCCTCAGAAACTGAAATTGCCCAAACTCACGCCAAATATAAATAAAATGATTTGTCCAACAAAAATCGTTTTCAATTCCATATTCCAAAACAAATTTATAAAGTCGGGCAGCTACTAATAACTTTTAGGAAAGCGGGCACAATTACTAAACTTTAAAATGTATATTATATTTAAATAAAGTATTATTTGTCCTACCTTTGCAAGAGTCGCACGATGGAGAAGGCATTTTTACCAATTTTTCACGTAGGCTGAACTAAAATACACTGTATACTTCGGTGTTCTGTTACCAGAATGCTTTAAGTAAATTCCGGCTTCCATTTATATCAAACCGTGTCTCATCTATCCCCGACCTTGACCACAATTCATGATCGAGCATTGCACTGTGCGAAAGTGGGGGGCACTGAGTAGTGCCTAGACGTAGAAGGTCTAATTAATCGAGCGTGTTTGTATTGCACATTTGCAACGCGTTCCAAATTTAAGATGCATTAGGTGATAATATCAGGTGAGAATTTCAGAAAATACGTGTAAATGCTTGGGACTCTTCGTTAATGACCAGTAAGAGTTTACCACTGTTTATGGTAACTTTCCCAAAATTGCATTACATAATATGATGCATCTACTTCCGACAGATGATGAGGATATTGGAGTAGGTGTAAGAAAGCTTAGGATTAAAAACAGATAAGTCAAAGATCATGAAGTTTAGAAGGGAGCGGACCAAGGAAGAAAACTGGATATTGGTTTCAAAGAAACAATGGAGAGGAATCACGCACGATTTCAATAGAAGAATGATGATGTTCGATAGCTTAATTTATTAAACCGAAGATAATTTGTGGAAACGAAATATTGGGGTGAAGAGAACAGTCAAAATTGGAGAATGTAAAGGAGAAATAGCTGGGATGGGTATTAGGACTGGAGAGACAGATCCCAGGACATATTGTGCTTGAGGAGACGAAAAGGGAAAAGATGAGAATAGAAGCAGGAGACGGAGCAATGAAATACGAGGAAAAGGAATGGATATGCCTCAGATGAGGTTGAGAGAAGTGGAAAATTAGAAAATGCGAGGTATAATTCTAAATATAAAGAAATTTTAACACATGAGTTGCCAAAGTACATAAGGGAAGATGAAGCGAGGAAAATTCAAAGAGGTATTGGATGTGAGAGGAAGAAATAAAGTGCAGAATGTGTGGAGAGGAAGGGGAAACCATCGAACACCCTCAAAAAGAGCGAAAAAGAAGGAAGAGCGGCCTGGTTAAAAATGGAAGAGGATAGGGCAAGAGAAGATATAATTTGAATTGTATATGTACATTATACATTTCTTGATTTTATTTTATTTTAGAAAATGAAGAAAAATTTAATCTTTTGTAGGCCGAAAGGCACCAAATAAATTACTACCCTATTTTACCCTCGATTTTACCATTTGGTGTAGGGGAGAATTTGCTAAATTAATGATGTATTCAAACAAACATTCATCTTACAATGTTAGAATTGTTAAATATCCTTCATATTGTTGTTTAGTACTAAGTGAAAATTCCAAGTGAAATGTCTGGAATGTTCTCTTGGGAGGCTAGAATATGGGGCCGTAAACTCCTACCCGGCTCACAGGAAACACTGTCTAATTCTTGCAGGATTTTATGCGCGTAGTGCACCATGCACGTCGTATTTTCACAATAATATAAATATTTTGCAATGCGTTGAGGGGAAAGTCTTGAAAAACATTCTGGTGTGTGATGTTGTTCGAGAGCAAACTTCTCTCGAATATACACGATAAATTCATGTTATAACTTACAAACAAAAAGTGTAAAGTTCCGATAAATCAGCTTAAAGGATATGTAATTGTGGTGGAAGAAGAAAAGCGTGTAGTATAGATAAACAAAATTGTTTCATTTTGCGGAATTGGAGATTTGAGCGAATTCGGGAAGTTTGAGAAAAAGAAGGCTGACAGGAAGGGCCGAATGATACAATATATCGTGGGTTGAGTGGTTGATAATAATCAAATATAACACTTAGAACTGAAAAGCAAAATTCTAATCAATGTACAAAAATGCAACCGTCCAGTTACTTGTGTTTTACTGAAGTCAAATCAAGGTAGAAATATGAAAAAATCTTACAAAACCGTTTAACGTTTACCTGAAATTGTTAGACCGAATAAAAAAATTGTCGCGCTATTTGCATTTTAATTTCAACGAATTAAAAACAATTAGAATTTAATGCAAATATTTTCAAGATTATTTCTTCTATTTTTCAATGTAATAACTGTTTTTATGGTGTCATTGTTAGTAATTCTCTGCAGTTTCAGATTTACCGCTTCCTTGGCGTATTTATTCTCTTGTCACGAAAGGCCATTACTTCAGGTATTAATAAATAATAACGGGGTCGTGGATGAAATGATTATTTCTGCATTCGTCATCGTCCTAGCAAGAAATCACCGCGGAAAACAGAATAAATGATGTCCGGTGATTTGGACTTGTACTTTTATGCTCTGTCTTCGCTTTACTAAAATATACAGGGTAGCCCATTAGTGCGGGGACGGTCTATATCTCTTGAACCATTCAAGGCATCAAAATGAAAGTGCTTAGGAAACCCTATACTGTATACAGGATCTTCACATTTTGCGTAACAAACCAAAGTTATATTTTTGTTATATATTTTGTATTTTGAATTCCTATTTTTGAAATTTCGAGTTGCTTCAGGACAGATAAATGGTTAAAAGTAGATACAAATTATTAATAAGCTAAATATGACTTTGAAGAGGAAATGTAATTTAAACGAAAAGCTGGACGGAGAACAAATTTATAATGTAAATAATGTTTATTAACAGTGCCATTTTTATGCAAAGTAATTCGAAAACATTGCTTTCCCGAGATAACTGTTTTATTCTCACTTTTTATAAACAAAACAGCTCCAACTCGCATCTGTCATGGCTTGAAGGATTTTCTGCATTTTCTTTATTTTCTTATTTAATTTTAATTTATTTATTTAATTTCAATAAACTTGTTCTCGCTGTAGTTTTTTGTTTAAATTGCAACATTTCTCACTAATGATAAAAGCCAAATTTATCTCATTAATAATTTCTACTGACTTTAAAATATTTATCTGTTCTGACTTCCGCAACAACTCCAAATTTGAGAAGAAGAAATTGAAAACACACAACTAAAGTACGTAATTAAATTGATTTAGAGCGTGAGTGGCTCAAATTTCAATTTTCTTGGTTCTGTTAGACATTGCGATTTCGAGCAATTTTTATTCTTTTTGCTATATTTTATCACAATAATACTAATTCTCGGTAAGAATATCTTGAAAACTACCCGTTTTAGGCATACGCGGGTAGAATTAATAAAAATTAAATCGACTTTACCTTCAAGAAGTAATTTTGCAATGGGGCTTTTTGTGTCGGTGAAAAATCTATTGGCTTAGTTTTGTGCAGAAACCAAATTTAAACTTTTTTTGTTGTGGGTGAAAAAATAGGTGAAATCCGAATAAAATTGTAAAAAATAACAGTGAAATTGGAAATTTGTAAGTTTCAATCTCAATTTCTGTAGAAACTGTCAGTCGCAGACCTGGCAATGCCTGAATCAATTAGAAGCTTAGTAAACTGGATATTAAATGTGCAATTAATATACAGGGTGTTCCATTTGAAATTCTTGAGAAAAATTCAATTATGGGTATGTTTACCACCCTGTATAATGTAAAGCACTGTGACAAAGGCATTATCAGAATTTGCAAATAGAATAGTCTGTGAATCTAGTTCGATAAATAAATCTTTGACAGATGGGTCCAAAGATGGGTATAGTCTGTGTAAGTTCTGTATTTCTAAATAATTACAGACAAGAATATTGCTGATGGTTAGGGTATGGGATTATTGACAGCGCAGCAGGTACTCTTGATTGGTAAAATATTTTGAATATAACAGTTAATCGGGGTAATTTAAGACAACCAATGGAAGGAACATAGAAAAATACTAACATCAGTATTCCACTTCAAAATACTAGAAAAGACTGGAGATTGTCGAGAAACTAGCGAAAATTTGCATCCAAAAATTAGATTCAAATGTAAAAAGGACAGTTTTTGGCGAAGCTATCGCTTGTTCATACAAAAAACGAGCTCACTGGAAATGTTTCCGCAGAAAAATCATAATTTCCTTGGATTAAAAACGGACAATACGGTTTGCTCTCTACAACGTAGCGTGATAATCCTAATTTATTTGTAATGCACCATAACGTCTTAGTCACAGTTTGCAATTCATTTTGTCCAGTCGAACTGTCAAGTAGGTACAGTATAAATGAAAGGAATTTGCATTTGCTATAGATAATCCCGTTTTGCGTTCACCGACCTGCTTCCGCATGTTGAAGAATGCTTCTCCACATGCAAATACATAGTGAGTATGCTCCTTAGAAATTTAAATTTTTTAATTAGGTACCTACTGACTGAAATTAATAAAGGTAGGTCTTCGTGTCCACCTTTTAGAATTTGGAATAGAACTCTGTATTCACACGTAGAATGAATTTTAATATCAAGCTAGATCTCCTGTGACGTCACTGCGATTTTCCGGATTGTCAAATTCTAATAAATTGTGTATTAATTTTCGCATTCAATTTTGGATAACTGACGTACTTTCTATAAAGATAATAGGCCAGCAGCGCTCATACGTGCTGTCATCTCTTGGTACCTTCATCAAGTATATACAAGGACAATGACCGATTACTACAATTATCTACATTCTACAATTGCATGATCACACCAGTTGGAGTAGGAAACATATTACTGTTTTGGTAGTACCTAGTACGCTTCCAAGTTTGCATCACTGATTTTCTTTTAACCTACGACGGTTTATGTATCTAATAATTATATTCTTGTGTACAGTGTTTTACTGGTACTACAAAAGTGAAACTAGAAGATGTATAAAACTATTGGAGAGATTTCCAGGGCCGCCAAAATTATTATTCTTCGGAAATGCGTTTGACTTTAAAGATCCGATAAGTAAGAACGTTACTTCATTTTAATTTGGCGCAGTGGCGGCTCGTGGGTTAATAACCAGGGGGGTCATTTTGGTTTTGGAACTTATAATTAATACTAAAAATATATACATATACAACGTGTCCTATAAAGTTCTCTACATATGGGAAACTTTTTTATTATCCGTTTATTAAAAAAAATATTCTTCATAAAAAGCTCTGAATTGCTCAAAAATCAAAATGCACTCGCAACATTCCAAAAAGATCGGATAATATACAGGAGATCAAAAAATAATAATTTGACTAAAGAGTAAAGTACCCTTATTTTTGAAAATAATGAAAAATGTCATTCGGGAAAGTTATTCAGTATAAAAAGTTATGGACTATTATGAAATAACAGCCACCTATGATCAAATTTATTTTTCTAAATTACAAACGTGTTAATATCTAATAAAGAACTAAAATTATTTTAAATTAACTTAAATTTAAATTAGAGCACTTAATAAACTATTGCCTCAAAATATCCACCTTTTCCCTCAATGCAAATTGCTGTTCTTGCTTTAAATTCACGAAACATAAATTTGACCATAGGTGGCTGTTATTTCATAATAGTCCATAACTTTTTATACTGAATAACTTTCCCGAATAACATTTTTCATTATTTTCAAAAATAAGGGTACTTTACTCTTCAGTCAAATTATTATTTTTTTATCTCCCTTGTATATTATCCGATATTTTCGGAATGTTGCGAGTGCATTTTTATTTTTGAGCAATTCAGAGCTTTTTATGAAGAATATTATTTTTTCACAAACGGATAATAAAAAAGTTTCCCATATGTAGAGAACTTTATAGGACACGTTGTATGTCCAAATCGTCAAAAATATAAGGGGACATATTGTTAAAATAAAACATACCTTAAAGGTGCTTATATTTCAAGTCAATTCTCCTCTCCTTCTGTTCCGCAAAATGGTCTATGACTTTCTCGTTGAAGTTTGGAATTCTCTTGACAAGCGTTTTCTCGATGCTCAACATATACAAGGCACTAAGTCTAGACTGTCCCATTGTATTGCGTAAAAATGTTTTTATCCGTTTCAAAGTTGAAAAACATCTCTCACTTTCCACGGTTGTCATTGGTAGTGTACACAAGATATTTAACAAGTTCACTGCTTCAGAAAATGTTTCGGACAAATTCATGTTAATAAAAAGTTGAAGAATGGCGACTGCACCGGAACTGTTACGAAAATCCTCACGACAATATATTATTTCAAGTTCTGATTTTAGTTTGGAAATATCTATTGTAGCATAATTAGCCTTCACCATATTTAAAATATTTTGGGGAAAATTGGTAGTGTATGCTTCAAATTTCTCCGTCTGAAATAACTGTGAAATCATGAGATGATCATTGAATCCAAATCTATGATGAATTTCAGACATAATAATGTCGCAAATTTCAAGTGCAGTTAGTCGTTTAGGATCCCCTGAATTAACTTTTTTTCTTTTCGCTGATGATGTGCTTGGTTCTTCCGATTCTAAAATAGCACTTCTCACTTTTTGGATATTGCTGTTGAAAGACATTATGTAGTTTTTGACTGATATAACATCAATATCTCGCATTTGTAATTGTTTGAACAATATGTCTACATGAGGCATTATTTTATAAAAAAAAATTAACCAAAATAAAAAAAGTTCATCTTCCAAATGCCTTTTTAAACCAGTTGCTTGATTTATATTATTTCCGTCTTCCTCCTCATCAATGATTTGCTCCAAACAACATATTAAATCATCTTTATAAGTGTGTACAGTTTCAACACACTTTGTATTGAAAGCCCATCGAGTGGGTGCAGCTTTAGGTAATCTCACCTTAACCACCCTATCCAATACCGCCGTACGTTTTGGGGATCGTCCGAAAAAAGACGAAAATGCATGTAAATTTGCAAAAAATATTTTTATCGGTTTGTGTTGACTCGCCGCTTTTTGGAGGATAACATTAAGTTGATGGGCATAACAATGAATAAAGTGTGCATTTGGGTACATTTCTTAAATTTTTGTTTGTACTCCTCCCAGCTTACCGCTCATGACTGATGCACCATCCTAACTTTGAGCAATCAATTTAAGGGGTGCTTCATTAATTTTTAATAATTGGAGTTCTTCCATTATTGCATCGGATAAATGTTGTGCTGTGGTACCTGGAGGGTTGACAAATTTCCAAAATCTTTCATGCACAATACCATCTAATACATATTGAAAGATAAAAATCATTTGCGTTTTATTGGAGCTATCTGTGCTCTCATCAACTTGAATTGCCACAAAATTTGTCTGGTCAATTTCCTTTATTATATGTGTGTGTACAACGGCCAACATTGAATCTAAAATTTCGTTTTGAATTGTTTTTGATATTCCTTTGAATACTGTATTTTTTTCAAGGTGCTCTTTAAATATTAAGTCTAGTTCAGAGACAAAATCTATAAGGCCACGAAAAATCCCAGGATTATTGGACATGTCACTTTCGTCATGACCGCGCAATGCAATTTCAAAGACTCCACAAAATTTTACACAATCAATTATTTTGTTTAAAGACAATTCGGTTACGCGACTGCGGAGAGAACTCTGTTCTTTCCATCTCCTGCTATTTCAACCAAGGACTTCACTTCACTTCACTCATACTTCATTCCGCCTGGGCCGTCTCATTACTCGACGGTGGTGGGTGATTGTCACAGATGTATTTCTTTAAACTATGGCAACGTGTAATTCGATACATGTAGAACTTTAAATTTAAAGTTATGAAAGTGTACTCGAGCATTTACCATTTTTCTGTTATAGCTATATTACCCAAATTAATGGAATTTCGTCGAAAGTATGGGCCAACTCTGTATATGAGACTTGGACCAACAGTAAATTCTCTAATATTCTCGGATCCTGACAGTTTCGAATTTTTCTTAAACAGTACAAAAATGATAGAGAAATCTCGGGGTTATAGATTTCTAGACAGATGGTTGGGCACGGGATTATTGACAGCAGGAGGTACATCAAACTATTGCTTGGTGAAATATTTTGAATATAATCGTTAATCGGGGTACTTTAAGGCAGCAAATGGAAGAAACATAGAAAAATACTAACACCAGCATTCCACTTCAAAATTCTAGAAGACTTTGTGGAGATTTTCGAGAAACTAGCGAAAATTTGCATCGAGAAATTAGAAGCAGAAATGGGGAAAGATTCGTTTGACATATATCCTTATATAAATTTGTATACCTTGGATGTGATATGTGGTAAGTGAGCTAGTGTAATGTGTATCGCTCTGAAGAATAGGTCAGTTGGTGTTGTAGACCAACTAATTTCTCCATCCTATGTTTGCTGACTGCCTATTACCATTACACCACTTTACAAATCCTACTTCTGATGTTGAAAATTTAGTGTTTAATAAATTTATTAATGCTATTAAAATATTTTCGTTCTTTCTAGAAACGGCAATGGGGGTGTCAATGAACGTTCAAAATGAAACTGAATCCGAGTACACCAGAAGCGTCAAAGAAATGTGCAGAATTCTTATTGCTCGTGACCAAAGTATCATTAAAAACTTTGATTGTCTGTACAAGTTTACAGAAGATTACCGAAAAGAAATAGACAGTCTGAAAATTTTAAATGGGCAAACAGAGAAAGTCATCGAACAAAGAAGACGGGAACTGAGTAAACAAGCAACAAAGTTAGCTCAAGAAAGTGAATTTGGAATCAAAAAGAGGAGTGCGTTTTTAGACCTCATTCTTCAAGCTAAAGACGCCGAAGGACGACCGGCTCTTACAGACGTGGAAATTAAAGAAGAAGTCAACACATTTATGTTTGCGGTAAGTCAGAGCAAACTTCGATTAGGCAAGTTTGTTTTCTCAGTTTTGCATAAACGATCTTTTTATTTTAAGGGACACGACACTACAGGATCTACAATAAGTTTCCTGGTGTACTGTCTTTCCAAATATCCTGATGTGCAAGTAATTAAAGATCAGATAAAGACACCTGTGCACCATTTACCTGAATGTAATTTATTAGGCCAAGGTTGTGAGAGAAATAGAAGAAGTTCTAGGCACCGACAGCGATAGGAACTTGACTTACCAAGATATTCAGAACTTGAAATATTTGGAATTGGTTATAAAAGAGACCCTCAGAATGTATCCAGGTGTACCAGTTATTGCTAGACAACTAACAGAAGATGCAGAGTATGGTAATATCACCCAGGTTTATATCGGAAATATTTTCAGTTATACATTGTTTCATTTGTAGACGGAAAAATCATTCCGAAAAATACAAACATAGGGTTGTTTTTCTATGGAATCCACAGAGATCCTAAAATTTTTACCGATCCCGATACATTCAATCCCGACAGATTTCTCGAGATGAATAATCGATCTCCATTTGCGTATGTTCCTTTTAGTGCTGGCCCTAGAAACTGCATAGGTGGGTACTTCTTTATAGTTAGAAATTTGTATTGAGCTTCAATCCTTAGGCCAAAAATTCTCAATGCTGGAAATGAAGACTTTAATTTCAAAGCTGGTGATGCATTTTGAAATCTTGCCATCACTACCTCAACACGAAGTGATTTTATTGAGTGAAGTGGTATTGAAGTCTAATAATGGAATTCGAATTCGTTTAAAACTTCGAAAATGATGTGAAAATATAAATTGTCGTTATGCTGTTTTTGTCTGAGGCAAATATATTTTACAACATTTAATAACTAATAATTAGTTGAAATATTTCTTTACTATAATATGCAGAACCTTGTTGTTTAGGCAGCCAAGCTCAC
Source organism: Xestobium rufovillosum (assembly GCA_963966045.1). Taxonomy (NCBI): domain Eukaryota; kingdom Metazoa; phylum Arthropoda; class Insecta; order Coleoptera; family Ptinidae; genus Xestobium; species Xestobium rufovillosum. Next base: position 47,775,337 of record OZ014492.1, on the reverse strand, counting down.
ATCATCTTTCTGTGCTGCCAACTCTTTCTAACGTTTTTTGCCGTTATCTACTTGTATTTTTCGCTGTACCAATAAAAATTGTATTATTGTTATTATTATTCTTATTGTTACTATATTACGTTCACTACTTGTGCGTTCCCGAATGCATAATAAAGTTCAATGGGCTGTAATCAATCAAAAAGTTCCTAATGCTTTGACGCAAAAAAGGTCAGTCTATAAAATTTTAAAATTTCGAAAATTTCCTGCAAAACAGGTGTTTTTAGGATGACCGACATTTTCATGAAGCACATCCACTAGATGGAGTGAACGACCATGTGCGTTACGCAAATAAGTGTGGAAAAGCGAAAAATCTTAAAGAATATTTCCGATGCGAAAAATTTCCATTGAAAAAGCCACTTTTTCTATGCTCGGGGTGGCTTTGACAGGTCTCCCCTAAAGTGCAAAGTTTACGGATCCTTTTGAGATTAAATTTCGACATAAAAATGGCCCCCACACCGCGTCTCCACTCCACGACGAGTAAAAATGTGGGGGTAGAATTTCATACTTTTCAGTTAATTTTTTGAAGCTTCAAATGGGAATTTAGGTCGAACGTTTTCGAATTGTCCGAAGGGCCATTACGTACGCTTTCTAACTGCGGTTTTACACTTGCCATAAAAAGTTATACGGGGGTCGCAAGACGCCCTTAAAAATGACGTGTTTAATGAGGTCGCCCATTTTCGTATAAGGCCGTCGTCCTTTCCTGTTGGAGGTTCTACATTTTTTTCATGGTAGGAGTAAGGTTCTCCGAAACTTGGTTTTTCAATATCAGTCAATAAAATTGAAATCGGTACACAATTGAGAAAGTTATTAACGAAAAACCAGAGGGATGCATTTTCGCTTCCAAACTCTCCAAATATGTCCTTTTCCACACATTGTGACTGTTTCATTTTTCAATCCACATTTTTTTTAATCAACGGATATGAAAATATGACTTTTTACTATTTAACAGCCCTTTACTTAAACGCCATGCAAGAGACAGTATTTCTGGAACGCGGCATCCACTTAGGGGTTTATTAACCCTTAAAATCAAGGGCTACTTTTTAAGGTCGGGTTCTCTTGCTTCAAATGATAGTATCCTGAAGATACATCCAGAATGAATCTGCGAAGCTCTACATTACCAAGTGTTATTTTTCACGTTTCATCCCTTCGTCCACGTTCCAGGATGCGAATGTTAAAAAGTGCAACTAAATTTCATTACTAACAGAAGTATGAAGAATATCCAAAACATTCATCATCATAAAGTTCTCAGTCCGAAGACTGCTTGGACGCGTACCTCCATCCTTTCCTATCCTGAGCTAAACCTACGCATTTCCCCAAAAGTTGAACATCCCACATCCCCAACTATTTGAGGGCAGTGGTCTAATCTGGCCCTAACCCTACCTCTTTTTATTCCTGCCGACTCTAGTATATCGCCAATTATACCTTCGTGTCTCAACAGGTGTCCTCCTATTCTTTATTGGTTTCCATACCTTTCGCTTTTCTCCAACTCTTTCTAATGCCTCCCTATTGCTAACCTTATCGATTCATCATGCGTCTGTAGCACCACATTTTACACTCTTCTATTCTTTACTCCGTTACTCCTATTGTCCAAGTTTGGCACCCGTACAATGCCGTACTCCATACATACGTCTTTAAGAGTCACTTCCGAATTTCTACATTATGCAAGCTAATGTAGGTCCAGTATTTTCCAGGATAGATGCCCAGCAATTATATTGCTAGAGTTCCTGGTCGAATTACGTTTCTAATAGTTTCAGTACATACTATGAAAGGTATGAGGAATGGTGGGGTTACTTGAGGAACTAGGTGTGCTTATATATGAATTTCATCATTTAGTCACCCAAGAATTATAAAACTTAATCATAGGATGATAGGTAGGTGGACCGAATTTAGGTTCAAAAAAGTTCGACACTAATTTTGATGTACAGTCCAAAGTTTTGAAACTTATTAGATCGTGTTTAGCAGTATGAAAAGCAAATGTAGCTTCCTTGGCAGCGATTGAACATTAAAGGTCCAGCGTTTTTGAAAAATGTAATTGTCGATGAACTTAAGTTTAATTGAAACGAGTAGCCCCAGCATATACGACGACGTTGTGGTGGGAGACGATGGATGATGGTTTGTGTAAATCGGGTGGTGCACCAACCGTCGATATGGCCAACTTTACGTGGGCGCAGAGTACAGAGGTAAATTGTTTTCCAACGAACTAATCGGGCGTTCATGCAGAAGTAATTCTCCAGAAACTTCCAGTACTTCGTCAACGTAAGAACAATTGAGTTACAACATATCACCAAGTATTTTGTCAACATTCAGCCATCCACAGAGTTTCACCATTCCGCCTAAAATTACCTCTTTCCATTTTCCATTTTCCGATTTCCATACACCATTCTAGGCGCCCTCTAATAGTTTGTTATTATCTATGTTTTTATTTGTATGATTGTATTATATTTGTACAAGCTGTGGATTTTTTGGTAGCTGTGTTATTAAATGAAATTCATAAAGCATTCAAGACTGATTAAGTTTTTATTTAATAACCTCGTTATCTCCTAGAATTTAAATAAAAATGATGCAAACAAGTTAAATAGTAATGATCAAACAGTTGAGTTTTAGAAAAATGAATAAGTACATTTTTCTGTTCCGTATGCAATGCAAAGATTTTGTTGCTCTGTATATAGGTATTCACAATGCATAATAGAGTTTGATAGCAATTTTTAGAATACAACTTGTCAGAAAATATGGCTCTTGGAATTTTTAAAACCGATTGATAAGATTGTGCAAAGTACCTACTTCGAGGTCCCCAAATGCAACTAAGAAACATCAAATGCTCTATCTCTCTCTCTTGGGTTTCTTTATTAAAACTATGTACATGTACATCATAACATTTTTGGAAAGATTACAGTGTTTTGAATAAGCAAGTTCATTACCTATTATTGCCGGGATCAACGATAAAAGGTCATTCCCAAATTAGTAATTTATTTAAAAATAAAATAGCAGTTATCATCAAAATGTAATTTTTCCTCGTACTTTACTTCCAGATAAAAGTTTGATAATTGACAATATTTCAAAAATTATATAGGGTTGTAATGACAGATTCTCTGATGGTAGAAGTTGACTAATGCAGCAAAAACAAATTTTGCAGAAAATTTGTAGCTGCTCATAGTTCAGGCTGTAATCAAATGCTACAGGAAAGGGCAAGTATTTTACAAATTATCGTCATAAAGTTTTCAGTCTGAAGGCTGGTTGGACGCGTACCTCCATCCTTTCCTATCCTGAGCTAACCTACGCATTTCCCCAAAAGTTGAACATCCTACATCCCTAACTATTTGAGAGCAGTAGTCTAATCTGGGACTAACCCTACCTCTTTTTATTCCTATCTCTGACTCTAATATGCCGCGAACTAAGCCTTCGTGCCTCAGAAGGTGTCCTACCATCCTATCTCTCCTATTCCTTACTGTCTTTCATAAATTTCGCTTTTCTCCTGACCTCACTCCCTTTCGGATATCTACTTCTCTATGTTCCTGCTCAAATTCTATAACTGCCGTTTGCTCTTTGCCTAGATGATGAATTATTCTTCTATCCCTACACTTCATCCCTACATTTTTGAGCACTTCGAACATCCTCTATTTTACATTGTGCAAAACAGTGTTTTTACAGGTTTCGAATCTAACCTAACCATAACTACTCTGCCACTTTGTCGTAAGAAATTTTCTACACTTCTTCCGCATAACAATTCCTACTCCGGAATTTCCACCTACAGATCTTGTACTCTAAAATCTCCGCCCCAGAAGTCTCCAGCTTCTGGCCATCGCACTTCACTAATAACCTACCACGTCTAATGCTAACCTATCCATCTCAATTTTCAAATTTTCTAACTTTCCTACTTGTTTCATGCTTCTCACATTCCACGTTCCGACTCTTGAAATATTACACTTATCATTGCTGATGACTCCCCCCGAAGCAGTTCCCGCCAGGAGATCCGAATGTGGGATTATCTTACCTCCGGAATATTTTACTCCAGAAGGTATGCTGTAGGTACTAGGGATAAAATAATGTGGTGGTTTTCCGTTGCATTCTATATCGCAGTAGTGTGTATCACAGTGCCATACCGAACCTCACGATCTCTGCCACCCTGATTACTGAAAGAGCTGCTGCCCCCCTTTCAGGACTTGATTTAGTCTGTCTTCTCAAATAAGAACCCCTCCAATATGGTTAAACCTATGGTTCAGCTCTTTATATCATTGAAGCACGCAAGCCATCCCACCCATTCCAGCATTACCGGAACTGCGTCAAGGTACAAGTTCGCAAAAGAAATGAAAAGCAGTAGACTGAAACTTTTTTTATCCGTGATTTAAAAAAAGAGATTTTTTTATTCCTGCTATACGACTACATAAAATAAGTAACAATGACATAAATACACGAGTTTTATCATTTTTTTTATTAATTACTGATAATTATAAATTTGTTTGCGTATATATACATTCTTAAATGTAAAATGTTGATTTTCTTCCAGTTGTAATTCAAGAGTGATTGCAAAAGCAACATAAATACTTACTTCGTTACTGATAAAAAGGTTTTCGAGGCTTTCAGGAAATGTATTTAATAATAGTACTGTTCGTTATATTATTGTACATGTACCTCAAAAGTGATTATCGAAGAATTGAAAAATTGCTAGAAAAATTTCCAGGTCCGCCGAAGTATCCGTTACTAGGAAATGCTCTTCAAGTACCCACTACCGCTGGTAAGCCACTTTTACCATTTTCTTTTCATAAAAGCATAAAAGGCATTCTTGCCCTGGAAACCAAAAACGCTGTGAACCCAATAATTTCTGCCTGGAATATGGTCCCATGACTCCCAAGGTTCTTGACCATTCCATTCCCTGGACCTTTGCCCAGCAATGTCCAATCTAGAGCTTCACGTGCAGTTTTAGACCAATTTGTACCTATAGTAAATGGTCCTATCCTGAGTTCTCTCAGTTTTTGTCTATTAGAATTCCGTAATTTTTTGATTACAGATTACTTACCCTATGTGTTAAACATGCAAAAGAATTATCCAAGAGCAGCCTATATTCGTCTTGGGCCGGTCGTCCAAGCACTTATATTTTCAGATGCCAGAGGTTTAGAACTTTTATTAAATAGTACAACATTGATTGAAAAGCCAATAATGTATGATTTCTGGAAGTCTTGGTTGGGTTATGGACTGCTTCTAGCGGGAGGTATTATTTTGTAAATATAATGAAGAAAATCATCTACTTATTACTTATTTGAGGTTCAAGATGGAGAAAACATAGAAAAATACTGACGCCTGCATTCCACTTCAAGATTCTGGAAAAATTCGTGGAAGTGTTCGACAGAGTGTCAAATATTTTTGTCCGAAAGTTGAGACAAGAAGTTGGCAAAACCTCAGTGGACATATATCCTTACGTAACCTTGTGCACCTTAGACGTTATCTGCGGTAAGGTTGTATATGCAAATGATAAATTATAATTATAATGCAACTTATTGATATAGAGAAAAAAAAAATTCTTTTACAAAGCAATCAGAATTGTCGTCCTTAAGGTAACTGCCACAATCGTGTAATTAGATAAAGAGATGATTAAAGGGTCACCATTTGCATCAATCACTTCTTCTCTTTCCCACTAGTCGAATAATAATTTTCCAGTATATCAAAACCGTTTCTCCATTATGCTTCCCGAAATTGCTGCCCGAATTGTTGCTTTGAGCAACGATGATCGTCCAACATCTAAATCCATATAGGTACCGCAAAGTGCTATACAAGACGCGCTCTCGCGGTTTCACGACACCAGAAGAGCTGGATCTGACTACGGCGGCCAACAAACGATCTGGATGACCGATTTCTACGTATTTCTGTACTACGAGATCGAGGACTACCGTCAACTCTTCTAGCTGGTCGATTAGCTGATGCTCCTGGAGTATAACAGTTCGTAGGAGATTTAACCAACACAGTTTGGCCTCGAGAAGACCTGCTACAAACCCTCTCTGAAATGCAGGCCATCGAAGAGCACGACTTGCATTTGCTCACCAGTTCGTGGATTGGGATGAGGGGTGAGGATGAGGATGAATGGAGGAACGTGTTCTTTTCAGATGAGTAGAGGTTTAATCCTAGATCACCCGACGGCCGCGAAAGTGTGCGGCGCATGTCAGGGGAGCGATGTAGTCAATGCTACAAATCTCCCAGAACATGATTTAACTGAAGGTGGCATTGCAAGAAGAATGGGCACAAATACTCCACAAGTATTTAGGACTAACCTTAGACACTAAATTAAACTACAACGCCCATCTGGAGAAATTGACCAAAAAGGCTACCCGGAGCCTATAGGCTTGTAGGGGTATAATAGGGAGAACGTGCTAACTCTCGCAAGAGCGGGACACCATACCGAAATATTTCAACAAATAGACAAAGAACTACATGCTACATTTGGTATACAGATGGGTCTAAAACTGCACATGGTACTGGGGTGGGTATTGCTGGCAAACGCCCAGGGAATGAAATTAGCACCTGGGCAGCCTTGCAACCGTTTTCCAGGCAGAAATTACTGCAGTTTCCGTATGTGCGCAGGAGATGATCAGGAGGTCCTTTCAAAACAGGAGGATCCAGATTCTCACTGACAGCCAGGCACCACTGAGAGCTCTGGAAGCTACAAAGATACAATCCAGAACAGTTAAAGACTGTGTGGACTCGCTGGCTAGGAAGTGAAGGGAACGAAAAAGCAGACCTTTTAGCGAAGAAGGGAGCCAAAGTCCCGCTGATAGGGCCGGAACCTACGTGTCGTTTGGCATATCAGATAGGTAGCCAAAGAGGTGATAAAGGACCTATTAAGACAAAAACATACCTCTTACTGGATGGGGACTCCTGGACTGAGGCAATCGCGGATGTTCATTAGCGGACCATCCAGCAAGAGAGCTGAAGAGTTAATACGACTGGGTAAGAACCAGCTGAGATGGGCAGTAGGACTATTTACGGGACACTGTTCACTTATGAGACATCTTACCACTATTGGAGTGAAGGACAATGCTGATTGCAGGATGTGTGGAGAAGAGTAGGAAACTCCTCATCACATACTAAGCGAATGTCCGGCTCTTGGCGCAGCTAGACATACAAGCTTTGGAGTTTGTAGAACCAAAAGTAATAGCAGCTGCACCCATAAGCCTTGTCCTAAAATGTTTTGAGGGTACCGAACGTATGAGATAATCATGTATGGGGGCACAATAAGCTTGAGCTTCAGTGCTAGGGGCCAGAAACCTACCCCGTAAGAAATAATAATAATAATACCCCACAAAAGGTCATTGTCACCCAGTCACCCTCATTCAAGGCATGCCACGTCGTTTGAGGGAGGTTATTACTTATTATAGAGTTCGTGGTGGTAATACACAGTATTAATTTTGTTTTGTTTTAATGTGTTATTGTTTTATTTTATTTTTAAATTTTCATAAAAATGTTAATTTCTATTTGTTGAAGTTGGTATTCTGTGAATTGAGTTTATCACTACTGTGCCCACTACCAATAATTATTATACAAAATATAGTCACAGTCTAAATGCATTTTTCGGACATTTTCTTTCCACCATCAGAGAATGTTTATTGTGGAAAAATTTCAGTAGAACACAGACAACTTCTAAAACTTCAAAAAAACAAACCACGGCACTCTTGCAATCCAGAAAGACTTTGAAATCATTATTGACAGACATATTAGGAAACCTAAAAGAATCAAAATTACCTACCTAAACAATTTGAAAATATTATATAGTATTAAATCAATATGTTCCTTGAGTAAGTTGTATTTTTTATCATGCTTACGTTTATAAATTTCTATAGATTCCAAAATATCTAAGTGATAACCTTTTCCCAAAGTGTACAACAATTTAGTTTCTTCAAAAATGGAAAATTTGTGGTTATATTCGAAAAAAGGGTTTGCAAAATTTGAATCGTTATTCCTCAACCGAAATGATCTTAAATGTTCATTATATCTTATATGAATAGGTCTACCAGTTTGACCAATATAAATACTTTTTCATGATGTGGTTTTCAAGGGAGGCTTTCCTTGTCTTCGCTTCCCTCATGGTGAACAATGAAACAAGTTTTTCGACCATCTTTCCTTCGCTATCTTGGTCTTGATTACTTTATAACCAGATGCACGGTTTCTTGCGTATTTCAAGGATATTAAGGATTAAGTGGAAGGATTGCGTGTGTTGAACTTTGCTTTTTGTAGCATTTATCGTATAAAAAGGACTTGTAATTTGTCTCATTAAAAACTTTTATTAATATTAATAATATAACTGACAATAATATCTAATAATATTGTGATGCCATAATAATTACCCATACACGTGTGACATTATAATGTTGCCGCTACAAGAATCAAATTATGTTTTAGAAAAAAATCGGTTTGAATTTAAATAAAATGGAACCCGGGTTGATGGTTTCTTATTACAGTTAGAAAGATATTCACTCATTTGTGTTAGAAATTGGGAAATGTAATGACGTCTAAAAGTAATAAATTTTATTATCAGGAATACAGCTATCAATCGCAAATGAAATAATAGATTCTCAGTTTAATATTATGTAGAAAGTGAAAAAATATTCTTATGACAGGACCTATGCAGGACTAGTACAATCTGGGCGAATGCACTGCACCTACACCTTACATTTACAACTTGCTTACGTTTTATTACATCATAGCATAATAGCATTATTTTTCAAGAATCAACAGAAGACTATTTAAAGATACAATGTAGTATAAGGCGGCCGATTCTCATTCTATGGAATATGAAACGTCATTTAAACTTTGAGTTGGCCATCCTGTATAAATTTTTCGTAAAGTTTCTACCGTCTCTCGGCATTTCTGTCTTATGGGTCATTTCCTGGGCGTGGGAATTGAATGCACTTTCTGTGAAATAACTCTTAAACGGAACAAGACGGAACTAAATAATTTTCATTTTAGAATCGACGATGGGTATTTCTATAAATGCACAGATGAAGAGCGATTCAGAGTACGTGCGCAGTGTTAAAGAAATGTGCAGAATTATGGCAGATCGTGTTAGATCTCTTCCAAAACAATTCAATTGGATTTATCGTTTGTCGAAAGATTACAAGAAAGAACAGAGGAGTTTGAAAATTTTACACGGAGTTTCTGAAAGTATTATTAGACAAAGAAGGCGAGAACTGGAATCGAGCGAGCTTCAAGATGACACTTCACCAGAAGAAGTTGAAAGTAAGAGAAAAATGGCATTTTTGGATCTCCTGCTTCAGGTAAAAGACGCTGATGGCAAACCTGCGCTTACTGACACGGACATCAGAGAAGAAGTTGACACATTCATGTTTGAGGTCTGCTGAACTGAGTAAATTAGCCTTTAGATGCAAATTTATTATTTAATTGTAGGGTCATGATACCACGGGGGCCGCAATTAGTTTTTTAATGTACTGTCTTGCAAACCATCCAGAAGTCCAAGTAACTACGTTCGCAGAAGAAAGTCACAGCTTAATTAATATTTTTACTACTTAATAGGCAAAAGCTGTTGATGAAGTCCATACCATATTGGGTGACAATGAAGAACGGGCATTAACTTTCCAAGATCTTCAAAGTATGAAGTATTTGGAAATGGTCATAAAGGAAACCCTCCGATTGTATCCCAGTGTTCCAATTTTAGGAAGGCAAGCAACAGAGGATATAGAGTTCGGTAAATACTTAACACATTTTTATAAAAATTAAAATCTAAAAAAATGGAATAAAAAACTTGAATTTGCAGATGGCAAGATAATCCCGAAGGGAACTGTGCTAGGTGCAAGCGTATTCGGCGCTCATCGGGATGCAAGCGTTTTCCCAGACCCTGAGAAGTTTGACCCAGAAAGATTTGCCCAAACGAACGACAAATCTCCTTTTGCTTACGCTCCTTTTAGCGCTGGACCCAGAAACTGTATAGGTATTTTGAGCTGTGTTCAGTTAAAACTGAAATATTTATTCAAATTTGAGTTTTTAGGACAAAAATTTGCCATGCTGGAAATGAAGGCAACCATTTCGAAAGTTTTACAGAACTTCGAATTACTGCCAGCTGAACCCGAACACAAATGCGTTCTACTATTGGAAGTTATTCTGAAATCGGCAAATGGCATCCATATCCGTTTAGAAGATAGGAAAAATAAGTCGTAGTGTAGACAACTATTTCCTTACATTAGTCAAATCACCGTTTGTTCAAGTTTGATTTTGTAATGGTCGCCTATATGTACAGGTTGTCCACTATAAATGTAAACGGTAGTCTGTTTTACGCACTGTGTATATTCAGATTTTTAGAGCGCTCAAATATGTTGATGTATGTCGACTGTACAGAATATCAATTCTTTTAGTTACATAATACGTAATTGTCTTTTTATGAATAAACATTAACCTGAGCATTGTAGTATCTTTCAATTCGCTCATTCCTTATTTGGAGGTTGTAAGATTACATTGGGCTTTGAAGCAAATTATATTAACCGATTCTAGAGGTTGCTTCAAGTTGGTTTTGCAGAAAGATAATGTTGGCCTCGGCTATAGATAGCAATTTGCAATTTACTGCAGAAACTCAGGATCTGCCATCTACATTACAACGACCTATCTTGTTGCGTCACCCAGGGTGACCCAAATTGGGTGCAAGCATGGTGTATCTTGGCAAATATTAGTGAAAGAGAAAAACTGATAAAGCACTTGCGATCTATTTTTTTACGTTCAAGTCAATGGTGCAGAGAAACTTTCGAAATTATTTTTCATTTCCGAGCTATGGACGAAAATTGAGTTTTTTGACATTTCGAGAAATGCTTTGTAATTTCAATCATCATCATAAGGTTCTCAGTCCGAAGACTGGTTGGACGCGTACCTCCATTCTTTTCTATCCTGAGCTAACCTACGCATTTCCCTAAAAGTAGAACATCCTACATCCCTAACTATTTGAGAGCAGTAGTCTAATCTAGGCCTACCCCTACCTCTTTTTATTCCTATCTCTGACTCTAGTATGTCACGAACTATTCCTTCGTGTCTTAGAAGGTGTCCTACCATCCTATCTCTCCTACTCTTTATTGTTTTCCATACCTTTCGCTTTTCCCCAACTCTTTCTAATACTTCCCTATTGCTAACCTTATCTATCCACGGTATCTTCATCATGCGTCTGTAGCACCACATTTCAAACGCTTCTACTCTTTTTCTATCCGCTTCTCCTATTGTCCAAGTTTCGCACCCGTATAATGCCGTACTCCATACATACGACGTTAAGAGTCTCTTCCTAGTCTCTATATTAACCGTTCTCGAGCATAACAGTTGTTTCTTTTTGTTAAACGCAACTCGGCCCTGCGCCATTCTTTGTTTTATATCTTTAGTGCTCCTACCGTCTTGAGTTATTTTACTTCCTAAGTAGCAGAAATCCGCGACCTCCTCTATCTTCTCATTTCCAATTTGTATTTCCATTTTAGTTCTATTTTCACATCCCCTACATACCAAAATTTTAGTTTTCTTTTTATTGATTTTCATGCCGAAGCCCTGTGTCAAAACTGCTTCCATTTCATTCAAAGCCGCTCCTAATTTTTCTTTGCTAGATGCTAACACTGCTATATCATCCGCAAATCTGAGCATGTTAATAGTTTGGCCCTGTACATTGATCCCTGAGGCTGTTCTTTCCTTAACAATATTAATCGCATCTTCGATATATAAGTTGAAAACTAGAGGTGACAATGCACATCCCTGTCTCACTCCCTTCCGGATATCTACTTCCCTTTGTTCCTGCTCACATTCTATAACTGCCTTTTGCTCTTTGTAGAGATTATGTATTATTCTTCTGTCCCTGTATTTCATCCCTACCTTTCTCAGCACTTCGAACATCTTCCCCCATTTTACGTTGTCGAAGGCTTTTTCTAAATCTACAAATCCTATATAGACGCTCTTTCTCTTTTCTATCGTTTTTTCTATAATTACTCGTAAAGCTAGAATGGCCTCGCGCGTTCCTCTATTTCGTCTAAATCCGAACTGATCTTCTCCTAATATTTCTTCCGCCTTTTTCTCCATCCTTCTTTGCACAATTCTAGTTAAAATTTTTGACGCATGGGAAGTTAAACTGATAGTTCTAAAATTTTCGCATCTATCCGCGCCTTTTCTTTTTGGCAAAGCTACTATGATGTTCCGTTTGTAATCTTCTGGAATCTCGCCTGTCAGGTATATGCGACTAACTAGTTTAAATAAACGATCTATTACCTCTTGACCTGCGCACTTTAAGATTTCTGCCTGCAAGCCATCTATACCTGGTGCTTTATTATTCCTTAAACTTTTTAGTGCTATCTCAAACTCTTCTCTCATTATAGGACTCCCTAGGTTATCCCCCTCTACACTGCTTTCGCTTTCTAATATATCTTGCACTTCCTGTCCCGCATATAAGTTTCCTAAATATTCTTTCCACCTATCTGCCTTCTCCCCACTTCCGATTAGGATATCTCCTGCCTCATTTCTAATGTTTTTGGTACTAGATCCAATTTCTCTAAAATTTCTCCTAATTATTTTATATGCTTCATCAGTCTTTCCTACTTCGAATTTATCTTCCACTTCTTTGCATTTATTATCGATCCATTGCTCTTTCGCTTTCCTACATTCCCGAATAATTTCCCACTTGATCGCCTTATATCTTTGTTTCCCTGTTTCATCTAACCTATTTTTATATTTTCGCCTTTCCTCTATTAGACTCACAATATGTTTTGTTATCCAGGGTTTCCTACTTTCATTCTGTTTATGACCCAAAATATCCCTAGCTGAGGAAACTAAACTATTTTTAATGCAATTCCATTCTGCCTCTATGTCCCTAACAATATTTCCACCCGTGCCCTTTAGTGCTTCGTTTGTCTTTTTCTCGAACTTATTGCGCATATCATCATCTTTTAGTTTCTCTGGGTCAAGATACCTTCTTCCGCTTCTTTTTTTCAAAATCTTAAATTTAAGATTGGCTTTCATAACGACTATGTTGTGATCACTATCTATATCTGCTCCTGGATGACTTCTACAATCCCTAACTTGATTTCTAAATCTTTGCCTAACGAGAATGTAATCTATTTGATATCTCCCTAAGTCTCCTGGCATCTTCCACGTATAGCATCTCCTAACGTGATGGTGAAATAGAGTGTTCGCGACCGTTAAGTTATGTTTATCGCAGAACTCTATCAGTCTAACTCCCCTATCGTTCCTATTGCCTAATCCAAAGGGGCCAACTATTCCGCCCTCTCGCCCTGTGCCTACGACTGCATTGAAATCTCCTGTAATTATTAAATTTTCGTGCCCTCTCACAAAATCTAGCACATATTCAATATCACTATAAACTGCCTCTACGGCCTCATCACTGTAGTTAGAAGTGGGCATATATACCTGTATTATTACTGTTTTTACAGGTTTCGAATCTAACCTAACCATAACTACCCTGTCACTTTGCTGTAAGAAATTTTCTACACTCTGTCCTACTTTTTTCCGCATAACAATTCCTACTCCCGAATTTCCTCCTACAGATCCTGTGTGTATTACTCTAAAATCTCCGCTCCAGAAGTCTCCAGCTTCTGGCCATCGCACTTCACTGATACCTACTACGTCTAATGCTAACCTATCCATCTCAATTTTCAAATTCTCTAACTTCCCTACTTGTTTCATGCTTCTAACATTCCACGCTCCGACTCGTGAGATGTTACACTTATCATTTCTGATGACTCCCCCCGAAGCAGTCCCCGCCCGGAGATCCGAATGTGGGACTATTTTACCTCCGGAATATTTTACTCCAGAAGGTGCCATCATCATAAATTAAAGTACGCTGTACTAGGGATAAAATAATGTGGTGGTTTCCCGTTGCCTTCCACATCGCAGTAGTGTGTATCACAGTGCCATACCAACCCTCACGATCTCTGCCACTATGATTACTGAAAGAGCTGCTGCCCCCTTCCAGGGACTTGATTTAGTCTGGCTTCTCAAATAAAAACCCCTCCAATATGGTTAAACCTATGGTTCGGCTCTTTATATCATTGAAGCGCGCAAGCCATCCCACCCGTCCCAGTATTACTAGAACTGCGTCAAGGTACAAGTCCTTTGGGATAGTGTAATTTCAAATGGCGGCTATATTTGATTTTCATTTTGTTAAATAGAGGAATTTTTTCTGCGTTCAACAATATATAGTTTGACATATCCGATTTCAATAATTACGGAGTTATGACGAATTTTCTGTTTTAAACATAAAACATATATAGGTATTATAATAGGCTTGTTTCACAGTCATAGCCAACTTATGTTTTTGACAAATATAATAATTATCCACATCGTCACTATTTTTTAAATTGGTATACATATTTATTTATAACAATGAATGAATAAATACCTACATATCAAATTTTTATCACAAATAGACATACAGAATGATAATATTATTATCCGCATTAATTAATGAAACAGTAAACTCGATATAGCTGCCTTAATATTGAAGTTATATACAGGGTGAGTCATTAAGGCGAAATCGGCCGATAACAAGAGTACAGTTCAAAATGGAAGAAACTTTTTCAAATAAAAGTTTTTCAAAAATAAGTGCTTAATGAGATAAAAATATTTTCAAATATGGCGGACTTCCGGTTATACCGGAAATGGACACTAACTCTGTTATTTTAAATGGAACACCCTGTATTCGTTTGCATTTTTGGATTTCCCATGAAAAATAAATGTCAGTTTGTTAATCAAACATTGGGTCTAAGTCGAACCGCTATGGAGTTTTTTAATTTTTTTTGAAAATTTTGACGTTTGCAGTAGTTGTCGCCATTTTGAATATCTTCGAAACGAAAGCACTTAAAGGAATGCGGTTTCGACAGTTCGTCTCTGGAAGTAACAGCCTATTAGACACAAATATAACATGGAATCATGACTTTTTAATTAAATGAAATTTATCCATGCCAATATTTACTAATTCAAACAGGAATAACTCTTTTTTTTTTAATGGAATGCTACATTGGTTCTCACCTCATAAGGCGCAGCATTAAATTTCCTTTCTGACGATGTATGGTTGTTGGCATCTGTCACCAGCAGTTTTTAAGAAATTTGCGTTTTTCTGGAAATTTTAAATAATATCGTGTTATTGCGTTAACAATAGTTGGCGTTCAGCGATTTTGTTTTGTTTTGCCAACGAAATGTCATTTCTATTAAATTATTGTTAAGTAAGAGTGCAATTTGAGTTCAATTAGTGAGAGTATTGATTTCAATTTTAATAAATATCACAATTAAGAAAACTGAAAATGTACACTCAAGAAGAATTTCGGTGAAGCAGAAGGAAATTCGTTACTTGCCTCAAGAATGTATATGCACAACGTTTTCCCGAGCATAGACATTTAAATGTAACGGCATTCGCAAAATTAAAAGAGAGGTTTGAACGAACTGGTTGTGTGAGATACGAGAAGAAAGAACGTGTAAAATCAGTGACACATGAGGAAAGTAGCTACTACTGTTGTCCGAGATCCTCATTTAAGTACCGGAGAAATTAGTCGCGAGTTAGAAATAAGCCAAATTTCTGTATCTCGAATACTGCGCAAAAATAAATTTCACCCGTACCACGTTCAGTTGGTTCAGGAACTAGATCAAAATGACTTCAACAATCGGTTGCAGTTTTGTGAGTGGGCTTTACGTAAACTTCAGGAGCGAAATGACTTTTTCGATCATGTTCTCTTTACGGACGAAGCTTCGTTTCATAAGAACGGTTTTGTTTCAAGATACAACTGCCATTATTACAGTACTGACAATCCCCATTGGATAAGGCCATTGGATCATCAACATATGTGGTCTTTGAATGTATGGGGTGGCATAATTGGACGACACGTAATTGGACCACATTTTTTCGATGGAAATTTGAACGGTAATAGCTACCTACAATTTTTACAAAACGATTTGCCAGAAATGTTAGACAATTTACCACTTGCTGCAATACAACAGATGTGGTATCAACAAGATGGAGCGCCTGCACATTACGGGAGGGATGTAAGGGAGCACTTGACTGCAGCATTTCCAAACACATGGATAGGAAGAGGAGGTCCGACACCTTAGCCAGCGCGATCTCCAGACCTAACAAAACTTGACTTTTTCTTGTGGGGGTACGTAAAGCAGTTAATTTACAGGGAACCTCCAACTACTCGAGAAAATATGATGGAACGAGTTCGCGATGCATTTCAAAGTATCAATGAAGATATGTTGATAAATGTGAACAATTCTTTGTTGAAACGATTGCGTGTTTGTTATCGTGAGGATGGCGGTTATGTCGAACATTTAATCTAATTACATTAATTTATTTTTGTTGCTGTTATTATCTAATGATCTTTGAAGTTTTGGAAATAGTATAGAAGATGTGGAACGAACATTTTGTAAGACAAAACAAAACAATATCGCCAAACGTCAACCATTGTTAATGCATAAACATGATATTATTCAAAATTTCCAGAAAAACGCAAATTTCTTAAAAACTGCTGGTGACAGATGCCAACAACCATACATCATCAGAAAGGAAATTTAATTTTGCGTCTTATGAGGTGAGAATCAATGTAGCATTCCATTTAAAAAAGAAGAGTTATTCCTGTTTGAATTAGTAAATATTGGCATGGATAAATTTCATTTAATTAAAAAGTTATGATTCCATGTTATACTTGTGTGTGATAGGCCGTTACTTCCAAAGACGAACTGTCGAAACCGCATTCCTCTAAGTGCTTTCGTTTCGAAGATATTCAAAATGGCGCCAACTACTGCAAACGTCAAAATTTTCAAAAAAAATTAAAAAACTCCATAGCGGTTTGACTGAGACCCAATGTTTGATTAACAAACTGACATTTATTTTTCATGAGAAATCCAAAAATGCAAACGAATACAGGGTGTTCCATTTAAAATAACACAGTTAGTGTCCATTTCCGGTATAACCGGAAGTCCGCCATATTTGAAAATATTTTTATCTCATTAAGCACTTATTTTTCAAAAACTTTTATTTGAAAAAGTTTCTCCCATTTTGAACTGTACTCTTGTTATAGGCCGATTTCACCTTAGTGACTCACCCTGTATATCAAACTATGTATATACTTCTGAAATCAGAAAAAATCCTCCATTCAACTGTGTGAAAATCAAATATGGCCGCCGTTTAAAATTACACAATTTTGGCAGGCAGTTCATAAACCCTTCATGATATTAAATATCTAACTACGCCACTGAATTTTTCTCAAAAAAGTGCATTAAGAATGTCTACATTGCATCCCACCATCTCTTACAATAAGCGAGATACAAGCATTCCTCGAAATGTCAAAAAACTCAATTTTCTTCCATAACTTGAAAATGAAAAACAATTTCGAAAGTTTCTCTGCACCGTTGACTTGAACATAAAAAAAGAGATCGCAAGTGCTTTATCAGTTTTTCTCTATCACTAATATTTACCAAGATACATCATACTTGCACCCAATTTGGGTCACCTGTACAGCAAAAAGATAGACAATTTTTAATCAAAATAACAACAGCCAACGGTATCTAGCGGGCAAATTCGGTAGGTATCGTTTTATATACGGAGCATGTGACTTACAGATAACGAATTTCGCGCTTGGCGATGTAAATTACCGATCGGGCACACGTTGTAACGGCGAGGAACTCACGCAGCCTTCCGACGCAAACTTTCCCTAATGAGTGGACGGAGAAGAGAATTATTCCGTCTTGCGAGTGGAACCATTCCCTTCAGTTTAAGTGATGGAGGTTTGTTTGTGTAAGAGCAATCAAATTCTGTGCTAAAGAACTCTGCATCGAATTTAACCCCAAAAGGGGCGGTATCTCACTGCCTGTCAACTTAAGAGTGTAATAAATTAGACTAGCCTTTCGACTAGCTTTAATAAATGACCTGCTTTTACGTATTATTGGAAAATGTCCCCTCACGTATGTTTAGGTCCACCTCCACTTTAGTACACACTATCGGAGGTCTCGGTTGGTAAAAATCAAGTATTTAAGGTGGCAATGTTAGGATTTCCCGCATTTTTCATAAATTCGCAAGTTATTCAAATTTCTATAAATATTTTAAAAAAAGGGCTTTTTAGCGACCTAAATAAATTTGACATTCTTATCCATACACATTTTTGAATCGTATCATTAAGTATTAAAGTCAGACAACTGCAGTTCGCGAAAAACGACCCAAATGAATTTATGCAGTGTCTTCATTATATTACACAAGGAAACGATCCAAAAATGTGCATGGGTATAAAGTTTGAACATATCTAGGTTGCTAAGAAGACCCGTTTAAAAAATATTTATAGAAATTTGAATAGCTTGCGAATTTATGAAAAATGCGGGAAATCCTAACATTGCCACCTTAACAATTATATCGGCGGTACGACAGTCAGCGTTTAATCTCATAAACGCGATCTTCTTCGGAATCACCCCGAGCTGTACAGCTATGCTTGAACAGTGCTAGTGCTAGCTAGGAAAGTTCTGTCCAGAGCTGTTCTTGGTAAGGTGTTCACTAAAAATTGCCCTGCCCGAGTGACGAGGGGAGATCCGGTACTACCGAAAAGAAAGACGGAAGAAGTGGTCGAGGTGTAGCTATCTGTATTAACTCTTTTATCTAAAGTTGAGTTCACTGCGAATGCAACTCATAATTACAACAAACATGCTTTACCTATTTAAATATGAAGCTCAACCAATACAATAAATAACTAAACAGCTTTAAAAATTACGTTGAGATCATTTTACGTTCTTGAATTCGAATGTTGAGACCATTTGCGGGTTTCAATACAATTTCCGCAGCTAAAATCACTTTATGGTTTGGTTTTGCCGGTAGAAGTTCATAATTACGCAATATTTTTGAAATTGTAGCTTTAACTTCCAACATTGCAAATTTTTGACCTGAAAAGTGAATAATCTGAAATTTAATTTTGTTTAACTGTGATCAGAACGAAGATTTCTTACCAACACAATTTCTTGAACCAGCACTGAATGGTATGAAAGCATAAGGAGACCTAGATTTGGAATTTTCATCAGAAAATCTTTCGGGGTCGAATTTCTCAGGTTCTGGATAAGTTTTTGGATCCCTGTGTATGCCATAAACAAAGACTGTTAGAGTGGTAGCTTTTGGGATCGTTTTACCATCTGGAAAATCAAAATTCATCGATTTCCGTTATAGATAAACAGGACGATTAACATTACCCAGTATAGCATCTTCTTTTAGTTCCCTTGAGAAAAAGAATACCGTGGGGAATATTCTTAGAGATTCCTTGACTACCATCTCTAAATATTTCATATTTTGCAAATCTTTGTAAGTAGGTTCTCGGCCGGGATCATCAGAAAATAGATTTTCCAGTTCTTCTAGAGCCTTTTTCTAGAAAAAATGTTGTCAGTTTTCACCTCGAAAAAATTTTTTTCTGCAGTTTTATACCTGCACATCTGGGTTGTTTGCTAGGCAATAAAGAGAAAAACTTATAGCGGAAGCTGTCGTATCGTGTCCCTAAGAAACCCGAAATAAGTTAATTTGCAGTCCATACATTTTGACTTACTTCAAACATAAACGTGTCCACTTCTTCTCTTATATCAAGGTTAGTGAGTGGTTCTCCATTTGAATCTGTGGCTTGTAATAACATGTCCAAGAAAGCAGATTTCCTTTTAATTCCAACAAAATCATCCTCTTCAACCTTCTGATTTTTCCGCTCAGCAAGCTCTGTTCTTCTCGTTGAAATAATTCTATCTGTAAACGAATGGAGGACTTGTAACGTCTTTTTTTCCACTTGGTAGTCTCGGGTAAATGTATAGAAAAAATCTATATTCTTCCATGAGGAGCGACTACGAGCACTTAATATTCTGTTTATGGTTTTTACACTGTTTACGTATTCTGATTCTTCATTGTCCTGCGCGTTGATTGAAGTTCCCATGGCAGTTTCTAAAATTATATTTTTAAATAAATCTAAATTAATAATTTTCCCTATCCCTCACCGCAAATTATATCCAGGGTGCAGAGGGTTATATATCTGTAAATATCAAAAGACGAGCTCCCTAATTCACCTTTTAGTTTGCTAATAAGGATGGTACCGTTTGAGTTAAATACATCGATGAAATCTTCTAAAATTTTGAAATGGAACGTTGGTGTTATGATTCGCCTTCGTTGCTTCCACTTGGAACCTGTATAAGTATGTATCAAGAAATGTTACTTCAGGATTTATTAAGCGATCTGCTTACTTCCAGACGTCAAAAGTCCTGTACCCAACCAAGGAATCATAAATCTATAATTTCGAGATTTATCAATGTGTTGTGTACTACCTAGTAACCAGGCAACAGCTTTTAAGTCTGTCAGTATCAGAGCTGGTACAATACCAAATTTTCTGTACCAAATCCCGCCGTATTGCTGAGTTATTAGAAGCGTGTTTTGCAATATATCTGAAAGAATATTTTAATTTCTTACTGAAAACTGGTATTTTTGAGAGCAAATAGTTTATTTGCATTATGAATAAAAATATTTTACAGAGACAATATATTCTTATCTAAATTTGGGCCTTAAACATAATAAAATTTTAATAATCCTCACATTTGTCTGACATTGTTCTAATTTTCGGAGTTATCAAATTTGAAACAGACATGTAGGTAACAACTTCAGTTCGTACACTAATAAGAATAAAGAGACTTTACTAGAACAAAAAAATCACGAGGTACGCGGATATCCAAAATAGAAAATCTATAGACAATATAAACTACCAAAGACCAAAGACCAAAGAGCAAGTTTTGAAATTGTGAATTAATTTAATTTGGCAAACAAAAAAAAGGAAATTATATTTACCTCTAGATGATTTAAAAAGATGAGTATCTCCTACAAATATCTTTTTTGGGGGCCCTGGGAATTTCTGTAGTAGTTTATTGGATCTGCTGTGTTCCAGTCTATAAAAGAAGTACAAAGTAAACAGGCCTATAAGAAATAGCAACCAAATCATTGCGGCTTGAGTATCTTATATCACAACTACAACTATATCATAATATAAAGAAGGTAGACCTAGATAACCGTTTTGTGCATTGTTACGAAAGTAGTGGGAGAATGATATCAGATAAAGACAAAATGATAACCCTTGCAAAAAGTGTAAGTTCAAAGGTTTGTAACATGGAACGTTGTATGATAGTATTATTATCCTACGAGCGAGTTATGGTGGCTGTTATTCACGAGGACGAATGTTTATAGAGAGAAAGCTTTATATCAGAGTGTGAATTTTATTTCTGTGAAATAAACGTTAGATCTGTATACGGCGATATAAACATGTCAGTTCAATTAACTAAATCAACTACTTGGAAATTTTATTTCTATTAATTTCATCATTTATTTCACAGAAATATATTACTTATTTGTGACAAGTAAATGATATATTTATAGCTACCAAATCATTTATTTGCCGCAAATAAAGTTTGTATTTTAACACTGTTTCTTTCTCTCAAATAAATTATGAAATGAAGTAAAATAAAATCTTCAAGTAACGGTTATACTTACCTAATTAAACTGACATGTTTAGTTCTCTGTATACCTGCAGGTTTACCATTTGTTCCACAGAAATCAAGTTCACAAATTAATATAAATAAATCTTTCTCTCGATATGTGAATTTTTGGAGCGTTCGGAAATTAAAATGCACCCCTGCCGTTTTAATAACTTTTTCAAAAGTTGAACGATTGTCTCTACGGATATCGACAGAGCGAGTCTCGAAGAACCTTTTATTCTTACGCCGATACACGTGCTTGAAACTAGTGCTGGCAAAATCGGTAGAAATGTAAAATCGATTAAGAAAATCGATTTTGGAGAAAATCGAATAATCGACGATAGAGAGAAATTGATTTTGACAGTCGATTTTCCATTGTCCCTTCCATTGTTAAATTCTGGCAGTTTTAGTGGTTGAATTGTTAGTTTGTACGGATTAATCGGTACCTACGCGAACGAAGTGTATACTTACGTTGGAAAACGTAAACAGTAATATGGCGACACACTTGGCTGTCACTCGAGTCGATTGTCAGCTGCAGCAAGAGTTGATCGCGGTCGATATAAAATATCATTGGATCAGTGAAAAACAGTGATTATTGAATCTATATTTGTGATTGGCCGAATATCGTGAATTATGAATCCATAATTCACTGCAGTGAATTATAGGAACGATATTTCATAAAGAAAATGCTAATATGTAATTGTCATATAATTAAATAGGTGTAGAAAAATATGATTAATAAATACAAAATTAATAAATGATTTATCTATTAATAAATGATTTTAGTCTCTAGGCAACCAAACATAGGTAGGTACTTACATATGAAATATGTAAAACAAGTTGCCATGTCATCAAGATATCACCGTCAAGTTTATAGTTTCTGAAATCGTAATTAGTACAAAATTTAATAGACTTAAAAATCGATTTTTAAAATCGATTTCAGAGTCGATTTTGAAAGTCTACTTTTGAAATCGATTTTTAAAGTCGACTTTAAAAATCGATTAATCGGTTTTCGATTTTTCCCAAAATCGCGATTAATCGAAAATCTATTAAACGAAAAATCGATTTTTGCTGCCATCACTACTTGAAACCCACGTGCTGACCAATTTCTTTATAGTAGGTGCATATAAGATTTTGAAGAAATTCTACGTAAAAGATATTCGCACGGTTCAAAAAACATTTTCAAAGTATTTTACAAGTAACACACAGCACGCCATAATAGTAGGAGAGCCCGCTGCAAAATGAAAAGTGCGGCAAAGGCATGTAAAAACACCGTACTCAACGGAACGGCACCCGTGCCGGTCACCATTTGGTGCAAAAAGGTAAAAATAATGGTACTTCCGGTACGGAAATTTGCGGAAAATTGTGCGATTTGTTAACGAGATTAAAGTTGTGCCATCTTGTAGCCTGCGATTAATTGCATTGAAATCGGTACCCGTGCCATCTTTTACCCTAGTACAAGTCCCCGGCGGCGACATTTTTGCAGCCCATAACTCGGACAAATTCCCGTCATGTGTTAACGACTTAAAATAAAGTTCAATGGAAAGGGCATTATGTCCCCTTTACGAATATCCAAACGTGCCGCGATTCAAAGCAGTCTAAGAACGTGGCACGGCCCGATTTATAACGCGCTACGCGGCGTCAAAATGTCACTTTTTAATCAATTCCAATGGTCGCGCAACATGTCGAATGTTTTTTGTGTGGTGCACAATTGACATCTGTCACTGTGACACCTGTTAATGGTAATGGTAACTGACATGATACAAAGAACTAACTAACTAAGTAACTACAGTCATTTTTTTTAACTTGATCCTTAGGTCATCAACGTAATGTGTAATTACTCCGCACGGGCAGCTGTAATAGTGCATGTTGAAAAGAGACACTTTCGAAAAGAATGGCTGGAATGCCGGTATGGCGATTTGCATTGTGCAAAAAAGGACGGTACATAAAAGTAGCCGCTGAATTGCATGCCGGCTTACGTTCTTTTTAGCGTTCGGACTGCTGGACTGAGTGACATAGGATCAAGTTAAAAAAGGACTGTAGGGAGTAAGTAACTAGGTAAACTTTCGCTATTAAATCATGCCGCAAATGCAACGCGTGACACTGTTGCTCAATTTCGGGCCTATACTACGAACATAAAAACATTTCCAATATTAAAAACTCGCGCGCGCCGACTGCCGAATGCCCTGAAAATGGCGCCACGTAGTAGCGCGTTATAAATCGGGCCGTGCCACCTACTTAGACTGCTTTGAATCGCGGCACGCTTGGATATTCATAAAAGGGGCATAATGCCCTTTCCATTAAACTTTATTTCAACTCGTTAACACATGATGGGAATTTTAGTCCAAGAGCCAGCAACGCTTTCGTTACGTTATTTTTAATCAGACTAGAACTTCAACGACGAATCCCTTGCAACGTAGTAACAAGGGAATCAGAAGTCTGGCAGCCGTCCGAAGGTGGCTTTCGCGCCTCTAGCATTTTTAAGGGCGAGAAAAAATTTAAAATTACACTATTATAATCATTATGGCACTTCGCAATATTAAAGTTAATACTAATTTAAATCAATAAAAAAATGCCAGACGAGTGGGTGGGTGGAAAGTGGGTGCCAGAGGGGGATGAAAGTGAGAGATTATATGCAAGGGCCCAGCGTACGGAATCTAGTCGACCACATTATCACTCCCTGGTCATGGGTCACCATGGAAACGTTATATTATGTGATGACAGTATGTTTGCGATTTTGGAGATGCACAATTGTGTTTGAGTGCAATTTGATTCGAACCTTTAACCCCCTCTGGCGCGCACTTTCCACCCACCCACTCGTCTGCCAATTTTTTAATTGACTTAAAATAGTATTAACTTATAATTGCGAAGTGCCATTATGATCATAATAGTGAAGTTTTAATTTTTTTCTCGCCCTTAAAAATGCTAGAGGCGCGAAAGCCACCCTCCGACGGTTGCCAGACTTCTGATTCTCTTGGTACTACGTTGCAACTTGCAAGGGACTCGTAGTTGAAGCTCTAGCCTTATTCTCTATGGTGTAACGAAATCCGTTGCTAGCTCTTGGACTATTTGTCCGAGTTACGAGCTGCAAAAATGTTGTCGTGCCGAGGATTTGTACTAGGGTAAAAGATGGCACGGGTACCGATTTCAATTAAATTAATCGCAGGCTACAAGATGGCACAACTTTCATCTCGTTAACAAATCGCGCAATTTTCCGCAAATTTCCGTACCGGAAGTGCCATGGTTTTTACCTTTTTGCACCAAATGGTGACCGGCACGGGTGCCGATCCGTTGAGTACGATGTTTTTACGTGCCTTTGCCGCACATTCCATTTCGTTAACAGATGGGTGCCCAATTTTGCAGCGGGCTCTCGGACTATAATATTATGCGCCTGATTAAGTGTTCTAAACCAACATAAAATGTAGACTATTGTTAAGATAAAGGTTATTATTAGATGTTATATACTTGACGTATTTTAAAGATTTCCTCTTTCAGAATTAAATAATAGATAACCATTAATTTAATTATTTATGCCGTATTATAATGAATCCTAATCCCACCATCATCATCATAGCATAGACTAATCATATGATTAGTCTATGATCATAGTTTTCAGTCCGTATACTGGTTGGACGCGTATATCCATCCTTTCTTATCCTGAGCTAACCTACGCATTTCCCCAAAAGTTGAACATCCTAGATCCCTAACTATTTGAGAGCAGTAGTCTAATCTGGGCCTATCCCTACCTCTTTTTATGCCTATCTCTGACTCTAATATGTCGCGAACTAAGCCTTCGTGCCTCAGATGTCCTACCATCATATCTTTCCTATTCTTTACTGTCTTCATCATGCGTCTATAGCACCGTATTTCAAATGCTTCTGATTTTTTCCTATCCGCTTCTCCTATCGTCCAAGTTTCGCACCCGTACAATGCCATACTCCATGCATACGTTTTTGAAAGCCTCTTCCGAGTTTCTACATTATTTATCATTCCTGAGCATTCTTTGTATTATAACATTTTAATGGCATTGAATTTATACAACGTGTGAAATTTGAATCCTTTGTTTTACTCAGCGTTTCTTGTTGTCTCCTGCTTCTTAGCCACCTGACAGGGTAAAAGAAAGAAAATTATACCACTTTTATTTACACCATTTGTCTATTTCTACATTACGCTCTCCCCTCAAATAAAGGAATTTTGGTGGTATGTAACAAAGAAGTATTATGAATATTGAAATTGCGAAATTCAAAATTTGGTTCCGGTCTTCAGTTAAGCAAATTTTCCTATTTATTTCTTAATTAAAATTTTATTTTTCAATATTCAAAAATAAGTCCAGGAGAGCACACCCAGTTTGTAAATTTTGTGAATCGCAGTACCCAGCATAATTGTCAGTTTTTCTCACACACTTATTTTTTTATTTTTGTTAAGTATTTGATTCAGATTCTATTACGACCACATGTTGCTTCTCTCCAGACGAGCGTTGCAGGTACAATTTTTAAATCGGTAGAAATCAAATACAATTGTGAAGCATAAAATTATTTTAATATAATAATCCAGCAAATACAAAGCTCTTTATAAAAGTATGTAACAACTAATGTAACACAATAACCATATAAACAGCACTTTTAGAACGCAATAACTGGTATAATCGAACATCGTGTTATACGTAATAGGTATATTTGGGTTAATTATAGCAAAATTGAAAGGAATATAACACGACGAAAACCATAAATATATTTGTTACTTTTTTTGTATATAATCTTCATGTCGTTACTTGTAGCTTAAAAGTTAAAAGACTTCACAAACATTTGGTCTTTGATATTTTTATGAAATATTTTTACACATTATTATTTCAAGGAGTGTAACAAAATACACATCACATTGATACTCTATAAATTCATATAATAGTACGGCTTACTCCATGTTTTGCTGATTTCTTCTGAGAAATTCAGCGATTAACGTAACTAAAACCTATTCAACAACAAAAAAATTATAGAATTTTACATCAGTCTAACAACCTTTTGAAACACTGATTTCTTAAGGAACAAACATGACTTCGACCATCGAGGGAATATGTTACGGATTGGCTAATGTGTTTGAAACAGTAAAATGACAATGGTGAAAATTTTATTACTAAATTGTATAGTATGTCCCTGGATTGGGGCAAAAAATAATTTTTTGAACTTCTCAAAAAAATCGTTTTTTATAAAACCTCTGCTTGTTCCAAAACGCCCAAAGGACATTTTTTATTCAACTATTACAGGAAATTTCTTCAAACAGTTCCCCCCCTATACATCAAATAGAACAGTATCATCTTTTTTCACTTTTTATAATTTAATATACAAGGTGTTTCTAAATTGAGTACCATAAATTTAGGAGTTTGTAGAGAAAGTTAAAATAACACTAAAACATTTATATAGTTTTGTACAAAAACGCTTCCCTTCCAAGATACAGGGTGTTATAATGCCAACTGGCGTATCAGTTATTTAGCTATATATGTAACTAGAGCAGCCTGAGGAATCTAAATTTTTGTGGGCAAGTGCTACTCAAAACTGCAGATAGTCCAGCAATATTTTAAGTGTAATACGATAATTCAGTGGCGTATAATACCTTTTTGTTAATAAAAAGTTTGAGGTTAGGTTTTTTGAAAATATCGTTTTATTTTTAGAGTCTCTAATCAAAATACTGCAAAAAAGATACTCTTTTCAAATATCTCTAGTCTTTCGTTTTCGAGATATGCACGATTTTATGTGGCAGTGCTATTAAAATATTGTCTTTGTTTTGCTGTATTCGGGGCTGTATTATCATTAGTTATGTAAAACTTGATAACAAAATCATCTAGAAATGCTTGCAGGTATAAATTACGAAGGTACCTACAAAAACATGTAGCAATCATATGCGATTTTCTTTTTCGCAAATCAACCACAAATAGGTAATACCCCAGTTCTCATGAGCACTGCTACATAAAACCACAAATATTTCAAAAACAAACGACTTTAGAGATATTTAAAAAGAGAATCTTTTTTGTAGTATTTTGATTAGAGAATCTAAAAATAAAACGATATTTCCAAAAAACCTAACCTCAAACTTTTTATTAACAAAAAGGTATTACACGACCCCTTTTCCTACGCCACTGAATTGTCGTATTACACTTAAAATATTGCTGGATTATCTGTAGTTTTGAGTAGCACTTGCCCACAAAAATTTAGATTTCTCAGGCTGCTTTAGTTACAGATATAGCTAAATAACTGATACGCCAGTCGACATTATAACACTCTGTATTTTGGAAGGGAAGCGTTTTTGTACAAAACTATATAAAGGTTTTAGTGTTATTTTAACTTTCTCTACAATCTCCTAAATTTATGGTACTCAATTTAGAAACACCTTGTATATTGGAGAAAAATTAAATATGATTTATTTTTTCAATGGGTATAAAGAAATCATTCAATATAATGAAGTTTCAGATCTGAATGGAGAAAAATCTAATAATATTAGATCATTATATTATAATGATTTATTATTTCCCAATATATTGAAAAATTTCTAGATATGTATACTGGATTCTTTTTCTATATAATATCCATATCCATTACATATATCGAAAAAAGAATCCATTATATTGAAAAAAAGAATCCATTATATCGAAAAAGAATTCATTATATTGCAAAAAGAATCCAATATATTGGGAAATTTTTCAATATATTGGGAAATAAAAATCATTATATTAGATTTTTTCTCCAAACATTCAGAACTGAAACTTCATTATATTGAATGATTTCTTAAAATATTGAGAAAATAAATCATTATATTGGATTTTTCTCCAATAGGTATATTAAATTATAAAAAGTGAAAATGCATGACCCCAGAACGCTTCCATAAATTCCAATCGGGAACATACTGTATATGGAGTTTACGGAAGCGTTCTGGGATCATGCATTTTCGCTTTTTATAATTTAATATATTGGAGAAAAATCCAATATGATTTATTTTCTCAATATATTAAGAAATCATTCAATATAATGAAGAGTTCTGAATGTATGGAGAAAAATCTAATATAATGATTTTTTATTTCCCAATATATTGCAAAATTTCTCAATGTATTAAAAAATTTCCCAATATATTGAAAAATAATCCATTATATCGAAAAAAATAATCCATTATATTGAAAAAACGATCCATTATATTGAAAAAAGGAACCATTATATAGAAAAAAGAATCCAATATATTGAGAAATTATATTGGATTTTTCTCCAATATATTAAATTATAAAAAGTGAAAATGCATGACCCCAGAACGCTTCCGTAGAAGTCAGCTCCTATATGAACATTTACCTATATGTATACATATTAATTCTGGACGTTTCCATTTTCATAAGATATTTTTGTTCGTCAGTTTTTAATTAAATTAAATTAAACAAAGATATGATACAGCGCGTTAGAAAAGTCTGGAATAAATTTAATATTTTAAAAAGTGTGTGTAATGTATGAATTATTAACAAAAACAATGAAAAATCTAACTTTAAAAAACTCCAATAAAAGAATAATTAGAAATAAAAAAAAAACATAACAAACAAATGAAAATGAAAGAAAAGGCACAAAACAATAATTTTAATTAAATTAAACTTTAATTTATGAACTTCAATTTCAATTAAATTAAAGTTTTGCACCTACGTTCCCCTTTTCTTTCATCTTCGCTTATTTGTTTTATTTTGTTTTTTGTTTCTAATTTTCACAATCAGAAAGAGCTCATCTGCAAGATTCTTGCTATTTGAGAAAATCATGGACAACATCATACCCAAAATTTGAATAACGCCATCTAAGTACATAATTTGCACATCAAAATGTGCGCAGAAAAAATAAAATCGACGTGTCAAAGGATATTGCTCGACAATGCGCACAATTAAAAACATTGAATTTATGCCAGACTTCGCTAACGTCCTACATAACAAGTCAATTTACACCAAACATGTTCATATTAGGATATCGAATATCAAAAAATTAAAGAAATCAATATCAAAAAATATAAATATTTTCCGATATCGATAAAATTTCTCAGACGTAGTTTAATCTACACCAAAAATGATAATTAATATTAAATGTCGAATATCAAAAAATGAAAAAATAATAAATTAATATCAAAAAATATAAATATTTTCCGATATCGATAAAATTTCCCAGACGTAGTTTAATTTACACCAAACATATTCATATTAGGGCTGGGCAATATTAAATATCGAATATCAAAAAATTAAAAAAAAAATAAATCAATATCAAAAAATATAAATATTTTCCGATATCGATAAAATTTCCCCGACGTAGTCGATATTGAGATCTAACGTTTCTCTGAAATAATTTTACTGAACCTGCGAAAATCATGAGAGTTCCCCACTTGCTTAAACTGCGGAAATCGCGTGCCATAAAGCGCTCGTACACATTCACATATCCACACGCTCAAAAAATGACGTACACATAACTGCATCTTGATATACGCAAGTACAAAATGAATGCACATTTTAAACTTTTTTTTTCCGTTTTAAACACCTTAAGCAGTCCTTATCACCTACAGATAAATGTAACATACTCTATAGAAAAGTAACTAAAATAAAACAAAATAAAATTACACCGAAGATTTTTTTTAAATAATTTAATAATACGAACCGATCTTGCAAATACATAAAAACTAAAACCACTTACACGTAATAAAAAAAAAATAAAGTAAACAACAAAATTATAATGAATAAAATCACTTTTATGTACAATACAAAAATTTAATCGTAAATGATAGAGGGAGAGGTTGTTTCATTGTTTTCTTTTTATTAATATTATATCAAAGCTTTGCATTTCAAGATGGAATTTTCAAGAGGAAGTCTACCTATTTTACTGAACCACTCCAAAAACTCGCTCACGTATTTTCACCGACGTTCCGCCAAACATCTATTGCTCTTTCTTTTCTTCCGGCTTCTTGCCTATTGGAATTGCAGCTTTCACCCTAAAAATAAAACCTGCTTAAAAAAACTCGCAGATTACAAATTAAGTTATAAGTTGGATATAGATATGAAAACGAAAGAGTAAGGTTAGATTTCGCAATACCTACACAGAAACATGGAAAATTATATGCAAGTGATATAGTCGACATGTTCGAATATACGATATATCGAACATGCGATATATTGATATACATATCGAATATGCGATGTATCGATTGCATCGATATTTTTTTTTAATATCGATCATATCGATATTTTTTAAATATCGTCCACCCCTAATTGGCAGAAGTTTTTGTTGACAACTGTCAAATGCAAATTTCTACCTTTGCGTTACACTGGGTGTAATAGGGCATGGACATAAAGTACGAAAAACTGTGGCATTCTTTCATTTGAGGCCTGTTTAAGGATCATAGGTCCAATCGTTCACGCGTAACGTAAATTCCATCGCTGATCTGCCCTTAACCGACATTCCGGATCTCCGACATGGGACGTTAAGGGACTTTGGACATAGTTAAGAACACCAAATGGAATAACTGTGCCAATTCTCTATGTTGAAGTCTAAACTTCCCAGGCTATTATTACACCGTTGTTAACGAAATCAAATTATTACAATTCCCGGAAAATTACTCAATGTTGAAACTATTTTTCCCAGAGATCACTAAATTTTATCAAAAATTTTATTTCTTAAAGTTGCCTATTTATTTTTATATATATACATGGTGATTCTTTTAAGGCGGCCATTAGAAAATTTCTTATTTGCAAATAAGATAGAAACTTGAAACCTGGGTTCCTGTCATAATCGATCATGGCGAATCCAAAAATACAATTTTCAAAATGGCGGCACTTTCGGAAATACCGGAAGTTGACGCCATCTTTGTTATTTTAAATGGATACCCCCCATTTTTATTTTATTTTTGAATTCGGCATTAAATTCTGCGTATAATGCACCCAGGCTGTCAGCACTTATCTGTCATAGTTTTTGACATATGCCACTTTTTGTTTTAAATTTAGCATTTGCAGGGGTTCATTTAAAAATTCATATCTCTTAAACCATTTAAAGTGGGTAAATGAGCTTTTTTAGGTTGATTCCCTAAAGTTCAAGGAATCATATCCCTGTAGGGTTAATGTTCAACGACGTTTCCAATGGTTGCTGCGATTTTTTGAAGATGACAATCAAAAAATGCCAAAAAGTCATTTTTTTTAAATGGCAATGGGCAAATTTTATTATGGCAACCGACGTAGGATTAATTTTGAGAGGGACTTATATCAAGGTTTCCTATACCTATCTCAAATAGTTTTTTAATTATTCGTAGTTTTTTGTAAAAGATTAAACGTTATTCCCAAAAAACATAAAAGCCTATGGAACCAAAGAAAAAAATTAGTTTTAGAACTGTCATCTTTTAGTTCTCCATTAATTAAAAGTTAAGTTAAGTTAAGCACGTTCTTGATTTTGTTTTGTAAGCATAAATGGCTTTTTATTCGAATGAAGTTGTTTTTGATTTATTTCTCATACATGGCAACTGCCAAAAAATCGTTGCAAGAACATGTCGCGAGTTTAATGCAAAATATCAAAATTTGCCGCCGATGAATAAACAGAAGTTTTCTAGACTTAAAAACAAGTTTCTTCAGGGAGGAAATATTCATCCTGAAAGAAGAAGGACTAAATTTGTTAGGGAATCTGAAGTTAATCAAATAAATGTTCTGGGGTATTTTGGCGCATTTCCACGACCATCGATAAGAGCAGCAAAATTTGATTTGGGATTGACGTTCTCATCGATACAAAGAATTTTACATGACCACAAACGACATCCCTATTCTTTTATACGACTACAAAAACTTCGTCCAACCGATTTTCCAAGACGAATAACTTTTTGTGAAGAGCTTTTGATAAAAAAACAGGAAGACCCAAACTTTTTGAGTCGGATTATTTGGACTGATGAAGCAAAATTTGCACAGGCTGGAGTATTTAATAGGAGAAATCGACATTTTTGGGCCGCAGAAAATCCACACCTGATCTATGAAGTTGAAAATCAAATTCAATTTTCCGTAAACGTTTTCTGTTTATTAATGGATAATCGGTTGCATTGGTACATGTATGATGAAAATTTGAATGGAGACAGATATTTAGACATTCTTAACAATGTAGTCCAAGATTTTGTCGATAATCTACCATTGCAGCATGCCGTCAACTTATGGTATCAAATGGATGGGGCACCAGCGCATTCAACAAATGCCGTAGATTTAAGACTAAGACAATTGTTTCAAGACAGATGGTGGGGAAATAGAGGTCCATGGTTGTGGCCCCCAAGATCCCCGGATCTGACACCATTAGATTTTTATTTATGGGGGCGGATTAAAGATATCGTTTATGAAACTGCACCCACGTCGAGGGAAGACTTATTACTAAAAATAACCCAAGCCATGAATGGCATTGATGGGAATGAAATCAGAAACGCTACCAGAGCCGTCCAACGTCGGATTATTGAGTGTTTGAATCAAAACGGTGCACATATCGAGCATATTTTGTAATACCGACCTAGCTCATTAATTTTTGTATTGATTTAGGTAATTTAAATTAATATTTTTTGACACTGTTACTATGTTTGTTGCTTGGTAACAAGCTCGGTAACAAGTTAATCTTAATAAATTATATTTTTTTACAAAAAACTACGAATAATTAAAAAACTATTTGAGATAGGTATAGGAAACCTTGATATAAGTCCCTTTCAAATTTAATCCTACGTCGGTTGCCATAATAAAATTTGCCCATTGCCATTTAAAAAAAATGACTTTTTGGCATTTTTTGATTGTCATCTTCAAAAAATCGCAGCAACCATTGGAAACGTCGTTGAACATTAACCCTACAGGGAAATGATTCCTTGAACTTTAGGGAATCAACCTAAAAAAGCTCATTTACCCACTTTAAATGGTTTACGAGATATGAATTTTTAAATGAACTCCTGCAAATGCTAAATTTAAAACAAAAAGTGGCATATGTCAAAAACTATGACAGATAAGTGCTGACAGCCTGGGTGCATTATACGCAGAATTTAATGCCGAATTCAAAAATAAAATAAAAATGGGGGGTATCCATTTAAAATAACAAAGATGGCGTCAACTTCCGGTATTTCCGAAAGTGCCGCCATTTTGAAAATTGTATTTTTGGATTCGCCATGATCGATTATGACAGGAACCCAGGTTTCAAGTTTCTATCTTATTTGCAAATAAGAAATTTTCTAATGGCCGCCTTAAAAGAATCACCATGTATAATCGGAGTCCCCCGTATACCGCTAGGTGTGGGGGTGTTATGCCACTAATCATCCATGCACGAATTTGCACCACTCCCTCTTATTTTGCGCCAACACTTTTGCATCCCTCCATTCCATGTTTTTATTCTTTATGATTTTTCCTATTACACTATCCCACGTTTTTTGGTCTTCCTCTCTTCTTTTTCATTTGCACTCTTGCTTCCCACACCTTTTTAACTTGTCTATCCCTGTTCATTCTACTCAAATGCCCCCACCAACTCAACTGTCTTCTTTCTATAAACTGCAGAACCGATTCTACCTCTAAATCTTCTCTGACTTGTTCATTCCTAACTCTGTCACGTCTCGTTATCCCTTTCACTCGTCGCAAATATTTCATTTCTGTTGCTTGTATTTTACTTTTTTGACTTCTTGTCAGCACCCATGATTCACAGCCATACGTAAGTATTGGTCTATATATTGCTTTATACACTTTCATCTTCGTTGTTTTGGATACTTCTTTTTTGTTGATAAAGCTGTTGTTCATTGCTTAGTATATATAACTTTATAGTTTTCTCAATCCTCTCATTAATCTCTAGTTCTTGTCTCCCTTTTTCTTCA
Organism: Xestobium rufovillosum; assembly: GCA_963966045.1. Taxonomy (NCBI): domain Eukaryota; kingdom Metazoa; phylum Arthropoda; class Insecta; order Coleoptera; family Ptinidae; genus Xestobium; species Xestobium rufovillosum. The sequence goes on along the minus strand of OZ014492.1, from coordinate 47,740,966 downwards.
ATAGTTCACCCCCAGATATAGAAATTGACTTACTTGTTTGATCTTTACACCATCCACCATTATATTTAGATTTAACTCTTCTTCAGTTATTGTCATCACTTTCGTCTTATCTTTATTCATTAGCATACACATTTTTTTAGTTCTTCATTCCACACTGTCAAATTAGTTTGTAAGTCCTGTACACTACCTGTCACAATAACAATATCGTCGGCAAAAGCACATTCTGACATTTCAACTTTCTGTAGGTTTCTGTATCCTACATGCAGACTTTTGGCTCTTTGGTTGCTTCTTTGTATTATAATGTCATCCATAAAAGCTGTAAATAATGCTGGACTCATGACTCCTCCTTGCCGCAATCCTTCTGTTGTTTCAAATAGATCTGATCTGATATTTTTGGTGATGACACAATTTACATTATTTCTGTAAAGGCTTTTTATAGTCCTTACCAGTTTATTGTTAACTCCCCTGTTCTGTAGACTTTCCCATACTTTTTCCCTAGGTACTCGATCAAACGCCTTATCCAAATCCATAAATGCCAAATAAACTTTCCTTCCTTGTTGCTTTGTCTTGCTGATTATTTCTTTAATGGTGAATATGTGATCCTGCGTACCTCTCCCCTTCCTAAATCCGCTCTGCGCTTCCATGAGTGTCGGTTCTATAACAGGTCTCAGTCTTTTCTCCAATATTCTTTCATAGATCTTAAGTGCTGTACTCAATAACGTTATGCCTCTGTAATTATTACAGTCCTTGTTGTCACCCTTCTTAATATTCGGCACTATTTTTCCTATTTTCCAGTCTCTTGGAATTGCTTCCTCACTCCATGCTCTGTTACAAATTTGTAATAAATATTCAGTTCCTCTTTCTCCCATACATTTCATCATCTCTGTTGTCACATTATCATCTCCCGGCGCCTTGAAATTTTTTAAACTTTTAATTGCATCTTTAAGCTCTTCCAATGTTATCTCTTCTGGATATAAAATATCTTCATTTTGTTCTTTCTGAACACTTGCTTCTTTACTTTCACTTTTCTTTTCTTCTGCGATGTGCAACAAATCCTGGAAATATTGTTTCCATCTCTCCATTACCTCTTGCTCCTCTGTGACTAATTCTCCGTCTTTGTTCTTAATTGACACTGTTTGCTACGCTTTTTCTTTCCTAAGGTTCTTTAACACCTTATAGAATAGCTTTTGATTACCTTTGCTATTAGTTTCTATTTTAATTCCAAAGTCTTCCCACGATTTCTCTTTTTCTGCCGCTACCAACTCCTTGACAAGTTTTCTTTGCTCCTTGTAACCCTTATAATTTTCTTCACTTCTGTTTCCCAAGTAAGTTTTCCATTTCCTCTTTTTCAATTTTATTTGTTCTTTAATTTCCTCGTTCCACCATGCTGTTTGTTTTTTGCAATTATTTATTCTGCAGATTCCACACGCCATTTTTGCTGCTCTCAATATAAGCCCCTTGAAACTGTTCCACGCTTGATCAACATTTTCCAGATTTTCCAGTCTTAGATTCACTTCTCTATCTATTATTTCCTCGTACCTCCTTGGTATATCGTCATCTTTCAATCTGTATGTTTTTATCGTTTCAAATTTAATCTTTCTCTTACTTTCTATAATTCTCTGCTCTTTCTGTTCTCTTATCTTTGCAACCAAGAGATGATGGTCACTATTTATTTCCGCTTCTCTTTTAACCCTTACATCCATTACCATTTTTCTATTTCCTCTCTCTACCAATATGTAGTCTATTATTAATTTCTCGTTTCTATTCGGCTCTTCTCTTGTGTATTTGTGTATGTCCTTATGTTCGTATAATGTATTTGTGACCACTAGATTATTAAGCTGGCAGTATTGTAATAGTCTTATTCCATTGTTATTTCTAGCTTTTTCGCCATGCTCACCTATAGTCGCTGCATACATAATATCTTTTTTCCCTACTCTTCCATTAAAATCTCCCAATACAAATAATGTTCCTCTACTTTTTTCAGTTACTATCATTAAGTCTTCCCAAAATTTATCCTTGTTTTCCACCTTTTCATCCTCATTGGGTCCATAAACTGTTATGAACGTTTTATATGTTCCATCCTTTTCCTTCATTTCCACTACAAGTATTCTGTCTGACCATGCTTCCCATTTATTTACCCTGCTTTCCAGTTTTTTATGTATTATACAGCCCACCCCTACTGCCGCTCTTTTATTTCTGTCCACTCCACTAAATATCAAGATATGTCCATCTTCGAGTTCCAATATTCCCAGTCCTTTCTTTTTTGTTTCGGTTATAGCCAAAATATCCAAACCTGCCTTTATAAATTCTTCAGTTAATTCGTTGTCTTTGCCCTGAATACTTCGTACATTCCATGTTCCCAATTTCCAAATAAAATTTTTCTTCACATCAACTCTTGCACCTTTTTCTTGCCGGGTCGTTGCCATTTTTCCGTCCATCCTTTTTCTTGCTCCTAGTTCCGTCCGTTTTTTGAGCCACTAATATTTTCCTGTGCCTCCACCATTCGATTTTCACCTTTATTCCAAACATATCTTTTTCCGTTTATCATAATTTTCTGGTATCCAATTTTTACATCGTGATTCTTTCTTTTTTCTTCTTTAGCTAGTTCTCGTATTGTTTTTTGAATTTTTCTCTCTTGCACTGTGCAATCATCGTTAATGTACACTTTGTCTTTCAGAGTTTTTAGTTTATGCTTGTTCTTTATAATTTCAAGTTTTTTCTCAAAATTTTTCACTTCTACCACACATACTTTATCATTCAGTTTTATTATTTCTATTTCCAGATTTTACTTTATGAAATTTTCCACTGCACCATTGTTTGCTTCTTCATTACTGTTCTCTATATCTAGGCCACTAATTAGTTTATTATTTTTCCTGCTGTTCCTATCCATTTGTTCCATTTTCTCTTCCACATACTCCAGTCTGTCCATCTTCTTTCGTAGCTCATTCATCTCTTTCATTTCAGACGTCATTCCTTTCATAAATTCCCTGATTTCTTCCATATTTGTATCTTTTTTTCTCTTTTCTGGTGTTCTCAGTATTTTATTTTTTTATTTAATCTAAAAACCCTTGTACTGTTAGGTGTTGGGTGATAACAAATTACATATATTAACATGATACGTTTTACACCCTTTCACATATCTTCCCTTTCCAAATCTTCCTGTCTTGGGCTGTCTGCCTAACTTCGCTCCATTTGATTCCCCTCTTTTCTGCTGCGTGTCGCACTTGTTCTTCCCACTTCAGTCTTGGGCGTCCTACTTTATTTTTTCCCTGCACTCTAACTTCATACATTTGTTTTGCAACCCTGTCTTCACTCATTCTGTGGAGGTGTCCCAGCCATCCCAGCTGTCTCTCCTCTATTGCTTTTGTAACTGGTTTCATGCCCAGCCGATTCATAACTGTCGAATTTCTTATTCTATCTCTTCTTGTAATTCCCTCTATTTTCCTTAGAAATCTTATTTCTGTAGCTGTAATTTTGCTTTTATCTTTCTGTGAGACCGTCCAAGATTCGCAGCCATATGTGAGCGTGGGTCTTACTACTTTTTTATAAACCTGCGTCTTTATCGTTTTAGGAATTTCTTTTTTTCCTAGAAATGTCGTTCGCAACGTATTATAGATTCTTCCAACCTTTCCTATTCTCTCGTTTATTTCTTTATCTATTTTACCGTTATCTTCAATAACTGTACCTAAATAATTATAACTTTTAACTTGTTCCAATACTGTTTCTTCTAATCTTATATTCTTATTTTTCTCCTTGATTGCTAATATCATTGACTTTGTTTTATCGGTATTTATTTCCATATTTATTTTTCTCAGTTCTTCGTGGTAGATTTCTAGATTTTTTTGGAGTTTTTCTTCCGAGTCTGCTATCAATATCATGTCATCAGCGAACATTAATTCTTGAAGTGCTATTTTTTTCATCTTCCAGTTTCCTACTTTCATTACACTTCCTTTTGGTTTACTTCTCTTTATGGCATCATCTATAATTATAGAGAACAATAGGGGGCTCAGTACACAACCCTGTTTCAAACCTATCTTCGACTCAAATACAGCAGATTCATTATTGTGAGATCTTACTACGTTCCTGTTATTTCTGTATAGTGCTTTTATCATTTCTATCATACCTTTTTCAATTCCCCTCCTGTGTAAGCTTTCCCAAACGTCCTTTCTCACTACTCTGTCAAAAGCTTTCTTGAGGTCAATAAAACAGATATGCATTTCTTTTCCCTTTCTCAGCATCTTTTCTGCTAGTTGTCTTATTATAAATATCAAATCTTGCGTACTTCTTCCTCTTCTAAACCCGTGCTGTGTTTCCTCTAACGATGTTTCTAGTTCTTCTCTTAGTCTATATTCTAATATTCTTGTAAAAACTTTCCCCGGTATACTTGTTAACGTAATCCCTCTATAGTTGGTGCAATCCTTAATGTCTCCTTTCTTATACATTGGGAGTATTATTCCTGTATTCCAGTCATGAGGTATCTCTTTCTCCTGTAAGATGTTGTTCATTAAATTGCATAGCCTCTCCTTTCCTGCAATTCCCATATATTTCAACATTTCCGCCGTGACTTCATCTTTTCCGGCGGCTTTGCCCAGTTTTAATTTGTTAATTGCTATTGTAATCTCTTCCATGTTTATTGGCTATATATCCCTTCTGTCATCAAATTCTAATTCTGTTTCTTCTTCTTCTTCATATTTATCTTCATCCCTGTTAGTTTTTGTCAACTCTTCGAAATATTGTTTCCATCTTTCCATTGTTTCCATCTTTCCATTATCTCCTTTTCTTCAGTCAGTACATTCCCTTCTTTATCTTTAATATTCTTTAGTCTTGGTGGTTTCTTTTGTCTTAGTTGTTTCAGTGTGCTGTAGAATAGCTTCTGGTTCTCATAATAGTTTTCCCCTCATTTTGTGTCCGAATTCCTCCCATGTTTGTTGTTTTCTACTTTTTATTGTCTGTTTTACCATTGACCTGGCAGCCTTATAATCGTTATAAGCTTCGTATGTTCTAGTTTGTAGATATCTTTTCCATTTATGCTTCTTATCTTTAACTTTTTGTTGTATATCCTGTGTCCACCATTTACTCTTCTTTGCAAATAAGTTTGTACTCTTCGTAATTCCACAAGATTCCCTAGCTGCTCCAAGTATATTTTCTTTAAATCTCCTCCATTTTTCTTCAATTCCTGCATCCCTATTTTCCTCCTGTTCAAATCGTTTCTCTATATTTTCTTGGTATAACTTTTTAATTTCATTATCTTTCAATTTATAGCTTTTTATTTTTTCTTTTGTTATTTTTTTCCTTTTCTCTTGATTTAGGTTCTCTGTGTTTAATGCAATTTCCATCTGGACTAAAAAATGGTCACTTCCAATTTCTGCCTGTCTCTTTACTTTTACGTCTTTTATCATCCTCCAGTTTTCTGTGGGTACTATGAAATAATCGATAATGGATTTTTCATTCCTTGAATGTACTTCTCTAGTGAACTTGTGGATATCTTTGTGCATGAATTTGGTGTTAGCTATAATGAGTTCGTTACCCACACATAATTCTATTAATCTCCTTCCGTTGTCATTTTTCGCTTTTTCTCCATGTGTTTCCATGTTCTTTTCAACTCCTTTATTATCAGTTCCTACTCTCCCATTCATATCTCCTATTAATATAACATTTCTCAACCCAGAGTCGAGTTCCGCTTGTAATAATTCGAAGAACTCATCCTTTTCTTCCTTCTTTGCGTTATCATTTGGCACGTATGCTACCATGATTTTCCATAAATTTCCTTCATCTATCTTTACTTCCACTTCTAATAATCTTTCATTTATATATGTTTCTTTTGTTACGTTTTTGACATTCTCCGGTTTCACTATTAACCCAACTCCCCCCATTCCTCTATTGATTACATCTACTCCTGACCAGTATAGCCAATATCCATCTTTCAGTTCCTCTATTCCTCTACCCTTCTTTTTTGTTTCGGTTATTCCTAGATAATCTAACTTCTGCACCTTCATCTCTTCAATTATTTCATCCTCTTTCCCGTTTATACTTCTTACGTTCCATGAACCAATTCTTATAATGTTCCTTCTTTTTTCCCCTGTCTTCCGGTTCTTATTTGATTTTCTCCTGTTTTCTTCTTCAATTATCTTGATTTCTGTCGATTTGTTCCTATCGCCGGATGTTTGTTTCCGGTTTGTTGTCCTTTTCGGTGTCAGCATTTTCTTATAATATGTGATAAATTTTTTGGTTATTTGATCCATTAACCCCATCTCGTTTTCCTGTTCTTTGCCTGTCCGTCGCCTTTATTTGCCCACGTTTTTCACTTTCTAGTTTTTTGAATTCTGTGCTGGTTGGGGAGGGTTCTCATTTGCCTCAGTTAGTGTTTTTTCTCTTCTATCCCATATCCACTTCCTGCCATTTATATACATCCTTTGATAGCCTATTTTTACCTGATTTCCCTTGTCTTTCTCCAATTTTGCTCGATCTCTTATTTCTTTTTGTATTTTCCTTTCATTCTGGGTCAGGTCGCTATTTATAAATATTTTATTCGTCTTCAGATATGGTGTTTTTCCCTTCCTTCTCATTACTTCAATTTTCGTTTCGAAATTGTCCAATTCAATAGTACACAGGTGTTGGTTAATTATATGGCATGACTTAATTTCCGTTTCAATTTCTAGGTGATTTTTAAATAATCTTTCCACTCTTTCCTTCATTATTTGATTGTCTGTTGTGTCAATATTGATTCCAGATAACAACAAATTATTTTTCCTCTTATCTTTCTCGAATTTCTCTAGCTTTTGTTCCACTAGCTCGAGATGATCTACTCTTGTTTTCAATTTGTCCATTTCTGTATTCATCTTTACATTTTCTTGCTTTAAGAGCTTTATTTCTTCTTTATATTCTTTGTTCTCTTTTCTAATTTCCTTTAATTCCCCCCACATACCTTTAATCATGTCCTTTACCTCCTCCATGTCCCCTAGATTTTGACTAGTACTGCTTTTCTTGGTTGGTGTTCCCTGTATCCTTTTGCTTCTTTTAAAAGCCTCTGTTTCGAATACCTCTTGCCTTTTCCTCTTGTTATTTTCGTCTGTAGAGTATTCCGACCCGCTGTCTTCTGAGATTTCTTGATTTTCTTTAGACGCCATCAGTTTATGTACCTGTTATCTTCCAGTACTTGTGTCTATATGGCGAAAAATGCTTATCGGTACTTTGGGTTGCCTACTCAGCTAGCGCCAGGCGCCATATCCCAGGTCGACCCTTCGAAAAATATGTCGCCTACCAGCTGATTTCGGATAGCCTCTAATAATTTACTACGAAAAATAAATAAATCAATTACCGTTGTTTTCGTCGTCTACTAATAGCAACAATGCGGAGTGCACTTCCCTCTGCCTGTAAATCACAAAATTGTGGCCCGTTAATTACTCGATACCCCCGAAATTCGGCTTAGTTATCGGAGCATTCGAAACCACTTGTTTAAATGGCGCTTCTTTGCTTTCCGCGTTTCTTTTCCGTTTACTTTCGTCCGTCGAACACTCAGAATGCTCGTTACTATCTGTATCTATGCAACTCTCTTTACTCGTCATCCATATTTTGCGTTGCCTACCTCTCCGGCGAATACAGCCGTCGCCCAATTCGACCTTTTTAGAACTCGAAAGCAAACTTTTTATCTCGTCCGCTATTTATTTCTTTTTTTGTTTCCCTTTTTGTCTGTTCTCTTTGCTATTTATTTTTAAGAATATTAATTTACTGTTTTCAGAAAAAATAAACTGTTTACTGACCAAGAACGTGCACACATGAAAAAATAAACCTGATTATGACGAGCACTGCAAAATATGTAGAGCAGACAACATTCAACCTGTTTTCATTAAAATGACAATATCAAATAATGAAATTATTAATAAGAAACAAAAAGGCGATCAACAAGGAAAGACTGTATCTCTTAAATGCGTTACTTACTTGGAAGTAATCTCTGCAAGTTTAGTTCTCACAATTTCCAAATTCTTATCGATTTGGGTCTTGTTAACTTCGTAGACTTTCGGAAGCGTGAAGAGTGCCACCCATGCTTTAAAAAAACAATAAAATAATTAGACTAAGTTTGCAAAATGCTTGCGAGCGCATAACTAAATGCTTACCAATAATAATGAGCGTCATGCCGTTGAACCAAGACCCCAAGTACGTCAAACACCAGAGGAGTACACCGAACTTGATCGAATCGACAAGGTCTTCCACCAAAAATAGTCGGCGCAGTTCCGACACTCCCGCATTTATATGAGCAACTGCTACTTCTGACACTTCCTTGACCTTCTCTTGGGGCAGCGCCACATCACTCTCCAAGTATTCTCTGCGAGAGAAAAGATGTAATCTTGCCTTCAATTTGCGATAAACTTACTTGAACGGATGCCCATCTCCAGTCTTCTGAACAGCTTGTACGATAGTCTTGTAGACCCGGAAAGATATCGTACCGGTAAGTGCAACTAAGGAAGCGTAAGCTACGACGCTGATTAGTGAGAAATAAGTGAGGGCCAGCAGAACGATGAGAACTCCTGCAAAGACCGGTCCAGATTTCTTCGGATCGCGCCAGTAAATTAGACTTTCCACTGTAACAAACAGAAAAATACTATTCTTTCAGTCTGCTCTGCTTGTGCAAGTGTTGAAGTCAATATGCTTCTAACACAGCCCCACAAAACCTCCGAATGAAAATTGTTCCGACAGAGGAGTTACATGATTTTTGTGCATCGAGGATTTTGACTCATGGAAGTGAATCTTGGACACTGAGCAAGGTCAAAGGCAACCAGAAGTGTATCGTTCATGGAAACTATGTTATTAAAAACACCCTCCACCATAAATTGGTAAAATGGAATTTGATACGGAATTTGATTATATACGTAAATATATAAATTTATTATTAACAATATGCATTAAAATTTCTATTACAAACATATTTATATGTAAGGTCACAAATGTCAGATACCTATTCAATAATTTGAAGGAATTAGGATACCATTTGCCAAAACTGAAAACTTTCATCAAGAAAACCACATAAACTGAATACACTTAGACTTAGATGTACGTAACAAAATAGAAATAAACAATAGGTAAAATAATACCTGTTGCTGGTAACATTTTACAACAAACAGCGCAATTTTTAGGACACCTGCGTGGCTTACACGTTACAAATTGTACAATTAACTACGAAACGAAACAAATTTGCACCTATTTTATATTACTATGCAGTTTATTCCCGCGCATTTACAACCTATTGTCGGAAATATAGCACATTTTTGATGGTGTGCAATACAATAATTAAAATATTCCGTTACTACAGAGGTAATGTTCCCGCTGCGGAAAATACTGATTTAAAAAACCAAGCACCAGAATTTTAAAATAAGTCGCAAAATATTCTCGAGGATTTTCCTCGGGGGGAAAAAGTTATCACCTACTTATTGAACGTTCAGAACTTCAAAACACAATGGAACAGTCGCGAACGAAAGTTCGTGATAATAGATTAATCTAATACTAAATACTGTCTGCACATGAATCACGAAAGTCCTAAGTATTGCAGGTGATGATCAACATCAATAATTACAAGGTCGGCCGTGGGCGGGGAATAAAATTCATAGCACTCGTTTTTCCTTCCAAGTACACACGCATGAATAGAAATTTGCAATTTCCAAAATGTTGATTTCTTGTCAAGATGATGACAAACAAAACACCTACCCTAGAAAACAAAGTTAGGTATTATGCGCTTCACAGGAGAACGGACAGTGGCGTACAGACGTCTATTCTACTCTTGCATACTAACTAGACAGTTCCAATAAATTACTCATCGGGCCCTAAAATTAAACTAAACTAAAGCAAGATTTTTATACTATGAGATATCATGTAATGGTACCCCGAAGTACTTAGTACTACAGACAAATTCGTCTGTGCCAGTAAGTACATATTATATTCATGCCTTAAGAACGAGCATTAAATATTGTAAGTAATCGATACGCTTCTTATGAGGTCATCAGAGTTCAAAAGTGGAGAAAATATGTCATTATATATAGCTATAATCAGCTATTAATTGGAGGTTATCAAACGATGTGTAACAATCCGTCTAAGTGACTTTGTTTTTTAACTGGAACAACCTGCATTTGAGTCCATTATTGGATTAATAATTGATTTTGCTCAAATGCACATTTTTGACGTTATGATGGGCGTTTCCTAGAAGATTTTGGCAGATGTAGAGAAATTTTGAAAAGTAGAAATCTTCCAAATGAATGAATGCAATATTAAAAACATTAAATATTGTACGATTATACCAGGTATACCCAGCTTCCTGACCAAGTTAGAAAATTTCAAAGTGTCAAAACTTTCTTATTTCAAATTGAGGCATACAATTTATATGTCATAAATTTCCGAACTTAGAGAACTTTACGGGACACCTCATATTACGTAAGTAGATGGCTTATTGGCGCATGCGTAAATGCTATACCTAGTTTTGCTCGGGATGGAATAATACCCTGCATAATAACTACGTAATCCCTCATAATACCCCTGAAATACCCGTAATACCCATAAAATACCCGCAATACCCACAAAATTCCATTAATATCTTTGTAATACACCTATACTACCCCTAAAATGCCTAATACTTCCATAATTTATTGTTTAAAGCGAAGTTCAATTTCCAGTTTGTAAAACCAGGTAACAAATTTTCAGTTTCTCAATTTCTATTCCAAATCCAACATAACTACACAGTATTTTTTACTTTAATTTTTTCCGTAATTTAACATTTTCAAAGCGAAATGTAGCAAAACGGATACGTAATCGAAAATTCTTGCAGAAGTTTGACAGAAAATTTAGCTTGCTGCAAAACATTGCAGAGTTCCACATACTGACGTCACTAAGATCACTACCAGTGGTCCCCAAAAGATGCGCAATGACTAACCAGGTTTTATAGTAAACCAAGAGTGAATAACAAGGCAATATGGTGTTGAATGAAGATGAACTGAATGGCGGAAGGATGTAAAGGAGAGAAATGAAAAAATAAAGGAAGAGAATTCTAATAAATTATCTAGGTACCTAGGTAGAAAAGTTTTGCGCTTTTAGGGGTTATGTTATTAAAATTACATTTTCCCTTGCCGTGTTACTTTCCAAACAATGAAACTAAACAAATTACTAGACCTATCTGCATACTATCTAGTTTGAATGCAGAAACAAACAACGCAAAAAGCGGAGAGTTCAACTTCCACCATATGTGCTGAACTATCTAGTATACCTAGATTATATGTAATAATGTAATTTATGTTACCAGATCCCCGTTCAGGTAGAGGTTCTTCCTGTTGCTGATACCTGCTGTTTTGTCTGCGAACCATTTCTTTAAAAAAAAACTCGGACTTGCTAATTCACAAAGGAAGTACGAAGCAGAGACAACATACGAAGTACCTAACCTAGATACCGTAACCGCTCACACATAAACGTAACAACTAAATAAAGATAAAAAAAGTATACACGAAGAGTACGCAACGGTAGCGTTGGCTTACACGTCGCAAACGCATTCTATAACTCTGTCCCTGTCTTACAAACACTATTATATTGCGGAACAGCGGGAAAGGCATGACCAAATGCAAGTTCAATTTTCAAGTTCTGCCAGGTAGAAGCAGAAACGCACGCCTTTCGTTCTTGCGACTTACGGTGATGTGGCAGATGCGTCGTATTGCGTAGGTATAATAGAAGCTTTGGAAAAGAACTCCTGTAAGTAAATAAGTTACCTACTTAGTACTTTTTATTCCGATAAAAAACTGAGAAGCAACTAGCATGGATAGTTATCTAGGAATGCATCACGAAGATTACGTCGGAATTCAGACGACACTTTGATATAGGGGAATCTCAACTTTAACGTTAATCAACGCACATCTTGTCCTGTAGTAAAATTAAAATGAAAAAAAAATGGCCCAGGACTTGATAGGCAACGAATTGTATAAACATGGGCACGAAATTTTAAAATGAAGTCCGTTATAACAAGTGGTTTTAAAAGAAATTTGACATCGACAGTTCTGAAGTCGTCACGGTGTCAGTTTTTGACAAAATTTGACTGCAACTGTCAAATTCGAGAAATACAATACTTGAGGATCCAAACAAGCCCCAAACTTCCCGAAGAGTAGGTACCTACATTTTTTTTCATTTTCGGTGCCAACACGTAATTTAAATTTTAAATAGCTTGGCCCATTCGATTTGATCTCCGAAAAACTCGAGTCGGTTGTTGACGCGGTCCACTATTTATAATCCACGAAAAATTCTGACAATACAGAAATAAAATGCACCGTATAGCAATGTAACGAATACCTTCGAATATTTTCTATTTATACGTACACCGTATAATATTTTGAATTATTATTAATAAAGAGTACCTGCAAAAGTCATAATATACATCTAACAAAAAACGGTTCCGTAGAAATTCTTCGATAAACGTTACGAATTTATTTACAACTTTGCATTTTGTACGCTATCCACAGTGTATTGTATATTTGCAAGTTAGCAAGTTATAAATCGATAGAAAAGTATGGGCCTTATAGGGGGGCATGTAACGAAACCCGAGGGTCACGAAAATTGGACATTGTAAAATCGCTACCTGAAGAACCTAAACGCAAAGTCATACTGAAATGTACGTTTTAAGTGAAATAAAAGTACTGTCGAATAAAACGCAAGCGCCCAAGATGCAGCGACCGGAAGTGCGTCGAAATGACACGGTAAAACAGGCTAAAAATCGGCGCCCGCGCGCGTACCTCGCTGCACTCTCCGTAGTATAACTTTGTAAGACTTGATACCCCGTATACTATTCCCAGTTTCTTTTCGATGTTGTTTTCATCTCACCAAAATATCCTCGAAAATATAACTGGCATAACTTTATTAAATCCAAAGATATTTAATTTTCAAAACACCTCCACATCTGTCAAAAACTTCAAAAACATGCATGTAACTCAAAAAGTACGCAACTTAGTCAAGAAATCATCCAAAACGACCTCATGCTGAAATCACTTAGGGAATTCAAAAAAGCAACAAACACATCAGGTTGTTCCGTTAAAAAAAATAAGTAAAATGTCGGGGGGGAAATAGGGTCACTCTGTATTTATAAGTTAAAACCCCTACTAGGTGGATCCACCGTACTATCATTACGTATATTCTACGCAAAAATGGTTACTTTAGCAACCTTGAATGCAAAATTATTTTTACACGAAATGACACATTTTCAAGTATTTTAGCTAATTACGCGATATGTTTATTTTCTTTTTAATGCGCAAATACGACTTAGCCTATTTATGTATTTAAAAATCTTCACAAACTGTTCCTTTTGATTTTCCACATCGGTGGTTTTTTGGCACAGCAACTTCAATAAATGTGCCTAAATATATTCATTTGTAAAAATACTATGGCACAATTAAATATTAGGTTAGGTATATGCAAATTTTGTTACCCAGGTCATTGCATTTTTAGCCAAAATCACACACAGAGATAGAAACAACGCCAAGGTTACATCACCGCATCAAATCCGTTTCCATCTATAAATAATAACTCTATGACGTCCCGTGCGCTTCATAAATCGACCAATTGCTTAAAACCGGGCAAAAAATAACGTAATTTTAAGAACTCGAACAAATGCAAGAAGTCAAACCAAGAAGACACCTACTGATTTGCTGGCTCTGTGGTGGGAACTTCAATCAAAGCCACAACACACAACCACCGGGAAGATCCGGGCACGGGGAAAAATCGCAACACTCGCCAGCGGCAGGAACGGCCGATCGGAACTAAACGGCGGCCGTCTTGCCTCCGCAGAGGGGGCCACCCACACATGCCAAACTAAAAATGAAACCACCGACCTATGAGCACGCATCACACACTTACATTGCTCCCTGCGTATCTCCAAGAGCTCCATAATGCTGCTGCCGCCACAGAGAGGTTACCAGTGTCAGACGACGAATGCCCAGAATCCCTGGACGCCGAACACACTTGGCAGGATGCCCGCTTCTACACGCTAATTTTGCACACACAGCGACTGCAGGAAAAACGGACGCAGAAGTTGGTTTCAAAACGCGCGCGTTACCGTCGTTTTTTCTTTTCTCAAACGAATTCTTCAGCTCACGACGTAAATACCATAATAAGCCACCCTTCGGGAAAGGGCGCTCCGGGCGCAGACTCGGCGGCCCTCTGGAACGTTCGGAGGAAATCAATAACGACGCCGCGACGAAAGTGTAATGTCAAAGAACTTCAAGGATGTCTTCCTAGTAGCATAAGGCGCAGCAATGATTTTTTGGGTCGTTTCACCTTTACCCACCTGCAATGAGGTGTCGTATTCTCGATGTCAGAGGAACTGGAATGTTTTCTTATTGGGAACAACAGATTGGGGCCAATCAACCCTACGACGAATAAATTATTGATTCTATTATGGATAAATCCATAAATCTTCCGTTGGTCAGATAGGAATCCTAAAAGGACTAAAATATCCCACAATCAGACAGTTTTTGGCATCAACGTGTGGTGTGGCATTTTAAATGGGACTTGAGTAGGGCCCTAATTATTTGATTTGACGTCGTTACAATTTGTGCATCTACCATAATGGAACAAATTTTGAAAATTTGCTTTAATTCTATTTCTTCTTCTGCGTCAGGAACAAAATTGTCATATGAGCAAAATTTAATTTTTGCCAAGTAAAAATACCTACTTTGCCGTATAAGAACTGTTTGAATCAATTGTTCAGCCCTCTGCCCTAGCCAAATTTCGACCCACTTCCCTTACCATTTTAATCAATACATTTAATATTCGCCTGGTGCAACAAGCATCACAACTTCTAATGGCAATGCAAATTTACGCTTCGGCGTTTTTTCACCTTGTCACTATTACCAAACAACAGTCCATTAGTTGAATGATGTAAAGTAGTGCTAATTAAGTAAGAGGTCACACGCTGAATATACACGTCAAATGATGGCTACAAAATGGAAAACAAAATTTCTACAAGTACCTGAGCACATTCAGAAAATATTTCTTTGCAACTGGATGGTTCTCTAAATTGATATTAAAGATTCCTTCTCACTTGTACTTACATAGAAATTGATAGGTAAATGTATTGTGCCCATGTGCTTTCGGAGTCTGCGCAGCAAGGTATAGTGGGCGAGATAACCAGATAGCTAAAATTTTTTGATAGCACCCGTAAAATAAAAAATCCAGCAACAGCTTTAGAAACCCGGCGTGTATCCGCTTCGTTAAATAGGCACTGTATAATACGAGAGCTCCCTGGTATCACCAGATTTTTATATTTTTTGTATATTATATTGCCTTTTTCTTAACATATTGATTTCTTTCTCAATATTATATATTGACATTTTCCTAGTATATTCGGGTTTTCTCAACATATTGACTTTTTTCTCAATATATTGACCTTTCCTCAATACAGATATTTACTTTTTCTCTCTATTCTCAATATATTGACTTTTTTATCAATATACTGACATTTTTCTCGATATATGTAGTAACTTTTTTATGCAATCGCGCCGAGGTTGTCGCAATTTATTAATTTATCTTACTGCTAACAATACTACGGAAGCGTTCTGGGGTCATGCATAATGATTTATTTTCTCAATATTTTAAGAAATCATTCAATATACCTAATGAAATTTCACTTCTGAATATAATATGGAGAAAAATCTTATATGATTTTTGTATTTCCCAATAAAATAGACTAGCTAAGAAATCAGTCCAACGCGTATTTGTGTGTATGGTACGGAAGCGTAGGAAGCACGGAAGCGTTCTGGGGTCATGCATTTTCGCTTTTTATAATTTAATATATTGGAGAAAAATCCAATGTAATGATTTATTTTCTCAATATAAAGAAATCATTCAATATAATGAAGTTTCAGTTCTGAATATACGGAGAAAAATCTAATATGTATAATGACTTTTTATTTCTCAATATATTGAAAAATCCCAATATGTACCTATATTGGATTCTTTTTTCTATATATGATGGATTCTTTTTCAATATCCATTATATCGAAAAACAATTCATTATATTGAAAAAAGAATCCATTATATTGAAAAGAGTCCAATATATTGAGAAATTTTTCAATGTACATATTGGGAAATAAAAAATCATTATATTAGATTTCTTTTCCATACATTTAGAACTGACACTTCATTATATTGGATTTTTCTCCTATATATTAAATTATAAAAAGCGAAAATGCATGACCCCAGAACGCTTCCGTTTCCCAATATATCAAGAAAAAACAATAAATTAAATTTCTATTTCCGAATTACGGAAGCGTTTTGGGGTCATGCATTTTCACTTTTTATAATTTAATATATTTGAGAAAAATCCAATATAATGATTTATTTTCTCAATATATTAAATCATTCAATACAATGAAGTTTCAGCTCTGAATGTATGGAGAAAAATCTAATACTTATAATGTTTTTTTATTTCTCAATATATTGGGATTCTTTTTTCAATACATATAATATGTAATGGATTCTTTTTTCAGTATCCATTATATCAAAAAGATAATCCATTATATTGAAAAAAGAATCCAATATACATATTGAGAAATTTTTCAATATATTGAGAAATATGTTGCGAAATTTTTCAATATATTAAGAAATTTTTCAATATTATATGTATTGTGAAATAAAAAATCATTACCTTACGGAAGCGCTCTGGGGTCATGCATTTTCACTTTCTTAAATTTAATATATTGGAGAAAAATCCAATATAATGATTTATTTTCTCAATATATTAAGAAATCATTCAATATAATGAATTTTCAGTTCTGAATGTATGGAGAAAAATCTAATATTTTTTATTTCTCAATATACTGAAAAATTCTCAATATATTGGATTATTTTTTCAATGTAATGGATTATTTTTTCAATATAATGAATTCTTTTTTCAATATAATGAATTATTTTTCGATATAATGGATATTGAGAAAATAATCCATTATATTGAAAAAAGAATCGATTATATATTAAAAAAGAATCCATTATATAGAAAAAGAATCCAATATGTTCAAAATTTTTCAATATATTGGGAAATAAAAAATGTTTTAAGCAAAAGTTGTTAGGTTCGATCTAATCTGTAAATGGAAAATATTTTCAGTTATACAGTTTGTCCCAGTGAAAGGTGCCGGACTATCCCATATTTTGTTTGTCTCTCGAATTCCACACTAAATTATAAATATAAATTGTAAGGAAACCATATAATGAGAAAAAGTCAATATATTGAGAAAACCTGAGTATACTAGAAAAATGACAATATATTGAGAAAGAAGTCGATATGGTGGGAAAAAAAAGAGATTAAAATACAAAAATCTGGTGACACCAGGGAGCTTTTGTAGTGTACCACACAAACACAATTAGAAAATAAAAAAAAATCAAACCAATAGCAAATAAGTTTTTAATAGCAAACTAACAACTGTTGGTTATATCAGGAGCGGATAAATTGCCACCCATGTGTCGCATACTGCGCGTGCGCTCGAGACCTGGCGACATTCTGAACCATGGCTTGTTCAAATAAATGTGGTGAAAATAGAATTTCTTTTGCAAATGTCCATGCATTTTATGATTGTATGCGATGCAAAAACAATGAAAGCACAAGCACAATAAATCATTGAGGCGCCACCAGCCACCACTCCTTGATCGAGATTATCTCGAAAGCTTTTTCAGATAGGTCTTTCACAGGAAAATACTTCCTCACCCGAGAGTTTCTCTGACAGTATAAATTTAATTTTATACAAAATCAGTGCAATGGAGAAAATTCGATTTGCAAGAACCAAAAGAGAAGTAAGTCACTAAAATTACAAAAATTAAGTCTTATATTCCATGAAACTCTTGATGAAACTTAGTATTCTAATCAACAATTAATAATTAGTAACTTTTGTCATACGGTGTTTTTCGAATTTTAGTCAATGTACGTAGAAAAATATGCAATGCGGGTATACACAAAAAGGCCTAACAAAAGTTACAACACAACATCGACAATCTTACCTTTAGGGTTCAACCTTTCTGGGTGAAACCAGGTGTCTGTAACGAAAAACAACAATAATTATTTTCTGCGAGCAAGTTCTGCGGGCAATGACTTCATTTTAGAAAATATATCCCCAATGGATAGTTCTGGAACGAAACCAAATTTGACAAAACAAACCAAGTTGCATCACTGCCCCCTAAGAAAAGTTACGAAAGGGACGGCACTGCCACAATCACAGCGTGATGTGCTTAGCGTGTGATACAAAAATGATTCAGTAATTTATCTTTGGAGAACACAGATAAGAGTACAGAATACTCCAGGGCATAATCTAAAGTAGCCAAAAACTAATTTTAGGAACCTACTAAGCTGTCTGGCGACAATAAAAAAATACGCGTTTTAAATGGGGAAGTACGAAACGTAGGCACGTCTTTTAATTTAATTTTATCTCAGTGCGTTGCAGAAAAATTACAAAGATAATACAAGTACTAATATTGTGTGCAACTTGCGCCATATCGGCTGCGTCAATCGTCAAAACAAAAAGCCAGCTGATTTGAACTGCACAAATAGAAACCTAAAATGGCCTCTCCTATTCGCCCTTCCGAAATTAATGTGCTAGATTTTCAAAGCAAAACTTGCCAAATCTGTGGTTGCTTATTCCATTTTTGTTATGTAGTAATGTTAGTGCGCCACTGGACCGGAATGACATTGAAATTGTACCTGTCTGTTACACTAGTTTACTGTTGATATAAATAATATTATATACAATTATCAAATTTACGCATTAGGAACATAGAACAATTTTATTGTGGTAGGTTAATCAAAACACAAAGTCATCATTATCCGTGACGAACAAAAGCGTTGAACAAACAGTGAAATTTTCCGTGGTCTTTGTTCGACAAATTTAGCCCCTTTTTTCACATTCCAGACACCCTTGTGAAGGTCGCTATACTTACGGGGACTGAACATAACGCACAGCAAAGATCTGCCCTGGCACGTATCCCTCGATTTAATTTCTTGAACTTTATTTAATTCCGTGGTGACACCGTTGATTACATCGTTCACAACCGAATTGGCAACGTCCTTTATCGATTCTTTACCGTCTTCCATTTCATACAAACTTTGATTACTTCAGAAACGAACTTTCAAACGTACTAATATAGATGTGGGTGTCAAAGAGGGCCGACGCGACGATCACTAACAGCAACTTTATAAAATGTGAACAAAACCACTACACTATGCCGCATGCGGACTTGCGGACCCGTGCCGTGTGCGAGGATACACTGGGCAAGCGTTTGAAATATCGACCGCGGGTCTACATTTTAGTCTCCGTTATTATTTTAGATAGGGCCTGCATGGACTTAGAACTATGCCCTCAAAGACAAAATAAATAATTGGTAATAGTGACTGCACCAATTACTCAGCACAAGTAAAGCAGACGTGGCCTTTTTGATGGACGAATTTCAAAACCTTGGGCAATAACTGCCCCGGAGCGAAGGTCATACGAATCAAATTTTCTTTCCCTATTCATACAGAGATTTACCTGTGGGTGGAAGATTACTCAGTTATGAGAGCAGACAAAAACTTGAATTAATTTCAGACGTACTTACTTCTAAAAATGTTTTCAATCATACGAGGTGTGTCCAAATAGTGTAAGGAATAGGAGAGATAGGATGGTAGGACACCTTCTGAGGCACGAAGGCTTAGTTCGCGACATAATAGAGTCAGATCGTCAGATGTCAGAGATAGGAATAAAAATAAAAAGATTAGACTATACTGCTCTCAAATAGTTAGGGATGTAGGATGATTATTATTATTATTAAATGTAGGTGAACAAATGAGAATGTTTGTGGCACAAAGCGGAACAAGCGAATACGACTCTAATTCGCTAGGTGTAGATTTCAGATTTTTATATTGCGATTTTGTAATATTCTCAACTCCCTCATAACTTTCTTGCAATATGGAACAAACGAACATTCTTGAGGCACAAACGTTTTTGATGCAAGCACTACACGATACGATCGAAATTTTGGGGGTTCCCAAAATTGGGCGCCAGTCTCGGGACGTCCCACGAGATCGAAATCCCACGAAATCGAAGTCCCATGAGATCGAAATCCCACGAGATCGAAAAATTCCGTAACTCGGGGAAAATGCTGGTAAAGTGGCAACATCGCTTGTAAAGAAAAGTATTTTTGTCTCATCAGATCGAAATCCCACGAGATTGAAATTAACTTCTGCCCTTATCTGTGCAAGGCGGCACAATTCTATTACTAATAAGAAAATACGAAAACGGTAAGGAAAATGAACGGTTTCGACATTTTATGAAATGAATACAAAACTAGAGAAAATTTCTCTATTTCATTAATTTTGAAAAAATGATCAGAAAACATTGCTTTTATTTACTGTAATTTCTTACATCCCAGTAAATAATTTTTTCAATCAATGGGGAAATTATCCCTAAATTTTCTTGAAAATTACTTTTGAGAAAATTAAACCGATTGAAAAATAAGGCCATAAATTTCCAGAGAGGTACGGTTCTTGTCACAACCCGTAAACCAGAAATCTCTGCGGAAGTAGACAATTTATCAAGATGTTTTATACTAAATAAATACTAGAGTATTATTATCATTAAGCAACTCGCTTGTTTTAAAGTTCTAATCATCTGTCAATCTGGCGTTTATTATTGCTTTTCAGGTTTAAATTTTTGTATTTTTTACGTTTTATTCACGAAATAAAGAACAGACTTACATCAAATAATTTGTGGCATCAAGTGACAAAATGTTTTATTCACATTGAAGTCGTTTATAACAGGTATTGAAAAATAGGTATGGAGAACCATACATGACTTCCATGTTCATTGTATATAACAAGAGAACACTTAAAACAATAATTTTCTGTTTATTATCGGCAATTTTACGAACGATTGGTTTAGTAATCACGAGTATCTAGCAAATTGGCACTATTGTAGGATACTGTCTATACAATAATTATAAACCCTAGAGCATAAACTATAATACTGACATATCTAAAAGAAGAAACATTTTTGCAAAATTTCTTAAAATACGAAAATTCTTATCATCATAAGGTTCTCAGTCCGAAGACTGGTTGGACGCGTACCTCCATTCTTTTCTATCCTGAGCTAACCTACGCATTTCCCTAAAAGTAGAACATCCTACATCCCTAACTATTTGAGAGCAGTAGTCTAATCTAGGCCTACCCCTACCTCTTTTTATTCCTATCTCTGACTCTAGTATGTCACGAACTATTCCTTCGTGTCTTAGAAGGTGTCCTACCATCCTATCTCTCCTACTCTTTATTGTTTTCCATACCTTTCGCTTTTCCCCAACTCTTTCTAATACTTCCCTATTGCTAACCTTATCTATCCACGGTATCTTCATCATGCGTCTGTAGCACCACATTTCAAACGCTTCTACTCTTTTTCTATCCGCTTCTCCTATTGTCCAAGTTTCGCACCCGTATAATGCCGTACTCCATACATACGACGTTAAGAGTCTCTTCCTAGTCTCTATATTAACCGTTCTCGAGCATAACAGTTGTTTCTTTTTGTTAAACGCAACTCGGCCCTGCGCCATTCTTTGTTTTATATCTTTAGTGCTCCTACCGTCTTGAGTTATTTTACTTCCTAAGTAGCAGAAATCCGCGACCTCCTCTATCTTCTCATTTCCAATTTGTATTTCCATTTTAGTTCTATTTTCACATCCCCTACATACATTCTTAAATAAATTTTATTTGCTTTGGTCAAATAACATCTTCATTACATGTGCGTCCTGCTTTTCCTGAAGGCTAAGAATGTTCATTAGTCAAAGGCAAATCAGAAAATTTCGGTTATAGCATCAAGGTTGCTATGACACAGAAGTGTCGAATTTATAATGGGTAATAACTTAATAAATAACTTAATAAATAATTGAGTTAGGGGAATATTGGAAGAAACCTAACAAAATAACAAAAGTAGGCAAGTAGGCAACATTTTTTATCCAAACATTTTTTCATATTTCTAATAGTTTAGCCGCAATATTTATTTGCAGATTTTAAATGTTGATAACAATTGAACGCCTAACTTAATTATCACCAAAATCAATAGTCCTTGCTGAGACGCATTTTTCTAAAAAAATAATTAAAATCGGTTAGTTTTTACGGCAGTTATCGATAGCCAAAGAAATCCGGGCACACACACGCACCTAAACACCCCCACGCACGCACAGACACGCAGCTAAAAAAACTTTTTCTCGATGTTTTGAAGCTAGTACAATACGAATCTGAGCTTATCTGGGACACGAATTTTTGTCGGTAATACAATACTTCCATTTCCTTATACGGAACATGGAAGTAAAAAATACAAACTTATTACCTACCTAGGTATACCAATTTTAATACCAAATAGAAAACATCAAATTGATACACCCACTGACACATTGTGATAAAATTCGAAGTGCCTTGTGGTCAATACTCATCAGTCACAGCCAAAGTGAATTCACTTTTGTCACAGCCATACTATAGCCGTATTTTTGCGATGCAGCGCCTTTTTCCGTTATCCGTTTTACTCTCTTAATAAAAATCAGGGCATTAGCTTGGTTTACTGTAAAGGATGGTTGGTCATGGTCATGGTCATTGCGCAGCTTTTGGGGACCACTGGAATGGGACATACTGACGTCAGTATGTAGAACTCTGGGGGTGTTTTGTCGCGAACTACTGTATTTTTCTAAAATCGCCGATTGCCGTCACGCCAGCGCCGTCAGCCGTCAACGGCGCTGCGTTTATTTATATCCCAACTAGGTTTTGCTAATGCAAATGTTTTAGTCTGCTATTATTCTCTTGTTTTCATTAGTAATCGAGGATATTCTTTAAACAAATACCTTTCGTGACGGGCCAGCAGACATAACACATGGAATGCAAAATTCTGTAAATTACAATAAGCTTTAGAAGAAAAAAGAAAAAGGATCCACTTGGATTGGAACAAAAACTCCCCGCGCATCTTGGAAGTGCCCGCGCCTTTCATTACTGCGCTAAGCCTGTTGCTTGCATGGCATGAAGCTTAACAGTCCGTTAAAGCGCGTAAAAGTGGAAGTGGACTACTTGGCAAAACCTAGTTAGGATATTAAATAAACGCAACGTCACTACGAGCAATACCGTAACGCAGGGTTACTTCGCTCATGGGTGACTTTACACGGAACCACGTTTTAGTGATTTTCTTTTTATAAATCTGAAGTTGGTAGCAATCGACCGTCCAAATAAGCGGGATATACAAATTAATACGTGGGGCAGTCTGTCTGGGGCACAACAATTGGCGAGACTTTTATAGTATTCGCGTAGTGTCAGATAGTGTAAACATTTAAAAACTTCATAAAATTCGTAGTAGCAACTGCTAAGAGTTGTAGAGAATATAATAATATATGTAGTTTAGTGAGTTTAGCTTTCATCTGCTTAGGTTATTAGTACATTGTCTTGGGATTATGTAGCCATAATAATCGTGTTCCAGAATTTTTTGCTGCAAATATTTTATATACCAGAAGATGACTGGGAGGGCGACTGGGAGGAACAAAATGATACCTACCTATATCTAAAAATTAACGTGACATTTTCTTCCGGATTTTATTAAGATAATTTATATTTATCGCCATAAATAAATACATTTTTCTATTAAAAAGTAGAACAAGCGAAAATAAGTAAATTATTATTTATTACTATTTGTTTAGAACCAACAATGGAAACAATTCGCCATCCAATGTAGAACGCTGAAGAAGGGCAAGTTGCACCAGACAATTATTAGTGTGGAGCAGTTATTATGTGGATCATGAAAAATTATTTTTTAACTGCGGTCACTCTATTTGGGGTTAGTGTGGAGAATATTCATATAATCATTATAAAGGTTGTAAATACACCATAAAAGTGGCGCGTCACAAACGTCAGATTTTCATTCCAAACAAAACAAAGCCACGTGCTTTCTGACGTTTTAACCTAACCTCTGCAATATAATTATAGTTGTTTTCAAGTTTTTACACGTAAGCCCAAGACACAAATTGAAAATAAACTATTTTCACTGCAAAACGTCCATTATTATATTGCAAAAACTAGTTTAAGACGTTGTAAATAATATCGATAAACGTCAAATGGCACTTGCTTTTATTTTGTTTGGAATGAAAATCTGACGTATGGCGGAGGCACTTAATGTCCTGTATTGTGAATAATTTATATAATTAGAAGTGTGTGTGCCGCTTCGTAATATGTGTAAAACGAACTACACCAGTTCGTTTCGATTTCGTAGATATCCGAGCTCTCCCGTGATACGCGCTGTTGCCATTTTACTAGCGCTGTCCCCGAGTTACGGAATTTTTCGATCTCGTGGGACTTCGATCTCGTGGGATTTCGATCTCAAGGGACTTCGATCTCGTGGGATTTCGATCTCGTGGGATGCACCAGCCAGTCTTCATTCACCCCCTACCTTTAATTTAGAAAGGGGAGAGGAACAAACGAAAATGTTCATGGCACAAAGGGGAACAAATAAATATGAGTCGATTCCGCTAGTTGCCGGTTTCTGATTTTCATATGGCGATTTCACAATACTTTCAACACCCAAAACTTTTTTTGCAATAATTAACAAACGAAAATTTTTGTGTCACAAATGTTTTTGGGGTAAGTACTACGCGACACGGTCAAAAATTTTACCGTCGTTCCCATAATTGGGCGCCAGTTGTCACCCCCTACCCTTAATTTGGAAAGGGGAGGGGAAGAATCGAAAATGTTTGTGGCACAAACGGGAACAAACGAATACGAATTTTTATATTACGATTTTACAATACTCTTAACCCCCGTAACTTTTTTGCAAAAAGGAACAGAAGAAAATTTTCTTGGCACAAACGTTTCTGGGACAAGTGCTACACGATACGATCGAAATTTTCGTCGTTCCCAAAAATGGGCGCCAGTTTTCACCCCCTACGATTAATTTTGAACGGGGAGGGGGAACAAACAAAAATTTTTGTGGCACAAAGGGGAACAAACGAATACGAGTCAATTCCGCTAGGTGCACATTTCATATCTTTATATCGCGATTTTTCCTTACTTCCAACCCCCCCATAACTTTTTTCGCAATAAAGAACAAACGAAAGTTTTGTGGCACAAACGTTACGGGGCAAGAACAACGCGATATGATCGAAATTTTCGTCGTTCCCAAAATTGGGCACCAGGGATCACCCGCTACCCTTAATTTGGAAAGGGGAGAGGGGAACAAACGAAAATTTTTTTGGCACAAACGGGAAAGAACGGATACGAGTTGGTTACAGATTTGAGATTTTTATATCGCGATTTTGCAATTTTCAACCCCCCATATTTTTTTTTGCAATAGGGAACAAACGAAAATTTTTGTGGCACAAACGTTTGTACTACGCGACACGATGAAAATTTTTGTTTGTTCCCGAATTCTGGCGCCAACTTCACATAGCTAAAACTTTATGATGAATGAAACACTTAATACTATTTGACATACCTACGCCATTTTTTCCATTATTTGAGTTTCAATTATTTCTGAATTTTGACAGAGGCAGAGTAATTTTGAATATTCTGTATCTGAAGATATGGATACACATTGCATCAAACCTAATGAACAATAACGTTTGTTTTTCAAATGGATTACTATTTCTTTAATGGCACCATCGCATTCCTTTTGAAATTGTCTTTCAATTGATTATACACTTTCCTAAACCTAAATTTAGAAATTTTTAAAATAAACTCATAAAATTTACTATTTCCTCCCTGGTTTATATCTTTATACTGCATCGCATAGTTTGATTTCGTCAATGATGTACCACGTACTACAAAATTCTATAAAATGTCAACAAAGTCACTAACTGTTATAAGAAATTTAAATACCCCCCCCCCCCCCCACACCCATATTTTTGAATACCCGAGAGTGTGGAAGTAAGTCCAGGAAAACTTATTTGTGCGCACGCTACGTCACTGTCCGTTCTCAGGTGAAACACATAATAGTCCCCTTCCGTTTTTGACTTGGTACACCACGAAGTTTACAAAGCGCTACCTACCTATCTGCAAGGTGTTCAGTAATAGATTCCAAAATCTCTCATAGAGGGAACCACAGTACACAATATTAAAATTAAAATGCTGCATAATAAACAGGAAAATACCCAGAACGCAATGACAGTACATTTGGCGACACTGATTCATTCTTTTCGAATAAGGCATGACGCATTATTCTGATAAATGTATCTTTATAAATACAGTTCATCAATTGAAAATTTCGCAGCAGGTACATCGTACATAGGTACTTTTCTTCATTAGGAACAATGACTGACATATTATGCTTTGTACCGAAACGGTTTACCGTTAAATAAGAAAAACGCGATCACTCTAGCGAAATAATTCGAATAAAAAAATTGATGCGCGTGTCCAACACGCTATTTTGCGTTTAAGCAATTCCGCGCCCTATTTTATTTTACTAATTAATTGCACCCTTAAAATCTACGACTTACCTAATCCAATATTGCAAAACATGACTTCTGCTTCAATTGGTTTCGTTTGGATTTTCGAAGGTTTCGGTTCGGAAATGGCATCTTTTTTGATGATTTCCGGCTGTTTCGCTTGTTCTACTGCCGGTGCTGATGGTTTTGATTTCTCTGCTACACGCACTGGTTCTGATTCT
Source organism: Xestobium rufovillosum (assembly GCA_963966045.1). Taxonomy (NCBI): domain Eukaryota; kingdom Metazoa; phylum Arthropoda; class Insecta; order Coleoptera; family Ptinidae; genus Xestobium; species Xestobium rufovillosum. The sequence goes on along the minus strand of OZ014492.1, from coordinate 47,714,315 downwards.
TTGACTGCCGCTGGTTTCATAGGGCAAATCATAATCGGAGGCTCTTTGACGTTCTCGAAAATATCATTGGGGCGAGGAACATCTGCAGCTATAGGTTGGGGTTTACCTTCTTTCTTTAGAGGTTCCTGATCAGAGTCGCTGTCGGAATATTTCTCCAAAAGATCATCGGAAGGGTGGCGATGAGGTTTGGTTTCGAAAATTTGGGCGGCAGGTTTTATTTCCGGTTCGGATGTTGGAGGCAATTTCGGTAGCTTAAACACCTCTCGTTCGGATTCCATGAAATTCTGCGAGGCCGCCTTGAAATCTCCGAACAAAGAATCCTTTTCTTTGTGCGCAATATCTTCACTTTGCTTATTAGGCACCGAAGCTGCAGATATTTCACTCAAAAATTTATCCAATTTCGCATCTGCTTCTTTTCTATCCGGAAAACTATCGCCCATTTCCAGCAAATTTGTGTCCATTTTAGCTGACAGACGTTCTGTTTCTTGCTTGATCGGATCGAAAATGTCGGCAATTTTGGTTGCTGCATTTTCAGCCGTATTATTGATCAAGTCACGTGTAAATGATTCAGTTGCGTTTAACCCCAACAAATCATGTACCTGTGGTCCTTTATCTTTTTCAGTTTCTTTCAAAGGGGAGCTGTCGTGGCCTAAATGTTCAAAGTCATCCAAAGAATCCAGTTCTCTACGCAAAGGTTGTTGCACTTCTTGGGAGTGGCCCTCGATTTTGCCAGAAATTCCATGTTTCTGCACATCGTCTTTCAATTCTTGATTATCCATTTGTTCAATAAACTCTAGTTTGTTATTATAAAACACTCAAAATTTATTATAATCGCTACTCAAAACCGGCACCGGCTTCGAACGTCAGATTAAATTGCGCGATGCAGATGTCCAGAAGGGAAACTTCGTTTTACTGATTCGTGATTGGTTGCTATGGTGCCCCCACAGTAGCTTGTTCGTGACTCATTCTGCGATTCTGCATTCTGCCGTCTGCCCTAGAATCGCGATTTTTGGATGGTGGAAGGTTGGATGCACTTTTGCGTCAGTTTCAGTTCAGTTGCATATCGTGGAGAAAAAGTACAAGATGTCAGAGCCTAGTTAACATGTTTTGTTTCTTTGTAAATGTCAAAGTCGGTAATAAAAGACATTTTTAATCATTTATTCCAAAACGCCGGCAAGTTTAGATTACAAGGTCGTGTTGTGATATCACGCGAGTGATTTTCGCCAACGAGCGCAGGTTAAAAAATAATACAACCGCAGAACCTGTCAGTTTATTCGAGTTGGGCGATTGGGTAGGTTATCGGTTTTTTAAGGTTATGATGGACTCTATGATGGACCAAAGAATTTCGGACGGTTCCGTGACTGAATTGTTAAATAAAGCAGATTTCGAAAATATTAAAGACGAATTTTGCGGGGCTAAGAATTTTTCCAAACCCTTTAAAAACGGATTTGTTAAGGTATTTATTGTCTTGTGATTTATGATCCGATATAAAAATACCTGGTTCCAGAAAAGTCAGGGATACACAAACGGGAAGTCATACCTAAATGGACACATACTTGTAAGTAATTTTAACATTTTCGAAATTGCTTCTTCCGTGTATTTTGTAGCAAGTAGATAGATAAGTCATTATTATCTGCAAAAAGAATTAAACTTGTTTGCTCATACTAAGAATGAATTTATCTAATCAGCATAAACTGGAATTATTTACCCTATATACAGGGTGAAGTCTCACATCCGTATAATACATTCAGCACAGCACCTTACTTTTCGGTTTTTTTTAATGGAACCCTTATTTTGATGAAATTTTTGGATTTCTTAATTGATTTTACCATGAGGTTGTATAAAATATTTTTTGCCTCAAATGCATATTTTTGATGTTATTGGCATTTCTTTGCAAGTTTTGACAGATGTAAAGGAGTTTTGAAAATCACGAATCTTCAAGTTCAATAAAGTTGTAGCAGTGATATTTTGATAAAAGAAAGGAATATCTAGGAGAGACTGTTGCAGGATTGAAAGAACTTAAAATATTTAACAGGAAATTAGTAATTACATTGCCAAACTATTTATTTATAGGCTTCCTCGGATGAAGACGTGGCTTCAATCAAACACAAGAGAAATGTTCCTTATCTAAATGTAAGTGAACTATGTACGAAATTTGACCTTACAAATAGGTACCGTCGATTTTTAGGGTTGTATCAAGGAAACTGAGAAACCTAAAAAACGAATCTACAAAGAATCGTTTGAGTTACCTTCTTTCGTTGTAACGATTTTAACTCATATGAGTTTTTACATACTGATGTTCCTTGGGTACTTAAGTCAGGCTTTCTTTCCTCCTAAGTTAACCAAGGAACGGAACAGAGAGGGTTACCCACCACTGTATGATCGATTTGCGACTTTTTATTCGCTTTATGTATATAGAAGGGTGCGGGATTGTTGGAATACCCCAGTCTGTAGTGTACCTGGAGCAGAAATTGTGATTAAGGATAGAATCACCAGGGATAATGGGTGGACTTTTGAGTAAGTAGAAATTTTTAATACCTACATACCCGAAATAAAATAAAACTCAAAAATTTGTACGAAATATGTTACGCTCAAAATATTGTCGCCATTTTGATATTAAATTAGGGCTCATTTTAATGCTTTAATGAGTTTACGCAAGAGCCTCACATAGAAATATTTATTGTCGTCGGAATACTCTAATGATTCTAATTTTAATTCGCATTTTGAAGTTCAAAGGTGTTGAATTTGTAAAAGCGTTTATAATTGAACGGTCCCTTTTAACATGCATCATTTGCTCTCTTGTTGCTCAAATCATTTTGGAACTTTTAATACGTTTGTTAGAAATGTTTATTTTGTCACCTGTGTGACAATTAAATTAATTATTCTGTGAAGAGAGTTATTGTTCGTACAACAGTGTTCAGTTTTGTTCTGCAACTTTTCTTAAAATCTTCATCTAGTATTTGGAAACCTTTCGATAAGAAACTGTTAATTATTATAATAACATTTTATTTTTTATATTCTTCCATTTTTTTCTTTTGAGGTAGGTTTTGGATGATTCAGTAAAACTCTGTTTCTGGCAACTTTATTATCTTATCTGAGAATGTGTTCATTACCAAATTGACTGAGATAAGTAAAGCTGCCTCTTACATAACTTTCATGCCCTAATACTACGAATGTCTCAATATTATTCGATATGTAATTATAAGAGATAAATTCAAAACTATGCCGTGACGCTTATAAAGGTTTACAGCGCTGGGTAGCATGTGTCCTCCTCCATTCCCCTCAGCAACTCCCCGCCATTCTCCATTTCTCTGACTTCTTCCGTGTTTTTCTCCAATTTCCTCTAAAATCTTGGTCTTCCCACCTTTTTCTTACTTCAGCCAAGTATAACATCTTTGGTATTACTATTTTATTCTGTAGATGTCTTATTTTATTTTTGTGTTTGTTTCTTTTTATGGTGTAATATATTGTAACATATTTCGACTTAACACAATTTTATTTATCAGTGACTAATTTACAAATAATTACAATTAAAAGTGATACGAGTGTCAGCGAAATAACAAGCAGTAAATGATAAAACAATAAGCAAAAAATTATCTCCCCTTAACAATCCACCAATTACACAAATTAACAATTAAAAGTTTTCTAAATTCGCTTTATGGCATGAACACTTAACACGTGCAATCTCTTGAATTTATCGCCTTCGGATTCTATCGCATTCTTCTCTTTAATGTCGCTTCTAGAACTAAAAGCTCGGTCTCTTATTTGTCCTTATATACCGTCCGTGGGGAAAACCCAGGTGTGCACTATATTTTTCTTTTCAGGTACACGGGTACAAAAACAAAGTGTATCAACCTGGGTTCCTATAACTACTTGGGCTTCGCTGAATCGTCTGGACCTCGAGCGGAATCTGTCATAAAAGCTCTCCATAAGTATGGGGTGTCTACTGGGGCCACCAGACAGCAATACGGCACCTGTGATCTCCACGTGGAGCTCGAAAAACTCACTGCTGAATATTTGGGAGTTGAAGACGCAATCACATTCGGAATGGGTTTTGCTACCAACTCCTTAAATATCCCGACACTTTTGTCTCCCGGTTGTTTGGTTGTCAGCGATGAGTTGAATCATGCATCGCTTATTCTGGGAATGAGGCTGTCGGGGGCAACAATCAAAGTTTTCAAGCACAACAGTAAGTTGACATTAACATATTTACTTTAATCGTTGAAATAATTCGAATGTTTATAATATTGCAAGATGCTCTCTTTCTTTTTAATGTGGTTAATGTTCGGTGTTTCGAAATCTGATTTCCTAATGAAAGATTAACAAAGGTACATTATCGTGTGAAATATTTTAGAGCCAACAAAGTAGAAATTGGCGTTTATAAAACAGAATTTATAAATAAATATTTATCGCTAATAAAATCTCAATTGGCTCATTAAAGCAACTCATTAAGTCAATTTTTCTTCGATACCAACGCTTCTTTGTTATGTAATGTGTAGCAATGAGTGTGTCATTCTATGAACTCTGTATCATTAAGTATTTACTTGTTCTAAATTTGGGCTGTTCAATTATTTAAATTGGGCACACTAGAACAGTACAGTAAGTGCATACTAATTCTACAGTAACAATGGATTGACTGTTATTATTTGGTCTGGGCTGTAATATTTAGATTTTTTTTAAGTTTTAAATGCATGTTATTCAAACAAATTTGTACTTGCAAAAATTGACCTTAATGTTGTCACAAAAGTCCTTATTGTTTCTAAACATGCACCTGGATACTTCGTTGGTAAACTTTATTCGAGATGATGACGCCAAATATACTTTTTACGAAACTCGTTGATTCTGAAGGCATAAAAGATAATACTCTTACTCTTGGTCTAGTAAACACATGACTTCTGTCTGCTCGAGGAGAATATACATGAAGTTACCACGCCCCGGTGGTGACATCATGAATAACGATTGCCAAGTGTTTTGTTTTGTACGGTTCTCCATATCGTGTTTTTTAGCCTGAATTCAAAAACAAGTGGTTTGTTTGGAGAAAATTCAAATATTTTGTAGTAATAAATTTTCAAACAATGATCAAAGAAAGTCAGAAAAATTCTAAGAATATTTTACTACTACACTAATCAAAACGAAATTTTTTTTTACCAAGAGATAAATGTTTTTATCAACTTGCTTCTTTAGTTTCGTTTCAAATGTGAAAGAATAAACATGAATGTTGATGTGCTGGGTAGACCACGAAGGCGTAGAGTGTACCTAACAGAAATTCAGATTGCTAGGGTCATAACTCTCATTCCAGAGGGCCACTCAAGACGGCAAGTAGCCCGAATTTTAAATGTCCGTAGAGCTACCATAAATAGGGCCTATATAAGGTTTCAAATGTATGGTATTGTTAGAAGGCAACCTTATCCGCGTCGCGCAAAGGCAACTTCCGGTAGAGAAGACCGTCTAATACAGATGTGGGCCACCAGAATGCGCAGGAGTACTGCTACAACGCTCCAAAATCAGCTCGTAGAGGCCACAGGAATCAGAATAAGTACCCAAACTATACGTAACAGGCTTCACGAATGTCAGTTTCATGCAAGAAGACCAGGTAAGGTACCTTCTTTAAGCCGTGATCATCGCAGAGCAAGAAGGTTTTTTGCTGAAGAACATGCAAAAACATGTTCACTGACGAATCCAGGTTCTGTTTAAATCACATTGATGGACGAGTTCGAGTCTGGAGACGCCCAGGTGAACGTTTTTTAGACTGCACTGTGGAAGAAAGAGTTCCATTTGGAGGAGGGTCCATCATGGTTTGGGGTGGGATAAATTTGAATGGGCGCACGGAGCTGGTGGTAATTTGTGAGGGGTCTATGACTCTGCACGTAGGTATATAGACGAAGTTCTAGAACCACATGTTGTACCATTTGCCGAGAATATGGGTCCAGTATTCATTCTGCAGCAAGATAATGCCCGCCCACACATCGCCAGAATAGTGCAAAATCTCCTCAATGCCCACAATATTGAGGTTATGGATTGGCTCGCCCGCAGTCCAGACCTCAATCTAATCGAGCACGTTTGGGACCACTTGGGCAACGATTGAAGGAACGTCAGCCAATCCGGAACCTTTAACACGTTGAAGAAATCCTGGAAGAGTGGGAACAGCTGCCTCCTCAAGTTAACAAAGATCGCAACAGTGTTGGCGTAAAAAAAAAACAATTGAGAGCAAAAACCATTCTGCCGTTATGCAGAATTACGTTACGTTCTCGGTTTTTTGTAATTTCAGAAAAAAATGTCTCATTTGTTATTTTAAATTGAAAGAAAATTATCGATTTCCAATTAATGAAAACTATACTTACTATTTCTGTATAAAGAGTAGCTTAAGTGTTAAAAATTTCGAGTAAAAATTCCAAAAGTTGTTCAAGAATCTACGAATTACGAATACCTACTTTTCAAGGGCAATTAATGTGCATGAGAGAGACAGTTAGAACCTTTAAATACCCCCTTAATGCAGCTCTAAAGCGATTGCTTCTTACGATGATGATTCGTCTAAGACAGCACCCACAAAATTTGGACGAAATTCTACCAAGCTACTATTTTATTTGTTTAATACCATATTAAATATAGAAATGGACGAAAATATAAATACGGTTAATTTCATTTCTGAAATTGTGTCATCCAGCTGTTTTTTTCTTCTAAACTTCATTGTAATTTACAGAATTTTGCATTCAGCATGTCGTATCGGGTTTCCCGGCAGGAAAGATATTTTTTTAAAGAACATCTCCCATTACTAATGAAAACAAGGGAATAAAAAGCACGCTGAAATGCTGAATATCTGTGCATTGGTAAAACATAGTTGGGATATAAATAAACGTCCGCCTCCGGCATCTGCCATCATCTCATAAAAATTAATTCTGGACGAAAAATAATAGTGGTTTGAAGGAACGTAAAATTCTGTTTGAAATTAAAGAAAAAAATATAAACTAGTCAACACCAAATAGGTGTCACTTACTTAATCATGAATAACTTTTGACTGAAAGGACGCATCTACTTAAAAATTGGACTGCAGTTTAATAACATGCTAGCAATTCAAACAAACCAGTTTAACTAAAAAATTTAATGATGAAACCAAAAAAAAAAACAAATAAACTGAAAATTGCAATAATGATGAAATTAAAGAAAATTTTAATTCTGCAGACAAATCTAAACCTAATAGTGGGTATGTCCTCCTCTGGCTTGTAAAACTTCTGCACAACGCCTTGGCATTGATTGTATTAATCTACGTATAAGATCCTGAGGTATATTATCCCATTCTTGTTGAAGCCGTCCAGCTAAATCCTGCAGATCAATTGGGGGTTGTTCACCTCTTATTCGTCGTCCGAGTATGTCCCAAAGTTGTTCAATGGGGTTCAGGTCTGGACTGTTGGCTGGCCATTCCATAACATCAATATGTTGTTCTTCAAAAAAATTTTGGACAATTCTTGCCCTGTGTGGCTTCGCGTTATCTTGTTGGAAAGTGAAATTGGGGCCGTATTCTTGAGCAAAAGGGATGACAATGGGTTGGAGAATCTCTTCGATGTATCGTCTGGCAGTGAGTGTACCATTGTCAAAAACATTTAACTGTGTGCGGTCATTTAAATTTATACCACCCCATACCATTACTGACCCACCGCCAAAAGCCCGTATTTCTCTAACAGTTGAGTCCAAAAATCTTTCACCTGGGCGTCTATGCACTCTCTGACGAGCATCATTTGATCTTAGGCAAAATCTTGACTCGTCTGTAAAAAGAACGTGCCCCCCATTGCTGCATATCCCAGTTGGCATGTTCTTGTGCAAAATTTCTTCGTGCTCTGCGATGTGCCCGGGTTAATTCAGGGGCAGTAACTGAACTTCTTGAATGTAGGTGACCTTCATGAAGTCTTCTCCGTACAGTTTGAGTGGATATACGTCTACCAGTTGCAGTAAAATGCAAATTACTTAGCTCGGTTGCTGTCCGATACCTCTGCTGAAGAGCTAATCTAACCAAATGGCGGTCCTCGCGTGGAGTAGTTATTCTTTCACGAGCAGTATACGGTCTACGACGACTAATCCCAATGTCCATAACTCTATTATTTAGTCGGTGAATAGCCTGTTGGCTGATTTGAAGCAACTGAGCTACATACCTCTGAGAACGACCTTCTTGCAACAATGTAAATGCTTGAACAACTTCATTTTCAGTGAGATGTCTTCTTCGTCTTATGGGACGTCCCACAACATCGTTATTCATTGTTAAACTTTTCTTGACACCGTGTAATAATACCAGAAACAACATTAACCAAACTAATAATTAGACTGACAAATGGGCGATATTCAATTTTTAATTTTTTTTACCCAGATAAGAAATCAGGAATGCTGTGCTTGTGGGTAATTTAATAGCCAACATCCAGAAAAAATAAAAATGAAAATTTACAGTTCTAGCAGAAAAATTATAAGAATTACATAGACTTAAATAAGTGATACCTATTTGGTGTTGACTAGTTTATATCTACAGTGTAAGAAAGGTTTTATGTTCTGTAGTTTAAATTTTGTCATAAGTGCATAAATTATTGCGTTTATGGACACGCAAGCCGGCAAAAGACAAATGCAACATAACCTAAAATAAATATTCATCCCATAGACTGTTCTAGAATGCCTGATTTTGACAGGTTGCCATTTACTGTTGGAGGGCACACATTTATTCATATTTTATTTGGGAAGTTAAAATTAAGTTTTTATTACCAGAAATGAAATGTCTAGTACATACCACAGAGTTGCGTATATACAAATAGAGGGATAATGCCCTGTTGAGAAGTTGACCCAAATTGAAACTGCGCAAGGGGTAGGGGAGCATGCGCGTAGTGCAAACACAGAGCAGGTACCAGAAAATTGTATTCAAAGCACAGGCGCGGCTTATAAAATTTTCAGGCCCTTTCACATATCGCAAAAGCCACTTATAAGTAGTTCATTAAATAAAGTACTAACTTTGTAAAATATTGCTTGCATTCTATTTAGAGAGAATGTCAGTTCACCTCAAGATAATTATTTCGGATATGAGACAATAATTCAAAGATTCTAGGCTGAATTTAAATGGGATTGAATAAAACTTGGATTGAATTATTTCAAGTTGTTAAGACAAGCCAGGGTTTAATTTTTCTTTCAAAAAAGACAGTGAGTAGGAAGCATATAATGATATAATAGATGACAAAAGTAAATAATTAAAACAAATTCAGTTACTGAGAAAGAAAACGATATTATTTTTATTTTGATACAAAGATAATTAGGAATATAGTCAACCTGAACACAACCCACACTATTTACCTGTGGGCAGAATAACACAATAAATAAATAAATATTGGTAATGATAACGAAACAAACAATGTATATACCTACATATACAGTTAATGCATTTTTATTGGCATTTTTGGTATTCAATCGTGAAAAATTTATGGATAGCTGATCAGGAGTGGAACCCAGGAGCTTCCGTTGGTTAGGTGCCCTACAAATTGGGCTATCACAAATTCCAACAGGCAGAACTCCACCCGGCAAACAGAAGATTCTGCGTTTGACTCTCGATTACTATCGATACATTTTTCGGGAGAGAATGCCCTTGAGATACAATACTTATTGACTCATTATGCCACCAATAATCCCTTACTCCTAGTTACAACTTTCAGTACACCAGAGCAGGACTTTTTAATAATGGCGTGTGATTCATCATTAATAAATGTTTTGCTCCACAAATGAGCAGTAAGTGACTTAAGACCCTTCACTTTCTCTACAAATCTTTTAATTCTTCGTCTTGGTGTCCTGTCCTTCTGCCGTAACAACTTTTGGGTAGAGTGAGCTTCAATTACTGTAGATTTCATTTTCCTTGGACTCCAACTATAAATTAGGTACTTATTATTTACTGGTTAATACAAAAATACAGTGCTTACTAATACATATGATCCAGCCTAACCAATCGCCTTATTTTCTTCGCAGATCTTCGAAAACCTATAGAATCACTAGTAGAAGTATGCACTTCACCCTCATCTCTTCCCCTTTTCATATCACCACTTGACATAGCACGGGATGTTTTAAGTGATATGGTACTTGCAAGTGACGATCTGCAAATACAAACTACAATACGTATCTGCATCCTCATGCGGAACAGTCTCTAAATTCATTTCAGATGTTGAAGGCCTATAATAGTCAGTAAACAATTATTGTTAAGTAATTATACAGACATTAAAAATAAACATACGCATCACTGGAAGTTGAGGGCTGTGAGACTTGTTTCCCAGATAGCGAAAGAAGTTCATCCATTTCAAAGCTGCAAAAATGCATTTGTAACAATATATAAGTAGGTATACTCAAGACGTACACGACTTTTACTAGAGATAAATATTGGTTTTTTTGGTTTCAATCTCAGTGTTGGAATTGGGTCGTTTTTCAGTTCTCCATTATTCAAGAAGGCATCCTCTGCAAAGTGGCGGGAACAAACTGCATTCTGTTCACTCAAGGATTAATCGGTGTTCCTTCCTATAGCAGCTAACCACGACTCTCGTCTTGCAGTAATGAGCCTTAAAGCAGTGAAAGCAACATTAGACAGTTATCCTAGTTTTACATATCATGCAATTACTTCAAAATAATTATAACAAACTGTATAATTACCGAAGAAAAAACGTACAACTGGCGCTGGTGATAGACTGCTACAAAAAGGTACCATACATATACGTGGCATCTCCAACTTTATTTACTTTTTGTAGCAATGTACGTATAACAATTATAATTCAAAGAATCAATGAATGTATGATAAATTTCAACAATTTCACCGCAAATCAAACGTTCGTACAAAAAATAGCAAACGACGTGCGACAAATGACATTTAGTTTAGTTCATTTGGATGACAAGTGACAGACCAAACAAACTCAGAGCGCATGCTCCCCTACCCCGCAACTGGCAAAATTATTTCTCCGTAGTTGGGTCATTTTTCAACGCGCAGGTAGGAGGCATTATCCCTCTATTTGTATATAAGCAACTCTGTGGTACATACTGGCCAGTTTTTTAATTGGTATTTGCTCATAACTCCCCTTTTAAGACTTATCCACTTTTCACGTCTTTTATTTGACAACTTATTGTACATATTCTCCACGATGATTTAGTGCAGCAGGAATTCTAAAAAATCTTACCAATTATTAAATCCCTTTCACCTCTTATTTCCCACCCCACAATACAACAAAACAGTGGCATATTAATTGTTTCATAGTTTTAGAAAATGACGGTTTACTTGTAAGGTTATGTGTAAACTGTAAACCTTAGACGAGGGAAGAAGAGGAGGAATAACAAAGCAGCTGTTCCTGTTACCATTCGGCACCAAAAAAAGGGGCGTAACCTTAACTTCTTAGTCCCTTTACGCCGAGAATTGAACGAAAAATCTTAAAATGATATGACTAATTGCGCTATTTCAAACGCTGCTTTCGTTATTTTGAGTTAAATTACATGAATTCTAAACAGTAACCTAGTTTCATCACTTTGGCACCAAAGATGCTCAAATTTTGGTAACACTCACGTGCACGGCAAAGGTCGGGCGTTACGAATCCATACTCTTCCCTCATCTAAGCTGTAAACCTTAGATGAGGGAAGAGTATGGATACATAACGCCCGACCCTTGCCGTGCACGTGAATGTTACCAAAATTTGAGGGTGTTTGGTGCCAAACAAAGTGATGAAACTAGGTTACTGTTTAGAATTCATGTAATTTAACTCAAAATAACGAAAGCAGCGTTTGAAATAGCGCAATTAGTCATATCATTTTAAGATTTTTCGTTCAATTCTCGGCGTAAAGGGACTAAGAAGTTTAGGTTACGCCCCTTTCTTTGGTGCCGAATGGTAACAGGAACACCTGCTACACGCTTACGTCATCATCTGGAAAGTATCGTAAATTTACTTTACTATTATGTACTTAACTACTCTAACTGTCATTATGACTTGACAGTTTCGTACACGCACTGACAATAATTGTTGAATCGAGCTCATAAACTATATTTTAAGTGTTTAATGTACTTATTGATCTATTGATGAATAAAATGAACCATATATGTATATTATTAGGTATGTCGTAATTATATTAGGATGTAATATAACATAGTTTTCATGAATAAAATTTGGTTGGGAAAAAATAGGTCGGGGCGTTATAAAACGTCGAAAGAAGACCGCAAAATTGTCAAAAGCAGACTGCAACATGTGCATAAGCACACCATGTTTTACTCCCACCACGCTTTTAGCTACATTTCTGGTTTTTCTGACCAACCCACCGGCTGGGCCTAAAATAATTATTAAACATTGTACTATTTCTTGTTTTACTGTAAAGCTTGATTGTAAACATTTTAAATACTTCCATACTGTCCTGACTTCTGTACTTCCTTTTCAAGAAAAAAAGCTACTTCTACATCTGAATAATTTTTTCTTCTATACAAATTACATATAGCAGTGTTAGCATCTAGCAAAGAAGAATTAGGAGCGGCTTTGAATGAAATGCAAGCAGTTTTGACACAGGGCTATGGCATGAAAGTCAATAAAAATAAAACTAAAATTTTGGTATGTAGGGGATGTGAAAATAGAACTAAAGTTGACATACAAATAGGAAATGAGAAGATAGAGGAGGTCGCGGATTTCTGCTATTTAGGAAGTAAAATAACTCAAGATGGTAGGAGCACTAAAGATATAAAACAAAGAATAGCGCAAGGCCGAGTTGCGTTTAACAGAAAGAAACAACTGTTATGTTCGAGAACGGTTAATATTGAGACTAGGAAGAGACTCTTAAAGTCGTATGTATGGAGTACGGCATTATACGGGTGCGAAACTTGGACAATAGGAGAAGCGGATCGAAAAAGAGTAGAAGCGTTTGAAATGTGGTGCTACAGGCGCATGATGAAGATACCGTGGATAGATAAGGTTAGCAATAGGGAAGTATTAGAAAGAGTTGGGGAAAAGCGAAAGGTATGGAAGACAATAAAGAGTAGGAGAGATAGGATGGTAGGACACCTTCTAAGACACGAAGGAATAGTTCGCGACATACTAGAGTCAGAGATAGGAATAAAAAGAGGTAGGGTAGGCCTAGATTAGACTACTGCTCTCAAATAGTTAGGGATGTAGGATGTTCTACTTTTAGGGAAATGCGTAGGTTAGCTCAGGATAGAAAAGAGTGGAGGTACGCATCCAACCAGTCTTCGGACTGAGAACCTTATGATGATGACAAATTACACCACTGCAAATATCTTTTCAACAACACGCATGTTGCTTTTTAGACATGAAGCATTTAGAGAAAGTGTTAGAAGAAAGTATAGTCTACGGACAGCCAAACCAACCGAAAGGCACCCACAAACCTTGGAAAAAGATACTGATAATGGTGGAGGGATTGTATAGCATGGAAGGAACTCTGGTACATCTGCCGGAGGTTATTGAACTGAAGAAAAAGTACAAAGCTTACTTATACGTAGATGAAGCTCACAGCATTGGTGCTATAGGTAATTACTAATTAAATATGGTGAAAACTGAAAAAGTACAATTACCAAATTATTTGGTCTATTTTTGTTCTTTATAGGGAAGAACGGACGTGGAGTTACAGATTATTTCAAGTGCGACCCCAAAGACATCGACATCCTCATGGGCACATTCACGAAAAGTTTTGGTTCGGCTGGGGGTTACATCGCAGGTTCCCACAAATTGATAAATTATTTAAGGTCGCATAGCTACGCCGCTAAATACGCCTGTGCGATGTCCCCTCCGGTTGCCGAACAGATTATTTCAGTTTTGAAAGTTCTGTTGGGTCGAGATGGGACAAATGAAGGAAGACGGCGAGTGGAAACTTTAGCGAGGAACACACGATATTTCAGACGTAGGTTGCAGCAGATTGGAGTTATTATTTATGGAAATGAAGACTCGCCCGTTGTTCCAATTCTGGTGTACTCCTATTCTAAAATTGCGTAAGTGGATCGGTTCTTTTGTAGCGTTTAAGAACGCTGTGAAAATTCCACGTCTTTATTTCAGGGCTATGGTGCGTTCCCTGATGAAACAGAATGTGGCAACTGTCGGTGTGGCTTATCCGGCTACGCCTTTAATGCAGGGGCGAATTCGCATTTGCCTCTCTGCGGCACATACAAAGGAACAACTCGATTACGCCTTAAACACGATTGACAAGGTGGCTGATGAGTTGGGTTTAAAATATTCGCGTTTGCCTCGGGATCCCACGCCTATAGAATACGATAAAATAGAACTGTACGATTAGCAGGGTACTATTTAATGTCCAATGTTTTGCACTAGGCCTCTGGTATTTTTGTTAATAGAGACTTGCCTCGTGCAGCTCAGTCTGCGTTCTTGTATTTTCTGTTCTAGCGTTCCTGGAATACATCGAGAATTTTTACAGATTTTTCAGTTCCGTAAGTGCTTTAAAATTGTGCGTTTATTGTTTGATGTTTGTAAAGTTCTTTAGCTTTAAAGAATTTCGTTCGGCGACTACGAAAATGGAAAACCAAAGATTGGATGAAAACAAATTCGTAATGAATTAATTTCGGGTTGTTCGCGATATATCGGAAATGGTAAGGTTTACGAAAAATTGTCTCAGAGAAAACTTGTTAGATTTTGTCTACTCTATAATAGGAAAATATTTTTATTTATACAGCTTGTCCCATTTAAGGGTGGTCGGCCAAAGATACAGAATTTTAACTAAAATTTCAAAAAACCGAACTTCAACATTTTTCCTTCAAATTTATATTTATAGTCAAGTGCAGAATTCAAAAAACAAAAATAATAATCACTGTGTTTCATTTAAGAAACCATTATCTTTGGTCCGCCACCCGTAAATGGGACAAGCTGTATAAGCAAAAATATTTTCCTGTTATAGAGTAGATACAACCTAACAACTTTTGCCTCAAACATTTTTTCGTGAACTTCTCCGTTTTCCGATACGAACGTGCCTATGCATTTCGCGCAAACACCTTGTATCAGGTGGAAAATTCATAACGAAAATATAAATATGCTGCTTGTTAAAAGAACCACACATGCTTACAGATTTCGTTTCAGATTTAATTATAAAATAGAGAGAAATTACCTTTTTGGGGAATAAATAAATAACTCAAGTTCAAGTAACTGGAAATCTCGGTAATGCACACAATGAACGCGCTGACGCGCTCGTGATGCGCAACGGTTGGCCAACTTTCTTTAACGCGCACAACGCCGGTAAACGTCAAAATAACAGAATCATAACCTTACTTTTCTCAATTTAGCATATGTGGGGTGTTCTTTCATTTTAAGGTAAGTTGTACTAAAGTAACCATCAGTATTTCTATACAAATTGAGAGGTCTCATCCACCAACGCCTTGTTAAATGATGATTTGTGTAAATTTCCGTACACTACAAAACACTAATCATGAAAATTATGTTGAGGTTATGTCAACAATCGTTTTGACAATCGGCGACGACTTCTGTGCATCTAATATTCGCGACGTATAGATGACAGTGGTGATCACCTGGAGCGTGTCAAGTTCGCGTTCATTTTGTTCAACCAGGGCCTACTACAGTACAGGCCGGAACGCTCGAAACGGGAGTGGGGGATCGGAGGCACAAAAGCGCTCGATTTCTAATGCGGTTTGCAATGTTTCCAGGCTTATATTCACATATTTTTCTAGAAATATTAATATAATTTACTAATATTCTTCAGAATTTGTGACAAGTATACATGTTGGTACTTCATGAATTGTTTATTTGCAATATTAATTTCTCGAAAAAAAAAAAGATTCTTTGTAAAATCTTCGAAACCAGGAAAGCTATTGAATTGAAATTTTGCGTGCGATTGTAGATTTCTGTTCTACGAATTTTTGCTTTTTTACTGCAGCCCGTGGCGCCTTTGCAAGGAGGTGAGTTTGATCATTTCGCTTAAACAATGATACGTCACTATCTACCTTGCCCTGTTTCTACAAATGAGGCTGAAATTTTTGAATTTTGCATTCATTTTGGAACCAAAAAGTATCGTAAATTTTTCCTACAACTCTTAGGTTCCTGGTAGTCTGCATTTTTTATTAAAGAGGTGATTGTTCTAAAACTACTTGCAACGCCATTAAAAAAACAAAAGTTTTTAGAACAATAGATGTAGGATTATAGAGGACAATCACCACCAAAGATTTAATTCTATAGCTTTCGCAGTTAATGGAATATTTATATACAGGGTGTATCCAAATAAGTGCGAAAAAATTTAAGAGGCGATTCCTTGTTGAAAATTAAAGGGGGTGTTTGATATAAACAAATCCTCATATGTCCCTCCCTTAGGAGTTACGCTCCTCCAAAGTGGGAGGTGGAAATTATGTTATTGAAATTATATTATATTTTTTTGTCAAAATCTGAAATAGTTAGGGAAATGAAATTTGGTGGAAGGTTTCTATTGTTAAAAAGCCTACTTTCGAAGATTTTCTAAACCGATCCATATTGTTATAAGTGGATGAAATTCGCAACCCCTCTAAGCAACTTGGTGCCGCCTACTACTTTTACTTGGAATTTAATTCTTTCAGTGCATGATGAAGTTAATCATTTTTTTTCCCGAAAACTATTGATTTTACAAAAACAGCAAAAGAGATACGAAAGTTTTTAAATGAATGAAACTTTCTAAGGCATATTTTTAAACAATCAAATTCTTACAAGGTAAAAATGTAAAACGTTAAAAGGGAAAAAATTAAGAGGGGTTGCGAGTTTCATCCACTTATAACAATATGGATAGGTCAAAAAATATTCGAATGTAGCCTTTTTAACATTAGAAGCCTTCCACCAAATTTCATTTCCTTAACTTTTTCAGATTTTGGGAAAATAAATAAAAACCTAATTTCCACCTCCCACTTTGGAGGAGCGTCACTCCTAAGGGAGGTACATATGAGGATTTGTTTATATCAAACACCCCCTTTAATTTTCAACAAGGAATCGCCTCTTAAATTTTTTCGCACTTATTCGAATACACCCTGTAGATATAGGTACGTATTAAAAAATTATTTTTTTCGAAATCTACCACCATATAACCTTGTTGGGAGTAAATTTGGAAGAAATGGACGGGAACGCATTATCCCTCAGTTTAGGTATTTTTCTTTTGCAGGCTAATTCTGACCCATCGTCGCGCCTCAATTTGTCTTCTGTTATTATGAAACGGTTTTCAAAATGTTTAATGCAGATAACACTGTCTTTATTGGGATTAAAGTCTTTCCTGCTAATATTTCGGGCCCATGGGGTTTACGCAAGGGGAATCTAAACACACTACAATATTCCCCAGACTTGTATTTTTTTTGCAATTTGGTACGCAGCATCTTCGTGGCATTGTGTGGGTTACAAGCACAAAGCCATGAAAATTACTTATAAACTACAGTTGACGAGATAACCTATCAATAAATTAAGTAAAAATAAAAAGGCGCGGGATACCTATTCACCAAAGTAAGTAAACGCGAGAGATTATCTGGCGGATGCCTCCGCGGATGACGTCACACGCTAAGCTCCGCCTTACGCTCCGGCCTGAACTGTAGTAGGCCCTGGTTCAACCTTTTACTTGGTACCGATGATCGCCAGCCTGAATTTTTTGAAGGAATTTTAATTTTCTTATAGACAGATATAAGACCGAAGAACCTTGTAACGCTTAATACTTATTCGGATGAAGAGTGTGAAACTCCCAACTCTTCTGGAATAAAATTCAGACTGGTTGTTCCGGATTACAGCACCAGAACAGTGCCAGCAGCCATGTACCGGGTGTCCGACTAAGGTTGGTGACTGGCCATATCTCGGAAACTAGCATCCCGTATATTTCAGAAAAGAAACGTAAAATTTGCCAGGAGTATTGGTAACTTTCAGTTTTTTGCGGCTAGGGGGCGCAGCCTTAAAAGAGAATATGCAATCTGCGTTTCCTTCAAAAATTGAAGTGGAACGGTAGATACCGTTAAGTAGCATTTACATTGACTTTCATCGCAAATTGAATTCAACTTAAAATTTTTCCAATTCGACCTTGAAGTCGTACAAGCGGTAAGCTCTGAAATTGCAATGCGCATTTCGTATTTCACGCAATGTGCGCAATAAAAAAAAAGGTTTCAAAATTTTCTTGATTTGTTGGTAGTTGCTGCAAGACTTGGGTGTGTTAAGTTTCCTTTCAATATATTTCAATTCTATTTGTTAATACAGATTATATCTTCCATAGAACATCCTGTCAAAAATGCGAACATAACCTACAAATTTGACATAACAAACTTACAAAGTAAATGCTTTTTCACTTCCATCACAAATTTAAGCCGATGTGAAATTCAATGTAAATGAAACTTTACAACTTTACGAATTAATTTAGACTATTAGCACATAAATCCCTAAAAGTATTGGTTTTTTTTGACAAGCAATGTGTCGAAGAAAGAAAGAACGTTTAAATTTATGCCTATTTTTTCTGTTTTTTTTTTCTTATAACAATTAAAATGTTCATTTTGCTCATAGTATCATACATATCATATATATATATCTTAATGAGACACTAGGTATTTATTACATTTTAGCTTGTAATGCGTAAGAAGACGAAAATCTGCATCATATTATATACCATTTTTGTCAAAATTAGGTAGTTTTTATCTTGCCGGACTCTTAATACTTCAACGTTGTATATACATAAAAATTATATATGCCTTTTGGAAGTTAACACCAAATTATTATGTATGCATTCAGTATTTCTGTTAACGAATATTATTTTATTATATATTTGTATTAGTGTCGTCACAAACGCCATATTTTTATTTCAAATAAAACAAGTGCTCTGTGCTTTCGACACTTGTCAGTGTCACTTACGAAACACTTAACCTAAGTTTTGCAATACAGTTACAGTAGTTTTGCAGTTGAAGCAATTTGTGCAGTTGAAACTTTCAAATGTTTCTGCAAAAGTTGTGTTATGGTGTTTTGTAACTGAAACTGACAGATGTCAGGAGCGAAAAATGAAAAATTGATCTACCCCAAGGTTACGTAGGTAGGTATTTTAAATGGAATTTGTCTTTATTACTTAATATTATTTAATCTACTTAAAATAATAAATAGTTGTAAATATTCTTGAGAATCAGTAACTCCAACTAGCTCTTATAATAACAAACCTTAATCTTCTGATCTGAGAATTATTTATTATCTCCAATAGTAAAAGTCAGGTTGTATTAGTCTAATAGGAAGAACTGCTATGGACAACCGGATCTCCAGTTTTATTGCTTTAAAAATATGAACTTGCTTACTTAGATAATAAAATCCATGGTGTATACTATTAAATCAATAATTAAATCATCCGTTGCAATTATAATATAACTTTTGCAAATGTCAAATCTATGGTGAAGGAAATTGACTAAAATTTTGGTAGCCATCTTCTACTCGGTACTTAATAAAAGAAAAATAGTAATAAGTTTTTCTGGTCCATTCTGGTAAATTTGGGGCATTATTGGAGTCTTCATTGATTGGAGACTGAAACTTTAGCTCGGGACTGCAACAACGTATTCTAAAACTTTTTAAACCATTCCTCCTTTTATTTTATGTGTTCTATATTTATGTATATTTTGTTAAGATTTTTAAGTTTAATATTCTGTAATGAAATGAATAAATTATATTTCGTTGTTTCAAATTTAGCTTGTATTTTTTATTTTCGATAATGTATGCTGTTATCAAATTTTAATATAGTTTTATTAGAAACGAGGGTTTTACTTTGTAATAATGTATGTTTTGAGAGACTTGGGTCTGATTTTTCAAAGAAACCAACACCGGCTTCGTTGCCATGATACCGGCTTCGTTGCCATGATACTGGATTCGTTGCTATGATACCGGCTTTCTGATTGGTTTTTGGTTGTATCATAGCAACGAAGCCGGTGTTGGTTTCTTTGAACAACCGGGGCTTATTATGTAAGAGCGTTGACTGATTATTGTCAATCAACGGTAAGAGGTTTGTTTATAAAGTTAGCAAAAGTGGACTTTACGAAACTGATTGCCTAATTATTTCGTTGTTGTCAGTTTTTGTGGTAAGTATGGAATTTTATAAACAAATATTCGCAATTTCGCTGAAGTTTTGACACTTGGGTGTTGCGGGGATTCGATCTGCTACAGCTGCTACTTCCCTTTAACCCTAAAATATATCGTGTTTCAGGGAAAAAGATTTTGTAGTTTTTAACCTTAAAATATGTCATGTTTCAGGGAAAAAATTAGGGAGTGACTACTGCTCCGGCCGCCGGCCCCCTGAAATTTTGTTTGAACACGGTCGGGCATGCGCATTACAGAATGTCAACACAATTTGCATTTTGGAGGCGTAAAAAAAATTAAGCTGAGAGAACGCATTTTAAACAAAGCCCTTTCATGCCCTCTCGCACCAGACACACGCATTTTTTGGAAAAAAGATGATGTAAAAACAAGCAAAATATATCAAACCGCTGCGGGGTCAGAACTCGTCTAGCCGTAGGAGAACAAAATGGCAGTTTTGTACGATATCCGAACACCCACCGAGACCTTTGGCGTTACTAGCCGATAACGATATTCTTAAACGTCATTTTGCTGACATTCAGTAATGCGCGCGTCCGACCGTATTGCAATAAAATTTCAGGGGGCCGGCGGCCGGAGCAGTAGTCGCTCCCAAAAAATTATGGGAGTAACTACTGAACCTGAACAGTCCGCCGGTTACTTTTAAATTTTGTTCCAGGACAGTCGACACAATATCAGTAAAATGACGTTTAAGTATCTCGTTATTGGATGTTAACACTAACGGTCTCGTTGGGTGTGTGGGCATCGTACAAGTACAAACCTGCCATCTTGTTCTCCTACGGCTAGACGAGTTCTGCGCCCGTTCGGATCAGCATATTTTGCTTGTTTCTACATCATCTTTTTGCCAAAAAATGCGTGTGTCTGGTGCGAAAGGGCAAGTAAGGGTCTATTTAAAAAAAGCGTTCTCTCAGCTTTAGTTTTTTTTACACTTCCAAAATGCCAAATTTAGGTTACATTCTGTAATGCTCATGCGGTCGGACTGTTGACTGTCCTGGAACAAAATTTAAAAGCAACCGTCGGACTGTTCAGTAGTCACTCCCTTACCGCATGCGCATTACAGAATATAACCTATATTTGGCATTTTGGAAGTGTAAAAAAAACTACTATACCCGAACACGCACCGAGATTGTTGGCGGTGTCTTTCAATAACAAATTACTTAAACGTCATTTTACTGATACTGTGTCGACTGTCCTGGAACAAAATTAAAAAATAACCGTCGGACTGTTCAGTAGTCACTCTCAAAAATTATTTGCTTTGGTAACTATGACTTTGGGGAAATAATTATTCGACATTCGTGGTCTGAAGAGTTAATGTATCTAAATCCGGTCTCCAACGTGTCCTACACCTCTCCCGCTAATTTGGCGGGTGTCGTATCTCGGCAATCTCACTTTGTGTAGCGCTGACACTTGACGCAAACCTATAGGTCGTGTGAGCGAACAACTTCATGAGCATTTGACACTATCCGTTCATTGGACTCTTGGATTTAGAAGAATATTAATACTTATATTCGGTTTCCCATGGTAGGTATGTCTTTAGTTTTTTTATCTTACAAGCCCGTCGTTTGAAACTAAATTAAAGCTGAGTAAAATGCCCAGGTATCCTTATTTTTTGCAAAAAATTTATTATGGAACAATGCGTAATAACATTATTTTAACACTAGCAAAATGCTCGTATAAAACTAAACTAAAGTATCTTATTACACAGAATAAACTATAGATAAAATAATGAATGTGAAACTGTAAATGAGGAAAATTATCCTGTCGATGGCAATTCCTAAAAGTATCCAGTCCTCTTGGGGGGATGTTTTTCTATTCGATTTAATTATTTGATGATCCTCATTGCAGCTATGTTCTTCAAAACTGGCTACTTGGTGGTCTCTCATTTCCTCTGCAGTTACCCTCTGAATGTTCGTTAAAGACTATGAAATTAAAAAATTTCCTTGTAGTTGCTGTAGTTTTTATGAAGAATAACGAACAATAAATGGGGTTGGTCGCCATTTTCTGAAAACCGGCTTAAAAAAGATGCCGTTTTTTCTTTTTTTGCAGCCAAATAAAAAAATAATGAAAATTGACCGCGAATGCCGTTAACCGGCAACACTGTCGTGGAATAAACGTGAACATAGGTATTTATTAACCTAAATTGACTGAATTTTTATATTTGTTTTTGGATTATAATTTATAACCGTTTCTCGAAGTATTTTTAGGTTTAAACATAAATGTTTCATGGTTTAAACTGTTGTTTTCTTGTGTTAAGCTCTTAAACTTATAGACTGTTTCAGAATGGCTGATTTTGACAGACCGCCATTTGATAATGGAGGGCACACATTTATTCTTATTTTATTTAGGAAGTTAAAATTAAGTTTTTAAAAAATCTTACCAATTACTAAATCCCTTTCACCTCTCATTTCACTCAACACAACAAAAAATTGCATATTAATTATTTAATAGTTTTAGAAAATAACAGTTTACTCGCAAGGTTATGTGTATACTGTAAAACAAACAAATGTTTGCCCTCCAGCTGTCAATTGTGTGACGACATTATGAAATGATCTATTGTGTTCCGTTTCATTTATTAGTTGTGTGTTGCTTGTGTTTTAAAGCCTTTTAAGTTATATTCAGAAAATAAGTTACTTTTAACAACCAAATAAATAACTTTATGATTCACCTGCGTATCAAAGCTCCACAGAAGCAGTAGTTTCCCAAAAGTGCCAGTTAAATATTTTTTAACAACCCATGGCAGAGGCTGCGAATGGTGCACTCTAGAAATCCAGAGAACTACAACAGTGCTCACGGTGGCAAACACAGAGATGCACAGACATTTACTGTAGAAGAGGACTAAAAGAACATTTTTAAAAATTCATTTGAAAATCAAATCTACAAACATAAACTTACCTATTAATGGAGCGTGTGTACTCATTGCAGGTAATTTTTGGGCGAAGTACAAGAGAAAGATGCACACTATTATAATTATGGAGCAGTGCAGAATGAGCTTTTCTCCCGATTGCGGTGGTAACCAGAAAGCGGTCAAAGTTAGGGCAATAATTACTGAAAATGACGTATAATTGCATTCAAAATTGGAAAGTGGCCACCATATAAGCTATAATACCTACCAATTAATGGGGTAATAATTATAGCATTATACGATGCAGATTGTCTTTGAAGAACCAGTGTTATAGTGACATCTGGATATGGCTCAGGGCAACATGGATATATAATTGAATTACGCTGTGCATTAACGGATACTAGATTCCATTCTGTGCCGTGCACTGTAAGTTGTCCAGTCTGAAACAAGTTTTTGTACAGATAAAATTTTACGTGTAATAGATTTTACAGCATCTTCATTTTAGCGAAAATAGTGCACGCGTGACGTCATCTACCAATTTTAGATCAATTTCGGCAAGGTAG
The DNA here is from genome assembly GCA_963966045.1 of Xestobium rufovillosum. Lineage (NCBI taxonomy): Eukaryota > Metazoa > Arthropoda > Insecta > Coleoptera > Ptinidae > Xestobium > Xestobium rufovillosum. The sequence goes on along the minus strand of OZ014492.1, from coordinate 47,690,871 downwards.
ATCTCTGCGGCACGAGCTAACTTCAGGTCGGTCGGTAAAGCAGTGTGCTCGCCCGCCCACGAAGCTTGCGCCACTTGTATAGCAATATTAATTTTCTTTTAATTGTTAAAACTGAAGTCAGCACCGGGTGTCGCCAGGAGTCAAGCGGAGTGTGTGCCGACTTAACTAAACAATACCATTTAGTGATAAGGGGAGTAAAGTTTCTTTGCAGACTTGGATCTACTTAAAAATACGTCACTGTCCATTCTCTTGTGAAACTTACCGTTACTGTCTCATTTTTGCCACTGTAAAGCGTAATATTTACTTCGTCCCCATGATAGGTCCAGGACCCAAATTTCATGTCGCAGGTTTGTGTGTCGTAGGGCCAGTAAGTTAAGTCTATATCACATGAAGCATAGTATGTTGTAGGTGGTACCCATATAATAGTACCGTCGTTGCCAACCACTATTGGGACATTGCTGTATTGTGCTACCACAGCACTTGAGGGGCTAGTAGATAAACAACATTTTAAAGTAATTCGCAGTTTGCTTTAATATTCTATTACCTGTTGTAAAGAAAAATATCTGGTAGCCATATTTCGTGCTCTGCTACTTTTACGGAAGTCAAGCCGCCATACTCTGATTTGTTCCACTTAAGTTTATCATCATTCCATACCTAGAATTATTGTCATATCTCGGAAACTATTCGTCCTATAACTTCCAGGATTTTTTTTTACCAAGAGAAATGTGCAAAAAATATTTTGGCCGGTGGGAGAAGAATTTGAAAAGAAAGTTGAGAAACGACAGTTTCTTCTAAAATTCAATCAGAAAGGTAGATTTTTCAAAAACTCTCATATAATACTCTATAGATTTGATTAAAAACTTTTTGGCCCAGCTTTTGCAATAAAGGGAGTTGGGAAGAAAGAATTCTATTACAGAGAAGATGGGATGTACCGGATTACTTGAACCAATTTTAAGGAATTTCGTCTCGTTGGAAAGATAATTTATAGGGTAGTAACAATAAACTTAATTTATTTGTAACCAAAGCGAATAAAGGGTTAGGTTCTTAGACACTGATGACTTCAGTTGAAGGTTTTCTCCTAATAAAGATAAATGGGGTTTTCTCAAGAGGTTTTCCCGAAATATAAGAGATATTCAAACGGTTTTCCCTTCGAGCGGTGAGAGCTCAGGGAGTGCTTGTTCTAGTTGTTTTAAAATGTAAATTATTCTCTGATATCTAATTAGTAAATGCTGAATCGTCATTAGTAATTAAGTTAGCTATTTTTAGTCTTTGTTATTGTAATCCCCATTATTATTAGGAAACCATACTTTAGAACCACTAATTTATTTCAATAGGTTACTTTCGGGACAGACTATATGCTTAGAAAATTGCGTTCATTGGAATGTAGACTAATATAAACAAAAGTAGGTTCAAAAGGGCAGGCTCCAGACGGCAGGGTAGGTTGTTGAGGCAAGGTACAGGGAGTCTAGAACTTGCACTGAGAAGTCGTATTTTTTGTTAAAGTGTTGCTCAGATATTTCAGTTTTATCTCGATCAAATAATAATTAATTTATCTGCATTCCCAGTCTAACGATTAGTGTTGTCAGTGATTACCAGGCATGTCTGAAAACAATTTTATTTTTTTTATATTTGATGTACTTAATTGCATTATAATACAAAGTGTATGTACTTAAAACGTCATGAATTCTAAACTGACCAAATGGTCGCAATTATTACTGACTTCAAGTCTCTTAGCTCGACAAATGCATAAATAATGATTCTATAATATTGAATAATAATCACGTATCGTATCATATCATAGACATAATACTGGTTAAATCCAACCATATATCTCTGCTTCGTCATGAAGACGATAACAGTTTAAGGAGAATGCCAATAAACATTAAAGAACAAAACTTTAACGACCGCTGTTTGATCGGTGTCACAGTAATTATAATAGAGGATACTAAACACTTTTTATTTATGATTAATGCAGATGGTAACCAATCTGATTTTGTACCAGACTTAGTGATTTGGCCGTATTAAACATCGAACATGAACGCGTCCAGAAATTAGACTTGGAAAATTGGGCCAATAATTTCTTAATTTTGAAGAAACTGCTATTTGGAAAGCTATATTAGCAGTGGTTTTTGCACTGGTAAGTTTTTTTATACTTATTTGTTTGTTATATGTTTGCGTTATTTATAATTTTATTATATAATTTATGAATTTACCAAATTTGCTTAAAACTTTTAAATAAAATTATGTTTTCATAACAAACTAGCTTCAAAAATTGAAAGCTAATAATATTTCTCGTGAAAAAGATTTTTTTTGAAAGCGCGTTTACTTTTTCAGTTTTTAAGTATTAAGATTTACCGTAAGCTCACCATTTTTGTCCAGCTATAAACTGCAAGCGTCGATTTGAATTCATCAACATCGAGATGGCGTAAAACTAACCCAAATTTGATAGTTGTTAAGTTATAGTGCTGTGCAGGTCTGGCGAACTTGTCATAATTTTGCAGAAGGTCCAGCCTGAGTTTGTCCGTAAATGTTGAATTCCAAATTGATTTTGGACCTATTTCTTTTTGCCCAAAAGAAGCAGCACAAAATAACAGATAAAATAAATTTGTATTTTGACTTACGTGTTGTGAAAGCAGCATCAGAACAGTATTTAGATTGAAATAAACAAAATATTAGCAAGCCAAGAGCAGATGGAACAAATTTTTGTAGTGTTCTGATTTGTTCCATTGCGCTGAAGTAACTAAATTGGAAGAGTTAACTTTAACATCTTTACAATGGGCAGCGCAGACTCTAGTAAAAAATTGTTTCCTGCATTATTGAATTAAGTCCTGCACTTGCATTTCACGGCACGTCTTGGAACAATAAATAATTCGTTTTCTCCAAAGCGCCCCTGAAATAACTACGCGTTAATGGATGTTGACAAGTGTACCAGAAATTTCGGTCCCCTACGTTGGCAACAATATGTTTATTATATCGTCTGGATTATTTTAGTTTGTACTTAAAAAATAAATAAATATTTGGATAACTTTACTACATTTTTCGATTTTTGAAAAAAGTGCGGGTAATGTGGAAACACCCTAAAATCACAAAACAGAAATCGTCGCACCACCATTAACTACAATGCCCGACTGATTCCTAGCGCTGCGCCGTGACGAATAGGAACGAGAGTGACTGTTTACGGCAATCGCCGCTAGAGTCAAAGTACTTGCCGTTTCCACATTACCATCATGTTTCCACATTTGAACCCCCTCCTCTACAAAAAGGCGTTGTTCCTTTTGGAGTTTCTATAGACAAGGGTATTAGGTACCTAACTGCGAGTTATAGATATACGGGCGTATGTTAGTATCACTATAGGCAAATCCAAAGATTTCATTCTTTATTTTCTATGTTTTAAACGAATACATATTCCATTTTTGGATTTCAGTACAACTTCATTCTGCAATATAATTTTGTGTTCAGGAATGACCGGCAGCAGTTCAAAATATTTCAGAATTTTAGCAACTGTTGCTTTCATTTCAAACATAGCAAACCTTTGACCTGAAAACTTGTGTTTTAATTTAATTCTTTCGACTGGACTACTCACTGTTGAATACCAATGCAATTCCTTGGACCAGCACTAAAAGGAATGTATGAATAAGGAGATTTATCAGTCATATCGTCAAATCTTTCTGGGTTAAATTTCTCCGGATCTGGGAAAATTTTTGCGTCCCGATGAATTCCATATATGTTTATTCCTATGTTTGTACCTTTTGGAATAGTTTTTCCTTCTACAACTCAAAAAATGTAACCACAAGAATGTAGTCAATTTTGACTCTTCTGGTTTTCTCACCGTACATCGTATCTTCCAGTGTATACCTACCAATCATTGGTACACTTGGATACAGTCTGAGCGATTCTTTTATAACCATTTCCAAGTATTTCATACTCTGAAGGTCTTGATAAGTTAAAACGCGATCATCATCATCACCCAAAAGTACCTTTATTTCCTGGGCAGCTTTGTCCTAAAATAATAAAGTTTATATTTCGTCGTAATTTGTACTCTCTTAATAAGTAATAAACCTGAACATGCGCGTTGTTTGCAAGACAGTACATTATAAAACTTATTGCAGTGGCAGTTGTATCATGGCCCTAAAAGAAGATTTATCAGGATTATGGTTTATCTTAACATATAAGTAATAGAATCGCTGCACACTAAATGAGGATATAATAAAGAGAGGCAGTTAGACATAACAACAAAATTCAAAAAATCAAATAGGTACCCGAAACATGAATGTGTCAACTTCTTCCCTGATTTCCGTATCATTAAGTGCTGGTCGCCCATCAGACTCCTTGACTTGTAGAAGAAGGTCCAAAAAAGCTAGTTTTTTCTTGATCCCGAATTCATTTTTTGAAATTTCATCGACATCTTCGGCGCGTTTTCTTAGTTCCTCCTTTTTTTGTTTTATTACGTTTTCGGTAAAACCATGTAAGACTTTCAAACTTTTGATTTCTTTTCTATAATCTCTGGATAAGCGGTAAATAAATGGGTTTAATTTAAGTACTGATTTACTGCGCTCTATAACAATTCTGCACATTTCTTTGACACTTTTAACGTATTCTGAGTTGGTGTTTGTTTGGGCATTGATAGAGACTCCCATAGCAGTTTCTTTATATAAAAATAAGTACATATGCTTAAATAGTTTTTGTACCGAGATTTTCTAGCTCACCACAAATTATGTCAAGAGTACACAATGAAATATACGGATATACATCCACAGAATCTTTGCCAACTTCCTGGTTCAGCTTCTTGATTAATATTTTACCAAATTTATCGAACACTTCCACAAACTCCTCGAGAATTTTGAAATGGAAAGCTGGGGTCAATATTTTTCGATGCTTTCGCCATTTTGAACCTATAATAAAACGTACGTGGAAAAATTATATGATGGGGAAATATTAACCATTTTTTTGGGTGAGCTTCAGGTTTTATAAACACAGTGCTTAGTGTACCGGAAGAGGACTCATAGTCCGGTCGCGACTTTAGAAGGGGCTTTTAAGATACACAAATTAACATTTTCAGATCCTTCGTCAAGCGGAGTGAGCGAAGCGGAGCTAAGCACAGCATTTTATAATATGCCAATATAACGTAATTCATAAAGGCAATGCCTACCCCCTGCAGTAAGCAATCCGGAGCCAAGCCACCTATCCAAAAAGGAATAAGCTCGAGACTTTTCAATAATAATTGAACTGTTTAATATGAACTCGTAACTCTTAGGTTCGACCATGACAAGGGCGTGAACAGTAGGTCCCATACGTATGTAAGCTATGTTGTATTTTCCATGCAGTTCTTGTGCGTAGGGTAATATATCTGAAACACAATGACAATTTATAAGTTAACCTCAAACGCCAAAAGACAGTGACACAGTAATTAAACTCGACACACGTGTGTTGCTGACAACGTCAGCGTCCTCAGGAGTAAAATTAATCGATAAATCTTGGGTGATTATCCCCCGAATCCCATACTTATTTCCTCGTTCAAAAAGTTAACAATCAAAAATGTTCATTTTATGTTTTAGTAGGTATGTACTTAAGTACATATTTTTAATTCAAACTATGGAATAACAAAAACTCGATAACTTTGAAATGATAATATTTATGTTGCTGAAGATAGGTACTGGAATTTCGACCCATGCACATAACCGATAAATTATGTTACGTTAAATGTATCTGTTTATGGAACATATAAAATAATTTTCTCACCCTCGGTAGTTTTAATGTCAAATGCATTTCCCACCAGTGGCAGCTTTCTTGGACCAGGGAATTTTTCCAAAAATTTTCTTTTTCTCCTGTTGTCACTTTTGTAGTATAGGTAATAAAAGAAAGTGACCAGAAATATTGTTACCAATATCAAATACATTTTTGCAATTTGAGAAACAGATCCTAAATAAATTTTAGAGTCTATCTAAACTGAATGGTTGTTTACCATCTGTTATTTATAGATATTCGATATACCACATAACAGAAAAAAAGTACTGATTATATAATCATAAACAGTCTCGTCACAGCCATCTAGCTTGTGTAGAATACATTTCCTGCAAGTAATAGCAGATCTGGCCTTCGTTATTATAGAGAATTATATTGGGATATAAAGTATCGACTCCCACGCAGCAATGTATCGCCAAGCCAGTACCTATTATGTGTTTCCCAGGACAACGGATGGTGACGTAGCATGCGCACAAAATTTTTCGTCGTTGCTAGGCAACAAAGGCTCGCCACTTGACTTCATTTATGCTTTCGGCCATTACACAGTGTTGCATGTAGGTATTAATAATAATTAGTTATTGCAATGCAAAAGTAATCAAAAATTTTCTTGTAGTAGTATATTTATAAAGTTTTTAATTATATGGAATATATAATACATAAAATACCAAACACAAAACAGTAAATAATGAAACACATTCTGTCAACAGCCACTGCTAAGAGAATCCAATCTTCCTGGATATGGGATTTCCTCAACGACTTTTCCACTTGGTATTCATCTACATTATTGTGGTCATCAAAGAGAGTTGTTTGTCTGTCTCCGACCTCCTCTATAATTACTCTTTCTGCGTGATCTGAATTCTAAAATAAATTTTGTTAGAATTGATTACAACACCGTGAAAAACATGTCTACCTTAGTACTGAAGATGGACAATAGAAGAAATCTACCAAAAGTGCCTGTTAAGTGTTTTTTGATCACCCATGGTATTGTTCGGGAATGCTGTGTTCTCGAAACGAGTAAAACAATTACAGCACTTCCAGTTGCGAATGTTGTTAGATACAAACTGTTACTATAAAAAAGAACTGAAAGAAAAGATAGTAGGTAATGTATTTTTACCATATTGTAAAGGAAACACACCTATTAAAGGAGTATTTGAGCACATAGCAGGTATCTTTTTGGCGAAGTACAAAAGAAAAATACATATCACTGCTGAAACGCAACTATGTAAAATAAGTTTTTCCCCGGCTTGGGGCGGCAACCAGAAGGTTACCAAGGTCAGGAAAATGATCACTGAAATTAAAGATTTGTCGTAGAAAAAAATTTAAGCATCACTCATTTTAGACAAATTTCTATTGTGTATGCTTACCAACTGAAGGTGTGATTAAAATCGCCGTGTACGAAGGCGATGTCCTTTGAAGTACTATGGTGCATGTTATGCCAGGATATGGTTGCCCACTCTCTTGATGACGTTCCGCTAGAGCTGACAAGATTTTCCATTCCGTGTTGTGAACCAACACATCGGACAACTGAAATAAAATATATTGGGCCTTGTAATTTTGAGAAATTTCCCAAATTTGTACTACACGAAGTCTATGTCTGGACTGTGTAGGAGTAGTTTCCCGAGAAGTAGTTGTTCGAACTGACAGTTACCATTTCTTCGAATATCTGGTGTCCGAGTAACTTTTAGTATAATTAGTCGGGGAGCGCAGACCGCCTGAAAGATGCGTTTTAAACGCTCTATATAACTCGAATACACACAAGAAAATGAAGCTGATTCTTATGTAAAATGCTTTATCACATGTAAGGTTATTTTCATGGAAGGAGTACACGGACAGGAATTAAATTTAAGAAAATGTCCGAATTATTTTTTTTGAAAAGGCCGAAGCCTTCACAAAATGTGAGAAACGAAGATGTCAATAACAAGGATGTCCTCCTCTATTCTCGAGCAAAACATTAACATGTCTGTACATTCCAATAAAAAGGTTATTAATGGCTTCCTGCGGTATGTTGTTCCATTCTTCTTGAACAGCAACAGTTAGCTCCTGAAGGATGAAAGGGGGATTATCTCTATTTAAAATGGCCCTTTTTAGCATATCCCACACGTTCTCACAAGGATTCAAGTCAGGTGAGTTTGTTGGCCAATTCATTCTTTGAATATTCCCTTCCTGTAACAAATTGGCAACCCTTCTTGTGCGGGGGGCGTGACGTTATCGTCCATAAAAACGAAATTTTCTCCAATGGAAGGATGATTGGTTGGATAATGTTTTGGACGTAAATGTTTCCCGTCATGGTTTGCGGCACGTGAATAAGTGGAGTGCGACGACCATGCATTATACCCCCCTCAAAACATTACTGTTCCGTCTTGATAAGGAACAACTTCTCTGGCAAAAGTAAGTCTTTCTTGTCGTCCCGGTTCCCTAGAGACCCTTTCACGCCGATAATCACTCACTAACCCAATTTTTGTCTCATCAGAAAAATGATATGTTTTGCTTTCAGAGATCTGCCTCCGACGGAAAACGCATTTAACTTTCATGTTAAAAGAGCTTTTTTACAGTGTGCTGTATATAAAACGTCTTGACAAATAAGCCCAAATATTCCAAACATCCTGGAATATGGATGGTACATGGAAAACGACGTTATTATGCCAATAACATTCACAAATAGCTCTAAACTGGATTGTGTTCTGTAAATGCAAAAATTTTACCTGTTCTTTTCGATGTGCATGCATGAAATCTAATGTGCAATGTATAATATCATGTATATGTGAAGGGAAATGCAATTTGTCGGAATAAAAAATACGAATGTTCTCGATATTAATGCAGCGTTTGTACGCCCGCACATAAACCACTACTACACGGCTCAGCGCGGCTAGCGCGCACGAATTATTTATGTTTTAACTCCCTGTAACTTTTTTCAGCAACAGCATTAATATTTCGTTTCTTCACCAAAAATAATTTCGAGCCTTTGTCCATGTTTGGTCTCGCATATGTACATGTTAATTCGGAAAAATAAGATTACTTACCCGGTGCATGAAATTTGCGGTTTACGATCTTTTCGCGACCTCAAAATTCGAATCCGGCAGATCATTTTACTACTTAAGAATCAGCTTCATTTTCTTGTGCGTGTTCGAGTTGTATAGAGGGTGTCGAATTAGAGCACCTTGCTTCCCGACTAAATGTGCACAAGTTATTGTATTTTTTATGGAAAATTTGGATCGAAACATTTTAATTTTTATTTGGCAGTGAGATAAGTTTAATTGCGAGTTGTAGATAAGAACCATTTTGGCAAGTTCACATGTCCTCTTTTCGTTGCACAGATACGTATCCTGCGAATTAACAGAAACAAATGCCAAATAATTAGGGCAGTGTGTCTGCTATCACTGATAGCAAAATGGACTTTTCGAGGGCATTCCACATCCTCTTTTATCTTATAACCGTTATTGACGCTAACAGCACATGGCAAAGGAATTGCGACTAATTTTGTTCTGAACATGATCGCAGAGAAAAATGGAAAAAACCACGTGTTTCAAGTGCCAAGGAAATATAATAATCTGATCTGATCTGAACCTAATTTTACAACAGGACACGATTTTACCATTATACCTACTAAGGTGAAACTCAAAATGAGAGGAAAAGTACCTATAAACCTTTAAACCATTAATGCAGATCGCAAACAATTTCAAAAAATGTTGTTTCACAGAAACTAAGCACCTTACGAAAAAATACAAAGGTGCCGATTTTCTTCCAAATTGAAGGTAGATAGATGTAGCAATTACCTGGATAGATCAGGGGCGTAACATAGTTTAGGAAAAATAAGTAGACGAGTAGCGATGCTACTGGAAGCAAAACTTTTTGTCAGATCTGGAATTTTTTTACTGGTCGACGACGGCCCGTTCTGCTCTGTTCATTTTACATCTGCGGCTTTAAGGGTGGGTGCATATTCGCACATTCGCAGATATATGAGTTGCAAACTAGTAAGTTACCAACTTGATGGAGAGATACCTACCCAGACAGCAGAGTTCTCGTTTCCGAAAACTGTGATATTTAATTCATCCCCATGGTGTGTCCAAGATGCAAATTTCATTTTACATGTTTGTGTGTCGAAAGGCCAATACGTTAAATCGAAATTGCATAAAAAGGAGTACGTAGATGGCGGTACCCACACAACAGAACCAGACGCATAAACTAGTATTGGCACACTGGATGATATAGATGTAACTATACTAAAATAATGCTGTTATTAATCGATAGTTTAGAAATTATTTATTTTTACCTGTTGTATAGGTGCACGTCAGGTTGCCAAATCTCGTGGTCAGCTACTTTTATTATTTGTAATCCACCATATTCTGAGCTGTTCCACTTTAGTTTATTATCATCCCATAACTAAAATTAAAACATATAATAATTTGTATTATTAACGTGCTAAGATTTGCGAATGATATAACAGTGTTGGCTTCCAGCAAAGAAAAATTAGAAATGGCTCTGAATGAAATGGAAGCAGTTTTGACAGAGAGCATGAAAATAGGACTAAAACTAAAAAAACAAATAGGAAATGAGAAGAAAGAGGAAGTTGCTGATTTCTGCTATTTAGGAAGTCAAAAAACTGACGGTGGTATACAAAACAAAGAATATAGGTTAGCTCAGGATAGGGAAGGATGGAGGCACACGTCAACCAGTTTTCGGACTGATTATGAGATTATCATACTTACTAGTCTAGTCCAGCAATACAGAGTTACAGTAGATTTCAATTCATCAACTTCAAGGTGTTGCACACTTAATCCAAATTGAACGGTCGTCGCGTTCTTGGGATCGGAAGGTCTTGAAAATTTGTCGTAGTACTTAAGAAGGTCCACCCTTAATTTGTCCGTATAAGTAGAGTTCCATAATGTTTTGGGTAGTTTCTCTACGTGAGAAAAGTTGAAGTTTTTAGTTCCTAACTTTCGCAAACCATTCATTACCAAAAAGTACTGGGTTATAGTATTCAGGACAAGTACCTACTATTGTATTTTAAAGCAAATTCCTCCAAAACAAATTTTTACAGACAAAATCGTTTAGAACCTTCTTCCATATTCCAAACGGTGTTAACGACGTTGTCACTGATAATATTCATAGCATTTGTTGAATATGAGGGCGCGAAATATACATTTCAACTTAATATATGTATGTGCAATAGAGGAAATAAAATTTATACATACGTGGTTGTATTAAAGGACTATCATCACAATAAAAACCACAAAATAAACACAAAATAACTACTGACCCAAACAGTTGTCTCACTTGACCGTGTTTCAACATCGTTATTAACTAATGAATGCCACTAGAGGTTTGGTACTTGGTCGGCATGGATTTTATTCGATAAGTGTTTCCTGTAACGGATGCTATTATCTGGGCACCCACAATTTATTTCAATGTTATTGAATTATTTTCCTATATATTTCAATGCGCAACTTCCAAGATGCTTTTAAGGACATTAGGACAACAATAGCGTCACGTACATTTTATATTTTATGCAAGTTTATTATAAAGGACAGTCCGGACGCGAGGTTTTGCACGTCGTTTTGCATGTGTGATTCAAAACGTTGCAAACAAGACCGTGAAAATAGAACTAAAGCTAAAGGAAGTCAAATAAGTCGCGATGGTATAGGAGCACCAGAGATATAAAACAACGAATAAGGAAGGATCGACTGTTATGGTCGAGTCGGAAGAGACCTTTTAAAGACCTATGTATGGAGTACGGCATTATGTACGGGTGCGACACTTGGACAACAGGAGAAGCGGAATCTTCTCAATTTTCTGTTTCTGGCAGTCTTAAATCTGCGAGGATGTATGTAATCCGGCGCAATCTGCCGTTTGAAAGTTCCACTTTCACCAAGACGTTGATGAAGACGGACAAATATTGAATAAAAAAGTTCTAATAAAAAAACTAAAAGGGGTTGTAAATTCTACCTCCTTTGAATAGGTTTATTCCCCAAATTTCATTTACAATTTTTGTTTCCAAAGGAGTAGCACAGTACTTCTACGGTCGTGGACCTATACCTTCCTACTTCTTGACTGCTCATACTATTTCCGTGTTTCTATACTTTGCAACGTAAATTTATTTGAATTTATTTCATTTAAAATTAAAATACCCAATCACATTAAGCAAAATTAGAGTCAGTTAGTGTTTTATTCTGCAAAACTCGTCTAACTTTCAAGTAATTTTACTCTAGTGGCGCGCGCGCATCATGCATAGGAGTCAAGCTAAAAGCAACTTTTCTCTGCGTTTTAAGGTTACTACAATACGAATCTGACCTTATCTCGAACATGAATTTTTGTCGGTATAATGCACTGGGATCTGTTTTGACGGTGGGCTATGGTACTGAATAAGATAAATAAAAAGAAAATCAAAATTTTGGGGCGTAGGAGGCGTCAAAATAGGACTAAAACTAAAATACAAATTGGAAACGAGAAGATAGAGGAAGTCTCAGATATGTCTGCTATTTAGGAAGTCAAAACAACTTATGCTCGGGAATGATAAATAGAAACTCGGACGAGACTCTTAAAGACGTATGTATGGAGTACGGCATTGCGAAACTTGAACAATATACAGGGTGTCTTGAGACGAATGTTACATACTTCAATGGTAGGTTCTAGGGAACAAATAAAAGTATTCAACCTATTTTGCTCAAGTAAAAAGTGTCTCACTAAAAAGTTATGGGCCTTCAAAGTTTCTTTTTTATTTTTAATTTTTGAATTAATTCTGAACGTGCTGAACCGATTTCTATAAAATTTGGCACCTAAGAGATTCAATTGAAGGCAAATATGATGGCAAGGTCCATTTTAAATTTTAATGTAGAGGGCGCTGTTTTAACCTGGTAAGCAAAATACTTTTTCATTGTATCTTTTTTGTTCAGAAATTTTTGAAAATTTCGCCATAAAAAATAAATAAGGAATTTAATTCTACACAAAAAAGACATACCTGTTGAATATCGAAAATATGCTTCATTTAAGAGATATTGAAAAAAATAGGTTTTAAGGTTTTGGAATAATCTGCAAAAATGTTCTGAGTATTCTTTGCGTATTAAATTTGTTATCTAGTTATTTCCAATTTATTACTTTGTCAAAAAATTACTCGGTTTAATATTATCAAAATGCCTCACCATGGCCCTCACGTAGTCCAGACCTAAATCTCCTGGACTTTTATCTTTGGGGACATATGAAAGAAATGGTATATGACAACGTACCTCCTATACTACTTATCCTAATACTCGGGGAGAGAATACAAAATGCCGGGCAGCAAATTAGAAATAACTATAATAATTCTTTTTCCGTGCTGTCATCTTTCGTTAAACGCTTAAAGGAAGTGCACTGAAATGAATGGGGAGCATATTATTGAACATTTATTATAAGAAATTTTGTTATTAACGTTATTTTTTTAGTTATGTTAAATTTTGTCCATGTTAAGTTTTGTTTTTTAATTATGATATTTTATTTTTCTTAATGGATGTAATTATTGTTGTCTAACACTGTCATTTGCTCATTTGCTGTTTCAAATACACTCCTAACTTGTGTATTGTTGTTCCCACAATTTATAGTTTCGACCATGACATATTTTTTGCAATATCTCTTAAATGAAGCATATTTTCGATATTCAACAGGTACCTATGCCTTTTTTGTGTAGAATTAAATTCCTTATTTGTTTTTGATAGCGAAATTTTCAAAAATTTCTGAACAAAAAAGATACAGTGAAAAAGTATTTTGCTTACCAGGTTAAAACAGTACATTATAATTTAAAATAGACCTTGCCATCGTATTCGCCTTTAATTGAATCTCTTAGTTGCCAAATTTTATAGAAATCGGTCCAGCACGTTCAGAATTAATGCAAAAATTAAAAATAAAAAAAGAAACTTTGAAGGCACATAACTTTCTAATAAGTCACTTTTTACTGGAGCAAAATAGGTTAAATCACTTTTATTTGTTCCCTAGAACCTACCATTGAAGTATGTAACATTCGTTACAAGACACCCTGTATAGGAGTAACGAATCGAAAAATAATAGAAGTGTTTGAAATGTGGTGCTACAGACGCATGATGAAGATATACCGTGGATAGATAAGGTTAGCAATAGTGAAGTATTAGAAAGAGTTGAAGAAAAGCGAAATTTATGTAAGACAGTAAGGAATAGGAGGTATAGGATTGTAGGACACTTTCTGAGGCACGAACGCTTAATTCGCGACATACTAGAGCCAGAGGTAGGAATAAAGAGAGGTAGGGGTATAGGCCCAGATTAGACTACTGCTCTCAAATAGTTAGGGATGTAGGATGCTCGACTTTTGGGGAAATGCGTATAGGTTAGCTCAGGATAGGAAATGACAGAGGTACCTACGCGTCCAACCAGTCTTCGGACTGAAAACTTTATAGGGTATACCCGGGAGAAATGCCGCTTTTTTAATTAATCAAATAAAATTTTCCGTTGATAAAAATAAAACAGTTTATTCGATATACAACATAAAATATATTCATTTAGCAATATCATAAAAAGATTTTAAACTTCTTAGTGCAAAATTAAACTTTTTTTTTAATTTAACAAAAACAGCTCTTCATTTGGCATCTCTCCCACATTATATGGGAGAGATGCCAACTACCACTGGAAGAGATGACAGTGCCTTAATTTTTGTAAAACTATAAACTTTCGCATGGTTGACATAATAAATATTTTGTGCAATCAACAGCTGCATTGTACGCACTGTATCCAGTCTTCTTTCTTTTTCGTGGTACTTATTGTACTCTTGCAATTTCTTTCATCAAATTCTTCAAAATTACTTAATGTCCGAACTGCTGTCATGAATTGAAGGATCATCTACAGAAGAACTTGAGGAGCTACTGTGTTTGCGCTTCCTATATTTCCCTACAAGTTCTCCCTTTTTGTCTTTCCACTTTTTAAAATTAATTCCTTTGTTTAAACCAGACCCTCCAGGTTTTGGTGCGGCAGTATTTTGTTTTTCTAGTTTTAATTTTTCCTTTTCTTCCAATGTTCAAATATTGCATGTTTTGAATGTGTATCGAAAACCGCAGACCAACTGGTTTCGTCCTTCTGGGACTCATCAGTACGGTGCTCTCCCCCACACACTCAAACCATGCAATTTAGCTTGCTATATATGCTGCCGCGCTCTGGACAGATATCAGCAAGTGACAACTACTTTGAGTAATTATCTAGTATTAATTAGTGGTACGTACGTGCTTTTAAGCAGGTCTTTGTTCAAATATTGCATGTTTTGAATGTGTATGGAAAACCGCAGACCAACTGGTTTCGTCCTTCTGCGACTCCCGACTCATCAGTACGGTGCTCTCCCCCACACACTCAAACCATGCAATTTAGCTTGCTATATATGCTGCCGCGCTCTGGACAGATATCAGCAAGTGACAACTACTTTGAGTAATTATCTAGTATTAATTAGTGGTAGTGGACCGTTCGAACAACTACTCCTCGGGCAAATACCCCGCCAGGCATTGAATTATAGAACTAAATCCAGATTTTTTGTACTACGAGACGTTTCAGTCTGCTACCCCATCTAAGATGGCTTTGAAACAATCCTAATTTGTCTCCATGTACGTACGTGCTTTTAAGCAGGTATTTGTTCAAATATTGCATGTTTTGAATGTTCAAATATTTGAACAAAGACCTGCTTAAAAGCACGTATATACATGGAGACAAATTAGGATTGTTTCAAAGCCATCTTAGATGGGGTAGCAGTCTGAAACGTCTCGTAGTACAAAAAATCTGGATTTAGTTCTATATTCAATGCCTGGCGGGGTATTTGCCCGAGGAGTAGTTGTTCGAACGGTCCAGTACCACTAATTTCTTCCAATACCCTACGTTTTTCGATGTTACTTGCAACTGTTAGTAATTCGTCAGTGTTTACTTTTCTAGGTTTCGCATTATTGGTTACTTGAGGGAATAGGGGCGATTTTTCTAAGTAGTTTACCCAATGTCTCAATTTCTTCTTCGCCCTCTAACCAGGCACCGCGCGAGTTATACTTTTTCTTTTATAAAACGTTGGCATTTGTGCAAAAAACACATAAAATGTTGTTGGCATCTCACCCCCTTTAAAATCGGCATCTCTCCCAAAGTTATGGAAGAGATGCCGAATGTATAGCAACTTAGAATCACTGTATAGTTTAAACTAACTGGACTTAGTCTAAAAATAACCTTACAAACTGCATTTATTCGCAAATTTTGATCATTTAATTCAAAATTATAATTGTAATGATAGCTGATAGTCTACGTTAAATTAATTGTTAGTTTGTATCTTACCGAAAACAGCATTTTCAGGGCAAAAACACAAACCACAACACAGAGTACATGTACCTGAACGACTGATGTAGTCGCTAACTCCATCGAATTTTTTAAAAAGAACAATCGGAATCTCGCACCCATACCGGCAACTCTCCCGGATTTACCCTATGTAATAATTTCATATAATGCGTAGGAATTGATTTATTTGAAGATTCCAAAATTACAATAAAAAAACATATATACAAAATAACAATATTTAAGAAACAAAACATCACAAACATATTACAAATTATAACAAATATTTTTCTTATATCACGAAGTTTTGAGGCATGCACGCTTATTCTCTCGACATTAGGACTATCTTTAATGTCTGTATAATTCACGCTCAAACATAATATCTAATTAAAAGGTGGCCCTCTGGGGTCAAAAGGCCCTGGAGAATAGGGCCAGTAAGCTGGAGGTGGAAACAACCCCGTTTGAGAATTGTGACTTCCAGGTGGCAAAATTGTGGGCAGCTTGTGCGTCGCTCCTGTCGCAGTAGGATATAGCGCTGCTCCTAAGTCACTCTGATGAGGCTGGTATTTGTGATAACCAGGTACCACGTCACCTTGCCCTTGGGCTTGAGCTTGACAGGCTGCCATCAAACCATGAAAATCGAATTTGTAAGCGTATCGCTTTCCGTGAACTTTTGACATTATATTCTTGTCGTAATAGTACCTGATGAAAAAAAGGAAATTCGTATAGTATAAAGTCTTGAGGATTGTCTGAAGAAGGTGTCAATGGGCGTGAACTCAAACATGTTTTGAGTGACACAATATAAGTGCATGGTGCTTCACTGATTTAACAGTAGATTCCCACAACCCTCCGAAATGAGGTGCTCCTGCTGGGATAAAATGGCATTTGGTTCGTTGCTTAGCAAGGTTCGATATGAATTTTTATAATTCTTGTAACTGTCTAATTTGCACCTGTAAAGGTACCTAGTCGTTGCCTGAAAATATATTAGTAGGGATTCCTCTTCTGGATATTAATATAAGTACGAACAATTGCCATGAACGTTTCTGTAGTGAGACTTGATACAAGTTAGTTCCTTTGTTCAACTTTTTTTGATTATTAAATAGATAACAATGAATGACAGACCCAAAATTTAACATGCTCAGGTTCGCAGATAATAGCAGTATCCATAGCAAAAAGAAGAATTATAGGAATGGCTCTGAATAAAATGGAATCAGTTTTGGCAGAGGGCTACGCCATGAAAATCAATAAAAAGAACTCCAAAATGTTAGTATGTAGGGGTGTGGAAATAGAACTAAAACTAAAATACCTATATACTACTAATATAGGAAATAAGAAGATGTAGAGGAATAAGTCGCGGATTTCTGCTATTAAGGAAGTCAAATAACTATAGAGATGATATACTTAGTATAATTGCTGACTAAGAAAAGTGGGGCATCTCTCCCGGACTTACCCTAAACCGACCTAGGTAAGTTCATGCCTACATTGTATTGGATATAAGTAGCTAAATATACTCGTACCTACTGGCGGAACGGGAACGGAATCGAAATATTACTGAGCCAACCTGTAGGTATATTTGTGCCGCCACAAAATAGGTAGGTAAGTCAGCAATTTCAATTTAAGCATCTATCGATATTTTGACCTCCACACAGATCGGATCTCATGGAGGTGCGTGTAGCCGCGTCACGATTATTTTACCTGAGGGCTCTGCTGAGTTTGTCATAATTCATGTTGGGTTTCGATTTCCGTTCTCCCCAGCGCCTCGCAACCTCATCGGGGTCGGTAAGCTTGAATTCGCCATTGGTTCCTTCCCACGTGATGCAAGCCGCGTTTGTCGAATCGCCGAGCAGCTCTAGCAGGAATTGCCACAGTTGGATTTGGCCTGAACCCTGCGCTACCAATCGGCTCGAAGCAGCGTTTAGAAGTTGATACGGATCTGTGGATAAAAAAAGAACAAAAATGTAAGATTTCAGTTCTTGGAAATGGGAGAAGCCATTTTTGTGCGTCTCCTAACAAGACAGTGTATTGGCCGTGACAGAGATTGTTGTGCTACAGCTTTTTTCTGTCACTTTTTATGCCTTAGACTGGGAAACTCCATAAAAAGTTAAACTTAATAATTATTACCATGTTTTCTGGTTTTCTTGCGTTATTTGGTAGGTAATACATTATATACAGCGAAGATCATGAAAACTATTCAGAATTTAAATAATTATTCATTCAAAACCTTGTAAGCTTATTATTATTATTATTATTATCAGAAGGAAGACAACCAAGCAAAATGATGTTTTCGAGATTAAAATCAAATTTAGTTCACTATATATGGGTCATTCAATAAACCTAGAAACAAAATTTATAATAAAGAAAATTGGGAAGAGGAAAAAATAAATGTTTTATCGTTGGTTGAGGCGACACCAAAAACTTCTTGTCGCGAAATCGAATCACAAGTTATTGGTGTTTCCAAAACATAAGTTCAAAAAAATATCAAAAAGGCAAATATAGGCCATATAAAATTCAAATTATTCTTCCCGGGAGATCAAGAAAAAAGGTTTAATTTTTGTAGGTGGTTTACTTAAATAAGATTCAAGAAAATCCAGAATTTGGGCGGTCTGTCATTTGGACAGATGGAAACTCACATAAGCAGCATAGGATTAAGTATTTAACATACTTATGCAGGCATAATGTGCGTCACTGGTCTGATACAAATCAGCACCAAACTTTTGAACGTTAGACGCAAGGACGTTTTGGGATTTAACGTTTCGTGTTTTATTTTGGGTGGTCAACTAGCATACTATAAATTTTTGATGGAAATTTAAAGGGATTGAGATACATTAATTTGTTGAATATTAACGCAGAGGCGATAATGGAAAATGTTCCGTTAATAAACATAAACAGGGTAGGTATATTTCCAACAAGATGGTGCCTCTGCACACAATTCTGCAATAGTTAGAAATTATTTAGAAAATCATTTTCCGGGTAGATGGTTGGGTACAAATGGACCTATATTGTGGCCTACAAGATCACCGGATCTGGGTATTAGACTTTTTTGTTTGGGTATTTTTAAAAGAAAAAATATTCATACGAAGATATCTACAACAATCAAGCCGAGCTATAGCAGAGGCAACACATGCAGCTTTCCAATATTTGCAAGCCCATCCTATTTTTTGAGCAGTTCCTATAATTTTCTTGTTTGTTGTTTTTGTTGGTTTTGTTTTTTTTGCTGTTTTTTTCTGTTTTTGTTGCTTTTATTTCAGTTGTTATTAAAAGTTGCTAACGTAAAATCACAGGTATCTTGGATGTACCTACCTATCTTATATTTTCTAAAGGTGAAAAGTATACCAAAATCTCTGCTGCTCCTATGAGAAACCCCCAAATCACAACGAAAATAGGACATCCTGTACTTATGAGGCTTCAAAAACGAACACACAACATAAAATTTTTAACACTTGTACCCACATATTTTGGAAAAGAAAAGTATAAAAAATGTTTTCTACCAAACACTTCTGATGTCAAGACTCCTCTAAAACCACACTTTTCTTGTAAAATCTCGCAACCTCATCCAAAATTATTAGTTTTCCTCCTCAACGATCCTTTTTTTAAATTTAAATTCAAAAAATTTTTCTAAAGTAAGTAGGTACTTCAATTTTCATACCTATATAAATCCAACATTTTTCACTGACAATATTGATGAAGTTATGACGTAATGACATAATAAGGGGCGTTTATTATATGTATATAAGCTTGGTTGATAAAACGTTGTACATTCCCAAAAATTAACCGTGTTGTTTAAAGATGGAAAAGATTAGGTAACTTATTTTCACGTTATACATGCCTATTCTAAGTTTTCTAACAGGAAAATTTTTAACGTTATTATAACGTTGTTAATAAATTATAGGTAGAGTTTATTGCGTATATTATACAGGGAGGTCACTTTTACAATGTACACCATTGGAGTCTTCTAAACCAGAAGAGATTCAGAGTTGGTCAAATTACAGAAAACGTGCACTTTTTCCATGCCCTTTAAGGATCTGAAAAGAAATTCTGGATAGCTCTCGTTGTTCCTGAAATATCCCGAAAAGAATTGAAGTATTGCATTTTCTTATTTCTTCCATATATTATTTATTACTTGAGCAAATGTAATGCCCTTCGGCAGGTTTACATAAGTAGGTATGGGCTATCCACTGGATGTTTCAAAATTTGTCTAAGCCTACTACATCTTTGAGTTTTCATAATCATGGCAACTAGATTTTGTAGATAAGGAGTGAAATTAGTGTTCCGGAAAGTTAGATGACCCATGTGCGATACATCGTTGAAATTGTATTTTTTTTCTCTATCCAACCTTATGAAAATCCAATATGGCGCCCATAAGAAATTCAAAAGTTGACCATGAAAACTTGAAGATGTAGTAGGCTTAGACAAATTTTGAAACATCCAGTGGAAAGCCCATACCCACTTATGTAAACCTGCCAAAGGTCATCACATTCGCTTGAGTAATAAATAATATATGGAAGAAATAAGAAAACGCAATATTTCAATTTTTTCAGGATATTTCAGGAACAACGAGAGCTATCCAGAATTTCTTTTCAGATCCTTAAAGAGCATGAAAATGTGCAACTTTCTTACCATTTGACCAACTCCGAATCTCTTCGGGTTTAGAAGATTCCAATGGTGTACATTGTAAAAGTGACCACCCTGTATACCTAGGTACTTAGCTCAACTGGTGAGCTCTGATGATAACGAAAATATATGGAGTAAGAATATAGATAGGTATTGTTATACCTATGTGACTAGGTAGTGAAATTATGGATAATTTTTCACTCTTCTGGGAAAGAGTGAATGTTCCAATAATTAAAGATAAGCATTTTGATACACGCGCGTATACCCCCGGACATCTAAAATTGGTATCACTTGATATACCTACTTACCTATACTTAGGTAGTAAAATGTTTAAAACCTAAGCGCATAGCCCTTATAATCGTGCTTGCGAAGCTAAAGTACAGAAAATAAGAAAACGGCCAGTGATAGGCCCTTCAACGGTTTAGAACACCCTCTATATGGAAATATACCTACCTCTTTAGATGAGGTTGCTTCCACATTCTTATACGCTACGCTTATTAAACATTAAGCATGCATCATGTATGTCGAAAAGTTACTTTTTGTCAAAAAAATTGAAAGAAAGAAAAATATTGCACTTACGGAACTTTTTTGATTTACCTATGTTGCGATTGAAATTCGAAGCTTCTACTTACTGGGTGAAAGGTTTGGCTGATGGATTAGGAATGAAATTACTTTGCACCAAAAAATAATTAAATTGAGTATATAGCCAAATAAATGTGACATTGTATCACAAGGAACTACAAACCGAGTGACAAACTTCCATGTGTACATATAAATATGGGGAAATAACATGGGTAATTACGTTTTTGAGGATTCCTGCTCCCCGCATGTATTAGTTACAATAATGGGGGAGAGGTAGAAATCGAAAGATTATTTTTTCTGCGTATTTGACGATATCAAAAACGCTACAACTTTCCAGTTTATTATAGCGCACTAAAAGCAAAAATTGCATTATGTAGTCGGGGAGCAAGATGGCACGAACTCGAATCCACATAAGAAAATGAAGCTGAATCTTATGTAAAATGACCTGCCGGATTCGAATTTTGAGGTCGCGAGAAGTTCGGGAATTGCGAAAATGCCGAAAAATCGATTTTTCATAAAATTTTCCTAAATCAATTTTCGGCCATTTTTTATATTTTTCTTGTATTTCAGCAACAAAAAGAGGTAGAGATCTGCTTTTTTTCATGGAATATACATTGAAGTGTGCTGATCATCACAGTATACTCACGTTGCCTCTAAAATTTTCCGATTTTATGAAAAAAAATGTTCTTGCTAGACCACAAATAATTTGTGTTATGTATTTTTCATGTACCGGGTAAGTCATCTTATTTTTCGGAATTAACATATACATATGCGAGACCAAATACGGACAAAAAGGCAAGAAATTATTTTTGGTGAAGATTCGAAACATTAATATTGTTGCTGAAAAAAGTTACAGCGAGTTAAACATAAATAATTTGTGCGCGCTAGCCGCGCTAATACGTTGACAGGTAAACGTAGCGACATAAGTTTCTATAAAACCAAATTCTCTCATAACCTATAACCTATTTTTCAAGAAATCGGTGCATGATAAAAAAGAAACTTACGACATTCAGATTTCTCCATCTTAAAAACTCCACCGCCACAACTCAACAAACAAAGTAACGTATTAATTACTGATTACTATTACTAATAAATCACTAATAATACAACAAAACGTTTTTTTCAAGAATAAAAGCGCGCTAACACTTAGGTATGTCGCTACCTATCAACGTATCAGCGCGGTTGGCGCGCACAAATTATTTATGTTTAACTCACCGTAATTTTTTCCAGCAACAATAATAATGTTTCGTTTCTTCACCAAAAATAATTTCGAGCCTTTGTCCGTATTTGGTCTCGCATACGTATATGTTAATTCCGAAAAATCAGATTACTTACCCGGTGCATGAAAAATACATTACACAAATTTGTGGTCTAGCAATTTCTTTCATAAAATTGGAAAATTTTAGAGATAACGCGAGAGGAACTTTTCAAAGGGAGCACGATTTCGGAAAATCATATTGATGAGGATCAAAATTGTCATAGTTCTCCTCACATTTTTAACCTTCCCTCTATCTTCAATAATACTTAACCAAGATGGGGTCCGTTTCTATACATAAATAAATGACAGACATCGAATTTACCGTTATAAATCATTGCTCCAGAATGATGTAGTTTATGGATATGATGAGTACGACAAGCAAGTCGTCTGGCAACTAAAATCTCTTCGGGGGAACAACCGGGCAGCCTCCACATGGCTGCCGTCTATTCACTTAACATCTTTTCCAAAAAATTACGCGTCACAAGATCACAAACAGCTATAAAATCAACACTTAAAGTTTTCATAATAGAAGATAACGCTTGATTTAATAGATAACGATAATGCAACTTTGAAAGTGGTAAGGGATGCTTTCGCGCCGAAGCCGGACAAAGATCTGACACTGTGTGATTGCAGTGATTGTTGACTACACTGGATACACCCCTCTACGTTTTGAGAAACTACCCCTTGATACGATAAACGTACATTAACTTGGTAAACTCTTAACGATATGTACCTAGTAGATAAATCAGTTACTGTGTCAATGTCCAACCCCAATAAACATCTTTTAGTTGAATTAAAATGTATTAATTTGGGGGTTTTCGATCAGCACAAATTTCGTAGCCGATTAAATGTATGTATGTAATTTATCTTGTTATAAGTAATTCTAAATGAGACAATTATTGCAATCACATCCCGTACGTTAATTTATAGTGCACTAAATAACCATTATAAATGTTTGCCAAAAATGCACGGTACCTATATTTTGCATTTTGCTAACGTTTTAAGTGCTGCCTTGTTAATCGAATATAGAGCTGATAAGACCGTTGTATGAGCTGTTATAAACGTTCTTAATTCATAATACATATATGTGAATAAGACCAAATTCCAACGTTTTATATTTGCAGAAGAAGGCATACTCGGACATTTTTTTGTGCGACACGATCTGAAAGTAATTTAGGACACCTTATTTAAGAAAGATTTATAAAACGTCTTTTATATACGAAAATTATACGAAATACCCAAATGGTTATATCCCAATGAAACGTTTTATAAACAGGACACGTTTACCACAAACGTTCATAAAATAAACCAAAACTTCACCATTTTTCAATTATAGTCAATTAGTGTAAATTTGATTAAAGGCAAACGTTTATTAAACGTATGCACAGAATACGACTATCGTACACGTTTTTAAATTTACGAAAACTTATATGGGTAGCTTTTTTCCACAATTAATGGAAAAATGATTCGAGAGGTACTTGGACGTTTATTCAACGTTTATTAAACCACCACGAGAGTTGACTTGAAAACTTAACGAACGTTGTTACTTTTCAGAATCTGTTCGCGATCATGACATACCATCCTTTGTCAAATGAGGGTGAAAAGCCGAAGTAAAGTCTCGGGGTCGAGTGACGACATTTGACTTTTAGATGCGCCCCCATGGAGCAGGTAATCCCCAACGGGGCGCGTCCGCTCTCTGCGTCCAAAGCCCCCACTGATATATTGCAGCCGAATGGTGATTCTTGTCGTCACCTTACGGAACGTTGGCGATTAGCCGGTGAGAGTGGATATGTAAACAGAGGATTAGCAATATTTTAATTATGCGTAATGAATCCGTCCGGTAGCGTGCATTTTCTTAGATGGGGAGATATTGCATGCACTGGATCGCGCACAGGTAATCAAGAAAACAATATAGCGAATCCCGCTGAGCTGTATAATGAGACAGGGGTGGGATTAGGGGATAACCCCGGCGCAACCCGGCGGCCGGATTATCTGGATGTTCTGGATTCAGCGTGTGTGGCGTTTTAAGCACCGATATTATCCTGTTAAGTTATTTATTATCGCGTAATTAAATAATTCTTGAGAATATTCTGAACTCTCTTTGAAATGTGGGCAGAGAAAAATAGGTACCGTAAAACGGGGTTACTTTAGCCGGTTTTGGCAGTTATGGCAGAATATCTTTTAAACAAATTGACAAATCACCGTTTTTATTTCACCAACATACCGAATAGCTTCAGACCTATCGATTCCACTACTGAAATTCCTTAAAGGCCCTTGGTAAGTATTTTTTTTTATTTATTTATTGGCTGCCAAAGTAGGCCGCAATAGTGGGGTTACATTGGCAGACACGAAAAATGGATATTGTACTATACTAGGCGAGCGTGGATGCCTACATTGGCATCCATAGAACGCAGAAAACTCTGGGGATTCCAACGCAATCTTTGAATTTGACGTATCTTTTTTCTAAATGGGTCAAATTAGCAGTCGAAACTTGGAAAACTTTTTATTTGTAAAAATGTAAGAAAAATAACATTTTCATCAACAATACAAAATTTTAATAACCGTTCTCGCTTCATGCCGGGTTTATTCTGTTTAAAAAATGGCACAATGCGGCCCTGTTTTTCCAGGAATTTTTGCAACACTTCGCGAACATCTCTTGTCGTGAACGGGAAACCCCAGTTCGCCACGGTGTCCAATGTGTGCACAATCAATCGTTCTTCTGCGACTGTAAAAACCGTTGGATGTCCCGGATGTTGGGCATGTCTACCGAATAGCCTGTTTTGAATCGTACCCCGTGAGATTTGGAAGCGTCTCGACGCCTCTGTTTGCGTCATGCCGCGTCGAACTGCAGCCACCGCTGCGTTAAGAGCATTTTTGGTGTAGTTCCTGTAGGACCGTCCGCCGAGTTTCTTTTTATAATTTCTTGGCATCGTTGCGTACTGTATTGCTCCCTCAACACGACTGACACATGTGCGCATAAGAATGTTGACTTTACCTGTTGCAACGGGCGTCGCGCATGATCAATACGCCCCTGCCAAAGTAGGATCCATGTGCCAAAGTAACCCCGTTTTACGGTATGCGTGCATTCGTCGAAAAGGATCATGGCTTTTTTATAATCTATAGGAAGACTATAGATCTAGGAAAACAACGTATATTTTCTTTTGGTACATTACAGGGTAGTCAACACACGCATAATTGAATTTTTCTCAAGGATTTCAAATGAAACGCCCTGTATATTAATTGCACATTTAATAGCGAGTTTACTAAGCTCTTAATTGATGGAGGCGTTGCCAAGTCTGCGGCTGACAGTTTCTACGGAAATTAATTTTTTTTTACAATTTTATTCGGATTTCCCCATTTAACTTAAATTCGGACCTGTCCCGTTTTAAATCGATTTAGTTAGGTAACTTTGTTGCGTATTTTGAATTCCTTGTTTTGAAATTTCGAGTTGCTTCACTGAGAGAAATTTTACAAAATATTTATACAAAATGTAGTTGATGGGAACTTTTTGTATAGTATAACATTTTTATGTTCTATCATATTCAATATTTATACACTGCTTACAATATGGAATGTTTTTCATATTACACTTAAATTGTATTTGAGATACCGTATCCAGCAACACATTTTCATTTTCGAATACATTTACTCATTGCGAAAACGGAGGGTGTATCAGAAATCTAAAATAGAATATTCTTGCATACGCCAAGTTTCTTGCATAAGATACTATGGAAAAACAAATTTCCTTAATGTGTTATTATCATTAAGACTCATTCGTATGGATTACATTTACATGCGATATACATACCTTCAAATTGCAGGCAAGACATACGACAAACATTAAGTAATATCGTTCATGACTTTGTAAATAATATACTGCTCAAATTGTAAGCATTACAACAACGACGTTGTAATTTAACTAGTTTTCGTTTATGATTGGTCGAAGCTGGTGCCACGCACCTGCGCAACACATCATAACTACCAAACGGTTGTTCTCTAGTTTTAACTTGCAACTTGCAACCTTTCCGTATCATTAAAAGTCCAGAAGAGCTGTGAGTGTGTGTGTTAAGTACTGAAATCAATTGCAGTTTATTGCTATTGAAAATGGAAGACATGTTAAACCTTTGTGGATTTCAAGATTTGGTATCTATGTAGGTACATGTTGTCTTCGTCTTTATCGGTAAGTAAAATTTGCTGTGTTTTAGATGATGTATCCTTGCAACATCAGTTAGGTACCTACCTACATATTAATTTTCACGTTTATCATATTGCACTATTACTGTTCTCCTCACTGTTCTCTTTATGACATTGAACATAACACAAATAATGATTATTTCTGGAAGTCTTAAAGTAAATTACTGTAGGTTGTGCATGGAAGATTGTAAAAGAGGACATTTCTGAAGCTTAAATGTGTTTTACGAACAATTAATAATTAGCATAAAGTTAACATTGCCTAACACCATAAATGCATGCTTTTTTTGCTATACAGGGTGTTCATCATAAAGGTAAACGCTGTTGTATTCCACATCCTTCTAAAAAAATATAAGTACCTAAACAGAGCAACAATAATATTGAAATTTTTACATACATTCTGCTAAAACATCTACAAGTGTGTGCAAAATTCTTTATTAAATTCCAAAAAATTAATTCTTATATTACCTAGTAATTTTAAGTAGATTGCTATATTTTTATGACATTTTTGAATTCTCCGTGAAAATTTAGATAGGGTTGATTAAAAGATTAAAACGGAGTTTTCTTAGGGGGTATCATTTTACAGTATCTTATTTTCTTTACAGAAATACCTAATTGTAAGATCTGCATCAACCATGGATAGAGGATAGAGGATCCATGGCATCAACCTAGAATTCTTCTTCTTAGACGTAAGCAAATTTTCAGATAAAATGTCTAATGTATGTTTAAATTGAAATACCCTGTATTACGTGCCTACTAAAATGAACCACCACCTCACTATTAAGAATGTTTTAAAAATATTGAGGTAGTCCAAGATAGAATATAATTTTTATTAATAGCCGTTAATGTTTGTACACTATACAAATTTATATTTTAATTTTTTATTTATTTGTGAATGATTACGTAGGTTGTATTTTTAAAACAAATAAAGCAGTTATATTTTCATCATGATTTTTTTTCATACCTTCCAGAATAATAATTGTACATAAATATTTTCAATTATCTCTTACTTTTTGTTAACTTGTCAATACACAGATATCGGAGTTAAGAAATAAGAAAGAGTAAAGTATAAGAAGCCGATCTATAAAGATATTAAGAATGGAACTAATATGTTATACAGAACTGTAAAAACGGTAAGTATAGATTGAATTTAACTGTATGATAGAAAACACATCCCGTAACAATTTCGGAACAGCCACAATATCGTATACTATTTCAACTATTAATTATTACAACAACTGCCTTGTATGCGCGAACTTCACAAGGGACATGTTAATATATTCTGTGTCGTATTCTTTGTCATAAAGTTATTACAGAATTGTTGTTGTAAAATATACAATCCGTTGTAGCTGGCGCATATATAGCAACAACATGTTGTATTGCATGCAACTTTTATGATATTAGTGATATTACGGACAACACTTTTTTCTCAGTGTTCAGGACAGATAAATGGTTAAAAGTAGAGGAAATGTAATTTAAACGAAAAGCTGGACGGAGAACGAATTTATAATGTAAATAATGTTTATTAACAGTTCCATTTTTATAGAAAGTAGTTCGAAAACATTGCTTTCCCGAGATAACTGTTTTATTCTCACTTTTTGTAGAAGAATCATATTTTGTAGTCAAAATGCAAATCGCGTTGAAATCATGTTACCTGTGATAAACAAAACAGCTCCAACTCGCATCTGTCATAGTTTGAAGGATTTTCTGCATTTTCTTAATTGTTTTATTTAATTTTAATTTATTTATTTAATTTCAATAAACTTGTTCTCGCTGTAGTTTTTTTTTAAATTACAACATTTCTTACTAATGATAAAAGCCAAATTTATCTCATTCATAATTTCTACTGACTTTAAAATATTTATCTATTCTGACTTCCGCAACAACTCCAAATTTGAGAAGAAGAAATAGAAAACACACATCAACAAAAGTACGTAACTAAATTGATTTAGAGAGTGAGTGGCTCAAATTTAAGTTTTCTTGCTTCTGGTAGACATTGCGATTTCGAGCAATTTTTATTCTTTTTGCTTTTTGTGAAAAAATAAGTGAAATCCGAATAAAATTGTAAAAAATAACAGTGAAATTAGAAATTTGAAAGTTTCAATCTTAATTTCTGTAGAAACTGTCAGTCGTAGACCTGGCAATGGCTGTATCAATCAGAAGCTTAGTAAACTGGCTATTAAATGTGCAATTAGTATACAGGGTATTCCATTTGAAATTCTTGAGAAAAATTCAATTATGCGTATGTTTACCACCCTGTATAATGTAAAGCACTGTGACAAAGGTATTATCAGAATTTGCAAATAGAATAGTCTGTGAATCTAGTTCGATAAAGAAATCTTTGACAGCTTCTGTAAGTAGGCGTCAGTAGTGCCACAAAGATGGGTCCAGATCGACACTAAAATGGCAATATCTTAACAACCCCTGCTAGAAACCCATTAATGTGGTATATCGTTTTCCATGAAATTTTGTGGGGAATGTAAATATTAAAAAAAATTAGGGGTTTCCATTTAAAAAAATGTAACTGGTTTGTTACGCAAAATGTGAAGATCCTGTATACACCAAAATAATTTTATAAGATGCAGCATGGGATTTCCTAAGCACTTGCAAAATATCTAAAATTATCAGATAAAAAGATATTAAATTTTGCCGTATACGTAGGAGGATTAACGATTCAAATTTTGCAAACCATTTTTTCGAAAATAATCACAAATTTCCTATTTTTAAGGAAACTCAACATGAATTATTCTTATTATGTGCATTTTCCGTACATAAACATTAATATCATGAGTCATCGCTCATCAATAAGGCTGTCTTTTCGTAGCGCGCTTCTTAATTCATCAGAAACAGAGAGAGTAAAAGATATATAAATATGGCCATTAATATTGTGGCATTATCTGGAGCCACTGAGAGTTCGGAAATCTGTTTGTGTCGAGGAAGGAAGCCGAAAGACGTAGGAAGGAAAACCGCGTTCCGGGAACGGGGGTTGGTATGAAAACACCCGCCGCAGCGGAAGGAACGAGTTATATATTGCCCTTATATTGAGGCAAGTCCTGAATTTCAAGTAGGATTTAGAGTTCTCGTCACTCCAGGAGATTTCGAGCTCTGCCACGGGTTAAGCGGTGGCAAAAGTTGCCATCAAAGTTCGCATTCCCGGGCTTCTTGTAGTAATCTGGATGAGCTCGACAGAATTTTTATATGCGGCCCGGGATACGTTCATAATAAGTGAATAAGGTGTTCGAAAAATAAGGTGTAAACTCTTGAGCAAAATCTGATGATTGCACAAAAATGTTATTTAAATATTTCAATTTAGTGAAAATTAACTGCATTCTGCATTAAGCACCTAAACGTGCAGATCGTTATCATTATAAGCTCTCAGCCATATATGAAATGGCCCCTCTGAGATACGGTAGTATAACAGCCTCCGTACTTAATTCAATGAGTGAAAATCGGAATCTATTTCAGTAATTCTGACGATAAGAGACCGATAAGAACACTCCCGGCGGGTTGGCGTAAATCGTTTTTGCCGGAAAAGGTTAGAATTGGATGTGGGGCGCGATTACGAAACGGAAAAAGAAGTAAATTGAGTTTTCCGAAAAGCCAGTTACCCCGTTAGCCTCGCCCAAAGTGGATAAGACAAGTGTACCGACTTGCCGCTAAAAGGGAAGTGCGAGAGGGGAATCGGGCCGATTTTTCATATTTCGCGCGTAGAAAATGCATCGCGCTCAAAATGTATCATGTCATAACTCCCTCAAAAATTGTCTTATCGAGTTGCATTTTTTTAAAAATTATTTCTTAAACTTTCAGGATGCTCACGAAATCTTTGAAATTGCAATTACATAATTACTTTTCATTCCGCTTTGCGATTTTCGAAACGGTGCCTTTTTGGTGCAGTGGAATTTTCACCTATCGAGGAACTATGCTCATTTTTAGAATTTGGACAAACTTCCGGCGGTAAAGTTATAGAGAAAGGATTGAATTTTATTTTACACCAAGATTCAATTCATTATCTCGCATAGAAAAAAAGTTCTGGCGATTTGAACACGATAATCGTTCTGAGCGCGTAACTCTTGAAATCGTATAGGTACCTGTCAGTGGTAACCTTTTCCTTGCACGTTGCATAACCCGAAACTATATATTTTCCTCCCATTTTGATATTTTTATCACACGGCGAATACTTATAAAATAAAACCAAATACGTCTGCACACATGTACAGTCTTCTGATTGATGCTGTAACCGTTTCGTTATCGCACGCTACTGACTTCAAGAGTTACGTGCTCAGAACGATTATCGTGTTCAAATCGCCATAACTTTTTTTCTATGCGAGATAATGAATTGAATCTTGTTGTAAAATAAAACTCAATCTTTTTTCTATCACTTTGCCGCCGGAAGTTTATCCAAATTCTAAAAATGAGCATAGTTTCTCGATAGGTGAAAATTCCACTGCCCCAAAAAGACAACGTCTCGAAAATCGCGAAGCGGAATGAAAAGTAATTATGTAATTGCAATCTGAAAGATTTCGTGAGCATCCTGGAAAGTTTAAGAGATAATTTTAAAAAAATTGCAACTCGATAAGACAATTTTTGAGGGAGTTATGACATGATACATTTTGAGCGCGCCCCATTTCCTACGCGCGAAATATGGAAAATCGGCCCGATTCCTCTCTCGCACTTCCATTCTCTTGCCTGTAAACTCGGACAAATACTACAGTCGCTACACTTGTCTTATCCACTTTGGCCTCGCCGTTAGCTATTGGCGTATTGTCTGCCACGATCGCTTCTTCTGTAAAGGGGTTTTAACTGGCTGTTGCAATTTCACTAATGACTCTTTTGGATATTGAGTTTATCACTACAATGCGTACTACCAATAATAAATTATTACCTATTATAGTCTGTCTAAATGCATTTTCGGAAATTTTCTTTCCATGCATCATCAGAGAATGTTTAATATTGAAAATTAATAACAAAATATCAATAGAACCCAGACAATTAACAATCCAGAAACACTGAAAAAAATAAATATTTACATTCATTTTAGGCATAATCTAAAACATCAAAATTACCAGCCTAAATAATTTAAAAGATTAGACTGTGTTAGGTAAATCAATTCATCAATAACGAAAAATTATTAGAACTTCGTAAAGATCCAACAAAACAGTTTCAATTAAAATTAAAAGATTGGTTAAGGGATTGTAACAGTATTTTTGAAAGTAATTATAAAAACCTTACCTAGTGCACCACAAGATACCAGAAACATCTAGCGTTATTCTTATCTTTAATTTGGTTAATGAAAATGTTTTTAAGATTAAAAAGAAAAACTTCTAATCAACAAGATTACATAAAGTGCATAGGGGGCCGTAGGTGATCCAGGCGGTTTACGAGAAAGGGGTGGAAAAGGGAAAAATCGTTAAAAATTTATTTTTAAGGGAGAAATTATTAGTACGAAATTTGTACAGGTTTTCCAACAATTCACTACGTGCCCATAACCAATAACCAACTCTGTTTAGTTACCTTCATGCGCCTGAAGATGCTGACGTCAGCGAAACAAGGGTCAAGTTGTGTCACTGTTGTGGCGCGTGGGGTAAAATTTTTGAAGAATTCATGGTGGATTTACAACAAGTCCCCTATACAACTACTAAATGAACTTTCTAGAGTTCCTTAACTGGAAATTTTACAAAATTTGCAAAACTATTTTCAAGCCATCAGCTGGCTATTATAGATCCTTACATCTAGATATATTCTGTTCGGATGAGACATGTACAATAAATATTGGATCTTCCAAGAACGCTTAACAGGTTTCGTTTAGAAAAACAATTCTAGGAAACCCAAAGAATAAGAGACTGAAATCGTTATATATGTACATGGGCTGTAGGTTGTTGGATCGATTTTCTAGTTACTGGAAGCCATAATAATTATTCTAATTATCTTAAAAATGTGTCCACGAATACTAAATTAATGTGCCAGGCTAACCAATTCAAAAAGCTTATAGAACTCCTGGAATCAGTTAGAGTATTCAGACAGATGCATATTTTATTTTTTATGCAGGAATCATAGTGAAATAAGATAGGTGTGCTCGTTTGAGTTTCCATGTTCGTTTGCTTCTGCGCAAGACGTTTTGCGGTTTAAATGTCAAAGTATTCTCCACCACGCCATGATATATACGTATGTTTGTTAAAATATCGATAGTTCGATTGCTTTTTGCAGAACATCGATGTAGTAATAGTAGTAGGCCAACTCTAACTGTCATTATGACTTGACAGTTCCGTACTCGCACTCACAAATAAAATACTCGTAGAACGTTATGAATATCTGAATAATCGGGACGTTGGGCACTTTGAATAAAGTATGGTGAACCGGGGTAGGTATGGTCCTGGGCTAAAGTGGCATGGACCACTGTCTCACTAAGATTATAGTATTTGTTATACTTATTCTTTTTGAGGCTCAAAATTAATCGTGTTTTCTGTACAGATTTTGGTATGTTCTTATAGTTTCCATACAGAAACAGAACTGGCTGAATAATACAAAGAAAACAGATGAGGTGCTATATTTACCCCAAAAAGTAAGGCTGCGGGCAAATGTGGCAACGTCTGAAAACTATCAAAATGCCATATTTACTCCACACTGTCGCACTGTGCATTTTAAAAATAAGAACGGGCGGCTTGTCAAGCTGGTTAATATACTAGGAAAATCCTTATTTTAATGTACCTATTTGCAACAATAAACCTTCATTGAGTATAAAAAAGTGTTGCCTCCAGACTACCTTACGTACCTTTTTCGTCATTCTTCAAATCTTCAAATATGTTGCATTTGGCATTAAGTGGGCTACTCGGTCTTCCTGTTACACTGTGTCGCAAATGAGCTAGGTGTTTTGCGAGGATGGTCCCAGATCTCGAATTACCTGCCAGCTTTTCAAAGTCTGTCGTACCAAGTTCGCATAATTCAGAACCAGATGTTGGAAATTTTGGAAGCTCCGGTGTTGGTCGAAGCGAAAATTTTTTGGTGCACCACAGCAGCCAAGATTTTATGTGAGATGATGTCCATTCAGATGGATCTGCAATAAGAGAGTAGAAACCCCAAAAGTTACCAATTTTACCAATCTTCGATACAAATGGCAAAAATATATAGGTGCAACATGGTAATTTTACTCGTCTACTTTTACGAAATTGGTGTTGGCATTTTTAGATAAGATGTGAATAGAAATCGATTATAAGCATAAAAGATATGAACAAACTACACGCTATTGATCCAACCTATATTGAGTACTTACCTGATGGAACCAAAACCATGGCGTCATCAACATCACGTTCTTTATCACTTTTATCACATTTCCCACGCAGAATTTCACTGGAATTTACCTCATCACTTTTCGTCTTTTTCTCTCTACACTTTTCTTCGGGTGGTAACTCCCCAATATCTTTAATAATATACTCATCTGAAGAATCTTCGACTGATGAACAGGTCGACGGTGACTCAAGACAAAGCGTTCTTTGCGCTTCAGCAAGTACAGAATCCATTGCTTCATTCGCAAGAATTTCTTCCAACAAAACAGGTGAGAAATCCTCTTCGAAGGAGATGTGAAAATTGCAACTGCTCTCATTGCTGATGGATCGTTCCAGACTTTCCCTATAACTTGGTGGTTGTACTTTGCGGTTGTTTTGTACACTGTCTTCGCACATACTTCCATGTTTGTAACTTGAAGGGCTGTTTGCAGTAGATGAAGCTGAGCGCGGGAACTCCCGGTCACTAGTTTCGGTTGGAGTTATAACGTTATTTATTATAGGGGGATTTTGAATCACCGGCACGGAAGTTACTTTTTGTGCGTTTACTTCTTGTTGAGTCAACGTTACAGATGAGTCATAGGCTTCGATTTCACTACTGCACTGGGTTATTCTACGCGAACAATCACTCAATAGGTGCCGTAACAGTTCTGAAGACTTTAGGGTATATAGAAAATTGTCGTCGGTACTTTTCAAGGGTTGTCCGGTGCCGTTTCGGAAATGAGGCCGCCCGCCGGACAAGAGAACGCTGTCTTGACTAACGGTTGCCTCAGTAGCGATCATGGTCCGCCGTGATTCATAAATAATTTCTCCGAAAATTGTTGGTTTTCTTCAATGACGCATAGAAATGCATCAGATTTTTAAGAATTCCCCGTTGATCATTTCCTTTCGATTATTTTGAATGAACTTTTTAACTGTTAAGTAAACCGGAGTAAAGCGTTAGCTTCTCGTGGACCATAAACAAGTTGTAGACTGAAGCTTTGTCTTTATGAATGAAAACGTAGTGGGTTGTGTATTTGAGCTTGGCATGTTATAGTGCAAAAAAACGGGTACACCTCTCGCAAATTTTGCCTAATTCCATTGGGCAAATTTACGTTTTGAGGCGGCTGATGTTCTAAATTTATGGAGTTAGTTTTTTATCGCTTGGATTAATCTAGCACGAACGACCTTGACAAATGAATATTAAAATATATGTTTTTGTGTCGAACAGAAGAGGAATCAGAAAAATAAATTTATGATTAGATATTATCTAACAAAAGTTAGGTAAAAAGCCAAATGGAACCATAAAGTTTGGTCCACACGCAACATTTTGTCCACAGGTACGATTGCGCAGACAAAACTGTTTTAAAGATAACGTTGTAGTATAAAGGTACCGTTTTCAGCGCCGTTGGTTCTGAAAAGATATATAAACTGCGTGATGAGTAGCAAAATTACTTGACGACGATTGAAAAGGAGGAAAAGAAAATGAATTCTTTGAACCCTGAGGACACTGTTTCTGTCAAAATGTCTAAACTCAACTACCTAATTAAAAGCATAAACATCTAAATCAAAGTAACTCTTTTAATCTTGTTCCACACTGACCAGTGGCCTCCTACTAGCAACTCCTGGTGATAAGTCCAAGAAGCAGTGAGGACGAGACATTGGTAAAACTTATGCCACGCATTACCGTACTAAATATGTCCCCGTTTCCGATAGTTAAATGTGCCACGGCACCAAGTGTGGTCGAATTCTCGATCGACTTTTTATCTATTAGTTGACGAAGCTGGATGAGGAGGAGGAGGAGGAGGAGGAGGGGGAGGAGGAGGAGGAGGAGGAGGAGGAGGAGGAGGAGGAGGAGGAGGAGGAGGAGGAGGAGGAGGAGGAGGAGGAGGAGGAGGAGGAGGAGGAGGAGGAGGAGGAGGAGGAGGAGGAGGAGGAGGAGGAGGAGGAGGAGGAGGAGGAGGAGGAGGAGGGAGGAGGAGGAGGAAAAATATGAGAGAATATCTGAGCACCATGCACTGAAGAAATTAAAAGAGAACTGTTGAAGGGTGGGGGATAGGAAACTATAAAATTGAAAACAGATGAAAAACGCCAATGAAAAAGAACACTCAAATACGGAATCAAACTTTCAAATGAAATTCGCAGAAAACTCATCAGGGATTTTTTTAGGGAAGCTCGATTTTCTTTGCTAAAAATAAAAATACATTTATATCCCCCATTTCATATTTCTTCTGGTGCAACCTTCGAAGGCGAAATGGCAACACATATTTTTTTTTAAATTACACGGTTTGCTTTTGACTTCGAATTTCGAAAAATGATAAAATTATTTTTCCACTCGTGTTTTTTCTTTAGCGAAAAAATTCGACTGAAATGATTTTATTATTTTTCATCTTCAATTTGACCAATCAAAACATTTCGTTTTGGTCAAATGACTGAAATTATATAGGTATATTTTTCGATTATTTTTTGACGTTTTCTAGAACCAAAATGAAGCGTTTAATATTTTTCGTTTCTGCCAATCACACGTCATTATTATTGTCATTATTATTGTCATTATTATTGTGGGCGATATTAGTGCCTGCAGCTTTTTTTCTTGTTTGACAAAAATATCAATTAAATATTGTGTCAGATATATTCAGATCATCAGAAAGCATTTATATGTCAAATCTGACAGTTGATTCGTGTCATATTTCGAAAGTAAATTAAGTTTCATTCTTTAAATGTTTCTCATTCATTATATTCTCTAGTCAAATATAACTCGTGCTATGATTGATAATCGAGGATATCACTCGTGAAACCGAAACAGCACATTCAACTCGTCCTTCGCACTTGTTGAATCTGCAGTTCGATTTCAGCTCATAGATATCGTCCATGATAAACACTTGTTATATTACCTACGAAACGAGTTTTCCCTTTGGCTACCATGACAACGATACTAATTTCGTAATTTTGCTGTATAATAAAATGTTTGAAAATCAAGTCTGTGTATTAGATATTTTATTAATTAAATTATCTTGCAAAACTCGAGATTTTTATTTTATCTGGATAAATTCCTGACCTGACCAACGAGTCCGAAGGACGAGTTGAATTTGCTGTACCGGTTTCACGAGCGATATCCTCGATTATTAATCATAGCACGAATTTTATTTGACGAGAGAATATAATAACAAGTACCTAGGTACCTCTTATGATTACCATCGATGATATCTACGAGCTGAAACCGAACTGCAGATTCAACGAGTCCGAATGACGAGTTGAATGTCCTGTTCCGGTTTCACAAGTGATATCCTCGATTATTAATCTTTATTATTATTCTTTCTGAAATCACATTTATGAAGCAAACATGAAATGCCCCTATGCTGTAGACAGCATCAACTCAGAGGGTGCAGTTTTAGATTCATCATAAGAGAAAATTAAATAACACGAATACCTTCAAACACGAAGGACCTTGTCATTTGAGGACCACCTTTGGTAAATGGCAAGAGATAATAAGAAACATTTTCAGAATTCCATAAATTTATGAAAATTATGTAAATTTAAAATTTAACTTTGGGATTTCAGTAACCATGCAGGACAAATTATGACTTAATATGTTGATTTAAGTAACCAATTAGGGATGGGTGCCTAAAAGACGTTATAATCTACATTTTAAAGAGCAACGTGTTTGCGGTGAAAACGTTTCTATGTTATCGTCGCCGAAATGTTCGAAAAGCGTCGCCATAGGTGGCAATAAGCGGATCCTCAATCATTGTGTGTGGTACACATACAAAATCGCATCTGGGTGGCAGTCTTCTTCAGATACGATCAACGGCAATAAATATCGTAAAAAACGGCTTTTACAAATCCCCGCTTTTATTATAATTGATTCAAACGCCGCCAACTATACCGCGTAAAGACGGCGGCGAAACAATAAACGATCGGAAACATTATTTATCAAAACGCTGACGTCCTCTAAGTGTGTAATAATAATTAGGTTTCCATCTTTTGGAAAGTGATTCCTAGAAAATCAGCGCGTAGACGAGACCGACGCAGCGGCCTCGCAGGAGGCTTTGTACTATTATATACAGGTGGCCCGATATTAGCGTGCAATATTTACCAGCGTGTTCTGTGGTCAAAAATAAGTCAAAAAGATCCTTTAAGCGTATATAGAAATATGCTTCGCTAGGGAGCTATAGCTTTCTAAAAGATACGGCCTGAACACATTTTCTTCTAAATATCTTTGAAACAAGTCCAATTAAAATCATGAAATTTAATGGAATGTGTATAAGTACCAAATGCTGAATCTTTTGCTGTAAACATAATTTCTAAAATTTAACAGGGGCGTCTCAAATCTGGGGGTGGCGGAGGTAATATTTACCCCAACTTTTTTTAGAATATGTCATTTTCAATCTTTTCATAAAAATTTGCAACTTCAGAGTTTTTTTCGAAAAAATGTGCTCCTGTCTCATTTAAGTATACAAAGATCTCCACTTCTTATAGGAATTTTCGGGCATGCAGCGAAATTTTTGAATCGATTGTGCTCGATAACGGTGCCTCAAAACTAGATAGGAGCACATTTTTTGCGATAAACTCTGAAGTTGCAAATTTTTATGAAAAAATTAAAAATGACATGTTCTAAAAAAAGTTTTGGTAAATGTTACCTCCGCCACACCCAGATTTGAGACGCCCCTGTTAAATTTTAAAAATTATGTTTACAGCAAAAGATTCAGCATTTGGTACTAACACATTCCATTAAATTACATAATTTTAACTGAAATTGTTTCTTCAGGCCCTCTCTTTTAGAAAGCTATAGGTAGCTCTCTTGGGAAGCATATATTTAGGTATGCGCTTATAGAATTTCTTGTCTTAATTTTGACCATAGAACACACTGGTAACATCCTGTTAGGCACCTGACCCAAATAAGGCCCACCTAATTTTTAGTTTCAAATTTCTGTCATAAAAACAAATAAAAACTTCTTGTGCGGGTATCAAATGAAAGTTTATTCTTTTCTTAACGTAACTACATAAAATATATAATCAAAAAAACAATAACAAAAAGTTACCCATTTTTTCAATAAAACATTGGTTGTGGGCCTTATTGCGTACAGTGTGCCTAATAAGGCATCATCATCATCATCATAAGGTTCTCAGTCCGAAGACTGGTTGGACGCGTACCTCCATTCTTTTCTATCCTGAGCTAACCTACGCATTTCCCTAAAAGTAGAACATCCTACATCCCTAACTATTTGAGAGCAGTAGTCTAATCTAGGCCTACCCCTACCTCTTTTTATTCCTATCTCTGACTCTAGTATGTCACGAACTATTCCTTCGTGTCTTAGAAGGTGTCCTACCATCCTATCTCTCCTACTCTTTATTGTTTTCCATACCTTTCGCTTTTCCCCAACTCTTTCTAATACTTCCCTATTGCTAACCTTATCTATCCACGGTATCTTCATCATGCGTCTGTAGCACCACATTTCAAACGCTTCTACTCTTTTTCTATCCGCTTCTCCTATTGTCCAAGTTTCGCACCCGTATAATGCCGTACTCCATACATACGACGTTAAGAGTCTCTTCCTAGTCTCTATATTAACCGTTCTCGAGCATAACAGTTGTTTCTTTTTGTTAAACGCAACTCGGCCCTGCGCCATTCTTTGTTTTATATCTTTAGTGCTCCTACCGTCTTGAGTTATTTTACTTCCTAAGTAGCAGAAATCCGCGACCTCCTCTATCTTCTCATTTCCAATTTGTATTTCCATTTTAGTTCTATTTTCACATCCCCTACATACCAAAATTTTAGTTTTCTTTTTATTGATTTTCATGCCGAAGCCCAGTGTCAAAACTGCTTCCATTTCATTCAAAGCCGCTCCTAATTCTTCTTTGCTAGATGCTAACACTGCTATATCATCCGCAAATCTGAGCATGTTAATAGTTTGGCCCTGTACATTGATCCCTGAGGCTGTTCTTTCCTTAACAACATTAATCGCATCTTCGATATATAAGTTGAAAACTAGAGGTGACAATGCACATCCCTGTCTCACTCCCTTCCGGATATCTACTTCCCTTTGTTCCTGCTCACATTCTATAAGGCCCGCCCATAAAATTCATAAGAAAAGTTAACCAAAGCCGTTATTCCAGAAAAATACATAAAACAGCATACTTTAATCGCATG
Organism: Xestobium rufovillosum; assembly: GCA_963966045.1. Lineage (NCBI taxonomy): Eukaryota > Metazoa > Arthropoda > Insecta > Coleoptera > Ptinidae > Xestobium > Xestobium rufovillosum. Next base: position 47,650,793 of record OZ014492.1, on the reverse strand, counting down.
AACTGCACACATAATCCAAACCATCATGTTCAGTCAGGCCTAGACAGGTGTCACATAAGGAACAATACCAACTGTCACTATTGGAATTTCCGCGTTTTTTATTATTTGGGGCATCAGAGCACATTGAATGTGTTTCTCTAGATGTAGACGGTCTAGCATTATTCGAAAGTCTTTGCTGGGCCTTATTAAAACTAACACACATTTTAAATTATGAGATGTGATATGGAAAGGAGGCAATAACAAAATGAAATAAATACATGCGACGAAAAAGAATATGCTAGCTAGGGAATACTTCAATACTATTCAAACATAAATTATTGGTAATTACCCTAAAATCTTCAACTTACTTTTACCGCTTTTAACAACACTGCTACGCGAGACTTTTAGTTTGAACAAGAAATGAGAACGTACCTGGTACCGCCATCTACAGAAATTATGTGCACTCATAACAAACTATCTCTGCATGGTGTCATATATTTACAGATTTCTTTAACTATGCGAATACCATTAGTGGACCTTATTTTATAGCGGGCCTTATTTGACACAGGTACCTTATAACCCACCCAGGTCTAATCAAAATATGCGCGCGAAGTTAAAGTAGGACTCTACGTTGTGTTTTTAAAATCGAAGTTGATTCACTGGTTACTAACGAATCTAGGAAGGATTGATAATAGAAACTGTGAATTTATAACCACCTCAATTTTATTTGGAAAGAAACAAATGAAACAAAATTATGCACAATTCGATAATTTATTGGTCAATCAAAGAAACAATAATTATGTGCAAAAACGTAATCTATATTTATCATCAGAGAAAAATAATAGTGTGTAGAAAATTAATTATATTTGTCATTGAAGAAAAAAAAATAAGATTTAAGAATCCAGTTACCTATATTTCGCAATAATTTTAAATGATGAAAAAATAAACATTTGAGCCAAACAAAGAAACAAAGCAAATCCCAAATGTCTATAATATGTAGGTCAAACACAGAAGTAAAATCATAAATGGTTCAAATTCAAATATATGCCAAAACAAACATCCGAAGTGAAAATTCAATAAAATGGAAGTAATGAATGAATGAATATAATGTAAGTAGGCAATAATTGTGAATTGTGTTCAACAAAATAATAAATTTGCAAATAGGGTTGGGCGAGATCGAGATCTCGACGAGAGTTGGTCCACTCTCGTCTCCACCTCGAAAATTCTCGAACCTCTTCGGTCTCGTCATCTTGATCTCGAACAGCTCTCGACTGCGGAAATCTCGTCTCGCCTCGAGACTCTCGGTTCTCGATCTCGAATTTATTAAGAGGTAGGTGGATTTTTTATCGGTCTCCAGAAAAAAACAAACACATGAAGACATGCATTTAGAATCTTTCGCTGACGAACAGTTGAAGCACAGCTGACTCATTACCAGCTAGTTCAGTTGCTCTTTAGAAGTCAAGTGCCATACGGTCGATTTTCACCTGCGATAAGGTAATGGGGTATCGCACCACGTGACACCAGCAGTTTGCTTGTCAGGACCGCATTCAGAACAGTTTGTTTAAGAATAAGCATACAAATAAAACAATATATGGAACTCAAGGCACTTCGATAATAGGGAGGTTCGGAGAAAAATAAGATATCAATTTTTGGCATGAAAATTGTTATTGTAATTGATTTACGGCGAATTTTTTTTTCTAAAAAATTTTTTGGCGGCGTAATAAGCGAAAGAAATTAGCTTATTACGCCCACATGCTAGTTCGCTTTGTTATTGGTTTGACGTCAGAGATTTGTAAGGCGCTCCTCCCACTTCTCTTGAAGTGCCCGTGAAGCGGTACCTATCTCATAACATACTTATTGGGACTATTTCGAGCGTGAATTTTTAAAGTAAGGTGTCAAGGAAACATAAAACAAAGGCAACATAATCGATATAATGATGCAACAAGGGTATCAAAAGTCCGATTCACATAATTTGCCATATTTATGTAGTAGGTAGGTAAATGCCCCGGTAAATGTGGAAATGGTGTGTGATTCTTGCATCTAACCCCAATTTCATTCAACCTCAAAACAGTAGTGTAAAGGCAGACCGGTATAAGTAAAACAAAGTCAACAATTTATTAACTGTAGATGCCTTTTATAATTCAGTATAAGTAGGTATGTAGATTGTAGATACCTACTTACTTCTGTTTGTAAAATAGGTACCTACCTGTATTCTCTAATACAATACAATACATACCTACTCATTTATGTAGGTATGTATACCTAAGTGATTGACAAGTTATTAAGTTAACAGTTTTATAACGGATTGGAATTTTTTAAAAAAACGGAAACAAATACAACTCACGCGAATCAAAAAACCACGCTACGTAGGTACTAGGTACTTGTTTAACAAAAAGAAACAACTGCTATATTCTGGAACGGTTAATGTAGAAACTCGGAAGAGACGCTTAAAGACGCATGTATGGAGTACGAAATTATACCTATGGGTGCGAAACTTGGACAATGGGAGAAGCAGATTGAAAGAGAGTAGAAGCGTTTGAAATGTGATGCTACAGACGGGTGTTGAAGATACCGTGGATAGACAAAGTTAGCAATAAGGAGGAATTAGAAAGAGTTGGGGAAAAGAGAAAAGTATGGAAGACAATAAAGAATAGGGGATAGGATCGTAGGATGGTAGGACACCTTCTGAGACACAAAGGAATAGTTCGCGACATACTAGAGTCAGAGATAGGAATAAAGAGGTAGAGGTTGGAGCAGATTAGACTACTGCTCTTAAATAGTTGGGGATGCAGAATGTTCTACTTTTACGGAAATGCGTAGGCTAGCTCAGGGAAAGGATGGAGGTACGCGTCCTACCAGTCTTCAAAAGAGAACTTTATGATGACGTACTATTTAATTATTATTGTAAAATAGTTAATAAAATTTCCTTTTTTAGTTCAGAGAGGGAACGCTACGGCGATTCAGTATTTGGCTCCGTCATGCTCCTAGCATCCTGTTTCAAATTATGCTAACCGTAACACGTTACCAAGTACCAAGGGGTCCCAGAAAACTGTCGATAAATTACATTATGTTCGATTTTATTTAGAGTGGCTGCAATGGGACAGCCGATAATTTTATAAACTTTTGCAATTATAAACTAACTCGCGAAAATATCGATAATGCTGACCGATTTTCCTTCTGGCTCCAACGAACCACTTTTTCCGTTTTATTGGTGTGCTGTACGATGTATTAGTCTGGGTACAAAACAGAAAATACCAGTTAGAACCAGTTAATAATATTTAACAATTTAACTACACATGCATATGCATAATACTTATGGGACTGCTGCGCGCTGAAGCTGGGACTTGTACGTTATACTAAGTTCTGACGTCACGCGGCCTACTCTCGCTGCAAGGTACGATTTCTAGCCTCGCGCCGATGGAAAACTTTGCAACGGCTTCACAGGCGAAGGATTTTTTTTAAACAAAAATTAACAACATAACTGCCTTCAGTATAATAAACTCTATCAATTTTAATGAAATTTGAAAATTACCGAACCTGCCTATTACTGTTCTCATGGGAGAAAAGATTAATTAAATTCATCAAGGCCCAAATTCCCAAAGCATTGCAACCAAATAAAGCAGTTGGGTACTTATTGTTATCACAATAAACGTCAAGTTAAATATCAAACAAGGAATAGGCACAAATTACAATCACATACCCCGATAATGAACATAAACAAAATTGACACCATCTCTTTTTTGTGAACTGTCGAAAGGAATAAAAGAACCCCCAAATTCACTGTATACTTTCAAAATCCAAACAGTTTCTCTCCAAAAAATGAGCTGCTCGTGGTTTTTGGTTTAATACTTAACTTCCCCTAATTTTGACCTACACATATCTTACAATACATGTTCAGAACTTTCTTCCATCTAAAGCAAAAGAAGTCTTTACATTCTATAAAATTACCTAAATTTTTACACCCCTAGTGCAATTAAAAATAAGCCTCTTAACCTATAGTGGAACATGCGATCTCATTTGTCATTTGTATAATCACCAAAAAAAACTTGCTTATTTGATTTGTAGAGGTAAACCACATTTTCTGTTGGCCCGCGTAAAAAGTTAATTTAAATTTGAACTGGATCGTGTCTTGTATTTTTTGCTTCACAGTGAAGGTGTTTACCAGAAACGGCATCACAATCACATGCAAAACACACAGGAAGTTTGTGGTTTATCCAAACCTTTATTTTCTGTTCCTATTAATTTCTGGCGCCTGCCCGCTTTCCCGCCACAAATTATTCGCCATAATGACGCGTATTAAATTTAGTTACTGCTGGAGACACGTAATACAGTCATTAGATTTTTTAATAGGAAAAGGATAATAATTAACCGGCATGTGCTTCAAGAACGGATGTTAGCTATCTGCAATATGTTCTTCGAGACATTTTTAACTTTTTCATTTATAAAGTATGCATATGCGAAGTAAGCTGGTGCGTGTATTTTAAGTATTTTTCTAGGAATACGCTCTTCCTATGTAGTTAGTTGACAACCGCAAAGTACAGTTGTCTAGCAGAAAGATGACTAATGGAGAAAGTGCTGTTTATAGCAAGATTAATAAATACATAAATTAAAATTTAAAATGCACTATATAAATGACCGTTTTTTTAAACTCGTGGGTGTATTCGCTACGGCGACTGTCGTAAATAAATATGTACCTTTTGAAGATGGCATTTACAACCTTATTTAGGCATCGGAATTCCAGACATGCACACTACAATATAGTGACGTGTTGAGTTTCCAAAATGCCTCCATCAGACCAGGAGATTCGCCGATCTGGATACGCGGAATGCGGACGGTATGGAAATAGTAATTTATTCAGTGAGTAGCTACTTTGGAATGTTCCCATCGTTACAAGCAAACTCTGATAACTGGATTGTCTTGTAAGATGACCGAATATATCATGTGAAGGCATTTATTATTGTTGCACCCCAATGCCCCCAAGGAATTATTTTTAATTATTGAATGGGCGAGCAAAGTACCTGCCAATTTTAAATCGACTGGAATTTTTATGATACGTGTTATATGGAATATTTTAATAATACATATAGGTAGGCAGAGGAAGAACAAAATTCCCGCCTTCAGAAAACTGAAATGTTTGCATCTTGTTTCTCGGAATTCAACTTCTTTTGTATAGTATAAAATTCACACAACAACTAAAATTTTTAAATTTTACAGGTACTTACGTGGTATAAGTATACAGAATGTTCAAAAGCTGAGTACCAAATGGAAGTTCAATTTTAAAATGAAAACATCCGCATATTCTATCAAATAAATTCTTTAGATTCTTCATAAAACATAACTGTTAAGTTATTGTCATTTTAGTGTCATTGGTTTATACCAACTGAGGTCTGCTGAACGAAGTTATAATAGGTATCTTTATTGGACTAGACTGTATTTGCTTTGTTTCGTACAAGATCCAGATAATTATTACGGTTATTTATTTTTAAAATATATAAAAGGAAATTCATAACCGCAGTCTAATAATTTTGTTTCTAATTTTTAATTTGCCGCAGGCTACAGCCGTATTTCCTACCATATAATTATTTCCAGTAAGAATAAATCATATTGTGGAGTATAAACCATGGAGTTCATACTATCTAGAAGGGCGAAATTTCCTATAGTTTTTTCTTACATGTATGTGGAGAACCCCATGAAGCATCTGAGAAAATTATTTTGGTGTATACAGGGTGTTCTCACTCTGAGCTCCAAACCAAAGTTTATGTTTTTTTAATGGAACGCCCCACATGTGTTTACATATTTGAATTCCCAATAAAATTTTACGAAAGATGGTGTACTACACGATGGGGTTTAGAGTGAGCGATTTTAAGTGTGGACCCATCAACTTTGACGAGCTGCTGACAGTGCCATGGAAGCAAACCGTCCTTTCAAGAAGTAATCTTGCAATGGGATTTCTTGTGCCGGTGTAAACTCTGTTCGATTAATTTTTTGTAAAAACAAAGTGTAAGCAGTTTTATGTGCCAAAATGGGGAAAATTACCCAAAAATGGTACAAAATTACGGCAAAAATCTCAATTCTTAAGGTTTAATCTTTATTTCTCCCTAAATTATCAGTCGCAGACCTGCCAATATCTACATCAGTCAAAAGCTTAATAAAATGGCTATCAAACCTGCAAATAATATACGGGATGTTCCATTTAACATTTTCGAGAAAAGCTCCATTTTGTCCAAGTTGGTCACTCTGTACAATATGAACCATTTTGAAAAAAGTGTTAATGGATTTTACAAATAGCGTATCCTCTGAACCTAGACCAATAAAAAAATCATAGTTAGCTTTGACCAGCATTCGTCAGTAGCACCACAAATTTGGGTTCACACTGATACTAAAATGGCCATATCCTTAGCATCGCTTACTGTAAACCCCAACGTGTAGCATATCAACTTTCATGAAATTTCATGGGGAATCCAAATATGTAAACAAATGTGGGGAATTCCATAAAAAAACGTAACTTTGATTTGGCACGTAGCACGTGAACATTCTGTATACATCGATATAATTTTAAAAGAAGCTTCGTGGGGTTCTCCATCAGACACACGTAAAATTTCATGTTGATATCTTGAGTAGAATCAGAGATTTGGACCGACTACGCACTATTGGCCCACACGTGTTGTCCTATTTTTTCTTTGAGAATCTACCATAATTTTTTTAAATGCATGGAACACCCTGTATTTGATTGCATTTTTGGATTCCTTAATTGATTCTACTGTAAGGTTGTATAAGAAATTTTTTTCCTAATATACATATTTTTGACGTTACCGGCATTTCTTTGTAGATTTTGGCAGATATAGAGATTTTGAAAATTAATTTTTTTCGGATTGAACAAAGTTTAAGCAGCGGTATCTTGGCGATAGGAAAATAATATATGTACATGAGAAACTGTGGATTCAAAAAGCCGAAAATATTATACAGGGAATTAGAAATTACATGCGGCCAAGATAGAAAATGTAAAAATTTTGTTTTCTCAAATAAAACCTTTTAATTTTTATGTGAAAGTTGTTTTCCTTGTCAATTATTCAATTATTACCCAAGCAACACACAATAGTGTAATAAACGTTAATTTCGATACACTACTGTCCGTGATTATACGGTCTATAAGATATGTGTATTAAACTGCAAAATGTCCGCCACTTCTACGTATATTTTAAGTTCTACCATAACTGTAGTAATAGTGACAAACGTAGCAAGAATAAGAACTGTTGAGAAAAATGGAAATAATATTTTTATTTAGGAAAGAACAAAAAAGGACTCGAGTTGTGAACCGCGCGCCTCTAGCTGGTCAGATCTTAAAAATAGTAGTCGTGCAAATGTTTTTGCTGAAAGCATATCATTTTATTTTGTTAAAATTCTTTTTCGCCTTTAACGCTTTACAATTGTTTATTTTTCTTTATGTACTGGAATAATTCATATTTAGTTTTGCATTAATAAATATAATACTTCGTTTCTTCTAAAATCGTCTGCTGTTTTTAGTGGGAAATTTTATTTCTCACAGGTTACGGGCCCACAGCACGCTTCCACTGCGCTAAGAAAAGAAGAACGAAGTACGAAATACGGTGCAGATCGGGAAAATTTACTAATATTGACGATTAGAACATTAAGTGCGGTTCAATCGGATTTTTTTTGGTTAGAACATAAAGCGTAGTTCAACCAGGACATATTAGTGGACATTTTCGTATTCAGTGCGCGATAGAGAAATGGCTTCAACAATTAAATTCGATCTACCAAGTATCGAAAAATTAAACGGCTTAAATTATGTCGTTTGGAAGAAAAAGGTAGAATTGTTGTTAAAGGTTCAAGGGTTTATGAAAGTTACCGATGGCGAATTGAGAAGGCCCGATGGTGCTGGCGTATTACCAGCTGATCAAAATAAATGGGACGTTATAGATATGCAAGCTCAGTTGTTATTACTCGGAGTAATTGAAGAAAATCAAATGGTGTTTGTCGACTCCTGCACAACGTCTGCAGAAATTTGGTTAAAACTGAAGTCACTTTATGAAAAAATCGATCCGGCTAGTAAAGTAGCTGCACAGACAGCGTTCTTTGGTTATATGTACGACGGTACAAAAACAATCAACGAACATATTGCCCATGTCGAAAATTTAGCAAAGAAATTGAGAGATACTGGGGAGCTAGTGTCGGATGAAGCTGTAATGGCAAGATTATTGCATAATTTGCCTGAAATATATAGCGGCTTACTGAATGCTTGGAATTTTTCTGCCAAGGAACAACAAACGCTTGCCAAGCTCACCCATGAGCTTATTCGAGAAGAAACCAGGCAATCAACTTTGAACGAAGGGTTGACAACTGCTATGGTAGTTAATAAGAAAGTTGAAAAGAAATCAAAAGATGGCGAATCAACAGAAAATCGAAATAAAGGAAATAAGTGGAAGAAAAATATTACATGCTTCTGCTGTCAGAAAAAGGGGCACTATGCGCGTGATTGTTGGTCGAAGAAGAAATCTAAACAAAATAGATACGAACAGGCTTCCGGATCAGCAATGGCAGTCGAATCCGAATCCCTAGATGTAAATACAGTCGCAGGAGGCAGAGACGCATGGTTAGCTGATAGTGGTGCCACAAATCATATGGTGAATGATCGTTCGTGGTTCGTGGACTTTGAACATTGCGAGTCTTCCATGCTTCTGGCAGATAAGTCGGTGATAAAAGTTGAAGGGCGAGGTGCGGTAGAAGTTCAGCGGTTTGTACGTGGCAAGTGGTTACATGGCAATATCGCGAATGTACTTTACGTTCCGAAACTGAGCAAGAACTTATTAAGTGTCGGATCAACAGTAAAGCGTGGTTTCAAGCAAGAGTGCGATGCAAACGAAATGCGTTTTATTGAAGACAGAGAATTGTTTGCTGTAGGTAAAATGATCGAAAATAACACTTATAAAATGCTGTTCAGGCGTGTTTCTGTCGTGGAAGCTAACACAGTTAAAAATGAATTGCTTCAGTGGCACGAACGCTTGGGCCATCTAAATCTACCAGCAATGAAATTGATAACCAGGGACAATTTGGCGAAACTGAAGTTTGCAGTTCCGTCAAATGCCGAACTATTCTGTGAAGCCTGTCAGTTTGGCAAAGCCCATCGGCAGTCGTTCCATCGATCAAGTAATGATAAAACTTACGGACCTGGTGATTTAATACATAGTGATTTGAATGGACCAATGCCTAAACCAGCAGTGAGTGGTGCAAGGTACTATATTTTGTTTAAAGACGATTTTTCTGGTTTTCGGTACGTGTATTTTATCCGGCAGAAATCAGAAGCTTACTACAAATTTGTTGAATTAGCTAATTTAATAAAAAACAAATTCGGTCGTTCGATTAAAAAATTACGCAGTGACAATGGAACAGAATACGTAAATAAAGACTTCCATGATTATTTTGTAAAATATGGAATCGAACACGAAAATACAGCACCTTACACACCGGAGCAAAACGGTCGAAGTGAGCGTGAGAATCGCACAGTTGTTGAAGCAGCTCGATCGATGATGGCTGCTAGAGCTGTACCAGAAGAACTGTGGGCGGAAGCAGTAAGTACCGCCGTTTACATTTTAAACAGAACGCCAACAAAGCAAGCGCCAAATTCAACGCCATATGAATTGTGGACAGGAAACAAATCAAAACTTGACCATCTCAAAACGTTTGGGTGTGTGTCTTATGAATTTGTACCTGATCAAAATCGTACAAAGTGGAAAGCCAAGTCAAAGAAGAAAATGTTTGTTGGTTATGACAAAGAAGGTCCAAATTACAAGTTGTATGATCCCCAAACAAGAAAGTTTTCAGTGTCAAGGAATGTTACGTTCAACGAGCAAGAAAGTTGGAAAAAAGATGAAGGCATGAAAACGTTCAAGCTTAGTTTTGCTAATGAAACGGATGAGATGGAAATTCCAGAACCAGTGGGAGACGAAGAACCTAACCAATACCATGATGCTTTGATGTCAGGTGATGAGGAAGAAGTAGAAGAGGAAGAGGGTGGTATACAGTTGAGAGACAGGACGAAGTTGCCACCAGTATACCGTTATCAAGCAAATATGGTTGAATTTGAAGAACCTGCAACATACGAAGATGCTATAACTAGCCCGAATGCAAGAAAGTGGAAAATTGCAGTAACTCAAGAGCTTTCGGCCCACACGAAGAATGATACGTGGTCTCTCGTCAAATTGCCTAATAACGGAAGAACCATTTCAGCGAAGTGGGTGTTTAACATTAAACGCGACGCGAACGGGGTTGTAGATCGTTATAAAGCGAGACTTGTAGCCAAAGGTTTCTTGCAACGTCCAGGTATAGACTTTCAAGAAACATTCGCTCCGGTAGTGAGGTACGAATCGTTGCGAGTTTTATTAGCAGTGGCTGCATGTCGCGATTACGAAATCGGTCAATTCGACATCAAAACTGCATTTTTATATGGCGAGCTCGATGAAGATATTTACATGGACATACCAGAAGGAGTGGAGACAGGTGATAAAAGCTTAGTGTGCAAATTAAATAAAGCGCTGTACGGACTTAAACAATCGCCTCGTCAGTGGAACAAAAAGTTCAACGAGTTTCTTAAAATGTATGATTTTGAGCCTACCGAGGCTGATCACTGTGTATATCGCGGTTATTGCGGTAAATCTTTGTTGTTGTTAGCACTATATGTTGATGACGGTTTAATAATGTCGAATTCGAAAGAAACTGTAGAACTGGTGTTAAATGAACTAAAGAAACAATTTGAAATAACTGTTGGTGACGGAAAATATTTTGTTGGGCTAGAAATTAAACGAGATAGAGATAAACACGCAATATTTATATCTCAAGAAAATTATTTAAATCGTATTTTGGAAAAATGTTTGATGCAAAAGCGGTTCCAACACCTATCGAAGCCTGTGCTCTCATTAGAAAAGAACACACACTTTCTGAAGAAGTTCGGTTAAAAATGAATAATATTCCGTATCGCCAGGCCGTAGGATCACTAATATTCGCAGCAGTTGTGAGTCGCCCCGATATTATGTACGCTGTTGGTGTAGTGAGCCGTTATCTATCAAATCCGGAGCCCACACACTGGATAGCTGTCAAACGAATATTGCGGTACATAAGGGGAACAGCATCACTAGGTATTATGTATGGTGGAAAAAGTGAGGAACTCATTGGATATTCCGATTCGGATTATGCAGGAGATCCGGACACACGTCGCTCGACGAGTGGCTATTTATTTAAAATTGGAACTGGTGCTGTTAGCTGGATGAGCCAAAGACAAAAAATAGTTGCACTCTCAACGACAGAAGCCGAGTACATCGCTGCGAGTGATGCAACTAAAGAAGCAATATGGCTCCGCCAGCTGTTGTCAGGTATTATGGTTAGCATTGACAAACCCACCGAAATGCGACTGGATAATCAAGGTTCCATTAAATTAATAAGAAATCCGCAGTTCCACAAGAGAACTAAACATATTGAGGTGCGGTACCACTTTATTCGAGAAAAGTACGAGATGGGCGACATCAGTGTTACATATGTAGCATCCAAGAACCAGCTTGCGGACATCTTAACTAAAGGACTAGGAAGAAACGTGTTCCAGAGTATCTGTGAAAAGATAGGAATCTGTATATTTGACGCGCAGTGTACAACTAGTGGGAGTGTTGAGAAAAATGGAAATAATATTTTTATTTAGGAAAGAACAAAAAAGGACTCGAGTTGTGAACCGCGCGCCTCTAGCTGGTCAGATCTTAAAAATAGTAGTCGTGCAAATGTTTTTGCTGAAAGCATATCATTTTATTTTGTTAAAATTCTTTTTCGCCTTTAACGCTTTACAATTGTTTATTTTTCTTTATGTACTGGAATAATTCATATTTAGTTTTGCATTAATAAATATAATACTTCGTTTCTTCTAAAATCGTCTGCTGTTTTTAGTGGGAAATTTTATTTCTCACAAGAACGTTTCTATAATACACAAAATACACGTTGGTGTAAACCTTTGTAATTCCTTTTATGAATGGTACAAATTTTACAGATAGTTTTGTATATTTTCTGACGTATGGAACTGTCTGATTTTATACATATCCCAAGAACATGATTTTGTACGTACACAATAATTTAATTTTATACGTTTACCAATCCTTGTTAAAAACTTGTTAAACAATTATTCCTCGCCCAAAACCCCGGCAGGCACTGAATTTCAGAACAAGTCGACTGACTGCACTTTGTTGGGTGCACATAAGAGGGTGGCCTCTTATGTGCACCCAACAACAGCAACGCTGTGTTCGAAGCCTCCACACAGCTCCGTGTTACTATACTATACCGAACAAAGTTCGATCGCTAAGATACATGATCTAAATCTATACAGCAACATCATACCACTGGTTATTTAATAATATCATCCCAAGCTTTGCACCTTTAAATGGCTTCGGGAATCAAGTACAAGCAAGAGCCAAACTCACGCCACCTAGATGCACATTAGTGAAATATCGTCTGACAACTATGAATACGTGTAATTAACGTAAAGTAAACGTAAAATGAATTTATATTATGTTCTTCCGTTAATACATGTACTTATATTATTTACCCAACAGGTTAAAATGAGCACAATTGATACATATTATATACATAAAATGAATCGGTAAATAAAGCGTTAGAAATTTAACGTTTAATTTGCACCTATGTTTTCACGTCAAATATGACACAGAATACTAAGCATTAAAAACGTAAATTGAGAGACTGTTGGATGACTTTCCTACGAATAATAACGTAGGTATATTATGTGTCTGTTACAGAATATTTAATATACGTTCCAGTTTTTACGTTTATTTTAGGTCAAAAGTTATACCTACGTATAAAAATTATTTTCAAAATATACGTTTAATTTTCGAACGAGAACGTCTTTTAAAGCAAACTAACGTTTTATAAACGAATATTTTACGTACATGTGTTTATTGGGCTATTTCTAAACACGACATTTAAAACATACAATTTATACATATAAACAACATAATAGATAAAATATATGTATATAAATTCGATTAAGAGCGACACATTTTTACGGATTAACAAAAAGTAAATATTTTATAATTCAGCATACGTATTATACACGTAAATATATAGATGAACGTATATTTAACGCACAAGATATTCTTTAAAAATACAATCTAGAAGTATTATTGATATACAGTCGAAAAAAACCGATATAAAACGTATCGAATATGAAATGCTGGTTTCCTATACGTATGTAAAGCGCTTAAAATTCGTTAAGTCGAAAATTGGTATGCGATATACGTATAACTTTTATACTTTCAATTTCGTATTCCGATTTTCAACGCATATAACGTATATAAAATGTATATTAAACTAAGGCGTGTTGCTTGGGTATTCAATTCAAAGTTAGAAATATACGTTGTGTCTTGTATACTTAATTAATTCAAAGTATTTATTTTTATTTTATTTATATAATTTAATATTCGTTATAATATAGGTACAACGTAACATCCGTGAGAAGCCGTAAGCTTGTATTACAGATTAATAACGTTAACGTTAAGCCAGCTACTCACTACGCGTTACTTTGCAAGTACTTGGCAAGTACTTGGGAATTCGCAAGTAGTGTGTACGATATGCGAGTACGACTCGTCTAGACTCGGCATGCTACTTGGACTTCCCAATTGAAGTCGGAAAACTGTCCAAAGTCAAAGAGCCCGAGTATTGAACTCTGCAAGTACTTGGCGGCAGGTATACACACTACGCCGTTACTTACTTATGATTCGGGCTGAAAAATTTAGTTGCCATATGGAGTGGTCGAATAGAAGGACACTTTTATTTTTAGATATTTATCAGAGGGAAACGATTATCTGGGACCCCTCGCACAAATTGCATAAAAATAGGATTCATGAAGCGTGGAAGCGCATTCAATCAAAAATTGTGGAGGAAATGGAAGTTTCCATTCCCGAAGTGGCAAAAAAGAAAGATTCCTTAATGGCAACATTTAGGAACTGTTTGAGTTTTACAATTATTGAAATTGCTCCTTCCGTTTCAGTATCATCCGCCATGATGAGAAGCTTTTTGACAAGTACTTGCACTTCCCGTAAAAGATGAGCATTCACCGTTTTTCCACGTAGTGTGTATGGTATACACATATACTATTCGCCAAGTACAAGTACTTTAACAAGTGAAAGTACTTGCCAAGTACCGCGTAGTGAGTAGCCGGCTTTACAATTTAGAATTAAAGTCCCAAATAATAGATTCGAAAACGTCTGTCACTTTTAATGCAGTGATTTTATAAAATCACCGTTTAAATGTCACTGTTCTTTCTTAGCTATAATCCGTTTTATCTTAGGTGACTTTACCAGGCCCGGATTACCCGTAAGGAGCAGTAGGCACTGTGCCTAGGGCCCCCGAGAGAATAAGTCACCATAATACCTATACACTATACAGCCATTTTTATTAAATTTTATTTATCTTGGTTTTAATTTTTTAAATAACATGATTTTTTGAGTGATGCCCATAGAATTAATCCGGGCCTATTGATTTATATATGAGGGCCAACGCTCTACCCTATGTTCCATCGCAGAACACAAAACAAAATGGTACATATCCTTCTAAATTTTTGGCTTCGTATATTCATTCATATTAAAAGAAAACTCACGTGTTGAAACAACTAGTATTCTAGTATGTAGAAACTCGAAAGAGGTTCTTAAAAACGTATGTATGGAGTACGGCATTGTACGGGCGAGAAAGTTAGACGATTAGGAGAAGCGGATAGGAAAAATTAGAAGCATTTGAAATGTGGTGCTATAGGCGTATGATGAAGATACCGCAACAGAGAGGGTATTAGAAAGAGTTGGAGAAAAGTGAAATTTATGGAAGACGGTAAGGAATAGGAGAGATAGGTCGATAGGACACCTTCTGAGGCACGAAGGCTTAGTTCATCGCGACATACTAGAGTCATAGCCTAACCAAGTACATACTTGTATGTATATGTCGCGAACTAGAGAAATACTAGAGAAATAAAAAGAGGTAGGGATAGGCCTAGGGTTGCCAGACGTCCCGATGGACCGTTCGTCGGGACGCTAACTGTCCCGATTTTTTGATTATGCGTAGATATTGGCAACAAGGAAATTGCCCCTCTATATTTGGAAAATTAAGTTGTGCTGGCAATGTAGCAATATGCCGTGATTGCATAACGCCTTTGCGTTTTCTTTTCTTTTTTGGGAACCCCTATGGCATCATTTTAGTGCAGCGGCACAGCATAATACAGCAGTTAAAGTTCTTGGCGGTGTCCTTGAACTATTTTAGCTGCATTTAGTGACCTCCAACTGTAAGTGATTTACAACCGGCGGCGTTTTATCAATCGGTTTGACACTGGTATTAACTCGGCGACAAACGAAAAGGAACACGTGCGTAGCCTGAGAAGTCGCGCGGGCTACGCTGCGCGAGCTAGAAAATTTAGGGAGAGCTGTTCTGCTGTATTATGCTGTGGCAGCGGTACATTATAGTTATGCAAAAAAACCTAGAACCAACACAAAACGAAGCCGCCATGAGCCGCCATTTGGCGCCACCTTTATGGCGATGGCTTTATGAGGCTCACCGCCGCCGCCGATTTCAAAGAGACACCGCGTCGCCGGTATTTTTGTTTTGGCTTGTGCCGTTCGCGAGTCTTCTAAAAACTACATTGCTTGCTTTCCGGAAAATTATTTGAGAGTATTCTTTTAAGAGTATTTTGTTGTTTTGTCGATAAATACCTATTCTTTTAAATGAAACATTTCCGGACATATCTTCGTGGAACATTTTTTACTTAATTTGTGGCTCTGAACCCTAATTTTAACTTTTCGCCCTCTGGTATAA
Source organism: Xestobium rufovillosum (assembly GCA_963966045.1). NCBI lineage: Eukaryota > Metazoa > Arthropoda > Insecta > Coleoptera > Ptinidae > Xestobium > Xestobium rufovillosum. The sequence continues at coordinate 47,634,953 of OZ014492.1, read as the reverse complement.
ATCACCCTGTATTATAATTCTCTCAAAAAACTAGCGTCCCTATTTTTTAACCAAAGTCCCGGTTTTTAAACAGTTTTTCAGTTGGTATACCCGATTTTTGCATTATCTGATCTGGCAATCCTAGGCCCAGATTAGACTACTGCCCTCAAATAGTTAGGGATGTTCAACTTTTGGGGAAAAGCGTAGGTTAGCTCAGGATAGGAAAGGATGGAGATACGCATCCAACCAGCCTTTGAACTGAAAATTTTATGTGTTGAAAAAATAACGAATAGACTTTCCGAACAATGTATTGTATTCATTGCCCGTATACCAAGTGCACATTCCTCAGCTAAATTTGAAAATTGGGGTGTACTTACGGATTACTGGACGTCCTCCATAGGTGTACTAGTGTAATCAGAAAAAAACATTTTAAATTAAATTAATGAAGAACCAAGAACACATGAATAATATTAATCAATATAGTATTGCACTTCTTTTGAAGTTTTCATGATAAATTCAGAAATGAATCATAATTTCGACAATGGTTACAAAGCATAAATAAATGGTACCTACCAAGAAAATTCTCTCATTCTTTTAGTTTCTGGAAATTTATTCCTTGCATTGTCCGTGGAGTATTTGTGAACACGCTCGCCATCTATGGTAGAGTATATGAAACGACATGTCGGAAATAAAAGATGCCCGTATTTCGCAAGTCCCGCGTCTTTTAAACTTGGCGTAGCAGGTAAATAAATAAAGTACAATAATGAAGATTATCTGCATATCAGAGTTTTACTAGTTTTACCCAAAGACGTTCTATTTCTATATAGAATTTCTTTGACATCACCAGTATTTTGTTTATGAAAATCAAGCAGCAAGACCAGAATTAAAAACTGTGGTCTCTTTCAATAGCTTACTATTTATTAGTTCAACTTCCCTCGCCAGTCCATGTGAGGCAGTGTAGTGTTGTTGAAGCCTTATGCAACCCACTTATGGGATGTCCAAGATTCCACAGACACAGAGGCACAAGTGAAAAACAATTTCGGATGACAAAAGTAAATATTCATAAACAAAGTTTTATGTTCTTATATATTCTTATACAATACCGAATAACTCAGTCTACGACTTAGGTTAACACAATTTTTACATAAATTTATTCGGTCTGTTCCAAAGCAACTTTTAAATTACTGTCAAACAATTCACATCTGATGGGCATTTCTAAAGAATAAAATGGATTTTTCAAAGCGTAATCCGCATACAATTCATAAATTTTCTTTAATAAAATATCTATTCCTACATGTAAAGGATCAGCTACAACGATCAACTTAACCCCAGTCAACGTTTGGAAGCAATGTAATCTAAAAGTGTCAGCTTCCAGTACTTCGATGCCAGAAGACTTCGGTTCCGGACTTAACTGGCTCGCTATTGCAAATAATGGGTAAAACATACTGGCTAAAAATATTTTTTCATTCGTCGTCATCTTCGGTCTTCCAAACCTCAAGTTTATAGGGTAGTTTTCTTTGGATTCCAGCATGGTGAAAGCATCTCTGCCATCATCTAGTTGGCGACCAGTGACCGGAACGCCATTTATGGCATTTAAAACATGGCCAACTAGAAACATACATGTACTCATTCATTTTAAGTTCTTTAATACAATCTACCATTTATTCCATCTCTTTGACCAAATTCAACCACGATTTTCTTGTTTTCGTATTGCAACTTTATGTCTAAAGGATACGAAAAGGTTTTTTCTGTTTCTATTTTGGGAACGTAATTGTCATAATTAAAAATTAAACCTCCCGACTTCGAAACTATGTAAATTCCATAAATTACCATTTTACAACATAATAAATAAATCTATAAATTAAACAAATATTTGGTCACTTGACAGCTGTCAAAAATCAAAAATAGGGGAAAAGGAAACTGAGAACCATAGATAATAAAGTGTCGGGACCAGTGGGTCTGCATTACGCTCCGAAAGCGTAATAGACATTGGGAGACAGATGTATACAAAATCTGCATAAGTCGCAACCGTCCAACGAACGTACCTACTTGCGCATGCTTGGTATGCATCTAACAAATGTAAACGACGAAGTGGAATATACTATTTCTATCTCCTTTTCTCTAGGACGCTTTTTACACATGCAAGGAATGGGGAGTTGTTTGTATTAATATAATAGGTATATGGTCAGGACCAACCGGGGGCTAAATGGAAGCAAAAGTGAAGCCTCTCAAGATTTAGACAACTCACTATACTTACGGATCTCCTTCTCTTTTTAAGTCAGTCTCTACTTTGCCCTCTCATACAAACAGCCGTATGACTTGATTAAGCGGGTAACATACGAGTTGATATTCCTAAATTTTAATACTTACACTTGCTTTTTCGGACTCTTCATTCGAGGAATCAATAAAATATAAATAACTCTCATTTCAGGTAAGTGTATTTTCAAGTAGGTACATTATTTATTTAGCATGTTATTTTACACGTTGATTTACAACTTATGAGCGTACCCCTGTATCATGGAAGTAAATATACAAGTCAACAAGTCGCAACAGTTTGAATTTCAGAGGGAACAGCAGTGTTAAATAACAACTAAGGTTTTGGTTAGGTAGTATTTTAAATACTTCGAAAAAAAATTAAATGCTCGGCAAATTTCCAGTTTAGTTTTGTATTTTGTACAAAGCATAAAAATGCAAAAACAGTGTAACGATAGGCAAATAGAAAAATACAGAGCATAGTATTATTTACTGTGCATTTAGTAGGTATTTTCTTACTGTACCTATGCAAATTGTTATAGGTAGGTACTTACCTATTTTTTTATTTTAAAATAACAGCATAAACGAGTTGTAAGTACAGGGTTCTCCATACTAAAATACCCATTTTATTATTTAAATAAAATCCTTCTATCTAAGCCGAGTAAAGCCGCGATCGCGATGTCAGTTCAAATTGAAACGTCAAATCAGCATAGTTTTTTTAATTTGAAATGCATATTCTAAAAAAGAAGATATAATGAGTAGTGAGAGTGAAAACGAGGTTTCTTTAACAGCACCAGCAATAAAAGAAGCTGCAGAACTTGCCTCATTAGATTCATTGCCCAAAAAACCAAGAAAATTATACCTGAGAGCTTACGTATATGAATCTTTCTTACACTGGAGAAGGGAAATGAAAGTAAATTCTTTCTGGGAATCTGTTTTGATAGTCGTGAACAAAGTATAGTATACAACTCGTTATAATGATGCTATTATTACCTCGGATGATTACAAAACTCGCTCGTTTCACTCGCTCGTGTTGTAAACTTCATCCTCGGTAATAATAGCATTCATTATAAACTCGTGTATAATATACTATTTTTCACTACTAGCCTTAAAACATATCATTATTGACAGACATTTGCGCCGTCAAATTGTTTTTCCCACCTCTTACTTATAATAGGTTAATGATGAACTCATTATTGACCTAGGTCAATGATAAAGAATTATCAAACTCATAAAACAAAAGTTTGAAACTCAAGAAACTTAATTTCCGGGGGTATTCATATGAAAAGGGAATCTAAAATTTTAGGTTATTCGCACATGATTTAATTAGAGGGTAAAAATGAATAGGATCACATTTCACATTGGCATGTAATACTTACCCATGAGACGAAAAGTTGTTACCTGGCTGCCGAACGCTTTTGCAACCGTAAGCAGAGCAATATATGACATAAAAAACTGCTACCTGTGCAAAAACACCTGTTAAGCTCTTCGCGTTAGAAAAGGATGGAGATCCGTAAGTAGTACGGGTTGCATATGCAACAGACATGCCTCAAAAAGTTTTCACGGGGAAAACGGCAATGGGCCTATCCAGTAGGATTACATCATTGGTCGGGACCATTTAAGGTGTGTGCGTCATTACATAAGCGTGCCAAAATTTTATCAGCTTTGGTGCCAAAGAAACCAACGAAACCAAGTTACTGTTTAGAATTCACTCAATTTAATTTTTAATCTAAAATCACGGAAGCAACGTTTGTAGTCGTGCAATTAAACACAGAAGATTTTCCGGAGTAAATTATAGTGCCCTCTACGGTTCCGGCTTGTACTTTGTACTACAGGTTCGTATGTATTCCAAGATCAATTTGATCTGTGGTGTGATTTTTGTTTTTAGTGTATGTGACAGATGACAGATAAGCTTTCCTAAAAAAATTCGTTTTGGCTAGATAATTTATTTAAAATTTCCGTGGCGCATATTTACAGGTGCAATTTCTCAAATAAATTCCAGTAAGGTGCTGTATATATTATACTGTGTAAGTCGGACAAGGTATCGTTGTTTTCTATTTTTAGGTTATAAGTGTAAAATTTGTGGTACAATAGTTAACCTTTTACCTTGTAAAACGTAATTTGGTGCCGTCATATTCAAATATAAAACCTATGACACTCTTAATCCGTGGGTTGATAAGTGCTTAAACGTAAAAATATGGATATAAAAGTGAGTATAAACTGTTTAATATTTTTGGGATAGATTTTTGTATGTGACTATCAACAGGCTACTGGATATGCGGTTTTCCGAGGATTTTACGACAGTTTCCGTGGAATGATCACTTTGCTGTATTTGGATAAAGAAATGAATGAAAGACTCTCAAGGGTATCGCCTACAAAGACTAATACACCTGTACGCAGGAAGCAATCCGATGGCAGAGATACGACGCCCATTCGAACATTGAAAAAGCATGAGTAAGTAAGTTAAATTTTAATTTTGAATTACTTTGAATGTTCACATTTACAGAGAATCTAAAGTTATGAAAAGAACATTCCAATGTTGCGTTTTAAATGGAGGCATATTCTTACTAAGCATTTGGCTATTTGAATATGGGTTATTGCCAAGTCTAAATTGGTTGTTGAGTTTGGTATTTGGTGAAGAGTCGGGTATGCGAAAAACGATTTGGTCGTGGATAAAACCCTTGCTTTCGTTTATTTTTCGAACCATCTGGGTGCTGCCACTGTTTTTATTGAGCAAAGTTGTGAACAGTCTCTGGTTTCAGGTAAGTCGATACGTGTTGTTCCTGATTGTTTACCCTGGGTGTCCCAATAGTTTTTTGAAATTATGCAGTTGCCCCATTTCTTCTGCGCCGCACCTAACTTTTTAAATTAGAAAATTTTCAGGACATTGCAGATTCGGCTTTCAGATATTCAAGGGGCCGTCCGTTATTCATGCAGAGCATTAGCAAATTAATATCTGATTCAATATTCAGCATATTGGTGCAAGCTCTCTTTCTAATTCAAGCAATGTTGGTCAGTTACATACCAATTTATATGCTCGGTCAAGTCTTATCGCTGATTCACATGTGTTTGTTGTACTCGTTATACGCTTTTGAATATAAGTGGTTCAATATGGGCTGGGAGTTACACAAGCGGCTGGCTTTTATTGAAACAAACTGGCCGTATTTTATCGGTTTTGGGTTACCGTTGGCTGTGTTAACGCAGTTGTCAGAATCTTGGATCGTTAGGTGAGTCTGATGGCTCAGAATTTTAAACCGACGTAATTCTCGTGTAATATTTTTAGCGGCTGCATTTTTTCCATACTGTTCCCTTTATTTATCATCAGCGGAAACGGTGCAAACCCTGTTACTGGAGTTTGGTAAGTTAAGAATTTGTTTGGGTGTAAAATGAATTGTACGGGGATTATTTAATATTGCAGCGACTACCCACTTCACTTGTTTTCTCCGGTGATAGCAATGTCGAACGCCATGTTGAATACAACGATTAAAACTGCTCCGAAACCTGCCGTTACGGTTTCAAAGCCCCAACCACTGAGATGATCGTTTCTGGTCTCACTTTTCTATCGACCGAGATTTAGAAAATAAATTCCGGGTGAATGGTTGCTTTGTAAATATGGTACAGCTCTTCCAGCTAAGTTTTTATAACCTTGATATTTTTTTAAATCTTTACCTTTTAGTAATAAACACGGTTTTATTTATTTTTGTTCTGTACTGATTATTTTTTAGTTTTGTTTTTTTTATCAAGTTTGATTTTGATTAAGTAGTACTTAAGAATAATGGTACTTTTACTTTGTAGTTCCTGATTAATTTATTGAATAAATAACAAGTTTCTTATCGACTTTAAAAAAAATACATTTCTAACTAAAGTAATCTCTGAAACTGTCCTTTCCATTCACAAAATCACTAGGCTTTTGCAGAACATCGGGTGCCATCTTATATTTACAATAATCGATGCTCCTTTGCAACGCATCGAAACTCAAAGAGGCATCTGAATCTTCTCTGTGTGGATCGCAATTTTTGGATACTTCAAATTTGCTCCACTTATAATTCGAGCATTTTCTCGTGCCGGGCGAACTCTGTATTAAATTTAAAACTGTTGGATGTGTGAGGCCAAAGAAATCGTGTCCTCGAGGTCTCGTGCTAACAACATGCAACGACAGTATGTCATTTATTTTCTGCAGAAGCAACGAGTGGCAGACATCTGGAGTGGCACCTACTATAGGTACACAGTTATCATCTGGCGCTATTTCAAATCTTACGACATAAAAATCAAAAGCTGTAAATTAAACATTACTACTTGTTATCTTAACATACCTCGGCATGCCATTAGATTCAGAAATCTTGCAAGTATATATACACTTAACAGTAGGGTCTTTCAAACTTCCATATATTCTTGTAGACACGAAACCCACCGGATATATAGCTTCTTCGCAATGGAACTCGCTTCGATCGTGAATAACTTCTCCTAAAGAATGAATCACTAAACGTCCCAATTCAATAGGAAATAGAGGACGTCCTGTATTATCTAGTGGTATGGCTCGCACAATTTTCTTCCTTATTTTTGATCTGGACCTCGATGGTTTCCTGTTCCTAACCGGTTTTCGCTCTAAACAAAAATGCACATAAATAAACCAGGCATAGTATGGTTGAATGTACAAATTTGATACTAACCGTTAGACTCTGCCGGAGACCGCTTCTTCGGCGGCGGCTTTTTATTCTCAAGAGGCGTGAGACTTGACTGACCCGAATTAACTTTGGCAAGTGTTTGAACTTCTAGTTCTGTTGCGGGTTCGTACTGGCATAATTTTCGTAAAAGAAATTTACGTTCTTCTTTTCTCATGATAACTTTCGTTTGCACTTCTTCAATTTCATCCAAAAGTGCCGCATTTTCCTACAAATTTGTAGATATTAATGGAATATTTTCAGGTTATCTTACTAACATGGACATATTCTCGTATTTGTTGTTTTAAACGAGCTAGTTTTTGTCTATATTTTCCTTGCCGTCCTTCTGATAATTCAGATTTTATTGATGCCGGATAACTTCCATACATTGTTAAGCCGATTTTTTACTTTTTGGATATTTTATTCTGTCAATGCCAATATTTAAAGGTATTTTTCGCGACACACCAAGTATGTTGCGGTATGTCCGGTATGTGTAACCGATTCATTTTCGCGAGAAATGGTATGAGAGGGGAGTACAAATGACATCACCGCGGTATGTTCTTCCAACATACCGCACCTTACCGAGCTTTAAGCACGGTTTGTTCCGGTTGGTATGCTATGGCGGATGACAGCCGCGAAGAGACATTACGATATTATCATTATCAAAGAAATGTTCGCATTTTCCTTTTCTTACTGTATATACAGTTGCTCCGTCCATCATCAATTCGTGGTACATGAAAATCAACAAATTTTTATTTTCACCTTCCATAATATTGTGAGGTTAGATTGCAACAAAAACAATTTCTCCATACCACACATATTTTCGCGGCAGTCACAGAAATCGACTACATTTCAATGGTGGGGATGACTTTGTGCTAACCAAAGTCATACCGGGCGGTTACTTGGGGTAGTCGCGAAAAATACCTTTTAGTATGACAAGAAAATTGACAATGACTAAACGTCAAAGAAGAAGAGCGCGTTCAGATTTTCGTCCGACGAGACACCCAGTTAAATTTCGTCCCATAAAGCATGTGTGGATTTTCATTCCAAATAAAACAAAGCCACGTGCTATCTGACGTTTCAACCTAACCTATACAATATAATTACAATCGTTTTCAAGTTTTTACACGTAAGCGTAACAAATTGAAAATAAATTGTTTTCACTCCAAAACTTATAGAATTATATTGCAAAAATTAACGTCAAATGGCACGTGCATTTGTTTTGTTTAGAATGAAAATCTGACGTATGACGGAAGCACTTTAGAGGTGAATATGAAGTCAAGTCTGAACGCACCCTGAAATTTTTACTTATCTAGGGTAGAATCCTAGAATATAATAGAAATAAATTCCCCAGAGATAACTAAAAGAAAACAGTCTGTGGCTGCCTCCCTCGTCTCAAACCTTGACATAAATCGTAAAATATGACGTAAGTGAGGTGTTTTTCGATAAGTAAATTTTTTGATAAAAGTGAGAAATTCGTAAAATGAGTGAAATTGTTAATGGAGATGTCAGTAATAGAAATGACCAACTTGCACGTAGTGATGACCAACAAGTTTCTGGAGATGCCCCTACGGATCAAAATGTACTTCCTAAATCGATAATTTAAAAAAATTCCAAGACTAAACAATGCATTTTCCAGGCTCAGCCACAGGAAGAAAGGCCCGCTAGTAGAATGGAATCAGTATTTGGTATAATTAAGTCATTAGTCATTCGTGGCGTAATAATTTATTGTATAACCTCATTTTTTCGTCGGTCTCCCCAAAGTACGCAGATAAATTCAACAAACGATAGTGTGGCACCTTCATTACCTGCGAGAAATTTATTCCTCGATGGCACTAGGATAGAATTATTCGTTTATTTATCAGAAAATGAAGTGCTCAGTGATTTTAATCCGGACAATCTATTTTGGCACTTGGATGATCTTGTTTATGGAGATTGGTCAACGGGACCAGTTATAAATGGTGTGTCTGCGTACGAATACGAAAAGGAATATGTAGTAACAGATAGTTTGCGAAATAATGGGTCTCTGTATATGCACGCCTATGTGACGAAAGAAAGTTTCAGTCCAGATCCAAAGGCACCAAATTACGCAAGAAATCAGTATTCATATGTTAGGAAAATGCTTAATAAGTGAGTATTATTTATTTACTTTGCTATACCAACTCAAAATCATATTTTGCCTAGCCATATTTTAACAGTTTATCAGAATACAGGCAGCCCCCATTCTTTTTGTACAGTGCCCAGTGTTTTTTAATGAAATGCTCTATATTTGATAGCATTTTTGTATTCCTCAAATAATTTGCTATAAGGGTTATACAGGGCACTTCTTTATTGGTGTAAAGTCGTAAATCATCGTAGGTCGCATTTTAGATGATACATTTTTGCAGCGAAAATCAGAATGTGGTTACACTTATTTAGATAAACACTTCTAGGTTCCAGTAGCTTCATCTCTATTTAACTTAAGACGTTTAATAGGATAGAGTGCAAAAGATGAACATGTATTTTGCAAAATACAATCAAATACAGGTGTTCCATTAAAAAAAAGTAGAGTTAGGCTCTGTTATAAGTTAAGGGAATAAATTTTACTTTCAGATTCAAAAAGTTGAAGAGTAGCACAACAAAGAACCTCCTTACTGGAGAAACAGAAAAAGATATTGTAGAGGATGGTAAGATAATATCGCACTGGCATCCAAATATGACCCTCAATTTGGTCACTGATCAGACTGCGTGGACATTTGGTACTGTACCGTCGCCTTTAAATGATTATATTATGTTCACCGAAGATAGACGGTTTTATAAGCCCGTTTTGTTCGCCAATGATTTTTGGAATATGGCGAAAGACTACAGACCTTTAAATGAATCTCTGAAGTTTCGAATTTCATATCAGCCGCTGAGTTTGTTCAAGTGGCAACTATACGCTGCTCAAAGTATGCATCATAGATGGAGCGTTGAAGAGCAGAGTGACGAGGAACAAGATACTTTGAAGGAAACCTTGATAGAAACGAATCCGTATCTGCTGGGAATCACTTTGGTTGTGTCGATTTTACATTCCGTTTTTGAACTTTTGGCCTTTAAAAATGATATCCAATTTTGGAATAACAGGAACTCTTTGGAAGGTTTATCTGTGCGTTCTGTATTTTTCGGGGTTTTTCAATCGGTCGTGATTTTATTGTATGTACTAGATAATGATACGAACATGATTGTTCGTATTAGTTGCTTTGTTGGGCTGGGAATTGAGTTGTGGAAGATAAAAAAAGTAGTCGATATTAAATTTGAAAATGGGCGTCTTGTCGTTAAAGATAAAGGCTCATATGTCGAGAGCAGTACCAGAGAATATGACAAACTAGCGTTCAAGTACCTGTCGTGGGTGTGTTTTCCTTTACTAGCTGGTTACAGTATTTACGCTTTGCTGTACATGGAGCACAAAGGATGGTACTCGTTCGTTTTAGACATACTCTACGGTTACTTATTAACTTTCGGGTTTATAATGATGACACCTCAGTTGTTCATCAACTATAAATTGCAGTCCGTAGCACACCTTCCATGGAGAATGATGACATATAAATTTTTGAATACTTTCATAGACGACATGTTTGCATTTGTGATAAAAATGCCCACGATGTACAGGATTGGGTGTTTCAGAGATGATATAATATTTTTGGTATTTTTGTATCAACGGTGGATATATCCCGTCGATAAAAGTAGGAGAAATGAATTCGGGTATTCTCAAGAACAGCAAGATCCGAATAACGTAGCTGCAATTGAAGATAAGAAAACACAGTAATATCGGCATAGTCTTTCATTTTTATAAATCTAAGTAATATTGCATTTATTGTTGGTCACATGTTTTTTTATTTCCATAGTATAATACATGTGTGGATATTGTAATTGTTGTATTAATGCATGTTACGAAAATGGCAACTTCCTTTAAAAAAATGTAAATGTGGCTTGGCCACTTTCTGCCAATAAACAAATTGTTAAACATGTAAGTTGCATATTACTTTTAGTAAATAATTTTTGAAACAATATATTGAGAAAAATATTGATAACACCGCAGACTAAACAATATTATTGGCAATAATACCAGGAATGTTTAGCCAGTAATGAAGCCAGCGACTTCGTTGCTGGAGGCTGGAGTCATATTCCATTTTAAACGCACTCAAGTCGGCCACTTAACCAAAAACAACCATTAATGTCAAGAGCCACACAATAATTGGCACAAAATCGTTGTCCAGTGCCAGCAAAAGTTCAATATTATTGCCCATATCCCTTCCTCCCCCGATATTGATGCCCTGATTTCAAAAAATTTGGATTTTCGTCAATATCCATCATCAATCTATCCAATACGCTCTGCACACCATCAATAACATTGTCAAAGCACGATATTGATTGTGTGCGGCCAGCTTATCAGAACACTGCACTGCAATAGGTGACTGCTCACAATCAATATTATTGTCAACCCAAGTTTGACAATAATGTTGGAAAAATATATTGAGGAAAATATTGATGACACCGCAGACTAAACAATATTATTGGCAATAATACATACCAGGAATATTTAGCCAGTAATGAAGTGAGCAGCCCTGATGAACTGACATTCTTTATAAGAAATTAATTTAAGAAAAATGTATGTCTTGCCCGCAAACGTTCAATATTATTGTCCATAACCCTTCTTCCCCCGATATTGATGTGCGGATTTCAAAAAATATGAATTTTCGTCAATATCGATCATCAATCTATCCAATACATCTCGCACACCATCAATAATATTGTCAAATCACCATATTGCCAATAATATTGATTGTGTGCGACCAGCTTATCAGAACACTGCACTGCAATAGCTGACCGCTCACAATCAATATTATTGTCAACCCAAGTTTGACAATAATGTTGGAAAAATATATTGAGGAAAATATTGATGACACCGCAGACTAAACAATATTATTGGCAATAATACATACCAGGAATATTTAGCCAGTAATGAAGTGAGCAACACTGATGAACTGACATTATTCATAAGAAATTGATTTAAAGAAAAATGTATGTGTTGCCCGCAAACGTTCAATATTGTTGTCCATATCCCTTCCTCCCACGATATTGATGTGCGGATTTAAAAAAATCTGGATTTTCGTCAATATCGATCATCAATTATCCAATACGCTCCGCACACCATCGATAATATTGTCAAATCGCGATAATCTCAATATTATTGTCAAATCACGATAATCTCAATATTATTGTCAACCCAAGTTTGACAATATTATTGGAAAAATATATTGAGAACAATATTGATGACATCGCAGGCTAAACAATATTATTGGCAATAATACCAGGAATATTTAGCCAGTAATGAAGTGAGCAACATTGATGAAATGACAGTCTTCCTTGATTTAAGGAAAAATGCATGTGTTGCCATAATCTTGGCATTTGGAATAAAGAAAGAAAGGCCAAAAAGAAAACTGGATTAATTTTAATTTGCGTCTTTGTCGTTGAAGGCTGGATCAAGTCATATTCCATTTTAAACGCACTCAAGTCGGCCACTTAACCAAAAACAACCATTAACGTCAAAAGCCACACGTTAATTGGCACAAAATCGGTGCCCGGTGCCCGCAAACGTTCAATATTATTGATATTGATGTGCGGATTTCGAAAAATCTAAATTTTCGTCAATATCCATCATCAATCTATCCAATACGCTGCGCACACCATCAATAATATTGTCAAATCACCATATTGCCAATATTATTGTCAATAAATATTGATTGTGTGCGGCCAGCTTATCAGAACACTGCACTGCAACAGCTGACCGCATACAACCAATATTATTGTCAACCCAAGTTTGACAATAATGTTGGAAACATATATTGAGAAAAATATTGATGACACCACAGACTAAACAATATTATTGGCAATAATACCAGGAATATTTCAATAATATTGACTGTATGCGGCCAGCTTATCAGAACACTGCACTGCAATAGCTGACCTCACACAATCAATATTATTGTCAATCCAAGTTTGACAATAATATTATTGGAAAAATATATTAAGAACAATATTGATGACACCGCAGGCTGAACAATATTATTAGCAGTAATACCAGGAATATTTAACCAGTAATGAAGTGAGCAGCATTGATGAACTGACATTCTTCATAAGAAATTGATTTAAAGAAAAATGCATGTGTTGCCATAATCTTGGCATTTGGAATAAAGAAAGAAAACTGGATTGTTTTTAATTTGCGTTTTTGTCGTTAGAGGCTGGAGTCACATTCCATTTTAAACGCACGTAAGTCGGCCACTTAACCAAAAACAACCATTAACGTCAACGCCACACAATAATTGGCACAAAATCGGTGCCCGCAAACGTTCAATACTATTGTCCATATCCATTCCTCCCCCGATATTGATGTGGGAATTTCAAAAAATCTGAATTTTCGTCAATATAGATCATGAATCTACCAATACGCTCCGCACACCATCAATAATATTGTCAAATCACGATATTGTCAGTATTATTGTCAATAATATTGATTGTGTGCGGCCAGCTTATCAGAACACTGCTCTGCAATAGCTGACCGCACATAATCAATATATTATTATTGTCAACACATGTTTGACAATAATATTGTTGAAATAATATATTGAGAAAAATATTGATAAAACCGTAGATTAAACAATATTATTGGCAATAATAATAGGAATATTTAGCCAGTAATGAAGTGAGCAGCATTGATGAACTGACATTTTTCATAAGAAGTGAATTTAAAGAAAAATGTATGTGTTGCCATAATCTTAGCATTTGGAATAAAGAAAGAAATGCCAAAAAGAAAATTGTGGATTGTTTCTAATTTGCTTCATTTCCGTCTTCGTTGCGCTGGAGGCTAGAGTCATATTCCATTTCAAACGCACTCAAGTCGGCCACTTAACCAAAAACAACCATTAACGTCAACAGCCACACGATAATTAGCACAAAGTCGGTGCTCGGTACCCGCAAATGTTCAATATTTTTGTCCATATCCCTTCCTCCCACGATATTGATGTGCGGATTTCAAAAATCTGGATTTTCGTCAATATAGAGCATCAATACAATCAATAAATCTATCAATACACTGCGCACACCATCAATAATATTGTCAAATCACGATATTGTCAATAATATTGAGTGTGTGCGGTCAGCTAGTAAGTTTTTCGAATAACTGCTCATATTGTAGCTGGAAGATGCCTCTATCAGTGGAATAGTTTCAAACTAATTTTTTACACTTAGTGTGTAGAAAATTGCTACATTCCAGTGTCTTTTTGAATACGTCATTTCGAGATAAAAGTTTTACTTTGATTTTCAGTCAAATACAACGCAACCAAAAATAAATCGGTTACTTCTTGTTTCTTGATATTAGACATGAATCCATGAATGTTAAATAGCCAATATAGGTTTTTCAAATGGGGTATGCCGAGGGGTATGCAAATGAGGAGGAGGATAGTGGTGACGTTATTAATTCCCTGTTTCATTCGATCGACACTAGCGTGTTACTGCTGCACCGAAGCCGAACGATAGTACAAGCCAGAATGTAGCGCGTGGAGCACTGCTGTGACGTCACAGCCGTGGACGGATCGCTTAGTCGGGAAGCAAGGTGCTCTAATTCGATACCCTCTGCACAACTCGAACACACACAAAAATATGAAGCCGATTCTTATGTAAAATGAACTGCCAGATTCGAATTTTGAGGTCACGAGAAGATCGGGAATTGCGAAAATGCCGGAAAATCGATTTTTCCTGAACTTTCCTAAATCAATTTTCGACTACTTTTAATACTTTTCTTGCTGTATTTCAGCAACGAAGAGTTAGAGATCTGTTTTTTTCATGGAATATACATTGAAGTGTGTTGATCATCACAGTGTACTCACGTTGCCTCTAAAACTTTCCAATTTTATGAAAAAAAATGATTAATTGCTAGACCACAAATTTGGGTAATGTATTTTTCATGTACTGGGTACGTAATCTTATTTTTCGGAATTCACATATACATATGCGAGACCAAATACGAACAAAGGCTCGAAATTATTTTTGGTGGAGAAACGAAACATTAATATTGTTTCTGAAAAAAGTTACGGCGAGTTGAATAAACATAAATAATTTGTGCGCGCTAGCCGCACTGATACGTTGATAGGTAGCGACATAAGTGTTCGCGTCCTTTTATGCATGATAAAAACATTTTGTTGTATTATTAGTAATTTATTAGTAATTGCAATCAGTAATTAATACGTAATACGTTGTGCATTAAGTTGTGGCGGTGCAGTCTCTAAGATGAAGAGATCTGAATGTCGTAAGTGATGTCATTCAATATTGAAGAGTTCACATTCTGAATCCGGTAGTTTTCTGATATCAGCAATAGGTACTTGAGAGATTTTCTTGAATCAGTTGCAGAGTAGGTACAAATACGAAAGAATATATAAAAAATGTTGGGTCTTGTTTTAGAAGGGCTTTTACTAACAGACTTGAATAAAAGTTAAGCAAAAATTGTGATACTGAAAATCGTTGATATGATACGCAATTATCAAAGAAAAAACCTCGGATTTTATGTAACATTGCATCGTCATTAAGTTCCTTCGCTTTCTTAAAAATTTCATTTTGTCTCTCGAAAGTACCAACAAGTAAAAGTTTATGGTTATTACCCTTAGGATCACGTGTTTCCGACAATGTTTTCTACTATATTTTTTAGTTTTGTTCTTGATCCGGAGTGCGGCTCATTTAATATTATTACATAATGTTTACATACATATGGAGTTTAAATTCTGTGGGTTTTTAATGTTAAGCGTTTGTTCAAAATAGGAAAATATGGTATTATACCTTTCAGGTATATTCTCTTAATAAAAATTTCAAAAGTCCAATAGTTGTTATTGAATATATTGGTAGATTATAGCATTATTTCCACGCCGCGAACGCCAATCGTCTGTACCGAGTTGGCCACGATTACTACGTCACGGCCGCTACATTCTGGCTTGATTTATCGTTAGGCTTCGGCTGCACCCACAAATTAAACATTGTAGCGCGTGGGGAGAAAGCATAATACTCATTAGATGGTAATAAACTGTATTAACGTGTTACAAAACAAATGAAAGTATTTTTAAAGTAAAAAGTACAATGAATTCTTGGTTACAACATAAAGCGACGCGACAATTTCGGCGGGCGAGAAGCGAATTCCCGTCTTCTCGGTTCTTGCTAGTTAGTTACTGTCTGACGGGGAGGGTGGTAGGGCCTCCAGAGCCGTACTTGTTACAGTCTCCCCCTGGGGGTCATGATTACGACCTCGTGAAGGACCCCCAAGAGAGTTGTTGGGTTGGTCACATCCAGGGCAGGCACAACGAAGAGCGGCGCGCCTGTGTCGACTGGGTCGTTGTGTTTCCGGAACTGCGGGCACTTCATCCTCTGTAACTTGAACAACAGTATCAGGTTCATCATTAACAGGATAGTCATCAGTAGAGGATGGGGTAGGTTCCTTTCTGGGACGACCACGTTTACGGATGGGTCGTAATGGAATAGGACTTGAGTCATCAGATTCATGGTACGGACTTAAAGCAGATATATGGTAAATCCCAAGAGGTTCCAGTGGGTTTTGTGGAGAAGCTACTTGATATACAGTAGGTGAAACTTGTTTAAGGATAAGGTAAGGACCGTCTCTGCGTGGAGCAAATTTGGATGTGTAGGATTTGGCACTACTACTTAGGGCATGTATGTTCACAAGAACTTTGTCTCCACATCTGTATTGTGGCACATCTCTCCGCCGTTGATCAGCGTACTCTTTGGCACGATCCTGTTGTCTTTCATGAGTGTCCCGAGCTTCCATAAGGGCATTATTCGAACTGCACAAATAAGGGGTGATTTGAGGCACAAAGTTTGCTTGATTCAGAACTGCTCGTAGATCACGTCGAATGTCATCTGGAGCTCTAAGTTCGCGTCCAAACGTCAAGAAGGCAGCAGTAAAGCCAGTAACTAAACTTTTGGAAGTATTCATGGCAAAACGTATGGCTGACAACCAGTCTTTCCACTCGGTATGACTCTTAGAGGTAAGTATGGCTAGTTGAGGTTTGAGGTCACGGTTCTTTCTCTCAACTGGGTTCGCTTCAGGATGATACACAGGTGTTAACTTCTGTTGGAACCCAAGAAATAATGCAACCTTTTGCATCACATCACTGACGAATTGCGTGCCATTATCACTTATGACGCGTCTTGGTATGCCATAGCGTAAAGCTATTTCACTTACGAAGCATTTTGCGCAGGCCTCGGCAGTCGCAGATATTAGTGGGAATATCTCTACCCAGCGCGAAGCAGTGTCCTCTACTATGAATACCCATCGAAACCCATCAGGTGTTTCTGGGAGGGGCCCAAACAAATCGATGGAGACTACCTCGAATCTTTGCGCTGTCACTGGCGTCTGCAGTAAGCCGGCAGGCTTTTGATTACTTGCCTTGAACCTTTGGCAATCAAGACAATTTTTCACCTTTTCGGGGACTGAACGTCGCATTCCGGGCCAATAGTACCTAGGAATTATCCGTTGCAGGGTTTTTTCGACCCCGTAGTGGCCAGCGAGGGGTGAATCGTGAAATTCATAAAGAACCTTGTGTATCTGACTCTTAGGCACGACCTGCTGCGCCTCCTCTCCATCGTACTCGGGTGAGTAACGGTATAATATTCCATTTTGCATGAAATAGCCACGATCGGTCCATCGGGTGTAGTCAATAGCACTCGGAGATGTTGATTCGAAACATTTTATAATTGTGTTTAAATCGGGATCTTCTAGTTGCAACTTTCTAATGTCTTCAGCATAATCTGTCGGTAGATCAATGGTCACGCTAGATAATTCGATCTCTTCGAGTTCTGATAGGGGTGGACGAGAAAGTGTATCGGCCACCGCGTTGCTACGACCAGAAGCATATTCTACTTTCAAGTCAAATGACTGAAGTACGAGAGCCCATCGAGCTAGGCGTCCGCTGGAAGATTTCAAGGTCATGAGCCATCGAAGTGGTTGGTGATCGGTGATCACCGTAACAGGGGAACCATCCAGATACCCCCGAAATTTCCCTACAGCCCAAACAACACCTAAGGCCTCTCTCTCGGTTGTAGAATAATTTTTCTCCGCGCCTGTTAACAAGCGGCTGGCGTATTCTACGGGTCTTTCGTTACCGGGCTCCCCCTGGAGGAGAACCGCGCCAAGTGCATACGCACTTGCGTCTGTTCGTAATATGTAAGGCTGCGTCTCATCAGCTTGCACTAAAATTGGATACGTTGTTAAACGAGCTTTAAGTTCTTGAAATGCTGTTTGCTGTTCAGCTCCCCAATTCCAAGCAACATTTTTCTTAGTTAGATCGCTAAGGGGCTTGGCTATTCGTGAATAGTTAGGCACGAAACGCCTAAACCATGATCCGGTTTGTAGAAATGACAGTAGTTGTTTAGGATTTCGAGGAGCTGGCATTTCGGCAATTGCTGCAATCTTCATCGTATCTGGTTTCAGTCCGTCACGACTAATGATATGGCCAAGGTACTTGACCTCAGGACAGCCAAACGAACATTTCTTGCGATTTACGTGCAATTTGAATTGTCGAAGTCGGCGAAAAACCTTGTCTAAATCATTCAAGTGTTCTTCGAAATTGGATGACATTACAATTATATCATCGATGTAGGCAAGGATGTTTACGTCAGGGATGCCGGCTTTTAAACGATCTACACAGCGCTGGAAGGTCGAGGGCGCGTTTCGTAAGCCAAAGGGCATTCTTTTGAAACGGTAACAACCCAGCGGTGTTATGAAAGCGGTTTTATCCCGATCCTCGTATTTTACAGGCACCTGCCAATAACCAGATTGTAAGTCCATTGTGCTCATATGGGATGTCGACTTGTGGGCGTGCAAAAGATCGTCGATTCTTGGAAGGGGATGGCGGTCAGGCACAGTCACATTATTTAACCTTCGATAATCGACGCAGAGTCGTAATGTACCATTGCGTTTCGGCACCAAGACGATCGGAGCAGCATATGGTGAGTCACATTCTTCTATGACGTCTTCTTCTATCATGCGATTTAATTCTTGCTTTAGGAATTCTTTTCTTGAGGGACTTAGTCTGTAGGGCGGCAATGCAATTGGAGTTTCGTCGATTAATTTGATTCTATGCTCAGCGTATGGCGTTGGCTCTTTACTTGGTTGGAATAGATCCTGGTTCTGCATCAATAAGGCATTAAAACGAGATCGCTCACTGTCACGTAGATCTGTTCCTTCGTTTTCCCTCAGCAAGATTTCGCTGGTTTCAACGGAGCATACACTTGTTGTCAATGTGTAGTCTTCACGACGAACAAATGGATAGCGGACCAAGCCATCGTCTCCAAAGAACCATTCGTTCTTTGGAACATCTAGGATCAAATTGGCATCGCGGATGAAATCTACTCCTAATAGTGTTTTGTTGTCCTCGTGTTCCGGGACTGCAATTAGCTTTGTTTCAATTTGTCGACCACATAGGTCTATACGAACATCGAAGCACCTTACCAACACTTGTTGTGTTTTGCCATCAGCTAAAGTCATCTGCATCGAATCTTCAGCATATGGATGTCCCTGATGCATTAAGTGCTCATAAAGCTTAGATCCGGCGATAGAACCTTTGGCGCCAGTATCAACGCAAGCAAGGCCTCTGATTCCAAATATGGAAACAAGAAGAAGCGGACGTTCTGTACTAGAGTCCGAGGTTAAAGTTGTAGATAGAAAATTAACATTGAATGAGCTGCTATCCTTAACTTTACAATTTGGGCAATTACTTCTGACGTATCCAGGGGAACCACATCCGAAACAAGTAATAGCTTCCCTATTATTATCAGCCTTAGCAGTCAACTGAGACTTTTGCGAATCTGAATGTTTAGCCTGAAACTTCCTGCATTCAGACTGAATGTGTCCAAAATGTTTACAATATGTGCATTTTGGTCGAAGACGTTTTTCTTCTCTCTTCTCTTCTCTTTTCTCTTCCTTCTTCTCTGACGTATTAGTTTTCTTAATAGTGTCTTTAATGGTATGTTCTATTTCACGTGCGCGAACAAGAAGTTCATTAAAACTGGTAAACTCACATCTAGAAAGGCGTTTACGAATTTTCCGCAATAACAGACCGTAAGCAATGTCTAACTGAGCAAGCGAGGGAAGTTCATAAGGAAGTTGTGATATTAACTCCCTCAACCGACAAATAAACATTTCCGTAGTTTCTTCGGGTAACTGCTCACGTTTAAAAATCTCCCGAAAAACCAAATGTGGCGGTAATGTTTTTGAGTACGCGTCGCGTAAGGCATTAACAGCACCATCCCAGTCATTTACTGTTCCTCTTATTCCTTTCCACCACGTCGCCGCGACACCTTCTAAGAGCATAGATATGCCACGTAACGCGTTTTCATCAGTTACAGAGCAAATATCTTTATACGTAATAACCGAATCGAGAAAAGTGTCTACATTAGCATTCAAACTGCCATCAAATCGAGAGGTACACTTAGCAAAACTACCAACGTTAACGGATTGTTGTGGTTGTACTACCGGCGTGGTACTCCTACTAACGTCCGAAATACTTTCGCGTAATTGTTGCATAAGGGATGCAAACTGTTCATTAGTCATTGTAATTGCAGGCGCAGCAACGTCTCCTTTCAACTGCGTACCTGAAGCTTCTTCCTGTTGTTTCTTAGGAGGCATTGTGGAAGGAACAACTTGTCAAAGAATAAATAAAAATCGCTTACCTTTGAAATGGGTAAGAATTCAAATTTACCAAAGCCGGGCCTGGACGTGCAGACTACAGCGGTGCGGCGATCCAACAAACTGAACGGGAGGAATTTCTGGAATGCGGGTAGCAGAATTCTCACGTGCGATGATGCAACTTGCCAGTTACCGAAGAAACTTTATTTAAATACAGCAACTTTCGTTGAAAATGCACTTAACTCGCAATGTACATTGTCGAAATACGGTCAAGCAACGTTGAATTGTACGTTTTCAGTTAAATTTTCGCGAAAAAAGGTCAATCACAATTTATTTACACCACGAATAAATAATCACTACACTTTCTAGGGCACACGTTGGGCAGCCAATTGTAGCGCGTGGGGAGAAAGCATAATACTCATTAGATGGTAATAAACTGTATTAACGTGTTACAAAACAAATGAAAGTATTTTTAAAGTAAAAAGTACAATGAATTCTTGGTTACAACATAAAGCGACGCGACAATTTCGGCGGGCGAGAAGCGAATTCCCGTCTTCTCGGTTCTTGCTAGTTAGTTACTGTCTGACGGGGAGGGTGGTAGGGCCTCCAGAGCCGTACTTGTTACAACATCAGTTTATGGCTGCACCAGGTAAACACAGCAGAAAAAACAGCAGGCTATTAAATGAAAACTGAAGTGTCATAAAATTAGGCTGTCAGTGTCAATGATTTATTTCTGTTAAATGGAAAACTCCTCTCTAATTCATATCTAACTCCACATAGCAATTTACTTTTGTAATGGTCTCTGAGGAATCGCCGACCAATTCTAAGCTATCAAAGAATAAAGGTGTGAATGTTACATCAGATAGTTTACATTCAGAATTAAGTCAGAATGCAGAAGGTTAGTCATTTTACCCTCTGTTAACAGAATGCAATAAAAGTAACGGTCTTTCAGTAGTTTGCGATTGTGAAGATGCTTCTGAGCCAGTTACAGTACGCAGAGTACGAGAACAACTGCAGTCGGTCATTGAGTTTATGGAACCAAATACCCCACATTTTACTCATAATAGCAGCAGCGAAGCAGACAATGAAGAGTCCGTCATTGAATCTTCAGTTTACAGTTCAGTTATCAAAGTTAGTACCTACCAAGTTTTTCAGACAAGAAATTTGCAATGCTCGTTCATATAGCTAAGGCTCTTAGCCTTTAGCCTTTAGACATATACAACTCAAATTTAAAAAAATATTGTAGATGCAGATGTTGAAAACTGATTCTGCTGTTCCCAAAGCACATAATCGGAAAGAAAGAACTATTTCAACAACAAATTCGCCACGAGAAAACACAGATATTTCTGCCACATTTACAACAGAAACTCAATGTGGAGCCATCAACGAGATGCAACACCCATTACCTTGCCCACATGGTATTAATTGTGTTTGTAGCTGGTGCAACCAGCAGCGTCTCTATAATCCTGCTTACATGCATCAAGGATGTGGCGGGCAACACATGGCACCTTTTTATTACGAAAGTAAGTTGTGTTGAAGCATAACAACTTGTAAACGCGACTTAAACTTTATTCTTGATAGCACACTTTTATTACAAATCGGAAAACTTAAACTTTATTCTAATTCTGAACGTATGAACAATATTTACAACTTAAAAACTGAATTTTGACCACTACCAGGCACGCAGTCTCACGTCATGTACTCTGAAGATTAAAATACTTGGAAATAGTGGTTTGAGTCGAATGACTGAATTCTTAGTTGTTACGGTGTTACGGATTATGGCAGCTTCGCTTCTTTTATATTAAACTGAAAAGTCCCCAAGTCCACTTCACCCAACCGGAGATCGTCTCCAAGTCAACTTCGCCTAATCGGAGTTCTTGCATATTGCGTCAGAATCTATTTTTGTGAACCAGTGTTTGCACTTGGAACAGATGAGGCAGCCCCGCCTGACGAATCATTCAGTTGAAGAGGAAAGCGCCGCCCTTCCAGTGGAGAAACGCGCGCACGACTTGAGAGGGGAAACGCTCCATACTAGTAATGCATAATGATGCTATGCTGCACCAAGCACCAGTCGAAACACATAGAACGGAGCGCCCGTCTCATTTCGATACTTTTTACGTTCACACAAATTATTGTTCACAACACATCACCATATTTTAAAGAATTACTTATGTACTGATTCAATTTAGATGAAAGGATGAGTAGAAAAGACAAGTACGAAAAACAGGGTTTCTTATCAAAATTGCTGGGCATAGACAGACGTAAAAGGGGAGGAGAAATGCAAGCAGAATATTATAAAATGAACGTGAAGCAGTCGGATGACCATAGCCCACCTAAAGTAAATCCCCGTGTAATTTTAATAATCAAACTAGTAAGTTTACAGATATAATTTACAGAGGCTGGTTTTCAATTTAGTGCAGCCGCCAAAGCCCGATTGCAGAGACAAATACACCAACACCAAAGTAAAACAGAACAATGTTTTTCAACAAAGCAGTTGCAGGAGACTTTCCGCGGAAATGTGCCAGACATCAGATCACCACGTCGCCGTGGAAGCACAAACGACAACGACCAGACAGGCCATGACAGCAACACAGACTGTGATAGCAAGGCCAGATGTGGCGGGACAACCTGTAACACCAAGACAAGCAGTTAATGCGCCAACATATAGTTACAACAATAACCAACGCGGCCTGGAACGTGTTGACGTGTATTATTTTGATCATGGTAATTCGGCTTATTATCGTACCACCGATTCACATCCGGCTATAATGGCTGAACTCGTTGCTGAAAAGACTGATACGTATACGACAAAGTTTTGGGCAGAATTGTTTGGTACTGTGCATATTGGGTTTGCTTTTGTTACTTCGTTTCTCGTTCAGTCACTCAGGTTGGTAAATATAATATGTAACAGTAAATAGTAGTAGTAGTCTAGTAGTGTCATAGAATAGATGAGTACCTATAGGTATGGTGACCATAATTTTTCAAGGAAAAAAAAGGACAGGAAATAATAATGATAATAACACATAGAGGGGCGCGCTGCTGCGCCATCACAATGTGAGATGCACCTAAATCCTGAGCTTCAATCCAGATCAAGGTCACATTTACTCATGCGCGCTTCTATTTGGGAATGAAAGACTGACACAACGCTTTTAAACAGACCCCTTAGCGACGGGCCACCAGATACACACATTTTTTGTAAAACAGGATAGTATAGAAACATAAGAAAAACAAAACAACCCTTACGGGAGTCGACCCCACCCAACCCGATAATACCAAACCACAAACTTTATGCGTTACCTACCTAACCACGGACTTAAACTGCCCTATTATTAATCCGCCGGCAGTCGGGTATCAAAAAATATGCAAATGACAAATGTGACCTTGATCTGGATCGAAGCTCAGGATTTAGGTGCAATTCACAATGTGGCACTTGATTGCTCTGCAAATAAACGAACGTTCAGTGGCGTGGAAGATTTAGTGTTTCTATTATTAGGCGGGATCGGAAAACAAAAAGCGATTATTTAATATGTCTGATTACTGAATCAAAAAAGTGCATTTTAACGTACTTTAACTGCCATTAAGGACAGTAGGACATCGTTCCCAAAGAAAGTACTGTCCTACTAAAATAAGTACATATGGTCACCATACCTATAGGGTAAGTATGTTTCATAATTTATTATTTTTCAGGTTTGTGTTGTATAGTATTCTTCGCCCTATAGTGGTAGGATTCATTCAACTCATGTCAGATTATTTATTTAAACCCTTCCTTTCGGTTCTCTTCAACAACATTATTCAACCACTTTTCATTTTGCTGTTCAACATGGCCATTTCCATAAGGGATCTATGTGATCCCCTAGCTCAGTGTTTAGGGTATTTTTTAAGGGAATGCGCCATCCCTCTGAGAGCATTCAGGCTTGTTGAAGTAAATTATGGATGTAAATATCACAAGATTAAATCTAAATCTAAATGCCAATGTGGAATTAGAGATGAAGAGGTGAATGAGGACTTTTATGGGAAAGAAGAAGGAAAAGAAGGAGCTGAGAAGAATGAAAAAGTAAATCAAGCACAGAAAAATAGCTGATATACATTTTCCCTAATATTTTATATTTATAGTATATTTTGTAAGATATATGTTCAATTATTACGATAAATCCTTAAAACAACTTATACACATGTACTTTTACTAATTTCAGTTTGGTAAAAATTAGGGCATTAAAATTAGGAACGACTTTACCCGTTAATTTTTGTACCCGGGTATTACCCGTTACCCGATAACCCGTTACTCGGCAAATGCTCGTTACCCGATAGTTACCCGTTACCCAATAAATGCCAATTACCCGATAAAACCTGTTACCCGATAATTAGCCGCTGCCCGATAATTACCCGATTAATACCCGTTACCCTATTAATAAACGTTACCCCACAAATACCCGTTACCCGATGTTCTGCTACCAATTTATTATATGCTGTTATTACGTACAAATAATATCTAGACCTTGTAGTAGGTAGGTAGTAAAGCTTGTTTATGCAGTAAAGTAGATTGCGAGTCTCTTCAGTATGATTTATTAATAAAAAATCGACAAAGTTAACTTTTGCGCGCCTTTTTCGGTCTCGTAATGCCGACATACCCGATAACCTCTATCGGTTTAATGCCAGGAATACTTTGCCTAACGACACCAGTAACTTCAGCTTCAAATTGTTTAGCTCCTGCCGCCGTAGCCGCCTCTTCTTCCATACCAGGAGGAGCACTAGCTGCAGCTCTTTCAGCTGCTTCCACTGCTCCTTCAAACGCGCATATTGCTGTTGCCTTTGCAAGTTTGTCTACGGCAACTTTTAATTCAGTGTCCTGTTCAGAGCGCAACTGTGCTGCAATATCTAATCCACTGGTGCTACCTTCCGCTACTTGGGCATTGAACCCACTGCCACGGAACGATTTTGATTTTGGGGATTGTGTTAAGGAACCGGAAAGGTTTACCACGGCTTTAGCAGCTGCTGACTGAGATAGGTCTTTGCGTTTTTCTAATTCGGACTCGACGGTCCTATCAAACCTGGAAAATTGACATGGATAAAAATTGGTTGTATCATATATAGGTCTATTTCCTAGTATACTTGTTCTAAAAGTGTATAACGAATAAAGTCAACAGAAGCATGAAAACGCTAAATTATAAACATGCCCTTATTCTAGAAGATATTATATTCTAGTCAAAAAATTACGCAAAAAAGTTAAAATTACAACATTAAAACACGGACGCCATATTGATTCTACGTATATTTTAGTTTAGTAGAGGAAAGTGGATAGAGCTGAACAATTCCCCACCATTCAACCTTGAGCTTTACCTTGAAAAGATGGGGGGTTTTGTTGAGTGATGGGGGTAATTCAGAACTGTCCATTTTCCCCTACTAATATTCGCTAAGTTTCGTGCGAATTTTATCGTTCGAGCAGAACTCTCTCGTCAGGAAGCAAGATGATCTTTACGTAAGTACTTAATAAATTTTTTCATTCGTCAACTGGTTTATGCTAACTGTTTTTTCAAACTCTAAAACAACTTGCATCAATAGTTTTACCATTCTATCAGTGATTCTCGTTTCGGCGAGGATCTTGATGGCTGTACTCTGTCCTCAATTTGGTCCATCATAAACCTTTGATGTGGTGATCTACCTGGTTGTCTACCAGGCGAACCTCCTTGAAGTTGCTAGAGTAAAGATACAAAGTACATAGATACAAAGGTACTTCAAATCAAAACTTGTTGTGTATCAATCCTTCTATATCAACATGGCGAACTTATTTAAAGAGAGATAATTGGTTAAATTATAAATTTATAAGGACAAACAAAAAGTGAGGAATCAGGGTGCAAGTCTCAGTTGTGTTTCTTCGCATTTTTTCCCGAATTTCTCATCACAGCACTAGCTTTTACACTGAAAAACCGACTCTGCATGAGCAGCAGTTTGCTGGTTAGAACTCCCGCTCGAAAAGTGGCAAACCTGGAGTCGAGTCCCAGTTGTTTCGTCAAATTTATCGTGCAATTTCTGTTTTTGAGGTTTCCGATTATTATAAGGCACAAAATTGTATGTGCGACTTAGTTCCCCACATTGAAACAGATAGACTTTGACATCTTGCAGAATAGGCACAAAAGTTAAGCTTTTATATAAATAAATTCGCCCACAACTTGCACCTATTCTAAGAATTCTTTTATAAAATAATGGACAAGTTATTGAATGAAATTATAAATTACACTACTGCTAATATCCGCTTGTCCTTCATAAAATTCTCTTATGTGCGATCCGAAAGTCGCAAGTTGACTTGGAAACGATATCTCATCCTCCGGCGTCATTTGTCTGGCCGATCCTCGAGGTGGTGGTGTGTACGATTCTATTCCACCTGAGTACTAAATTATTTCATGTTAATAGTAACTTATCTTAATAATTACTAAGCGAATGTTACATCGAGTGATCGCGATCCACCAGACAAGTTTTGGCGACCGCCGGATCTTGGATTCATGGCGATAGGTTCAAACTGGAACGTTTAAAAGAAAACAAATATTGATCACTGCCTAATTGCAGAAAATCTTCATCCAATAATTCATAAACGATTGATGCACATTAAATTTTCTTAAGGAAAAGTCAAATTTGACACTTGCTACGTCTCTGCGACACGCACTAGATACTGAGACAGGCCTAATAACAAAAAATTGTCATAATATAGCTATGGTATGAAGATCAATAAAAAGAAAACTAAAATTTTGGTGTGTAGGGGGCGTGAGAATAGGACTAAAACGAAAATGCAAATTGGAAACGAGAAGATAGAGGAAGTCTCAGATTTCTGCTATTTAGGAAGTCAAATAACTCGCGATGACAGGAGCCCTAGAGATATAAAACAAAGAATGGCGCAGGGCCGAATTGCATTTAATAGATTTAATAAAAAGAAACAACTAATATGCTCGGGAATGATAAATGTAGAAACTCGGAAGGGGCTCTTAAAAACGTATGTGTGGAGTGCGGCATTGTACGGGTGCGAAACTTGGACGATAGGAGAAGCGGATAAGAAAAAATTAGAAGCGTGGTGCTATAGACGCGTGATGAAGATACCGTGGATAGATAAGGTTAGGGGCAGAGAGGTATTAGAAAGAGTTTGAGAAAAGCGAAATTTATAGAAGACAGTAAGGAATAGGATAGAAGCACGAAGGCTTAGTTCGCGGCATACTAGCGTCAGAGATAGGAATAAAAAGAGGTAGAGGTAGGCCCAGATTAGACTAGTGCTCTCAAATAGTTAGGAATGTAGGATGTTCAACTTCTAATTAAACTGCTGTTTCGGCTCATCAGATTTCCTTTGTAATTAAAAATTAGTGGGAGTAAGTACCTACCTAGGTAGAAAAATTATAACAAGAAACTTAAAAAGTAAAATTAGAAAACATTGTACAAACTGATGGGAATTCCACATCTGTAATTTTAAATTAGCGTTGCGTTGCTTTGCATTCTAGACATGAAGCGAAGAACCCACTAATTTATTTAAATATTCAAGTGTCACGTGATGGCGAGAAGACGAACCTTGAAAGTTTTTTTCTTAAAATGTTGCTTGTACACTCATTCGCAATACAAATCTCGACAAAACAGGTGTGCCAGCTTCTTACATGGAGTCCATGTGAGGTATATTATTGTACTAAAGTACAAAATTAAAAATAGAAACTGTGAGGTATAATTTATTTGCAGTTAAAACGATTAAAAGTATTGCTAATCGCAATCAACCAGATATGAAGTATTCGTAAGTGAACTTTGCTCCGGCAAATCTATTCAAGGCATCCAGTAAAGCAAATATAAAACATCCACCATCACTTACACAAGTTTCATTCAATAAACTAAATCATAAGCAAACCGACCAGGTGTAAATATTCCCAAAAATATTTTCGTTCACTATCAACAAACACGTTTTAACTAAACATCTAATCTTATCGCATGAAAGTACCGAAATTTCGGTCCATGTGCCAATAACTCAGTTTATCAAAAGGTAATAGTTCAACACAGAAAGAAGGGTCAAACCAGATTTATATAATAATAAGTTCCAATCAAAACCAATGTACCCAGTAAGCACAACAGTTGTTCATGAACCGCGCTGAAGATAATACATCGAGCATTGGCGTTTGGCGCGAAATAATAAATTGTGTTGTAAAATGTTAAGAATCTGCAGCAAAAGGACAAAATATGTCAGAGTTTTAAATAAATTTCAAGACATAAAATGTTATAGTGGCACGGATAATGAATTACCCAAACAAGCGGACGTTGTCATCATCGGTAAGTTTTCTTCTTCTGTTCATACAACTATCAATATTAAGCAGTGTAATTGCATGTCTAAATTTAAACACGAGGCAATTGAGTAAAGTTGTTATCAAGTCTATTTTCTATTTGTTTGCAACTGAAAACGATACACATTATCATTGATAATTTTGAATTTAAAAAAGTCAAGGCAAGACTTATTGATAACCCCTAAATTTTAAACTGAAAAACTGGCTCTCATGTAGACCAATTTTGTAAGAAATCAATATTTTTCAAACTGATTTTTATTTTCGAATCAAATTCAGCACCGTGCAAAAATGCAAATTCTGATTTAAAATTTTTAAATACCGAAAGCATTAATTTGTTATATGACTATGTTACGCGCAAAACGTGCACATAGCGTGGTGGTATTGTTGAACAACAGTGTTGATTAGAATTCTTGATAAACAGAAAAATATTGACGATATTAAATCCATATAAATTTTGTTAATACCGATGAAATTTGGAATCAGGTTTTACTTTATGAACTAAGTACAATAAATAAATAAAGGTAAATGTTGTTAGGCCCTGTCAAGATACCTACTCTCCTACACGTGTTTGGGAAAAGCATTTTCCGTCATTAAATAGGCAAAAACAAAATTTAAGATTTCACGCACTTCATCTAAAATTATTATCTATTAATTGTAGTAGGTACTGTTTGAGAATGCTTAAATGTGTTTAATCGTACAACAGTTCAATACTCTTTACTCACCTTTCAGTGGCGGCTCGTAATAAAGGGCTCTAGGGTGCCGCCCTCCCAAAAATGTCTAAAAGAAAATGAAACAAAATAACCCTCCGAATTGTCATCCTTTTAATTTTTATCTAATAAGTATAATAAAAATATAATATTTGTAGTTATTTTTATCTATCTTACGCCTAGCGCTAGACGAATATTCAGCCATCAGCAGATTAACCCAGCTTATCGCAGACAATTATAACATAATATAGAAAAGAATAGCGATCAGCGCCAACCCATTTCGATAACCACTAGTAAATCTTTAGCTCTGCCGTACCTACTTCGTTCGAAGTTCTATTGCCGCTCCATAACATACCGTCTCACAGATAAACAAGATAAACTTAAACGATAAGCTCTAGCCGAGGCTCCCAAGGTCCTCGAAAGCAGCTGCTTTTCTTCCACACTTAGAACAGTCGGCAAGATCAGTAGAGAACCGGCTTAGTACCTAAACGTTGTAGTGGTATTTTGGAAGAGCCTCTAGAACAAGTCACGACCCGCCACTGTCACCTTTTCTGAACACGATGCGAAAGAAAGAAAGATAATCACATTACCTTCCAACATTAGGTACTGTAAACTCCTTGATTAATGCAAGCAGCAGCTAAAACGGGCTTTTCTTTTACGTTTGAAACCATTTCAGGAGGTGGTGCGATGGGATGTGCAACAGCTTACCAATTATCAAAACGAGGCATAAAGCCGCTTCTTTTAGAAAAGAGCAAACTAACCTGTGGCACAACGTGGCATACTTCTGGCTTGCTTTGGCGACTGCGTCCTTCGGATGTAGAAATTAAACTTTTAGATGGCACCAGAAACACGTTAAAATCTTTAGAACAAGAAACTGGGATTTTCCCCGGTTGGACAGAAAATGGAGGTCTCTTCATTGCTAGAACTAAGGTATGGGTCTTATTTACACATCTGGCTGCCAGTTTTTCGACCAAATTTGCAACTCTTAATGGGCATCCTGTAAAAATTTAACTTTTTCTGCAGGAGAGGATGGACGAGTACAAGAGAATTCACACACTGGGCCATTTCTTTTCCATAGAAACCCAGATATTAACGTCGGTAGAAGCTCAGAAGCTATTTCCACTCCTTAATACGAAAGCTTTCATTGGAGCTCTTTATAGCCAAGGTGATGGTTGTATAGACTCAACGATGTATTGTAATGCTTTGATCAAAGGTGCCAAATCCCGAGGAGCAGAGGTAAAACTTTTTATAAAGACCCTAAGGTACGCGTCTAATCAGTGTTCAAAATGAAACCTTTATGATTATATGATGATCATAGCTTTGCTAGATTTCATTTTTCTTATGCAGATCAAGGAAAATTGTCCGGTAACCAGCCTAGACATCGATCGTTCGACTGGTTCAAAAAGAATAAGGGGTGTTGTAACCCCTAAGGGCACTATAAAGACAAACTGTGTGGTAAATGCAGCAGGAGTTTGGTCAAGGAGTATCTCTCAAATGGCTGGAGTAGACATTCCAATGGCAGTAATCAAACATGCATATGTTGTTACAGAACCTATACAAGGTATCAGAGATACTCCAAATTTACGAGACCACGACGGTAGTATTTATTATAGAATTCAAGGAGAATCGCTTCATTTAGGTGGTTATGAAATTAATCCAGAAATCGTGAAAGAAGTATTCTTAGTTTGATGCTATAATTGGAGGGGTAGTAACGGTATCATTTTAGGTTCCCAACGAATTTGAATTCGGTCTTTATGATCTTAACCACGATATTTTCCAAGCTCATATTGACCATGCTGTAGAATTGACTCCGGTAATTAGTACTACGGGAATTAAGTCTGCTGTATGTGGTCCCGAATCTTTTACACCCGATCATAAACCGCTTTTGGGCGAAGATCCAAAAGTAGAAGGTAAGGTACCCATTGTTCCAAAATTATCGTCAGTAAGAAAATTTATGGAATTGCAAATAAACAATAGGGTATCACAGTTTTATAATTATTTTTTCCTTTCATAGGTATGTTTTATGCTTGTGGCTTTAACTCAGCTGGAATGATGCTGAGCGCTGGCTGTGCTGAACAACTAGCCATATGGATATCTCAAGGAAGACCAGAGCTGCCAATGTTTAATTATGATATTAGAAGATTTACTCCAGCCATAAGAGAAAACAGGTCCATTGTTACAGAAACGTCTTTAGAATCTTATGTGAAGAATTATGATACCGTATATCGCTTTAGACAACCACTGGCCGGAAGGAATTTTAAAACAGATATGTTCCATGAAGTAGGTGATCCTCATCTGCAGTTATTTACTGTCGTAAAATCAGACATCTTTTTACATAGGCTCTTGTGGCTAATGGGGCTGTCATGGAATATTCACAAGGATGGGAGCGCCCTGGATACTTCATCCAGGGCAGTACTGCTCCTGTCAGAGGCTTTGATTGGTACGGTTACTACGATCATGTAAAAAACGTCGATAAAAGATACACCAAACAATTAGAAGGGGACCGAACATTTGGATTCTCCGAGCATCATGAATTGGTAAGTCGTTTATAACAAAAATGAAACAAAATGTTTCTGATACCAACTAAGAGATTAATTATGATTCTTTCAATCATAGATTGGAGAAGAAGCCTTATCAGCAAGAAATAATGTAGCCGTCTTCGATCTATCGTATTATCACAAAATGTATTTGACAGGATCTGATTCTCAACAAGCAGCAGACTGGCTTTTCACAGCAAACGTGGATAGAGTTCCAAACAGGGTCGTTTACGCGTGTTCACTAAATGCCAAGGGTGGAATTGAAGCTGATGTCCGAGTAATTAAGCTACAAGAAGGACTGGGCACCCTGGTTGGACCTATCTTGAAAGGCACGGGATTTTACGTATCAGCAGAAGGGCATTCAGGATATCATACGATGTGTCACTTGAAGAAGGAGTTGTTGAAGAAAAGGTTTAAGTCCGTTATAACAGATATCACAGAAAAGCTTGGAATATTATCAATTCAGGGCCCTAAAAGGTAGGGTTTATTTTTCAGTCATTAGTAGAAGGTATGTCACTTACTTTCTTTTAATACTTTTTAATTACGTGAATGACCTTGAGATAATTGAAGCGATCCATGTCTCTACTCTTACTTCTATAATAAATTGCTCTAAATACTTACTCTAATATTCGGGTTATTCAAATAGTATTAAAAGCTACATAATTGATAGAGCAATGTATTAATCGTGCATCTGTCGCAAAATCCGCTTCTCTAATCGTCCACGTTTCGCAACCATATAATGTCTTGCTCCATACGTACGTATTTAAGAGCCTCTTCCAAGTTTCTAAACTTACCGCTTCGCTTCCAATTAGAATTTCAGTCTTAGCCTTATTTTCGTGCCTCCAATGTGGACCAAGATTGTGGTCTTATTTTTATTAACTTTCATAGCATACCCGTTTGTCAGAAAACTGCTTTCTATCCGATTAAAGATGTTTCTATAGCCTTTATCTTTTTATTTGAAATTTCAGTGGTGAATTATTACAATCAATTACCGAGTATCCAGTAACGGATGAATCATTGCCGGCTGGAAT
The DNA here is from genome assembly GCA_963966045.1 of Xestobium rufovillosum. NCBI lineage: Eukaryota > Metazoa > Arthropoda > Insecta > Coleoptera > Ptinidae > Xestobium > Xestobium rufovillosum. Next base: position 47,601,783 of record OZ014492.1, on the reverse strand, counting down.
GTCGCAAATAATAACCATAGCAGGTCATAAAGTCCGTGCTGTGAGAGTGAGTTTCATAGGAGAACTGGGTTACGAACTGCATATTCCAATAGCGTCTTGTCTCGGTATTTATCACAAAGTTGTTGAAGCTGGACGTGGATTCGATTTGAGACATGCTGGGTTCCGAGCTCTAAACGCACTCAGTTGTGAAAAAGGTATGTGTTATATTTTGTTAAAAATACTTATCAGTTACTGATTTACTGGTTTAAGGACATCATTTATGGAACTATGATATCAGACCTGATGATAACCCGATAGAATCAAATTTGGGATTTGTATGCCGAAAGGAAGGATCGTACCTAGGAAAGCAGCATGTAGAAAAGCTGAAACAAAGTGGCGTGAAGAAACAAAGAGTTTTTATAACTCTGGGTGAACGGGTGCCGATTCACGGTTTTGAAACTATATGGAGAGATGACACAATAGTAGGATATCTGCGTCGAGCCGAATACGGCTATAGTTTAGATACCAGTATAGGCGTTGGGTAAAATTTCCTTTATACCTACATAAAAAGATTTCAAAAACGTTATTCCTTATTTTAGGTATGTTGAACACCCAAAAGGAAAGATTGTCGATCAGGAATTTTTAAAAAGCGGTAATTACGAAATCGAGAGTATGGATAAGAGGTATCCCGCCACCTTGTATCTCAGAAGTCCATTCGATCCGAATAATCAAAGACTTTTTGGCCGATACGAACAAAATATTCAAGAATCTAATTTTGACGACTGACAAAAATATAAATTAATTTTAAGTGATAAACTCAAATACCTATCTATTGTACAAAGACAAATTCAATAAAAATAGTACTTAAAAACTAAACTTTAATTTTTAATCAGTACTTTACACCAGGGGTCGGCAAGCTGCGGCCCGCGGGCCGCATGCGGCCCGTAAGCCACCTAGGTGCGGCCCGCGCAAGTAAGGTCCACAAGGAAGGCATTTATAGAATTCACGTAAAGAAATAAGTTTTAGTTCTCCGTTTTCTGTCCGCGCTAACCGGAGATTCGGTGCGCGAGAATGGAAACGGCCCTGAGCCATGTGAGTCCTAAGATTGACCGATCCCAAGCGGTAGAGCAGACTGCCGGTTTTTATTTTCCAAGAGATAATGAATAAGTCTGTTATCTTACATTATATTGTTTTTATATCAAATGACACAGACAGACTCCGGCATAACGGCCTCCGCTCAATTGTCCTTTTGACCAGACAGATTTTTATGTAAAAATATTAACGATGGAATACAAAAAAAGAAGTACTCGAGATTGGGATCGAACCCGAGCGAACTGGATCACAACCCGATAACACTAACCACTTCGCCACACTCGCCTTCGGCGGGCGTTATCAGAAACTGGTACTAGTGAAAGGCACATAAATCTCGGCCAATCTTATGACTTTTAAATGGCTCAGGGCCGTTTGCATTCTGGCATTCGGTGTACGCGACGTTGCCGCTCGTCCGTATGTATGAGAATGTGCGTTGCGTAGAGTAGTAGGACCACAGCCGTGCGCGATGTTGCCGCTCACCACGTCACACTAAATTTTGTAAAAGAACAGTAATCTACTTTGAAGTTCTCGTTTAAGTTTTTTTTATTATTTTTCTCATTTTTGTCATTGTTCCTACGTATTAATAAAATTCATATAAAATGTTTCCCCATTTTAAATATCACAAATACCTATTATCAAAATTATGAACATGTGCGGCCCGCCTTTATTTCAATTTGTTACTATGTGGCCCTTGCCTGCCAAAAGGTTGCCGACCGCTGCTTTACACAATAAACAAAAATTAATTAAAATAAAATGTACGACTACATATTTCACAATATGTAGAACATATTAAAAGACAAAAAAATCGATGGTATGAACATGCGGATGTTTCAAACAATTTAACTAGGACTAGAAAAGAAAAGTTCTAATGACGTCACATTTGTGGCGTCAATCGGCCAATCCATGCATTTGGGTCACGTTAACGTAGATGTAGACACGGAGCGGCGGACCTCTCAAATGTCAAATTTAACATAACCCTACTTTAATTCTTTAATGTATTTACGTTTTACCTGTGCAACGAATGTTGGTCTTGTACGAAGATCTACGAATAGTTCCCTAGTTGGTTAAATTAATTTATTTTGGTCTTACGTATTCCATACCCAAAGGTAAACACATAATTTATACTTTTTTTACATTAAATGTTAGCGTAAATTTTATAAATAGGTAGTTTGAATTGTTCAAATCAAGATGTTTCAAACCACGCTAAGAAAAAATATACTTATGAACTGTGGAATTCGATGTTACAGTAGTGAAATTAAAAAATATAATCACGTGGACGGGACACCACACCAAACCAGAACAGTGTACCTTCCAAATCCAAATAAAAAGAAAGTAGATATTCTTACATTTAATCTTCAGCCCAAAACACAGTCATTTCAGTACAAATTAGGCCCTAGAACAAACGATGTCCACATACAAATGATTTCGAGAACCTTACACAAACAAATTTTTAAGAACACTAAGAATACAAAAGTAGACCCGTGTTTAATAGAACAATGTAAACGAACATTGGAAAGACATAATATGTTGACTAAAGAAGCAGACTACGTTCAAGATATAAATTTTAAACTCCCACCTTTAAGAGGAGAAAGTTTGGAAGAACATTTTTTCAATATTGGAGAAGAACAGGCGGCGCCTTATAGAAATATAGTTTTGAAACTGTTAAAAGGAATTCCGGAAGCCCCAAAAGTGTGGATAATGCAAGAAGGGTGGACACGTTACGTACCTAATGAGAAGCCAAAACAAGTACCTTATCCCGCAGAACATGGCATAGTTTTTGACGTGGAAGTATGTGTAAGATCTGGGAAGGCTCCTACTCTAGCTACTGCTGTTAGTAATGAGGCGTGGTACGGGTGGGTGAGTCAGTCGTTAATCGACACGGCATCAAAACCGGTCACAACGAATGAATACACTTTAGACGCTTTAATACCCATAGAAAGTACGAAAAACGACAATGGTTTGAAATTAAATGAATTTTTGCTTAAACCAAAAGTCGTCGTTGGTCATAATGTGGCTTACGATCGAGCGAGAATAAAAGAACAGTATTGGTTAGAGCGCACTGGAACTAGATTTATAGATACTATGTCTTTACATACGTGTGTGAGTGGTATGACAAGTTATCAACGCGCTATATTAAAGTCTGGTAAAGAATCAGAAGAAGATATCGGCTGGATATCTCAAAGTAGCTTAAATTCTTTAGAAGCTGTGTATAAATTATATTGTGGAGAAAGTGTTGACAAAGAAACTAGGGGTATATTTGTAACTGGCAGTTTGGATGATATTCACAAAGACTTTCAAAATCTGATGAAGTATTGTAGTTTGGACACGTTAGCTACTTATAATATATTGTCGAAGCTGTTTCCGATGTTTTTGGAACGTTTTCCGCATCCAGTAACTCTTGCCGGCATGTTAGAATTAAGTACGGTGTATTTGCCTGTGAATTCGAACTGGAGCAGGTACATAGAAGATTCTGAACAAACATATGATGATTTGCACACGGAAAGTCGATTACTTCTTGCAAAGAGAGCAGATCAGGCATGTCAACTGCTTCACGGCAGCAAATACAACGAGGATTTGTGGATGTGGGATCAGAACTGGGAAGTAAAAGATTTCAGATTGATAAAAGCACAGCCGAAGCAAACCAAGCAAAATTTAGATAACGTTGAAGACGAGGTTGAAGAAGTAGATCCTTTAGAGGAAAAATTCCGTTATTTGTTTGAGCAACGACTTCCGGCACGCGCAAATATTTTAGCGGGTTATCCTGCTTGGTATAAAAAGTTGTGCAATAAACCGGAAGATGATGACTGGATTCCAGGACCGCATCTAATAAGTACCGGAATGCAGGTGACACCAAAATTATTAAAATTGACTTGGGAAGGTTATCCTTTGCATTTTATCCGCGGTAAAGGATGGGGTTTTTTAATACCTTTTACGGAAGATATAGGGCTATCAAAACAGTTTCCTTTGGTTGAATTATTGAAAAAATGTCCGATTGTGTGCAATAAACCTAATACCAGTGATGGTACAAAACGTATGGATACAATAGCAAATGATGTACAAGAATTTTTAGCAAAACGCGAGTACTATAGTAGGGTTAAAAAAGATAAAACAGGTGGAGCATACAAAGGCACGGGAGTTTGGTGCGATACCGTAGTAGACGACTGCTGCTATTTCCTGAAATTACCCCATAAAGATGGAGCGTCCCATCGAGTAGGAAATCCTTTAGCTAAAGATTTCTTAAATAAACTCTCCGAAAATGTACTAGCTGGAGACACAGAAAGTGCAGAGCAGGTCTTGGCGATAGCGCGTATGCTCTCCTATTGGCGTAATAATCGTGATCGTATAAAAGATCAAATGGTTGTTTGGTTAGACCACGATAATTTACCCAAGAACCTTCGTGATAAATCTAAATTTTACGGAGCTATTTTACCTCAAGTAGTGGTTTGCGGTACATTAACTCGTCGTGCTGTTGAGCCTACGTGGATGACTGCTTCTAATGCTTACAAAGAACGCCTAGGTTCTGAATTAAGATCAATGGTTCAAGCACCACCGGGATACAACATAGTAGGTGCAGATGTTGATTCTCAGGAACTGTGGATTGCTTCGGTATTAGGAGACGCAAATTTTGCGAGAACTCACGGTGGCACTCCATTGGGCTGGATGACTTTGAGTGGTAATAAAAGCAAAGAAACTGACATGCATAGCGTTACAGCAAAAGCTGTTGGAATTTCGAGGGATCATGCAAAGGTACTTAATTACGCAAGAATTTATGGAGCGGGACAAAATTTTGCCGAGAGTTTGTTAAAACAGTTCAATCCTTCGATGTCTGATGGTGAGGCACGCAGTAAGGCACAAAAAATGTTTACACTAACAAAAGGTAAAAGAATATATCACTTGAAGCAAGAGTTTTTGGCCGATTTTGCCGATCAGCCTTATTCGCAGTGGCAGGCGTATGAAATGGCTAAATTACATGGCAAAAAAATTGAGGAGATGTTCCATAAACCAAAATGGGTAGGTGGTACAGAATCAGCTATGTTTAATAGGCTAGAGGAAATTGCAAACATGGAGACACCGAGAACACCGTTTTTGAACTGTCAGCTAAGTAGGGCATTAGAAATAGGGAATAACACAGACAACGACCGTTTTCTACCAACTAGAGTCAACTGGGTTGTTCAAAGTGGGGCAGTAGATTTTCTACATTTAATGCTTGTTAGCATGCGATGGATTTTGAAGGATAAAGCACGGTTCTCCTTAAGTTTTCATGATGAAGTGAGATATTTAGTAAAAGAAGACTTTAGATACAAAGCTGCCTTAGCATTGCACGTTACAAATTTATTTACACGATCATTTTGCTCTATTAAATTGGGGTTAAATGATTTGCCGCAATCTATAGCATTCTTCTCATCAGTTGAAGTAGATACTGTTTTACGGAAAGAAGCAAAGCATGATTGTGCCACGCCTTCAAATCCACATGGGCTAGAAAAGGGCTATGGTATTCCTAACGGAGAAACGTTGGATATTGTCAAAGCCATTGAGAAAGCTGGGGGAAAGTTCTGGTACAATATCAACGGGTAAATTTCATTTTAAGAAAATGTGCCAGATTTATACTAGCAGTGGCGTTTGAAGTTTAACTATTTTTGTTTCATTCCAGAAATGTCAAAAGTAACAAAACGAAAGCTCACTCTGTTGGAAATGACCCAAGATGACTTCCAACCTCTTCGAGACAACCAAATGATTGTCAAGATAATAGGAGGCCGGGGAAACAATTTGCATGAAGTTGAAACACCCGACGGTTCAAAATTTTTAGTTTCGATGCCCACAAAGTTTCGTAAAGTAGCTTGGATAAAGAGGGGCAACTTTGTCATAATAGAACCGATAACAGAGGGTGTTAAAGTAAAAGGAGAAATAACGCATATTTTAACGCAGGATCACGTAAAGTACTATAAAACAGAAGGAGTTTGGCCGACTGCATTCTGTGATGGAACAAAGAAAAACGATGACGACGACGATTATTTATTTGTAAATACCAACAGGATGGGCGGTCAAGAGGAGGAGTCAAGTGACAGTGAGGACAGTGAGTCAGACTGAAAATTAATGAATGAACTCATTAAGCAAATTATCACAAACTGTGAAGTTTATATGTTTGTACCACTTTTTTTCATTATTATAGGAAATGTTATACTTTCATTAAAGTATTTTGTTTTAAGAATCGCCTGTTTTCAATTATTTCTCTTATAATTTTGAATTTAAAAAAAATAATTAAGGACATACAGGGTGGATTCCTTACCAAAGTTTACTAGAAATTAATATTTTTGCTGTTACCGGCAGTTTTATCATTGTTTAAAGATGTTATACGTAGTTAGACAATACCGTGTATAAAACTGGAAACACAGTTAGGGAGGCAGAAATTTCTACTTTGTGAGGCAGAGGTCAGGTGGCGCTCTTTAAAAGAAACCTGTAATATTTCTTGGATTCTTAGAACTGCAGTCGGTAAGCGGTGGCTGATTTTAAGCTGCGCTAGTACCCGTTTGGGGGCGCTCAAGTATTAGTATTTTGGACGAGTTGTAGAAATTAACTCTGAGGTTCGTGGAATGTGAGATGAAACAGCCCTAATCTTTTACAGTCTTTTATTTGCGAATAATCGGCACAAAAACTAAAAGAATACACTAATTGTGCCCAATTTAAGTGCCTTCGTCAAATTCTCAACTGTTTTGGAATGTTTCAAATTTTAAATGAGCCCACTCGTGTGTGTGATAGGTCTGCCTCCCTGATAGATATAATATGTGTCTCTAATCCTGAATCTGTTATTGATAGTGGAACCCTAGACCTTCTAAACTTAACAGACCACAGACTGATATTTTGCAATCTGAACTACGATAATCATATAACTGAGCCACATACCATTTTACATCGCAGCTACAAATTTTTTGACGTGCAAGAATTTGCCTCAGATGCTGCATCTGTGGACTGGAGCTATGTGGAGAGTCTTGGTGATATTGAAGACAAAATCTCCTTTTTCAATAGTGCTATCACCACACTCTTTGACATACATGCCCCTTTTAAAATCTCTACTTTAAGGAAAAAACCTCCTAGACCTTATATAACATCTACAATTAGGGAAATCAGCAAACTTAAACGAGATTCTTATAAAAGATTCATTCGGACTAAAAGTACAATCGATTTTCAGTCATATAAAGATCTTAGAAACTATTTATCTATGGCTGTACGAAATGAGAAGAGGGTTCTTTGCGGAGTCAGGTCAGAATGTACAAATCACAGCCATTCAAATTATGGAAGTGTTTTGATTTTTTCAATGTACACAGAAAGCCAACCAGAACTATCAGTTGTGAGCTCAGGGATGCTGAACTGATTAATAGGTGGTTCACTGATGCCACTCAGCCTAGCACTGTCAATCAGCATACCGTGACTTATTTTGAAAACAACCGCTTTGATCAATCTGCTGGATTCTCATTTCATCCTGTCTCTCTGGAGGATCTTGGTGGAATTGTCAACAGCATCAGCTCTAACTCATTTTGCATAGATAATATCAATATTAAAATGATCAAAGTATTGTATGATTTCTTTGATTCTGTCCTCCTCCATATTATTAATTACTCGTTAACGTCTTGTTCTGTACCAGCCGTTTGGAGAAAGGCGTTGGTAACCCCTCTCTCTAAAGTACCAGTGGCTACACAATTTAATGAGTTGAGACCTATAAGCATCTTACCTACCCTCATGAAAATCACTGAAAAATTGGTCTATATACAGATTTCTGAATATCTTCAATCTAATTCCATCCTGCCTCTTTTACAATCGGGCTTCCGTGCGAAACACAGCACAGCTACTGCTCTTATGAAGATTACCAATGATGTTTGTCGGGGGATGGATACAGGACAGGTTACACTCTTGGTCGCCCTAGACTTCTCTAAGGCATTTGACTTGGTTAATCGCAATCTTTTATTAACCAAACTAAAATTCTATGGCTTTGATCCCGCAGCTGTTCAATGGTTCTCCAATTACCTCTCAGACAGAACTCAAACGGTGGAGATGGAAAGTACTGTATCAGGCGAACTACCTATTACTATGGGAGTTCCCCTCTTTTATTTTCCTTATTTGTAGCTGACTTGCACTCCGTTACTGACAAGTCACTCTGTCATATTCATCAATTTGCCGATGATACTCGTGTATAGAACGTGCACCCGGAAAACTTACAATATGGTTTAACTGATCTGAATACGACCTTAAATAAGATCTGTGAGTGGTCTCCTGCTGAATCCCTCTAAATCAGTAGCCCTATGCTTAGGCTCAAATGTACTCCGTAGCCGCATTGTTATAAGTGGAACTCTGCTTATCGGATAACATAAAGAACCTTGGTGTCTATCTAGATTCATGTCTGAGCTTTGGAGTTCACGTAAACAAAAAAATAGGCATAGCCTATTCCAAACTCAAATCGCTATACAAATTTAAATATTACTTATCGAGTGACATTAAATTGCGCCTTGTTAACTCTTTAATATTGTGCCGTGTGGATTACTGTTTCAAGTGTCTACTACAACTTTCTAATTAAAACAATGCAGCATAAAATTCAGAAACTACAAAACTCCTGCCTTAGGTTTACATATAATATCGATCGCAGACAGCACGTTACACCTATATACAATGATTTGGGTCTACTGAAAATCAAATTCCGTTTTGAGCTTTCGTATTGTAAATTGATTTTTAATGTTGTACAGTTTGGCACACCTGTTTACTTAAATGACTTGTTGGTTAAGCGTGGCGACTCTCATAATGTGGATCTAAGGAACGTTGACACTTTCAGTCTTCCTTTTCACAATTCCTCGAAATTCGAAGCTACTTTTGCTTACATTGCGCCAAAACTTTTTAACAAGTATACCATTTGCACTAAATCTGGGAGTATGGGTCCTTCGCATTAAGAATGAGATCATCGTTCTTGGATCTGCAAAGAAGTGACGGTTCGCTGCGCTGATCAGGGCTCTGTTGCTACATTTCAATTTTACCTAACTTTAGTTTTATGCACCTAGTTTCTTTTGTATTAGATTACATTTAGGAAATACCAGCTTTGCTGTGCTGAATCCTTTTGAAGGTTGTTTGTAAACTTCTTTTCAATAAATGTTATTATAGGAAAATAAAATGGCAATCTAGCCGTATGTCAACGAAGTTCGCTTCCACTACTCTAGGCGCTGCTATTGCGACACAACAAAATAATCAAAGTGCACAGAACCGCCGCAGCTGTTATTGGAACTTTTGTCAGCTCGGCATTTTTGCTCAAAGGCATGGAAATCTGTTCACACTTCTAGTAGTAAATGAAGATTTTTATTTCAAAATTTATAGTTTATTACCGGCATTTCTTTGAAGATTCTGTCAGATATACCTAGAGGGATTTTGTAAATTAAATATCTCTAGATTGAACAACGTTGGAACAGCGCTATCATTGGCGACAGGAAAGTAATATCTATGGTAAACTGCTGCAGGATTAAAAAAAACCGAAAATATTAAGCAGGTGTTAGAGAATTTTAATTTTTATTTTAAGGGTGTGAGTTTGACGACAAGAAGTGTGTGTAAATTAGAATGGCATCACTCAGACGGCCGTGAAGTTCTAAGTGTGACAGGTTGAAGATGACAGGTACAGAGTGGATACAAAAAATTATAAGGTGATAAAGCTTGGGTATCAGATGACGGGGTTCAAAGATGAGTAAGAGTGTTTGCAGATAAATGAATGGTTCTGACTGGTTAATTGTGTATGTGTGATAATGAGATGTTCACAGCTGATTGGTGGTGTGTTTGGAAAAGGGAGGATGCTTGGTAGTTTTTAAGAAAGTTCTAAGATATTGGCAGGTCTGTACCAAAGCCTGGAAGGACCATGATAAAATTTTATTATTCTCAAATTTACAGTTTGTAAATGTAAATTTACACTTATTAAGTGTAAATTTACAATAGTTGAGCGTAAATTCAGTTATGAAGTGTAAATTGACAGTTATTAAATGTAAATTTACAGTTATTAAATGTAAATTTAAACTGTTTTTAAGTGTCAATTAACTGTTTTAAGTGTAAATTAACTGTGCACCCGCCTGCGTTTCTGCACGATGTAACAGGATTGCAGCTATTTCAAAGTTACAAATTGTAAATTTACACTTAGTTATTCTAAATTTACACATAGCAACTGATAACTTACACGTAATACCAGTAAATTTATACTTAATAATTGTAAATTGACATTTAATAACTGTAAATTTACACTTACCGTCAATTTACACTTAATAACTGTAAATTTACAATTAATAACCGTAAATTTACACTTAAGAACTGTGAATTTACGCTTAGGAACTGTAAATTTACACTTACAAACTGTAAATTTGGGAATAATAAAATTTTATTATGGCCCGTCCAAGCTTTCGTAGGTCTGCGTCTGATAATTTAGACAGAAGTAAAGATTGAATCTTAAAAGTTGAGATTTTTTCCGTAGTTTTATACCATTTTTGGGGAATATCCCACCCTAGATGCGTACACTTTGTTTTTACAGAAAATTTAGCTAAAATATAGAAGAACCGAATAAACTGCTAACCAAATTACTATATTTTAAGGTTCAATTTTGAATTCTATCGAAACAGTCAGTAAACTGACTATCAAATATGGAAATAATATACCTGGTACCTATTCCATTTGAAGTTTTTGAGCAAAAATTCATATTACATAAGCTGTCCATCCTTTGATTTGAAGTATTGCGACAAAAGTAGTTACTAAAAATGGATTTCACAAATAGAAGTTTGTGAAAGTAGTCTAATAAAGAAATCTTAAATAGCTATACCACCAGTAGACGTCACCAGGTAGCTCTTCAAAGTTGGGTCCTCGCTGGCATTAAAATGGTAATATATTAAGTACCTCACTCTAAACCTCATCGTGTAGTATATCAACTTTCATAAAATTTTATTGTGAACCCAAATATGTAAACAGATGTGGGGCATTCCATTAAGAAAAACATAACTTTGGTACTCAGAGTATGGACACCCTGTATACACCAAAATAATTTTCCCAGGTGCTTCGTGGGGTTCTTCACATACATTTAAAATTTTGTTACAGTGGAAGTTTTGGATAAGTTTGTATAAATTGGTGTGGCACGGTTCAGACGCCGTAAATTTCTTAGAGTGACAGGTTGGAAATGACAGGTACAGGGTGAATGAGAGAATTATGAAGCGATAAGTATCATATTACATGTTTGAAAGATGCAAATATGTCTTTGTAGATAAGTGAGTGTACCTGACTGGATAATTGTGTATTTGTAAATTTCTACTGTGTAAATTTTAATGTAACATTTTATAAAATTGTTTGGTGATACACATACAGGATGATTCAATTTTGCATGACCACCACTGGGCATTTAAAATTTAATGAATCTAAACCTGACTGTGTATGGTTTATTGATAAATATACATATTTTTTAATCTCCAAAATCCTCATTTAGCACAGATTGTTTCCGAATTTCCTTCAATATATGCTTCTGGAAAATGCTTGTTGTGTTACCGTCTACGTCTGGCAAAGGCTGATTCTTTCGGATGGCAAGCTACAACAAGTAAAACATGGCATAACCAGAATAATACCGTTTATAAAACTTTACCTCAATTTGCTGCACCAATTCTACTGACCTAGGACCGCATATAAAATTAGTAATTTTACATAATTGTGGACTTCCAAAGCGACCAGTCCTTCCTATCCTGTGTATGTAATCCGCCATATAAACAGGAAAATCGTAATTTACGACATGGCTAACTTGTGTTGTATCCAACCCTCTTGAACCAACATCCGTTGCAGATAATATCCGAGTTTCTCCGTTTACAAAATCTTCCCATTGCTTTATACGAATCAGTCTATGCATAGAGCCATTAACATTAGAACAAGGTAAGCCATTTTCTCTTAAGAACATGGCCAACCAATCACAAGTCTCATTTTTGTTAGAAAAAACCAACAATGGTTGCTTCATATGTTTTGCTATAGTTAATAATTCAGCCGGTTTATTAGACCGCGCAATTCGTATAAATTTTTGTGTCGCTTTTAAAAGCGGTTTATGCAGTCTGGGAGATGTAACATCTACAAAATTATTCTGCAACGGATATAATATATCTACTAATCGTTTGGGGTAAGTTGCAGATACCAAAACGATTTGCGACTTTGGTACGCGTTTTAATAATGTCGACACACGTTCTTCAAAACTATCATCCATTAAAGTATCAGCTTCATCTAATACTACAATCCGAATTTCATGAAATTTGTAGATTCCAACAGTACTTAATTTGCTTAAAACACCTGGAGTACCAACAAGAATATCTATTTCACTAAATTCAGGATTCATCATGAGTTGTTTCGAGTTACCTCCAACTACAACTTTAACATTAAGATCAAAAGGTTCGCAAAGTTGTTTAGCTACTTCGCCTATTTGCAACGCCAGCTCCCTATTAGGCACAATAACTAGTGCTGTTGGAACATTCATCTGAGTTTGCTTCGACTTTGTCAAGCTTTCTACAATAGGAATTAAATATGCTATCGTCTTTCCGCAGCCTGTCTCTGCAGCCAGTAACGTAGGATTTCCAGTGCGTACTGCTGTTATCGCTTCGCACTGAAATTCAGTCGCTTTTACAATACCCATTTTCTTCAGCGCCTCTAACATTTGTGGATATGCACAAATTTCATCGAATGGCTTCAATTCCTCCACATATTCTTCTAAATTAGGATGCACCACAAAATAATCCCCTTTTGATTTGTTGTGATTCCACCCCTTAGATGCTAAATCAACTTCTTCAAATTTGTTATAAACGGTTCCGCTATAAAAATTGTACTTTTTTCGTTTACAACTAATAAGTAATTGTCTATTAGCATCTTTAACTCTTGCAGCAACTTGCGAACACCTCCTACTGACATTTGTAATAAATATAGCTCCTATAAGTTTATTTTGCAGGATTTTGTACATTTTAGCTGATTTTAGGTTAGGAAGGTTAGAACATTTTTGACATAAGAATGACAGTTGGCAATCGCTTAGGAAGTGTATAGTGATCCGGTAAATGGTTAAATAATATTCTGTTTTGATCCTTGAATTCAATACACTACACAAGTGGCTCCGTCATACGTCAGATTTTCCATTCAAAGAAATTAAATACACGTGCAATAACGTTTGTGATATATTAATGTTCAATTCGGGACCTAAGTGCCTACGTCATACGTCAGATTTTCATTCCAAACAAAACAAAAGCACGTGCCATTTGACGTTTATCGACATTATTTACAACGTCTTAAACTAGTTTTTGCAATATAATTATAGACGTTTTGCAGTGAAAACAGTTTATTTTCAATTTGTGTGTTGGGCTTACGTGGAAAAACTTGAAAACGACTATAATTATATTTCGGAGGTTAGGTTAAAACGTCAGAAAGCACGTGGCTTTGTTTTGTTTGGAATGAAAATCTGACGTTTGTGACGCGCCACTTAGGTCCCTAATTTGTGCTAGTAAGTTGTATATTATTTCGCTTTTGCGAATTTCTGGCAGTAGGTATATAATAAACACTGTTTAAGTTACGTTTCATAATTTTATCAAAATCAAATCTGCTAATTATGATTTATATTTTTAATCTAATATAAGTACATACTACATAGTTACGTTATTGTTTGCAAATTTTATTAGAAAAGTAATTCGGGACATAAGTGCCTCCGTCATACGTCATATTTTCATTCCAAACAAAACAAAAGCACGTGCCATTTGACGTTTATCGATATTATTTAGAACGTCTTAAACTAGTTTTTGCAATATAATTCTAGACGTTTTGCAGTGAAAACAGTTTATTTTCAATTTGTGTGTTGGGCTTACGCGTAAAAACTTGAAAACAACTATATGTAATTATAATTATATTTCAGAGGTTAGGTTAAAACGTCAGAAAGCACGTGGCTTTGTTTTGTTTGGAATGAAAATCTGACGTTTGTGACGCGCCACTTATCTCCCGAATTGCCATTTTATACTTTTAATTTAATTTAATACACCGCATAAGTGCTTCAGTCATACGTCAGATTTTCATTCTAAACAAAACAAATGCACATTCCATTTGACGTTTATCAGTATTATTTACAACGTCTTAAGGTAATATTTGCAATATAATTCTAGAAGTGTTGGAGTGAAAATAATTTATTTTCAATTTGTGTCTTACGCTTACGTGTAAAAACTTGAAAACGGCTATAATTATATTGCATAGGTTAGGTTAAAACGTCAGATAGCACGTGGCTTTGTTTTGTTTGGAATGAAAATCTGACGTTTGTGACGCGCCACTTATATGGTGTATTTCATAATCACAGTAATGATGTAGATTTACAGCTTTGCTTAGCACCAATCTATCATTACCGTTCCCCGCTCTTCCCTTATCTAAGAGAATGACCTTGTTTGCTGTCAGCTGTCATTGACTGTGACAACTACTTGAGTTGAAAATTGAGATTTGTGCGTTTGAGTTTGAGTTGAGATCTGATTATTTTTGTGTGGCGTAGACTGTGGTGGTACTCTCTGACGGCTCATAATAGCCATTAAAAATGTGATACAAGGTCAAAAATCATACAGGCCGATAAAGAAACATACACAATTGCAATATTGTCAACAGTATCATGCTGATCTAAAATTCGGCATGCCCTTCATTTTTACATGACGAGATAAAATTGCAAGTTTAAATGCCGGTTAAAATGGGCACTCCTGATGTAGGACATCCGAATAACATATTTGTTTATTTGGATTTGAAAATCGGGGAAGAAAAAGGTAAACGAGGGTAAAAATCGTAATTTTCAATTGTAGGTATGCAGTATTGTTTTAGTTGGTAGACTAATAATTGAATTATACAAGGATGTTGTGCCTAAGACCGTAGAAAATTTTAGAGCTCTTTGCACTGGAGAAAAAGGCACTGGAAAACTGGGAAAACCGCTCCACTACAAAGGTTCTTCTTTCCACAGAGGTATGTATGTATACGAATATCAACCTTCCGAATTTCTCTGCATGAGTAGCGTGAGTGACCAGTCGTCCGCTTTTCCCCGGACATATCCTCTTTTTAAGGGACGTTGTCCGGGTCCGGTATCTTGTTTTGTGAATTGTAAGAAATGTCCCTTTTTTTGTAATAAAATCTTAAACGTGTAAATTAATTATTACTGATTTTGTTTCTTAATCATTCCTATATGAAGTACATACGGATTAGTAGGCAGCTTTCAAACATTTTCATTTAATGTGACAAATTTGTCGTTCATTATAAATTCTTGTATATCTTTGTACAAAATATGCCTTGTAAGTGTTTCTCATGTGCCGAGCGTAATGAAGCAGCTGAGATGACTCCTTCGCAGTGTTGGGAAAGCCAGTTCAAACATTTACGCCATCAATGGTCATTTCACAGTAAATTTGGTACTGTAATGAATAATAATCAAAATAGTTGCAATCCTTGCCGATGCAGCTGTTCGGGTAAAAATAATAAGTTGGTGAAGGGTCGTTTTGGTCTTGCTTGGATTGCAGAGACTCCTAATTGTCCGTATTGCGAACCGTTTGGGTGGCAGGTTCAATTCACTGATACCCCATCAAATGTTGAAGCGAAGTGTAAGGAAATGGTGAACTGGATTAATTCACCACCTTTACCTAAAGGTCTCGAGAACTCAAACACTATACACAGAAATTCTGTGGACGATGATGCGGAAAATGCACCCGAGCAAGACTTAAGATTATCTTGCTGCCCTTGCACGTGTAAAAACCAAACTAATTTTAACAGCTGGTGCAGTTGCAGCCACAAGGAATTGCGCAAATCTAAATATGATCCCCCAGCTGATAGCCAAAGCGAAAGTTTCATTTCGAATTGCGAATGTCGTAAGAAATATACTGAAAAAATGTGCGGCTGCTGCTCTTTAGAAGAAGATTTGAATATAACGAACCAGCCAGATCTAGAGAAAGAATTTGACCAACACAGAATATCTGATACTTTAAGTGACAAAAGAAATCATCGAGGATCGGCAGATAGTCGCAGATCAAAAGTTGGCCGTACAACTGAACAGTATACAATAGAGAATTATGAACAAGAACACTACAATGAATTAGCAGGAGAGAGCAGAAATTCAGCCGAATACCGGAAGTCTGATCAATCAAATGGGCCAAAAGATAGTCCTTATAAGTCTGATCAGTATGATGAACCCCACGCAGTGCAGCAGAACGAAGACTATAGTGACCTTCATAATTCTGAAGAGACGCAAAACGGTTCAGTTATATCTGAAAAGAAATGTGAAGTCGATTCGCAGAGTGAAGTGATTTCGACCAACTGTGATGAAGCAACAGATCATGAAAATGATGAAGATAACACGCCTAATATAACAATCGATGACTTGGTTCCTTCTGAAGAGTTAGTAGCAACTACGTACCGAAATCACGGTTCAGGCATTTCTCACGCAAGTGTAACCAATAAACCCGCCACCGAAAAATCTGCTATGTTGATTAATAAGGTGCAACCTACTTCAGGCGTTTTTATGGTTACCGAAGATTGTAATTGCAAGAAAAAAGTAAAAGCTTTGACGAATGACATACAGAGACGCTACTGCCATTGTGAACGGTGTAATAAGGACTGGTGTTGTGAAACTTTTTCTGCGTGCAGTTTTCTCAGTCAACTACCAGAAAAAGACCGTTTGAAGTGCGGGGGTCGTCAGGTAAGCAATCATAGGAAAGGAGTACCACTGAATAAAACAGACTGTGAATATTAGGGCTGCGCCTACACGGAATTTTTGGGACCGGGTACCCGGTTCTATAAAATCCGGATACCCAGATCCCCCAGGTAGCCGGTATTAAATCGGGTACCCGGGTACCTGGAAACCCGAAGCCGGGTACCTACCCGGAACCCGAAATCGTAAAATACCGAATTTAAGTACCCGAACTCGCAAATACTCAGACATGGGTACCTGAATCTCCTGGATAGCGGATATTAAATTAGGTACTTGGGCACCTGATATCCGGGTAACCGAAATCGCGAATACCCGGATCCCCTGGGTAGGGGAACACAAAATAATGAATACCCGGTTCCGAATACACGGTTTAACGTGTATCTGGATTTACGATTGCATTGTGCATTCGGATCCGGGTATTCCTTTTCTTGGTACTAGAACCTGCTATGACCCGATGCCACGACCGGGTACCTAAATATCCGGGTAACAGGGTAGGTCCAGGTACCCGGGTAGTCTTTTTACGGGTATTAGATCCAGTAGGGAACGATTTTTGAAACAGGTATCTGTCAATGTCAGAACCTGGTACCCGGTTCTTAAGCACAGCCCTAGTGAATATATCCGGTTGTTAGAGTTTATAGGTATTAAAATTATTTTGAGTTCGGTCCTGCATTCCCCTGAATGTGCATTTTTACTACCTAAGGGTAAAAAGGGACACTTTTGTGGACCAGAGGGGGTGGAATGCAGGTACCTGAAGGGACAGTTCCGTTCACAATTGGCAATCATGTAAGCAACACGCAGCATAGTTCAAAAACGGTACCCGTGCAAGCAGCACAGTAACATTGTTCCTGTCAGATCAGGTCGCCTTGTTTTATTTGTATGTTTTTCGATGAAGATCTAGAGAGAAAAATCAAGTACAGTTCACTTTATTTCGACCAGCCAAGTGCCAACACCGGTTGTTCAATTTTGGATGCTTGGATAGGAATGACTTATGTTGAGGTGCTTATAGCTTTAGGTACTTCTCTGATTTTGCTGTCAGAATAGTATTAGTATAATATTTGGAGATTTGTGTCTAGTGAATATTTGACATATTTTTATCCCCGTTTTTATCATTACATCCACCTTTTTCACACCGAAGAAAACTTGTGAGAATACGTTGAACACATGAGTTACTGCCGTTTGCTGAATATTACACTAACTAAATTGGGGAGACTTAATGCTATTACTTATCATTGATATTAACGATGATCATTCAGAACAGGTATTGAAAGATTCTCCCATTAAAACGAAGAGGATTTCCATATTTCCTTGTTCTTGTGAGACCAGAATGGAATATGTGAGAAAGATTAACTGGTTGCCTGCTCAACTGGCAGGTATTTTAATACAGAAAGTTAAATCATTGAAAGTTTTGTACACTAATAAATATTTTACACATTGCTTCAGTCGTTTATTTTTGTCTTTGTGTAAATTATATATTGGGCGAATCATGAATCTGGGTATGTATTGACATCTTTGTTATTTGAAGAGCTTCAGGCTCGGTTAAATGAGAGAAAAGTTGCGCTATATTGTGACCGTCTGGTATGGAGAGTTTGCATTAATTGCAGCACAGGATCAAGCTTTGAATACGAGGTGTCATCCAAATCGGACCCTGACCCTGCGGGTATTTTATTCTTACATTAATACGATCTTCACAGCAATAGAGTGTTCTCAATTCACAAGTAACTTTATGCATTTTCATGAAGTAAAGGCAGAAACCATCAACTATAAAATGAATTTTTCTTCTGTAAAATAAATTAAACTTTTTTTACAGTTATTCCTCAGTTTCTGGTACAGTCCGGAGATATTACAGAAGGTAATGGTACTGGTGGGGAGAGTATTTATGGTCTCCGGTTTGATGATGAAAATTTCACTATAAAGGTAAAATTTAAAAAGCAACCCCCGTTAGTTGAATTCCATTTTGTCTACCCCCTGCTAATCAGTCATACAAATCCAACCCTGTTTTGAAATACGGAAGTTCTTTGTTATTATCTTGCTTTTGTCATTGTTGTCATATTTTCATTAATTTATGATATTTTGTAGCATAATGTCGAAGGAATAGTCGGTATGGCAAATTGCGGACCTAATACAAACAATTCACAATTCTATATAACGACAGTTCCGTCGACACATTTGGACAACTTGAATGTTGCCTTTGGTAAAGTCAGAAAGGGATTCAATATTCTGACAGAAATTTGTAGTATTCCGACTAAAGACGAAACTCCTTTGGAGGTGATTCTTACAATTTCTTTTAATATACGTTAATAAAAATCTGTTGTATCCAGAAATGTATAATTCACGATTGCGGAGAACTCAGACCGGGTGAGCCTTGGCAGATTGAAGAGAGAGACATGACAGAGGATGTGTATCCTCCTTGGCCCAACGATTGGGATGGAGCTGCGAATGAAGCTGAATTAGAAACTGTAATAAAAAAAATAAAAGACTCTGGGAATTACTATTACAACAGACACAATTACGTTGATTCAGATAGGAAATACAAGAAGGCACTTAGGTACATAGATTGGTTATTGTCGAGCAACCAAAAATGTAACGTAAAAAGTATAAACATATTAAGATTGAACTCATTACTAAATTTAGCAGCAGTAAGGCTGAAAAAAGATAAGTACAAAGATGCTTTGGAAATTTGTAATCAGGTATGGTTGTCAACAGTGGTTATATTGAATTTTATTTTATACTGATTTGAAGTTGCAGGTTTTGAATTGCAGCGAGAAAAATGGCAAAGCCCTTTACAGGAGAGCCTTGGCCAAAATGGGCTTGAAGGATTACGATGGGGCGGTGAAGGATTTTCAAATGGCGCTTAGTATTATTCCTAATGACTCTAACATAAGAAGTAAATTAGATATTGTGAAAAGACAAAAGTTGAGCTATCTCAAGCTCGAAAGGGCTGCATTCTCAAGAATTTTCGAATAGTATTTTAAAATTTTTACGCTCAATTTTGTTCAACTTAATTAAACTAGAACACATTTTTTTATTAACTGTTCTTCCGAGTTCTTGTCTATTCGGGGGTGTAGTTTACATATTTTGCTCATCGGTGGTTGAGCGGATATTGCATTGGGCTAGTAATCCCCTGGGTTCGGGATCGCTGCTCCTGTAGGCCATTTTATTGTGTTCTTATTTTTTTTTTTTTAACGAAAAATGTGTTGAGCGGAGAACATTTGTGGCTATTTATCATGAGTTTGATTGAATAATGATGTGCAGTAAGCTGAACAGATGAGGGCCCAAGAGGATGGTTAAGAAAAAAAATTACGCATTAAACTAAGTATGTTCATTTTTTCATCTCATTCATATTTGCAATTTGTATATTTTAATATATACCACTATTCAAAAGAGTTTTATTATTCCACAACATACTTTTAGCATGTTTGAGGATATTTCACAAATTACGGATATCAGATATTTTTAAATAATTTTGAATATCGAATACTGAAAAATAATTATTTTTATCGGCCAGATATTTATAATTATTTAAAAATCTCTCTGAAATAATGGTTTAATTACGCGAATCTTTGGGCATTGTACACGGCTATTAACCAATACATCTAATACACTTTGATTCATAAATGCAATAAATTTATACGCCAAAATAAGATGGTGCTACTACAATTTTGGATATCAAAGTTGCAAGCGATATCCTTAAATAATTATTTCCGTCCCATCTCACAGATATTTTTAAATCAATAAAAATATCGGGGATATCCATAATTCATGGTTTAAAAATAATTTTTTGTGGGTATCTCAATGATATGTAGTTTCAATTATTTTAAAATTGCTTTAGAATATTTTTTAATCAATTTCATTTTTGTGTAATTCTGTCGTCAGTAATTACATAAAATTGCTTAACTAATTACATACATATTCCAAAATGGGCAAAAATCAAATTGATTTTGAAATATCTCGCAGATATTTTCAAATATTTAAATATCGGCGAAATATCCACAAATAATTATGGATATCCCACAGATATTTAAGTTGATTTAAAAATATCTGGAAGATAGAAATACGTAATTATTTATGAATACAATTTGCAAGTTTTGATATCCAAAATTGTGGCGCCATCTTATACTCAAATATTTTTGTAATTAAACTATTATTTCATAGATGGCGCCACAATTTTAGATATCAAAATGCTTAGCAGATATCCATAATAAATTACTGAATTAAAAATATCTCGCAGATATTTTTAAATATGTAATTATAAATAAATAACCTACAATCGGTGTTTCCAAATTTCTTTATAGCTCTAAGAATATTTTTGTCCTTACTCATATCAGTGGTATCGGGAGAAAGTTTTTCAAAATTAAAAAAAATTGGGTGTATAGCACCATATACGTGATAGAAGTGAAACTTCTGAGAGAGATTTACGGTGAGAGATAGAGAGAGAGAGAGAGCATTTCACGGGAACGTTTAGTAGTTTTTTTGACGCAATATAAGCATACAAACGTCATTATCATTAAAATTTTAACATTTTAAATATACTTACATAATAACTGTTCACGGATATAATCGAATATTCACAGGACACAAACGTAAATAATCACAAAATACGATGGTAAGTATTAATTTTACAACGCGTGGTATCTCAGGTACCCATGCATGTATAACTCTCTTTCTCCTTCTCTGAACGTTATATCTTTCGTCTCTCTCGTGTGACGAAATGCACGAAAACGTGACGCGACCTTGAAATTTTACTCTCAATTCTCGGGCAATTTTCGAGGTGCCGTTAGAGGGGTTTCACTCAAAAAAATGGCGCTTTTGGATATCAAAGTTGCAAGTGATATATATCCATAAATAATTATTTCCATCCCATCTTACAGATATTTTTAAATCAACATAATATCTGTGGGATATCCATAATGCATTGTTTAAAAATAATTTTTTGTGGGCATCTGACTGATACCTAGTTTCAATGGGGTCGTTGCACTAAATAGAAAATCGACATAATTTTGATAGAAATAAGTAACTAGGTGTTTAATGACCCTCTGGGTTACATTTATTTACTCACCAGTAACCCAAAATTTAAACAATGGTGATTTTAGCACAAAGCGCGCCTTCGGAGAATTAAAGACAAACACGTGCTGTCTCCGTTACGTCACTACCTTAGAAGCGCTTGTGATTGGTCATCTGAACTGATGTTTTGATACACCGAAAGCGAAAGCTACGTGGAGTTTCAGTCGGCTGACATTTGGAGGTTATTTTTATTTGTGTTGGGCGTATAAATAGTTTTCTGTCGTTTATTTATGTGCTTTTATTCCTACTTATTGTGTCAGTTAGTGTATTTGTGTATGGAATATAGAGCAAGGTTTCGTTAAAGCCGATTCAGACAATTTATCGACAGTTAGTAGTGAAATATGGTTGACAATTATTATTTATGCAATTTGGACTATTTCAGTGCTGAAATGAAAAATATTATAACGAAACGGTGGGGTGCTTCATTTATTTGGGAACTAGACAAATGGAAAAAACAACACTGCGATTGTTTATTATTACGTTAGACGCGTTTGACTTGACACAAAATGACGTTTGCGCTGGCAAGCATAAACAAACAACGGTTGTACTTTCCGGCTAATATCGACACTCCTCGGCATTGCCGCAGATACGTCATCATTTAAAAGGCTTAAAGGGCCAGGGCAAAGAATATGATATTCTTTGGCCAGGGTCTTAACTTTGATGGTGGTTTAGATGCTTAAAACGTTCGCTGTGTGAAAAATAAAAAAATACGGGTCGAATATTTTACGAGAATCTTCGGGAAAATATGATTTTTAAAAATTGTGTAACGACCCCATTATTTTCAAATGGCTGTAGGATATTTTTTAATAAGTTTCATTTTTGTGTCATTCTGTCATTGCTTAAATAATATGAATTCCAAAATGGACAAAAATCAAATTGATTTTGAAATATCTCACAGATAAGTATTTTCAAATATTTAAATATCAGGGAAATATTCACAAATAATTGTGGATATCCCACATATATGTAAGTTGATTTAAAAATATCTGGAAGATAGAAATACGTAATTATTTATGAATACAATTTGCAAGTTTTGGTATCCGAAATTGTGGCGCCGTCTTATACTCAAATATTTCTGTAATTAAACTACTATTTCATAGATGGCGCCACAACTTTAAATATCAATATGTTTAGCAGATATCCATAATAAATTACTGAATTAAAAGTATCTTACGGATATTTTTAAATAATTATAAATAAATAATGTATAATCCTTGTTTCCAAATTTCTTTATATTTTTGTCCTTAACTATATCAGTGGTATTGAGAGAAAGAAAAGTTTTTCAAAATAAAAAAAAAATAAAAAAAACTGCCTAAGAACTTCTATGCGTCAAGAATGACTATCAGATTTAGCCAACAGTTCAATTGAAAATCAAATTTGTGAAACATTTGATTATAATGCAATGATAAACGAATTTGCTTTTTCAAAGGTCAGAATTTCTGTCGATTTTTTTGTTATTACCTTCTGGTTATTTTATTGCTATTTTATCTTTAATAAAAATAAAGATAAAAATAATTTTTTGTTCAGTATTCCATATCAAAAATTATTTAAAAATATCTCTGTGATATCTATAATTCGTAATTTAAAGATATCTGCGAGATAAGCTAAAAATAACATTAAAAACAGAAACTCTGTTCCATAGGGTCTTGCTGTGATGAGAACGACTCGAGGAAGTATGACATGCGTTTTTTTTAAATTAAACTCATTTCCAGAAAAATTGCGCATGTGCTTTCTGCCAGTGCTAGTTACAGTTTACAAAACAGTCTAACGTAACGTTATAGTACCTCAGTTATTGAGTTTTTACATATACAAATGGGGGAGATAAGTGGCGCCTCACAAACGTCAGATTTTCATTCCAAACAAAACAAAGTCACGTGCTTTCTGACGTTTCAACCTAACCTCTGAAATATAATTATAGTTGTTTTCAAGTTTTTACACGTAAACCCAACACACAAATTGAAAATAAACTGTTTTCACTGCAAAACGTCCATAATTATATTGCAAAAACTAGTTTAAGACGTTGTAAATAATATCGATAAACGTCAAATGGCACGTGCTTTTGTTTTGTTTGGAATGAAAATCTGACGTATGACGGACGACGGAGGCACTTATGTCCCGAATTACAGTTTACAAAACAGTCTAACGTAACGTTATAGTACCTCAGTTATAGAGTTTTTACATACACAAATTCAAAATTAACTTTAGTTCCGGTAGTAATAGTAGTACTAATATTTTTAAATTCTATAACGCAATGTTTTTGAAGTATAGCGGTTTATTGTGTGGCAGTGGTGATAGTTTTTATTATGTATGTCACTGTTGCCGCTATAGGAGACACTTCCTTGTATTAAACCACAGAGAATATAAACACATAGAAGCGGCGGTGCGGGCGTCCTCTGTAGTTTGATCTCTTTAGTTACATAAGTATCTAAATTCTAGAAATGAATTCAATTTATAGTCATTTTTATTTTGATTAACATTAATCATGTTTAATTTTTCCAGTTATTTAAAATGTGGGATCTCTCAGAATTTCTAAAACAGTGCTTTTTATCTACAAATTTAAATCAAAACGTTTGATCTATAATATTATTTATCGATCGATTGTGGAGGTCAACTATTTAACCTGAATTATCATCGTTTTTTATCTGTCAAATATTAGGACAAACCTCTGTAATTGAGGTTGGTTGTGGGTAAAAAATGTATCAAAACACTTGTGGTGCTGCTGCAGCAAGTGCTGGTGGTTGTGTGGAAACAGATCGTGATTGCCATAGTTTAATTTCAAAGGAACCGGTAGTACCAGCGATAGAACATGACTACAGTGGATTTGATATCGTTAAAGCTACACAGGTGAGACATCTCCACACGTTCTTGAGCATAAGAATTTGTATTCGTATTGTTTTATGTTAGTATGGGGCTTTCGGTCGTGTTAAAGAACTGATAGATGCCGGTTACAACGTAAACCAAAGAGACAGTGAAACTGTGACATTGCTTCACTGGGCAGCTATAAATAATCGTAGAGAAATAATTAGGTACTTCATTGACAAGGGTGCTGAAGTGGATGCTGTCGGGGGTGAATTAAATGCGACGCCATTACACTGGGCTACGCGACAAGGACATTTGGATGCCGCAGTATTATTAATGAACGCAGGAGCCGATCCAACTCTGAGGGATGCAGAGGGATGTTCTTGCGTTCATTTAGCGGCCCAATTTGGACATACAGCATTGGTGGCTTATTTTGTAGCACGAGGGGTTAGCCCCGATTTAGTGGATAGAGGTGGAATGACGCCCTTGATGTGGTCCTGTTGGAAAATTTGTAGTTTGGACCCAACAAGGTTGTTGTTGACTTTGGGGGCCTCTTCTAGTTTGACTGATACTACGCAAGGAAACACAGCATTACATTGGGCTATATTAGCTCGAAATACAACTGCAATATCTACATTAGTTTTAAATGTGAGTATACTATTATTATTACAGTAGAGCCCTGGTTATCTGAGGTGATATCTGCAATATCCATCCATTGAATTAGCAGCTTAATGTATAATGATGCGTTCTCTAAAGCAGCAAAACGTTGGTGTGAAATAAGGTGTTTGATACAAAATAATTTAGTATCTTGCAATACAAGACTTCTTAAATACCTTAACTACAGTGGAACTCCCATAAGTCGAACTCAAGGGATACAACTGTTCATTTTCACAAAGTTGCTGTATAGACCTCAATGCACATACAACTTTACCCAGGAAACCATTTTTTTAGCCACTTTTTTAACAATAAAGTATATTGCTTTTAAAATTCAATTTTGAGTCAATTATCACTCCCAGATACTTAGTTTCGCTAACATGTTCCACCTCCTCATCATCCATTACCACTTTACAGTCATCTTCCCACTTCTTCTTTATCACTGTGTTACCTATGATCATAACTTTTGTCTTATTAATATTTAACTTCAGTTTGTTTATCTTTAACCATTTTGACACTTCCCTTAACACCTCATTACTCTTGGTTATTGCACTGATTAAGTCACAGTCCGCATTTGCTATAAGGGCATCATCAGCAAACAGATTAATATTACCTTCTTTTATCACTTGCACCAGATCATTCATATATAGTACAAAGAGAAGAGGACCAAGTACCGAACCTTGGGGTACACCCAATCCATTCAGAACCTCTTCAGACTCATAACCACCTATTGTCCAGATAACTGCCAAACCATTCTCTAGTTGTACCCCTTACCCCACACCTTTCCATTTTTTCCATAAGCACTCCCCTATCGATTGTTTCGAAAGCTCTCTTCAGGTCCAAAAAGACAGCCACGACATAATTGTCCTCCTCTATTTGTTCTTTCCAGTTCATAAGTACTAAATTAAGTGCCGTTTCACAGGAATGATTACTTCTGAAAGGAAGTTCAACTCATGGGAGTCCCACTGTATTTTTAGGACCTACAGTTACCTCTTAACTTTTCTGCAATCCACTTAAGGAGTTATCGATACTAACTCTTTCTGGGATGTTCTAGGCACAAGCCAACTTAAATATTCCAAATCATAGAGGCGATACACCTTTGTCTATGCTACAAGCTCATTTAGGTTCTGTTTGGATAGGTACTAAAGTTACAGAAAGAGTCAAAGATGCAATGAATAATAGCCGAACAAAGAATATAATAAATCGCATAGGGAAAGATAAGGTATATATTAACGAAAATGTGATTTTCGTGTTGTCTATGACATGAATTTTTTCCAGAGAATACGGTGGTGGTTCATGGTGGGAACCCCATTTATGGCTTTTTATTTAGCTGGAGCTATCCTTGGGACAAATCTAATAATTCTAATAAAAATATTCCTCTTGCTTTGTCTATATATAATTTTGCATTATGCGGGTCAGTTACTGTACGATGACAGGCTCATGTCTTTACTACCTTTAAGCATTTATTTATCGACAAAAATTTGGTTCTACTGCACGTGGTTAATCTACTTTATGCCTCAAACAAATTTTTTATTTAGCTTAGTCTTCCTGAGTAGTTCGGGATTGTTGTGGTACTGTTTTATTAAATCATGGATGGGAGACCCGGGCATAGTGTCAACTAACCAAGAACTCAGATTCAGGGTGAGAGAAAGTTTCGTTTTGTTCCCGACAGTATTGAAATCATTTTGTGTATTTTAGACGATAATAGAATTAGCGGAGAGAGGTCCAGGTGGTTTTGAACCTTCCACGTTTTGTTCTGCTTGCTTGGTCCGGCGGCCATTGCGTTCGAAGCATTGTTCTGTATGCAACCTCTGTGTTGCCAAATTCGATCATCATTGTCCTTGGGTAGCAAATTGTATAGGTATTAAAAGAGTTTTAATTTTAGCATTTATGTAATTTTAAAGCTGAGTTTCCAGGTGCGAAAAATCACAGGCATTTTATAGGTTTCTTAGCTTGCCTTGTTATAATGTGTGGGCAAATGCTGTACGGGTCGGTGCAGTACTGGCAGAACCACTGTGGAATGGTTCCTTTTGTCCAGGGTTTCTGGCCCACAATTTTTGCTATAGGAAAATGTGATGCGTGGCTTGCGTGGGTAACGGCAAACGCGTTGCTTCACATGCTGTGGGTTTTTATGCTTTTATTGTGCCAGGTTTATCAGGTAAGCATGAACTTCTGTGGTAGAATATACCAATAACGGTTGTGTTGTTAGATCTCTTGCCTTGGTATGACGACGAATGAAAGGATGAACCGCGGTCGTTACGGTCACTTTGTGAGCAATCGGGGCAAGAGTCCCTTTTCGAAAGGTGCGGTGAAAAATTTGTTGGAATTTTTCCAGTTTAGTTGCTTCGGCTTGTTTCGGCCGGAAATGCAAGACTGGCTGAGTCGATACGATCTCGACAAGAATATCGAACATCAGCCTTTGTTGCGACAGAAGGATAACTTTCAATATGTGTAATAGTTTTAAGAGAAACATCCAAAGAATTGGAACAAAGGAATTTTCTCAGAATTGTGATTTATTAGTTGTTTAGCTCTCTAGGATTTAAGCATTCCATGGTGTATTTTTAATTTCGTGCCATTTATTTGTTGCTTTGTTTTGTATTATCTGGCACCGGTTATTTTATCGCGTGTAGAATTTGATAAACCCTTAGTTTTGTTTTTACTAATGTTCTAGTCAATAATACGTACTTAACGTAATGAGAAAATTTACACTTTCGTTACGTTTATATATATATATTTACGTCTTGAGTTCCTAATACTTTCATTGAAGTTGTAACTTTTAACCGATGAATTTACAGTGTTTTTATGCTTCCAGTGCTTTTTATAACATATCGCAGCACATAATTTACAATTAGAAGCAATTGCGTAAAAATTATTCTGTAACCACTATTTTAATATTTATAAAACGAATGTGTAAATAAATGATTTTTTATATTGTGACGTATTTCACTTAAGGATGGGTGGAACAAAGTTGAGAAGAACCAAGTGGTTTATATCTTTCACAAGAAATTCATATGGATATATATACTCGTATAGTACAACTGGGTGAATCTGCACCTTCATATCAGGTTATCAGGAGGTGAAGGAGTATGTCGAAACCAATTGCCTCCTTTTCGAAGCTCTGTCGGTAATGCAGGGCCCTCTATTCTGACAATTGACAGCTGCAAGCAATGCTACCAACTTCGACAAAGAAAAAAATTACCACCCACGTTTATTATTATATCTATAGCTGCACATTAGACCGGCGGTGTGATGGCCAAAAGGCGTCATTTTAAAGAGTAACCCAATATTTCGGTATAATTTTATGGGACCTTTACAGATCTATTTGTAGGAAGATTTTGCATCAGAAATGGAAAAGGACGACTCTTTTTTGTGGTCGAAGCCGCCATTACAGCGGAAAAACTAAGAAAAACCACACTTTTTAAGAACTGTATGTACGCTCCAATATCTTGGTATCTATAAGATGTATTGATCTGAAATTTGCATGAGCCAATAGCTCTTTTAATTTACTACAAAACTGTGTCTTCGAAATCAGCCCGATTTGATTGTTTATAACAATAACTAAACATTTTCCTTGGGGACGTTCTTTTTCCAAGCATTTCTTCATATTCAAAGCGCTGCAGTCTCCTGTATAAGATATTAAAAAAATTCTTGCACAGAAAACTGGCAAATTTCATAAGGATTATCTTCTCTCGATTTTGTATACACTTATCTTTAACAATAAAGTGACCAGAATTAATTAACTTCTCCGATGCACCTTTCACGCGCTGCCGCTCTCGATCACCCTCCCGCACCTCTCTCAGCCCGCTTCGCCTACGTACTGGTGATTTAATACATCATACAGTGCCCACTGCGCTACGTACCTACAACATGTTTACAAAACATGCCCTCATTTTTGCATCCGCATTTATTGTTACTATGTTATTACAGTTTTTTTCGTTGCAGAAAAGACTGATTATTGTTCTAATATCTTGGGGAATTGGGGCCCTTGTGACAAATTATGGGACCAAAATATAATTTTTGCGTACCCAGCCATAATTGCTTGGCTCAAGTTGATCAATTATACCAATGTGACTCATTATCCAGAGGTATACTTGGTAGTAACATCTAAAAAGGAAAAATGTATAAAAATATCTATATGAATGTATACGCATAGTATACAGTTCATTCACTGAATTTAGACCACAATTGAGTAAAACTTTCAGCTGATAAAATTATCACAAAGTAGGTAATTATTCAATTATACCAAAGTTTAATTTTAATTTTACATTACCCAGGTCCAAGAACCCATCTGTGATAATTTTTACAGTTCAAGTTTTACCCATTCTGTGAATACAGAAGTATACAGATATTTTGTTTAATAACACCATCTATCTCGTACATGTAAATAAAATGAATCCTCAGTAGGTAGGAGGAATTTCTTCGGCCGATTTTCTTGTTTTCTTTGTTAGCTTGAGCCTAAATTTTAGGAAAAACTGTCTGTGATGGACTAACAGCTTTTCACGCGATAGCCGGCTGTGACACAAGTACCCTTCTTTAAAATACGAAAAAAATCAGCTCGGCATATTTATTTTAAAAACTCCAACCGGGGGGTAAACCGCTGGGGATTTATGGTGTACACTATGTAGGAATTACATGATTTAAAAGGAATTATGGGGATTTATAAGGAATTATGGGAATTTTTAAGGAATTGTGGAGAATTATTGGGATTTATCGTGAATTACAAGGGATTTATTAGGAATTATAGGGGATTTATTGGGAATTACAAGAGAAATAACCGTTGGCAGCAATTTATGCACATGCGCAGTAAGTTGCCAGACAAGTTGGTTCGCGCTCTGAGAACTGCTCCTAAGAAACAGAAATTAATCTGCGAGAAATTAATACCTTAGATGTATTCGACGACAAATTGTAGAAGTTATTAATCTAAATATGCCCATAGTTCTCACTTCATGTCGGATTCTACTGTAAATTTACATCACCATAAATTTCTCAGATCGAAAACTGGTTGGACGCGTACCTCCATCCTTTCATATCCTGAGCTAACCTACGTATTTCCCTAAAAGTATAACATCCTACATCCCCAACTATTTGAGAGCAGTCGTCTAATGTGGGCCTACCCCTACCTCTCTTTATTCCTATCTCCGAGTCTAGTCTGTCTAGTCTAGTTTCATCATGCGCCTGTAGCACCCCATTTCAAATGCTTCTATTCTTTTTCGATCCGCTTCTTCTGTTGTTCAAGTTTCGCACCCGTAGTACCGTACTCAATATATACGTCTTTAAAGAGGCCCACACACTATACAATTTGCTGTACAAGAAGTTGTACTACAGATTGGCCAGACAATCGGTGCAACAAGTTGCTTAGTATTTTGCCCACATACTGTTGAACGACAACGCCACAAACTATGCAATTATCGTTTCGACGGTCGAATCTACTTGGGTTGTACAACTTGTCGTACAACAAGTTGCATAGTGTATGGGCCGTTTAAGAGTCTCTTCCAAGTTCCTGCGCATAAGTTGTTTCTTTTTGTTAAACTCGGCCCTGCGCTATTGTTTTTTTATATTTCTAGTGCTCCTACTATCGCCAGTTATTTGACTTCCTAAATAGTAGAAATCCGCGACCTCCTCTATCTTCTTAATTCCTATTATTTGTATTTTAGTTTTAGTTCTATTTTCACGCCCTCATCATGCCGTATCCCTCTATCAAAACTGCTTCCATTTCGTTCAGAGCTATTTCTAATTATTCGTCTTTCCTGAATGCTAACACTGCTATATCATCTGCGAATCTGAGTATGCTAATAGTTTGGCCCTGTTCATTAATCCTTGAAGCTGTTCTTTACAGTATTAATCGCATCTTCGATATATAAGTTGAAAACTAGATGAGTCAACGCACGTCCCCGTCTCACTCCCTTTCGGATATCTACTTCTCTTCGTTCCTGCTCAAATTCTATAACTGCCGTTTGCTCTTTGTAGAGATTATTTATTATTCTTCTGTCTCTGTATTTCATATCTGCCTTTCTGAGCACTTCGAACATTTTCTCCCATCTTACGTTGCCGAAGGCTTTTTCTATTGTTTTTCCTATAATTGCTAGTAAAGCTAGAATAGCCTTGTACGTTCCTCTACTTCGTCTAAATCCGAACTGATCTAAAATCTTCACACTTATTTACGCCTTTCCTTTTTGACAAAGCGAATATGTTTTTCCTTTTGTAATCTCTCGAATGTCACCTGTGTCGTATACGGCTAACTAGTTCAAATAGACCCCGAAGTAGACTCTCTCTTATACCTCTTGACCGACAGACTTTAAAATTTATGCCTGCAATCCGCCTACTACTGGTATCTTTTTGTTTTTTAAATTTTATAATGCTATGTAGTTCAAACTCTTCCCTCATTATACGACAGCCTAGGTTATCCCCCTCCACACTGATTTCCTTTTCTTTTCTCCTAGTTCTTGTCCCGCATAATAAGATTCCCAAATATTCCTTCCACCTTGCCTCTTCCTTCTTTCCGATTAGGATGTCACCTGCCCTGCCTCGCTTCTTGCTGCTAATTCCAATTTCTCTGAAATTTCTCCTAATTATTTTATACGCTACGTCAGTTTTTCCTACTTCGAACGTATGTTTCACTTCTTTGCATTTATTATCAATCCGCATTGTTTTTTTCGCTTTACATAGAAGATAAAATGTATGTGTAGAAAATAATGGTGGTCATGTTGAACAGTTTTATAAATTTCTATAGTATGGGCCTTTAAGTTTCTACTTTCATTATTTCTGTTCATTATCTTTCGATACAAATACTTCAAATATATCAAGAAAGACATATGCCATGTAAAAATCTCAAAATATAAGCATATATATATATATCCTGACTGTGCATCCTCTTATGAGTAAATTTGCATATAGTTAATAGCCTATAATATAAGTACTTAAAATTCTCGTTAAAATCTTAGGAATCCATATAGGAATTACAGGAATTTTTGAGGATTTATGGGAATTAGACTGATAGAGTTCTGCGATAAACATAACTTAACGGTCGCGAACACTCTATTTCACCATCATGTTAGGAGATGCTATACGTGGAAGATGCCAGGAGACTTAGGGAGATATCAAATAGATTACATTCTCGTTAGGCAAAGATTTAGAAATCAAATTAGGGATTGTAGAAGTTATCCAGGAGCAGATATAGATAGTGATCACAACATAGTCGTTATGAAAGCCAATCTTAAATTTAAGATTTTGAAAAAAAGAAGCGGAAGAAGGTATCTTGACCCAGAGAAACTAAAAGATGATGATATGCGCAATAAGTTCGAGAAAAAGACAAACGAAGCACTAAAGGGCACGGGTGGAAATATTGTTAGGGACATAGAGGCAGAATGGAATTGCATTAAAAATAGTTTAGTTTCCTCAGCTAGGGATATTTTGGGTCATAAACAGAATGAAAGTAGGAAACCCTGGATAACAAAACATATTGTGAGTCTAATAGAGGAAAGGCGAAAATATAAAAATAGGTTAGATGAAACAGGGAAACAAAGATATAAGGCGATCAAGTGGGAAATTATTCGGGAATGTAGGAAAGCGAAAGAGCAATGGATCGATAATAAATGCAAAGAAGTGGAAGATAAATTCGAAGTAGGAAAGACTGATGAAGCATATAAAATAATTAGGAGAAATTTTAGAGAAATTGGATCTAGTACCAAAAACATTAGAAATGAGGCAGGAGATATCCTAATCGGAAGTGGGGAAAAGGCAGATAGGTGGAAAGAATATTTAGGAAACTTATATGCGGGACAGGAAGTGCAAGATATATTAGAAAGCGAAAGCAGTGTAGAGGGGGATAACCTAGGGAGTCCTATTATGAGAGAAGAGTTTGAGATAGCACTAAAAAGTTTAAGGAATAATAAAGCACCAGGTATAGATGGCTTGCAGGCAGAAATCTTAAAGTGCGCAGGTCAAGAGGTAATAGATCGTTTATTTAAACTAGTTAGTCGCATATACCTGACAGGCGAGATTCCAGAAGATTACAAACGGAACATCATAGTAGCTTTGCCAAAAAGAAAAGGCGCGGATAGATGCGAAAATTTTAGAACTATCAGTTTAACTTCCCATGCGTCAAAAATTTTAACTAGAATTGTGCAAAGAAGGATGGAGAAAAAGGCGGAAGAAATATTAGGAGAAGATCAGTTCGGATTTAGACGAAATAGAGGAACGCGCGAGGCCATTCTAGCTTTACAAGTAATTATAGAAAAAACGATAGAAAAGAGAAAGAGCGTCTATATAGGATTTGTAGATTTAGAAAAAGCCTTCGACAACGTAAAATGGGGGAAGATGTTCGAAGTGCTGAGAAAGGTAGGGATGAAATACAGGGACAGAAGAATAATACATAATCTCTACAAAGAGCAAAAGGCAGTTATAGAATGTGAGCAGGAACAAAGGGAAGTAGATATCCGGAAGGGAGTGAGACAGGGATGTGCATTGTCACCTCTAGTTTTCAACTTATATATCGAAGATGCGATTAATATTGTTAAGGAAAGAACAGCCTCAGGGATCAATGTACACGGCCAAACTATTAACATGCTCAGATTTGCGGATGATATAGCAGTGTTAGCATCTAGCAAAGAAGAATTAGGAGCGGCTTTGAATGAAATGGAAGCAGTTTTGACACAGGGCTTCGGCATGAAAATCAATAAAAAGAAAACTAAAATTTTGGTATGTAGGGGATGTGAAAATAGAACTAAAATGGAAATACAAATTGGAAATGAGAAGATAGAGGAGGTCGCGGATTTCTGCTACTTAGGAAGTAAAATAACTCAAGACGGTAGGAGCACTAAAGATATAAAACAAAGAATGGCGCAGGGCCGAGTTGCGTTTAACAAAAAGAAACAACTGTTATGCTCGAGAACGGTTAATATAGAGACTAGGAAGAGACTCTTAACGTCGTATGTATGGAGTACGGCATTATACGGGTGCGAAACTTGGACAATAGGAGAAGCGGATAGAAAAAGAGTAGAAGCGTTTGAAATGTGGTGCTAGACGCATGATGAAGATACCGTGGATAGATAAGGTTAGCAATAGGGAAGTATTAGAAAGAGTTGGGGAAAAGCGAAAGGTATGGAAAACAATAAAGAGTAGGAGAGATAGGATGGTAGGACACCTTCTAAGACACGAAGGAATAGTTCGCGACATACTAGAGTCAGAGATAGGAATAAAAAGAGGTAGGGGTAGGCCTAGATTAGACTACTGCTCTCAAATAGTTAGGGATGTAGGATGTTCTACTTTTAGGGAAATGCGTAGGTTAGCTCAGGATAGAAAAGAACGGAGGTACGCGTCCAACCAGTCTTCGGACTGAGAACCTTATGATGATGATGATGGGAATTATAGGGGAATTACGGAGGATTTACAGGAATTCGGCGGAATTATGAGGATTTACGGAGGATTTATGGGATTTATTAAAGAATTACAGGAATTATTGGTGAATTATAGAGATTATTTCCTTAAAAAGGATTTATGGTGTACATTTTTACGCCAGCGGTTTACCCCCCGACTCCAACTTAGAATTAGAATGTTTTGGTAAAAGTTCTATAGAACACAGTTTGAATGTAGCAAGAAAGCTTGTATCATACCTATATCGACATGATAAATGCCCAGATCTAAATGAAATTATGCTCAAGCTAACAAAGAAAACAAAGAAATCGACCAAAGAAATTCCTCCTACTGAGGATTCATTTTATTTACATGTACATTGGTAGGTGGTGTTATTAAATAAAATATCTGTATATACTTCATTCATAGAATGGGTAAAACTTGAACTGTAAAAATTGTCACAGATGGGTTCTTGGACCTGGGTAATGTAAAATTAATATTAAACTTTGGTATAATTGAATAATTACCTACTTTGTGATAATTTTATCAGTTGAAAGTTTTACTCAATAAATTGTGGTCAAAATTCGGTGAATGAACTGTATACTATGCGTATACATTCATATAGATATTTTTATACATTTTTCCTTTTTAGATGTTACTACCAAGTTAGTATACCTCTGGATAATGAGTCACATTGGTATAATTGATAAACTTGAGTCAAGCGATAATTGCTTGGCTCAAGTTTATCATAATTATTATGACTGGGTATGCAAAAATGATATTTTGGTCCCACAATTTGCCCCAATTCCCCAAGATATTAGAACAATAATCAGTCTTTTCTGCAACGAAAAAAACTGTAATAACATAGTAACAATAAATGCGGATGCAAAAATGAGGGCATGTTTTGTAAGCATGTTGTAGGTACGTAGCGCAGTGGGCACTGTATGATGTATTAAATCACCAGTACGTAGGCGAAGCGGGCTGAGAGAGGCGCAGGAGGGTGATCGAGAGCGGCAGCGCGTGAAAGGTGCATCGGAGATGTTAATTAATTCTGGTCACTTTATTGTTAAAGATAAGTGTATACAGAATCGAGAGAAGATAATCCTTATGAAATTTGCCAGTTTTCTGTGCAAGAATTTTTTTAATATCTTATACAGAAGTTAAACTGCAGCGCTTTGAATATGAAGAAATGCTGGGAAAAAGAACGTCCCCGAGGAAAATGTTTAGTTATTGTTATAAACAATCAAATCGGGCTGATTTCGAAGACACAGTTTTGTAGTAAATTAAAAGAGCTATCGGCTCATGCAAATTTCAGATCAATACCTCTTATAGATACCAAGATATTGGAGCGTACATACAGCTCTTAAAAAGTGTGGTTTTTCTTAGTTTTTCCGCTGTAATGGCGGCCTCGACCACAAAAGAGTCGTTCTTTTCCTTTTCTAATGCAAAATCTTCCTACAAATAGATCTGTAAAGGTCCCATAAAATTATACCGAAATATTGGGTTGATGAAAAATTTCCATCCCCGGCCGCCGGTCTACATAGCAGTAATACCTTTTATCTTAGGTTCTCAAGTTAACACATTGCGTAACTCTTCCTCTGTTACCAGATATTAGTTTAGAATTCCCCCCTCCACTGACTTCTGTATAAATTAGGGAACATTTAAAACACAAAATAAGTAAGTAACATTAGGTGATTTATTTGTCATTTTTAACAAATGCTATTATGCTAATAGCCATACAGAATCTAACAGAAAAAAAATATACAAAACTAATTAATAGCCCACCATGTACGTCTGCACCGAACAATGTTTTAGGTGTTTATAAGCGTACACAGTAGACATTAGTTCTATGTCAGGAACAAGTCAACACTGTACACAAAATTACCGAAAAGAAAACAAATGCATTTAATAAGAATCATAAACTGAAAAAAAATATATACGCATATTAATAAAATTTTAAAACGACCTGCAAAAGTTGCAAATTTATAATAAATTAAAATGTAAAAAGATTCAATCAGGTTGTTCAAGAATATCTTTTATTTGAAAAAATAACCAATTTGATAAAAATTATAATTCTTACAAAAATAGAATTACGTGCATTTTAAGTACCAAAATTTTAAAACTCCAAATTATTCTACAGAACTTTACAAAGTTTTTTTAGGTTTTTAATTTCTAAAAGCTTACTCGTGCTGTGTCAAGTCTACTCAGCGTAACACATCCTTGGCAGTTTAAGCTCGAGTAGAAAGGACAGCGTTTCACAATTAGCAAACCTACTTGTAAAGTTCCTGCTATACCAATAATTTTATAAAGTTGAAAGTCACGAAGTTATCGAAAGATCGCTAATTCAATATTTATTATTTTTTCTAAAATCAATTTTTCAAATTACGGTTATAATTTATTGATAAATTTATAAATAAAAAGGTAAAAACAATAAATAAAATTGTAGCACTAAAAACAAAGAAGTCACTATTGTGTCTCAAAAATCACATGCGCTAGCTATAACGAAACGTTTACTGCAGTATCAGCATCTTATGTGGTTTTCCGCCAATTAATGGGGGGCACAGCAACTATTTACTTCAAGCTCTCA
Source organism: Xestobium rufovillosum (assembly GCA_963966045.1). NCBI lineage: Eukaryota > Metazoa > Arthropoda > Insecta > Coleoptera > Ptinidae > Xestobium > Xestobium rufovillosum. The sequence continues at coordinate 47,564,542 of OZ014492.1, read as the reverse complement.
TCACAACAATACACCTACGATTTGCTCTCCCCACCTAAAATAGAACTAAATTATTTTTTTATATGCTTCTGATAGTCTTTATTATTCCACTGTTAGTGAAATGACTAAGAGAGATTCAGCACGTTTTAAGGTTAGGGATAGGTGGCAGACAGGCTTGTCGTTACAGTCCAACAGATTTAAGTTGGAGAGCGATGGAGGGCCGACGCGTTGGCGCCTGCATCTAACTTGACGCAACAGTGGCGTGGACTTTTTTTTACTCTTGCGAATAAATAATATTAAATAATAAAAAATCAGCAAATAATATTCAACGTGTATTAAGAAAATTATTAGTACCACAAGTAATTCAGAATGTAAAAAGATAAATGTAAAGTGATTTATTGCAGAAAAATCATTAATATTAGAATCTTTGTCTTAATTGTTTAAAAAAAATAATAGTACAATAAACATGAAGGTCTCAGTCATCACTTGCAGAATTGCTAGTATCACTGTCAATGTATTCTTCCGCGTCAATAGCTTCCATTTGTACCGATTCCCTGTATTTTGCAAGCGTTGCCTTTAATTCTGCAAGATTAAGATCAGGGGCGGGTGGGGAAGGTTTTACCGGCCCGGGAAACCATTGGAAGCAACCGGCCCAATTTTTTTGAGAAACAGTAAATACCCATTTTTATATTTTGTACATGTAATTTTTGGAGTTTACTCCTTAAAAATCAATTTTCAGTTACAGCTCGCGGGTACGGAAATTTTATGAGTAGTAAAATCAAGCGTTATATTTCGCGTTAACTAAAAGTAACACGTTACGTACATTGAAATTATGTATGTATCTATGGATACGGCATGGAAATAGTGAATAGTGAATAGTGAATAGTGAAATAGTGAAAATAGAGTGGCATAGAGCTGATATTACAGTTGGCGTTGTAAAGTCAGCATTTGCAGTGTTTGTTCGTTCCTAAATTTGTTGAATCTTTTGATTTAATATGGAAAAACCTAATATTAAATATGTACTCCAAATATTGCTTAGTGCCGAAATGTGAATCAACGCCTATTCGAACACCAGGAAAAGTATTTATTTCATTGCCAGTGGGATCGACGTTTAGCAGATTGTCACTTAATTACTGAATTTATAAACAATTTATATTTTGATGTAGTTGGACATTTTCGAACATAAACCATCTGATAAATACACATTTGGGTATAAAACTGACATTCGCGTGTACCCTATTATCAAGTGATTGAAGTTAAAATAATCGTTCGTAAGGAGTAAACTCCAGTCGTGCGTCGGAGCTGACACTAGTTTTTTTATTTATTTTTTAATAAAATACAAATCGAATTTTTAAGGTTTTTAATACAAAACATTTCAAAAAAGTACAACTAAACTTAAAATCTCGAGAATTTAACGACGAACGACCGGGTGAGACTCGAGATGGGGGCGACGAAAGCCGAAAAAACAATAAGCACGCACGCTGTGCGGTGCGGGCGATTACCGATTAGACCAGCCGCGTTCAAGTTCCAAAATAATCGCATTTTCGGCTGGCCGCTTTGCACTGGCCGCCAATTTTTTTATGCCATGTTTTTTTCACATCGGTCGGCCCAGACTGGCCCCGAAGCAATCGGCCCTTCGGGAAATCTCCCAAAATCCCCGTTGGCCCACCCGCCCCTGATTAAGATCATCTTCATCCAACCAACGATTTCCATTTTCACGAATGTCGCGGGAGAATCCGGCTTTCTTAAAACAATTCTGAATTGTCGTTGCTGAGACATCTGTATCCCATGCTCTTGCTATTTCTCTAATAGCACCTAATAAAGTTACTGCTAATGTTCTATGATCCTCCATGGCAGCAATAGTTTGTTTCAGAATCCGTTTCCGGCAAGTCATCTTCAGGTTCTTAATTATACCTTGATCCATTGGTTGTAACTTAGACGTCATATTAGGTGGCAGAAATACGACGCGGATGGACTTCAACTTTTCGTCTATTGTAGGATGAGCCGGGCAGGCAGTTGTCTAGGAAAAGTAAAATTTTTCTCTTTTGGGCCGAAAACCCTTGACGCAGTTCTAGTAATACTGGGACGGGTGGGATGGCTTGCGCACTTCAATGATATAAAGAGCCGAACCATAGGTTTAACCATATTGGAGGGGTTTTTATTTGAGAAGCCAGACTAAATCAAGTCCCTGGAAGGGGGCAGCAGCTCTTTCAGTAATCATAGTGGCAGAGATCGTGAGGGTCGGTATGGCACTGTGATACACACTACTGCGATGTGGAAGGCAACGGGAAACCACCACATTATTTTATCCCTAGTACAGCGTACTTTAATTTATGATGATGGCACCTTCTGGAGTAAAATATTCCGGAGGTAAAATAGTCCCACATTCGGGTCTCCGGGCGGGGACTGCTTCGGGGGGAGTCATCAGAAATGATAAGTGTAACATCTCACGAGTCGGAGCGTGGAATGTTAGAAGCATGGAACAAGTAGGGAAGTTAGAGAATTTGAAAATTGAGATGGATAGGTTAGCATTAGACGTAGTAGGTATCAGTGAAGTGCGATGGCCAGAAGCTGGAGACTTCTGGAGCGGAGATTTTAGAGTAATACACACAGGATCTGTAGGAGGAAATTCGGGAGTAGGAATTGTTATGCGGAAAAAAGTAGGACAGAGTGTAGAAAATTTCTTACAGCAAAGTGACAGGTTAGGTTAGATTCGAAACCTGTAAAAACAGTAATAATACAGGTATATATGCCCACTTCTAACTACAGTGATGAGGCCGTAGAGGCAGTTTATAGTGATATTGAATATGTGCTAGATTTTGTGAGAGGGCACGAAAATTTAATAGATTTCAATGCAGTCGTAGGCACAGGGCGAGAGGGCGGAATAGTTGGCCCCTTTGGATTAGGCAATAGGAACGATAGGGGAGTTAGACTGATAGAGTTCTGCGATAAACATAACTTAACGGTCGCGAACACTCTATTTCACCATCATGTTAGGAGATGCTATACGTGGAAGATGCCAGGAGACTTAGGGAGATATCAAATAGATTACATTCTCGTTAGGCAAAGATTTAGAAATCAAGTTAGGGATTGTAGAAGTTATCCAGGAGCAGATATAGATAGTGATCATAACATAGTCGTTATGAAAGCCAATCTTAAATTTAAGATTTTTAAAAAAAGAAGCGGAAGAAGGTATCTTGACCCAGAGAAACTAAAAGATGATGATATGCGCAATAAGTTCGAGAAAAAGACAAACGAAGTACTAAAGGGTGCGGGTGGAAATATTGTTAGGGACATAGAGGCAGAATGGAATTACATTAAATATAGTTTAGTTTCCTCAGCTAGGGATATTTTGGGTCATAAACAGAATGAAAGTAGGAAACCCTGGATAACAAAACATATTGTGAGTCTAATAGCGGAAAGGCGAAAATATAAAAATAGGTTAGATGAAATAGGGAAACAAAGATATAAGGCGATCAAGTGGGAAATTATTCGGAAATGTAGGAAAGCGAAAGAGCAATGGATCGATAATAAATGCAAAGAAGTGGAAGATAAGTTCGAAGTAGGAAAGACTGATGAAGCATATAAAATAATTAGGAGAAATTTTAGAGAAATTGGATCTAGTACCAAAAACATTAGAAATGAGGCAGGAGATATCCTAATCGGAAGCGGGGAGAAGGCAGATAGGTGGAAAGAATATTTAAGAAACTTATATGCGGGACAGGAAGTGGAAGATATATTAGAAAGCGAAAGCAGTGTAGAGGGGGATAACCTAGGGAGTCCTATAATGAGAGAAGAGTTTGAGATAGCACTAAAAAGTTTAAGGAATAATAATAGATGGTTTGCAGGCAGAAATCTTAAAGAGGTCAAGAGGTAATAGATCATTTATTTAAATTAGTTAGTCGCATATACCTGACAGGCGAGATTCCAGAAGATTACAAACAGAACATCATAGTAGCTTTGCCAAAAAGAAAAGGCGCGGATAGATGCGAAAATTTTAGAACTATCAGTTTAACTTCCCATGCGTCAAAAATTTTAACTAGAATTGTGCAAAGAAGGATGGAGAAAAAGGCGGAAGAAATATTAGGAGAAGATCAGTTCGGATTTAGACGAAATAGAGGAACGCGCGAGGCCATTCTAGCTTTACGAGTAATTATAAAAAAACCGATAGAAAAGAGAAAGAGCGTCTATATAGGATTTGTAGATTTAGAAAAAGCCTTCGACAACGTAAAATGGGGGAAGATGTTCGAAGTGCTGAGAAATGTAGGGATGAAATACAGGGACAGAAGAATAATACATAATCTCTACAAAGAGCAAAAGGCAGTTATAGAATGTGAGCAGGAACGAAGGGAAGTAGATATCCGGAAGGGAGTGAGACAGGGATGTGCATTGTCACCTCTAGTTTTCAACTTATATATCGAAGATGCGATTAATATTGTTAAGGAAAGAACAGCCTCAGGGATCAATGTACAGGGCCAAATTATTAACATGCTCAGATTTGCGGATGATATAGCAGTGTTAGCATCTAGCAAAGAAGAATTAGGAGGGGCTTTGAATGAAATGGAAGCAGTTTTGACACAGGGCTTCGGCATGAAAATCAATAAAAAGAAAACTAAAATTTTGGTATGTAGGGGGTGTGAAAATAGAACTAAAATGGAAATACAAATTGGAAATGAGAAGATAGAGGAGGTCGCGGATTTCTGCTACTTAGGAAGTAAAATAACTCAAGACGGTAGGAGCACTAAAGATATAAAACAAAGAATGGCGCAGGGCCGAGTTGCGTTTAACAAAAAGAAACAACTGTTATGCTCGAGAACGGTTAATATAGAGACTAGGAAGAGACTCTTAACGTCGTATGTATGGAGTACGGCATTATACGGGTGCGAAACTTGGACAATAGGAGAAGCGGATAGAAAAAGAGTAGAAGCGTTTGAAATGTGGTGCTACAGACGCATGATGAAGATACCGTGGATAGATAAGGTTAGCAATAGGGAAGTATTAGAAAGAGTTGAGGAAAAGCGAAAGGTATGGAAAACAATAAAGAGTAGGAGAGATAGGATGGTAGGACACCTTCTAAGACACGAAGGAATAGTTCGTGACATACTAGAGTCAGAGATAGGAATAAAAAGAGGTAGGGGTAGGCCAAGATTAGACTACTGCTCTCAAATAGTTAGGGATGTAGGATGTTCTACTTTTAGGGAAATGCGTAGGTTAGCTCAGGATAGAAAAGAATGGAGGTACGCGTCCAACCAGTCTTCGGACTGAGAACCTTATGATGATGGGCCGAAAACTTTCTGTCAAGAGACAATAACCATTTCTCGTACAGGTCACTGGTCATCCACGCCTTCTCGTTATTCTGATAAGTGACTGGCAAAGACTTGATGCCCTTAAAACATCTAGGGTTCTTTGATTTCCCAATCACCAAAAGTTGCAGTTTTTGCATCCTGTTCATATTTGCACCAACCGTAACAGTAATTCGTTCTTTACTTTGCTTCCCCTATAACACTTCTCATTTTTAAAAGTCAAGGTTTTGTCCGGTAAACATTTAAAGAACAGACCCGTTTCGTCGGCGTTGAAAATATCCTTAGATTCATATTGGGAGAGTAATTCAGGGAGCACATTTTCTTTCCATTTTTCACACTCTTTTTCATTTACGTCTGCACTTTCACCGCAAACCACTTTTAGCACAATCGTGTGACGAACTTATTTGTCCAGCCATTCTTATACTCCCGTAAATCAGTCGTTAAGGAACTATTTTCCTTGTACGCTTCTTTCCTGGTGTTCTAAAGATCGCTTTGCCGTTATTTTCCGACACGCTAGTGTTGCCTTCACTATTCTCTCTACAGATCTAATAAGACACACCCGCTGCAACAGACGTCTTCATTTTCACACTTTCCAATGTTTCAGTTTCACTTTTCTCACTTTTAAAATAACAAAACACTCTGCACGCTATTTCCTGTGTTTGACTACTTAAAGCACCTTTCTGTTCATAACCCGCCACCTTACCTTCTCAAAAGCTCCCCGGTAGCTGAAAATTTTACCTGTGCTACCGGTACTGCAAGACATTTTAATACATCCGTGAAGTATGATAGTGCGCAACCCCGGCGTTCGCCAACTTAAATCTGTTGGACTGTAAAGTCCGTGAAACCAGATAAAAATTTTACTTACCTATTAATTCCTCACTCGCCCTACTATCAGTTTCTAAATTATCAGTACCTTCAGCCGCCTCAACGCTACTACTTTCTTGCACTGAATCCTCGGTCAGGCGCAACGCAATCTCCAGATCGCGCAACACCTCCGTTTCTTTGGGTTCTATAAGAGAAAAACGATGTTGCATTGCGGTGAGGTGCGCGAAAGTCAAATTCAAATGCGCGTGCAGTCCCAACATTACGACTTCTTTAAAATGTGACGCATATAAATGTGCTACCACGTGGAACAATAATCGGACTATCTTTCTTACTATTGACTCGAACGACGAAGGAAATTCATTAGCTGAAACAATATGGGTTAGTATTAACCGACCGAAAACTTTATGATGATGATGAGCCGGGGGGTAAACCACCAGGGATGTATGGTGTACAAAATAGGGGATGTACTGGGATGTACGAGGAAGTATTGAGATGTGGGGGGATATATTGGGATGTACGGGGATGTATTGGGATGTACGGGGATGTATGCGAGGATGTACGGGGATGTATGGATTGTAAACATGTAAAAATGCCCGGGAATTACCTGATGCACCGATGTGCGCATGAGTGAAGCATTGTATCATCTGCATGTCGGGTCACGCGTGCTATTCGCGTAAGCCTGTCTTTCATCTTCGGCGCATTGTTATGCTAATTTCGGTTAATATTTCCTACCAAATGGAAGGAGGCTAGAGTCTGCCCAGTACTTAAGTCGGGAAAGACAAATGAGATACAAAACTATAGAGCAGTGTCAATACTTTGCACTCCAGCAAAGGTTTTTGAACAGATAATGTTTGTTAATATTTTTAGAGATATTAAAGGATCAATATCAGTAAATCAGCATGGTTTTATGCCGATGAGATCAACGGTCACAAATCTGGCACTGATTACGCAGTACGTGGCTGAGCAGATGGACACTGGACATCAAGTAGATGTTGTATATACAGATCTAAAAAAGGCGTTTGATAGAATTTGTCATAAAAGATTAAGTATAAAGTTGCGATGCTATGGTTTGTCAAGTGGATTAGCGTCGCTATTAGACAGTTATTTGAGTGATAGGAGGCAGTATGTGGTCATTAATAATTTCAGATCGGTGGAATATAGTTGCAGTTTGGGGGTACCCCAGGGGAGTAATTTGGGGCCTCTGTTATTTCTGATGTTTTTCAATGACATTGGGGGGGTTGTGAGGCACTCAGAGTGTCTGATGTATGCTGATGACCTCAAAATTTATAAGTCAATTAGATCTGGGAATGATGCATTATTACTGCAAGAGGATTTGAATCGCATAAGTGAGCTGTGTGATATCAATGGTCTGTGTTTTAATGAATCGAAGTGTGGAGTAGTGAGATTCACAAAAAAATTAAGCAAAATAGCTTATGACTACAAAATTAATGATGTGGCCATTGAATTTAAAAACACGACTAAGGATCTGGGGGTGTTGTTTGATTCCAAGCTGTCGTTCAACGAACACGTGAAGGCAGTGATTTCAGGCTCGTCCAGGATGCTTGGTTTCATGATACGCCATACAGTGGGTTTTAAGAGTGTTGAGCCGCTAGACATCCTTTACAGGAGTTACCTGAGAGCCAGATTAGAGTATGCTGTTCTGATCTGGTCACCGATGTATCAGTTGTATAAGTATAATTTAGAGACAGTGCAGAGCAGATACCTGAAGTGTAAGTATTATAGGGAGACTGCTTCTTATCTACTTCACGAACGAAAATTTTTGCAAAATTATTATGATGTAACACCTTTAGAAATAAGGCGGGATGTTGTTTGCTTGCAACACTTGTATGGCTTACTTAACAACTTAATAGATAGTCCTGAATTCTTGAAACTTATTCCGATCAAAGTACCGGCAACGAGTAGTATGCGACGAAAGGATATTTTTTACAACATTTCATCCAGGACTAACACGGTAAAGAACTCTCCTTTGTACCGAATGTTGTCACTGTACAATAGCATATGCACAGATGATGAGATTAATATTTTTAACATGAGTAGAGGTCAATTAACCGAGCTTACTGAAAAAATTCTTAAGGGTAGAGCCTAGAATCTAGAAGTAAAATGTAATTATGTATATGTATACAATATTATTTGTGTTTCATGTGTTGTACTGGTGCATTAGTATGTTTGTTCAGTAATTGGGGTGTACCTGTTGAACAATAAAGTCTATTATGAATTATGAATTAATTGCTACAGCCAGGGCTACAGCAGTCAATTCAACAGTTTGCACGTCTTTTGAGACATTTGTAGCATAAGGTACGATTTTTTTGCGTTTAAATATGTCGGCAATTCTTACTAATAATTACGGAATGTATCTAATGCGTTTAACCTTTCAAAAAACCTAAAAAAGGTTATAATTGTCGTTTTTCTTCAAAAAATAGTTTTTTCCGGTTTATTTTTGATTTTAAAATTCCACAGTTTTGCGGTAACCTACCGAACATGCATGCAAATGGAACTTCCAAGCCCTTTGTTAAAAGTGCTTTTCAAATTTGAATAAATTCAAATACATAACTTAAAATGTGTGGGGTAAAAGAGCGGCATACGAAAGCAAATATTGTTAATTATTAGAAGGCCAAATATTCGAGAAAAGTTTCGATTTCAATTCAAACTGGGGATAAAACAGATTGTCAGTTATTGAGCAACTGTTCTACAGTTGGCAAGTCACCTGAACCTGAAGGAGCAGAAAAACCCACTGATTTAACCTCTGAAAATTCCATCATACATACACCTCCCTATTTAAGTATCTACTTTATTACAATCCATCTAGGTTCATCGGATTTCTCCTCTTTTTAAAGATGTCCACTGGCATTTTTTAAGTCCGTTGTGAGATACGGGGATGTACAAAGTTGTATAGGGATGTACGGGGATGTACGAGGATGTATTGGGATGTATACGGGGATATATTTGGTATAGAAGGATGTATGGTGTACATAAAATAGGTGGTGGTTTCCCTTCGTAATGAGCTAATTATAAGTAAAAATTGTCCCCCTAAATATCGAGAACACTCACCATATTTTGTAGGAAAAATATTTTCATCACTAATAGTCTTCTGTGTAAAGGTCATAACATAATCTATATATTGGGGTGCTGCCACTCTGGTTTTCTTCCCCTTCTCATCAAACCACAAATAGGTTCTGAAAAACATCGCAAATAACAATTTTCCAACATATCATAAAGGAAAAATACCTCTGACCAGGGCCGATCATATCCGGACACCCCGAAGTTGTACAAAATTCACTAACAGTTCCGTAAACTAAGTTTACATGGTCAAATAGGGCCATAGCTAAAAAAATAATCGCAAAAACCTCCAACATTACCTCGTAACTTTAAATAGACACTTACTATGTGAAGCTAACCATTCATTATAGTCTAAACCCGCAGGTAGATCAACTAAAAGTCTCATATCCATCTCGGGTAACTTCCGTTCGAGAACAGTCGATTCTAAATATAATTTCGAGTCTCCCGATGAAGCTGATTCTCCGCCTTCACGTTCTTTGCGTCTGGCTTTTCTGCAAATAAATTTTGATATGAAAAACATGCAAAAAAGTTCTTTCGTAACGTTCGATTAAAAACCTGCAAAAACAAGTTATTGTCTGCTCGACATCCAGCGGAAGAGAACTTGAATTCTGTAATTTGATTTTATTAACAGTTTTAGCCAACCACATTGTTGTGGACGCACTAACGCTAATAAAAATTAATCTCGTTATGTGCTAATAAAACGTCCAGCTTATTGGATTTAACTTTAGCGCTCTCTAAAACTGTTACTGTAAACTGTGCTGATCACAAGTTCCCAATCCAATACCCAAGGCTGTCAACACTTACCCCATAAACCAATCCACGGTATCGCGGAGATATTCAGGTAATCGCTCCAGTTTGATGTTTTAAATACAACAAATAAAACAAATACTGTTGACAAAATCAACACTTGGAATTATTTCACAACCAGTAATCACGAATCAAATTCCACTCAGCTGATCTTCCTCAAATCATTCTGCAGTCTGCACCAAAGTAATAAATAAAACTCTGTCAGAACTAAAGATACATGGGGCAACTCGGAAAAATAAATAATATATTTTTCCCCAATTGGCTGTTTCTTAAAAACCGTCTTGTCTTTTAATTGTTCTATAAAAATGAAGTCATCATTAAACACTGCAAATATTTATCTTCCTAAAGTTAGTCATGACCACCACAAGAAACAACATATTAATCAAAAGCATGAGCATGCTGCAGTGAAATACGGTATGGTTCCATTTTGTAGAGTGCACCTCGCTACAGCTTGCTAGAATGAAACAGAAACATCACTCGCCACAACTTTTATCTTTGTGCCTCTATAGCACAACTTTTATATGTTTGAATTTATTATAAATGTACGTGTATTATTAGTATATCATAAAGTATTTCCAGTTAATAATTTGAACAATTATTCAAAATTTTTCAAGCGAATTATGCACAGGAAAAGTCACTAATCACAACCGCCATTTTTTATTACAAATAAAAGTATTCCTACAGTGCAAGCTGCAAAGTCAGAAGCGCTCGCCAAAAATGAACTTTATATGTCTGATAACGCATTAATTTATATCCCAACTAGGTTTTGCTAATGCAATGTTTTAGCGTGCTATTATTCCCTTGTTTTCGTTAGTAATTGCAGATTTTCTTTAAACAAATACCTTTCGTGACGGGCTACCAGACACAACACATGGAATGCAAAATACAACAAGCTTTAGAAGATAAAGAAAAAGGATCCACTTGAATTCGAACAAAAACTCTCCTCGCGTCTTGAAAGTGCTCACGCCTTTCGGTACTGCGCCAAGTTGTTGTTTAACAGTCTATTAAAGCGCGTGGTAGAGGAAGTAGCCAGCTTGGCAAAACTTCGTTGGGATATAAATAAACGCTGGGCTAACTCGTTCAGCCTGTTTTAGCAGTAGAAACTCGCATTTGGAATGTATTCAACAAACATATTGATGTTCAGAGAACATTGATTTTGAATGACGGACGCTACATAGATGACGGATGGACTAGTCTGTTCTCTTCGTTGATAATACCTCCTTTCTTTGTGTTATGCTCATTCACATTATTCTTTCATTTAAATCTCCAAATGCTTATCAAAAACTATCGTATTTCCATTAAATATTAGTTTTATGTGCAGTCATTCAACCGTTTTAATTCCTATGGAAATAAAATAATCCTGTATGACTTGAATTATGGGAACATATGATTACTCTACGTTGGTAGCCCTGACCCTGTTTTGCTTTATTTTCATCCAATTTCCCAATGTCAATTAACTGTCATTTGTCAAATGCGTGATCGTGTTGTGTACAAAAAAATTGATTTTGTGAATTTATTTATGGCTTAGAATTCTAATGGGCAAGTATATTGATATCCTTATCAAAAGTAGTAAATACTATCGCTTGCGTCATTAAAGTCTCTACTAACAACACAACAGCACATAAATTTCATTCACTATTTTTATTTCACATTTGCTTTGCAGAGGATTTAGAAATTCTGGATTTGTCGGATAAAAAATTGAAAAAACTGAATAAACCGTCTCCCCAAGAAACGCAAATAAGCACTTTAATACTTGACGATAATGAATTGCAACGTTTGGACAATGTCGACTCTTTCACGAGGGTTCAGAAGGTTTGTTTCTTATCCGACAAATCAGAATCCGTTCATTTGTTGTGTTTCAGCTGTCAGCTGTACGCAACCAGCTTTTACGTATGTATGGGGTATGCCGACTGCAGTCGCTACGCACTCTAAACTTGGCTCATAACGGTATTCTCACAATCGAGGGTTTAAAGGAGCTTGTGCACTTAAAACACCTCTGCCTCGCTGGGAATAACATTAAGGTATTGTTACTAGAAACAATTAACATAATGTTCGCGTGTAATGAAAGAAATGATTGCAGACTATCGAACATTTAAACACGAATATCAATTTGGAACATTTGGACTTGTCGGAGAATTGTATAACTAATATTACAGATTTGTCTTTCTTAAAAAATCTACAGGTAATTTTACGTTATTTGTCGCTTAATTGTTTACTTGATGCGGGGCATTTTTAGGAGCTTCTATTGCATAATAATAAATTAAATCATCTTCACCAGTGTGATCGTTTTCTGCCATGCAGTTTAGTGACACTAACTTTAGCTAATAATAATATTAACGACTTGAATGAAATCTCGCAGCTTGTACATCTTACAGCTCTGAATAGCATCTCTCTTGTTAACAATCCATGTGTGTCCTTTTCTGGGAATTCGGTGTATCCTTTTGTTGCAACTGCGAATATTTTTGCTTTCTTCCAGTGTTTGTGTTTTATTAATACTTCCTTAACAGTACTAGTGGCTTTGATTACCGTCCATTTGTTATTAACTGGTGTATGAGTGTAAGAGTCATAGATGGTTATGTTGTTGATGCCATAGAAAGGTGGGAAAAAGTCTATCCTATAAGGGGATCCTTTTTATTAAATAATTTTTAGTTTACGGGCAGAGTGGTTGTATTCTCAAGGTCGTGGCCGGCACTTTCGTGTTGGCGATCAACAGGAGTTGGTGCAGTACTTGGCAACAGTTTGTCCATTAACGGGTGAAGCTCTTGAAACTGAAGAAAATAGAAAGTTGAGGTTGATTTTGAGTAAAGCCCAACATCATCAGCAGCAATTGAGGGATCAGCAATCAAACGGCATGTTCTGTATGAAGTTTTTTTGGAAAAGTATTATTTCAGATATGTTTTTTAGGGGAGACACCAGTTCCTTCACCCTTAAGTAGAAAAAAATTTCATAGTGCTAGGAATTCACCCAGGACTACTGGTAAGCACATGGGAAATTGTTAAAGTGAATTATCGATTTTCTGATTAATTTACAGTATCAAGATTAGGTGGTAAAAAATCTCCTGATCGAATGTCTTCAAGTTGTTATGGACCGTCAAGTGTATCAGACGGTTCTCCCATAATGACCCAAAGTTTGGATCCCAATATGTTTAGTCAAAGTATAAGTTCAAAAATTAGTTCAAATTCTTCAAGAAATGTGTCTAATGGAGACATAATCGAGAGATGTTTGGAAGGTGATTTTGTGTATATCGACAATTTCCGACATTCATAAAACTAATTTTTTTTTTAGATGTAGAACCAATAAATAGTCCATTGCAAGCATTGTCTAAGTTAGTACCAGTGCCTGAATCGCTGATGAGTCCAGATTACCGGCCTTCTCTATTTGCGGGTCGTGTTAACACCCCTTCGACCATACCGACACCCGTTGGTAATAAAGCTATACCAAAAGTGACGCAATCGAACAGATCTCCGAAAACAAACCGTGCCGTTTCTCAGAAACCGAAAAGCAAATTACAAATGGACTCGAAAAAATCTAACAGTCCCACGCCCCCTAGACAAAGAAAACAATATGAAAGGTATTCTCTGCCCGATTTCTCTATCTTTGTGACAATAACTTTGTTTATTTAGCAAAGAATCTCACCAGAAAGTTCCATATGCTTCAATCCTTCGTAAATCGAATAGCAGCGAAGATGAATCTGAAATTTGCGATTCGAAGTTGCAAACGATTCAAATGAAAGTTGAGAAATGCAGATTGCAGAAGGATATGGAAAGTGAATATGGCGGCGACAAGGAGAGGATGGAAAAGGCTGCTGTTTGTATTCAGAAACTTTGGAGAGGTTATTCCGTTAGAAATCGGGACAAAAAAGTTCAGGATATTTTCAGAACTCTTCAGGCACAGAGAGCGGATCAGTATATTCAGTATGTAATATTGATGGGCGAGGGGAAATCACTGGGGTATTTTAGTGTACAAGGCAAGGAATTTCAGGGGAATTTCAGGGTATTTCGAATGTCGGGGTATTTTGGGGAATTTCGAGGTATTTCTGGGAATTTTTCTTGAAAGGGGAATTTCAGTGTACAAATTTTTTTAGTGCGTTCCCCCCGGGGTATTTTAGTGTACAAGGCAAGGAATTTCAGGGGAATTTTGGGGTATTTTGGGTATTTCGAGGAATTTTTCTTGAAAGGGGAATTTCAGTGTACAAAGTTTTTGAGTGAGTTCCCTCTGGGGGAAATCGCTGGGGTATTTTAGTGTACAAGGCAAGGAATTTCAGGGGAATTTCGGGATACATATTTCGAATGTCGGGGTATTTCAGGGATTTTTCTTGAAAGGGAAATTTCAGTGTACAAATTTTTTTAGTAAGTTCCCCCTGAGGGAAATCATTGGGGAATTTTAGTGTACAATGCAAGGAATTCTAGGGGAATTTCGGGATATTTTGGGGTATTTCGAGAAATTTTTCTTGAAAGGGGAATTTCAGTGTATAAATGCTTTCAGTGAGTCTCCCCCTGGAGGAAATCACTGGGGTATTTTAGTGTTCAAGGCAAGGAATTTCAGGGTATTTCGAATGTCGGGGTATTTCTGGGAAATTTTATTGAAAATGGAATTTCAGTGTACAAATTTTTTCAGTGCGTTCCCCCCGGGGTATTTTAGTGTACAGCGCAAGGAATTTCAGGGGAATTTCGGGGTATTTTAGGTATTTCAAGGAATTTTTCTTGAAATGGGAATTTCAGTGTACAAAGTTTTTGAGTGAGTGCCCTCTGGGGGAAATCACTGGGGTATTTTAGTGTATAAGGCAAGGAATTTCAGAGGAATTTCGGGGTACATATTTCGAATGTCGGGGTATTTCAGGGATTTTTCATGAAAGGGAAATTTTAGTGTACAAATTTTTTTAGTGAGTTCCCCCCTGAGGGAAATCATTGGGGAATTTTAGTGTACAATGCAAGGAATTTCAGAGGAATTTCGGGTTATTTTGGGGTATTTCGGGAAATTTTTCTTGAAAAGGGAATTTCAGTGTATAAATGTTTTCAGTCTCCCCCTGGGGGAAATCACTGGGGTATTTTAGTGTACAAGGCAAGGAATTTCAGGGTATTTCGAATGTCGGGGTATTTCTGGGAAATTTTATTGAAAATGGAATTTCAGTGTACAAATTTTTTCAGTGAGTTCGCCCTGAGGGAAATTTGAGTTCCCACTGGGGAAGTCACTGGGGTATTTTAGTGTACAAGGCAAGGAATTTCAGGGGAATTTCGGGGTATTTCGAATGCCGGGGTATTTTGGGGAATTTCGAGGTATTTCGGGGAATTTTTCTTGAAAGGGGAACTTCATTGTACAAATTTGTTTAGTGAGTTCCGCCCTGGGGGAAAGCATTGGGGTATTCTAGTGTACAATTCAAGGAATTTCAGGGGAATTTTGGGATATTTTGGGGTATTTCTGGGAATTTTTCTTGAAAGGGGAATTTCAGTGTAAATTTTTTCAGTGAGTCTCCCCCTGGGGGAAATCACTGGGGTGTTTTAGCGTACAAGGCAAGAAATTTCAGGGGAATTTCGGGGTATTTTGGGTATTTCGAGGAATTTTTCTTGAAAGGGAAATTTCAGTGTACAAAGTTTTTGAGTGAGTTCCCTCTGGGGGAAATCACTAGGGTATTTTAGTGTACAAGGCAAGGAATTTCAGGGGAATTTCGGGGTACATATTTCGAATGTCGGGGTATTTCAGGAATTTTTTTGAAAGGGAAATTTCAGTGTACAAATTTTTTTAGTGAGTTCCCCCTGAGGGAAATCATTGGGGAATTTTAGTGTACAATGCAAGGAATTTCAGAGGAATTTCGGGTTATTTTGGGGTATTTCGGGAAATTTTTCTTGAAAGGGGAATTTCAGTGTATAAATGTTTTCAGTCTCCCCCTGGGGGAAATCACTGGGGTATTTTAGTGTACAAGGCAAGGAATTTCAGGGTATTTCGAATGTCGGGGTATTTCTGGGAAATTTTATTGAAAATGGAATTTCAGTGTACAAATTTTTTCAGTGAGTTCGCCCTGAGGGAAATTTGAGTTCCCACTGGGGAAGTCACTGGGGTATTTTAGTGTACAAGGCAAGGAATTTCAGGGGAATTTCGGGGTATTTAGAATGTCGGGGTATTTTTGGGAATTTCGAGGTATTTCGGGGAATTTTTCTTGAAAGGGGAACTTCAGTGTACAAATTTGTTTTGTGAGTTCCACCCTGGGGTAATCATTGGGGTATTCTAGTGTACAATTCAAGGAATTTCAGGGGAATTTTGGGATATTTTGGGGTATTTCTGGTAATTTTTCTTGAAGGGGGAATTTCAGTGTATAAATTTTTTCAGTGAGTCTCCCCCTGGGGGAAATCACTGGGGTATTTTAGCGTACAAGGCAAGGAATTTCAGGGGAATTTTGGGGTATTTTGGGTATTTCGAGGAATTTTTCTTGAAAGGGGAATTTCAGTGTACAAAGTTTTTGAGTGAGTTCCCTCTGGGAGAAATCACTGGGGTATTTTAGTGTACAAGGCAAGGAATTTCAGGGGAATTTCGGGGTACATATTTAGAATGTCGGGGTATTTCAGGGATTTTTCTTGAAAGGGAAATTTCAGTGTATAAATTTTTTCAGTGAGTCTCCCCCTGGGGGAAATCACTGGGGTATTTTAGCGTACAAGGCAAGGAATTTCAGGGGAATTTTGGGTATTTTGGGTATTTCGAGGAATTTTTCTTGAAAGGGGAATTTCAGTGTACAAAGTTTTTGAGTGAGTTCCCTCTGGGGGAAATCACTGGGGTATTTTAGTGTACAAGGCAAGGAATTTCAGGGTAACTTCGGGGTACATATTTAGAATGTCGGGGTATTTCAGGGATTTTTCTTGAAAGTGAAATTTCAGTGTACAAATTTTTTTAGTGAGTTCCCCCTGAGGGAAATCATTGGGGAATTTTAGTGTACAATGCAAGGAATTTCAGGGGAATTTCGGGATATTTTGAGGCATTTCGGGAAATTTTTCTTGAAAGGGGAACTTCAGTGTACAAATTTGTTTAGTGAGTCTCCCCCTGGGGGAAATCACTGGGGTATTCTAGTGTACAAGGCAAGGAATTTCAGGGTATTTCTGGGAATTTTTCTTGAAATGGGAATTTCAGTGTACAAAATTTTTTCAGTGAGTTCCCCCTGCTGGTGAGTTTCATAGTAAGGCATGTAATGTCGAAATTTTTTCACAGAAAATTGGCGACAGATATGGAATCTACAAAGGCAGCCTTGGAGAGCGAAAGAAAAATACAGATGCTGCAGATGCAGGCTATCAATGCACTGTGGAAGAAAGTTTCCACATTACAAGTAGACGGCGGTGGACTCAACAATCCGTTTTCTTTGGCGTCTGGCGATAATGCTGAAATTGTCAAGGATCTTGCCCAGACATGTAGTCTCTTACAGTCGCAAGTAAGTTTTGATCTACATGTAGAGGCAGTTGTATCGATATAACGATATTTAAAAAAATATCGATACAGTCAATATATTGATATATCGAATATTCAATATATCAATACATCGATATATAAATATATCGATATTTCTATGTTTCCAACATTTCGACGATATCAATATGTTGAACATATCAATTCAATTTAGGTATCCATATATTTGATACAGTACTTAATATATCAAGAACACTACCTATTATTGGGAGCTTTCTTGTGTGAAATTGTGAAATTTGAATAACTATTGACTGCCAGATGATAAATGACTCATTACTCTTACATTTATAATTTACAGACGCTAAAAAACCCACATTTACAATTATTGATATATCGGAATATCGAGTATCGACATATCAAAGTATCGATATATCAAATTATCGATATATCGATACATATTCATCAAATTATCAATATATAGTAAAAGACATATCGTTATTCAATATAGGTATCGATACATCGATATATGTATGTTTGTATATCGCAATATCGATATATCAAAATATCGGTATATCGATATATCAATACATCAAATTATCGATATATAAAATTATCGATATGTATTGAAAGACATCGTCATTCGATATATTGATATTTTTATCGATCTATAAAAATATTTTAGTGCCCCTCAGAATTTTCTTTTTGTTGATATAACTGGGCGCGAATTAAATATTTTTGTCAATTTCAGATACAACAGTTGCAAGGTTCTATGCAAGATATCATTAAGTTTATGACGATTTTTAGTCAGACTACGCCAGTCATGCGACATTTTAACGAAAATGGCATTGCGACACAAACAGAAATTAGTGCCGTACATACACCCCAAGTAAGTTAAATAAAAATGGACTATTATTACTAAAGTCAATCGCTCTTATTTTGCAAAGGTTGTTTGAGGATCGAAACAATTTAATTTTGGCATTTTGTTTGTCACTGCGACACTTTGCCTATGATATGTTATGGGTCAGTTTACGGTCGAGTGTTTCAGGGCGATGGGGCGAAGGTCTTTCCATTCCAGAAACAAACGAGACCGTCATCTCTGCCTTTGCCCGTAAATCAGCGAAATAAAAAGGATGAAAAGCAGCAGGCAACCTCGACTCAAGAGTTGAGACAATTTGCTGGATCGTTGGTCGACGGCGTAATCAAAACGGTTTCCGAAACCAAAGCCGATTGTTTTGGGCTAGACACAACTGAAATAACTATAACAGATACAGACAAAGGGTCTAACTTGAGCATAACGAATGAAGCGGTAGATGTGTAGAGTAAGAATTTTTAGCTTAGATTTTTTCTATCTGTGTTATTAGGTTATTTTTTATGTTAAGCTTATTGTTTAAGATTGGTCATATTAAGAGGTTGTCAGTAGAGGCGAGCGATATTTAAAAAATATCGATGTAAGTGATATATTTCGTATACCTATCTGATATATTGAATTTATCGATATATAAAATATATCTATATTTTGAGTATATCGAATATATCGATATATTTGATAGAATTTCATATAAACTTGATTTGCAGAGTTGCCGCTTTACCAATGTTGTCCGCAGGTTACGAAATTAAACCTGATATGAATATCAAATTATTGATATATTGAATTATCGATATATTTTATAAGACATATCATTATTCAATATATCGATCTTTTTATTCGGGGTAATCTGTCCCGTCATCAAACCACTAATGTGACCAGTTTAAGTGTATGTTGTGTTGATATTCCATTTTTTACGGTTTTTTTATTATACAGTATTATTATCCGTTGTAACTGACATTAAGAAATGCTGTAGCAACTAGGGTGGGACAAGACGAGCTTTGGTTAGAAGAATATCGAAAAGTTTGCTGAATACACATCGCTCCTAAAAAGCAATTTTGCTCACACTGTACAGATCTCAAATTTGGGGCAATTATCGGCAATTATTTTTGAGTCTCCATTCGATACGAATACTTGCTAAGGGTTGTTTTGGTTATTGGTTCTAGGTTTTTTTGCATAACTATAATATACCGCTGCACTAAAATGATACCATACGAGTTCCCAAAGAAGAGAGGAAAAACGCAAAGGCGTTACGAATTATGATATGTGCGCAATTTCCGGTTATTTCTTAATTATATAATTAAGAAATGAAATTTCGGTAGAATTATGTATCATTTCGATAGATAACATATAAAATCGGTAGATCTACCGAAATTTCGGTAGGGTTGGCAACACTGTTCGAATAGCAGTGTTGACTTTTGACATTATTTATTTTAGGTTATGTTGTACTGCCGCGTTATTTGACTATAGATCATTTTAGAATGTCGTCACTGGAGGGCAAACATTATTTGTTTGTTTAAAGCTTATAGGGGACATTAGTGCTTTCGTCATACGTCAGATTTTCATTCCAAACAAAACAAAAACACGTGCCATTTGACGTTTATCGATATTATTTACAACGTCTTAAACTAGTTTTTGCAATATAATTATAGACGTTTTGCAGTGAAAACGGTTTATTTTCAATTTGTGTGTTGGGCTTACGTGTAAAAACTTGAAAACAACTATAATTATTATATTTCAGAGGTTAGGTTAAAACGTCAGAAAGCACGTGGCTTTGTTTTGTTTAGAATGAAAATCTGACGTTTGTGACGCGCCACCTACCTCCCCCATTTAGGGTTGCCAGATTTTTAATTCCGAAAAGCGTGACATAAATTTAGATAGTAAGATAACACTAGTTGCAAAAGAGGCGCCGCAGGCGAAAATTTTGTACTTTTCAAGGTTAAATGCCCTAAAATGAAAAGCTGGAAATTCGAGTTTGCAAAAACAGTTTTTTCAAAAACTTGGTGTCGCGCCAAGGTGCCAAGGAAGTTTTCTTTTTTTTGTGTAATATCATTGAATATGTAGATAATAGATATGTTATCTACATATTCAATGGTAATATACTGCGGTACGGTGACAGTAGCAGAGTTTCGCGTTTATTTATATCCCAACTAGGTTTTGCCAAGTAGGTCACTTCCACTTTCACGTGCTTTCATAGACTGTTAAACTTCATGCCATGCAAGCAACCGGCTTGGCGCAGTATCGAAAGGCGCGAGCACTTTGAAGACGCGCGGGGAGTTTTTGTTCGAAACCAAGCGGATCCTTTTTCTTTTTTCTTCTAAAGCTTGTTGTAAATTACAGAATTCTACATTCCATGTGTTGTGTCTGGTGGCCTGTCACGAAAGTATTTGTTTAAGGAAAATCCGCAGTTACTAATGAAAACAAGGGAATAATAGCACGCTAAAACATTGCATTGGCAAAACCTAGTTGGGATATAAATAAACGCCTAAGTTTCCCCACTTCAGCAGCCAGGCGTATGCGCAATGCGCATGTCTGCGAATCGCTTGTTCTGTAATTGGCGTACCTACCTACTGCGTGTTAACAGGTAGACAAACTAAACGGCAACCAACAGACTTAAGACATAGCAAATGGCATAGCAGGAGGTGGAGAGGTGAACAACCAAAATGCGTGACACGCTTACACGGTAGGCGTGAATCGTGACTTTATGTGCCAAAGCGTGGCAGTCACGCCTAATGCGTGACGTCTGGCAACCCTACCCCCATTGGAGGGAAGAAGAGGAGGAATAACAAAGCAGATATTTGTGTTACCATTTGGCGCCTAAAAGGGGCTGAGAATTTAACGAAAATTGCACTATTGCAAACGTTGCTTTCGTTATTTTGAGTTAAATTACATGAACTCTAAACAGTAACCTGGTTTCACCACTGTGTTTGGCACCAAATCTGCTAAAATTTTGGTAACACTCACATGCATAGCGTTGTGTATCCATACTCTGCCCTCCAACAGAAAATGGCGGCATGTCAAAATCAGGCCATCCTCAAACAGTCTATAGACTGTTTTAGAATGTCTATAGGCTGTTTTAGAATTTTCGCTCAATTCTTGGCTTAAAGCAACGCCCCTTTTTTGGCGCCAAATGGTAACACAAATATCTGCTTAGTGATTCCTCCTCTTCTTCCCTCCAATAAGCTTTAAACAAACAAATGTTTGCCCTCCAGCTGTCAATTGTGTGACGACATTCTAAAATGATCTATAGGCACGTTTGAAATTATAATTTCAAGTGGCCTTTTCGCACAACAAAATCTAAATACAGTAGACTGGAGACCAAGAAAAAGAACGTTATAACAGAATGAATTTTAAAAATAAATTATTCTCCAATTTATGACAGTTTATATTAAATAGATCATTTTAGAATGTCGTCGCACAATTGACAGCTGGAGGGCAAACATTCGTTTGTTTAAAACTTAGAGGAGGGAAGAAGAGGAGGAATAATAAAGCATATGTTTGTGTAACATAAACTTCAGTCTCTTTACGCCAAGAATTGAATGAAAATTCTTAAAATGATATGACTAGTTAACTACTGCTTTCGTTATTTTGGGTTAAATTACACGAACTCTAAACAGTAACCTGGTTTCACCACTTTGTTTGGCACCAAATTTGTTCAAATTTTGGTAACACACGTGCATAGCAAAGATCGGGCGTTGTGTATCCATACTCTTTCCTCCAACAAAAAATGGCGGCCTGTCAAAATCAGTTGTAAAGCAGTCTGTAGGTAATTTTCTAATTTCGCGAATTTCTGACATGTATAAAATATAATAAAAACCTCATAATTCGACGTTTAAAAATTTTATTGGACAAATAATTTGTAATTTTTTATAATTTTTACAATTTTAAATGAAACTTGACAAAGGTCCCACAAGGGGCCGAAACGTCGAATTATGTATATTTTATACACTTTTTCCTGAATGCCTGATATTAATTTCTGAAGGTTGTAATATGGCATGTGATAGTATACAGCAGGGGTCAGCAACAGGCGGACCGCGGTCCGAATCCGGACCGCAGAGGGCAGAAATCCGGACCGCCAAATATCTTTATCTTACTCAATATATTCCTTATTAAAAGTTAATCTTTCATTATTCTATAATTTTTCTATACTATAATTTGTTTTCGCGCCATCACGTACGTGCAACATGGACGGATGTTTTCCGGTTTTCCCTTATTTACAAGTTTAAGGCTGGAATATTCGAATACCCAAGAAGCGTTCTCCTCGCTTCTGAGAAGGTGTTAATACAGGCCGTCCAGCTCAAAAACTGGATTAGTTATAGACATGAATTATGGTTTAAAAGAAATATGAGGGTTGGTAGAATACACTTATAACTATTTTATTTGCCATATTTACACTGTTGTTAAAATAAACGAAGTTGAAAACTGGCAAATTTTAACGGAAATCTTAGCATTATTCACACACAAATTGTACATTCGGATTTTAGTTAACCACCAAATAAAATATGTGAGCATATTCACCGATGTTTTAGCTTTATTTTAAGACTATATTTGCCTAATTTCGTTATTACAATTTTCTGTTGGACTGACTGTACCAAGCAGTTGCTAAAGCTATGTCTATTTCTGTCATACACATGTACTACCGATCTCCTGTCCTGTCTTTGCGTATCCCACCCTTAACTGGCAAGTCCGGCGTCCTAGCTATCGTCTGCGCGGCTGCCTGTGCGCTGTTTCAGTCTGTCGCTGATTCAGTCTAAGTAAGATCGTTTGCATTCGCAGGTTATTTGTATAGTTCTCGTGTAGTTTGTCCGTTTAATTATAATAATTACATATTAAGCTACCGCATATCCTGCTGTTTATTTCGGCTTTTTGTGTCGTTAATTACGAGTATTATAACTTTATGCATCAATATGTATTCTAAAAAGCGAAAAGTTGACAGTGAAAATAGGAAGTTTCTGACTGTGTGGACCGAACAATATTGCTTTACACTGCCTGAAAGGGTTGGGGCCATCCCAGTTTGCCTCATATGCAATAAAACGGTGGCTATTGTTAAAAGTGGCAACTTAAAGCGACACTATGAAACAACTCATCAGGATTTCCATACAAATTTTCCTCCTGGCAGCGCAGCGCGTAAAAATAAACTTCAGGCATATCTGTCATCCTACAAAAAAAGCACGACTTTACTTGTTCGGTGTATGAGCGGGCAAGAAAAATCAGCAGAAGCAGCGTTGCGTGTGTGCTGGACTCTTAATAAGCACCAGAAGCCATTTTCAGACTCGGAGATCGTTAAAAAATGTATGTTGGAAGTGGCCACAGCACTTTTTGAAGAAAAGAAAGACATCGTTGCCGCTATTCAGGGTATTCCATTATCGGCAAGAAGCAATACAAGAAGAACAGAAATTTTGGCTGCTGATAACAAAAGCAGCTTGCTCGAACTTTTACAAAAGGCACCTTGCTACGCCATTGCACTTGACGAATCTTGTGACATTGTTGATGCTGAACAAATGTGTATTTTTGTGCGATTCTTTGACGTCGAAGAAAATTTATTTAGGGACGAATTGCTAGCAATATTGCCGTTTAAAGGTAAGACTCGTGGAGAAGATTTGTTCAAGACTTTTGATGACTTCATGAGAGAATCAAATATCAATTACGATAAAATGGTGTCAATTTCAACTGACGGTGCCCCGGCTATGGTAGGCAAAGAAAAGGGATTGGTAAAGAGAATCAGGGATAAGAATGCTGGGATACTATCTTATCAGTGCATAATTCACCAGACATCCCTTTGTGGCAAACTCAGTGCTACTCTGAAGGAAGTAATGGACAGGTTGGTCAAGTTGATCAATTTTATGAGGTCTCGTTCTGCTCTTCAGCACAGACAGTTCAAAGAGTTTCTGTCCGAATGTGATTCGGCGTATTCTGACTTACTGCAACACAATAATGTTCGTTGGTTGAGTAAGGGCCAAGTGATTGAACGTTTTTGGCAACTAAAAGAAGAAGTGACCGCATTCTTGGAAAACTTGGATACAGAGGAAGCAAGGAAGTTCTTGGAGTTCCTAACAAACGAGAGTAATATGCTAGCAGTGGCTTTCCTGAAAGACATTCTCAAATATTTAAATGCGCTCAACACCGAGTTACAAGGGAAAGGGAAATTAATATGTGATCTGATACAAAGTGTGTCTGCTTTCCGACGCAAGCTGAATATATTTGAACAAGACATTGAAAAACAAGAATTTATTCATTTTCCAACAATTCTTGAATACAGAAAGGACAATTCGGAAATAGACACTGCAGTGTTTTTAAGTTTTATGTCTGGTCTTGGGAAGGAATTTGCAGCAAGATTTCAAGATTTTGCAGATATAGGGAAACTGTCGCAGTTATTAATGAATCCTTATGAAATTTCTCCAGTGGGAGAATGGACTGATGTAGCTGCGAAGTTGTTCAGCCTTTCGAAACCGTTACTTCAAATGGAGATAATCGACCTGCAAGAAGATATTTCCTTGAAAATGTTCAAAACCGCATCCCCTGAAGAATTTTGGGGCAAGCATGTTTTGGATAAGTATCCAAATTGTAGAAAACTGGCTACCAACCTGGCTACCATGTTTGGCTCCACATACATTTGTGAGGCCTCTTTCTCCAAAATAAACTTTTTAAAGAACAAATATCGTTCAAGGTTAACGGATGCCCATCTTGAGGATACTCTGCGCATTAGTTGTTCTCCTCGAGAACCAAACTTTAAAAAATTGGCTCTGGACCGGAAGTGTAATTTCTCGCATTAAGTACTTATATTTTTTATTTATGTCAAAAATACAAACATAAAAGTTTCAAGATTGTTTTAAGCAGCAAGAATGGTGTATGGAAGAATATTTATTTATTTTATTTTGAATAAAGTTTTGTTCTGAAACTGCCTGCATTTCTATAATATAGATTTTAGAATATAAACCACGTTCGTTTTTGAGAGGAAAAAACGGCGGTGCATTTCACATTTTTTCTTTCTTTGGACCTCGATAAAAATTTTCAAAAGCATATGGACCCTAGTAAATATTACTTGCCGACCCCTGGTATACAGGGTTACAACTAATTCAAGGGCCACTATGGGAATATTTGAAACCGTAATACATACAAGGTTGGTCAAATGGGATAAAAGTTGCGTAATTATGGGGACATCTCACACACATTTACAGATCTCGAAAATATTTCATGGATCACTAGATATAACAAGAAATATGAAATTTGCCGATTTCTTTAATCTTAAATATCTTTTTTGCTATTAGAGATAGTGATCTGAAATTTGGTACCGTTGCATAAGCAAATATTCTGCATCTAATAGTGGTCATATAATCTTTCCAAGTCTACTAGTTTCTGCAGGGTTATAATAAACTTTTGTTTTCCTTACGGGCGCCATATTGGTTTTTAATCGCATTAAATAGACAGGAAAACTCTGAATACAATGGTAAAAAACACATTATAAAAACTTTGAAGAAAAAATGCATATTGGCTTTGGAATTTTGACAATTACACTGCTTTTTGTTATCAGTTGACATCTCTTACGATGAAAATAATTTTTTTGCAAACGAAATTTTTAATAGCATCACATCTATTAATATGCATCTATTAATATGCATTTTTTCTTCAAAGCTTTTATAATGTGTTTGGTATCATTGTATTCAGATTTTTTCCGTCTATTTAATATGAATAAAAACCAATATGGCGCCCATAAGGAAAACAAAAGTTGACTATCACCCTGAAGAAACTAGGAGGCTTAGGAAGATTATATGACTACTATTAGATGCAGAATATTTGCTTATGCAACGGTACCAAATTTCAGATCACTATCTCTAATAGCAAAAAAGATATTTAAGATTAAAGAAATCGGCAAATTTCACATTTCTTGTTATATCTAGTGATCCATGAAATATTTTCGAGATCTGTAAATGTGTGTGAGATGTCCCCATAATTACCCAACTTTTATCCCATTTGACCAACCTTGTATGTATTACGGTTTCAAATATTCCCATAGTGGCCATTGAATTAGTTGTAACCCTGTATACTTTCGAAATTAGTTTTTGGGAATGAAGTTAATTGCAACGATTTGCAAATGCATCTTTTTAAATTGAAATATATTGAGGAACGGTTAATTTCAGGAGTAATGTTTATTGAGCGAACTAATTTTAGTGCAAAGTTTAAAATTTCATCTGTATTTGGTTTCTAACAATCTTATGACCAAAGTTCGTCGTACCCCGACCTGTATATTATAGGCTTGAATGAGCACTTTACCTAAAATAAAGTACATATAAGCTTTAAGTACTGAGCCGGTAACGTATCTAAAGATTGTCTAAACTATAAATAAAAAATTAACATGCCTTCTTATCAAAAAAATATTAAAATGCATACAATGACTTTTGTATTTTTTCACGTCACTATAAGTTTAACAGTAATCGTTATGTATGAAAATGGATTGTTGGTTAAGAAACACGATGGAATGGATGTTGGCAGCTTATTAAAAAAATGCAAAATAATTGTTGTTTTATTTCAGCTTTTATAAAAGCTTTACTCCATTTTTCCAAGCCCGGCAGTATGAAACACCGTGACCACTTTTTTAGGGATAATAATAATATTAGGCGCTTTTCTGATAAAATAGTTTGTTTTATCATTTTTGTAGGTAAGTACCCATATTGTTACTCCCGAGATTAATTAATATTTCCAAATTAAAGGGTACTTTTTATAGATACAAATGTACTTTCAGTAGAACGTATATTTATAAATTTGAAATACATCGTGCTACCAATAACAATAAATTATAAAATGTGTTAATCAGCATCAGCATAAATGACGTCCTCCACAGGGATTTTTTCCTTGCTGCGAGGTCTGGTAACTGTTTTTGGGAAACTAACGCAGCCTGTCCACTCGTCGTCTGACGGACTACACTGACTAACGTAGTTTTCAGGTCTTTTCGGCACATCCCAAGATTCTTCTTCAGTATATTCTGTTTCAACCGTACATCCGTCCTCATAGTCTTCAGTTGTAACAGAACTACTGTTATCCGAGTCGTAAGCCTTTTCAATTCTTCTGCCATCCAGTCGATCAAAATTTAACGCATTTCTCAAATGCAACTTCTTGGTTTCATATAAAGAATAATTTTCTAATTTGTAAGTTTCGAGATAATTCTGTTCTAAATCTATATATTCAAAATGCTGGATATTATAAGCAAAATCGTCTAATTCATTATTGTAACAGTCGAGGTACGTAAGTTTCTTTAAATAATTTAGATCGGGAATAGAACCCAAATGATTGTTTTGAATTTTAAGTACTTTTAAGTTACATAAATAGCCAAATTCCTTAGGTAAACTTATAATATTGTTGTGCGATACGTCTAATACTTCCAAATTTTCTAAGTAAGGTAAATACTCGGGCAACCAACTCAGCTTATTGCTAGTCAGTTCTAATACTCGCAGGTTTCTCATAAACGATATATCCTCGGACAAAAACGAAATACTTAATTTACTTAAATTTAATACCTGTATATTGTTAACCCAAACTGGATTCTCAAACAACTTATCACAATTACTGAAAGTATTGTAATGCTCAGTTTTGTAATTATTACTAAGGTCTAATTCCTCTAATGTTTCAATACTTTTGATGTAGAACAAATCTTCTTCCCAGACTTTACAATTGCTGAGTTTTAATTTCTTTAATTTATAATTCGAACATAAATGAAATCGTGAATCTTTAAAACTATTAACAATATTACAGCTATAGTCAAACTCTTCTAAACTGGGGCTTTCAACTTGAAGTATCCATTTCGGGATACCGATTAAGTTGTTATTATTGATTTTAAGGATTTGTAACTTTCTATAACATTTTGGTATACGGTCAAACTTCGTAATACTATTATGAGACAAGTCTAACTTCTTTATGTAATATAAATTATTTTCCAAGCATTTTGGTACAACAGTGATCTGATTTTTCGATAAGTTTAACTCTTCTAAGTTTTCTAACTCACTGAAAGCTGACGGGAAATCTCTTAGAACACAAGACGTTAAATTTAAAGAAACGACAACGTGTGGGTTCAGTCTCTGTGCCAAAACTTTGAAAAGTTTATCGTCCTCTCTGTCGTCCCCATCGAAATGAAATGTAATTTGTTCTTCTGTGTTAACGTGGTTTACACTGTTTGTAAAATTCAAGTGTATTCTACGTTCGGTTATATCTTCTGTAATAGTAAGGTTAAGTTGTAGATTTCGTCGGTCTTTAGACATTTTCTCACAAAAAATTACTGTTCTGGTCGGGCAAGTTTTTCAAATAATCTGTCACTTATCAAATCTACCTAATTTAAAACTGAAACTCGTGTAGTGAAAGTGAAATAAAAATAATGACATTTTTACTTGTGTTTGACTGCCATACTAAAACCACAGAATAAAGAATATAAAACCACAGAACAAGGATGATCTGCTTATATAGATTGGACATTAAATCTATTTTGCGAGGAGAAGAAGAATATTTCAGAGGTTAGGTTAAAACGTCAGAAAGCACGTGGCATTGTTTTGTTTGGAATGGAAATCTGACGTTTGTGACGCGCCACTTTTGTGGTGCATTCAAAACTGTCATTATTAAGTTTACTACTACGTCACTGCTTTTGGGATTCATTTCAGAAGCCGTCAGCCGCCATCTATCCGCTGACTTCACAATTATTTAAGTGATGCGCCATCTGTTGTCTCAACAGTAAAATTTAAAATCACTGCTCAGTCATGAATTTGAAATTGCATTTTATTGAAGTAATTTAGTTGCTTGTCCAATTTAGAAAAAGGCATTAGAAATTTAAGTGAATGAGTATACTACGCATATACTTATTAGGTAGGTAGGTATATAATAATACCTTGCAAGTTGGGTGTTGTATTTTAGAGTTGTAAAGTTGTTTGTTGGCAATAAAATATCTCAGATTAGCTTGGTGTTGCCTACAGTCTAGAAACATGAGCTTATTGGTCCTTTGAGACTCGACCGGTCTATAGCTTGGTTTACAATTAAGATCCTTTAGAACTATAAATCTCAGACAATGCTGTTTTACTGTACCTACTGCGTTACTTCGTATTACATTTTGGGCAAGTAGTACTTTACCTATTTTATACATAAATAGTCTTCCTAAAGATTGATAATGTGAAAATATATATGCAATTTAAAGACCCAGAACGAATAATTCAACAAAATAATCGGTGCGAGACAAAAGTTATATTTTACCTATTCAGTCAACTCCCTCTTTGAACTTTTCAGTTCTGACTGCAGAGTGCAGAATTCTAAGCATTAGTCCCATTTCATGCTTTGAATGTTTAACTTTGCTTTCACTATTGGTTCATTTTTAACATAGGTAATACATATGGTAGTTTCGAATTTTTTTGTTAAGTTTACCACCTTCACGTGACACTAGTATCATGCGTTTATTGCTTGCAATAATAATAACGAAAATGAACGAAGAATAATAAACAGTAAACCCAAACGAGCAAGATATTTAAATGAGCACTCTGATTGTTCATAAAAAACGTAATACTTACATATTCTCTATGTAGGTAACTTCACAAAAACTTGGTAATAAACTCACCCTCTTTGTACTAAAATTAATGCATGTACCATCGATATAATGTTTTAGTGCTACCACATAAAAAACCTTCATTAATTTTAGTATTCATTGGATACTCCTTTCGTGTCAGGAAAATAGGATGCCATGTATATTACATTTTTCTGTTTGTTTATTATATAAAAAAGAGTCCCTCTCGTACAAATGTGAGGGAGGATAATTATGTCAGTAAATCAGGACCAGGGTTTTCATGCTTTCTTCATCTGGTTCAGTGATTTTCGTTGTTCACCTTACCGGAAAACCATTTCTACAGTTCGGAGAAACTGCGGACCAAAAAAGAATATAATGTTTTGAGAAGACGGTATTAAATGAGAATATAAATTTTTATCATCATGAAGTTTTCAGTCCAGTGGTATAATGTGGACCTATTTTTTCCGTCACTAAACGTCTCTGAAGGTGGACTGTTTCTTCACGTCTCAGAAGGTGTCCTACCCCCTATTTTTCATTCTAGTACTAGTATGTAATTTTCTTTTGTATTCTCTTGCTAATCTGATCTATCATGCATTTATAATAGTACCTTCCAAATTTCAAATGTTTCTAATTATGTATTTGGTATCGGGCTTTTGAATTAAGTATCTGAATAAACATTTGACTTTCGTTATTTATAGAAATACCCTTATAATTACATTCACTGTCGAAGGTGTACCTACATAAACAATATATGTTAAATTACGTTGGACGGTTTATAAATTTATTCTGCAACCGAAGTGGATTGTCAGCGTAACTTCAAATAATATACCAGAGGCTGCCGTCGTTTGTAATGTATGTAGATGCAAATTTGCTTAATTTGAACATATGAAACTGGAAACGCAGTAGTGAATAAATATGTTGTGTTCAAATGCTTTTTAGTGGTTTTTATTAACTTGGACGAGACGGATATGAAAATATACTGCAAACTGCAATATACAGAATTAAAAGGTTCTGCATTGTAATGACAAGGTAAGTAAGTAGAGGCAATTTAGTGAATGCCAAAATTTTATATATACAGGGTCAGGTCCCTTCCCAAAGGACTTGTACCTTGACGCAGTTCTAGTAATACTGGGACGGGTGGGATGGCTTGCGCGCTTCAATGATATAAAGAGCCGAACCATAGGTTTAACCATATTGGAGGGGTTTTTATTTGAGAAGCCAGACTAAATCAAGTCCCTGGAAGGGGGCAGCAGCTCTTTCAGTAAGCATAGTGGCAGAGATCGTGAGGGTTGGTATGACACTGTGATACACACTACTGCGATGTGGAAGGCAACGGGAAACCACCACATTATTTTATCCCTAGTACAGCGTACTTTAATTTATGATGATGGCACCTTCTGGAGTAAAATATTCCGGAGGTAAAATAGTCCCACATTCGGATCTCCGGGCGGGGACTGCTTCGGGGGGAGTCATCAGAAATGATAAGTGTAACATCTCACGAGTCGGAGCGTGGAATGTTAGAAGCATGAAACAAGTAGGGAAGTTAGAGAATTTGAAAATTGAGATGGATAGGTTAGCATTAGATGTAGTAGGTGAAGTGCGTGGCCAGAAGCTGGAGACTTCTGGAGCGGAGATTTTAGAGTAATACACACATGATCTGTAGGAGGAAATTCGGGAGTAGGAATTGTTATGCGGAAAAAAGTAGGACAGAGTGTAAAAAAATTCTTACAGCAAAGTGACAGGGTAGTTATGGTTAGGTTAGATTCGAAACCTGTAAAAACAGTAATAATACAGGTATATATGCCCACTTCTAACTACAGTGATGAGGCCGTAGAGGCAGTTTATAGTGATATTGAATATGTGCTAGATTTTGTGAGAGGACACGAAAATTTAATAATTATAGGAGATTTCAATGCAATCATAGGCACAGGGCGAGAGGGCGGAATAGTTGGCCCCTTTGGATTAGGCAATAGGAACGATAGGGGAGTTAGACTGATAGAGTTCTGCGATAAACATAACTTAACGGTCGCGAACACTCTATTTCACCATCATGTTAGGAGATGCTATACGTGGAAGATGCCAGGAGACTTAGGAAGATATCAAATAGATTACATTCTCGTTAGGCAAAGATTTAGAAATCAAGTTAGGGATTGTAGAAGTTATCCAGGAGCAGATATAGATAGTGATCACAACATAGTCGTTATGAAAGCCAATCTTAAATTTAAGATTTTGAAAAAAAGAAGCGGAAGAAGGTATCTTGACCCAGAGAAACTAAAAGATGATGATATGCGCAATAAGTTCGAGAAAAAGACAAACGAAGTACTAAAGGGCACGGGTGGAAATATTGTTACGGACATAGAGGCAGAATGGAATTGCATTAAAAATAGTTTAGTTTCCTCAGCTAGGGATATTTTGGGTCATAAACAGAATGAAAGTAGGAAACCCTGGATAACAAAACATATTGTGAGTCTAATAGAGGAAAGGCGAAAATATAAAAATAGGTTAGATGAAATAGGGAAACAAAGATATAAGGTGATCAAGTGGGAAATTATTCGGAAATGTAGGAAAGCGAAAGAGCAATGGATCGATCATAAATGCAAAGAAGTGGAAGATAAGTTCGAAGTAGGAAAGACTGATGAAGCATATAAAATAATTAGGAGAAATTTTAGAGAAATTGGATCTAGTACCAAAAACATTAGAAATGAGGCAGGAGATATCCTAATCGGAAGCGGGGAGAAGGCAGATAGGTGGAAAGAATATTTAGGAAACTTATATGCGGGACAGGAAGTGCAAGATATATTAGAAAGCGAAAGCAGTGTAGAGGGTGATAACCTAGGGAGTCCTATAATGAGAGAAGAGTTTGAGATAGCACTAAAAAGTTTAAGGAATAATAAAGCACCAGGTATAGATGGCTTGCAGGCAGAAATCTTAAAGTGCGCAGGTCAAGAGGTAATAGATCGTTTATTTAAATTAGTTAGTCGCATATACCTGACAGGCGAGATTCCAGAAGATTACGAACGGAACATCATAGTAGCTTTGCCAAAAAGAAAAGGCGCGGATAGATGCGAAAATTTTAGAACTATCAGTTTAACTTCCCATGCGTCAAAAATTTTAACTAGAATTGTGCAAAGAAGGATGGAGAAAAAGGCGGAAGAAATATTAGGAGAAGATCAGTTCGGATTTAGACGAAATAGAGGAACGCGCGAGGCCATTCTAGCTTTACGAGTAATTATAGAAAAAACGATAGAAAAGAGAAAGTGCGTCTATATAGGATTTGTAGATTTAGAAAAAGCATTCGACAACGTAAAATGGGGGAAGATGTTCGAAGTGCTGAGAAAGGTAGGGATGAAATACAGGGACAGAAGAATAATACATAATCTCTACAAAGAGCAAAAGGCAGTTATAGAATGTGAGCAGGAACAAAGGGAAGTAGATATCCGGAAGGGAGTGAGACAGGGGTGTGCATTGTCACCTCTAGTTTTCAACTTATATATCGAAGATGCGATTAATATTGTTAAGGAAAGAACAGCCTCAGGGATCAATGTACAGGGCCAAACTATTAACATGCTCAGATTTGCGGATGATATAGCAGTGTTAGCATCTAGCAACGAAGAATTAGGTGCGGCTTTGAATGAAATGGAAGCAGTTTTGACACAGGGCTTCGGCATGAAAATCAATAAAAAGAAAACTAAAATTTTGGTATGTAGGGGATGTGAAAATAGAACTAAAATGGAAATACAAATTGGAAATGAGAAGATAGAGGAGGTCGCGGATTTCTGCTACTTAGGAAGTAAAATAACTCAAGACGGTAAGAGCACTAAAGATATAAAACAAAGAATGGCGCAGGGCCGAGTTGCGTTTAACAAAAAGAAACAACTGTTATGCTCGAGAACGGTTAATATAGAGACTAGGAAGAGACTCTTAACGTCGTATGTATGGAGTACGGCATTATACGGGTGCGAAACGTGGACAATAGGAGAAGCGGATAGAAAAAGAGTAGAAGCGTTTGAAATGTGGTGCTACAGACGCATGATGAAGATACCGTGGATAGATAAGGTTAGCAATAGGGAAGTATTAGAAAGAGTTGGGGAAAAGCGAAAGGTATGGAAAACAATAAAGAGTAGGAGAGATAGGATGGTAGGACACCTTCTAAGACACGAAGGAATAGTTCGTGACATACTGGAGTCAGAGATAGGAATAAAAAGAGGTAGGGGTAGGCCTAGATTAGACTACTGCTCTCAAATAGTTAGGGATGTACGATGTTCTACTTTTAGGGAAATGCGTAGGTTAGCTCAGGTGAGAAAAGAATGGAGGTACGCGTCCAACCAGTCTTCGGACTGAGAACCTTATGATGAGGGTCAGGTCAATACTGCGGGATTATATTATCCTTTACAGTTAGAAATACTAAAAAACTTTCCATATTAAAGTTGTTTCCAGTGACATGTGGCTCCAGCTAAAATTATTTTTAGGTATACAGCTTGTCCCATATTTGCTGTTTACAGGTCAACTTCGTTATTTCAAATGGAACACCTTGTATTTGACTTCATTTTCGAATTCCTTGATCGATTTTACTATGAGGTTATATGAAATAATTTTTTTCTAAACTTCACATTTTTTGAGTTATGGGCATCTTCTTGCGAATATTTTCAGATGCAGAACAATTTTTGTAGCAGTAATATTTTGATGGAATGAAAGCAACATTTAGGAATAACTGTTGCTGCAAGAAACAATCGAAAATATTATACAGGATATTAGCAATTACAGGATCAAATTAGAAAATTTCAAAGCACCATAACTTTCCAATTTCAAATAGAACCCTATTGTTTTTATATCATTATTGGATTCCCCATAAAATTGCCTTTCTTATTGTAATACACTTCCCTATCCCAAATTTAACCGTTTTTGAAATATTTGTATTTTCCAGATAAATCCAGCAAATACGATTTGATAATGCTCGGTTGGATATGAAAAAAGTTAAGTCATAAATTTTGTTTCGCAGTTGATGTGAGAATTAAGTGAAAATGAATTTTGCAAAACAAGAATTAGAATAGACATGATCTACGCTTTGGGTGAAAGTGAAAGAAATTACAAAGTTATGGTGGTTTCTAATTTGGTTATGTAATTGCTAATATCCTGTATAATAGTTTAAATTTTTTCTTACCGCAGAAGTTGTTCCTAACATATTGCTTTCACTCCACTAAAATATGACTGCTACAGTTTCATTCAATGTCCAAATTATGAAATTTAAAAATTGCTCTACATAATAATAATAATAATAATAATAAACGTCTTTATTTAGTACACAATATATACAGAATAAACAAATTCATTAAGATGAGGGTGCACAAGGTGTACTAAAATGGCGAAGTTCAACTTCCAGATGTAAACATCTGTCAGTTGTTCTTCCACTCAACCAAAATAGACAAAAAAAATGTATTTAACATAATCAGAAAAACAGAAAAGCGGATGAACAATACTTAAAAACGAATATAAATTGAATAAATTATTCAAGCAAAGAAAGCACAAAATGGAAAAGAAAATATCTAAATACCTACACAAACAAAAAGAAAAAAAAAAAATGCAAGTGAACCCAAGGCCACCCAACAGGCATGCCAAAAACGTCAAAATTCATAATTCTCAGAACAGTAATTAAAGTTTCACAATGCAATGCAACACAATGCAATGGAGAGGCAGAACAAGCTGGAAAAAAACTATGCTCCAAGTAAGAAGCGCTTCATATGAACTCTAAAGGTCTCAATTGAAAGATTCTTAAACTCAGGCGGTACACCATTGTATAAGCAACAAATATTGTGAGAAAAAGACTTCCTGAAAAAAAGAGTGACCATGCAAAGGCAGAGAAAGCAGATCTTTACGACGTATATTGATATTATGTACATCAGTTCTAAATTTGATTTTTCGGTATAGATAAGCTGGTGTAAAAGTTGTTATTATTTTGTGGTACAGACAAACTGAATGCAAAAAACGGCGGGATTCCATGTTCAACCAGGGTATTGTGGCAAGTTTATGCGAAATGTGCCCACCACGACGAATGCCGAAAATTAAACGTAAGCAGGCATTCTGAACAACCTGGATCTTTCTTACGTCACTTCTATCTAGACATGGTCCATACAAACCAGACGCATAGTTAAAATGGGACAGAACAAACATTTCGCACAAAGTGACCTTAATCTTATAACCGATAAGTTTTCTTACACTGTAAACGAATTTTAGGTTCATATATGCAATCTGTATCAACTTTTTAATATGCAGTGAAAACTTTAACTTGTCATCAAATATAACACCCAGATTTCTAGCACTTTCCGTAAATTCTAACACCTGACCATGTATGGAGATCACTAATTGATCCAATACCTCATTTCGACTGACACCACTTGAAGTGTTGCCAAACAGTAACATTTTAGACTTGTGAGGATTAATGATGAGCGCGTGACTTCCAGCAGCATCACAAAATGTGCTCAAATCGTGATTGATTCTTAGAGAAGCAAGGTTCAATTCTCTACCATTAAAGGGGTAACACAATTGAGTGTCATCAGCATAGAAATGACTTCCACAAAACTTAATACTTGATACAAAAACAGAAGTATATAAAGTGAGCAATAACGGACCAAGTACGGAACCTTGCGGCACACCACAAAGAACACTGCCTTCACCGGAAACTTGACCATTAAATCTAACAACCTGTCTCCTGTTTTTCAAATAACTAGAAATTAAGTTAACCGCACATGAATTGAGACCAATGTAGTGTAAGATTGACAATAAAATACCATGATTCAGGGTGTCGAAAGCCCTGGAAAAATCCAACAGAATTAAAACACAGAATTTTTTCTGGTCCAGTGATGTTATAATATCATCAACAACATTAAGCAAAGCTGTCTCACAACTATAACCCTCTCTAAAACCTGACTGAGTAAAGGGAATTAGACTGCTACTCTGTAGATGCGACGACAGCTGCGAGGCCATCACCCTCTCCAAGACTTTCGACAACACTGGTAAAATGCTAATTGGCCTGATGTCTTTCAGTTCTTTAGGCTTCGCAACTTTAGGTAGTGGATGTATTATAGATTTTTTCCAAAGTTCAGGGAAAACGTTGTGTCCAAGAGCAAAATTGACAACATGCGTCACGATCGGAAGAATGACTGGTACACTATAGTTAATTAGGTTAGTTGTGAGGTCATCACAACCGCGTGCATTTGTCTTTATTGACGATAATATTTTAAGAATTTCATCGTCACCCACAAAACTAAATTCAAAACGCTCTGCTGTCAACGTCTTACTCAAGTAATAATCCATCAATTGCTGGTCTGGAATAAAATCTTTATTGGGATTATCCAAGAAAAATCTATTCAAGTCATCTGCAGTGCACAGATCAGCAGGTACAGAGTTGTTTCGCCTCTTGAAATCAACTCCAAGAGAACGTAATTCTTTAACTATATTATTCTTACCCACCAACGAGATTCGATATTTCAAGTAAGCCTTCTTCTCGCGCGAAACAGCAGTATTAACCATATTACGAAGTGTTCTATAGTATTCCCATTTTGCAGGATTTTTGTTTTTCTTGTACTGACTGAGAGCTTTATCACGCAAACTCATCATGAATCTTAGATTGTCAGTCAGCCAAGGTGCTCTCTTTTTAGAAATTCTAGCTATCTATCAAATAATGTCAGTATTTTCTCATTCAAAAACATTACCTTATCATCAATATTATCCAATTCATAAACTAAATTCCAGGAGACAATAGAGAGCTCTTCTAGGAACTCCGTGTAATTGAAATGTTTAAAACAACGATACTTAACAATTTTGGGTACATAGTTTTCAGGTAATAAAGACAGTTCACAGCTTACAACAGCATGATCAGATATATCAACATTAACATCTTTTACTAGGGAGCAATCAGAAATAATTATATGATCTAACAAGGTAGCAGTAGAAGAGGTGATTCTAGTAGGGTGATCTATTATTTGGTGAAGATTAAACGTTTCCAATAGATCAATATATTGACGAACATAACTGGAAGTTGTATTTAAAACGTCGAGATTAAAATCACCAAGAAAAATCAAAACATTACTTAGCACGACAGTGGCAGAAAACAAAGCCTCAAAATCATTACAAAAATTATGTAAATGCTCTGAACCCGGTGGCCTATAAACAACACACAACACAATACTCGACCCTCCAATTCTTACCTTTGCAGACAGAAATTCAAAAGATCTAATAGGCAAGTCTAACTGAATAATTTCAAATTTATATTTATTGTTATAATAAAAACACACGCCCCCACCCCTACCACCTCTATCCAACCGAAATATTCCCATATTATCCAGTGCAATTGCATGATCACAAATATCTGCACCAAGCCACGTTTCAGTTACTGCAATAACATCGTATTCAAAATTATCAAAATACTCTTTAAAAATGTCAAAACCACTCAGAAGTGACCTTGCATTCACATGTGCAATCTTCATCAAACAAGAAACGTGAATGAAATACAAAAAGAGAAAAAATTAAAAAACAATTTACACAAAACAAGTAAATATTTCTTTCGCCCATCCGCTCACCGCCCCGCCCCCACTTCCGCCACATGTTCACAATATAACCTCCAACTTACAAATATCTTCACTCCTGTAAATCCGGCGTTTTTTCTTGTTGACAAGAATATAAACACTACCATCGACAGTCCACGCGTTCCTGAAGCCAACCTTTTCGCATGCCGCCCTATAAAGTTCATTGCGCGATTTCGTCAAATCTTCCTTAATTAAAACTCTAGTTCCCTTTAATAATTTCTTGTTTTTAAAAACCAGGCTGCGAGTTCTGTATGAAATAAATTTAACAATTATTGCCCTGCAGTTCTCACCACCCTTCACTCCCACTCTATGGCATCTATCAATTTGATCATCCGTAATCTTTAACTTTAACTGATCATTAAACATTTGCAGAACTTTCATCTCAACATTTTCATCTTCTTTCTCCGTAACGCCAAATATTCGCAAGCAATTTCTACGGCTGTACTGTTCCAACTTATCATTTTCGCTTTTCAAATTTCTGTTTTGCAATTCAAGCTGCTCAACTTTGCCTTCTAACTTTATAACCGTTTCCTCCATAACAGCAATCTTCTCTTCAATTTCCCTGCTAATCATACAACCAATTGACTTCGCTACCTCTTCTTTCCACTTATCATCAAACAAACTACTCACAGTATGTTTAATACTATCCACAAGTTCTTTCGTCGACCGGGTACTTGAAGCCATATTTACAGTTTAGCTAAAATTTACACGTCACACAATAGAGATACAAAAATGAACATAAAATAGCAGCGGGAGCGAGCGGCTGACACGTCTAGCCAGCACGAGCGCACATCTGTCAATATTCACAAAAAAATGCCCGCAACTTAAAAAATATGAAGTTTAGACAAAAATGACTTTATACAACCTGATAGTCAAATCGATCAAGGAATTCGAAAATGAAGTGAAATACAGGATGTTCCATTTAAGAAAACGAAGTTAGGTGCTGTGCAGAAATGGGGCAGTCTGTATAAGTGAAAATAATTTTATATGATAGAGAATCACAAATTATAGGGGGTCTCTTATGTAACATTTTTCTCTAAAATGTACAATAGAGGTGCTATGGAAGAATCCCACACTATTGACCACCCTGTGTAAACAAAAATTTGTAAATTAATTATTGTACTATACATATTATCATACTACTAACGATGATTAAAGTAAAAGCTAAGCTGCAATAGAGGCAAGCAAGATTACGCATTAAAGTTGCTGCCATGCACGTCTAAAACCTCGTATAAGACTTTGAGGAAATAACTCTGGCATCTTTGAAGTTTCAACATATAGCGGATGCAGTGTAGGAAAACCTGAAACTACATATTGAATTTCTCTACATATTAGAACGGTTTCCGCTTTGATGGAAGAAAATCGTCGGAACGAAAATACTGATTTAATCGAACTACCCCATAAATCACCCCCCACAAAAATACACAAGACGGAGCCCCTCTAGAGAGTTATAATAAATCAACTTAAAATTTCTATATTGCATTTATAAATTCTCGGGTATCAAAGCCGTTTACAAAGTTAATAAAATACCGGGAACGAAGCACGCGGGGCAATTCCTCCAGTTGCACTGTAAATAAAATAAGTGTTCGGAGGGCGCTTGAGCTCTTGCATAGCGACAAAGGATTGCGAGAGGTTAGATTAAAATAATATTCGTAAAAACGAGCGTGGGCGCTTTAATGCTCTATAGAACTTTCGGTATCGTGATGGAAGTTTCCGGAAAGAATTTCAATTAAGCATTTGGATAAATTTAATACCGACAAAGAATTTCAGAAAACAACCCTAGTTTTGTAAAGCTTTCTTCGCTTCCGCAGTTACTTACAGTGACAAACAAAAATAAGCGAGTACATATTTTACTCACGGCAAATTAATAAGAAGGAAATTGTGTCTGCAACCACCTTAGATAGTATCATCATAGTAATATGTTAAACAAAAGGGTAGAAGAACAAACAAGAATGCTAATGTAGGTACCATACAGGGTGTTTCATTAACAATGGGAAATCCGCTAACTGGAGATTCTGCAGGTCAAATAATCACCATTGACCCGAACATTGCTCATCCGAATGTTGATGGTTTAGGAAATACAGGGTGTTAAAAGTTACAATTTTATTTACATTTTTTGCCATAACTACGAAATTACTTAGGTTGTCGATTTGAAAATTTGTAATCCTATGGTTTTTCTTACGGGAAAAAAGATTCCAATAACATTTTACCATGTACATCTAACGTCAAATCGGCTCCAAAATCTGAAAGACCAACCTTTTTTAAAAAATATATGTATTCTTGTCCCATTTTGATATTCCAGCTCATTTTTAAGAAAAAACGTCTTAATGCAGATAGTGTTTAAATCATAGAAATGAAACGTTTATTAAGTACTGCTAACAAAATCAATTTTAATTCATTACAAACGCTTAGGTACAAGAAAAATAAAATTAGAAAACATTAAATTTTAAAGTAGTTGTTCTGAGTGTCCACCATTTACTTGGATACATTTTTCAATGCGTTTCCTGAGAGACCAGAGAGTTCTAAACAATGCCCCTGGATTGCCTTTGATTTCATTGGCAGCCGCTTGTATTCTTCGCCACAGCTCATCGGGTGAATCAACAGCTTCTTTATAAACCATATCTTTCATTCTAGACCACATCGAAAAATCCACCGATGTGGAAAGACGTTGTCTAAGTAATCCCACACGGGCCGGGAAAAATGTGCGTCCTGCATGAACCACATATTTTCCCTTAAATTAAGTGGCACTTCTTCAAGC
Source organism: Xestobium rufovillosum (assembly GCA_963966045.1). Taxonomy (NCBI): domain Eukaryota; kingdom Metazoa; phylum Arthropoda; class Insecta; order Coleoptera; family Ptinidae; genus Xestobium; species Xestobium rufovillosum. Next base: position 47,523,429 of record OZ014492.1, on the reverse strand, counting down.
AATTCGTACAAATTTTGCTGAAGAAAATTTAAATAAAGTGGACCGTTCAGATTGGGTGGAAGCTGAAAAGGCCCAATAAAGAAATTTGAAATTACACCGCACCAAACATTGATCTTAAATTCATGTTGGAAGTGTCTTTCTTTAACTGCATGGGGGTTTTCAGAATCCCACAAATGATTGTTTCGCCAGTTGAAAACTCCACGTCGAGTAAACGTTGTCTTATCTGTGAAGAGGATTTTGTTCAAAAAATTAGGATCCGCGCCTTGCTGCTCTTGTAGGAAATTAGAGAAACGTAGACGAGCAGGAGGATCTTCCGGTAACAAATGTTGTACTGGAGTAATGTGGTATGGGTGAAGCTTCTCTTTGTGCAAAATGTTCCAAATCGAAGAGCTACTGCCGCACTTAAACGACGGGTACGCCTGGATTTTCGTGCAATCTAACCAAAACCTCATCTTCCTGCTCAGCCGAAATAATCTTCGGAGCGCTATTTTCACCTTTTGAACCGAAAGATCCTCTTTCGCCTAAACGATTGTACAGATTTCTAAATAATGTATGATTTGGTTGCCTTTGGAATTTAAACACTATCTGCATTAAGTCGCTTTTTCTTGAAAATGGGCTGGAATATCAAAATGAGACAAGAATACATTTATTATTTAAAAAGGGTTGGTCTTTCAGATTTTGGAGCCGATTTGACGTTAGATGTACATGGTAAAAAGTTATGGGTCAATTTATTAAAACAATAGATTATAAGTAGCGCCCTCTATGGGCAACGTCAAAAATGTTATTGTAATCTTTTTTTCCCGTAAGAAAATCCATAGGATTGCAAATTTTCAAGTCGACAACCTAAGAAATTTCGTAGCTATGGCAATAAAATATTAATAATATATAAATAACAAAATAAAAGTAAGTGTCAATTTTCCCGCACCTACGTTTTAAAATGAAGAGTACATTTTCATATTCTTTTGAATAATAACGACTCTCATTTTACGCGCAGAAACTCGATTTGCATACATTTGATACTGCAATAAAGCTCCTTTTTATGAAAAAAAATCTCCCTATCCTCATTGCATCACCGTCTTCCGAATGGAAACGAATATACCGTGTCAGAAAAATGCGCGACAATTCGTGAAGTGTAATTTAATATACACTCAAGTTATTTATAGGGAGAGGAATACCTTGACAAGGTTTGACAGCAACAGGGTGCGCATCGAACTGATATTGATGCGAATAGTGATTAATGCAGAAAATGGTAAGGCCGGGACGCCACGCCGTCGTCATATTCGGCGCCAGGATGCTACCGCCTGAATGACGCCGCCAAGCTCCATATACGCTGCCCAAAGTCGCTCAGCTTTCACTGATGCCCCTTTGGCGAGGCATAGGAAAGTGCACCCTCTACTTTTGCTTATACTGTTTAGTTTGTCAGTGGCGTGTTTCAAGGATTATCCAAAGCGGTTGTTAAAAGTCACGTAGAAAGACGAAATCTATGAAACTTTATTACTGATGGTCTTAGAAATTTATTTAATTAATTAATTAATTTATTTTCCAGATTATATTATATGTGTAATTTTTACGATGCCAATTTTGAATAAAACGCTAGAAATAACTACAATATTAGTACTTCTTTGATTGTCGGCGCCTCTGTTTGCAGAGAACTGGACTAGCGACAGAATTAGGGGAAACTTGCTAGATTTAGAGGCAGACAGAATTTGGCCGACCCACTTGTTTATCTCGAACGCATTGAGGTCATCGCGGGGGTGGCGAATTTTCGTCTGCCATGGGCTCGTAATTTTAGGTCTAAGAGGCTTTTATTTTAGTAGGAGAGGAAATTTTCCTTAGCTGCCGAGTGGGTACATGATTCACGAAAAGCACTGCCATTAATCAAGATATATGAAGATATAAAGGTTTGTTGAATAAAATTTACTGGGTCATTATTACTAATTTAAAATATGTATCAACAAATACGTATTTTGGGACAAAACAGAAAATTTCTACCCGGCACATTTTGTCTAGCTGCAGAATCTAAATCTAATTCATTTAATTCTTGAATTTGAGATTGGCTGTCATAATCAGCACGTTGTGATCACTATCTGAACCTGCTGCCTCTGGATCCCAGTGCATACCGACCTCAACAGTCTCTGCCACAAATTGACAAATCAGCTGCTTTCTTTCAGAGATTTGGCTAGGTCCAATTTTTAATAAGTTTCTCGAACCAAGTCCTATCAGAGCCAGTTTATTGGACCTTGGAATAGTGGATAAAACTTCCGCACCTAGCCTATAATTTAAAATTTGTTTGGAAAGTATGCAAGTCACACTATCAGTAGGTAGTAATTCATTCCGTTGAAAGTTGCAATCTATTTTATATTCATTACTGCTGCATACAAAGTACCTAAGGTATAGGTGTTCAATTAGAATTCGAATTTCAGCGCTTACTCAATCCTATCTAATAAAAGTGATGTGAGTCGTGGAGAATGCGCAATAGGCACATACCGTTTCGATCTAGCGAGGTCAGATTTTTTGTTTCCGTCTCTTTTTAATACGTACGGGAGCCGATCGCCAAGTGCGTACGTCTGAACTATCACAGGTAGGTATCATGTTTGTTGTCGTTCTAAAAGTATACGCCGTCAGAAACAATTCAAAGTTATTGGACGCATGTACTCCGTAAGCCCCAGCCAAATTGAACTATTTTCGATTATTATTACTTCATATTAAAGGAGCAAACAGATTTGAAGATCTGAAAACAGTAAACGGAGAAATACAGGAATCTTATGTAGCAGCGTGTTTAAAATTAGGTCTTATTTAAGATCATCACGAGTGGAAAAGAGCCATGAATGAAGCTGAAATTTGGATGATGCCCAGACAGCTGAGATATTTGTTCATTCGTATTTTAATGCATTGCCGACCAATTTATCAGGAAGAATTGTGGGAAGAATTTAAAGAAGCAATGTCACAAGATTATGAAAGACGTTACAGCAATACTGAAGGACAAAAAAGCCTATATTCAAATTAGTTCCATACTTTCTGCGGAAGGTTACAATCTTTCATTGTTTCCTATAAGCCACGACATTGAATATGCAAATGAAGAACAAGCAATAGAAATAGGATCACGACAATATAAACAACTAAATGAAAAGCAGAAAGAAATTGTACCTAGATATTATTTTGGGTAAATGTGATGTTAACATAAATGAATCAATTTCTGAATCTTCATGTATATAGACGGTCCAGGAGGCTCCTGTAAGACTTATGTTTATACAACCCTATACAGCTTACTGAAGAGTAAGAATAAAATTGTTTGTACCATGGGCTTCACGGGCATAGCAGCAACACTACTTCCTCATGGTAGAACAGTTCATAAAACGTTTGGGTTACCTGTTCCTCTGTTTTTAGATTCATCTTCCAACTTTAAGAAAAATTCAAAAGAAGCAGATTATTTAAGGAGTGTAGATGATTTTATTTGGGACGAAGCTCCTGTGGCGCCAAGGTATGCTTTAGACATTATAGACAGAACCTTTCGAGACTTTATGAATTGTGATGTTCCGTTTGGTGGAAAAATTATGGTGTTGCGAGGAGATTTTTGACAATTGTTACCAGTTAAAATAAATGCTACCCGCTGTGAAACAGTGAATTTAAGTATCAAATTTAGTTCTCTTTGGAGTTATTTCCGTAAATTTTCTTAAATACAAAATATGCGGGCTCTACCACAGGAACAAGAATTCACCAAGTTTTTATTGGATGTTGGAGATGGAGTTTTGAACGATATGAATAGCAATTTAGAATTGCCACAGAGATGTATTTATAATTCGGATATCGTTTAACGTATATATGGAGGAATCAATTAGACAAAAGCGATTCATAGATATGACCTAATCAGTTATTCTGATGTTGAATACATTAACAAAAAAGTGGTAGAACTGTTAGATATAAAAACAGAAAAAATATATAGAAACTTGGATAGTGTTGAAAATTGTGATAATGGAGATTTAAACGATGCTATTCTTCCTGAATATTTAAATACTTTAAACCCGCCAAATTTTCCTCCGCATGAATTGAAGTTGAGAGTATATTGTATTGTGATGTTGGTTAGAAATCTCGGCATTAATGAAGACTTATGAAATGGTACGAGATTGTTAATTTTACAACTGGGAGACGATATCCTACAGTGCAAAATTTTAACAGGCGATAAACATGGAGATATAGTTTTCGTTAACCGTATAACGTTGTGCTGTGAAAATGTTTATCCTTTTACTTTTAAAAGACGACAATAATTTCCCATTAAACTAGCGTTTGCAATGACTATTAACAAATCACAAGGCCAAACATTTGATCAAATAGGAATTGATCTCCGAAAAGAAATATTTACTCACGGACAATTATGCGTGGCTTTTTCAAGAGTTCGTTCTTGGGAAGGTTTGAAGGTTTTCCTCATGGTAGATCTGATTTCTCACTAGTTACGCCTCTGAGAGCTGTTTGAATTGGTTATCAAGACAGTAATAATTAGCGCTCTCTTCAGCAGATTCATTTCACACTAGAACGTGGCTGTAATCAAAACTCGCCCGATAAAACAGAGATGCAGATGTGCGAAATCTGTAGTAATTGCGGCCTTTATTGCTTCTACAAGTGCCGCCTACAATTTCTCCGTCAAGCGTGCGATCCCTCGGCAAAGCGTCTAGAAAAACAGTCCTATTAGGATGTGGGTCGGTGCTTTTGCCACAGTTGGCATTGCCTGAAAATCGGGACGGTTCTACCGCAACATGAGCTGTCTCTAACCAGGGTTGAATTCTGCTTCGTAACCGTCTGCAGAAGTAGGTTATGATGTCTGGGCGTCCGCCAAGTGGGCTTAACGACGCCGATGTTCGCGTAAAACTAGACAAGTGCCTTCTGAATTACGATATAAAACCCTACATGACTAAGCAGAAATATGAAAATTTAAAACACACACTTGAAACCGGTTAAATAAAATAATTTTGTTATACTTATTGGTAGTACGCGAAGTAATTTTTTATTTAATCTTTACAGTTCCATTTATAAGAGTGTATGTTCCTTCAAAATTGGAGGGAATTGTGAGAAATGATTGAAGAAGGTATAAATTAGTTTATCTCTGAGTATTCGTTAATCAATGATTGACAAAATAACCCCCAATTTGAGTAAACATGTTTTGAACATTTGCGCCATCTGCGTGGAAATCAGAACTTGTAAATAATCAATTATTCGGCCTGCCTGCAATTTACGTTAAAAGCAATTTCTTTAGATTACTTGAAGAAATTAATTACTTTTTATATCGGGTAATCTGCAGTAACTATTATATCGGAATTATTAATTATCCGATTTTAATAAACTCGTTGGAAAGCGTACTGGATATTTTGCGACTGGATAAAGTAAAAGTCTTTTATTTTAAGGTAATCAATGAGAAATTAATATTATTTTACATTCATAAATCGTACTATTTCTTGCTCAACATTGCATCGCTTTCAATGATTCTTAAAGACACAGAGGTTGTGGACGCATGGCATAACCCAATGGCAATGCATGATCGCAAACGTACGCAACATTGAAGTTTCAATGCTTGCTGATAGACGGCTAGGCAATTTTTGTGCAAACTTAAGTTTTGAAATCGGAAGCGTTCTAAGGAAAATTTAGTTTTTCTTGGAAATTACTGTTTACCTTAATTAACAGTTATCTTATTATGTATATTTAAAATACCTTGTTATTTGTTCGTGTTACTGTAAAGCCGGACAAGTGTCTTGTCTTCGGTCCGTGTGCAGATTTCGTGATGTATAAAGAAAGGTAGGCATAAAAATAATAATGAACTGAAAGAACATGTTTCGTCCAAAAAATAACTTTTCTAAATTATGAATGTAAATTTTCAAATTATTTTCTTGACTTACTATATTTGGTAGCTCACACAAATTAACATCTTCGATTGCAGTATTTTCTTATACTCATGGAATGGAATATTCACGAACGTATATCTACATATTCTGTTGCGAAACTAAATTCATTCAGTAGAAAGTGGGCGATCGCCAAAATATATTCCGCTCAGCTTACTTTGTTACCTGGTTTTAAGATAGGAAAACAAACATTTTCCTCGAGTCTCGTAATAATAACAAGCGGCTTATTCCTTTAATTAAAACCATCACTACAAAAGACAATCGTTAAACTTTAATACCGACTGTCTTCCCGTAGATATTTCCAGTGACGTTTTAGACCAAGGAAGTTTATGAATTATAAAGTCAGCTATTCATCGTATTCTTTGTTACACGTATGAACATGGGAATGTTTATGTTTGCTTAACCTAGTTTTGAAAAGTATAGAGTAGCCACAAAATATAATTTATTATAGTCATATTAGAGAAGAAATTATTAGCGTTATTTGTTGTTGTTATTTATTATTTATTGTATGTTAGTTGAAATAATTTTGTGTACTAGGTACAGATCCGGAACTAGATCTTGCGTGCAAAATTTTAAAACGTTTTCTCAATTCACATCCTTTCTTTCTCTTTACTGACTTCACCGCCGTTTGACCCACTGCCGTTCGAAAATATCCACGTCTCGTCCAAAAAAATCATTTTCCTAAATTTTGAATTAAGATTTTCGGCATATTTCTTTAAAAATTTAACTCTTTGGTGAACTATGTGCGGCTGTTCACAGAGGAATTTCCTATTGCAATCTTTTTTATATCGAAAACCCAGTATATTCATTAATTTTGACAAGGAACGTAATCCAATTTTCAAAACACCCTTTTCTCAAGGTTTTTTGTAAACTTACTAGAGTAACATTTACTTTTGCTTCACATAAATTATAAATAACATTTCTTACTTCCATTTTTTCGGTATCACTTAAATCCTTAGTTTTCGTGTATTTCATTCTTCGTTTTGCTTTTCTTTTTTCTGGCTCTTTTATCCTCTTTTCATGTACAATATTTAGATAAAATTATATTTTAAATAACATTTATTAGTGAAATTTTTCTCTACCTTGACTAATAAAAGCATTTTTCGCAATTATTTATAAAAAATTAATAACAGATAACGGAAGTCACGTTACAACTTTTGTTTAGCCCATTTGCAATTTTTTTCAACCACCTATTGTAGTTTACGTCTTGAATTTTCTTAGTTTCTGTTCGTTAAGAACAAAATATTTAATACCCGAAAAATATAAGCTTGTATAGCGTTGATCGCTATACGTAAGCTGACAGGATTCTATATTAGGAACCAGACTGGAAATCATCAAGTAGTGCAGTGGACTGGTCATTATTCTTCTACAAAAGTAGCTACCGCCATAAATAAAAGACAAAAAAGTTTAAAATATGAAACTGCGAAAGTGTCATCGGCCGTAGAAAAAATGGTCAGGACGTGACTTTGCTACAACGTTCTGAACTTATAACTCGTCTGTCTAAAGTACTTTATATCTAGCACGTAACAACCGATTATTACGTATTGCAAAAGCGTCGAATCAAAATTTATGACTTGTGTGAGGAGCGTTGCATAATTAAGTAGCTCGGAAATGGGAGTACAAGCTTTTCGAAAATGTTGGCAACATTTTTTAAAACTGGTAAACGGGAATGAATCAAAGTTGATTGTCATTAGTGGGGGTTCCTAACTTTTTTAAATTTCTTCGTTGTGTTTTGTATGAAGCTCTGTTTCTCCTTCTTCTTCTAGTTTACCTTCTTGAATTGGCTTTGAATATTACCCACCATATAGTTATTTATTAACCTGAAAAGTAATATCTTAAGGGTTCGCCTAAACAAATGTAGTTTTCTTTCAGTGCAGCTGTTTCATTTATTACCCACGTGAGATAAATTCTAACCGAAACGCGAACAAAAAGGATATTCAGAATGATGTATAAAAGCGACCTCTGGTGTTCCTTTATTTCAGCGAAATAGTTTAGGGCAATAAGGCCTGAATATTGAAAATCCCTCGAGTGCCGTTACTTGATGAGATAAACCAATCACCCAGAATTTATAACCAGCAACATCGCGGTATGCATTCCGAGTCTCCTTTAGTTTATCAGCCTCTCGAATATCCAGCAACGCGAATGAAAATTCTTGCTAAAAATAAGTGGCTAGGTATTAATTCTCAAATTCAGCAGATAAGGCAGATTATTACTGAAATCGTAGATTTATTTATGTCAAGTTTATATGGAACACCTTTACCAGACATCCTTCAGCAATAGTAGATAAAATTAACAATAAGCAGCGAAATATGGAAGAAACAATCAAACAACAACAAGCAATAACAATTAAAAAACTACCAGCAAACAATTAACTAACCTAAACAATCTTCCAATACACAAATTAACAGGTAAAACTCTTCTAAATTCATTTTACAATACAACAGTTTATCACGTCTGTATACACTAAAACGTGAAAACAAATTACGCCAAATATACTAAAAAGTATGTACTGTAAACACTTAACACGTAAACTCGTTCGAATTTATCGCCTTCGGAATCTATCACTTTCATCTCATGTTGTCGCATGTCCAAAAACAGCTACAGGACTGCCATCCCGAGATCCCGGCCTCTTACTTGCCATTAAATACTCTCGAGGAAACGTTCGAGTAATGGAAACTACGAGAATTAGATTGGTTCCAGAAGTCGACCTGTTTAGACCTATAAAAAACAAGGCGAACGCTATAATAAACAGCTGCGTTCGTTCCTAAATTTGTTGAATCTTTTGATTTAATATGGAAAAGCCTAATATTAAATACTCCAAATATTGTTTAGTGCCGAAATGTGAATCAACGCCTATCCGAACACCAGGAAAAGTATTTATTTCATTGCCAGTGGGATCGACGTTTCGAACATAAACCATCTGATAAATACACATTTGGGTATAAAACTGACATTCGAGTGTACCCTATTATCAAGTGATTGAAGTTAAAATAATCGTTCGTAAGGAGTAAACACCAGTCGTGCGTCGGAGCTGACACACACAGGTTTTTTTGTTTTGCTTATGTTCCGTATTGACGCCGGGGAGAATATTCTTCCAAGGTTGAAAGTAAACAAAAGTATCCCAACATTAAAATGGAAGAGGGTTAAAATCAATACTAAATATTGGCGACATAAATATAAGAAAATATTGGTCATCAAACTTTAAAATGTGAATCACATTCACGCAAAATCGAAAGCTGTACTTTGGGGCGCACCAAATACCCCAAAAATAATGGAGTAAGTACATTTTGCTAATCTGGTTTAATGACACAATTTTTCTACAATGTAATTTTCATAAAACTTGATAGGTTTGTTATAAAGAACATTTCCATAAAAACTTTTATTCCGACTGAGAATTCCGGCAGTAAAAAGTTAACACACAGACTGGAACTAATTTAGCAGATTTCTGAAAAGCCGGCGAGACATGTCCTAGAATAATATCTAAAAGTTACAAAGCTACGGAAGTAATTATTCGTACCCCCGTTTGATGGGGTAAAGAATTTCAAGTCATCTGCAATTGTACCCTTGCTTAAATGTCTTGAATTCCTGAGACGTTTATTTTCTCTAATGGAAATGTTTCTTGTAACAAACGGATTAAAGATTTTGTTACAAACTTGTGTTTTACTTTTCAGGCCTTCGTAAAAGTATAGAGGAGGGGGTGCAAATGTGGAAACATGAGGGTAATGTGGAAACGGCAAGTATTTCGACTGCAGAGAGCTTCACTCTAGCGGCGATTGCCGTAAACAGTCACTCTCGTTCCTATTCGTCACAGCGCAGCGCTAGGAATCAGTCGGGAATTGTAGTTAATGGTGGTGCGTCGATGTCTGTTTCGTGATTTTCGTGAAGTTCTTGGAGGTAATTTTGTGGTATTATTTCGTCTAACTTATCATAGAGGTAGCGTAATGCGTATCAGAGTATTGGGGAAGGGAGTTATAGGGAAGGTATTGTTGGATTTCAATGAATCATAAGCTACATGGTTTTTGCACTTGTGACTTATGGCCCCCTATTTCTAACATTATAAGGCATTTTAAGGCAATTTTCAAGGTTAAAATAACGATTCCCTGATTTTTTACTGGGTTTTCACATTTGGACCACCTCCTCTAACAATAATAAAATCGGACTGAAGCAATCTTATTCAAATTGAAATGTGAGAATGTTTTTGCTTTGCTGAAAACGTTCAATCTCATTTGTAAGTCAAGCCAAAGATTGAGAAGTTGAAACTATATTTCGGTTAAGTATTGGAGCTCTCTAACTATCCAAATTTTTGTTTGTGTTGCAGATTAGGTTAGATCTAATCTGTTTAAACTTTGGTAAGGGAGGTTTTACTGAAGCATCAGACAATACGACTCAGATCAATCATTGTTAAATGCATAGTTGGCAGTATTTGCTAAAGGGTTGAATATCCCAACAAATTTTGTAATGTACCTACAGTGCACGTTCATTTTTGTACAAAAACACCATAGAAAATTCGTTAACTGTCGCTACTTTAATCGGCGCTTACGGGAGGCAGTAAAAGTGCATATAGTCGCGAAATATAATGTTTTTCTGAAGTTTGAAGAAAAAAACTTATTGCAAGGATAAATGTTGTCAACAAATTATCGCCAGATCAAGTTATCTAAAGATTTTATTTGCCCGTCATATCCATTATTACGTGACCGAGTAAAAAGCCAACATATCGACTTCCGACTACCACTGAAAGATAAAAATGATCATCACACGTCCAACTGCGGCTCAAAGGCACATCTGTCAGTTTTCAACATAATGCCAGCAATTTCTTTCCGAGTATTTTTAGATCGCTGGTGAATAGGAGAAGGAATGAAACGTCTGCCATATCAGTACATCTATCATCACATACGAATCAAAGGGATCACTATGCACCGCAAGAAGGACAGCCCCCGTCTGCTATGAAAGGATGAGGGACAAAAAAGGAGAATGTTGGCAGAATTATTTAAGGTGGCGTTGTCTAACAAGTTGTTTCAGTTTGTGGGAAGTGCATCATTGGTCATAAAATAAACGCTTGTTTGAAAACATGCAGCATACCTCTTTCAAATTTACTCGAAGTTAATGGAAAAGATTAAATCGAATAAAATTAAGCCGCGTGTAAGCTGGGAATCATCAATTTTACCACTTAATTTTAAAAAACCATTTGCAAAAGGAGGGCTTATTTCATAGGAATTGTTTATCAGTGAGTGTCAAACAGATTTGCCCCTTTTAGATTTTTATTATGATAATTGTAACCGGCGACCATTGTCGACGTGCAGTTAGTTACGTTTCATAGGGTTCTCGTTGTTTCACTTCAGTCTTGTTTCTTGTAGTTACAACGTTACTTTGTCTCTTCTTTTAGACCACTTATACAACGTTGAAAATGTCGCTGCTCGGTCGCCACTTATGCAACGTTGCTAATCTCTTTTTACTCTTGAACGTCACTGGTAGAGTGACGTATCTTAATCATTCTCGGTGCTTCTGGTTTCGGGCCCTTAGATATACAGCTGTATCCCTCGGTATCACGTATTGGGACACAGTGTATATCTACGGGGATCTGGTCGTTCACTTATGAACAACTTCTTTCGTTGTATGTGGTCGGTATGAGACTTATTCGTTGCTACCCTGCTTTCAGTCGCAGAAAGGGTCGGGTTCTCTTGCTATTGCTAAACGACGGTTAAAATAACAACACATAAGAAAATCATATCGGGATTCTATTACTTTAACTATGTACAAGATAGAATGAAAAGAATAAAAGAATATTTACAACAAAATCGGTATTTACATGAAATTACATCGGTTTTCTTTGTGAAATTAAATCGGTTTTCGCGGTGTATCCTGATTGGACACGCCACAGGCTCGTCGTATGATCAAACTGAATTACCATCGGTTTCGTGGAGTTTACGTGATAGCCTCAGAGTATAATCTCCTCTGGAATATCACCGGGTTATACGTATCGGGGAAATAGACGGTACTACAGATGGATTGTACTAAAGGCCGCCGGTTCGGCCAGGTGTGATCGATCCCCGCCGGTATGTCATCTCATTTGTTGACTTATGTCACCACGAGATTGCCGAATCGATCCAACCCACACCAGCAGACACCCTTAGCTCCTGCTGTATCTACTCCCTCGTTACGCAAAGCTGGATCTAGTCCACTCGCAATTAGGTTATGTTTGATAGTTAATATTACGGCAATACCAACTATCATACACCGGGCACTTACTCAAATTTATTTATTGCATATCAGTTAATCACACGGCGAACTTAGGCAAGCTCAATCAAGTACTTCTATTTCGGATCGGAGCGGCCAGCATCATCTCAGATGCTGGTCAGTACTGGTCCTGACTGAGGGCCGGACGACCAGGTACTGAATTTCTTCTTGGGAACTTCCACTTTTATAAGCGGAGAGTGGGGTCTAGCTTCGGCGGTTCACTTCCAGATTTCTAGCGGGCGGAGTAGTGCCGGATGAAAATATATGACGTTACATTGGTGACGGGTGCAACTACCATCCATCTCCCTTGACTGTTGTCTCGTATGGCGCGCGTGCTTCTCCCACCTGTGTTGACGAACTGAGATGACGTACCTATCTTCCACCTCACGGAGTGCCGTCAGATAGTCCAAAGTAAACACTAATCAATTTTGATTATCCAATGTGTTTACTTTTGCAACGTTACATAGAGTACGGACGTTTGTCATTGTTTCAATTGGTGAAAGTGAACCTCATCTACCTTCGGAACTTAGCACCTAGTTTTAATTTATTCCAACAACAATATTGGTGTTAACTTGAAATCTAGCTAGAAATGTTCACTTTTCCGCCTGCAAGAGCAAAACAGAGATTGAACTTCGCACGGAGCCAGTACCGTAAAACCCCTGCGGAATATATGTATTATTAAATTAAGGGATAAAATCTTAATTGAGGGAGTTCGGGAACAAGCCAGCAAATTAGTAGGTACACATGTTAGATGAACTCCAAACAGCTGGCTCAGCACTGCAAAAAAAACTTTCGTAATATGAAAACAAAGCGGAATTGAACTCCTACAGTTTACAAAAAGTTGGTGGATATGCCCCATTGTTTATAGAAAAAAATGATTTATCGCTTCCCAACAAGCTTACTCGGTAGATGTTTTAATAATCTCCCTACTATTGTTTCCCTGCAAACACGCAGCCCGGTTGCCTTGTATTTATCGCGTTTGAAATGTTCATTTTGCATACTACATTACGTCCGCACCCTGCAATTATTATTTGCGTCCATTTCTTAGGGATGCTTCCAGCAAACGGGGAAGAGGACAGTTCGCACTATTTCAGATTTCTCAAGTTTGAATGCCTGAAAGTAATTGGATTATCGGAATTCACTATCTGAAATTGTGTAACTTCTGCACTTACTCATCGTCGTGTTGTAGCGGAGTAAATGAAAGTTAATGTCTGCAATGGAATAGTTTAGCTAACGTCGCTAAGGGGGGGTGCTAAGAGGATAGGGAACTTGCTATAATCAACGGAATTTGGTATAGTTTAGTAGTTCGTACCATATTAAAATTGTGTCTTGACTTAAAGCGACAAAGTTTGACGCAAACCGATGGGGACGTGTGGGCGAACACCTTCGTGCGTATTTTGAGCGATGCGTTCGTTAGATGTTTGGGGCTAGTAGGATATATATTTGGCTTCGGAGGCTACTATGATCTCGTTTTGACTGGCAAAGGGGAAAATCGCCTTAGATAGAAAATAAGGTTCATACAATACATACATTCAGAAAAATAGAGCACAAGGATTATCGAATTCGAAAACACAGTGTAGGTATAGTCGGAGAGCAAGAGCTCTGAATTCGACACATGGTATGCAACTTTCGAACATACAAAAACAGATGATGAGTTCTTACGTAAAAACACCTGACAAAACATATTTTTGAGGTCGCGATTCGATTTGGAATTGCCAAATTGAAGAAAATTACATTTTTTCATTTTTCTTCTGAAATATGCTATTTTCGCACTTTTATTGTTTCTCCTTCTGTATATCTGTCACCCATTGTCGTACAAATTTGAAATTTTAGCATTATGATAATGAAACTATCCGCTTTCTAACGCTGTACGAGAAAATAGTAATTGTTGTGATTTGACTGAAAAATTTATAAATATTCGAGGAAGAGTTGCTACTTTTGTGTCATTTACAGCGAAAAAGTGTGTATCGGGGTAACTTTTTTATTTTTGAAGATATACTTATACTATAAACGAGTAAATTGTAGCGTATAAAATGAGGATGTTTTTTTATTTTGAGTATTTTTTCATAAAATGCATAGTAAGTCAGAAAAAGTGTGTTAAACTTGAAACGCGCGTTGTCGCGGACAAAAGCTGATTGCCGTGCCAACGCCGTCGGAGTTTAAGAGTTTTCATTTATTAAATGTGTGTAGGGCATTTTTCTTAAATCATTATATGGTCATTTCAATAAAACAAAACTTTTTAGAGTTTTCCACAGGTTTAATCGTTACCTACAATATTGTTTCGACTTCAAAGGTTCTTACAAAACAAATCTTAAAACTAAAGCAGTGCCTTATATACAGTATTCCATTTTATTTTCGTGTGGTGGGGTAAAATTGCTTCTATGATTGATGAATGGTTAAATTCCAACTGGTTATTTGTTATCTGTTGATCTAATTTAATGGCTTTGCAAATTTCAAAACTTTCCACTTAATTTAATTTTCTACCTTTAGATCCTTATATAATATTTTAAAATCACTTTCGACAAAATTATGATTGTTTACAATATGTACAATGTTCCCAAAAACCCGTCCTGTTTGAATTGTTGGCAATAGACTTTATGTTCTTTCAGTATGGTATTGAAATCCCTCCCGGTTTGACCTATGTAAATCGCGCTGCAATCATTGCAATTTAACTGAGAAACACCACTTTTATCTCCTGTGTTTCTTTTTTCTTTATTATTGACCAATAATGAACTTAAATTTCTTTTATTTAAGCAAACCGGGTTTTGATCAAGTTTGCTTAGAAATTAGATCAACAGATAACAAATGACCAGTTGGAATTTAACCATTCACCAATCATAGAAGCAGTCTTACCCCACCACACGAAAATAAAATAGAATACTGCATGTAAGGCACTGTTTTAGTTTTAAGATTTGTTTTGTAAGAACCTTTGATGATGACCTAGTAAGTCGAAACAATATTGTCGATAACGATTAAACCCGTTGAAAACACTAAAAAGTTTTGTTTTATTGAAATATTCAATATGTTCCACCAAATGTCAAGCAAGAACAGAGTGAAATTCATTACATATTATGGTCGTCCAGAATTTACTGGCAGTATGGACCATTTAAGAGCACATTTGTTTCTAACATGCAAAACAGACATTAGGTAAGTAAGCAAACGAATATCAGTAAGGTACCTATTTATTACAAAACAAATTTCGCTTCTTAGGGATTTACCACCCACCGAAAACACGTTTCGTTTTCATGTCCTCAGGACGTATGTATTTGCAGTCTGTCGTTTACAAAACTGCATACCTAGTTCGACCAAAACTATCAAGGTCCGGTTTTTCAAAGAATCCAACACCGGATTAAGTCTGACCCCGGCTTCGTTGCTATGATACCGGCTTTCTGATTGATTGAATCATAGCAACGAAGCCGGTGTCAGACTTAAGCCGGTGTTGGATTCTTTGAAAAATCGGGTCCAAATCTTTTGGAATTTGGGTGGTGCATGAAAGAAAACGGTAGCGTAATGCCAATCATGACCACAATAAGTACGAAACCAGATTTTGTAAATCCAACACCATTTTGCAAATGTGAATATTTCAATAAATTGTAGCACAACCTGTATTTGTTTAAAAGCTAATGTACTGTGTTCCATAAGCTGTTTTTGTGAAGGAAAATGTACGTATATCGAATAATAAAAATGTAGTTATTCTGTAGGTACAAATTTAAAAAAATTATAACAGTTCTCATTGAAGTTCTCCACGCGGTCTGCTTCGGTGCAACGTAGCGCGTACAACGCTCGACTTTATTAACCTTTTATGACCACCAAACTTTTACCAACAACATTTTTTTGCTTTTTATAAATTAATTCAAACCTTAAACTATATTTGACTCGCTTATACTATTACTCTATCTCCAATAATAAAAAAGTTACCTCGATACCAACTTTCTCAATGCAGTTACTGAAAAATCCATGGGATCTGCGACGAAAATATTATTTTTCTACCATATCTTTACACATTAGTGCACATTTATGTATGGCAACGGATTCGGCATATTCCAGACTATATGTATGCAAAGTTTTAAACCGATCCAATTGTTACAGACAAAGATATAGAATGGGAAATATAAAATAATGTATTTCCGAGAAATTTTGTAAAAATATGATAAAGTTCGATTTTTTTCAATTTCGCAATCCCGAATCGATTCGCGACCTCCAGAATCGAATTCAGCAGGTCATTTTACATAAGAATACGACATCAGTTTTTGTATGTTCGCGAGTTGCATACCCCACTTTTATTTTGCATATTTCGAACGTCCTGCTCTCCGACTAGTATCTCTAGTTGGGATGGCATGAAAGACAGAATTATATTATTTAATTGATCAAGAGCGCTTACCAAAGCATTGGCCGAATTTCGCACACCTAGATAATAAATAGGTAAGAGCAGATGACAAGGGTTAAGACTTATTTGGTTCAAACGTTATCTAACCGGTTAAAAGCCAGAGAACCTTAAATTTATTAAGGTCCGTTCACGTAAATTTATCCGCTGTTCTTTGCAGACCTCCAATATTTCTTTTATTTCTCTGTAATGAACCTGTACGAGAATAAACTTTGGCATTCAGAAGAATTACTTCCAAAATGTATAGTTATATGTTCTATATGTACTTTATTAATGATCATGGATGCATTACATGAAGAGACCCATACAAGTATCTTACATAGATTGCGACACATATACAACATCTCCCCTCTTAATCACTAAAACTAAAATAAAATATTATTCAAGATACATAACATAATCCTTATATTTAGTAGGTCCAACGACCAACGTTTTCTTTGCTGGGGACATAGAGGCAGAATGGAATTGCATTAAAAATAGTTTAGATTCCGCAGCTATAATAGAATGAAAGTAGAAAACCCTGGATAACAAAACATATTGTGAGTCTAATAGAGGAAAGGCGAAAATATAAAAATAGGTTAGATGAAAGAGGGAAACAAAGAGATAAGGCGATCAAGTGGGAAATTATTCGAAAATGCAGGAAAGCGAAAGAGCAATGGATAGATATTAAATGAAAAGAAGTGGAAGATAAGTTCGAAGTAGGAAAGACTGATAAAGCATATAAAATTAATTAGGAGAAATTTCATTCACAGCATACTAGTTAGGGATGTAGGATGTTCAACTTTTGGGGAAATGCGTAGGTTAGCTCAGGAAATCTGCAGAATTTAAACAATTTTTAATGCAATTGATAGCTTTAGATGTTTAGATTAATCTGCTGAAAATGAATTGCAATACGAATATAGGTAGACGAATTTTAAAGGGCACTAAAATAGCCAATAAACCGGGCACAGGTACAGTATATAAAAGATTAAAAATATGTACTCGTAAAAGGGCCTCGATTTGGTCCAGAGCGGCAGGTGTGGGATAAAACGAAAAATTTCAAACCGCCCGTGGTAATCGATAGCTATCATTGGCTGATTGAACATTAATTACGTAATTTGAAACAAAATTAGAGGAGGGCAGGAGGTTCAGAAGCCGGTTGCAATCGATGTAAGTCCATTCTTTCGTAGCCAACGCGGCGCTCTTTCCGGCGGCGCTCCGACTGTGTCGACGCCAACCGCGCTCATTCCGTTTTGATATCAGACGCGTGGAACGACGCATCAACGGTTTCGCAATATGATATACGCGCGGCGTCTGATTTATTAAACTTTCCATCAAGTTTGAATATGAATTTAGTTAGATGAGTTTTTAATAGCCAAGTAATGTGCGCGAGTGATTTCTCGGGGAAAATTTTAGTGAAGTTAGACGACCATTAAACAAGAAGTTTGCAGATTTTTAAAATTTAGGTAAGGCGCTCTAATTTTTCTGATAAGTTTTGATTCGATTTTGAGTCGTGTTATATGAAATTGAAATTAGGTATGATGATTGTTTGTATTGTCAATTTAATTACATTAATGTAATGTGATGTAATGTAGTGCCTCACTCTCTGCTGAGATTAGAAAGCTGTGCCGTGGTATTTGGAATTAGCAGAGGTTTGCATTCTAAAACTACCAGACACAGAGCAACCTCACCACTTGCTGTGAGTAAAAGGCTAATCCCAGTAGTGCTGGAGACAGGTTTTAAGTTATAGCACTACCAAAGAGGAGTCTCAGGGCGAAATAATATTTCCAAAATATTTAAATTGTTAGAACTTATGAACGATACGTTTTGTGGTCAGACTGCGCCATGTTTTTCTGATAAGAAATTGAAAAGACTTCTTATTCTAATAAGTATGACATGTGTATTTTTAAAATATTTCTTTTGTTTCGATTGTTTTTTAATGCCTTCGTCAGGAAAACTACGGCGAGATGATAAAATCTGTGTTCAAATAATAGTATATTACGTAACGAGCATGGAAAGTGACAAATTTCACGCGAGTTTATATGAAATACACTTTCCATCGAGTTATGTACAGGGTATCCTATTTTCATTGTGATTTGGGGGTTTCTCATAGAAGAAAGAAGGCTTAATTTTTATAGGTGGTAGTTAAATAAAATTCAAGAAAATCCCGAATTTGGGCGGTCTGTCATTTGGACAGATGAAAGTCACATAAGCAGCGTAGGATTATTTAACAGGCATAATGTGCGTCACTGGTCTGATACAAATCAGCGCCAAACTTTTGAACGTCAGAGGCAAGGACGTTTTGGATTTAACGTTTCGTGTTTTATTTTGGGTGGTCAACTAGCATACCAAATTTTTGATGGAAACTTAACGGGATTGAGATACATTAATTTATTTAATATTAACGCAGAGGCGATAATGGAAAATGTTCCGTTAATAAACACAAACAGGGTATATTTGCAACAAGATGGTGCCCCTGCACACAATTCTGCAATAGTTAGAAATTATTTAGAAAATCATTTTCCGGGTAGATGGTTGGGTACAAATGGACCTATATTGTGGCCTGCAAGATCACCGGATTTGAGTATATTAGACTTTTTTGTTTGGGCATTTTTAGAAGAAAAAATATACATACGAAGATACAACAATCAAGCCGAGCTAGCAGAGGTACCTTTCTGATATTTGCAAGCCCACCCTATTTTTTTATTTAATCTATTAACGTTATTTTTTAATAATTATCTTACGATTTCTTGTTTTATATTTTGTCTTGTAATTGGAATTTTGCGTTGTAAAAAAGTTGTGCCAGCTGATAATGATTGGTGAATGATAGTGGTTTCTTGATCTTAAAATAGTGTGGTTATACTCTTCATAATGAAAGATAAATAAATAAAAGAATAGGTAGGTAAGTAAAATTTAGTTGATAACTTAATAACATGACATTTGCTTATGGGGATATTTGCTATTGTAGAACAAATTCGACAGAAAAACGGAGCAGTCTGGACCATTTAAAAATTAAGGAAATAGTAACTAATTGTTTTTTCCTGTCATTTCATCGTTTAATTAATATTGTTGCTTAAATTGGGCAATAACAATTAATTCAATGGCGTGAATTTTTAAAATGTGTTCAACTTGTACAGCTAGATAAAAAAGGAACTTGACCTAGCCCGTACATGCTGAAAATGTTCGCTGGAAGACATCTGAATCCCAATGCAAAAATTGTCAGTCGAGATTAATCGAAGCACAGATAATAGACATTTTCAGAGAGTACCATTTCACTCGCCCGCTCTTTTAAAATTAACTCAAATCGGCATAATTTTTCACTCTTTCCCGCAGTCGTGTGCATTCTTCGGTATATAAAGCGAATAACTTCAGGAGTTCAGGAAACATTAGATGAAAACATTAAAGTCCCACGGTTAAGCTTTATATAAGGATATGCTCAATGCCAATATAAAAGTATAGAAAGCTTTTCTGTACAAAAGTTACTCGAGACCGGCAGCTTTTTCTATAGTTTCTTTCAACTAGATTGGTAAGTAACTGCATTTGGAGAAAGCCTTGAATTTAGACGGTTTCAGTTCTTACTTTGTTTGACCTCCCTTAGCCTGCAGTTTTCTTTAAAGAATATCCTTGCGGGCTGCCATAATCCAGAAGTTTTACCTTCCAAAATTACTGGATAAAACAAATTTGAATTCGTGAGAGCCGTAACATTTTTGTAGCTGACGCAAACACGTATTCATAACCAAAAGCTTGTACCTACTAATCAAAAGTTTTGTTGCCCTGTTTCAATCTTGAATTGGCAATAATTACTAGTCGTGGCAGACAACGTAATTGATTTTTGTGGCAGAATTGGTTGTGAGGGGCAGTATGTAATTTAGATCTATTTACGACTCCAGAATTTATGTTGCCAATCAACCATTTTATATGTGCAATACCTAGTACATAAATGAATTAATTAACTATTGATATTGGGCAATCAAGCGACCCAAATGTAATAACCTATATTTATACACCAGTATACTGTACATTATTAACTTAGTTTTAGTGCATTTTCAATATCCGAGTATTTATTACATTTGCCGTGCCAATTACAGTAGGAAATAAAAATAAGTTGTTAATAGAATCAATATTTACTTTTTGGTAGTCTATGTACATGTCTTACTTTTTGTTTAACTATTTATGCAACCAAACACACACGGTCTGTGTTCGGTTTTGCAACCAGCTGTACGTACTGTACGAGTATATTCACGTAATCCTGGTTTAAACAGATTTAAATATTTATTCTGTCACGAAAAAACGAATCTACGTCAAGCAGCAAAAAATACAAAAAGTTAAGCCGACTGTATCTACAATCGGACGGTGTCTCGTAAAAGCTGTGAAATATTTAACAGTGAGACGGTAAAAGATAGTGTGATAGAATTGCTAGGATGTAATCGGCACCGTCTTTTGGGAATGACGTTATAACGTATCAAGTGAGGAATAATAAATTTGGAAGACTGAATCTATCTTTAAAAGCCGATGACTTTCAGTTGATGACTTTGTCGGTCTAGTTCTATAGTGAAACAATTTCTCAAATCAACGAAAATTAAGCAAGACTACTTTAAACGTTTATTCTAATTTTCATAACACTGGAATATACGAATTAATTTATAGACTACCAATCGCACTTCGAATACACAAATAAAACTGAAATGATAGGTCTATGTGTGGTTTGATTTTCTTTGAAAACAAAAAAAAACAAAAAACCAAGAAAACCAAAAAAAAAAACCCAAAGAAACCAAAAAAAAACAAAAACAAAAAAACAAAAAAGTCAAATATTTTATATATTTTCACACGTTTTTAATAAATCTTGACAAATCGCTCTTCGAATACACAAAAAATCAGTAATAAATATTGTCCGTATCAAAATAATAATTATGAAAGAATAAATCGAATTTTAATGCTTCTAACCAAGCGCTTTGTGGTGTTACGAGAACTGAAACGCTGTGTCCTCGCCTTACTGACGCTTGCCTGAGAGAAACAGCGCGAAGCATGAGACAGAGCGTGGCGAAAGAGTGGGACGTTCTATATTCCTTTTCTCCTCTGCCCGTCTTCTTAGACTGCTCCCCTCCTTTCGTTTCACTTTTCGTAACACTCGCATTTGCCAACACAGGAACTTACTCTACCGAGACAAAAGAAGTTTCAGTTCAAAAACCAAAAGAAAATATAAATTACATTTCATTACCATATATTAAAGCTATGTCGCACAATATTAATAACTTTTTAGCAAATACAACAAAAAATATCACACAAAAATTATAACATCTTCAAATTTTTGTAAGTATTCTAATTTTAAAACACCCATACTGTATACAAAATTAAATGTACCTATAGACTGAAAAAACATATATTGGCCAATCCAAAAATCATTTAGAGAAGAGACTGAAACAACACAAATACAAGAATAGTAATTCAGCAATAAGGGAACATACTTTTGAATTTAATGATACCTACCAAAATTTTAGAGCAAGAAAAAAATTAAAACTTCGGCTGTTTTTAGAAATTATTTATATTAAAAAAGAACAAAACTCTATAAATGATAGAACTAACATATAAAATTTGAGTCAAATTTACTGTACCTAATATAATAAAATAAATCTTACTCTCTGCTACTTACTTACTACTATTATTGTTAAATTAAAAAATACATTTCTCTTTTATAAAAAAACATTTTGTAATTTTTTCATTTAACTTTTGTGTAATTGGGTTTATTAATTATACAAAATGCTTTCTTTAGCCTCCCCCAACTGCCCTTTCAATCTCTTTCGTACGTTATGGATCACCCTGAGTAGTTACTTGTAATTATTCGAAAAGTAATACAATAAATGGCATAATTTATTAATTTTCATTGAATTTATAGTTTCCTATATTTAAAATTACTTATTTGTGAAAGTTTTGTTGGGTAAATTAGTTACGCATGGCTTACTGAATTCATTTAAAGTTGAAATATACAGGGTGATTTTTTTGACCGTCTATTAGAAGTACCTATCTGGAGAACTAAAAAAGACAGTGATTTGAAATTTTGGCTGTGGCCGTAATCGGGTCGGATCTATTTAATGAAAATATTTTCAAAATGGTGGCAATTCCGGAAATACCTGAAGTTGACACCAACTTTGTTATCTTAAATGGAATGTTACCATTTTCTATTTTTTTTTAGATTTCACGAAAAATTTTAATGTTAATTCAGTAAAGGTTCCCTATGTCTAAAATTAATATTTTCGGAGATATAATTTTTTTTCTCAATATTTTGACAGTTGTGGTAGATTATGTAAAAATTAATATCTCGATAACGTCTAGCAGTAAGATGTTCGATTTTTTATGGTGGCAAGACGAGGTGTTGGAATTACTAATCAGGCAAACAAATTTTCAAAATCTATTACATAAAATTTTCTAATCAACGACATATGTTGATCGCACAAAAGTAGCAAAAAGTCATTTTTCTTAAATAGAATGATACCATTTTCAATTGTTTTTTAGATTCCACGGAAAATTTTAATGTTAATTCTATAAAGGTTCGCTATGTCCAAAATCAATATTTTCGAAGATATAATTTTTTTTTCAATACATACCTATTTTGGCAGTTGTGGTAGATTATGTAAAAATTAATATCTTGATAACGTCTAGCAGTAAGATGTTCGATTTTTTATGGTAGCAAGACGAGGTGTTGGAATTACTAATTTACTAATTACAAATTTTCAAAATGTACTACACAAAATTTTCTAATCAACGACATATTTATGTTGATCACACAAAAATAGCAAAAAGTCATTTTTCTTAAATTGAATGATAATGATACCTATTTAAAGAAACCAATTAAAAAAAGTGAAAAAATGCGCATTTAACAATGTATGGTGTTTCTCTACCTAAAATGAATAGTAGTTTAGATATTGGCTGTTTTCTTATTTCATCGATCAAAATTGAAGAGCACCGCCTTCTAGTAAGTAGACCTTGGCTTGTAGACAAAACAAAATATTCACAAATTTCACAAATAATGTCTAATAAAAGCAATTGGTATTTTTTAGTAATTTAGTACGGTTGGTGTTTAACGAATAGGATATGGCAAATGATAATTATTCTAACTCGGATATTATGAATTTATTCAACATTTATGGAAAATGCGATAAAATAATTATTAACAGGACATACAGAACGTTTAATGGAACATATCCTGAATTACCACCACTGAACTTATTTTAACTAAATAAAAAATAAAGTAGGTACGTGATAGTAAAACAATGTTAAAGAAACTGTTCAACACATTTAATAATTCGCTTATTTACTGCGTGTGTAGTAGCACTTCGAATTTCATGTGGATCTAAGCCTGCAAATGCTTAGCAATTCTTTCCACCAATTCATCCCTGTTGTTGACTGGATATTGATACACTTTATCATTTATACGCCCCCAAAGATAAAAATCCAACGGTGTAATGTCTGGAGACCTGGCAGGCCAACTCCATGGACCCAAACGCCGTATCCATCTATCTTCAAACATCTGGTACAATTCGTTAGTAACTGCTGCAGAACAATGACCTGGCGCCCCATCTAGTAGGTATCTAAAATACTATTCATTTTGGGTAGAGAAACATCATACATTGTTAAATGCGCATTTTTTCACTTTTTTTAATTGGTTTCTTTAAATAGGTATCATTCAGTTTAAGAAAAATGACTCTTTACTACTTATGTGTGATCAACATATGTGGTTGATTAGAAAATTTTATGATTTTGAAAATTTGTTTGATTGATTAGTAATTCCAACACCTCGTCTTGCCACCATAGAAAATCGAACATCTTACTTCTAGATGTTATCGAGATATTAATTTTTACATAATCTACCACAACTGTCAAAATATTGAGAAAAAAATTTATATCTCAGAAAATATTAATTTTAGACATAGCGAGCCTTTATTGAATTGACATTAAAATTTTCCGTGGAATCTAAAAAAAATAGAAAATGGTAGCATTTTATTTAAGATAACAAAGTTGGTGTCAACTTCCGGCATTTCCGGAAATGCCACCATATTGAAAATATTTTCATCCGACCCAATTTCGGCCACAGCCAAAATTTCAAATCAATATCTCTTTTAGTTCTTCAGATACTTCTAATAGACGGCCAAAAACAATCACCCTGTATAAGTAGGCAACATTACTTTTTGTTTTGTGGAGTAGGTGTGCGTTGGTGGTGGAGTAAACTTATAAGTGGGTGGCTTGGGGGCAGAGAAATGAATGTCCTTGAGTTAGATGTTCAAGAAACGACGAAATATAGAAATAAATTATGTGTGACTTGCCGTAGGCGGAAATTTAGCCAATGAAAGTTTGAAATCTCTACAGTGTTGTTTACACCAGATATTTTATGACAGCCTTTAATGTATGTTTGAAAATTCTCGTAGGCGTCTTTAAGTCTCAAGATTTCTGAATGCAAACTGCATCATTTCTGGTGGGAAAGTTCTTCTTCAACAGGGTAAATATAGGGAATATAGGGAGTATAACCCCACGGAAGTCCTAGCAATTAAAAAAGTCATTATAACAGAAAGGGTGATATTATTGTTAATAAATTAGGCTTCGCAGTAGTTAGAAAATGAGAATACTGGGCCAGGCCATCGAGTTCTCCAGGTGCCATCCACTTCTTCGGCAGTGACCTTGAAAGAGACCAGAGGCTGCTGAAGGAGTCCTTGAAGAAGAAGTGGAAGTCATGTCTTCAGCAACGACATCTTCAGCAGCCTCTGGTGTCTTTCAAGGTCATTGCCGAAGAAGTGGGCATGTCTTCAGCAGCCTCTGGTGTCTTTCAAGGTCATTTCCGAAGAAGTTGTCTTCAGCAGCAGCAGCAGCAGCAGCCTCTGGTGTCTCTCAGAAGAAGAGCCTCTGGTGTCTTGCCATTGCGCACCCAAGCCGCCATTTTGTGGTCTTTGGCTGTGGGTCAGGCGCCTGCGCCGGGGCTGTCGTGTACAAAGCACGTGTTGCTCATTGTTCAGGCCAGTCCATCCAGGTGCCATTCACTTCTTCGGCAATGACCAGAGGCTGCTGAAGGAGTCATGTCTTCTGCCTCTGGTGTCTTTGGGGCTCTTGGTTGTGGCTCAGACGCCTGCGCCGGGGCTCTGAAAGTACACGTGTTGCTCATTGTTCAGGCCAGTCCATCCAGGTGCCATCAATGACCAGAGGCTGCTGAAGGAGTCCTCGAGTAATGTCTTCAGCAACGACTTCTGCCTCTGGTGTCTTTGGGGTCTTTGGTTGTGGCTCAGGCGCCTGCGCCGGGGCTTAAAAAGTGCGCGTGTTGCTCATTGTTGCGCAATGGAAGAATGTTCTGGAAATGCTGATGCAATAGTACGCAGATGTTGCAGAATTAATGTTTTTTCTTCTTCTACGTGTTTACCAGAATACGTTCTAAGTTTTGAAGGAAAATAAAAACTGTTGAATTTATATTTTTACGCCAATATAATTAAAACAATAACTACAATTTGTATAAATAGTAAGCATGCATTTACTATAACGCTAAACATATTTAACCTATAAACAAATAATGAGAATATATTAAAAGGTTTAATCTTTTCCTGTTTTACAAAACTGGCAGTCTTTCTGTAGTGGTGGAGGACCATCAATAGTGTCGCAATCATATGTTGTTGACTCGAATCCCCAGTGATGGTAGCAATAAGTGTATGCATGAGAACTTATATTTTTCTTCTGCTCTTCGGTTAACATACCCAGTTCGACACATCTGCGTAAGTCTGACGGATGTACGTAATATTCTAGGAATTCCTTGGGCAGTTCGGCTATGTGTGTGGGATCCATTAGCAGTAAATGCTCACCATTGTTAAAGAACTTGCCAATGGCTTTCCCCACACGTTTTCGCAGAGTTAAAGTTTGCTCTTCTGGTTGATGTTCTTGCAATTCTGGCGGTTCCAGGTATTTCAGGATCCAGTTCCGCAGCAGTTGAGCGTTAACTTCGGAACAGATGGCGCTGCTGTTTGCGTAATGCTGAATGCAAGGTTCGATAACACGGGAATTTTCTTCTCGAAGTTTCTTTAGCGAGGGGCAGCAGTTGAGCGAATCCAAGTCGAAACACTCGACGTTGTCGGGAAGCACGTTTTTCAACCAAGACACTTTATCTTTACCCTTCACGTAGATCCTATCACAATCGGCCACCGATGACTTTAACTTCGATCGGATGTCGTCGTAGTTCTCCGTGCCACAATTCCAGCTCAAGCCGTGGTAGAAACGTGTCAACCAATGAGCTTGACGTCTGTCACACTCCCTCAACTGGTTCAGGTCGAATGGTGGCTTGAATACCCAGTGGTAGTTGCTGCCGCCGCCGCCGCCTCGATGATTCAACGCAATGAGTGAAACTTCTTTGAATATGAATTCACCGACTGCAGTCATGAAACCCTGAACGTCCGCGACGTACTCCATGGTTGACATGCGAACAAACCCAACGCGAGACTGGAGAGCTCGGTGTGCTTGTGCGACTTTTATACCAGGCGTTTGACAGAGCCGGTGGAGGGGGTATACTCGACGATGCGGTCATGCAGGATGAGACAGTAGGCGGTTGTGTTGGCGGGGAAATTTTCGCTCGACTCAAATTCCAGACGAATGTCCACAGGACCGGACTTGATGCTTTCCGACTGCTTTGATGCGTCAATGACTGCGAGTGGGGCGCGATTCTTGAACTGCTCCCTGCCGTATAGCGGCTCGCCAACTTTTCCATAGTACGAGCACTGAAAGTTCTCGTACATCTCATACAGTAAGGCGTATTTCCCGGTGGCGAAATCCAAATTGAGATTCTCGTAGGGGAACGACTCAGAGTTCAGATGTAGTTTGATGTTTGTCAGATTGCAGTGGTCAAACTGGCTCGAGTCCGTGATCGCATTGCCCTTGCGATTCGTCTGGAAGGCCACAATGACGTAGCGCGGTTTCTCCAAGTGCGTTGCGGTCTTGATTGCCCACGTCTGTTTCGTCGCTTGCGGCAACAGCGGATACTCGTAAAGTTCCCAGCTGCGAAAGCACAGTTGAAGCGTTCTCTCCTCTTCGACGATCTTGAGGAGATTTAGACGTTCCAGATCGGAGGGGTAGACATACGGTACCCTCCAATGCACCTTGCTCAACTCGATCCTGGTGTTTGCTGCGTTACCCACGAAGGCGTTCCTATCGCTCTTCGAGCGATTCAGAATGAGCTCGTGACGCACATTCAACAGCACCTTGTGGTAGTCTTCTAGGAATCCGAGTAGGATTCTTCCCGGGATGCACACGTTAAAGTTCCCGTTCGCGTCAAGCACATGGGTCGGCGCATCACCGGTCGTCGTCCAGCCGGCATTCTCCAGCGCACGCGCCTCACCCTCATTCAGAGAAGCTATACCCTTTAATGTGCTCGTGATGCCCACGTTCTTCGTTCGATCCACCTCCACTCCGTTGATTTCGTAGCGGACGTCGTCCAGCAGGAAAGTGAAAGCGTTGTTTGTGAGAGCGGCAGCGGCCCCCTCACCCTCACCCGTCACGAATCTACCTTCCATGTAGATGCAACTGAGGTGCGGCAGTATGTATGCGTCCTGTTGCTGCACTGGTATGCGTATTTCATCGTTGGCGTTGAATGTCGTCGACACGTACGGTTGATGCACGTGCACCTCTACGCGCCGTGCGGACTCGTCCAAAACAGCACCGTCCAGAACACGAAAAGTATCCACGTTTATGTTTGTCATCTTCAATAAAGTTCACGTGACAGACCGATGACGTAAGACAGTGAGAAGTAAATATACCCCTCAACCAAGCCCACAATAAACTCTTCTTGGTACTCAAGTCCTCTTCCTCCTTTGTTTCAGTCGATATCCCAGGGACGTCAATATTGCTTTGCTATCAGTGCTAAGCTGGCGGATTTGTCGATGAGCTTTGTTCGCGTGGTGTACAGCTGGACTGTTGCTTGTCTGCTGTTGCTGCTGCTGCTCTGAATCACAAGTGATGCCCGTTCCAACAACGTACCCGCTTATATACCTGTTTCGAAAGGCTATGCCCATAATGCTCGCTATAATGCGTCCAAGCGAGTGTCCTCCCTCGCTATTTATAGTCTCTTTATGTGCAACCGGACAATTATCTCTTCACCGCGAAAATTCACCAGTGTGCCGTTTTGATCGACAATGCGCACCGTCACGTTGTCTATACTGTTGAGAGTGATGGGCAGGTATATTACGTTGCTGGGCACCTCAACAATCTTGTAACCGGGCGGCACGAGGGGGAAAAATTCGTGTACGGTGTGGACTAAGTTACCATTTACGTACGATCCGGTGGTGATGTTGCACTCTACGCGTATCACGTCCACTTTCAGTATGCTGACGGGCAAGTCCGACTCGTGCCATCTATTCGGTGCAAGTATGCGTCTATTGAATCCAAGCAGAGAAGCCAAACAGTTGTCTCTGTCAAAGTTTATCTGTTTCCCGAATTTAATTTCGCACTTCAGGGTGCTGTTGTTGGCGCGCAGAATAAAGCTGGTATCACCCGAGGGTAAATTGTTGCGCAGGTACTCGTTCAGGTCTTCGATCTCATATGAACCAGTGGGTATGGCGAGTTCCGCGTCACCGCTACCATAATAGAACTTATTGTTTGATTCGTCCACGTTCGGCACCGAGTTGAAGGTTTGGAACAGTACAAGCCCCAGCACGTAGTTGCCGTCCTCCAATTCGATAGGTGGGAAAAAATTGCTGCTCAAGACCGAACTGTTTCCCGTCAACGACACCGTCAGAGACTTGGTGGTGGTCATGATCCGCCGTTGTTGTACAAAAACTTTAAGCACAGGTGTCCACAGATGGGTGAGTTGAAGCTCTGCTCCCAGTCGTGATTGTACTGTATGGTGGTGGTGCGGCTACCGAGGTATTTAACGAGTTCTGCGGGCGGTCGCAGGTTGCCAAAACTGTCAAAGTAGAGGACGCGCGACCCTCGCTTTATGTACGCTACCCAGTGGGTGCCAGGACCGCTTGCGTCATCCAAATTGACGATAGCTGACTCGTTGCGTTTGGGTTTCCCCGCGGGCAAGCCGTTGCGCATGAACACTCCCCGGAAGTGGGGAATTTTCAGATCGATTGAAGCGTACTTGTTTAGATCGATGTCGGTGAGTGGTCTTCTCGGTAGCCTCAGTAGCGGTTTTTTGCCGGCGCCAAGTACAGACCCAAGCCTTTGCGGTATGGTTTCAGGTAGAGTCCGCTTCCCGGTTTACCCATAGCAATGGCCTCCATGGTCTGATTGTGGCGTTGATGTTCGCCTAGCTCTTTTCGGGCCTGTGAAGCATCGTTCACTGCCTTAGCTACACCTGCCGCCCCTCCAGCTAGCGCACCGAGAGCCGATAGACCCGCAAAAATTGGTATCAGGGGTAATATTCCACCAGTCTTCGGCACCGGGATGACGCGCGGCAACGGCTTCCTCTCTTTGCGTCGAATTACTTGCTTAGCCGCTGCCAGGGCTCTGTTCACCGCCATAACCGTATCCTTGGTGTTCTTCACTGCAGCTCGCGCCTCTCTCGTCACTCTGCCGAGCGAAATACGATCTTTGACCGTCTTCTTCTTCTTGGTGCCGACACCCATACCCAACTTGACTTTAGCTTTCATTGCGTTAGTTATGGCCCAAGCGGCTGCACGTTCACCCAGAGATGCGTCCTTTGCCAAAACCCTGTGCCACGCACTGTCCGCCAGTCTTCGGTCAGCTTCGTGTCGTTTCGCGAGCTCCTTCGATTGCGAGTAGGCAATGTCGTGGGATCTGCACGCTTCGTCCGTGGGATTTATGCCCCGATCACCTCTTGCCAATCGCTCCTTAAGTTTTGTACCTGGACCACAGAAGTTGTAACCGGGCAGGTGCAATTCCACCGGCAGTTTTCCAATCAAATCGTTTAAGAGTCCTTTCCCCTTGCGTGGTTGTCGTCGTCGTCGAAGTGGTTTGACTGTTGGAGACATACTGACTGGAGTATAAAAGGTTTCGACGCGTCTATATATACTAGTTCGACGACGATGAAGTTCGTGAAACAATCGGAGAGTTTACCGGTCATGAATGTATGCGGCGCAGGCTTCGAGCCACCCGCCAACAAGAGACTCAAACACGGACTCCTCTTCCCCGACACCGTGAGATCCATCATCTGCGGTCCCTCGAACTGTGGCAAAACGAATTTGATTTTGTCGCTGCTGTGCGCACCGAACGGGTTGCGTTTCGAGAACGTCTACGTCTACTCCAAGTCCCTGTACCAACCAAAGTACCAACTGCTGGGGGAGATACTGCGGGCGGTGCCGGGTGTCGGCTACTTTGCCTACGGAGATTGCGCGGACATCGTGCCACCCGAGAACGCCCTGCCCAATTCCGTGTTCATCTTTGACGACGTGGCATGCGACAAGCAGAACGTTATGCGCGACTATTTCGCCATGGGGAGACACAAGTCCACAGACTGCTTCTACCTCTGTCAGACGTACACGCACATCCCCAAACACCTGATACGCGACAACGTCAACTTTCTGATCCTCTTCAAGCAGGACGACTTGAACCTACGTCACGTGTACAACGATCACGTGAACACCGACATGGACTGGTCGGTGTTTCGTTCAGCGTGCGCCGCATGCTGGACATCCAAGTACGGATTCCTGGCGATAGACAAGGACAGCGATATGAATCAAGGGCGGTACAGGAGGGGCTTCGATCAGTACCTAATCATATAAAAGGGAAGCTGTTGACACAGACAGCTGTATTCGCTAACATCATGGCTGCTGACACAAACAAGAATAGGAAGAGAAAAAAGGATCGGATGCTTAGCAAAGAGATTATCAAATCAGCTGACGCCATTCGACGCAAGTACCACTCGCTCAAGTCGATCCAAACGAGTGCCGAGGAGCGCCTGAGACGACGCTTCCAACCGCTCACCGAACCGCTGCAAGAAATGACCCGCAAACTGGACTCTCTCAAGGAACCCTCAACGCTAACGCCCGCGCTGACGCAGCCCCCTAGTTTCGCCAACGACCTCATCGATCTGGACGGTGAAGCGGCAGCAGCGCCCTCTTTCGATGACAAAACTCCGCCGCCTACACCTACGATGCCCGGTCCCAAGGTCAGCCCGCACATTGAGAGACTGCTGCGCAATGAAAATCGCAGAGATTTGGACACCGTGTACGGAGTCAGAAGACAAGCCGGCGATGACTACGACTCGTTCATGATTGGAAACTCGGCCATTCAGTTTGTCGACGACGATGTCTACGTGCAGGACAAACGGTATCCGGGCACCAGCGGTCTCTACGAGCTGCTCTTCTACAAAGACCCGCACAATTACACCAAGCGTGATTTGAACGTGTACAAGAACATAATACTGGCCACGAATGCTCACAAGGTGGGCTATAGGGATGAAGCTCGTACTCGGGGCACCAACAGCACCAAGTACAAGAGCATCATCAAACGGTTTACAAAGGAGGGTGGTGGTGGTGGTGGTGGTGGTGGACTGTTGATGCGCGTCACAGATAAAAACAGCGAGTACGTGTATTGGAATGACATAAATGAACTGGTTCAACGTTTGTACTTGCTGCATGCCTCCAGAGCGGCCGGCAACACCTCACACGGCAACGAGATTGCGTCTATTGTGGAAGAGCTTATGGAGGAGGGGGTTATAGTATAAGAAGGGGAGCAGCAGCAGCAGCGCGAGCCTCAATCATGTCCGTGGACAAGTTCGGACGACAGCTGGTTGGACGATCCAAGAAAGCATCTTCGCAGGCGTTTGTTCTGCGTGGACCGCCTGGAGTTGGTTTCCTGCTGACCCAGTCCGGGGACTATAACATAGACAACAAGCGTCTGACCAATGTTGCTAACGCAATCGAAGACCCCGACGCTACCAATAAAGCTTACGTGGACAGTTTATTTGCAGCACTGGGACTGTCAATTGATCACGCGGTGCGTACAGGAGCGGTGGCCCCTCTCGGCCGGAAACTAGAAATAGTCGAGCAAGACCTGGAAAAGGTCAGAGATAGTGTAGCGTTGCTGTTTCGCGAACACAGTGATAGACTGCACGCGCTAGAATTAGGCTTGGCGCAATTGCAAAACGACAAATATTTGGTGGGGGAATGAATGAGAAGAAGGGGCTGATTGACGAGTTACACAAACCCGCACGACGAAACTTCCCGAGGCGCAAGGTGATAATCCGCGGTTTCGACGACCTCTGGCAAGCGGATCTGGTTGAGATGATCCCGTACGCGAAGGTGAATCGCAACTACAAGTACATTCTCATGGTGTTGGACACGTACTCCAAGTACGGGTGGGCGGTGCCACTAAAGACGAAGACGGCATCGGATGTGGTGCAAGCGTTCGCCCCTCTGCTGCAACGACAACGATCACCGAAGAATTTGCAGACCGACGACGGCAAGGAGTTCTTTAACGCACGCTTCAAGGCTCTGATGACTGAGCACGGCATCAATCATTACTCCACGTTCACGGAGAAGAAGGCGAGTTGCGTGGAACGCTGGAACAGAACCATCAAGGAGAAGATGTGGAGACTGTTCAGTTTACAGGGCAACCACAGATGGCTCCACATTCTGCCTCAACTGGTCGGCGAGTACAACAAAACAGTGCATTCTGTGACGGGAATGCGCCCCGCTGATGTCACAAAGGATACGAAACTCAATTTTGGAGCGGCGGCAGCGGTCAGGGTGCAGACAAAGTTTAAGCTGTGGGACAAGGTGCGCATTTCAAAGTATAAGCACGTCTTCAGCAAGGGATACACTCCAAACTACACCACCGAGGTGTTCACCATCGTCAAGGTGAAGCATACGAACCCAACCACGTACCATCTTGAAGATTACCAAGGGCAACCGATTCGGGGATGTTTCTACGAACAAGAGCTGCTGAAGACCAATTACCCCAACACATACCTGGTGGAGAAGGTATTGCGAAGGAGGGGCGATCGCATGTTTGTGAAGTGGCTCGGATTTGATGACTCACACAATTCGTGGATAGATAAGGGTGACTTGTAATAAATAAAACAGGAGTTGTTTACATAGAACATTTTTATTGAAAATATAGATAATTTATCAAATACATGCGTTTATTTACAAACTATTCTGGTCCATAATACTATAGTGCCCGAGAGGTAGTGTGTTTACACCATCATCGAGCGTGTGGCGTTTGTCATCTTCGGCACACAAACTTTTCTTGCTAATCTCGTACGAATAGAGCTCGTGATTTTTCGATCGAATCGAATTAAAGGTGGCCTGAAGTTTCAAATTGCCAAATAATACTCGTTTATAGTCGTTATGCGTCAACTCCTTGACTGCTGAACGGCCGATTCCCTTGGATTTTTTAATTTCAATAGCGTCGTCCTCGCACAGAATAGAGTACATTTTCGGTTTTAGTGCTACCAACTCTGTAATAATTTTACCATCCAATTCATGCTTGAACTTGCCAATGACTTTTTTGTTTACCGGCGGAATATTGTAGGGATTCCCTGGGGGATAGCCGGAAGTGTCAAAATGATCCTTCGCATCGGCTCTAATTATTTCATATAAATCGTCAGTGCAGCACTCGTAAATAAAACTGTCCGTATCCGTGTAACAAAGCGAGGCATTTAAATTTTTGTGTTCTTTTACATAGTCGTAGTGAAATTTGTACATCAGTTCTTTTGCCAACTCCAACACGCAAAATCCCACATAGATTGGCTTATTGAAGACTATTTCTGTCTTTTGTAATTCAATGGCCACCAAGTTCTCCGAAAATATCACGCAGTTCTTAAAATTGGGTTTTGCTATCAGAGACGACGCGCCACATTTACCATCCCAACGCGTCACCAATTTGATGTCGCGCCGTTTCCTAATATTTTCAATTGTTTTCCCATACACTGCATTATTCATGAATTTGTACTGATCCTTTTCAAATTCATCCTTGGACTCTGTTCGTAATTTCGTGTTCAGATCTATGTACGGTTTGAGCCATTCAGACTGCTTAAATCGCAAAACTCTGTGGACCTTTTTTAACAGTAAACCGTGATTTAAACATTGCTGTAGATTTCTATAATGGATAACGTATCGAGATTTATCGTGAAGGGTTAGCATCAGTTTCGATTGGTTGGATAGGTCTGATGTGCGATGTTCTGAGCAGAAGGGGAAGTCCGCGTGATGGTCATGTATTGTTTCCGGATACTCCAGATCCACCTCTAGCGCATACCCATACTCTTGATCCCCTTCGAATAAGGTGTATTTTTTCTCCAATAGCTGTTGCTCGATCACGGCAATCTCACTGTCCTCCAACCACGCAAACCCTCCGTACGGCAGCGGTTGTGACAAACTGTGTCCGTACAGATTGTTTGCATCTATGTAGAAGAGAAATTTAGACGGTTTCGACGGATCAAAATTTTTCATATATTTGTTATTCGCTCTAGAAAATTTCTTGTTTGCCACAACCACTCCTCCTCTCAGTGAACGTTCGAAAAAATTTATCATTTCCACGTCTGTCAGCAGTTCGAGTTTGACCTTTGTCATCTTGAGCATTGCTTGAAACGTGTATCCCGCTAAAGTGAAACAGTGAAATGGATCCAACGAATACGTTTCCAAACACACGGAACGAAATTTATTCACTACATCTGTCAGAATTAATGTGTCCAGTTTGAGGTAGATGTCGGAGTAGTCTGCTAGAGTCTGACAACCAAATGTCCGCCAAACCTTCTGCGCATGTGCATAGTCCTCTTCCGTAATGTCACTGTCGTTGAGTTTACTGTAAAAAGCATTCTTCGGTGGAAGTTCGGTTTCTTCCAGACGTTCCCACGAGTTCACGTAATCATATGGGAACACCCCCTTCCTACAAATCAACTGTAAATTTTCCGGATTGGAAAAGTATCTTCTGGTTACGTTGTACTCGTTTGGATTCAAATTCTGCGCCAATTTCTCTAAGGACGATGGTATGAAACGATACGAGTCTAAAAAGCGCATTTTAACCCCACCCATCTTTTTCGAAAACGAAATGTAATTTTCCATCGTTATGGGCAGTAGATCAATTGGTTCCGTGTCGTAGGCCAACTCCTTTATGATTAAATGTCCGTCGTAACCGCTCAAATTGTGAAATAATACGGGTACGAATCTGCAAGTTCGATATAGCAAATTGCATTGCGCATGCGCAGGTCCCCGGTACTTCCCCGTTATGTGATCGTGATCTTTCACTCGCTCTTCCAGTAAACCAAAAGGTTTCTCGCACATGTGGCAAATGTTACACGTTTGAAATTCACGCAGCTGGATGTCATTCAATGGTTCCATACCCACGTCTCCGGTCACTATTGGCTCTATAACCGCAGCTATTTCTCGAAGTTTCGAAACAAACCAGCTGACGCAATCTTTTCCGCGATAAATCTCAAACCTTGACAGGCTATCGTCATAGTTACAAATCAGGTAAAAGGCAACGCTATACGGCTCGTGTTTCTGATATGTAAGCGTACTCGAAATGTCGGGATCATTTTTACATGCGGAAATTGGGCGGGTGAATGCTTCAAAATCACCGACGATGAGGAAGGGCACCGGCTCTTTAAACCAATAATTTTGAAATTGCAAAATGTCATTATTCCCCTCCGTTGGTAGCGTAATTTTGACGTGAGATTTTTTTGCTGAGCAATCTGGCATATGTCTATCGTACTTTTCTAAGGAATAAAAGGTGACTAAACACCGATCGCAAACGTGAATCTGACCGTGGTGCAGTGAAAACTGAGGTGAGCATAGACGCGACATATTTTTAATCCATGCGTAATGCCCTATGCTATTATTCTCATTCGTAATGTATAATAAATTCACATGCCTTTCCCGTTTCTCCTCGGTATAATACAAAGGACCAATTACGTTACACTTATTGTCTAATCCAAACACATTAATAGATATGTTATTCAGTCTTTCAAACTTGGAAATGTCTGTCAATTTCACCGGAATGGAAATACCTGTGGTGTCCAAAACATTCGTATACTTTGGATAACTTGACACTCGATAACTATGTTCCTTTGCGGGATAGATCGCACAAACTACAGCGTGGAAGAAACAAGCCATATCTGTATTACGTACATTGATGACAGCCTTCCGTACAGCTATTACTTCTGGCAGTGGTAAATAGCTGGACGTTCCACCACGCAGTGGATTGTATTTATTAATATTTACGGCCAACGAAATGACTTGGGTGAAGGACCAGCCACTGTTTTTCGCAGAAAATTCCACTAGCTGCAATAGTATGAACAACAAATGTTAGTGACACGGCACACACAAGAATTGATTTGTAAACAAGTGAGCTCGCATCGTTTTGAATTGTGAAGATGAGGTCGCGCATTGGTTTCATGAAAATGTACGCTTATAATGAAACAATAAGAAACATTTTATATAGTAGTCAAGCCTTTAAAGCAAACCACCCCCATATTCCGATCCCCCTCGTCGAGTCCTTTAATTTGATACCCCACATCACATAGTTTTCCGTAGTTGAAGGCCTAGATTAGACTACTGTTTTCAAATAATTAGCGATGTAGGATGTTCTACTACCGAGAACTAAGATGTTTACACATCAATAACTATATGGTCTCTTAAGATTATAAGTTGATTACGTACCTTGGTTTTAAGTTTATCCGTTACTTCCTTGTACCAATTTGCCATCTCGGACGAATCAGAGAAAGACGAAGCGGTAACTATTGTATTGCTGGAATTAAAATATTTGCACTCTTCAGCCGCAGTCTCTCCTTGTCCACATAGTTTAAATGTGCAACAAAGGCTAAAGTTGACCTTTGCTGCAGCCTCTCTCTTTAATATATTCTTTAGTCGCGTCTTAATGAGATGGTAACAATCTTCAATGAACGCATCTGGATCAGTATGACGCTTATTGATTATTAAACCGGTCCTTATTCTACTGGTAAAAGCCGAAGCGATGTCTCTCCAAATAATTCGACCAGAACGCTTCTTATTTGAATTTGATGCAATTCCAGAACCCAAGTGCCTCTGGTTTTGTATTATATTTAAACACACTTTAATATTTGATATGTTGCACTCTACATGTCTGCGCTGACCGAGAGTAAGTTTATCACCAGTTTTCAAATATTTATAGTGGGTCCTGAGCATGCGCTTACATATCTTCGAAAAAGAATGAATTTGTTCCACAGACAAACTCCTTTTATTAGCACATACCTGTCAATTATTATTCGAATTAGCGCATGCAAAAATATGTGGAAACAAAAAAAAACAAACTTACTTCAAATAATTTTTTCACCATATCTGATGAAAGTGTCTGTATTTCAGATTGCGATTCCATCGTCAATACTGCCTAATCACTCGCACCACAAAATATTATGTCCTTTGTTGAAACTCAAAACGTAATGTCAACACTGCTTTATTACTATAGAACGGTCATAAAACAACTGGCTGATGCCACCCAATCTCGCTCTATTTATACAGATTCTTATCTTCGCAGAACATTCCAGAAGAATCCTTGAGTGTTATCAATTCTAAGAATTACTTTAGTGCCGCGTGCAAATAATTTATGTATGTGTCACGTCTTATCTCCTTGTTCCAGAAGAAACCTTGAATTTTATCGCTTCTAAGAATTAATTGAGTGCCGTGTGCAAATAATTTATGTGCGTGTCACGCCTTATCTCCTTGTTAATCGAAAGTTCCAGAAGAAACCTTGAATTTTATCGCTTCTAAGAATTAATTGAGTGCCGTGTGCAAATAATTTATGTAAGTGTCACGTCTTATCTCCTTGTTAATCGAAAGTTCCAGAAGAAACCTTGAATTTTATGGCTTCTACGAATTAATTTAGTGCCAAAGCGGTGAGGAAGTCTTTGATCTTTATCAACAAATAACATAAATTTTTCGAATTGATAATCATGTTTATTTTGACAGGGTCTTTAAACACTCATGAGTTTATTTTTATAACGCTGTTTAATAGAATGTTCCAGAACAAATCGGTGAGAAAGTCTTTGATCTTGCTCGATAATCATTAATTATTCGAACTGATAACATTATGCTTAATTCGGCAGAACTTAAGTAAACATGACTTCCCAGAATTTTGTTTTTATGTCATGGAGGGGAGGTGTCCATCGTACTAATTGTTAATGTCAAAAAATCACGCTTCTAGCATACATTTATTGAAAAAAGCACACAACAAATTAATATTCTAACATAATGGTGAGTATTATTCAGTAATCAATTCATTAGTTCAGTTGATTTCCACGGAATACGGTAAATTATATAATATAATTTATTATATTAAAATACATTTTGTCAATTAAAATAATATAATAGTGTTCATAATATGATCTATTAAAATACATTTTATTCATTAAAATAATATAACAGTGTAATCAAGCTCGTGACGCTGCTTATACATCGTTGGCTGCAACAAGAGAAAAATATCATAGTTAAAAATTATACTAGTAAACAAACAAACAAACAAACAAACAAACACACAAAAACAAACAAACAAACGAACAAACAAACAAAGATGAGAAATTATACTAGTAAACAAACAAACAAACAAACAAACAAACGGGCGGACAAACAAAGAAATGCATTCATTCATTATAAAAACAATTAATTTTCCACCACTAGAATAATTGTGAATCAGAAATCCCAATTTTCCACTACTAAAATTGCGAATCAAAAATCCCCAATTTCACACTACTATCACTGAATATTAAAAAAATCTAAATGCTTTACTTACGATCTACAATATTGACCCAAATGACCACAAGTTCACTGCACGATTCCAACAAAATTATCGTTGTTTCTTTCTCCATGAATAGGCCCGAAAATAACACATTTTCTGTTGTTGTTGACGCCATGTGTGGCACATTTCCACAAATTATCATTTTGGGTCTGTTCTAAATATAGAAAATAGTTTACAATTAGATAATATGTATGCTTTTAATTACTTATAATGAAATTATTATGAATGACTTCTATTATGAGATTTATTAACATACTGCTTGGACAATAAAAGAAATGATTACTGCAAATGGACTTACTTTTATATTTTCCGGCAAGTTTTGCAGGATAAAATGGTACAATAAAATATCCCCAACATCGTCTTGGCTAATTACCGCATCCATATTGGGAAACTAACTTTTACCGCACCTATTCCGTGGAAATCAACTGAACAATTGAACTAACTACTGAATAAAATGCTCGCGATTAGATTCGTTCTATTTATTTCGCAGCTTTTGCCGAGTTTGCTAAATTTTGATAACATGTAGAAGTTATCAGAAAAAACAATCAATTGAGCATTGTTTATTTATCTGGCGGTAAGCTTCGAAAATGTTCTTATTTTATTGTAATAATACAAACAACAGGGTATAACATAATCTCGGTCATCTTGTAGAGTTTGAACATATTAAGTGCACATGCACTTATTGGCATGCAGACCGTGGGAGTCAAACCAAACAAATATACATATCCTATCGGCAAAGTTGAAAGGTTTTTCTAGAACGTTCTTAGCTATTAATATTTAATCATAATAAAAACAATTATTACATCTCTTCGGACATGTTTCTTTCTCAAACTTTGATAACAATATTTATTTAGTATAAACAATTGCAAACGTTCGAATTTCCGAGAAAAAACATTAATTCTGCAACATCTGCGTACTATTGCATCAGCATTTCCAGAACATTCTTCCATTGCGCAACAATGAGCAACACGCGCACTTTTTAAGCCCCGGCGCAGGCGCCTGAGCCACAACCAAAGACCCCAAAGACACCAGAGGCAGAAGTCGTTGCTGAAGACATTACTCGAGGACTCCTTCAGCAGCCTCTGGTCATTGATGGCACCTGGATGGACTGGCCTGAACAATGAGCAACACGTGTACTTTCAGAGCCCCGGCGCAGGCGTCTGAGCCACAACCAAGAGCCCCAAAGACACCAGAGGCAGAAGACATGACTCCTTCAGCAGCCTCTGGTCATTGCCGAAGAAGTGAATGGCACCTGGATGGACTGGCCTGAACAATGAGCAACACGTGCTTTGTACACGACAGCCCCGGCGCAGGCGCCTGACCCACAGCCAAAGACCACAAAATGGCGGCTTGGGTGCGCAATGGCAAGACACCAGAGGCTCTTCTTCTGAGAGACACCAGAGGCTGCTGCTGCTGCTGCTGCTGAAGACAACTTCTTCGGAAATGACCTTGAAAGACACCAGAGGCTGCTGAAGACATGCCCACTTCTTCGGCAATGACCTTGAAAGACACCAGAGGCTGCTGAAGATGTCGTTGCTGAAGACATGACTTCCACTTCTTCTTCAAGGACTCCTTCAGCAGCCTCTGGTCTCTTTCAAGGTCACTGCCGAAGAAGTGGATGGCACCTGGAGAACTCGATGGCCTGGCCCAGTATTCTCATTTTCTAACTACTCTTCGCTAATGACAACGTAATTGATACACTGGTCTGATGAGCCGGAATGCTCTGGAAGTGTTATGACTCCAGCCCTACGCACTTTCCGGTGCTAATATATCAGAACAGGGGCTCTC
This sequence comes from Xestobium rufovillosum, assembly GCA_963966045.1. NCBI lineage: Eukaryota > Metazoa > Arthropoda > Insecta > Coleoptera > Ptinidae > Xestobium > Xestobium rufovillosum. The sequence continues at coordinate 47,482,464 of OZ014492.1, read as the reverse complement.
TGCTCCGCAACAGCAACAGTTACTTGCAAACAAGGTGTGCCTTGATGAATATTTATGGAGGTTCGCAATTATTACGCGTAAAAATACCGCGGTTACTACATCGTGTTTACTCTTACAATAAAGAGGCGTCTTGCGTCGGGAGTGGAAATGTAAATCCACCTCGTAAGGGCGCTAATGTTTCTCTTAAATATATTGCTGTGTAATATTATCGCGGAGCGTTGGACCGCTCCTGGACGTAATTGAAACGATAATTTCCGGGACTCCTGATCGCGGATTCAATTCAAATTATGGGTTAATGGTTGTAGCTTGTGCCCCTCTGCAGTTGGAGGCGGCTACTGAATTCCTTACTTTGTAGCATTTTTTAGCCAATTTGTTTTAATTTGATGTCTTGAAAATGTACCTAGCTCTTGAATTATTTTATTTTAAAAAATCTCTAGGCAGCACTAGAAATTTCTGTATAGACGGTGAAATACGTTTTTAATTGTAATGGTTCATGCATGTATACACTCCCCTTAAATTTTTGATTAACATTATGACCCTAAACCCAACCTCTAAGTCTACATTGTTTCGCTGTTATGAGTAATGTTACTTCGTAGACTTAGTAGAAGGAAACCTTCAAACTGAGCTACTTTTACGCTACAAGGAGGACAACTGGAATGGCCTCTTATTTTTTTTATTGGGCTCCTTTAAAATAAAGGTTCACTTGACCAACCGAGCAAATTTAGAAAAACTGAAGTACGGAATACGATACCACGTTTCTGTAATCGACTAGAAAATGAAACTGAAAGAAATAAATATTTCTTTTAGTTAATAGACTGATGGCATTAATTAAAAAATAGGACGGACTTGCAAATATCGGAAAGCTGCATGTGTTGCCTCTGCTAGCTCGGCTTGATTGTTGTATCTTCGCATGTATATTTTCTCTTTTAAAAATGCCCAAACAAAAAAGTCTAATATACTCAGATCCAGTGATCTTGCACACCACAATATAGGTCCATTTCTACCTAACCATCTACCCGGAAAATGATTTTCTAAATAATTTCTAACTATTGCAGAATTGTGTGCAGGGGCACCAACTTGTTGAAAATATACCCTGTTTATGTTTATTAACGGAACATTTTCCATTATCGCCTCTGCGTTAATATTCAATAAATTAATGTATCTCAATCCCGTTAAGTTTCCTTCAAAAATCTAGTATGCTAGTTGACCACCCAAAATAAAACACGAAACGTTAAATCCAAAACGTCCTTGCCTCTGACGTTCAAAAGTTTGGTGCTGATTTGTATCAGACCAGTGACTCCCATTATGTCTGTTAAATAATCCTACGCTGATTATGTGAGTTTCATCTGTCCAAATGACAGACAGCCCAAATTCTGGATTTTCTTGAATTTTATTTAAGTACCACCTACAAAAATTAAGCCTTCTTTCTTGATCTCCCGGGAAGAGATGGTGAATAATTTGAATTTTATATATATTTGCCTTTTTTAATATTTTTTGAACTTTTGTTATTCAATTTCGCGGCAAGAAGTTTTTGATATCGCCCCAACCAACGATAAAACATTTATTTTTTCCTCTTCCCTATTTTCTTTATTATAAATTTTCTTTCTAGGTTTATTGAATGACCCATAGTGAATTAAATTTGATTATAATCTCGAAAACATCATTTTCCTTGGTTGTCTTCTTTCTGGGTATCTAAATTTAATAAATCGATGGATAGGTACATAATATTATACTGGAAATGGGTATCTAGGAATTTTTTGTGTACCTGTTGAGAAATAGATCCATTGATTCATTTACAAAATCTCAACGTCTCTATTAGCCAAGAATACCTGAGTGTCCAAGACATTGAATAGCACCTAACATAAAACTACGAGTTCAACCTTGCCTATTATTCCATAAACATTTTCGCGGGTATTTTCCAGCGAAAAATTATTTTTAGAATCCCTCTCGTATTCGTAAAAAGATGAACTGTTCCCGTTTAATTAGAAATTAAGCGTGGGGCGAGTGACCAATCGATATTTTATTTGCTCCTAAATTTAGTTATATGTACCCTCCTCTTAAATTGAGTTTGAAGAAAACCAGGCCAACCCTGTAACTTTGAGGTAATTGCTCCCCCTGTGTCGTCCAGGTTTAATTGGATGTCTCAGACTTAGGGGTTGACCGCAAGTATATATAAACTTTAAGTTATATTAACTAAGTTTGTACGCTGTCTTTACTTGAGCTATATAACCTAGAACAAAGCTCTGTGCTTCCAACATTTCAATGTGTCTGTTTATTTTGCAGATATGAAAATGACGAATATCACGTACGAATGGCTAGCCACGATCCTGTTCTTTTCATCAGCTGTGCTTGGTAAGTAGGATTTATTTGCTACTGTAAATGTTCCTTGGTTTTCTTGCGCTTTGAAGTCAAGCCAAATGTGTACTAACTTTAAGAGAGGAGTTTCTTTAATTAAACTCCTTTGATTAAGTCGTTTTTAGATTGGAGACATCCAATATATTCCTGGAATATTTGGCTTTCGGTGCGCTTAGAAATAATCGTTTAGCCTTAAAATTTCTACCAGTTTTCCCTACTTCGAACTTATCTTCCACCGTGTGCAACGCTGCTGCAAAATGTCAATCAATTCAAAGTTATCTAGCAAACATTGTCCTCAAGTTTGTCAAGTCTACAAACAAGGGCAGCGGTGCATATAATTAAATTCGAATGCGAATGTATATTGCTTCACAAATGGAACACGGAAATATTAGACCATCTTGAGCCACAAGCAGGTCATTATAAAGATTATCTATTGTTCGCCTTTACCTACGATTTCAAAAAGTTAAAAAATCGTTCCTTAGAATATGAAGAATTATATTCCATGAAGCGGGTGGCAGATTCCTTGATATAATAATGATCTCACGTCATTTATACTTCCTAGAAGTTTCTTTCTAACATGCCCCTGGGGTGTAAATAGGTTATCTTATTGATTTCTGTAGGAGAAAAGCTGCTGTAACTTTTTTAATAAATGTTTTACGACCGATACTTGTGATAATATTTTAGCAGGAACACTTTGTTTTCGTGCACGTATTGGCGAATCTCATGTATGACATCTTGTTGACAGATTTTCTTTTGTTGGCACTTTTTTTGACCTTCAAATATTCAATATTCTTAACTTGAAATGGATAATATTGGATATAATCCAGTTATAATCCTCTTGTTAGTATTTGTTAATATTCAAAATCTCCAAAAATGCTGGTAGACGTTTGAGGTCCTCCGGTTACTAGCCCAACAATGTGGGTTGAATTAATAACGACCGTACTCTGGCAAAACTTATTCTAGTGAAATACAGCGAACACTCGTATGTGTAGTGGTGTATGTTATTTCTTCGAGGAAACTGGGAAGTTTGAAACTGTTATTGCAGCCGCAAAACTTGAGCATTAGAGATTGTATGTAACGGCTCAGAGAACGCATCAAATCTGGTTGCCTAATGAAATTATAGGATTACTTGAGCTGATTCAAAAATAATACACACAAGCCGAGGCCACAGCTGGATCAGTGAAGGAAATGCAGATACAAATGTTTCTAATACATTACTAGAGATAGCGGAATAAAATTTTAATTAAACTGAGAAATTGAAGACGATCCAGAATCTGACGTTCTCGGGGAAGTTATTAATTGCAAAGGTATTCTGTTTTGAAGCAGCTCTATTTATTAATAATTATGGAAAGAGAGGGCGCTGGCGGTCTTAACTAGAAAGTATGTAGATATAATGTTTTATCTGGAATTTGACTTAGCTTTATCTCAAGAGAGAACAAATAAGTGGACGATTTAAAGACACGAACGCTAAGCAGAATTCGTCAGTGGTGTAACTTACGCAAAACTTTAATAGATAAACAACGGTGACTTAAAAAATCCAGTTTGTTTATAAAAAAGTATCAGAAACTGTAAATGTGTGCATTTTTTTCAACTTGCACAAAATGGAGCTTTTCTCAAAAATGTTAAATGGAACACCCCGTATATTATTCGCAGGTTTGATAGCCAGTTTATTAAGCTTTTGAGTGATGCAGATATTGGCTGGTCTGCGACTGATAATTTAGGCAGAAATGAAGATTGAGCCTTAAGAATTGAGATTTTTGCTGTAATTGTGTACCATTTTTGGGGAATTTCCCCCATTTTGGAACCCAAAACTCAGAAAAATGCTTACACCTTGTTTTTACAGAAAATTTAGCGAACAGAGTTTTTTCTCTCCCCTTAGGGCCTGCCTGCCCGAAGGCTCAGATGCACTGCAGCCACAAAATGGGCTTATTGTGCTCACCCTAAATTCTAAGTCACACCCATTCCATGATCTTGGTGCCTTGGACCAAACGGTACAAGTCAAACATTGAATGCGTGGAAAATTCTTCCGGTTCCATCAGACATCGCCCGAAAATTCGCTGCCTCTTCTGGTCTAGAGCTTCACATCTGTACAGGATGTGCATAGCTGTCTCCCGTTCCTTATTACACAAGCGGCAGTTAAGGTCTCCGTAATATTTGCCAGTCGTCCACAGGTGTTCTTTAACGGTCGTGTGTCCCGTTGGGAAGCCTGTTACGATTCTAGTTTGCATCCTACTAAGGCAAAGTAGTTCTGAGCATCTTTTCCTGCAAGGTCCCTTTATATACGACTTGCTGTGCCTGTGTCCTGGAATCACGTTCCAGTAATTGTGATGTTGAGCGCGAATCCATCCGTTTACTTGGTGTCTGACTGCACTCTTAGTTATGCCTAGGGCAGGTTCCGGTCCAACGAAAGGATTGTTGGAGCCCCGCTTTGCTAGTTTATCGGCTTCCTCGTTCCCTCTCAGCCCACAGTGACCTCGAATCCAAAGCAGTCTCACTGCGTTCCGTATGGCTAGGATATTAAGTTGCTCGAAGCATTCCCACAACAGTCTGGAAGACATCTTTGGGCTCATAAGAGCCTTCAATGCTGCCTGGCTGTCTGATAAGATAAAGATCCGCTGATTTTTGTAGCCCCTCTTAATGTTTTCCCGAGCATATTGTAGTATTGCATAGACCTCTGCTTGAAAGACAGAGGCATATTTGCCCAGAGAGGAGCTGAGTTTCACTCTTGGTTTATCTCCAAACAGTCCTGACCCAGCACCTGTGTCGGTCTTAGAACCGTCGGTGTACCAGATTAGACTGCCGGAAGGTATGCTGTTCAGAGTTTGGTTCTCCACTCTAGAGTCATCGATTGTGACCTGAAAGAGTGGTTGTGCGGTGTTCTTGGGGACCATGTAATCCGTCCTCATGTTAAGCATGGGATCCTTTATATCCTCAATAATGCTAGTATGCTCTGTACGTCTGTACCCAGACGGACACGGTAATATATATATGGGATCTTCTGCGTGCTTAAGAGTCGAAGTTCATCTTCTTTACTCTTGGTCATCTAATGTATTTTTCCAGTGGTTTGTATTATGGTGTGCTAAACATGCTGTTTATAGGTTGAGGTCCAGGGTAAGCCTCGGTGTTTTGTACTTTCCATGAAGTTCGTTTTCCACTGGGGGGAGTCTTGCAATTTCGTTTGGGTGTGTGACTATTTTCTGATAAGCATCCGTCGCCTTTTTATTTAGGAAGTCAAAGAGTTTAGGGATTTCTGTATCGTGGTGGATCAGATCATTTGTGACGTACCAGGGTGCGTCCAGGATTATGCGAAGGATGGTGCTTTGAAATGACTGCAGTTTACGCAGGTATGTTTTGGCGGCAATACGGTATACTTCATGACAGTTAGTCATGACTGGGCGGATGCACGAAGTGTAGATGAGTAGTTTGGTTTTAGGATTTAGTTTACTGGTGCGGTTTAGGAGCGAGTATATGGCAGCAGCAGCTGCTCCTGCCTTTTTTCTTCTTTCCAGTATGTGATATCGGAATGTGAGGCCGGTGTCCAGTAAGATACCCAGGTATTTTGCTGTAGGATTCCATTCTACGTGGTGGTTTTTAACGACAACCTGTCGCTGTGGTTTTCTTGATCTTCTTTTTGTGAAGTAGATTGCTTCAGTCTTCGTTTCGTTTATATTTAATTGCCATAGGTCGAACCAGGCGACCATTTCATCCAGAGCTATTTGCAGTCTTTTGATTATGATTTTAGGGTGAGTGGCCTGTGCAAAAATGGCCGTATCGTCGGCATACTGAGCTAGTGATGCTTGGTTGAGCGTTGGGATGTCTGAGATAAAGAGATTGAAGAGCAATGGGCCCAGGATGGAACCTTGTGGTACTCCTGCTAGGATGTTTCTCTCGTGGGATTTCGTGTTGTCCAGTTTTACGTAGAATTTTCTCCTGTCCAGGTAGGATATTATTACTTGTAGTAGAGTATTCGGTACGTTGACGCGAGGCAGTTTGACAATTAGGGCAGCATGCCACACCTTGTCAAAAGCTTTTGCCAAGTCAAGTAGGATCATTCCGGTTGATTTGCGTTTGTTGAACCCATCTATAACAGCGTGTATTAGACGGGATACTTGGTGGATGGTAGAATGGGACTTTCGGAAACCGAATTGTATTTGGGGAAGTATGTTTGATTCTTCAACAAAATCTGAGAGTCTGGTGTGTATGGTTTTTTCCAATATTTTACTGAAAGCAGTGAGTAGGGAAATTGGCCGATAACTTGTGGGATCGTCTTTTGGTTTACCCGGTTTTAGGAGAACTATTACCTCTGCTGTTTTCCAGCGATTTGGGAACGTATGTAAGCGGAACATGGCGTTGGCCAAATTTGCAAGATAGACGTACACTATTTTGGGGCAGTTTTTTAGTGCTTGGTTCCTTATCTTGTCGGAGCTGGGGGCTTTCTTGTTCGATAAATTTGATACGATCTGCGAGATTTCTTCTGGGCTGACAGGTATAAATTTTGGCGTTGTTCGATTTTCTTTGATTCTGTTGAATGTTTGATGGATGTTAAAAGAGTGTATCGGATTTGTAGACGGGTTTGGGGAGAACTGCTCCTCCAGACTGTCGCCGAATGCTTCAGCCTTTTCTTCAGCTGAGGTGGCATAACCATTCGTTGTTCGTAGTGGACAGACGTTAGTAGTCTTTTTCCGTAGGCTTTTTACCAATTTCCAGATTCTTGGATTTTCTGGTTCTTTTGACAGGTTCTCTAGTTTTTCTTGCCATTTTGCATTGTAGTGGGAGCGAAGCGCTTCCTTGACTGCGTTTGTGATCCGGTTCAATTCCGTTTTGTGAACTGGTGCAAAAGTTCTGTAGTAAAGCTTCACGGACACGGTAAAAAGAGTTTTGCAGTCTTTATAGTGCCAGTCTCGCTTCCCCCTGTATCACGAAGTGGAGAGGGGGAAGGTCCAGAAGAGTCTCTATGGCTGCAGTTGGCGAAGTCCGCATCGCCCGTTATCCCTAGGCAGGCAAGCGAACAGAGTTTACACCGACACAAGAAATCTCATTGCAAGATTACTTCTTGAAAGGACGGTTTTCTTCCATGGCACTCCTTGTTTCAATTTATACCTAGGTTTAATAAGTTACCATTTATTTAAGAATATGACCATGAAGAACCAATCTGGCAATGAAATTTTTGTCTCAATGCGAAATCAACTTTCAGAAACAAAATGGAAATCATATTTTGTGTTTTGGGAGCAAAAATATGGGAGAAACGAATAAACTACCAGTCAAATTAGTACATTTTAAAGTTCAATAAATAGAGCAGTCTGTGAACCTACTCCAATAAAGAAATCTTAAATTGATTCGATCAGTATATGTCAGTAGATCCTCAAAAGTAGGGTCCGCACTGGCACTAAAATGGTAATATTTTAAAATCGCTCACTCTAAACCCCATCGTGTAGTATACCACCCAGTAGAACCCAAACAACTTCAAAAACTGTAAAAATCAAACCAAGGCACTCTTGCAATCCAATTCCAATTTTATTAGTTGAAATCTTAAGAGCTCTAATGATTGGGTAGTTTCACCTATTATGAACCTTCAATACCATTGCTAATATAATTTGTTATTTCATTATTAGCATTAATATTGTATGCTCATATGGCCCATTCAAAATACTCACCCATTCGCATAAATTAACAGTAAATTTGTCGCCGCAGTTTGTGTGCTGGCACTCCAGCTCGTTTGAAATGAATTTATCCGCCCCTAAATAGATCGGGCGCCGTCAAAGGGAGTGATTGACTCATTCCTCCCTGTATTTATTGTAATCCTATTATATTTCCCAATTTTAGGATTGACATAAAATTCGCATTATCTTTTGGAAACGAGAAATAGCATCTGGCAGGGACGTTATCTGAACTCGCGCTATGTTAAATCGTTTAAGATAATGGTTACGTCCAAAGAAACGTAATAGGGGTTCCGTTTGGAAGCTTAATTAAAAAGAAATGAGGACATCAGAGATTAAACCGTCGTCAGACGAACCCGTTCATCCTATGCAGCCGTATTTCGTTTGCATAATGCAAATTATCAAAGATTAATAAGAGGACTGGTGTTGAGGAAACGTCCTCGGGAAGAAGGACGCCGCAGAGTTCCGGCAGAAACTTTGCTTAAACTTTCGTATTATATTTGAATAAATCTCGGTCCTGTTTTATTAAATAAAAGGAAATTCGCTGGGTGTTTATCACTTCAGTGTGAATGGGGGACAGTCCATTTTGTAAATGAGATTGATAAATGCTTTACAATCCCTTTTGGTATAGGCTGCTTTCACTGATTTTAAATAGTGGCAGTCTTTTGTTAATGACACCGTGTGAATGACAACTTAATCGAACGAAATGGATTTTGTCTGTTACTGGATGACCCCACATAAAATCACAAATTAATCATTTTTTGGCGAATAGCAATTTCTGCCGCAGGTCTACTTTAGAAATTGGAAATACTTGTGTCCGTATAACAAGATATAAAGGACTTCAATGAGGACTATGGCTTTAGGGGATGCGAATCATGACAACTGCGATGGATTTCATGAATTTCGAAGGTAATTCAGTTTACCGCATTTTATTCCGTGACTGGAACCGTCGCGTCGGTTGCCGGAATTACCCCAATAGACTGACGTGAATAACAAATCTCATACTTTTGTAGGTTAGACTGGTTTACTTTGTAGCTTCTTGGGTTTCAGCCCGAAAGTTTATTATGCTTATTACACAATCAAAATTAATATGCTGCTCCGAAGAGTATTTATACCTGAAGTTACAATATTATTGTACTGACAAAACTACAATATATTACGTCAAATCAAAACCAAATCTTAAAAATCTACGAAGAATTCTTAAATCCTAATTCTTATTATAATTGTAAGTAGCTTTTTATCTACTCCACTACAATTGGCAAAATTGAATGATGGAGCCATCTGCTCATTATTTTTTTCTTGAATGAGGGTTCTACTCGCATTTTGCACCACGGTTGTGGATCTAGAATCGTCCGAATCACCAAATAACTTTTGAGAAATAAGGACACGAGTCTCCGTATCATTATTGGCTTTATTATTAATGTCAGGCTGATAAGTGGTAGCCTTTTGCTCAGTAGTGCTGCAATCCATGCCTCTTGAGCTGATCTACATGAGCCCCGGAATCTACCAGAAGAGAGGTGAAAGTTCCCTTGGATGACCGGTATATAATTCGGCATCTGACATGTTCAGAAATTGCGCAATTTTTGTGGAAAATTACCCAAAGATTTTTTCCGACTGGTTGTGGCCGCATTTTCCTTTCCAATAATGTACAAAGAATATGTTGTGTTTTTCTATTTTTGGCCTTTTTTTCCCCTTAGGGCCTGCAGCCACAAAATAGGCTTATTGTACTCACCCTAATTCTAAGTCACACCCATTCCATGATCTTGGTGCCTTGGAACAAACGGTACAAGTCAAACATTGAATGCGTGGAAAATTCTTCCGGTTCCATCAGACATCGCCCGAAAATTCGCTGCCTCTTTTGGTCTAGAGCTTCACATCCAGTAATTGTGATGTTGAGCGCGAATCCATTCGTTTACTTGGTGTCTGACGGCACACCTAGTTATGCCTAGGGCAGGTTCCGGGCCAACGAAAGGATCGTTGGAGCCCCGCTTTGCTAGTTTATCGGCTTTCTCGTTCCTTATCAGCCCACAGTGACCTCGAATCCAAAGCAGTCTCACTGCGTTCCGCATGGCTAGGATATTAAGTTACTCGAAGCATTCCCACACCAGTCTGGAAGACATCTTTGGGCTCATAAGAGCCTTCAAAGCTGCCTGGCTGCCTGATAAGATAAAGATCCGCTGATTTTTGTAGCCCCTCTTAATGTTTTCCCGCGCACATTGTAGTGTCTCGTTGACCTCTGCTTGAAAGACAGAGGCATATTTGCCCAGAGAGAAGCTGAGTTTCACTCTTGGTTTATCTCCAAACAGTCCTGACCTGTGTCGGTCTTAGAACCGTCGGTGAACCAGATTAGACTGCCGGAAGGTATGCTGTTCAGAATTTGGTTCTCCACTCTAGGGTCATCGATTGTGACCTGAAAGAGTGGTTGTGTGGTTTTCTTGGGGACCATGTAATCCGTCCTCATGTCAAGCATGGGATCCTTCATGTCGTCAATAATGCTAGTGTGCTCTGTACCCAGATGGACACGGTAAAGAAAATTGCAGTCGGTATAGTGCCAGTTTCGCCTTCTCCTGTATCACGAAGTGGAGAGGGGGAAGGTCTAGAAGAGTCTTTATGGCTGCAGTTGGCGAAGTCCTCATCGCCCATTATCCCTAGGCAGGCAAGCCTCTGAATTTTGCTTAGCCTTAGCCTAGTAGTTACCTGCTTGACTTTGGGCCACCATGCCAAAGCTGCATACGTTATTCCTGGCCTTAAATTCATATATTTCCTGCACAGGCCAACCACGTCCGTCACAGTGTTGCTGGAATTATTCACCACAAATGAACGATCTGTATGATATTTCGTATTTCTGACGGTGGCTAATGTCTTCACAAAGGAGCTGGCACAGCTCCATACCTCTACATGCGCCTGCTACCCCGATAATCAAAGCAGCCTAAGAAAACATTGTTTTTGATAAAAAAATAACTTTTTATATGCATGTAAACACCTCAGTCTCTAGCATAAGAAGTTCAAAAAGTATTTCACCTACCTTGGTTAGCAAATGATCTTCATATTATGATGCCTCTTGAAGAACTGGACTTGATCTGCATCCAAAACTCTTGATTTCTTGGGTTTGTACCCATCGTTCTTTCTTTTCAGAAATGCCAGTAACTTTGGAAATTTGCTGATATCTAGATTATTTTCCATAATTAGCTTAGATTTCAGCATCGAGTACACAGACCATAATGTTGAAACCTTGAAAACTTTCGGTTTCTCTAGAAAATATGCCAGCAGCACGTTTTCATTATTAACTACTGACCGAAATAAGTTCCTTAAAGAGCCTGCCTTTGCTTCCTAGGTCCTATTTACGATCAAAGGTTCGCCGAACACATTCTTGGATTTTTTTCGCTCACATTCTTGCGACAGGCGGTGCCTTTCGAGTATTCAATCAAATAAATTTAATCCCACCTCTGAATTTATAAATTGGCTTCCCCATCAGCGATAGAACACTTGTACGTGATTGATTTTTTAAAGCAACGCATTCTCTGATCTAATGTTTTATGCAAAGCGTATGGTGAAAGACAAATCCTGCAGTCCTTGGGTTCGGGATCCATTTGAAAGGATTTAGGGATGATAGAGTTAAGCCTGGAAACAACAAGATTACGAGACTAATGTTCCGTGCTGATAATTATCCATTTATTCCGGTTTATTATGTTTAATTTTGGTTGTTTCGCGGTGGCAAACTTCGCTGAAATGACAGTACATAAAACGAAAGTTACAAAGTTACTCTTCTAAATCACTGTTTCTAGGAAATAATATACTATATCTTTTATTAGATTTATTTACATTCCTACTATTGCGGTAAAAATATAAGGATGTCAGCCTAGATAAGTTAGGTAATATATGTAGATGGTGAACTGTCATAATATAATTTGAAATCAAGTTCAGAGCCATCTAGTGTCAGTTTCTTCCACTTTTAAGTCACTAAAGTGGAAACTTCCTTTACTTCCATATTTCAAACAACCATCAACAAATATATGCACTACACACTGAAAAATAACGCTCACATTTGAGTTCACATCTATTATTTAAGTTTGATGACACTATGGTAGAAATGTCAAATGTCATCGACTATCAGATGTCTAAAACAAGTGACGGTTGATGGACGCTAATTGAACTTTTGTTCAACAAGCGAGTAATTAAAATATTAAATCTCCGGACCAATTAATAACTTTTTTGAGGTTAGAATTGAAGTCTCCGGTAACGCGTACCGTTAAAATTTATAAGACGTTATTAGCTGGTTTTAATTTAATCGCACCGCCCTGGTGAGACCGTACATTAGGTATACTGCATTAATCATGGGGAAACATTAATATCCCTCATTCAATTAAGGGGATTTTTAGTAAACGTAATTGCATCCCACAAATAACACTCTCGGCTCTAAATTATGGATTCCCTGGCTATTCCACATGTAAATTACGTTTCACTGCCAAACGCAATAGTAGGTACTAATATTAAAACAAATCCACTGTAGGGTGTCAAACATTCATTATTGCCAATAAGCACCATCGAATATTGTCGATAAAGTTTATTTTTCGGTTTTACGCAAAAAGTAATCCAATTAGCCAAACTGTTTGTAAAAACTTTTCCACTACGGTTTCGATTGTCATATCGGAATTATAGTTTTTTTTCGTGGCATATAACATTTGATTACTTTACGAGCGTTAAATTAGCGTCTATTCTAAAGCAGAAAAATCTAATGCCAGTATGATTTTACCTAAAAAAGATTATTTAGCGAAAATGGACAATTTTATCAGTAATGCAAAATTAATAGAACTTTGTAAAGATCCAACGAAACAGTTTCAACTGGAATTAAAAGATTGGTTAAAAGATTGTAATAGTATCTTGAAAGTAATTAGAGACCTAAATTAATTACCTAATATGAATGCATGTGCACCTAAATTACATGGTCTAATCAAAAATCATAAATGAAATGTCCCTATAAGACCATTTCGTCCCTCAACATTGGCGATCTAGTGGTTGTTAGTGGTTGTATGAAGCAATCTAGTGGCGATATGTGGTTGTACGGTGGCAATCTTGGCTGTATTGTTGCTGTATGTGGTTTATAGTGGTGATATGTGGAGATCCAGTGGTAATACCTGTGGCACTGTGGCTGTAAAGTGGCGGTACGTGGCAGTACATTGGTGATTCCCAATAGCGTCGAACTAGTTCGTGAACCCTCAGCGTCATTCGAAACCCACGCATGCGCTTTTGCTCAGTTATTCCATTTTCGATGAAATTTTAAAAAGTGTTCAACCAAGGAACGTTGTAACTGCACCAGTTCAAAAATTTTTTATAAAGTTCTATAAGGTGCTTAAATTTGTGCGTCAACTTTTGACTACTTCAAACTGTAAAAACTTCTTTTAGAATGGAATGCACCAATTTTTATTACATTTTTGAATTCCTCAATAAAATTGGACCAGTTAATGTAATAACAACACTACACTGATTGCTAGACACTTTCTAAGTATTCTCGTTCATTTATTTCTTGCATCAGTTCTACTTCCACGGCGATATAAAAATAAAAAAATTTAATATTAAAGCAAATAATTTTATTTTGGAATCACGGAAGACAACAAAACCATAGAAATTTAAACAAAAAGCCAAAATAAGGCAACAAGCACGGCAGTGTAAAGAATATTGACACCACATTTGAAAAACAATAAAAACTGATAGGATATTGGGATTAAAATAAATTGTGAAAAATTGGCATCAAAATATGAGCACCATACCATTATTATAATTATTATTACGGGAATTATTATAGGTAATTCGATTTTTATGCATTTGCGTATTGAAAAAAAAAATCTATCCCAAAGGACTTGTACCTTGACGCAGTTCTAGTAATACTGGGACGGGTGGGATGGCTTGCGCGCTTCAATGATATAAAGAGCGGAATCGTAGGTTTAACCATATTGGAGGGGTTTTTATTTGAGAAGCCAGACTAAATCAAGTCCCTGGAAGGGGGCAGCAGCTCTTTCAGTAATCATAGTGGCAGAGATCGTGAGGGTTGGTATGGCACTGTGATACACACTACTGCGATGTGGAAGGCAACGGGAAACCACCACATTATTTTATCCCTAGTACAGCGTACTTTAATTTATGATGATGGCACCTTCTGGAGTAAAATATTCCGGAGGTAAAATAGTCCCACATTCGGATCTCCGGGCGGGGACTGCTTCGGGGGGAGTCATCAGAAATGATAAGTGTAACATCTCACGAGTCGGAGCGTGGAATGTTAGAAGCATGAAACAAGTAGGGAAGTTAGAGAATTTGAAAATTGAGATGGATAGGTTAGCATTAGACGTAGTAGGTATCAGTGAAGTGCGATGGCCAGAAGCTGGAGACTTCTGGAGCGGAGATTTTAGAGTAATACACACAGGATCTGTAGGAGGAAATTCGGGAGTAGGAATTGTTATGCGGAAAAAAGTAGGACAGAGTGTAGAAAATTTCTTACAGCAAAGTGACAGGGTAGTTATGGTTAGGTTAGATTCGAAACCTGTAAAAACAGTAATAATACAGGTATATATGCCCACTTCTAACTACAGTGATGAGGCCGTAGAGGCAGTTTATAGTGATATTGAATATGTGCTAGATTTTGTGAGAGGGCACGAAAATTTAATAATTACAGGAGATTTCAATGCAGTCGTAGGCACAGGGCGAGAGGGCGGAATAGTTGGCCCCTTTGGATTAGGCAATAGGAACGATAGGGGAGTTAGACTGATAGAGTTCTGCGATAAACATAACTTAACGGTCGCGAACACTCTATTTCACCATCATGTTAGGAGATGCTATACGTGGAAGATGCCAGGAGACTTAGGGAGATATCAAATAGATTACATTCTCGTTAGGCAAAGATTTAGAAATCAAGTTAGGGATTGTAGAAGTTATCCAGGAGCAGATATAGATAGTGATCACAACATAGTCGTTATGAAAGCCAATCTTAAATTTAAGATTTTGAAAAAAAGAAGCGGAAGAAGGTATCTTGACCCAGAGAAACTAAAAGATGATGATATGCGCAATAAGTTCGAGAAAAAGACAAACGAAGCACTAAAGGGCACGGGGGGAAATATTGTTAGGGACATAGAGGCAGAATGGAATTGCATTAAAAATAGTTTAGTTTCCTCAGCTAGGGATATTTTGGGTCATAAACAGAATGAAAGTAGGAAACCCTGGATAACAAAACATATTGTGAGTCTAATAGAGGAAAGGCGAAAATATAAAAATAGGTTAGATGAAACAGGGAAACAAAGATATAAGGCGATCAAGTGGGAAATTATTCGGGAATGTAGGAAAGCGAAAGAGCAATGGATCGATAATAAATGCAAAGAAGTGGAAGATAAATTCGAAGTAGGAAAGACTGATGAAGCATATAAAATAATTAGGAGAAATTTTAGAGAAATTGGATCTAGTACCAAAAACATTAGAAATGAGGCAGGAGATATCCTAATCGGAAGTGGGGAGAAGGCAGATAGGTGGAAAGAATATTTAGGAAACTTATATGCGGGACAGGAAGTGCAAGATATATTAGAAAGCGAAAGCAGTGTAGAGGGGGATAACCTAGGGAGTCCTATAATGAGAGAAGAGTTTGAGATAGCACTAAAAAGTTTAAGGAATAATAAAGCACCAGGTATAGATGGCTTGCAGGCAGAAATCTTAAAGTGCGCAGGTCAAGAGGTAATAGATCGTTTATTTAAACTAGTTAGTCGCATATACCTGACAGGCGAGATTCCAGAAGATTACAAACGGAACATCATAGTAGCTTTGCCAAAAAGAAAAGGCGCGGATAGATGCGAAAATTTTAGAACTATCAGTTTAACTTCCCATGCGTCAAAAATTTTAACTAGAATTGTGCAAAGAAGGATGGAGAAAAAGGCGGAAGAAATATTAGGAGAAGATCAGTTCGCATTTAGACGAAATAGAGGAACGCGCGAGGCCATTCTAGCTTTACGAGTAATTATAGAAAAAACGATAGAAAAGAGAAAGAGCGTCTATATAGGATTTGTAGATTTAGAAAAAGCCTTCGACAACGTAAAATGGGGGAAGATGTTCGAAGTGCTGAGAAAGGTAGGGATGAAATACAGGGACAGAAGAATAATACATAATCTCTACAAAGAGCAAAAGGCAGTTATAGAATGTGAGCAGGAACAAAGGGAAGTAGATATCCGGAAGGGAGTGAGACAGGGATGTGCATTGTCACCTCTAGTTTTCAACTTATATATCGAAGATGCGATTAATATTGTTAAGGAAAGAACAGCCTCAGGGATCAATGTACAGGGCCAAACTATTAACATGCTCAGATTTGCGGATGATATAGCAGTGTTAGCATCTAGCAAAGAAGAATTAGGAGCGGCTTTGAATGAAATGGAAGCAGTTTTGACACAGGGCTTCGGCATGAAAATCAATAAAAAGAAAACTAAAATTTTGGTATGTAGGGGATGTGAAAATAGAACTAAAATGGAAATACAAATTGGAAATGAGAAGATAGAGGAGGTCGCGGATTTCTGCTACTTAGGAAGTAAAATAATTCAAGACGGTAGGAGCACTAAAGATATAAAACAAAGAATGGCGCAGGGCCGAGTTGCGTTTAACAAAAAGAAACAACTGTTATGCTCGAGAACGGTTAATATAGAGACTAGGAAGAGACTCTTAACGTCGTATGTATGGAGTACGGCATTATACGGGTGCGAAACTTGGACAATAGGAGAAGCGGATAGAAAAAGAGTAGAAGCGTTTGAAATGTGGTGCTACAGACGCATGATGAAGATACCGTGGATAGATAATGTTAGCAATAGGGAAGTATTAGAAAGAGTTGGGGAAAAGCGAAAGGTATGGAAAACAATAAAGAGTAGGAGAGATAGGATGGTAGGACACCTTCTAAGACACGAAGGAATAGTTCGTGACATACTAGAGTCAGAGATAGGAATAAAAAGAGGTAGGGGTAGGCCTAGATTAGACTACTGCTCTCAAATAGTTAGGGATGTAGGATGTTCTACTTTTAGGGAAATGCGTAGGTTAGCTCAGGATAGAAAAGAATGGAGGTACGCGTCCAACCAGTCTTCGGACTGAGAACCTTATGATGATGATGTATTGAATACTTTCTATATGTACAGTACATTTTACAAGACTTTTGAAGATTTTGCAGTTATACATAGCAGTAAAAGTATTGCCGCGGGGGTTCAGTTAATGTAGACAGTAAATAAAGGAGCATATCTCAAAAGTGATTAGCAATAAGTGTACTGTGGTGTTATTACATTGATTGAAAAATGCTAGATTGGTGCATTTCATTTAAAAAGTGAGCTTTCGACGTTTGAACTTATTAAAAGTTGACATACTATTTTAAGCACCCTGTATAAAATTAAAAGAATTGTCTGTTTGGTGCAGTTTTAACACATCCTGGTTTCACCAATGTTAAAATTTCGTTTAAAATGGTTTTATGCAAATAGATATAATTTTTCTTGAATTTACTTAAAGCATTTTTCAAAATTTCTTGAAGCGCTGCAACATCTAACGTCGATCGTATTATTTTTTTATTTGTATACTTATTTTGAGCGATAGCCAGTAGAAATATAATAATTCTCGCAGAATATAATTTCCTTTACACATTTAGGAGAAAAATGCATTTTCTCTGATAAAGCAATTGCCCTGTATTTTATGTTTATTTTATTACCTATTTTTGAAATGTTTTTCATATTCAGTTGGGAATATCTTGTTTTGTTTTTAATCAATAATTTTTTTTTAAATCTTTGTTTTATTTCGGCATTTCTGGAGAGAATCCAAATACTACATGAACACTAAATAATAAGTGAGCGAATAAAAATAAGTATTCTGCATGTTGTTACTCTTTTAAACTGCTTTTAAAGTTAAAGTTAATGTCAGAAAAATAAAATAAAATAAAAATAAATAAATATTATGCTGAAATGACAATAAGGTTAGTGGCATGGGGCGGTCCAGAGGTGATATTATGGCGATAAGAAAATACTGGTGGTTATCCTGCGACGTGGTGGTCCGGTCGCAATATTGGCGATTCGGTGGTTGTGTAGTGGTAGTATGTGGCTATCCATTGGTTGTCTAGTGGCAATATGTGGCGATCCAGTTGCGATATGTGGTGGTATAGTGGCAATATTGGTGATCCGGTGGTTATATAGTGGCAGTATGTGGCTGTCCAGTGGTTGACTAGTGGCAGTATGTGGCAATCCAGTGGTAATATTTGGCAATATTATATAAAGTGGCAATATTTCGTACCCCAAATTTCCCGTGAGTGGCCTCCCGAATAAATATTATTGTCAAAATTCAGGTCTAGAGATGGGATCTCCTATTAGCAGACATTTTTATGTCTAATATCGAAAAAAAATACTAATTCAGATTTAGGAAAATAGACGATTCCAATTTTGCAACCCATTGTTTCGAATCATCATCATCATAAGGTTCTCAATCCGAAGACTGGTTGGACGCGTACCTCCAATCTTTTCTATCCTGAGCTAACCTACGCATTTCCCTAAAAGTAGAACATCCTACATCCCTAACTATTTGAGAGCAGTAGTCTAATCTAGGCCTACCCCTACCTCTTTTTATTCCTATCTCTGACTCTAGTATGCTGGGAAATTTATCCTAATTAATTTTATATGCTTTATCAGTCTTTCCTACTTCGAACTTATCTTCCACTTCTTTTCATTTAATATCTATCCATTGCTCTTTCGCTTTCCTGCATTTTCGAATAATTTCCCACTTGATCGCCTTATCTCTTTGTTTCCCTCTTTCACCTAACCTATTTTTATATTTTCGCCTTTTCTCTATTAGACTCACAATATGTTTTGTTATCCAGGGTTCCAGGGTTCCTTCGTGTCTTAGAAGGTGTCCTACCATCCTATCTCTCCTACTCTTTATTGTTTTCCATACCTTTCGCCTTTCCCCAACTCTTTCTAATACTTCCCTATTGCTAACCTTATCTATCCACGGTATCTTCATCATGCGTCTGTAACACCACAGTTCAAACGCTTCTACTCTTTTTCTATCCGCTTCTCCTATTGTCCAAGTTTCGCACCCGTATAATGCCGTACTCCATACATACGACTTTAAGAGTCTCTTCCTAGTCTCTATATTAACCGTTCTCGAACATAACAGTTGTTTCTTTTTGTTAAACGCAACTCGTCCCTGCGCCATTCTTTGTTTTATATCTTTAGTGCTCCTACCGTCTTGGGTTATTTTACTTCCTAAGTAGCAGAAATCCGCGACCTCCTCTATCTTCTCATTTCCTATTTGTATTTCAATTTTAGTTCTATTTTCACTCCATCTACATACCAAAATTTTAGTTTTCTTTTTATTGATTTTCATGCCGTAGCCCTGTGTCAAAACTGCTTCCATTTCATTCAAAGCCGCTCCTAATTCTTCTTTGCTAGATGCTAACACTGCTATATCATCCGCAAATCTGAGCATGTTAATAGTTTGGCCCTGTACATTGATCCCTGAGGCTGTTCTTTCCTTAACAATATTAATCGCATCTTCGATATATAAGTTGAAAACTAGAGGTGACAATGCACATCCCTGTCTCACTCCCTTCCGGATATCTACTTCCCTTCGTTCCTGCTCACATTCTATAACTGCCTTTTGCTCTTTGTAGAGATTATGTATTATTCTTCTGTCCCTGTATTTCACCCCTACCTTTCTCAGCACTTCGAACATCTTCCCCCATTTTACGTTGTCGAAGGCTTTTTCTAAATCTACAAATCCTATATATACGCTCTTTCTCTTTTCTATCGTTTTTTCTATAATTACTCGTAAAGCTAGAATGGCCTCGCGCGTTCCTCTATTTCGTCTAAATCCGAACTGATCTTCTCCTAATATTTCTTCCGCCTTTTTCTCCATCCTTCTTTGCACAATTCTAGTTAAAATTTTTGACGCATGGGAAGTTAAACTGATAGTTCTAAAATTTTCGCATCTATCCGCGCCTTTCCTTTTTGGCAAAGCTACCATGATGTTCAGTTTGTAATCCTCTGGAATCTCGCCTGTCAGGTATATGCGACTAACTAATTTAAATAAACGATCTATTACCTCTTGACCTGCGCACTTTAAGATTTCTGCCTGCAAGCCATCTATACCTGGTGCTTTATTATTCCTTAAACTTTTTAGTGCTAGCTCAAACTCTTCTCTCATTATAGGACTCCCTAGGTTATCCCCTTCTACACTGCTTTCACTTTCTAATATATCTTGCACTTCCTGTCCCGCATATAAGTTTCCTAAATATTCTTTCCACCTATCTGCCTTCTCCCCGCTTTCGATTAGGATATCTCCTGCCTCATTCCTAATGCTTTTGGTACTAGATCCAATTTCTCTAAAATTTCTCCTAATTATTTTATATGCTTCATCAGTCTTTCCTATTTCGAACTTATTTTCCACTTATCATCGATCCATTGCTCTTTCGCTTTCCTACATTTCCGAATAATTTCCCACTTGATCGCCTTATATCTTTGTTTCCCTATTTCATCTAACCTATTTTTATATTTGCGCCTTTCCTCTATTAGACTCACAATATGTTTTGTTATCCAGGGTTTCCTACTTTCATTCTGTTTATGACCCAAAATATCCCTAGCTGAGGAAACTAAACTATTTTTAATGCAATTCCATTCTTCCTCTATGTCCCTAACAATAT
The DNA here is from genome assembly GCA_963966045.1 of Xestobium rufovillosum. Taxonomy (NCBI): domain Eukaryota; kingdom Metazoa; phylum Arthropoda; class Insecta; order Coleoptera; family Ptinidae; genus Xestobium; species Xestobium rufovillosum. The sequence continues at coordinate 47,461,767 of OZ014492.1, read as the reverse complement.
TTTCGCCCGCGCCCTTTAGTACTTCGTTTGTCTTTTTCTCGAACTTATCGCGCGTATCATCATCTTTTAGTTTCTCTGGGTCAAGATACCTTCTTCCGCTACCTTTTTTCAAAATCTTAAATTTAAGATTGGCCTTCATAACGACTATATTGTGATCACTATCTATATCTGCTCCTGGATAACTTCTACAATCCCTAACTTGATTTCTAAATCTTTGCCTAACAAGAATGTAATCTATTTGATATCTCCCTAGGTCTCCTGGCATCTTCCACGTGTAGCGTCTCCTAACATGATGGTGAAATAGAGTGTTCGCGACCGTTAAGTTATGTTTATCGCAGAACTCTATCAGTCTCACTCCCCTATCGTTCCTATTGCCTAATCCAAAGGGACCAACTATTCCGCCCTCTCGCCCTGTGCCTACGACTGCATTGAAATCTCCTATAATTATTAAATTTTCGTGTCCTCTGACAAAATATAGCACATGTTCAATATCACTATAAACTGCCTCTACGACCTCATCACTGTAGTTAGAAGTGGGCAGGTCACAAATTTCCTATTCTTGAAGAAACTAAATTATTGTACACATTGGAAAAAGGTTATCAATAAGATGTTTTGGAATCTATAGAAATTTATAAACGTATAAGCATGATAAAAAATATAACTTACTCAACGAACAAATTGATTTAATACGACCTAATCTTTTTAAATTAATGTAAATTTAAATTATTTAGGCAGGTAATTTTTATTTTTTAGGTTTCCTAAAATGTCTGTCAATAATATGATGTCAAAGTCACTAATATTTATTTTTGTTTGCAGTCTTTCTGGATTGCAAGAGTGCATGTCTTGATTCGTTTTTTGAAGTTCTTGAAGTTGTCTGGGCTTTACTGGAATTCTGTTATTAATTTTCATATTCCTGTGTCATTACTTATTTACAATTATATTTTCCATGGTGTTGCACTAGGTTTTTTAGGACTTTAACAAACGAAAGTTAACGATTCCTTTTTTACATTTTAAATTATTTATAACTTCCTTTGAGTGCAAGATAATTTTCTCTTGTTAAGAGACCCCGGAATAAAAGAAAACTTTCTGGATGTAATAAGCGTGGACCGAGTGATGCAGTGTTTTGTTCTTATTGGAATTCATAACCATCTTCCATCAAGAAAACATGCAATCTGTGCATGGGACACTTACATATACGATTTAGGAACTGAAAACTTTATGCTGATGGAACATGTGCAAATACTACCAAGTGATCAAATAATGATAGAAACGTTGAACCGATTGAACGTACTCGCAAAAAAACTGTGAATATTGACTTGTCGAGTCATATTTTAAATAGCGAAAAACAGGATGGTGATGTGTGTTGTTTATGGAACGCATTATGCACAGACTCGGATTATGATATTTGGATAATCATTCAATTTCTGGGTTAATTGAAAACATATGTATGCATGAAATTTGCAGCTAGCATTGAATTTCTAAATAAATTTATGCGATGCATGCTATGCAACCATTTTCTGATAAAATTTGCACAACCGATGTTGGATTGGAGCAAATAATCATTTCGATAATCTGTGTACTTACCTTGATAGTTACGCTGTGAATGACCCCAAGGGTCTTCTATTTTCGGAGCACTCAGTGTGCAGGGATAGTGTGGATTAATTTATCTTTTATGTCTGAAAGGGCGCAAGCTTTTTCGCTCTTGAATTAAACAGTAGTCAGATCGCATAATGCAGGACGTTGTTTTTAGAAATAAACTCTTTGGAAAGAGTGTTGGGAAAAATGGAAAACGGGGGCTTTTCACTATAAAAAGTGGGGCTTAAAACTTCAAGCTCAGATAACTTTTTACGGTCTTTATACACACAAAACTGACAGTGTATGAGATAAAAATCATGAAAAACAGCAGAGCAGGGGTATAGCTGGAGTATTCCGCATCGCTGCGGAGAGATAGAGAAGATGAACCCCGATATGTCCCTTGCCCTTTGGTGCGGCGGAATCCTGGGACGGATTTCTGGACTGGCCCACCCTCCCCCCGCCGGCATATCCGTTGCGTTTGTGTTTAGCGACCTGAATAATTTGGAACACAGCGGGTGTGAATATACATATGCACTTGTAAAGTTACAAGTTTCATTGATATTGTCGCACGCGGTACAAAACCGAGAATATCTGTTCTATTTATCAATGTTCCAAAATGACATCGGTATTATAACTTTGGTTGAAGATGGAAAGAGTAGCGGAATATTAAATCTGAATGTGTGTTGCGGATTCAGAATGAAGAGTAAACATCATGCCGTAAATGATCTAAAGTAAATGTTTGGATCTCAGTTTCAATGTAACTTTGTCCACAGTGGGTCGTTTCCTGTGCTACATGTCTGACTAATCAATTAATCAGTTTTGCTGATTGGAAGATTATCACAGTTAATTAGCAAATAGATGAAAGCAAGGGAAATTATTATAGTAACCGCAAGCAGGTCAAATCGAAACTCTCAGCCGAGCCGTCGCGGTTGGTAGATAATATGCGAATATATTAACAAGATGGCAATTTGGTGTTCAGCATGGTTTAATATTCTGAAATTGGCGGAGGGAATATCTAATGTCAACATTAAAAGGCCTCCTTTTTTCGCTCCTTTAAACATTTTGAGATTTTTTGAGAATTATTCACTGGTGAAGGACAGTATAATCATATATCTAACTATTAAGTGGTCACTGTCCAACACATTACTTTTAAGTGACAATATAACATTATGCAAAATGGTTCAAAACTGAGTGCAATTTTGATTGAGATGAGGAGAATCAAAGACCAACAGGCTATTATAGCAAAGTCTTTGAATTTCTATGGTTCTAAAATTGACGATTTTCAGAAGGAAATTTCTGAATTTAGAGAAGCTCTAACCTCCAAAGAATTTGAAAAGGTCAGAAACGAGGTTCAGGTTTTGGGGACCGAAAATTTGCGCCTTAATTCTGAACTGGAAGATTTTCAGCAATATTCCAGAATTAATAATATTGAGATTAATGGTATTCCCGAGAAGAAAACTGAAAACGTGTTGGATTTCATTAAGTTGGTTGCTAGTGTCTTGGGAGTTCCACAGGGTTCCCACTAGAGCCCTTTACTCTTTTCTATCTTTATTAATGATACTTTCAGTTCATAGAGTCCTATAGAGCGTATCAGAAGAGCAAATAGAGCAAATAGAATAAAAATTAAATAAATAATTTTGTGAATTACTGGCAATTAATAAATAAATACTGTATTATATATGGACGTTTCAGATTTGTTTGTAAAAACAGAAGATATAAAAAGGCGACGAATTATTTGCCTAACAAAATTTCAAATAATAAAAATTATTTATAAGGTAACTGATGGAAATAGGAATTACAACTTAGTACTTTTGATTTTGAATAACAATTGGGTTTTGTAAAACAGAAAGTAATAGTAAAAGCAGAGAGCAGTATTTATTTGACTTAAATTTTGTATATCAATTCAGTCTGTTCTATCTGTTAGTTTGATTTCTAAATGATTTTTGGATTGACCAATATATGTTTTTTGACAGTTTTTACATTTAATTTTGTACACATTATGGGTTTTCGTTAATTTAGAAATGGGTGTCTTTAATTAGAATATAAAAATTTTAAATAAATTGTTATAATATTCGTAAGTTATATTTTGTTAATAAGTTATTAATATTGCGTGATATATTTTTCACATATGATAATAAAATGTAATTTCTATTTTCGTTTTTCTTTTAATAACAGTATTATTATTATTATTATTATTGCAAAATTGATGGATTCAATTTTTTTTGTAATATTAAATTAAATACACATTTATTTTTCTCTTTTATAAAAAAATCCAAATGTTTTCAAAATCAAAAGTGCAAAAAATTTGTTTATATTTACATTTAAGTACTGTATGAATAGTTTTTATTACCTACATATTTAAAAGAAAATGTTTTTGACAAATAATTTATGTCAACTTTATACATTCCATTTTACAAATAAATCTTGGCAAAGGCCCCGACCGGGGCCGAAACGTCGATTGTTTTATAAAAAGTGTTATTATTAAGGCCAGAATTTCACCAAATTTAAAATACTATAAATTATACTGGCAAAAATTTAACAGCAAAAAGAATTTAGTACAATACGAACAATTGTTATTAATAATGGATTCAAAATATAAATAATTAATAGAATAATTAAGTAACAATGAAAAATAAAAAAAATACTTGTTATAGGTATAGATGGCTTGCAGGCAGAAATCTTAAAGTGCGCAGGTCAAGAGGTAATAGATCGTTTATTTAAACTAGTTAGTCGCATATACCTGACAGGCGAGATTCCAGAAGATTACAAACGGAACATCATAGTAGCTTTGCCAAAAAGAAAAGGCGCGGATAGATGCGAAAATTTTAGAACTATCAGTTTAACTTCCCATGCGTCAAAAATTTTAACTAGAATTGTGCAAAGAAGGATGGAGAAAAAGGCGGAAGAAATATTAGGAGAAGATCAGTTCGGATTTAGACGAAATAGAGGAACGCGCGAGGCCATTCTAGCTTTACGAGTAATTATAGAAAAAACGATAGAAAAGAGAAAGAGCGTCTATATAGGATTTGTAGATTTAGAAAAAGCCTTCGACAACGTAAAATGGGGGAAGATGTTCGAAGTGCTGAGAAAGGTAGGGATGAAATACAGGGACAGAAGAATAATACATAATCTCTACAAAGAGCAAAAGGCAGTTATAGAATGTGAGCAGGAACAAAGGGAAGTAGATATCCGGAAGGGAGTGAGACAGGGATGTGCATTGTCACCTCTAGTTTTCAACTTATATATCGAAGATGCGATTAATATTGTTAAGGAAAGAACAGCCTCAGGGATCAATGTACAGGGCCAAACTATTAACATGCTCAGATTTGCGGATGATATAGCAGTGTTAGCATCTAGCAAAGAAGAATTAGGAGCGGCTTTGAATGAAATGGAAGCAGTTTTGACACAGGGCTTCGGCATGAAAATCAATAAAAAGAAAACTAAAATTTTGGTATGTAGGGGATGTGAAAATAGAACTAAAATGGAAATACAAATTGGAAATGAGAAGATAGAGGAGGTCGCGGATTTCTGCTACTTAGGAAGTAAAATAACTCAAGACGGTAGGAGCACTAAAGATATAAAACAAAGAATGGCGCAGGGCCGAGTTGCGTTTAACAAAAAGAAACAACTGTTATGCTCGAGAACGGTTAATATAGAGACTAGGAAGAGACTCTTAACGTCGTATGTATGGAGTACATCATTATACGGGTGCGAAACTTGGACAATAGGAGAAGCGGATAGAAAAAGAGTAGAAGCGTTTGAAATGTGGTGCTACAGACGCATGATGAAGATACCGTGGATAGATAAGGTTAGCAATAGGGAAGTATTAGAAAGAGTTGGGGAAAAGCGAAAGGTATGGAAAACAATAAAGAGTAGGAGAGATAGGATGGTAGGACACCTTCTAAGACACGAAGGAATAGTTCGTGACATACTAGAGTCAGAGATAGGAATAAAAAGAGGTAGGGGTAGGCCTAGATTAGACTACTGCTCTCAAATAGTTAGGGATGTAGGATGTTCTACTTTTAGGGAAATGCGTAGGTTAGCTCAGGATAGAAAAGAATGGAGGTACGCGTCCAACCAGTCTTCGGACTGAGAACCTTATGATGATGACTTGTTATAATACCATAATATATGTACCTAGGTATCGAAAATTATCAGATAAACAGATATTAAATTCCGCAGTATAAAACTTACGTATAGTAATTGTTTCCGAAAGAATTGCCAGTACCTACTTTATCAAAAACAGTATGCATGTACCATTTAAACCTGCAAATATTTTATCTCATATTTTGTTTAATGCAAAACATAATGTAGAACAGGTATTCCAACTCAGTGATGTTTAATTACTGGTAATTTAAAATTGGGTAATATTCTCGAGAATATTACCGGTGACATGGTAAGATTGGGTAATTTTGAAAAAAAATTATAACTGAAATTTCTTTATTTTCTCGTTATAAGAAAGGCACAACACGCAGAACAACAACAAAACAGGACACACAGAACAATAACAAAGCAGAACATTTAAATAAAATATATAATATTAATATATAAATATAATAAATAAAAATTAAAAGTTTTTTTTCAAAAAATAAACGGAATATTTAAAAAACGTCAAAATAGAAAACTATTTTTAAAATTTATTTATAAAATGACGAAGGAACGTCTTCGTCGTCGTCGGTTTCTTTTTGTTATTCCTCTACTATTGCTTCCTCCTGACTCTTCATTTTCTCTTTCAAACCTCCCAAGATACACGCCGGCGTTCTCTCCTGGATATGCCAAAGCATTCCACAACGTTTTTCCGTGGTTCCGTGGTTTACATAATATGGTTGTGTAAAGATTTATAACTCCATAAATACTGAATTAAAGTCTTTTAAGCGTGAGGTAAAACTAAGTTGTTGCGGGATGGTGGCTGGGGGCAAAAGTAGATTTGTGTGTGGGAGCTATGTGGTTCACAAATGTTTCTTGATTTATTTTTTTTATAAGTAATTAAATAATGCATGTTGATAGGTTAAGTGTAAGAATGGTTGTTTTTCAACCAAACTTCGCCTTTTGTGCGTATTTATATGTATGTATATGGATGCGCAATAAAGAGAAATTATTATTATTATTATATTTTCGTGGTCCTCATCCTCCACCCTCATATTTCCATCTTCCTTTTCTTGTTCTGTTTCACGCCGCAAATTAGAACACAACTCACGCGAAGCAAGTTCAACAAATGACAAAGCAAAAACTGCAGCTTATGCGCGCGCCTAAATTGGTAACGTGGTAATAACACCCGTGAAGCCGGGTAAAATAAGGCAATTTCTGGTATATTACCCGCTATTTTACCCCGGTAATATTACCACTAACATCACTGTAACCAACTAATATGTTCTGATTGTAACAGTATTTATATTGGTCAAACTTGTAGGCCAATTAACTTAACGAACAAATTGATTTAATACAATCTAATCTGTTTGAATTATTTAGTACACAAAATCTGGATTTCGTTCTATAATTCAATGGCTGGCGGGGTATTTGCCCGAGGAGTAGTTGTTCGAACGATCCAGTACCACTCATACTTTATATTATATTTTTACTTCTAAACACAATTTGAATATAACCTATTGTATTATACATATATAATGTTAACACTTTAGCGATTGAATTTTTTTGGTCCAGTTTCTAACTTTACCCTATATTTGGGGAGGGAGTTTTACTATACAATTTCCTCGACCTATATGAGGTTGAACGTGAGAAATTGGTTCTTACAAAAAGCCTCCTGGAATTTGATTACCAGCTCAACACGTTTTCTTACTAACACAAAAACGTCTTCCGGACAGAAAAACTAAATTACTTAGTAGCAAAATATATTTGGGCATTGCGCAGAATCTCGTTTTAACTACAGGCGTCGAAAATAAATAAATAAATAAAAAGCTAACGCTTCGATATCAACATAGAATATATTATTATTTTGAATGGGTATAAAAATAATTTTATAAAAGTATGATTAAAGTATGATTAAAGTATAATACGTTTAAGACTAGCAGGCTAAAGAACTTTTCATGTTTTGGGAAGCATAATTATTGCTAGAAAGAATATTCAGGATTGCTTCATCAGGAACGCAAGTTGTGGAGCGTGAAGACCTGGAAAAAATATTTACTTCGAAACTTTTGAGGTGTGTCTAATATATATAGCATTTTGTAGACAAGAAACTCTGCTCAGAGTCTAATGTATCTTCGGGGATATGGAGATTTAAGTTCAAAACTTGATTAAGCTGTAAATTGAGCATAGTTTGTCATTAGTCTATAGATGCCGTTAGGAAGCTCGCTTGGAATACTAATAAGTAATTAGCAACGGGATGAGCAAACAAATGAAGCCGCGAATAATATTGTAATGATGCTTGGAGTTTCTTGGCAATAAGTACAATATTTTTCATTTTTCCCGCAAATTATTCCCATCTCCAGAATACCTACATCTGTGCTTTTGACAAAGTAGAAAAATGTGATGTTTATACTGCCATTAAGAAAATATACGGCTGAAAAATTCAAATCGTCGCTTAGTCAGCCACCGATTTTTCTGCAGTTAGTGGATTTAATTATGCATGGGAAAGTGTCTTCCGACCGAAATAAGCTTTTAAGCGTTTCAGTAACATTCATTAACGGCAGATGTGCTCTGCTTCCAATGTTCCAGTTAAGTGGACTCATTTGACAGAAATTGATCTATACGAAAGCTGATGCTATTGATCGCGTAGTATCACCCCACACCTCCATCACTTAACATACTAAAAATTGATTTTTTAAAAGTAGCGGGGAGCGTTGGCATTTATCATAGCACTCTACACCTCGATAGCTACAGGAAAATATTTATTTGTTCAATTTGTAAGCAATTTATCTTCTTCGATTAGTAGGTTCCCGATTTATTTCGATATCTTCACGTCATCAATCACTGTCGTCGAAATGACGAACTTCGGGTGTTGCAATAATTAAAACCCATTTAATAATTTTGGGAGTACTTCTAGGGATGACTGTTATTACTGAATATAAGACTATAATTACTGAAAGAAATTTTAATGCAAGCAGTAATCAGAACTCTTACATATTAAAACCAGGCGATGTTTGTTGATGGTCTGATGTGCAGAACTTTAAACATAATAGTAACTTTCTAAATGTATTATCTTTCATTTTTATCTATTTTTGTAGATGCATTATTATTTGACGATTATCAAGGTACTATAACTATAAACGGTAGTCTCATTAGGTACCTAAGTGACGTAATTTCAAGGCTACCCAGCAATAGGGAGGTTCGGAGAAAAATAAGATATCTATTTCTGGCATGAAAATGACAGAAAATTGTTATTGTAATTGATTTACGGCGAAATTTTTTTTCTAACAATTTTTTTTGCGGCGTAATAAGCGAAAGAAATTAGCTTATCATACCCACATGCTAGTTCACTTTGTTATTGGTTTGAGCGTGAATTTTTAAAGTAAGGTGTCAAGGAAACATAAAACAAAGACAACATAATCGATATAATGATGCAACAAGGGTATCAAAAGTCAGATTCACATAATTTGCCATATTTATGTAGTAGGTAGGTAAATGTCCCGGTAAATGTGGAAATGGTGTGTGATTCTTGCATCTAACCCCAATTTCATTCAACCTCAAAACAGTAGTGTAAAGGCAGACCGGTATAAGTAAAACAAAGTCAACAATTTATTAACTGTACATGCCTTTTATAATATATATTATACAAGTAGGTATGTATAGATTGTAGATACCTGCTTACTTCTGTTTGTAAAATAGGTACCTACCTATATTCTCTAATACAATACAATACATACCTACTCATTTATGTAGGTATGTATACCTAAGTGATTGACAAGTTATCAAGTTAACAGTTTTATAACGGATTGGAATTTTTTTAAAAAAACGGAAACAAATACAACTCACGCGAATCAAAAAACTATGCTACGTAGGTTTTAGGTACTTGTTTAACAAAAAGAAACAACTGCTATATTCTGGAACGGTTAATGTAGAAACTCGGAAGAGACTCTTAAAGACGCATGTATGGAGTACGAAATTATACCTATGGGTGCGAAACTTGGACAATGGGAGAAACGGATTGAAAAAGAGTAGAAGCGTTTGAAATGTGATGCTACAGACGGGTGTTGAAGATACCGTGGATAGACAAGTTAGCAATAAGGAGGAATTAGAAAGAGTTGGGGAAAAGAGAAAAGTATGGAAGACAATAAAGAATAGGGGATAGGATCGTAGGATGGTAGGACACCTTCTGAGACACAAAGGAATAGTTCGTGACAGATAGGAATAAAGAGGTAGAGGTTGGAGCAGATTAGACTACTGCTCTCAAATAGTTGGGGATGTAGAATGTTCTACTTTTACGGAAATGCGTAGGCTAGCTCAGGGAAAGGATGGAGGTACGCGTCCTACTAGTCTTCAAAAGAGAGCTTTATGATGACGTACTATTTAATTATTATTGTAAAATACCTAGTTAATAAAATTTCCTTTTTTAGTTCAGGGAGGGAACGCTACGGCGATTCAGTATTTGGCTCCGTCATGCTCCTAGCATCCTGTTTCAAATTATGCTAACCGTAACAAAGGGTACCAAGGGGTCGCAGAAAACTGTCATTACATTATGTTCGATTTTATTTAGAGTGGCTGCAATTGCGCAGCCGATAATTTTATAAACTTTTGCAATGATAAACTAACTCGCGAAAATATCGATAATGCTGACCGATTTTCCTTCTGGCTCCAACGAACCACTTTTTCCGTTTTATTGGTGTGCTGTACGATGTATCAGTCTGGGTACAAAACAGAAAACACCAGTTAGAACCAGTTAATAATATTTAACAATTTAACTACACATGCATATGCATAATACTTATGGGATTGCTGCGCGCTGAAGCTGGGACTTGTACATTATACTAAGTTCTGACGTCACGAGGCCTACTCTCGCTGCAAGGTACGATTTCTAGCCTCGCACCGACGGAAAACTTTGCAACGGCTTCACAGGCGAAGGAATTTTTTTAAAACAAAAATTAACAACTTAACTGCCTTCAGTATAATAAACTCTATCAATTTTAATGAAATTTGAAAATTACCGAACCTGCCCATACTCGCCGAAGGCGTTTCTTGAAAAACACCAGTGAGATGGGCTCTGAATCCTTGACATAACTGAAACAAATGTTCAATAGGCTATACATGCGACTTATAAGCGAGCGCCATGGCGCGATATAGTGTCAGCAGCAGCTACCACACCCCTGATAACCTGATAAGGGGTACGAATTGAGGAGGAAGAAAATATTAATGATAATCTTAAATTCAAGAACTCGTTGTTTACAGAATACGAGTTGCCACATAAGCGCTCTAGTTTATGGGAATTGTTTTGGTACGGTTTGCCTTTTCATAATACCACAGAGTTGAAGGGGCTTCAATACTGGACTTATTAATTATTGTGAAAATAATGCATGCTCGGAATTGTCGGAATTAAAAGCAATAGAAATAGCTAAAAGTAAAGAACTTCTTGCAATATTTAAGAAGTTCTAGGATCAAAGCCAGTTTACGTTGGTTATAAAGATTTGCTTGCAGTACAGCATCATAGTTCTGGCAACTTATTTTTGCAGTTCAAAGGCTTACCAAATACTTTGAACTACTACAAAAGAATGAATAAATATGTCAAGATTCGTGTTTAAACTTTGACTTATTCCTTCAGTAGCAAATAACACTCAAATCGTAATTGCTATGGGAGGTACGCTTAGAATTTAGCTTGCATATCACGCTTCCTTTAATCTAACTTTGATTAGCAATTTTGGAACTTTTTAACTAACTAAAGTAACTAAAATCGTCCATAAAATATAAGATAAATCAGGGCCGAACAAAAAATTATTTTTTCATTTTGCTTTTTTTATTCAAATGTTGAATCCCTTTGAAGATATAATTTAGCCCCTTTTCAATGAGGCAGAATACAATGAAGAATCGATTTCTTTTCTTTCGAAGTGCTAAATGACACGTTCCATTTTTTAATAACTGATTTGACTTGGATACGGAACAGGTTCTATGAACATAGGCATTTTTAATGCCGTATTGCAGTACTTATTCTTTAGGGAATAATATAAAACATTCCGCAGCAGAAATCAAAAAGGTTTATTTGATTCTTACATAGTATCAACGAAACAAATGTTGGAAGTAATCTTTATTGGAAAGAATAGGCAGTGAAGATAATTATATAGTAAAACTGGAACCATCTCCCGATTTAATGCATGAAGGGTCCAATAAGGAGGCAACTTAAACGTATTAGTTCCCTTTCTAAATCAATCGTCGAGTGCTGCAGCCGATCCAATGCGGCTTAAGTCCGAGGTCGCTAGATTTTCCAGGATTAAATTTACCGTGAGAACTGCCAATTTCTACGGAATGAGTTTTCGATCGGAACATTTTAGAATAAATATGGCCCACTGTACAAACTCAATCCGGATGAGCCTGCGTCCTTGTTCCTTGTAATTCGTTTCTTTACATTGGAGATTTTCAAACATTAACTCTTGCTCAAAAGTTTGATTAAAAATCAGGGTGCGTTTTTCTTCTCTCTGAGTTAGTCTGTTTGTTTTACGTTTTGCTTATTTTGTGGAATATAAACAAGCGAGAGTATTTTGTTAGATTGATGGTTGCACTTTGAAATTACATTGCTCTACCACTAAGCTACAGTAAGTATAATAATTGCAACATAATATTAATATGTTATGAATGAAGTTTATTAAGGGCGCCGCCGTTTGAGGACATCTTCTGTTGTTTATGGCTAAGATAATTCATTACCCTCTGCTCTTTCGATGCTCTTTTAAATACTGGGGAAACTCGCCCTGCGAGTTAGTCTTTGTATGAATATATCGTGATAAGTTATGAGGAGTGTCCAAAGAGTTGTAGATATTTCGAGGTTTTGTACAGTTTATGCTGACTATTATTTGTGTTCTTCAGGTTGTTGATTTTTAATTATTGGTCAATACTTTGTCTTATTCCAGCGAACCTCTACTTGTCAGAGAAGAAAGTAATTAAGAGCGTAGGCGACATAGGTTCTGTACGTTGTTCATCTGATTCAAAGAATGCAGCATGGGTGAACATCAATGGCAAAGACAGATTTTCCGTGAAAGAATCGGACGGTGGAAGTTTACTGGAATTCAAGAATCTCACGCTACAAGACACCGGAAAATATACCTGCAAGAGTGGCTCGGACAAAGAAGATTTTATTCTGATAGTGCAAGGTAATGTTTCGATTTTTCATTCTGTTTGTTCTTGTTAGTCTTACGTAAAGGAAGTACCTGGTGAACAGGAAGGACGGTTGTCTGGAGTAGTGAGAGTTAGGCAAGGGAGGGGCGTGTTTGAGCAGATGAGCAGTCAGCTCTCCCGGAATCAATAGATTCATACATTTTTTATTGCATAATTTTGAATAGTGTTTATTTACTAATAGACTAAACTAATAAAACTTAAAAAGTTTCCTGGACAAAATTTAGCAACAAGATTAAGTAACTTTCTGCCTTTTCAGGCAACTTGGAATTATCACATTACCGGATGCACAAAAAAGAAAATGAATCTGGCACAGTCGTCTGCAGCCATAAAAAGGGAGAAAATGTAACCTGGAGCAACATCGAAGGTAGAGAAAGATTTCAAATAAGACCGAGGGGCTTGAACTCATCGCAGTTGGTTTTCGAAGGAGTTACCCTAAAAGATTCTGGGAAGTACACCTGTAGGGGTGGCCAAGAAAAGGAAGATTTCATTCTATCGGTATACGGTAAGTAAATAGGTAATAATGTACATATCTATATACATAACGTTTCTTTTTTTCTGATGGTATTAAACTTTTCTAGTGATGTGTATAGGCAATTAATTTCTGTGCTAAAGAACTCTGCATGCAAAATTAACTCCAAGAGCGGCGGTATCTCGCCTCCTGTCAAGTTTTGTAGTTATAAGAACTGCAGTAAAGGCCAGACTGCCACTCTTTGTACGAGTAGGACAAGTCAATAAAATATTATGTTCGGACTGAAATCGTTTCCATAATAACACTATAACAACATAGTAGGTCACCGCAACAGTCGTTATTGGTTTTTTCAAATAAAGGTATGAATAAGTTGCTCCACTTTCTTCTTCATAAGAATTCTTACACCCCGAATGTCTTTACTGTTATTCCTGGGTAGCATTCCACAAGGAAGTGTTCCTAAATCAGGCGCCCCAGTCCTAAAACAGCCCATTAGCAGTTTGGTGTGCCCTTCAACGGCAATAGTTTCAGCTTTTACTATAGGCAGTTGCTGAATTGGACTGTGTGGGTCTGAATATAGCTAATGGGGAAGAAAATTCAGTATGATAATTTATTATTATCTTATATGCACATCAGGAAACCACGAACTGCATTCGTCTATTGTTCAGGTTATTTCGTACAGATGGATTAAGGGGTAAACAGTCTCAACTATCAAATAAAGCCGAAATAAAACCTTTTCATCACAGTCAACTTGATTACGTGGATTTGCGAAGACAATAGAAAATGTAGGGCACGGCCAAATGAAAGAATTACACCAGTTTGTGTTGTGAACACATTTTGATATATGTACGTGCAATATCAGATAAATGAGTACGACATTGGACATGCAATATGTCTTTTTGATGATACTATTGTTCCGAGTAACAGTCCGGCAGTGATTAAGTGACTATTCTCGTTCATTTAACGAGAATTCTGGTACTACGAATCAATAATATTTTCACATTAACATCCGACTGGGTCAACATGCTTAAAAACTCAACTTTTGCTTATAAGAATGTAGTTTTAGGTGGCTTTAAACTGATGCGTTGCAAATTCCTACATAGTATTAAGAGACTTGATGTAATGTTCAATAACATCAGTGACTTGGTGTAATAATATAGAAAGGCTGTGATTTGAACCAGTCTAAAACTACACTTTTTTGCAATATAGCGCGTTACTTTGCCCATCAGGTCATTGACTTGACTTTGAACATGATACACTATTTCTTTTCGTTTTGGTCCAGAAACGACCCTACATGTCTACTCTTGCGAATGTAGTGTATCATGTGTTCTTGAATTATTAGAGTTATTACTGTCGAGAATGATCCCAATAGTACTTTTCAGTGAAAATGTAAGATGTAGTATGATGCGTTAAAGGAAAAAGAGGAAATACTCGATGCGTGCGCATCGGGTAGAATTTGGTTGCACGGTTATGGTGTTTTCGGGTCTGTTTCATAGAATTATTGTCTTTTTTTATATGGAAAACTTTTAAGAAGAATCTCAAGATTCTTTTTATTGGACTTAGAAGAAACCTATTATTTGAACTTACAAGAAATTAGAAGAAAATTAACAACTATGGACAATATCCACTACTAAATTTTTACAAAGAAATTACGTACAAGTTTGGTATGCATATTACAATTTTGTCAACTATTAAGAAAATAAAGAATCTTACAAAAAATTATTAAATGTGTTTAAAAGCATTTGTCTAAAACTTTATAATGCATTTCGAAAAATATTCCGGTGCCCAATCCAAATATAGGCAGATAGTTAATCGCACTTAAAAGTTCCGGAGCGCTCCAATTAATCGTACAAATTGCACAATAACTTTGATGTTATAATAACGACATTACCGACCCAGCTTTGTTGCCTAATACGCTCGAACTTTAAGACGGTGTTCATTTATTTGTGTCACAAGCGGAACAAGGAACTCTCGAGCTTAATTAGTCAGTGATAGGAACAACGGGAAACTTTAGTAAAACATCAGGCTGCATTCAGTGCATTACATGCATGCAGGTAGGTGGCTTCAAACTCGACAACTTTCAGGATATTTTTCAGTACTTTTAGCAGTCAAGAAAGTTTCCATGGAAACCATTTAATAACTAACTATTCCACTAATCGAATTTTAAACCAATCGTAGCTCGCCATTTCTGAACGCATTATTATATTGAAGTAGTTAAAAAATGAGAGTTGTAGAACAAGGTGGCCGCCAATAGTGAGGTTATGCCCACTCTCCATCCACCAAAAGGTGTCCCACTTAAGATGAAGGATCCTGTACATCTAAATTAGTCTCTCGGCACCAAGTAAAATATGCTTTAATTTTCAGAGCCACTAGAGTTTATTGACACAAGATCACCGCAAAAGGGCAAGCTGCACAATGATTTCACGTTGCGTTGTGAAGTTACGGGATCTGGTGCTACTATTAGCTGGGAAGTTAACGGCAAATCGGAATATGGTAAGCCCCACGTTTGCTGTCTTATTCTTTCCTTCTAGTGTTAACTGAATTGCATTAATAAGGCAGCTGTACGTGACTGGATATTCCCCAAAAAACGTTACAGCTAAATAAAATACTCCCATGGGATATGTCGACTTGGTAAGCCCAATTTTGAAGGGCTTTGTTCTCCTACTGTTCCATCGATTCCTAATAATGAGACAAAACGTGACTCAAATAATTTTTGTCTTTAATATGGCCCCTTTAAGCATTCAAGCGTTACACCACACAGAGCATTATTTCACAAATTTTACGAAGAGCAAATTTTCTGGTTCAGTTAAATACATTATAATACAATAGCAGTTGTAGAATTCTAAACACGTATACTTAAACGTATTTGGCACTGTGACGGCTCTTGATCTGGGATAAAGGGCTTAAATAACCGGGCATTACTATGACCATCCTGTTAAATCTCTTTCTTATCATCGCATACGACTTTTCTGTTCGTACGTTGGAGGCAAAAGCGAGCGTGCGCTGTATCGATTCTAATTGCACAAAAAGAATCTTTCTCTGTAATCAGCATTATTAATAATATATTTGGAAAAGATAAATATGCACTGCAATTTATTATTAAAGATCACGCTGTTTATACATATTCTGGAATGTCTGTTTATGCAACTCCCCCTGCGCTGCGAAATAAACTCGCCCGTTCTGTGGTGTGTGTGGCCTAACGTATGTGCTTATCTTACGCGGATATCTCCCTATGTCTCCAAACATCTTCGACGGGTAGCACGATCTAACCTTCTTATTAATATTTTGCAGTCAAAGAGAGGATACAAAAAATTGCTGATGGATTACTTATCCGCAGTCTAACCAGAGAAGACAGCGACTCCAATTATACTTGCACTGCCATTCGAGTTGTTACTGGTGATGTGATACGTAAGAATATTGAGCTGATAGTTGAACGTAAGTACCTATTACGCGTTGACTTGATATATTTGGTAGGCATATGGGGCAGAAGCGACACAGAGCAAAAGCGACACTAGCACTAGTAGTAGCATATGCGACACAGTCATAAAAACCAGAAAGCGACACTGGCTCTCAAAGTAATAAAACATTTTATGCACATTTTCAATGTGAAATTTTCTTACCGAATTCACTGCGTGTTTGACTATTGTCAATAAATTTTTTCTCATACCTACTCACTCATGCTTTTATTGCGTTGTTGGAAAATACCCCGAGTCCAAGAAGTTCGTTAGCCCAAAAATTTTTTTGGAAATTATTCAAGCACTAGGGAGCGATAATATTTTAAAAAACAGATTTTAAACATAAAAAATGAAAACTATATTTTTGAAATCAGAAATAAAGATCTACCCAAAAGTGCAACAATAGGCAGGTTCGGTAAATTTCAAATTTCATTAAAATTGATAGAGTTTATTATACTGAAGGCAGTTATGTTGTTAATTTTTGTTTAAAAAGCTCCTTCGCCTGTGAAGCCGTTGCAAAGTTTTCCGTCGGTGCGAGGCTAGAAATCGTACCTTGCAGCGAGAGTAGGCCGCGTGACGTCAGAACTTAGTATAACGTAAAAGTCCCAGCTTCAGCGCGCAGCAGTCCCATAAGTATTATGCATATGCATGTGTAGTTAAAGTGTTAAATATTATTAACTGGTTCTAACTGATGTTTTCTGTTTTGTACCCAGACTAATACATCGTACAGCACACCAATAAAACGGAAAAAGTGGTTCGTTGGAGCCAGAAGGAAAATCGGTCAGCATTATCAATATTTTCGCGAGTTAGTTTATCATTGTAAAAGTTAATAAAATTATCGGCTGCCCCATTGCAGCCACTCTAAATAAAATCGAACATAATGTAATTTATCGACAGTTTTCTGGGACCCCTTGGTACTTGGTAACGTGATACGGTTAGCATAATTTGAAACAGGATGCTAGGAGCATGACGGAGCCAAATACTGAATCGCCGTAGCCCGTAGCGTTCCCTCCCTGAACTAAAAAAGGAAATTTTATTAACTATTTGACAATAATAATTAAATAGTACGTCATCATAAAGTTCTCTTTTGAAGACTGGTAGGACGCGTACCTCCATCCTTTCCCTGAGCTAGCCTACGCATTTCCGTAAAAGTAGAACATTCTACATCCCCATCTATTTGAGAGCAGTAGTCTAATCTGCTCCAACCTCTACCTCTTTATTCCTATCTCTGACACTAGTATGTCGCGAACTATTCCTTTGTGTCTCAGAAAGTGTCCTACCATCCTACGATCCTATCCCCTATTCTTTATTGTCTTCCATACTTTTATCTTTTCCCCAACTCTTTCTAATTCCTCCTTATTGCTAACTTGTCTATCCACGGTATCTTCAACACCCGTCTGTAGCATCACATTTCAAACGCTTCTACTCTTTTTCAATCCGCTTCTCCCATTGTCCAAGTTTCGCACCCATAGGTATAATTTCGTACTCCATACATGCATCTTTAAGAGTCTCTTCCGAGTTTCTACATTAACCGTTCCAGAATATAGCAGTTGTTTCTTTTTGTTAAACAAGTACCTAGTACCTACGTAGCGTAGTTTTTTGATTCGCGTGAGTTGTATTTGTTTCAGTTTTTTTAAAAAATTTCCAATCCGTTATAAAACTGTTAACTTGATAACTTGTCAATCACTTAGGTATACATACCTACATAAATGAGTAGGTATGTATTGTATTGTATTAGAGAATATAGGTAGGTACCTATTTTACAAACAGAAGTAAGAAGGTATCTACAATCTACATGCTTACTTATACTGAATTATAAAAGGCATGGACAGTTAATAAATTGTCGACTTTGTTTTACTTATACCGGTCTGCCTTTACACTAATGTTTCGAGGTTGAATGAAATTGGGGTTAGATGCAAGAATCACACACCATTTCCACATTTACCGGGACATTTACCTACCTACTACATAAATATGACAAATTATGTGAATCGGACTTTTGATACCCTTGTTGCATCATTAATCAATTATATTGTCTTTTTTATGTTTCCTTGACACCTTGCTTTAAAAATTCACGCTCGAAATAGTCCCAATAAGTATGTTACGAGATAGGTACCTCTACCGCTTCGCGGGCATTCAAGAGAAGTGGGAGGATCGCCTTAAGAATCTCTGACGTCAAACCAATAACAAAGCGAACTAGCATGTGGGAATGATAAGCTAATTTCTTTCGCTTATTACGCCGCAAAAATTTTTTTTTTAAAAAAAATTTTGCCGTAAGTCAATTACAATAACAATTTTCTGTCATTTTCATGCCAAAAATAGATATCTTATTTTTCTCCGAACCTCCCTATTAACAAGGCATTTCATTAAAAAATCTAACTTTAAGTAGGTATGTACTTCATATTTTTTCTGCGACATTCAGCTGTTTTTTTAGAAACATCAAGGAAAGGGCCTGAAAGATATTCTATACATAAATTTTCTTTTGGATTTGTGTCAGTTGTTTGTATCTTTGATAAGACATAAATAAACTTTGTAGCCATGGTCCCAAAAACAGGGAATCATCCTGTAGGTACACAATAAGGGCTTTTTAACCTTTGTAACGTAAGGATTTCATGTAAGAAATGCTTCTAATTTTTCCTATCTACTTCTTCTGTCGTTAGGATTCATATAAACGTTCGAACCTGCTGGAAGACCATCCATAAATTCGTCTCCTATTTCTGCCCTTAAAATTCAGCACAGGAGGCAAAAACTGTCCTTCTGCATAGCAGCAGGAAATAACTGGCACATTTTTCCCCTTTTCTGCTGCTATGAGAGAATATACAAATTTAAAAACCGTCTACAATAAACAAAATCAATGTATACCGCTTCCTCTTTCAAACTTTTGATTAACTCGAAAACATTCGGATGATGTATCTGTAAAATTCTATTTAAGCGATGGTTCCATCCTTCCATAGCGTTATTAGTGCGATGTCGTTGTCCAAAATTGTTCCACATAAAACGTTTAATTATAGAATTTTCCATCCATTAATCTACGAAGTAATAAAAAAAAATTGCAGTTTTTCGTATTGGGGAGCAGTTTCCATAATGGTTAGCCACCCATCTTCTATATGAGTAGGTGGAATATAGGCTAAGGTTAAAATAGTAGTTGCATCCACTTATTTGCGTAGATGGAAACATATTTTTTAAGGAACCAATTGCCGCTTCTTCAAAATCAATTTTCACAGTTTGCGGGCGCCATCCAGGAATTTGTATCGTTATCAGTTCAAACATACGATCGTATGTTCGTTGTTTTTTATCAGGCAAAAGTGCGAACATCACAGGTACCACATTCACTTCTTCATCAGTGCTTCCAATATCGATATGGAATGAGAAGATTTGCGTGAACTGCTTACTGCAACTTTTGAACGTTCCATCAATAAACACAGTATTGCTCGTGGCCAAGAGCTCCCTCCCATTAGTTGTGGCAAATATTAAAATCCTCCCAGCAGTTTGATCATCAACGAAGAGAAAATTGGATTGGTCTCCCAATATTAACAATCCTTCTGGGAAAAGTATGTGCTCAGAACTGGATGGTTCCATAATAGAGCCACGGACATTTCTCCTAATTCTATTTAAAGAGTGCTTCAAGGAATGGAATGAAGGAACTTCGGTAATAAAATCGTAGCCACGATGGAATAGCTGCGCCAATTCTTGGTTATATAATTTGAGTATTGGAGCGTCTTCCTCCCGAGCTCTCTTCTTTGCCACACAAATTTGTTTCTGCACTTCCAAGGCGGCAACATCTGGCTTGCAGGAATGCGGTATGGCACTTTCTACCCGTTTCTAACCGTTGGTTATTGTGCTGCCTTTGCACTTGTGGCTCTTCTCTTTAGAACAAAACCAACGAGTATTCCCATTTTTAAAACTTCCCTACATTCTGTATTTATGTCCTTCGTAAATTAATAGCTGCAAGTTTCTCTTTGTTTGTTTGCAATAGTTTAAACTCCATTTTACACAATATTATACTTTATTCACAACTATAAACAATTATACTTGTGAAGACGATCCGACACTGATTGGTAATGAGGAATTTGTACCTAGTCTTTACGAATCGTACTCGTATTATCAACTGATTGAAAATTTTATGTTTTCGTACTCTTTGTTTATATCGAAATCGTATAATACGATTGTATAATACGATCTCATAGACTCGGACGATTTACCTAATCTCATAGGTTATGACTGATATACCGCCAGCTGTACTGGTAAATCTGGTACATAAATAATTACGGTGTTTTCACCTAAAGGCGAACGTTCAAATACCTAATCCTATAACTTCTAAAATAGATTTCTGAGACGAAAGAATGTTAGTTTCTAGACCAATTGGTTCACAATTGCTTTATTTGCTAATTTATTTTACCAATAAAGCCAACCGTTCATTCCCGATTGTTTTCTTAAAAAGTAATGCTTGAAAGTTTCCAATTCATAGAATGCTAGAAACAGTGAATCTAAAGTGTTAGTCTATGGAAAAGAATAATTCCGTGTCGGACCAAATTACATTTCGCTCTTGCGTAATTCCATTACGTAGACGAACCAGATGTTTGTTTCAGCTAAAACTTTTGCATCGAGATCTGCACTATAGAAACTGCATCGCCGCTTTGCATTTCCCTGCACGAAATATAAATTAAATCCCTTTTGTTGTGTATTTACATTATACAAGTCTGACCGTGACGTGCGATTCCAGTTCTCCAAAGCAACACGTCACTATAGTAGTTCTTCACAATAGAACTACTGACGAGCTCTTGATTAATAATTTACCATTTCATTTGCTAGAATCCGTGCTAGAATAATAGCAAAGCTGGATTTGCTCAATATCACAACGAGAACAAGATGAAATGTGAAAGAGCAAAATCAAGTTTTCTAGTTGGAATTCTTTCACACTGTTCGTCTGTTCTTACGTGGTAGAAAAAACTTTTTGATTTTGACGAAAAAATTAAACTAGGCACCAGGTACAAATCCGGAACTAGATCTTGCGTGCAAAATTATAAAACGTTTTCCCGATCCAAATCCTTTCTTTCTCTTTACTGACTTCACCGAATCATCTTACCAAGACTTTCACCCACCGCCGTTCGAAAATATCCACGTCTCGTCCAAAAAATCACTTTCCTAAATTCTGAATTAGGAGTTTCGGCATATTTATTTAAAAATTTAGCTCGTTGGTGAACTATGTGCGGCTGTTCACAGAGGAATCTCCTATTGCAATCTTTTTTATATCGAAACCCCAGTATGTTCATTAATTTTGACAAGGAACGTAATCCAATTTCTAAAACACCCTTTTCTCTTAAGGTTTCTTGTTAACTTACTAGAGTAACATTCACTTTTGCTTCATATAAATTATAAATAACATTTCTTACTTCCATTTTTTCGGTATCACTTAAATCCTTAGTTTTCGTGTATTTCCTTCTTCGTTTTTC
The DNA here is from genome assembly GCA_963966045.1 of Xestobium rufovillosum. Taxonomy (NCBI): domain Eukaryota; kingdom Metazoa; phylum Arthropoda; class Insecta; order Coleoptera; family Ptinidae; genus Xestobium; species Xestobium rufovillosum. The sequence continues at coordinate 47,439,547 of OZ014492.1, read as the reverse complement.
TTTTCTCTTTTCTGGCTCGTTCATCCTCTTTCCATGTATAATCCTTTCTACTGTTCTTAAACCAACTCCTAGCGCTTCAGAAACTCTTTCATATATATTTTTTGCGTTGCTGCCTGCTTCTTTTCCTTCATTTTTAAAATATTCAAAAAGGTTTAGTACCATTTTTTTAGATTGCGGCTGGAAAAAATTTGAAAAGGGCTTCTTTTTTATCATTTCCATCTGACTGAATCAATTTTTTGTCATTCTTGACATATAAATATCAAATATAGGAGGTATAGTGCAGTAAAAACTACATAAAAATTAGTCCGTTCATAAAAATTTGGTTGTAACTCATATTCGACATGTAGTTTAATAATCCAAAGAGTCCCCAAAAATTGGAGTGGTGGAAATGGGGTTTTTGGGGGGCGGGAAGGGGGAGACATTCTTGAAAATGTACTTTTTTGAAAGTGGAGGTGTGGGGAGTCGTTTTCTATGTTTTCTTGCATTCTGAATCGAATGAGACCAAAATAAAGTCTATAGGATCAACCCTTAACGAAGAAAAATGATTCTAATTGTAAAAATACGATAAAAGGCAAGAGATGTACAGTGTTAATGTAGTACAAACAAATTTTTTATATGAAGTGTATAGTACTTGGTAATAAGTATTTTATTCATCGAACATGTTGTACTCTTCGTTAGTGACGTCATCAAAGTCTGAATCTTCATCAAAGCCCTCTGCTGATATGGGTAACACATCTGACGAAACTGCAATTTCGGAGCAGCTGTTCATGCAGGCCCCTCCCTCACAAATTTTGCACAAAATTGAGCATTCCACAACCGCTTTTTACACAGGAGCACTGAGAAGTGGAGCAATTTCCCTTGCAGGCACAGGAAAACAACTTAAGGATGGCCTCTGGAGCAGCGTCAAGGGTTGTCCTGATTGGGTGCAAATCATTGCCACGACGAACCCAACCCCACTGTTGTGGATCCAGTTTATTCCCGTGCCACAACTGTACTTGATTGAAGGTACGATATGAATGTTGTGCAGCACTTGCTGATGTAGGAGGCAGTGATTTCAGCTTTGCTACATTTTTAGTGAGTGATCTCTGGAACATGACGTACCGTAGTTCATCTAACGTATGTTTCCCATCTTGGGAATCATAAATATACAAAAAAGAGTCTCTCCGGTTTTTTCTACTTCACTGTGAGTTGTTGTAGAGTTGCTGGAATACGTGTATGGTGTGGCGCAAACCAGGTTCTGTCTCAAGCAGCTTGATGATATTCTTTTTCCCTTTTCCATAAATTGCACTTGTGGTGTCACAACCACTAAAAGAGTGAGCGAGTAAGATGTACGTGTTGATGTGCATATGTTGGTTCTTCTTCGTACGTCCGATTTTTGGTTTGAGTAAAAATGTTTCTTGATTCAAAGGAGCCAAAGCAGTCAACAATAGTAAAATACCAGTATCATGACAAACAATGGCAGAGCCGTGTTTTCTTATGGCTGTCTGGACAATTACTACGTCAGCATCTCCACTGGACTGTCTTACCTCAATGTTGCTGTCCCCAAATTTTTCTTTGAGCAGCTCGATCAATAGGTTTTTATTTTCCACATTGGAAAGAAATTTTTCTTGGTTGGAATAGATGGGGGTGTTCTCTGATATGTGGAATTGAGGAGTACAATGTTTGTACCTGCGTAGATGTTCTGATCAATAAATAATAGCGGACTCATAATGGTTTTTCATGTAAGTGAAATATGTTTCACAGACATCTGAATAGGTTTGATTTTTTTCTTCATATCCCACTTAACTGCATGTAGCAAGTGCCCACCAAGGCGTTACTTTTGTGGCGCTTATATGATATGCCTCGCGCAAGGTTCAGCATTTGAAATTTTGTTTAATGGTTTTGATTGATTTTTTGTTGTAGTTTTCAGTTACAGTTGGGAGAGATCAGTTCCAAATAAAAAAAAACACTTTTTATTAGTAATGCTTATATACAGGATTTCAATTTTTTGTGAAATGCTGGCATATCATATAATTAAAACACTGGATAAATCGACGTTTCGCCCCCGTTCGGGGGCTTTATCAAGATTTATTGGTATAAATATAAAATATAAATTTGTCAGTAACAATTTCTGACAAGAACAGAATTTTTCTCAAACAATAAAAATTATTTAGGTAACTATGATGTAAATATAAAAAAAGTTTAGCGCTTTTGATTTTGAATACAATTGAAATTATGAAAGAGAAAAATGTTTATGTATTTAATTTAACAATAATAATAATAGTAAGTAGCAGAGAGAATGATTTACTTTATTATATTACAGTAAATTTGACTTAAATTTTGTATATCAGTTCTATCATTAATAGAGTTTTGTTCTTTTTTTATATAGATCATTTCTAAAAATAGTCGAGATTTTAAATTTTTTTCTTGTTCTAAAATTTTTCAGGATAATTATTTTTTATTAAACAATTTAACACTTTTTCTATTGCGGATTTTCTAAATTGTGGGCTGGAGAGTTTAATCGCACGGTCAGCTAGACACATAACAATACTCTTTTTGTGGGAAGTGGGTTGTTCAGAATTAAAACAAATATAACGGCCAGACCAAGTTGGTTTAGTGTACCATTCAGTTTCTATTGAATTTTTCATTTTATATAAAGTTAAATCTAAAAAAATTATTTGATTTTTTGTTGAAATTTCAATAGTGAATTGTAATTTAGGATGATAGTTATTAAATTTATTAAGAATTTCGTTATATTTTTCTGGAGGAACAGCAGTTAAACAATCATCCACATATCTAACAAAAAATGGTAAATTGAAAGATAATTTAGGAATAACTGTTGTCTCTAAATCTTCTAAAACTAACTGAGCAATGGGGCTAGAAATTGGGGAGCCCATGGCACAGCCATTTGTTTGTTTGTAAATTGAATCTTTAAATTTAAAGTACGTAGATGTTAGAGTAAGTTCAATTGTAGTGATGAAATTATTTAGAGTGAGAGATGTGTAAGGTTCGATTCTATTCCAATTTTTTTTGACAGTGGAAATTGCAAGATCTAATGGTATATTTGTGTAAAGTGAAACTACATCTAGGGAAATTAAATTGAAGTTTTCAGGGATATAGAAATTTTTAGTTTTTTCTTTAAAAGACCAGGAGTCTTTGATATAAAATTCATTTTGCCCTATGATGTTAGAAAGAATGTTAGCTAAAAATTTTGATAACTTATAAAATGGGCTTTGAATGCAAGAAACAATTGGTCTAAGAGGAATATTAGTTTTATGTAATTTTGGTAAGCCATATATCCGTGGAGGTAGAGAATTTTGAATTTTAAGTTTGCTACTAAGTTTTGGAAGAATGTTACCTTCATCAAGTAATTTAGAAACAAAATTATTATTTTTGTTTTGTAAGTTGATAGTAGGATCTTTAGGGATAATTGAATATGTTGATCTATCATTTAATAGTTCATAAAGTTTATTTTCGTAATCTATGGAGTTCATTATTACTGTCTTATTGCTTTTATCAGGTTTTAATACAATTATTTGTGGGTTATTTTTGAGGAAGGTTTTTGTAGTTTTAATGTTATTTAAAATTTCTTTTTCTTTTTTATTTGTCTTTGAATTAGAATTAGTGTATTTTTTAATAATTTGACAAATTTTATGTCTGATTAAGTTTTTTTCGTCAGATGGGAGTAAGGATATACCGCTTTCTATAGATGCAATAATGTTATTGATTGGAAAGTGTTTATTATTTGTATTTAAAGAAAAGTCAGGTCCTAATTGTAAAATTTTTTGAATATTTGTTGGAATATTTGTGGAGGATATATTATATATCCACTCTGTGTTAGTTGGATTGTTGTTTTCATTTTTGTTTGTAAGTTTTATTAATTTGCGTTGTTGTTTTTCTTTTATGTTGATAAATGTAGTATTGAATTTTTGGTGTTGTGAATGATAAAAGAAATTGATGTAAGTTTGGGGTAGGAAATTATTGATTTTAAATTCTAAATTTTTCAATTCTTTTTTTGTTCTATAAATATTACTATAACAATTTGAAATGAGAACGTTTAAACATGATCTTTGGCATTTTTCAAAAATTCTATTAATTTTAGATTTATAATAGGAATTTTCAATATTTATTTGTTTTGGGTTTCATCATCATAAGGTTCTCAGTCCGAAGACTGGTTGGACGCGTACCTCCATTCTTTTCTATCCTGAGCTAACCTACGCATTTCCCTAAAAGTAGAACATCCTACATCCCTAACTATTTGAGAGCAGTAGTCTAATCTAGGCCTACCCCTACCTCTTTTTATTCCTATCTCTGACTCTAGTATGTCACGAACTATTCCTTCGTGTCTTAGAAGGTGTCCCACCATCCTATCTCTCCTACTCTTTATTGTTTTCCATACCTTTCGCTTTTCCCCAACTCTTTCTAATACTTCCCTATTGCTAACCTTATCTATCCACGGTATCTTCATCATGCGTCTGTAGCACCACATTTCAAACGCTTCTACTCTTTTTCTATCCGCTTCTCCTATTGTCCAAGTTTCGCACCCGTATAATGCCGTACTCCATACATACGACGTTAAGAGTCTCTTCCTAGTCTCTATATTAACCGTTCTCGAGCATAACAGTTGTTTCTTTTTGTTAAACGCAACTCGGCCCTGCGCCATTCTTTGTTTTATATCTTTAGTGCTCCTACCGTCTTGAGTTATTTTACTTCCTAAGTAGCAGAAATCCGCGACCTCCTCTATCTTCTCATTTCCAATTTGTATTTCCATTTTAGTTCTATTTTCACATCCCCTACATACCAAAATTTTAGTTTTCTTTTTATTGATTTTCATGCCGAAGCCCTGTGTCAAAACTGCTTCCATTTCATTCAAAGCCGCTCCTAATTCTTCTTTGCTAGATGCTAACACTGCTATATCATCCGCAAATCTGAGCATGTTAATAGTTTGGCCCTGTACATTGATCCCTGAGGCTGTTCTTTCCTTAACAATCTTAATCGCATCTTCGATATATAAGTTGAAAACTAGAGGTGACAATGCACATCCCTGTCTCACTCCCTTCCGGATATCTACTTCCCTTTGTTCCTGCTCACATTCTATAACTGCCTTTTGCTCTTTGTAGAGATTATGTATTATTCTTCTGTCCCTGTATTTCATCCCTACCTTTCTCAGCACTTCGAACATCTTCCCCCATTTTACGTTGTCGAAGGCTTTTTCTAAATCTACAAATCCTATATAGACGCTCTTTCTCTTTTCTATCGTTTTTTCTATAATTACTCGTAAAGCTAGAATGGCCTCGCGCGTTCCTCTATTTCGTCTAAATCCGAACTGATCTTCTCCTAATATTTCTTCCGCCTTTTTCTCCATCCTTCTTTGCACAATTCTAGTTAAAATTTTTGACGCATGGGAAGTTAAACTGATAGTTCTAAAATTTTCGCATCTATCCGCGCCTTTTCTCTTTGGCAAAGCTACTATGATGTTCCGTTTGTAATCTTCTGGAATCTCGCCTGTCAGGTATATGCGACTAACTAGTTTAAATAAACGATCTATTACCTCTTGACCTGCGCACTTTAAGATTTCTGCCTGCAAGCCATCTATACCTGGTGCTTTATTATTCCTTAAACTTTTTAGTGCTATCTCAAACTCTTCTCTCATTATAGGACTCCCTAGGTTATCCCCCTCTACACTGCTTTCGCTTTCTAATATATCTTGCACTTCCTGTCCCGCATATAAGTTTCCTAAATATTCTTTCCACCTATCTGCCTTCTCTCCACTTCCGATTAGGATATCTCCTGCCTCATTTCTAATGTTTTTGGTACTAGATCCAATTTCTCTAAAATTTCTCCTAATTATTTTATATGCTTCATCAGTCTTTCCTACTTCGAATTTATCTTCCACTTCTTTGCATTTATTATCGATCCATTGCTCTTTCGCTTTCCTACATTCCCGAATAATTTCCCACTTGATCGCCTTATATCTTTGTTTCCCTGTTTCATCTAACCTATTTTTATATTTTCGCCTTTCCTCTATTAGACTCACAATATGTTTTGTTATCCAGGGTTTCCTACTTTCATTCTGTTTATGACCCAAAATATCCCTAGCTGAGGAAACTAAACTATTTTTAATGCAATTCCATTCTGCCTCTATGTCCCTAACAATATTTCCACCCGTGCCCTTTAGTGCTTCGTTTGTCTTTTTCTCGAACTTATTGCGCATATCATCATCTTTTAGTTTCTCTGGGTCAAGATACCTTCTTCCGCTTCTTTTTTTCAAAATCTTAAATTTAAGATTGGCTTTCATAACGACTATGTTGTGATCACTATCTATATCTGCTCCTGGATAACTTCTACAATCCCTAACTTGATTTCTAAATCTTTGCCTAACGAGAATGTAATCTATTTGATATCTCCCTAAGTCTCCTGGCATCTTCCACGTATAGCATCTCCTAACATGATGGTGAAATAGAGTGTTCGCGACCGTTAAGTTATGTTTATCGCAGAACTCTATCAGTCTAACTCCCCTATCGTTCCTATTGCCTAATCCAAAGGGGCCAACTATTCCGCCCTCTCGCCCTGTGCCTACGACTGCATTGAAATCTCCTGTAATTATTAAATTTTCGTGCCCTCTCACAAAATCTAGCACATATTCAATATCACTATAAACTGCCTCTACGGCCTCATCACTGTAGTTAGAAGTGGGCATATATACCTGTATTATTACTGTTTTTACAGGTTTCGAATCTAACCTAACCATAACTACCCTGTCACTTTGCTGTAAGAAATTTTCTACACTCTGTCCTACTTTTTTCCGCATAACAATTCCTACTCCCGAATTTCCTCCTACAGATCCTGTGTGTATTACTCTAAAATCTCCGCTCCAGAAGTCTCCAGCTTCTGGCCATCGCACTTCACTGATACCTACTACGTCTAATGCTAACCTATCCATCTCAATTTTCAAATTCTCTAACTTCCCTACTTGTTTCATGCTTCTAACATTCCACGCTCCGACTCGTGAGATGTTACACTTATCATTTCTGATGACTGGGTTTATATAATTTAAAAATTTGGGAATAACGTCATTCTCTCTGCATTTTAACAAAAATATTCTATTATTTTCTAGATGTGTCAGTTTGATATTTAGTTTTGAGAAAAGTTGTAAAATATTTGTAATTTGCCTACCGAAATTATGAGTGACTTCCTTATAAAAATTTGTTTGTTGATATTGTCCAAAGTTGTTCATTTTCTTCTAATTTTGTATGGTTATATAAATTTCTTCGAATTCCTTCTAGTTAATAGATTTCTTCTAATTCTTGTGCAGGATTTCTTCTAAATTTTCTAAGATTATACAAATTTCTTCTAATTAATAAATTTCTTCTAATTTTCTACACTTTTTCTTCATAGGGCAAAATGAATTTTATATCAAAGACTCCTGGTCTTTTAAAGAAAAAACTAAAAATTTCTATATCCCTGAAAACTTCAATTTAATTTCCCTAGATGTAGTTTCACTTTACACAAATATACCATTAGATCTTGCAATTTCCACTGTCAAAAAAAATTGGAATAGAATCGAACCTTACACATCTCTCACTCTAAATAATTTCATCACTGCAATTGAACTTACTCTAACATCTACGTACTTTAAATTTAAAGATTCAATTTACAAACAAACAAATGGCTGTGCCATGGGCTCCCCAATTTCTAGCCCCATTGCTCAGTTAGTTTTAGAAGATTTAGAGACAACAGTTATTTCTAAATTATCTTTCAATTTACCATTTTTTGTTAGATATGTGGATGATTGTTTAACTGCTGTTCCTCCAGAAAAATATAACGAAATTCTTAATAAATTTAATAACTATCATCCTAAATTACAATTCACTATTGAAATTTCAACAAAAAATCAAATAAATTTTTTAGATTTAACTTTATATAAAATGAAAAATTCAATAGAAACTGAATGGTACACTAAACCAACTTGGTCTGGCCGTTATATTTGTTTTAATTCTGAACAACCCACTTCCCACAAAAAGAGTATTGTTATGTGTCTAGCTGACCGTGCGATTAAACTCTCCAGCCCACAATTTAGAAAATCCGCAATAGAAAAAGTGTTAAATTGTTTAATAAAAAATAATTATCCTGAAAATTTCATTATGAAAATTATAAAAAATAGAACCCATCAATTTTACAATAATAATACCGATAGTAAAAAACCGAAAGAAAATAAAAATTACATTTCGTTACCACATATTAAAGGCATGTCACAAAATATTAATAAATTATTAGTAAAACACAACTTACAAGTATCGCACCAAAATTATAATAACTTAAAATTTTTGTATTCTAATTTAAAAACACCCATTCCTAAATTGATGAAAACTCATACTGTATACAAAATTAAATGTAAAGACTGTGAAAAAACATATATTGGCCAATCTAAAAATCATTTAGAAACCAGACTAAAACAACACAAATACAGAAACAGTAATTCAGCAATTAGTAAACACATGAAAGACAGCAATCATACCTTTGAATTTAACGACACCAAAATTTTAGAACAAGAAAAAAATTTAAAATCTCGACTATTTTTAGAAATGATCTATATAAAAAAAGAACAAAACTCTATTAATGATAGAACTGATATACAAAATTTAAGTCAAATTTACTGTAATATAATAAAATAAATCATTCTCTCTGCTACTTACTATTATTATTATTGTTAAATTAAATACATAAACATTTTTCTCTTTCATAATATCAATTGTATTCAAAATCAAAAGCGCTAAACTTTTTTTATATTTACACCATAGTTACCTAAATAATTTTTATTGTTTGAGAAAAATTCTGTTCTTGTCAGAAATTGTTACTGACAAATTTATATTTTATATTTATACCAATAAATCTTGATAAAGCCCCCGAACGGGGGCGAAACGTCGATTTATCCAGTGTTTTAATTATATGATATGCCAGCATTTCACAAAAAATTGAAATCTTAAAATATAACTGGCACAAAATATACCAAAATTTCTTATATACAGGGCGTTTGATAAATGGAAAAATTCAAAAGGTGATTTTTGGATGATTTTATGATGATAATACTTTAGTTGCCTATCTTTTTCTCATTTTTCCACTTTATTGGTTAAAGGTTGATCCTATCTACTTGATTTTGGTCTCATTCGATTCAGCATGCAAAAAACATAGAAATCGACTCCCCACACCTCTACTTTCATCAAAGTACATTTTCAAAATTTTCTCCCCCATCCCTCCCCCCAAAAACGTAATTTCTACTTCTCCAATTTTTGGGGACTCTTTGGATTCTTAAACTACATGTCGAGTAGCACTAACAAGTTTCAAGGATGGACTAATTTGGGAAACCGCTGGAAATCATTTATGCATCTCTGTTCTGATTTAAAACAGCCAAGTTTATCTTCGATCAACTGACAAACCCGCCTTACTAGAGTGCATTTGACTATACAGGGTGATTCAGAACGGGCGTGCCAAATTAAAATGGACGCTAGAGGAACTCCAAATAAGACGAAAAGTTTATATGAACATATGTTCTAAAGTGACTACTAACAAAGATACAGGGTGTAAAAGTTTTAATATTTTTTTAAATATCGTAATGTAATAGTTGATGTGTTCTCTCGTTCTTCTTGTTAGTTTTGTTAGTGTTTTTCTTAACTAACTATTTTTTTCAATTTTCAACTTTCCTTGCATATCGGTGAAGCCATTATTGCATTATAGAAAATTTCAGTGCATGTGCGCGATTTCACAAAAAGCTATTTCATTCAAAAACTAAGCATTTTACGAAAAATTTTGAAGATACCAATTTTTTCGCAAATTGAACGCAGATTTCAAATACATTAATATCACTTGCATTCGCCAGTGGCGTAACATTTAATTGGGGAAATAAATAAACGGCCTACCCCGTAGCAACGCTACTGATGGGGCTAGCAGAGCAAATTTTTTTGGAAAATTAGAACTTGGCAAATGAAAACGACACCATAAATTTCAACTCAATAACTTTCCTAGTTACTAAGATAATAATTTTTTTTTTTAATATTAAAACTTTTACACCCTGTATCTTTGTTAGTAGTCACTTTAGAACATAGTTCATATAAACTTTTCGTCTTATTTGGAGTTCCTCTAGCACCCATTTTAATTTGGCACGCCCGTTCTGAATCACCCTGTATATATTTTCTTATTCAAAAAATGCTGTTTTGCCATACCACTTACAGCTACATGATAGCGTTTGTTGTAACATATTTATAATTTATGTTTTGTATTGCACGATCTTTACGCGACTATCTTCATTCAATTTCTAAGCAGTGTTGCCAACTATAAAAATTCAGAATTCTCAAAACGCTACCTGAAAATTCACCAGATTTCTCCAAAACCAAGGCCGAAATACACCAAAATACATTTGGACATTTTTTGTTGGAAAGGGGTTTGTTTTGACAGGTTTAAGAGCAACTGCCGGCAGAATAAGCAGAAATTTATAAAGACATTATAATAGTAACACCGTTTATTGAAATAAACAAAACAAACAATATACATTCTTGGAACAAAACAGAAATTGTCTTTGGCATTTAGATATATGATATATCTGGTAACTTTTCCCAATCGCTTTTATATTTCTGCGTGTATTGTGGAGGCACTAAAGAAAATATTCTTCAAATATCAAGTTATTAAATAACAAGACGTGGGTACTTTTAAATAATTATGCACAAACCCAACAAAAGAACTTTTGCCATGTGCAATGCAGTCAATAAATGAAAATGACAACAATAAAAGTTACTAATTAGGTTAGGTATTGGTAATAAGCAGTGATTTTATAAAATCACTGGTAATAAGTTAGTCAGCGCTCAGTGTCACTAGCAAAGCTATTACCAACTAAAGCACTGACATGTTACTGATAGTTGATACTAAAGAGCAAATACTCACCAGCCAGCGACAACCATTGATTATGGACAAAATATAAATACGTCACACATGAGTAAAGAGTTAACCAAAGAATAAGTAAATATTAAAATATAAAACACTGAAACACGGCAATTGTTCAAATTCACCAGAATTCTCTGAACAAAATTAGAAATACACCAGCTTTGAGACACTTCTCAAACTCATCTTAAAATTCTCTTTGGCGTGCTCAAATTCTCTAGTTTTGGTGAAAAATTCACCGAGTTGGCAACACTGTTTCTAAGAGTTTAAAGGGCATTTATAGATCGTATAATTACCGATTAAATTTGGTTACCGCCGAGGTGTTAACTGAGCTTTAAAGGAACTTCTCTATCATCACCGTGTATGGCAATTATGTAGAACTTGCAATGAAGCAATTAAATTCCCCTGTAGAATTGCGTTTAAGGCTTAATTAATGTCTAACATACGCATGCAAGTTTAAATGCTTTAGCACATTTATCTCCGTCTGAACCCATTTATTCGTTAACAATGCGTATATCTCTATAACAACCCCCGCGCGAGGGTAGCATCAAAATTTCTATTAAGAAATTTATAGAGTGCCAGCTAATGCAGCGAAATAAATTTTCGCTTCTGGCGTAATTTAAAAGGATATTTTTTCGTAAATCATATTCTCCATAAAAACTTCGGTTTCGGGGGAAATTCGTGCGGGCATTTAGGGAAGAAATGATTTACGTAATAATTACTGTAACAGCTTCTGTTATACGCACAGTGGCGGCGCTAGGGGTGGGCGCGGGTGGGCGAGTGCCCACCTAAAATTCTTCTTGCCCACCCAGCTGCCCACCCTATTAAACGCAAAAAAATTAAGAAAAATCATATCAATGTTCGCTTCATATCATGTAATAATGGTGATAGGTATGGGATAGGGCGAACAATATAGCATATTTATGGAGGCAATTTATTGCAACTGGCTGGTGGCCGGCAGGCGACAGCGGTATACAAAGTTATTATGGGATTATCATAATATAATAACTTTGGCAATGGTGTACATCTGGTGACGTTTTTGCCGTCTTCTTATCGAGTGTCGGTCTGTCGGTGTTTGAAAGATTTCTTTGTGGCCTTTTACAAAAACAAAACACCGCCCTGTCAAATGGCACGTGCAACCGTACCCCAGATACAGATATTTGCAAATGAGTTTCGAGCGTCCAGCCAGACACTTGTTCTTATTTTGTGTACGCGTGCTTGGTGCTGCATTTATTTCTTGTTTTTTGTTGTGCGTAGTGACTTTTTAGATTTGACTAAAATATGAGTACCAAACGTACCATAAGTGACTTTTTTCAACCACAAATTAAAAAGTCACCTGATAGCGTAAAACCTCACAAAAGCGACAGTAATGCTGAAGCTACTGAAGGCGGCACTTCGAAAAAAAGAAAATTACAAAAGGATGAGGTATTTCATGGTGATGAGTCTTCCACTTCTAGCGATAGCGACAGTGATGACAGAGGTGAAAATGCTCCTAGTTTTGCTGAATCAGAATCGTGAGAATTTTACCCTTCTTATTTCGGCCATATTTTTGTAAATATAAAATTTATCTTTGATAGGGTGTTAGCCAAAGATTTAGATGAGGATCCTACTTTAGATTTGGCCCAATCTTTAAATGAGCCTCCAAGGCAACCCGTCCTAGCTAGTTTTCCTAGAAGGAAATATGGTTCTGATCTTCGTAGTTTTAAATCTAATTATTACAAGATCTATCCTTGGATCGAATATAGCGTTATGCAAGATGCTGTATTCTGTTACCCTTGCAGATTTTTTTCCAAACAAGGTGGGCCCAGAGGTTTTGTTAGTGAAGGTTTCCAAAACTGGAAAAGAGCTTCAGAAACAAATTCTGGATTCAAAAAGCATGACAATAGTCATCAGCACAAAAGTGCAATCCTACAAAAGTAGCCAGAAACAACAGTCAGTAGTTGCACAACTAACTACTGCCCATTCTAAATTTATTAAAGAAAATCGAGAATACATTAAAACTATCATCAGAAGCATAATTTATTTATCTACTCAAGGTCTTGCTTTCAGGGGGGCATGATGAATCGAAAACTAGTGAAAATAAAGGGAATTTTTTAGAATTCCTACACTTCATGTCTCATGATAATCCCATATTGTCAGATAGATTAGAAAAGGGGCCAAAAAACGCTCGTTACACCCATCATTCAATTCAAAATGAACTTATACACAGTATCGCTGAATTAACTTTAAAACGTATCAGTAGTGAAGTTAAGGAAGCCCGTTATTTTGCTTTAATGGCAGACGAAACTAAAGATTTAAGTAAAACTGAGCAGTTATCGATAACAATAAGATATTATTTAAAGGGTGCATTGTACTAGCGTTTTTTGGGTTATGAAGCAGCAGAGAAATTAGACGCCGCGTCTCTTTTGCAGTTTATTAAAAAGCGTTTAAGTCAGTGTGAAATTGACATAAATTATTGTGTGGCACAAACATACGATGGTGCTAATGTGATGAGCGGGAAAATTAGGGGAGTGCAAGCATTATTTAAGAAAGAGGTCCCACAGGCTATATACGTTCATTGTTTTAACCATGCCTTGAATTTAGTTGTGGTGGATGTTTGTAAAAATTTAAAAGACTGTAATATTTTTTTCTCTCTCCTTGAAGACTTGTATGTGTTCACTTCCGGATCTGCAGTACACAGTACCTTTTTGGATATACAGAAACAATTAGATCCAGAAAATAATCCTGTTGAATTGAAGAGACTAAGGCCCGGTTTTTCAAAGAATCCAACACCGCGTTAAGTCTGACACCGGCTTTGTTGCTATGATACCGGCTTTCTGATTGGTTGTATCATAGCAACTAAGCCGGTGTCAGACTTAACGCGGTGTTGGATTCTTTGAAAAACCGGGCCTTAGTGATACAAGATGGACTTCTCAAGTATCAAGCTGGTTTGGCTTTAAAAAGAACATTACCTGCAGTATTGGTTTTACTCAATCAATATGCGACAACAAATAACAATTAGGGTTTCGCAAGACCAAGACAAGACGAGACTTACACCAGTCTTGGTATTGGTCTTGCATCATCGTGTTGGGCTTGGTCTCGGTCTTGGTCTTGACACCCAAGACCAAGACGAGAACCACATAAGTCTTGGTCTTGGTATTGTTTTTTCTTGGTCTTGTTTGGTTTTTATGAGAGTACGAGAAATTTATGAATTTCAATGTTTCCACACCCACTTAAGGGAAGATAGTTCAAAAATAAGAATTCTATTTCATATTTGCATAATTTCATAATTTTTTGTTCACTTGACTCACTACAAATTTTTTGTATTTAGTTCATGGCTGTACTAAAATTGATATTTTGTGTTAAGATGTAATATAATAAACTTAATTCAAAAACCAAAATGAAAGCTCTAAAAAATTATCCGACATCCCATAAAACTTATCTCATTTATTCTAGTACAGATTATAGTATAAGGATATTGTATAGTATGCTCGGTAGGCAGCCCAATTTTGTCACCTCTCGCGCATGACGTACAGTGCGAAACAGAGATTCGCGGGAAACACTTATCCGTGCTGTGCGACCGCAATGATGCCATGGTGTTAGTGTTTTGCTTTTATTTATATTTTAGTTTTTGAACAATAAATATTATAATATCTTTGTAGTTTCCTAATTATTATATTTACTTATTGCCTAGAAAATTGTATTCCTTAAATTTAATTGCAGTTGTTCTAATTAATTTTTTAATAAATTAAAAAATAACAAATTTTAAAATATCAAGACCAAGACTTTTCCAAGACTCTTGCTCCAAGACTCTTGGTCTTGGAGGTTAAGTCTTGGTATTGGTCTTGGATCATTTATGTTAGTCTTGGTCTTGGTATTGGTCTCGAATTCAAGACCAAGACAAGACAAGACCAAGACTTTTCTTGGTCTTGTGCGAAACCCTAATAACAATCGATCTCCTGAGGCAAACGGACTCTTAAATAGTATTAATTTTACCTTTTTATTTAATTTACATGTTTTCTGTGAATTCTTACCAAAAATAAAAACTGTTTCTGATTATCTTCAAGGTTTAAATAGTGACATTTTGAAGAGCATGACATTAATAGAATCAGTGAAGCAATTGATTATGTCATATAGAGATGAAGACGAATTTGAAAAGTTATGGAATAGGGCAGTTGAAAATGCCACAGATAATGGTATTAAATTAGATGATGTGAACACTAAAAGATCTAGAAAACTACCAGCTAAATTTGATCATTCCATAATAATTCAAAAAATCACTTCTCTTGAAATTGAAAATGAATGCGTCACTGAGAAAAATCAATTTAAAACTAAATTATATTTTCCTATAATTGACAGAATTACTTCGGAACTATCACGTAGATTTGACGAAAATGCCAATGTTTTTAAATTATTTAACAGCTTAAATCCATCTAGCACTACTTTTTTAAATCTGGAGCAATTAATTCCATTAGCCAACAATTATCGTTGTGATATAGCCTCAATTGAAGCAGAAATAAAATTATTGCCAAAAACCATAAGCAGATATGAAGTAAATCACAATACCAAAATAAAAACAATATCTGAACTTGCAGTTCTTTTGGACGAGTTCAATTTAGTTTTTCATGAACTGTATAAATTATGTAACATCACATTAACAGTACCATCGTCTAGCGCAAGTTGTGAAAGATCTTTCAGCAGCCTCAAACGAATTAAAGATTATTTAAGAACAACCATGTCCCAAGATAGACTCGCCGATTTAGGCGTTTTGTATGTGGAAAAAAATATTGTAAAAAATCTAGATTTAGAAGCAGTTATAGACTCATTTGCTGTTGAACATAATAACAGAAGAATAACGCCTTTATAAAAAATACTATAACAAATATGTAGCTACTTATTGGTGCCATTTTCTCTTCGTTTGCTTTTTAACTTGACTATATATTAAAATTAATTTCTTTTTCTACTACTTGTTTTACCTGTACTTACCCCCCCCCCCCCCCGCGCGGCCGTTAAAATCAATAATGTGCATCGTCCACCCTTAAAATTTTTATGCCGGTTGTCGCCCACCTGAAAAATAAAGCTGGCGCCGCCACTGTATACGCAGTGAAATCTGGCATAACTGCAACAACTAAATACAGGCTTCTTAATAATGGAATTAGTGGATGCAGATCTTTTTCGTAAACAAACTAACAACTTGAATTATGTAAGAATACGAATTCGCTTTAATTAAAATTTCAAAGGGTTGGTGGATGCAGTTGAGGAGTGGGATCTTGAGTGCTCGTCGTAACGTCGCCGCCTACTCGACCTTTAGGTATTTCTTTTTATATCTTAGGAGTTGTAAAAAGAATGGCGCGTTGTACCGGTGTCACAAAAACAGAATGTTCGCTTATTGCTTTGCTGCTCCAAGACAAAAGTATTTCATTAATTTTCGTTATGATTTGTGACCTTTTTTTAATATACAGTTTAGTTTTCCGGATGACACGATATTTATAGAGAAGACAAAAACATAAGGGTCGCCATTATATACTTCGAAAAAATACGAAATATTGATAATGACCTTTTGCTACAATAACTTTTTATTAATGCGTATTCAGCTGAATTTGCACCTTTTTAAATGTTTTAGTGTTCATTTCCATCCCTTTTCTTACTTTCATAATTGAACAATTTACTTGGATTTCAAGGGATATCTACTAAGAGCTCCCTGCCATCTGCATGATGGATATTATTTATTAATTTCCCATTCGTAATGAACCACTCAGTTTTAACGATCTTTTTTGAAAGCACTGCTCGTCTAATTTGATACTCTTTCTTTCGACCTTAATTTGGGCATAGGTATCAAGGCTGCAATAAACATAGTAGGCATTTATGGGAAATACTATAGTAGGAGATAGGAACAAAAAGAGATATTGGTAGGCCCAGATCAGACTACTGCTCGCAAATAGTTGGGGATGTAGGAATGAAAAGTAACCGTCGAAGTTATTATTAACTTAATAGGATGGGACCAACCACAATTTTCAGTCTCGGCCATTGTTCGTCTTTCCTTTTCAATATTATTGCATTGTAGCAGTCTCCATTCAAAAAGTATAAAAGCAACTAGCCCGAATTACGTTTCCCTTAGCTTTTATTATTGGATATGTTTCATATATCCCGTCTCATTTTAGACCAAAAATGAACGATACTTTAACAGATATCAAGTTTCTATTGAATTTCATCTTGAAAAGCGACCAGACCATGCGTCCGGCAAAGTCTGAAGAACATTGTATTGCGTTACCGTGCACTTTGTCATATACCGTGTGACAAACTTCCATGTGTACATGGGGAAATAACATGGGCAATTACATTTTTGGGGATTCCTGCTCCCCATGTGTAGTTACAGTGGTGGCAAAGGTAGCAATCGAAAGATTATTTTTTTCTGCGTATGAGGATATCAAAAACTCTACAACTTTCCAATTTATTAAAGCATTAAAAGCAAAAATTACATTAATAATTTTCTAACTAAAACACAGAAATTTATCAGATTATCCATGACAACTTAATTTATTCTAATCACGGACGTCTTTGATTTTTATGGATTTTCTGAACTGTCAACATTTAAAAATTAACAAAAATATTTATTCAGTTCAAGAAAAGGTTTTCATTGTGAAAATATTTTACGGCGGCAATAGTTTACGCGTAGTCCGTGCCTTATTTTCTGTAAAATTCAATAACGGTCCTATTCCTTCGGTATAACAACAAATAATTTGGTAAGAAATTTGAAGGCTGGGAATCTTTCAAAAGAAGTTAATTTTTACTAATACATAAACTTGTTTTTTTATTTTGATAATTATCATTCACATTATTATTGTCATTACCTATAGTTGACAATTAATTGATTACTGGTGTGGATGTTTCGTTGGAGAATGCTGGTCCATAGTTTAGGGTAAATTGTAGGTGTCGTCTAAATAATAGCACCACCTCGACCAATCCAGCTCTCTGGAAATATTTCATTTAATAATCCCCTCACTTGTGCTCCAAAATGTGCTGGGCATCCGTCATGTTGAAACCAGACCTCCCGATTCGCATGTGCAACTTCTTCTAATGCAGGGCCAATATGGTTAATTAAAAGATCTAAATAAGCTTCTGAATTTAAATTTCCCTGTATTTCAAATGGTCCTATAATGCGATTGTTAAAAATGCCTGCCCAAATATTGTTTTTTTTGAGGGTATTGCGTTGTAGTGGCTAGATTTATTCTGGGATTTTCCTGGGCCCAAAGCCTAACGTTTTGTGAATTTGGCTCTTGATTTAAAGTGAAGGTACACTCATCGGTAAAACAAATTGATGAGAGGAAGCTGCGATCCCGATTAGCCCGTTCTTGCATTTCTTCACAGAAAGTTTGCCTTGATTCTTCGTCAAAAGGAAGTAACTCTTGGTGACATTGGAATTTAAAGGGATGATATTTGTTTTTTTTCAATATGTTACGGACAGTTTCTCTTGAAACATTACATTCTAGGGCAATAGACCTTAAACTAGATGTTGGACTAGCAGTTATCAGGCCTATTACAATTTCCTCTACCTCAACATTTAGATTTCTTGGAACGACTAAAAAAATAAATGATAAGATTAATTTTTGTTTTGTTTCACTCCACGTTATCACTTGTTAAATTTCTCATAATTCCAGTAAAGGAATTAGCAACTAGGTAATAATAATAAGCGAATCAGAATTATCTAAATAAAAACCAAGTAAATTTATTAGTAAAAATTGCCTTCTTTCAATGAAAGATTCCCAGTATCTTCATATTTCTTAACTAAATTTTTTATTGTTGTTACCGAAGGAATAGGACTGTTATTGAATTTTACAGAAAATAAGTCACGGACTACCCGCAGACTATTGCCGCCGTAAAATGTTTTCACAATGAAAACCTTTTCTTCAACTGAATAAATATTTTTGTTCATCTTAAAACCCAAATTTTAAATTGTCGATAAATAATGTTGACAGTTCAGACGAATTAGAAATTAGAATCAAGGGAGTCTTTGATTAGAATAAATTAAATTGTCATAGGTAATCTGATGAATATCCCTGTTTTAATTTGAAAATTATTAGTGTAATTTTTGCTTTTAATGCTTTAAGAAATTGGAAAATGCAGAGTTTTTGATATCCTCATACGCAGAAAAAATAATCTTTAGATTGCTACCTTTACCACCACTGTAACTACACATGGGGAGCAGGAATCCCCAAAAATGTAATTGCCCATGTTATTTCCCCATGTACACATGGAAGTTTGTCACACGGTATGTATATCACTATAATTAATATATTCAAGCATCTATATAAACTTTTTTTCAGATAAGCCAATACCGGTCTACCAAAAAAGCATACCAGAATATGCTTACATTGGAGGAAGTAAAAATTTGACGTGCGAAG
This sequence comes from Xestobium rufovillosum, assembly GCA_963966045.1. Taxonomy (NCBI): domain Eukaryota; kingdom Metazoa; phylum Arthropoda; class Insecta; order Coleoptera; family Ptinidae; genus Xestobium; species Xestobium rufovillosum. The sequence continues at coordinate 47,420,255 of OZ014492.1, read as the reverse complement.
TTTATGCGGTCCCACCACCTGATGAGTTTAAATGGACAAGGGGTAAAAAAGTAATTACTAAAAATGTAATAAATGAAACTTCGCACAAATCAATCCTTCAGGTAAGTAATGTACTATTTGTCACTTTATTTTAGTATAGGTATGTCTTGGGGTTGTGGGGTAGGTATAAAAGAACGTCCAGACACTCTGACAGGTATGAAATGGATGAAATAATATAAAAAGGTAAAACTCTCATCAGAGAGGAATGCACCAAATAATGATTAGTTTTTAAATTTTCAGGTTAAAAAACCTATTTGATTTCAAGTATATTTACTCTCAAAAATTCTTTATTATTAGTAGACACTACGACCTTATAAGGTTTATTGATCTTAAGACGGCCTTAAATGCAGTAGGGTTTTTTTAATTGCTAAAGGAAATCTTAAGGGTTTAGTTATTACTTTTATGCGCAGTTTTAAAGGGTCCTTCTAGTGACCTTTATCACTATTATTTCCTCCTGGTTTTAATAATACTCTTTGCTCCAAGGGAAGTATTTCATAAATCTTTATCACACAAGGTCATCAACTTGCTTTTAACAATACCAAAACAGGTCCCTTATAAATCAAAGTATTCTTAGATCATTCACAAAACTAAATTGCTATCTGAAAGCACCATTAAAATATTTTGATCATTTTGACAGAAGTTTTCTTGTTTGTGTCGGCGGGTGTGTACAAATTTATGTAGATTTCCCCTTCTTCTATTGTTTGTACAATTTTGAACGACACTATAGTCTCCTAAATTCACAAGAATAACTTTACACTTTGACAGGCAGGAACTCCATTTTTTGAGGTTATGTATGTATGTATCCATATTAAGCGCATGCGTAAAATGTACCATAAAACCAATTGGTTTTATAATACACTTAAGTAAGATCAAAAGATTCTGGTAAAGTACACAATTCATTGTATAAGACAATGTTAATAAATTTTAAGAAAGTCTTTCTTACAGCAGTAATAAATAAAATGAGTTTAAAATTTTATAAGTTTACGTGCACTTGAGTAACTTTGATTTTATTGTGTGATTTGGCCTAATGGATTTATGAGAATAGCGGCCATTTTTTATATAAAAAGGAAGGTGAAATGTCGTCGCCCATTTTGAATAAAATTTAGTTGTCAAAATATAAACGTATATTTTTATTGTATTTATTGTCAGTACAAGGAATTCTTCATATTATCATGTTCTCCACTTTCACAGATAAATCCTGTTATCGAAGAGTCCTACGGGGACTACGTATGCTCTACGAAGAATAGCCATGGAGAACTCAAGATCGATTTTACGTTACACGAGTATGCACAACCGGAAATGCCAACATCTGTAAATCTTTTAAACACCAGTTCCACTTCTATATATTTGCAAATTGTCGGACCAAACCAAACTGAAGAATATGATGGTTTTCATGTGCAGTACAAGGTGGTTAACTCTACAAACCCCCAAGAATATCAAGTTTTTGATAAGACGACAGGTTTGTGATTTCTTTAACTTTTCCGTATTTAATGTTTAGTAGAGTTTATTATTTGCGATTTTTTGTCGGCTTCGTTTGGAGGCAACGCGTTAGTTCGGTCTTGAATGCTTCATATTAATTTTACATTTGAATCAAGTTTTGAACATACGTAAGGAAACGCGTATTCACTTTCGACTTGAAACGTGATCAGAAAGCATATATTTTAAATTATATTCACAAAACTCTGCCGAACAAGGAACCCCACAGTGGTTTGCAAAACGTGAATTCGAGTTATAACGACATGTTGTGCGAACACCTATAACTTTACCGAATGTTATTTCAAGCAAGTTGGGATTCCCATTTCCCATTTCTGCAAATTTATGCATGGAGAATTATAGGAAGCTACAGTAGGCATTGTACAGACTGGAATCATATACCTGTCAGTGGCTACCTTTTCTTTCCTTCAAGAGTTACGCGATTATCGTGTTCAAATCGCCATAACTTTTTTTCTATGTGAGATAATGAATTGAATCTTGGTGCAAAATAAAATTCAATCCTTTCTCTATAACTTTGTCGCCGGAAGTTTGTCCAAATTCTAAAAATGAGCATAGTTCCTCGATAGGTGAAAATTCCACTGCACCAAAAAGACAACGTCTCGAAAATCGCAAAGCGGAATGAAAAGTAATTACGTAATTGCAATTTGAAAGATTTCGTGAGCATCCTGAAAGTTTAAGAAATAATTAAAAAAAAATTCAACTCGATAAGACAATTTTTGAGGGAGTTATGACATGATACATTTTGAGCGCGTCGCATTTCCTACGCGCGAAATATGGAAAATCGGCCTAGGAGCTCGGACAAATACTCCACTCACCTTTTCCTTATCTTCGTTATTTTACACCTTCGTTATTTCAATCAACGCGATCTCTTTGATTTCAGATGGCTATTACGTCCTACACAATCTAACTTCTAACACCTGCTACGAAGTGCAAGTAGCTACGCTGAATAAAGCTGGGCTAAGTGATTTTACGAACACTACCACAATTCAAACAAAGAGTGGATCTAGTAGTTTTTATTTGCTATCTTCTGGTTATTTTTCATTAGTAATTTTGTTAATGTCTGTGACGAGCAGTCTTTAAAAATATGTTGACGAGATAGAATTTGACATTATATTCTACTATTACTCGTCAGAATAGCGTTCAAAAAAAGAGCGGCAAAAGTAATTGTATTATCTGATACTAGGTGGCGTAAATGGTTGATATTTGGTATAGTAGATTCCTTTCTTGCCATAATGTCTGATCTATAGTTATTTACAGCTTCCCATAAGAATATTTCACATAATAAGGCCTTAAGAACTGTTCATGTTTATTAATGAATGATCGTAGATTTTTACAAAAAAAAGCGGATTTGACCTTCAAGTGTAAGTATACGTAGTCATTATATTTTATTAAATTTTACTCCCCTCATCTTTGAATGACCAATCAGAGCGTATATATTTGACTAAATAATTTGTTCTGAACTTCATATCAATTCCATGAACTTAACTTTAAATTTTTGTATATTTTTGCTTTAGATGTGAAAGAATTTGTTCCGATATCGACGAAATGTTTGTAAATAGAACAACGAAAAATTGATATAATACACTTAATGTTGTTACTGGTTAATAGTGCCAAAAGCTTTGTTGATTCATTCGTTATTCTATCGCAATTTATATTTATTGTGTAAATGTTTTAATTTGCTGTGTTTATTAACCTATGAGAGTTTAAAATCAATACCTATTCATGTTGTATATATTTTTAATTATAGTATATATTTTTTGTTATTAGGTAGAAGAAAGAAACAATAAATTGTAAAAATAAGTGTAAAGTTATAATTAGTCGATAATAAATTTTCTTTAAAGTTATTATGTTTTCATATTTAAAGTTTTTCATTTGAAAATTAATTTAAATGGGATAACCTGTATATTACTGCATTTTTTAATTTCTCATGGAATTTTAGGGTCACTTTGTAAAACACTCTTTGGACCTAAGACGCATCGTTTGGTCGTAATTTCACATTTTTCAAAAAATTTGACGTTTGCAGTGCTTCAGAAAACTAATTATATCTCGGAAACTAAATTAGATAGAAAGTTGCGGTTTTGACTGTTGTGTTAAGCAAAAAAGAAGGTATCTGCTACGTTGGTAACTCTACTTTAGAAAATTGGGAAATTTCATGATACATGGACCATTCAATAGGGAGGTTCGGAGAAAAATAAGATATCTATTTTTGACATGAAAATGACAGAAAATTCTTATTGTAATTGATTTACGGCGATTTTTTTTTTCGAACAATTTTTTTTGCTGCGTAATAAGCGAAAGAAATTAGCTTATCACGCCCACATGCTAGTTCGCTTTGTTATTGGTTTGACGTCAGAGATTCGTAAGGCGCTCCTCCCACTTCTCTTGAATGCCCGCGAAGCGGTAGGTACCTATCTCGTAACATACTTATTGGGACTATTTCGAGCGTGAATTTTTAAAGTAAGGTGTCAAGGAAACGTAAAACAAAGACAATATAATTGATTAATGATGCAACAAGGGTATCAAAAGTCCGATTCACATAATTTGCCATATTTATGTAGTAGGTAGGTAAATGTCCCGGTAAATGTGGAAATGGTGTGTGATTCTTGCATCTAACCCCAATTTCATTAAACTTCAAAACAGTAGTGTAAAAGCAGACCGGTATAAGTAATAGGTACAAAGTCAACAATTTATTAACTGTACAATGTACATGCCTTTTATAATTCTGTGCTGACCGATTTTCCTTCTGGCTCCAACGAACCACTTTTTCCGTTTTATTGGTGTGCTGTACGATGTATTAGTCTGGGTACAAAACAGAAAACACCAGTTAGAACCAGTTAATAATATTTAATGTAATGTAATCAACCCGGGTCGATGCAAAAATTGTAAAGCACAGAAATAATGAGATCGTCTATTTTACTTTATTAACCCTACGTTGTGATTTTATTGAAAATAATGCAGATGATAAATTTAAGTCATCTAAATCCACTGGTAACAAGAGAATCGCCGAGAATGTTGACAAGGAAAATAAAACATAATTAACTTTTCCTACCCTATATTAAACAAATACAGTGAAAAACACAACATTTATGAACAATGAAAAAAAAAGGTAATATTTGAGCAGTGCCGTACTCAGGCTTGAACTCCCGAGGCAAAAGAGCACGACAGACAAAATCCCCGATCTTAGTTCAGGTAGTCAAAATTGGATAAATTACAATTTGACAAAAAAAAACATTAAAACAAATTCGTCTTGTAATCATGTTTCACACAAACACATTCACAAACAATCAAAACTGAAGAAATTTGTATTAGTTAGCCAGCTATTGCCAGAAGGTACTGGAGTCCACATACGGGAAGCTATCCAGCTATGAGTTGCAAAGTGAACGAGCCCATTTGTCATTTTATTATTTTTTTAATCAAAACATGTATTTTTTTAAGAGCTGTTCGCACGGGAGAAAATGTTAATAGATACAACAAGTCTCAGGTATTCAGTGAGGGCAGAATATACCAGGGAAATGCATGGAACTGATGATCACAAGTCAAATAATAGTAAATGAGTTGAATCAACCTGAATTACCCACTTTTGACCAAATAAAACATGACAAAATAAAACAGGACAAATAAATATAAATGAATAAATAAAACGAAAAGTACAACTGAAAGAAATTTACCCCATCATCATCATAAGGTTCTCAGTCCGAAGACTGGTTGGACGCGTACCTCCATTCTTTTCTATCCTGAGCTAACCTACGCATTTCCCTAAAAGTAGAACATCCTACATCCCTAACTATTTGAGAGCAGTAGTCTAATCTAGGCCTACCCCTACCTCTTTTTTTTTTTTTTTTTTTTTTTACCCCAGAAAGAAATAATTAAAAGTCATAAAACATATAACACAAATAAAAGAACAATTAAATTCAAAATTGAGGTACTGACCTGTACTGTATAACAAAAATTATCGAACTTTTAACACTATTTCGAAGTTTACTCTTTTTAAGATTCGACTTCACTGTTCACTTATCAAAAGTCAAAAACGATCTTCCCCCCAAAATGAGCTGCTCGTACTTTTTGTTAAAAGGAAAATAAGTTTTAATACTTAACTTCCCCTAATTTTAACCGACACATATCTAACAATGCATGTTACTAACTTAAGAGAGTTCCGAACTTTCTTCCATCTAGAGCAAAAGAAATCCTTACATTCTTTCCCAGGGTCCTATCAAATTACCTAAATATTTACACCCCTAGTGCAATTAAAATTAAGCCTCTTGACCTAAAGTGGAACATGTGGTCTCATTTGTCATTTCTATAATCCCCAAAAAAACGTGCTTATTGAATTTGTAGAGGTAAACCATATTTCCTGTTGGCCTGCGTAAAAGTTAATTTAAATTTGAGAACGCAATTTAAGTACACAGAAAGAAATGCATAATTAAAATCTCGACTTCTACATTAACAATTTAACTACACATGCATATGCATAATACTTATGGGACTGCTGCGCGCTGAAGCTGGGACTTGTAGTTATACTAAGTTCTGACATCACGCGGCCTACTCTCGCTGCAAGGTACGATTTCTAGCCTCGCGCCGACGGAAAACTTTGCAACGGCTTCATAGGCGAAGGAATTTTTTTTAACAAAAATTAACAACATAACTGCCTTCAGTATAATAAACTCTATCAATTTTAATGAAATTTGAAAATTACCGAACCTGCCTATTTGAGATTCTTCAAACATTGATATCCCGACTTTTTTAAACGGAACGGCGTATTAATTTTTACATCATCAGACGCAGATTTTTATCCTCTTTCAATTTTCTTAAAACCATTTTGGTCTGTCTCTGCTAGTTTTCGAAATATTTCGGATTTTCTGATTTCTTAATGCGTTTTCACATTTTCAGTCGTTACCAAGGAGGCTTCGTTTTGCGGTGTAAAATAAAAATAACACAAAAAATAAGAGCAAATTAACTTCTGAGACCCTCTGGTTTAATCGCTTACCAGACCACAAATAAAAATATTGATCAAAACAAAAAATCTAAAACAACACAAATAACGTAAATTTAAGTTTTGTATATTCTTGCGACCAAACATTATAGGAAACTCTCGTCGTATTTTCATGAGACCTTTAACTCCTAACAAACATTTTAAAAATATACGAAAATTATCTTTGTTTATAACAGCAATAATAAACCCAAAGATTGCACCTTATTATTAATTTCATATCTTCGGTAAAATTCAGTGAAATATTTAATAATTCAATGTGAATCATTGTGTCCAGAAAAGAAGGATACATCTGATATCTAAAAGTATAAAAGTCAGACGAGTTTAAAATAACAAAATATTGTTGTAAACCATTTTTGTTATTATTATTGTTCTCGTCCGTTGATATTTGCGTCACAGAGAGTCCAAAGAATAACGCAATCTGGATTTTACTATAAAAATCCTGATAGGGTCATCGAATACACTATCAGTGTTTAACTTTACAGCTGAATATCATTCAAAACTGAATGCCGATTCCAGATTCAAGTTCAATCCGGTAAGTTTAATAGGAACTTATTTTCTAGCTTCTAGCTTCGTTGGAATAAGTACGTATATGCCAGCTTAGCTGGGGTAGCATTTTATGATGTCTGACAGCACAATATCTGAATTTATTTCTACAATTTAGTGTCTGACCTTTGACGGGTACTCGTCCGAGGAGTAGTTGTTCGAACTGACTAGTAATATCCATTTCTGTAGTGAATTTAAGAAGCGCATGCATAATTCTTCTACCGCCGGCCTTCGCGTGTCAATTCAACAGTATTTTCACCGAAGTAACCAGCATACTTAACAGTGGGGAACATTAAAAGTAGTTACTCAAAAATTTTGTTCCATATGCATGGATGATATTGGCATTTGCGAGAATTTTCATTAAAAACTTCGAACTGGTCTTGTTAGCGCCATTGAAACATTGTAATGCTTGTCTTTTGCATAAAGTAGCCTTTTTCTTTCTATCAGCCTTAATCATCCACTCCTGCTCCTGCTCATCCAGCCATAATGGGGAGGTGTAAGACTTGCAACTCCAAGTTTGCTTAATTCGGACTGACGAGGGGAGTTAAGGCATTGGGTTCACGGTTTCAAATACCGGCCACCCATCCAAACGTAGACCGCGATGTGCGCTGCTTCGCTTTCATAAATGAAAATCTGTCCATGTAATGACGTAGATATGCTAGCAAATCGCAACTGACTCCTTGGTCCTCGACAAAGGACCGTGCAAGAGTACTTAATAATATTTTTAATTTGTATTCAATTCTGAAACGCTGTTCTTTGCCAATTGCCAATTCGAAGAATATTATTATGGTCAATAACAAGCGCATTTTCGGTAAATTTCTTGTGAAAATGAGAAGCAGTTTCCCAAAAATGACTTTCTATATGTTTATATATACAGGGTGGGGCAGATCCCTGTATTTGGTGGATGGTTGCTCAGGTATTTGAGATGGAGAAAAGTGTTTTAGACAAAAGTTGTCCGTAATTAAGTGGTCTACATATTACGTAAAAATATTATTGAGTATACAGGGAGTTTCGTTCAGCCTAAACGCAACCAAACGTTCTTATTCTTATATTATCGTATTTTGGAATTCCTTGTCGTATTTAAGCGCCACTTTGTTAACCCTACATTTTTGGTCTAACTCTCACTGTTTCGGCGTTATTTCAGGTAGGTAAACGTCCCGGTAAATGTGGAAATGGTGTGTGATTCTTGCATCTAACCCCAATTTCATTCAACCTCAAAACAGTAGTGTAAAGGCAGACCGGTATAAGTACAACAAAGTCAACAATTTATTAACTGTACATGCCTTTTATAATTCAGTATAAGTAGGTACCTACCTATATTCTCTAATACAATACAATACATACCTACTCATTTATGTAGGTATGTATACCTAAGTGATTGACAAGTTATCAAGTTAACAGTTTTGTAACTGATTGGAAATTTTTTAAAAAAACGGAAACAAATACAACTCACGCGAATCAAAAAACTACGCTACGTAGGTACTAGGTACTTGTTTAACAAAAAGAAACAACTGCTATATTCTAGAACGGTTAATGTAGAAACTAGGAAGAGACTCTTAAAGACGCATGTATGGAGTACGAAATTATACCTATGGGTGCGAAACTTGGACAATGGGAGAAGCGGATTGAAAAAGAGTAGAAGCGTTTGAAATGTGATGCTACAGACGAGTGTTGAAGATACCGTGGATAGACAGGTTAGCAATAAGGAGGAATTAGAAAGAGTTGGGGAAAAGAGAAAAGTATGGAAGACAATAAAGAATAGGGGATATGATCGTAGGATGGTAGGACACCTTCTGAGACACAAAGGAATAGTTCGCGACATACTAGAGTGAGAGATAGGAATAAAGAGGTAGAGGTTGGAGCAGATTAGACTACTGCTCTCAAATAGTTGGGGATGTGGAATGTTCTACTTTTACGGAAATGCGTAGGCTAACTCAGAGAAGGGATGGAGGTACGCGGCCTACCAGTCTTCAAAAGAGAACTTTATGATGACGTACTATTTAATTATTATTGTAAAATAGTTAATAAAATTTCCTTTTTTAGTTTAGAGAGGGAACGCTACGGCGATTCAGTATTTGGCTCCGTCATGCTCCTAGCATCCTGTTTCAAATTATGCTAACCGTAACACGTTACCAAGTACCAAGGGGTCCCAGAAAACTGTCGATAAATTACATTATGTTCGATTTTATTTAGAGTGGCTGCAATGGGACAGCCGATAATTTTATAAACTTTTGCAATGATAAACTATCTCGCGAAAATATCGATAATGCTGACCGATTTTCCATCTGGCTACAACGAACCACTTTTTCCGTTTTATTGGTGTGCTGTACGATGTATTAGTCTGGGTACAAAACAGAAAACACCAGTTAGAACCAGTTAATAATATTTAACAATTTAACTACACATGCATAATGTATATGCATAATATTTATGGGACTGCTGCGCGCTGAAGCTGGGACTTGTTCGTTATACTAAGTTCTGACGTCACGCGGCCTACTCTCGCTGCAAGGTACGATTTCTAGCCTCGCACTGACGGAAAACTTTGCAATGGCTTCACAGGCGAAGGAATTTTTTTTAACAAAAATTCACAACATAACTGCCTTCAGTATAATAAACTCTATCAATTTTAATGAAATTTGAAAATTACCGAACCTGCCTATTGTTGGTGATTATCTCATAGGACCGATTCAGCTATTCCCGCGCCTAAATGGCCCTCGATATTTTACAGAATACACTACCAGTATTGCTAGAGGATGTTAATTTGGCTACCAGAGAAGAAATGTGGTTTATGCACTGTAGTATCTATAGTTTAGTATGTCTATGGTAGTGATGTCTGTCAAAAATGTCAGTTAGTTGTCAGAAGAAAGTAAAACGTAAAAGTTGCAAATAAACGAGTAAATCCACAAAGTTTATTATTAATTACTACAATTGGCGACGAGGAGGTGAAAATGGCCCACATCGACACCATGGATGATATTAGAGCCGTAACAAGTTTTGACATTATGAGCGATATCAGTAATGTTGGTCAAAGATGGAAAAAGTGGGTCAGAGCATTTACCTATTATGTAGATTCAAAAGGAATCACAAAGGAAAGACAAAAGAAGTCTTTATTGTTACATTGTGCTGGGACAACCGTACAAGATATTTTTGAAACACTTTCAGAACCAGTTACTAACGAGGGTGAACAAGAATTGGGCGAGTACGAGAAGGCACTTGTTATGTTAAATGCTCATTTCGAACCATTAATAAACCATACATATGAAAAACATTTGTTTAGACGTATGGAGCAAAAGGAGACAGAAACAGTTGATCAGTTCGCAACAAGATTAAAGCAACAAGCTGCTATGTGCAATTTCGGTAACCCGGAAGGTGAAATTTTGGATCAAATAATCGACAAATGTTTATCGACTAAATTGAGACGAAGGTTAATTCAAGAACCGTGTACATTAAAAGTAGCACTTGATTTTGCAAGAACGATGGAAAGTTGTGAGCGCCAGGTTACGGTGATGGAAGAAAAATCGCAAGAATCAAGGGTAAACAAGGTCTCTGCGAAGAAAGAAGTTATTTGTTACAGATGTGGAGAAAAGGGACACTATAGTGGTTATAAAGATTGTCCAGGAAAGAAAATGACGTGCAAAAAGTGCAAAATAATGGGGCATGCCACGGAAATGTGCAGAACAAAAAGCAAAAAGAAAGACGATAACAGAAGTAAAGTAAAAAGTGAGTTGAGTAATAACAAAAGTTATCATGTTGAAGAAAATACAAGTGGTTCGGAGTCAGAATACGCATTTACAATAAATGCAGTGGGAAAATCAGAAAATGCTATGATTACGGTATTATTAAATGGTATCAAGCTGGATATGATGATAGACTCTGGGGCAAATTGTAACGTTATAGACTTAGAGACATGGAAAATTTTGAAGGCTAATAAAATAAAGTGTGAGGCAACAAAAGTGCAGCAAGAATTAGAAGTATATGGGTCAAATAAAATTAAAGTGATAGGAAAATTTAAGACGAGGGTAGAATATAACAAGAGAGGTACTGAGGCAGATATCCTAGTTATAGAAAACCAAGGAATACCAATTTTAGGAAGGAAATCAGCAATGGAATTAGAAATTCTAAAAACTGGTCAAGTAAATTTTGTGGAAAATGAGTTAGTAAGCAAAATAGTAAATAATTTTCCATTTGTTTTTAATAATACAAATACTATTGGGAAATTGAAAAATTTCCAATTAAGGATACCAATTGATGAAAATGTGAGACCAGTAGCACAGCATGCTAGGAGAGTACCATTTAATTTAAGGAAATTGTTTGAAAAGGAACTTGAGGAATTAGAGAAAAATGATATAATAGAAAGAGTGGAAGGTCCAACTCCGTGGGTATCACCAGTTGTCACAATACCTAAGGACAAGGGAGCAAAAGTGAGAATTTGTTTGGATATGAGGGTAGCCAATAAAGCTGTGATCAGAGAATGTTATCAACTACCAACGTTTGAGGAAATTATACAAGAAATGGGAAGTGCAAAAGTGTTTAGCAAAATTGACATAAAGTTAGCCTATCATCAAATTGAATTAGAACCTTCATCAAGAATAATTACAACCTTCAGTACACACAAGGGCCTGTTTCGATATAAGAAATTGAATTTTGGTATCTCATGTGCACCAGAAATGTTTCAAAGAATAATGCATCAGGTGTTTGCGGGATATGAAGGAATGGCAGTATTTATGGATGATATAGTGATATATGGTGAATCCGTAGAACAGCATAATCAGAGGTTGCAGAAAATTTTGAAAAGAATAGAAGAAGTCGGATTTACAAGATAGATAGATAGATAATGGTTTTATTGTTTCCCATTTGGGATTACAACTCAATAAATAAACGAATAAATGAATGGAACAAACAAAATAATAAATAAATAAATAAACTCCTTTACAATAAATAGACAAAAATGTGAATTTGCTAAGAAGAAAATAAAATTTTTGGGACATGAAATTTCCGCAGAGGGTGTGCAACCAGCGAAAACCAATTTAGAGGTAATTCAGGAGTTTAGGGTGCCCAAAGATGCCGAAGAAGTTAGAAGTTTTTTAGGTTTGGTTAATTTTTGCTCAAATTTCATTCAAAACTTGTCAACAATAAATGAGCCATTGAGGGAACTGACAAGAAAAGGGACAAAATTTCATTGGGGAAAAAAGCAAGAGGATGCTTTCCAAATTTTAAAACAAGAAATTTCCAAGTGCGAAGTTTTAGGAATTTTCCAGAAAGGAGCTCGGACGCAGATTATTACGGATGCCAGCCCGGTAGGTGTCGGGGCGGTGCTTACACAAATTCAGGGAAATACTAAGAGGATTATCTCGTACGCCAGTCGGAGCTTAACAAAAACAGAAAAGAAGTACTCCCAAGTAGAGAAAGAAGCTCTATCAATAGTGTGGGGTGTAGAAAGGTATTATATGTATCTTTTGGGAATGGAATTCGATTTGATTACGGATCATCGACCCCTACAATTCATATTTAGTGAGAAATCGAAACCATCAGCAAGAATTGAAAGGTGGGTGTTAAGACTATAGCCATTTAAATATAAAGTTATATACCAGAAAGGAGAGAAAAATATTGCAGATCCTTTGTCACGGCTATTAAAAATTGATGAAGTAAAAGGAAGTGATTTCTATGTAAAATGGATAGCAGAAAATTCTACACCAAGAGCATTAACAACAAGAGAAATTGAAGAGGAATCAAGTAAAGATCCGATATTAAAGGAACTGAGAGATACGTTAAGAGATGGAAGGAATTTTGGGGAGAATCTGAAAGAATATGGGAGATTCAAAGAAGAGCTATGTATAGTTGGGAAATTACAAATTAGTATTACGGGGGACGAGGATTGTTATTCCAGACAGTTTGACGAGAAAAGTTTTAAATATAGGACATGAAGGTCATTTGGGTCAAACATTGATGAAAAGAAATTTGAGGACAAAGGTTTGGTGGCCAAATATGGATGTACAAATTGAGAAACGTTGTAGGACGTGTCACGAATGTCAATTAGTGGCTCAGCCAAATCCTCCAGAACCAATGAAGCGAACAAAATTGCCAGATGAACCTTGGCAACACGTGGCTTTAGACTTTTTGGGACCGTTACCAACAGGTCAGTACATATTATTGACTGTTGACTACTATTCAAGATTTATTGAATTTCAATTGATGTCAAGTATAACGACAAATAAAACAATCACAATCTTGAGAAAATGGTTTAGCAGATATGGATTTCCTGAATGCATACATTGTGATAATGGATCACAATTGATTAGTAGAGAATTTGAAGATTTTGCGGCAGAAAGAGGTATATATATTTACCACACAACACCATTGTGGCCCCAAGCTAACGGGGAGATTGAGAGACAAAATTCATCAATTTTAAAAAGATTGAAAATAGCGAATTTAGACGGCAAAAGTATGGAAGAGGAAGTGGAAAAATATCTGATAATGTATCACACTACACCTCATTCAACAACAGGTCAGGTGAACTTTTCTTTTCGGGAATTTTGAAAAATAAAGTACCTAATTTAAATAGAAAAGTAAGATTAGATGAAGAAATTAGAGATCGTGATTCAATGATAAAAGAGAAGGGTAAAATTTACAATGATAAAAGAAGAAGAGCAAGAAATAGTGATATAAAAGTTGGAGATATAGTGTTAGTGAAGCAAGACAAGAAAAATAAATTAACGCCAACATTTAGCGATGAAAAATTTCAAGTGGTAGAAACTAAAGGAAATGAAATAATAGTTGAATCACCAAGAGGCAAGAGGTTTAGAAGAAATTCGCAATTTGTGAAAAAATATGAAGAACAAGATAACACCGAGGGAAATGAAGATATTACGGAAGGTAACCCGGATATATTAGAAGAGAGAAGTGAAGTAGTGGAAGCAACTGTAGTTCCAAGAGAGGATGAACTCAGAGAGAGAGAAAAGAGAACAAAGAAGGCACCAGATTATTTAAAGGATTATGAAGTGTATTAAAAGTTAATTTTCCTTTTAAATTTTGAAAAGAAGGAAGATATTGTAGCAGTGTTGTTCCACCTATTACAATTGTAATAGATCTATTACTTTCTAACATTTTCTATTACGCTAGTACATTCTTTCAAAATCTATTACTTTTTTCCTCAAGTGGGAAAAACAAACTAGAGGTATTTGCCAATGTTAATAAAAACAACACAATTTGGATATTGACATATCATCAATCAAAACCAAAAGACTCGCCGTTTTTCTCGGTGGACCCTTAAATTCCCGCCCGAAGTGAATTTTCCTCCCATCTGGCAACACTGACGGTGGTGGTATTTATATTTATAAATTCAATGGTTTAATTGACCATATGGTCTTCTGTGGTTTAAGGCTATACAGCGTCATCTGTGAGCGAATAGTATATAGTAGAGAATCTATTACAGTTTTTTCCATTCTATTACGATTTTGTTGGGGAACCTGTTACAATACATAGAGCACCAAGAACAACACTGTATTGTAGTATCTATAGTTTAGTATGTCTATGGTAGTGATGTCTGTCAAAAATGTCATTTAGTTGTCAGAAGAAAGTAAAACGTAAAAGTTGCAAATAAACGAGTAAATCCACAAAGTTTATTATTAATTACTACATGCACGACGGTGCACCGCCACATTTTGCTTTGTAGGTGAGAATTTTTAATAATTTACGGAACGGATAAAAAGAGAAGAAAGCGGGGCATATATTAGGCGCAATTTTTCGGAGAATGACCAAGAAGTAACAGTTCTAATGTATTTATCTCCCAAGCGGATTTCCAGAATTTAAATAATCTATGGAACTGGGGGAAGAAGAAAATAATCGTGAATTGTTTTTTTACCCAATGAAATGGCGCATAGATAGCAATAGCTCAGAATACTTGTTTCATGCCGTTCCGCGCATCGCGCAATCACCTTGTTCCGTAAATGATAGAAAGTCCGGCCCGAATTTTAGCTGTTCCATGTTTTTCCGCGGAATCTTCTTGTTCCATAAATTATCTTCAGATTGTTCCGGATGTTTAGCTGATCCGTGCCGTTTCGCAGAATCAGCTTGTTTCGTAAATTATCCAGATCCGTATTTGACTATTTGACTCATCCATGTATAGGTTAATATTATTTGGATTAGCGTTTATTAACACTTAGGTGAAGTAGCTATACCACGAGTTACTTTCGTGCGCGTGCACCGAGTACCCTTCCTGCATGAAGTTTTGTTGTTATCTACGTCCTTGTCTGCCCAACGCGGAATACGGGGGGATCACTGCTCCAGAACGTTCGATTTCGATCATTCGCCGGGCGAGTGATACGCGAGTCTACAACCGCGTGCATGCGCGGAAGTGTAAGTTCATCGTTGTCGCTTTTTATCTTCTGAGCAAAAATTGACGTACTACAATTAGGAGAAAAAGAGTAAAACTTATCGGAAATGGGGTTGTGGAGAAGATATCCCAGGTCACCATCCGAAAGCGACTTAAACCGTAAGTTTACGTTATTATGGCGAATTATCCGGCGTTTCTATGGTTTAGCCTTAACCTCAGATACTTATTGATTTTCAGAAGAATTTTGAAAGAATACCTATAGAAACCCCCCACAAAAATATTTAAAGTTTCAAGGGTTAAAAACAGTTTTTCATAAACATTTAGAAAATGCAAATGAAGGCATGACTATTCTGAGGCTCAGGGTGTATTTTGTAGTGGGCAGGTATGTACTTATGGAAATCACAAGAGTCGAAACCTTGAATCATAATTTCCTTTTGATGGCAGTTTTTAACAGTAACCTATAAACCATTATTGCTTCTCAAAAATAATGAATCCTCATGTTTAAGCGGCAATCCGGCAATATTAATTCAAAATTCCGATGCATTTTATGTTTAATAATAGCTTTGCAGCTTGTAATGAATACACAAGGTAGGCATATAAGTAGGATATTTATAGACTTCACGATGATGTTCAACGTCAACAGTCTGGATTGTAAATTTCCACTTATTTCTACTTCGAATTTTCCTCGTCAAATTAATGTACATATTAATGTGCAGTTTGCCAAAGAAATTAACAAAGTTTGAGTGGGCCTTAAATTAATTTTGTAAACAAACAATAATAGCTAGGTAAAAGTAATAATGATATCTGTAATTCATGGTTTAAAAATATCTATGAGATAAAAATAATATTTTCACCGTTAGTTTTAGTTATTCAGAAAGATCTGTAGGATATTTTTTAATTGATTTGATTTCTGCTCATTTTGGAATTCTTTTGATTTAAAAATATACCTGCAAGATAGAAATAATTATTTATGGATATCACTTGTAAGTTTTGATATCCAAAATTTTGATGAATAAACTTATGAATATGTATTGGTTTAATAACCGTACAATACCCAAAGATTGGCGTAATTAAACCATACTTCGTAGATGGCGCCACAATTTTAGATATCCATAATTACTGAATTAGAAATATCTCCCAGATATTTTTAAATAATTATAAATATCAGTATACGATATCCAAAATTAATTAAAAATATCCATAAGATAATTTTAAATATATAATTTAGCATGATGGTTACATTTACATTATTGTTTAAAATGTCAGTGATAATGACAAGTACATGCTTTTTGGAATATTATTTGTTCGCGCCACAGCTAAGGACCGCCCACAATATTCTGCCTGATGCGCGCGTACACCAGGTTAAACTGAAACGGTCTATTGTCAAATGTCAGATTCTGAGTATTCGTAACATTATTGCTACCTTACCGATTCGCACTCCAAGATTACAAGCTAATGACGTAGTCGGGGGGAAGCACGCGATTTTCTTATTTAACTCGAAGTGCAACAAACGGCTAGTTAGTCAATTATATTGATTTTCTATTTACTGTAACATGTAACAACCCGATTCTATGACATCCAGCCATATTTTTGGCGTGGTTTGCTCATAATCTAAAATTTGGAATGCCATGTACTTATTTGTCATTGTGATTTGAGCTTCCAGGTTAAAGTAATAAAACGACTTTAAAAATGATCATCATCATAAGGTTCTCAGTCCGAAGACTGGTTGGACGCGTACCTCCATTCTTTTCTATCCTGAGCTAACCTACGCATTTCCCTAAAAGTAGAACATCCTACATCCCTAACTATTTGAGAGCAGTAGTCTAATCTAGGCCTACCCCTACCTCTTTTTATTCCTATCTCTGACTCTAGTATGTCACAAACTATTCCTTCGTGTCTTAGAAGGTGTCCTACCATCCTATCTCTCCTACTCTTTATTGTTTTCCATACCTTTCGCTTTTCCCCAACTCTTTCTAATACTTCCCTATTGCTAACCTTATCTATCCACGGTATCTTCATCATGCGTCTGTAGCACCACATTTCAAACGCTTCTACTCTTTTTCTATCCGCTTCTCCTATTGTCCAAGTTTCGCACCCGTATAATGCCGTACTCCATACATACGACGTTAAGAGTCTCTTCCTAGTCTCTATATTAACCGTTCTCGAGCATAACAGTTGTTTCTTTTTGTTAAACGCAACTCGGCCCTGCGCCATTCTTTGTTTTATATCTTTAGTGCTCCTACCGTCTTGAGTTATTTTACTTCCTAAGTAGCAGAAATCCGCGACCTCCTCTATCTTCTCATTTCCAATTTGTATTTCCATTTTAGTTCTATTTTCACATCCCCTGCATACCAAAATTTTAGTTTTCTTTTTATTGATTTTCATGCCGAATCCCTGTGTCAAAACTGCTTCCATTTCATTCAAAGCCGCTCCTAATTCTTCTTTGCTAGATGCTAACACTGCTATATCATCCGCAAATCTGAGCATGTTAATAGTTTGGCCCTGTACATTGATCCCTGAGGCTGTTCTTTCCTTAACAATATTAATCGCATCTTCGATATATAAGTTGAAAACTAGAGGTGACAATGCACATCCCTGTCTCACTCCCTTCCGGATATCTACTTCCCTTCGTTCCTGCTCACATTCTATAACTGCCTTTTGCTCTTTGTAGAGATTATGTATTATTCTTCTGTCCCTGTATTTCATCCCTACCTTTCTCAGCACTTCGAACATCTTCCCCCATTTTACGTTGTCGAAGGCTTTTTCTAAATCTACAAATCCTATATAGACGCTCTTTCTCTTTTCTATCGTTTTTTCTATAATTACTCGTAAAGCTAGAATGGCCTCGCGCGTTCCTCTATTTCGTCTAAATCCGAACTGATCTTCTCCTAATATTTCTTCCGCCTTTTTCTCCATCCTTCTTTGCACAATTCTAGTTAAAATTTTTGACGCATGGGAAGTTAAACTGATAGTTCTAAAATTTTCGCATCTATCCGCGCCTTTTCTTTTTGGCAAAGCTACTATGATGTTCCGTTTGTAATCTTCTGGAATCTCGCCTGTCAGGTATATGCGACTAACTAGTTTAAATAAACGATCTATTACCTCTTGCCCTGCGCACTTTAAGATTTCTGCCTGCAAGCCATCTATACCTGGTGCTTTATTATTCCTTAAACTTTTTAGTGCTATCTCAAACTCTTCTCTCATTATAGGACTCCCTAGGTTATCCCCCTCTACACTGCTTTCGCTTTCTAATATATCTTGCACTTCCTGTCCCGCATATAAGTTTCCTAAATATTCTTTCCACCTATCTGCCTTCTCCCCACTTCCGATTAGGATATCTCCTGCCTCATTTCTAATGTTTTTGGTACTAGATCCAATTTCTCTAAAATTTCTCCTAATTATTTTATATGCTTCATCAGTCTTTCCTACTTCGAATTTATCTTCCACTTCTTTGCATTTATTATTGATCCATTGCTCTTTCGCTTTCCTACATTCCCGAATAATTTCCCACTTGATCGCCTTATATCTTTGTTTCCCTGTTTCATCTAACCTATTTTTATATTTTCGCCTTTCCTCTATTAGACTCACAATATGTTTTGTTATCCAGGGTTTCCTACTTTCATTCTGTTTATGACCCAAAATATCCCTAGCTGAGGAAACTAAACTATTTTTAATGCAATTCCATTCTGCCTCTATGTCCCTAACAATATTTCCACCCGTGCCCTTTAGTGCTTCGTTTGTCTTTTTCTCGAACTTATTGCGCATATCATCATCTTTTAGTTTCTCTGGGTCAAGATACCTTCTTCCGCTTCTTTTTTTCAAAATCTTAAATTTAAGATTGGCTTTCATAACGACTATGTTGTGATCACTATCTATATCTGCTCCTGGATAACTTCTACAATCCCTAACTTGATTTCTAAATCTTTGCCTAACGAGAATGTAATCTATTTGATATCTCCCTAAGTCTCCTGGCATCTTCCACGTATAGCATCTCCTAACATGATGGTGAAATAGAGTGTTCGCGACCGTTAAGTTATGTTTATCGCAGAACTCTATCAGTCTAACTCCCCTATCGTTCCTACTGCCTAATCCAAAGGGGCCAACTATTCCGCCCTCTCGTCCTGTGCCTACGACTGCATTGAAATCTCCCTGTAATTATTAAATTTTCGTGCCCTCTCACAAAATCTAGCACATATTCAATATCACTATAAACTGCCTCTACGGCATCATCACTGTAGTTAGAAGTGGGCATATATACCTGTATTATTACTGTTTTTACAGGTTTCGAATCTAACCTAACCATAACTACCCTGTCACTTTGCTGTAAGAAATTTTCTACACTCTGTCCTACTTTTTTCCGCATAACAATTCCTACTCCCGAATTTCCTCCTACAGATCCTGTGTGTATTACTCTAAAATCTCCGCTCCAGAAGTCTCCAGCTTCTGGCCATCGCACTTCACTGATACCTACTACGTCTAATGCTAACCTATCCATCTCAATTTTCAAATTCTCTAACTTCCCTACTTGTTTCATGCTTCTAACATTCCACGCTCCGACTCGTGAGATGTTACACTTATCATTTCTGATGACTCCCCCCGAAGCAGTCCCCGCCCGGAGATCCGAATGTGGGACTATTTTACCTCCGGAATATTTTACTCCAGAAGGTGCCATCATCATAAATTAAAGTACGCTGTACTAGGGATAAAATAATGTGGTGGTTTCCCGTTGCCTTCCACATCGCAGTAGTGTGTATCACAGTGCCATACCAACCCTCACGATCTCTGCCACTATGATTACTGAAAGAGCTGCTGCCCCCTTCCAGGGACTTGATTTAGTCTGGCTTCTCAAATAAAAACCCCTCCAATATGGTTAAACCTATGGTTCGGCTCTTTATATCATTGAAGCGCGCAAGCCATCCCACCCGTCCCAGTATTACTAGAACTGCGTCAAGGTACAAGTCCTTTGGGATGATACGGTATTATAATTACCGATCTCGTTTGGGAATTACTTTTAATTTAAGGTCGCTGGAAAGTTTTTAATTGCCAATCTTTAAAGACTTGTTTTTTGCCACCTACTCAATGTGCCAAGTTTGTCAACTTCAATTATTTTTAAATGTATCTCGTATGGATACTAAAGGTGCTATTCCGCAATGCAAATCGCGTGGTATAGTTCTTAGCTATGTCAATCTTACGCCGATAGATGTCGCTGACTCAAACGTGCCCTTGTTTAAAAATTTCGCCCTGTTATGATATTCTCGTAGAAATGTTAATTTGTGTTTGGGGTATTTCCATATAACGAAATCGGGACGTGCGTGTTATGCGCGCCATATTTGAAACAGGAAACTTTACTTATCCAAGTGTCTTTTTGTAATAATTAATTAAATTTTATTTTCTCTTTGTGCAACTTACGTTAAAAAATTCAGCTACATCTGAAAATTAATTAGCAAGAGCTGGAAGTTATTTTTATTGTAAACCTGATAGACGAGATCATTTTTATGGATTGCTAGAACGGAATTATGCTACTTTTTGTTTATCTCTTCAATTCGCTGTCCATTGAAACTTTTTTGACGTTTTTCTGAACAGACCAAGGGCGTAAAACCGCAAATTGGAATTATTCTATTATCAGGAGTGCAGTTTTATTGCTACAAAATTATGTATATTTGTTTTTTTCTGTTTTAATACTGCATTTTACAATATTTCGAGTTATTTGATGAATTTTATATGACTGCGAAGGAACTTTACCTTTCTTGGCGAATTTCCAAAAAATACTTACGTAACTTTTGCTTTTATAATTATAACATCCGCAAGTCTAAACATTCATGACCTGACCTTGCACCAATAATTAAAAATAATATTTTTTGACGTAACGTGTTATCAATAACGAATAATCGAATTATGATATCATAAAAGTAGTGTACACACTGTTTAAAAAAGTGTAATGCCTTATTAGATTGCTTGGTTGTTGTATATCGATAATTGGGGAATGAAATATTCGTATAACAAAACATAAAACCATGCAAATTGCATGATAGTAGAGCGTGTTAAGTTATAGCCGTCATATACTCGTATTTGTCGATTTTTAACACCTTGTTGTTAGACGAGAGATGAATTAAATTTTTTAAATCGAAATATGAGACAATAATGCAGTAAATTATTGTTTTTTTAAGCTTGGTGTTTATGCAAGATTTCATTGAAAACCCTTGATAAGGATACGTGTACTGACATTAGTTTTGTCAGGTACCTACTTTAGAAATGAGTAATATTTAACTATCGCGATAAGTGGTACTTACTAAAATTTCCACTAGGTACATATTTTGTTTAAAAACCTTAAACGAGACCTTAAAGTAATATTAATATTAATTAACAAATTTGTGTTATACCGTTCGAAGTTACGTAGGCATTATTAGCGTTAATTTTCTAAATTTGAAAATGAGATGCACAATAGTCTAAGTTTACATGCGTACCAGTGGATTACCTCCTACAGGTGTTCGACAATTCCTGTACCAAAAAGCGAACATAATGGGGTCGTTCACCATTTTCTAGAAACCGGCTTAAATAAAAGATTTTGTCATAAGAAAGGTGTTGTTTTTTTCTTTTTTTGCAGTTTCTAACGTTTAAGTCCAAATAAAAAGTAATGAAAATGTTAATTATTGTTATTATTATTATTATATCCGTTTGTGACGTACTCGTAATATAGGGAAGATATATCTGTTCTCGTTTTTCTTAATGAGAATTATTTTATTGGTAAATATATGAACAGATATATCTTAAATGCGATAAACTGAAGGTTGTATAGGGTGATACTCTGCAGTGTCGTAGCTACCCATCTTGGCGCCCAGGGCAAACATTTAATATTGCGCCCCTAATACCACCATACATGAGGGTACAATTACTTCATTAGGTTTTTAAGTATTCACAATAAAAATACGTTACACATTTTTTAAATCCCGAGGGATTTTATTGCCCTATCATTATGCACAAACGAAAAGTGCAAAAGATTGATGATTATAATATACAGTGCGAGTAAAAAGTCTGGAACTAATTCGATAAGAAATTCAGGAATCATTTCTGGAAAAGACGCTCGGACGCGTCAAACTATAATTTTTTTAAAGTGCATATTTTTTGGTAATTATAGATTTTCGATGGTCTTTTGATTTCGTACTGTGACGTCATCATCCTTTTTTTTAAATGGCTTGGATAGTGGCTGAAATTACGAATTCAATGATATGCCGCAGTATGACATTGACGTTGATATTTCTCGAAATAATCAAGTTTAAAGTGAAAACAAAAACTCTCAAAGAAAATGAGTTAGCCATGGAATATTGACAGATTGTTTGGAAACGAAAACCATTAAGTCTCCAATTAAATTCTAACAGTTCAGCATTATTTTGTGGATTTCCATTTATTCTCTACCCAAATCATGAAAATCCGGACTTTCCAAACAATACTTTATGTTACCAACAGGATGACGCTCCTGCGCAATTATTATGGTCCGGAATTATTAAGACCAAATTTTCCTCAACAGATGGATTGGTAGGAGAGGTACTATTGAGTGACCTGCACGATTCTCCGACCTTCCCCCTACATTTTTTCTTGTGGAGTTATCTTAAAAAAAGCAAAATTTATTTTAACTGGTCAAATACAATTAATGAATTACAGCAGAGAATCCGCAACAAAATTAGAGCAATTAGACCAGACACTCTTCGCAATGTTCTCCAGGAATTTCGAATACGACTTCTGTATTACCAAGAAGTGCATGGATGGCAATTTCAACATCAACTTAACTTAATTAGTGGTACTGGACCGTTCGAACAACTACTCCTCGGGCAACTTAACTGTTATTTTTAATTAATTAATATTATTTTGTCCAATTTACGCCGTTTCCAATTAATGAAACTGTCAATATTCCATGACCAACTCATTTTCTTTGAGTTCTTGTTTTTATTTTAAACTTGATTATTCCGAAAAGTATCAACGTCAATATCATACTGTGGCATATCACTGAATTCGTAATTTCAGCCACTATCCAACTACGACTTCAAAAGTATGGAGAGCTATTTAAAAAAATGGACGATGACGTCACAGTAAGAAATCAAAAGACCATCGAAAAACGACAATTATCAAAAAAATGCACTTTAAAAAAATTTGTTTGACGTATCCGAGCGTTTTTTCTAGAAATGATTCATGAATTTTTTATCGAATTAGTTCCAGACTTTTTACTCACACTGTAGGTAATTTTACTCATAATTTTGCGTGACAGAAAGCGTCCCGTTATAATACCTTCCCCGGGAAGCTGGACAAAACTTCTAAAAACGGGACTGTCCCGGAAAAAAACGGGACGTCTGGCAATCCTACTTCTTGCGTTCCTCCCCGCGTTCCTCTTTTGTCTTTTCTCTTTTCTTTTTGAATTGCTCCCCTGGTGGCTTTTTTGGCGGCAATATTTTGTTTCAAAGTTTTATATTTGATATTTGATATTATCATTGATTGTGAAGGACTTCTCAATCAACGATAATGTTCATTATTTCATTGTAAAAAACATTTACTTACACTTAACTTATAATCAATCAGATATTTGAATCTGGTGACTAAGTTAAGTGAATGAACTGAAATTTTCATTTTGTATTATTTACGGTTTTTCTCTGTTTTGTAAGGCAGACGAAGCTTAAAATTGCGCCCCCCGGAGCTTGCGCCCCTGGCGGGTGCCCCGGTTGCCCTGCCCTAGTTACGACACTGATACTCTGAAATTCTATAACACTGAACGACCCCATTGACGCTCAAGTTTAAAATATAGAATAACCTTTATTTCCTCTGTTGATAAATGATATTTCAAAGGGTTTAGTACCAATATTTCCAGGATTTTAATTGTGCCAGATTGACCGTAAAAAGGAAACTTAACTCTTCGCTCACCTTTGGAAAAGGTTTAGA
The DNA here is from genome assembly GCA_963966045.1 of Xestobium rufovillosum. Classification (NCBI taxonomy): domain Eukaryota; kingdom Metazoa; phylum Arthropoda; class Insecta; order Coleoptera; family Ptinidae; genus Xestobium; species Xestobium rufovillosum. The sequence goes on along the minus strand of OZ014492.1, from coordinate 47,395,932 downwards.
AAGAAAGGGGTGGTAAAAGGGTATAAGCCGAAGGGCAAGTTGTCGACATGTCAGTCATGTTTCAGATTAGATATTTAAATAATGCTGAGTTACAGTGTTGCGGTCTTTCCGGGAATAGGTATTTGAATTGCTGGTTATTAAACGCGGCAACCGTGCCAAAATTGACTGAATACAATAATTTTTTATAGCTTAATGCACCTGTGTTATATTTACATTATTACATTTTTATTTCTGTGCCTTGCGAGCATCAGTTCGTAATCGTTTTTCCTGTAGATTCCGTTATTTTATGCGAAGGTCGTTTTAATGTAAATATTTTTAGCAAAATGTGTTTGCAACAACATTCGATGGACTGTATGTAAGTCAATTGAAGTAAGAAAGTAAGAAGTCTGTCAAAAATGCGTGGAAGATGGCTACGGTTGTTTCAGTCTTTCAAGAATGGTCCAGACACAAACGATAATTCTCCTTTGGGTATTGTTATCCATATTTAAATCATTTATGTGCGCTTTTTCAGCAAATTTCTCGCAAATTTGTAACAGCTAATCGTGTGAGGCACATAATTTCGCAAAATCTTAGTTTTCGTCTGCTTTCCAATTTTTATACCCATGGTAATATATCAGGTTTTGTCTTCTAGGTATAGTTTGATAATTCGATAACTAATCCCATTCATAACAAAATATGCTATTAAGTACATACTCTTGGTGTCTACTGCTTAATTTTTACGATAAATGTATGTACATATGTACCTAAATGGTTATTTGGAAAATTGATTCTAAAGTGTCTTTAATGTCTTGTTGACCTTTTCATCCCTGTAACAGAAGAAATTGAAATTTTGGAAAATTTTATTCTTGAGGCAGATATGGATATACAGGGTGATTCATAACGAGTGTAATTTCAAGTCCTGATAGAGGAGGTCAAAATAATACGCAGAAATCCTAAATCCTAAAATTATTTCCAACAAAAATACGGGGTGTTCTAGTTTCTCGAAAAAAACTGATTATTTTTAATGAATTGGTGGCCGTTCCGTACATCCCATTTCCGTACAAAGCGAAATCAGTGACAGTCCGTACACTATGCACGTGTCGCAATACTGGGGATCAATTGTAAGAAACTGTCATTAGCAATAGTGGTATAGTTGCGTGCGTACAGGTACAATTTTCCCGTTTCGTGCGTCATCCCAAACCTCTACCTATCTTTACAACACAACGCTGTTAATAACTAGACTTCAATGCGGAAGTGTATGCTGATTTCTCTCCTATTGTTTTCTATTCAAATGTTAATGTTTTCTATTCAATTGTTAATGTTTTTGTTTGGGGGAGGACTTAAACGCTCCGCTTACCGACAGACCGGAAACAGTGGGCAAATCTTTTTAGGACGATAGAGGTTCACAAAGGACAATAGCCCTCAAAATATGAAGTCAATATTTTTTCGAGAATTTTCTGCACCCTGTATCTTTGTTGGGAGCGATTTTAGGACAGACGTTCATGAAATATTTTATTTTGACTTCCTCTATCACCTCTCGAATTATTTTATACTCGTTACGAATCATCCTGTAGTTGCTGAATGAGTTGCGCCGGGCTTGCAACGGTCAGTGTAACACAAAATTTCCTTAAGATTTCCCTAGAATTCCCTTACTATTTATTAAATTCGAAAACTTTTCCAGAATACCCAAAACAAAAAAAAACATAAATCATTGAAACCGCTTTATTAAAAAGAGTATATAATATAAAATATAAAAATACATAATATCTTAGGACATAGGTACTTACAAAAATAAATGTTTTACTTATATATAAATTAATTGGTTTAATTAATTTGAAGCGTTTATCAGAACATTTATCAGCATTTCGAGCTGCAAAAACGAATTTGGCAAACGGCCTTTGGAGCCTCGCTACTTAATTTATTTGCGATTTCCTGTTTTAACGTCTGTGACGAACATAAATCTGCCAATTTTACAATATTTTCGAATTCATATTTTTATAATTCCCCAGATCGTGCCAAAACTCTTCAATTGAACCATCAAGAAATTTTTGTTTTTGAATATTATCTTCACTAATATTAATTGCAATTTTCTTCCACTCAATTCTGTGCTCGATCTTATGACCATTTTTGTCATCAAGTGCACTAAATTTACTCGAGTGATGACTTAAAATTATCTGGTTTATTTAATGATAGAGCCGATTCTGGTTTTAAAAACTTTAAACCTTCAAAAAATGGATCCGTGTTCGTCTATTGCCTACGTTGTGTATTACCTATGCCATTACAGACCCCATTACTTTGATAAGAAAGAATCGCAAGCGAGGATGTTAATAATAGACACAAATAAAGTTAAGACATCAAGATTTATTAATATCTTTGGAAGTATTATTGCATTATCGTTAATCACTTCGGTGCAAAATCAGATTGGTTACTATCTGCAGTCATCATAAATAAAAAGTGTTTAGTATTCTCTATTTATACGCAAAGTGTATTTATTATAATTTATTACTGACCACAATCGAATAGTTGTCGTTAAAGTTTTGTCTCTTTTTTTACGTTTATTGGCGTTCTCCTTAACGGTTATCGCCTTTATAACGAAGCAGATATATACGGATGGATGAAGTCTATTGTAGTGGATATTCTTAGATGGTAAACACGACTATTTTTAAATATGTATAATAGAATAATTTATAATTATACATTTGTTGAGCTAAGAGACTTGAAGTCAGTAATACTGTAATCTTGGCTACCTTCCACATTCTTATACCTAAAATGAGTTTATACACACACATATCAGTGCGTTCTATACAGCGTTGTTTGATACACCTGGTTTTGATAAGACGTTTCCGTTAATTATTTCGCGTTCTTGGTCGTTATTAAATGTAGTGGTATTAAATTAGATACTGTTTTATGGTGTTACGCAAAGCGACTGTAAAATTCCAGAGCAGACCTCCTTTCCAAGATTTCGTGAATGATTTTTAGTCAGTCATAGAAGTACTCATGTCTGGAAATTAATACAATATTATCATATTTATTATCTATTAGTGTTACACTCACATCAATATGTTTTGAGTTAGATAAGTTAATTTTATAATTCCTCGCCGGGCTTATCGGAGGTGCTAAATATTTTTGTCGGAGTTCATTTACGGAAATGACTCTCGGCAGATTCAAAAAACTTCAACGTCACGTCTCGTTTGCTAAACAAGGTCTGTACCGAGGTCTGTACTCTGTACTGTAATATTGTGTTTTGACAATGTGTTGTGCTGCATCGTTCGAGTTTCTGTCAGAAAACAGGGGGCGTACCAGTTTTTTTATCAATTTCTTTAACTTTCAATGTTGCCAATGTTTTATATAGATATAAGAGAATTTATTTATTTATTTTCTCTTTTATTATTTTATGTTTGGATTTTATTGATGTGAAATTGTTTAATTTTTCCTTCTGGTGTAGGTACATATAGCAAATTTTTGTGTCCAATGTTTTATATTAACTATACATAATTTTTTATATGTAATATTAATTCTGTAATAGTAATTACATACATTGCATGACTTACGTTTAAAAAGTGTTCTTTCAAGAGTCCATATTGATCTTTTTTTAAGGACTTTACTTGGCACTTAATCAATATTGGATATTTCCTCATTATGGAGATATATTAATGCAAATACTGAAGTCTTTTTTTCTCATTAACTGAATTGAAGTGCTGCATTCATTGAATACGTGTTTTGCATTATTATCTCATACTGAACTGATTATTTTCGAATAAGTTAGAGATTGTCCTTAGTTATTTCTTTTAAGAAACGAAAATAGCAAAAAATAACAAAAAATACGTTTGGAAAAAATATATTGAAAAATAGAAAAATGAACTAACTGGATGTCTTGACCTTATTGTTATTGGTTTATACGACATTGCTTGTTGAATCTGTGCCCAAAGAAGACGTTTTCCACGGTTTTTCAGGACTTGGTTCATGATTATCAAGACTGCATGATTTTTCAAAAGTTGCTGGGGTAGATGTGCCCTAATGTCTTTGACTGTATATCAGATTTTCGGAAATGGAATCTGCCACAAAGTTGGTCAAATCTGGCATCGTCTTTCAAAGATACAAACTCGCATTTTTGCTCTCAGTTTTCATGTCGTCTCCTCCACTTCGACCACGAGTAGGGAAACAACACAGATAATAAACGTGCTTGATAAACAGACCTGCGTTCGTTCGTCCTCTTCGTGGCATCGACGTGCGCGCGTGCGGTATCGCTGCCGCATCTCAATGCTGGATTATCATTTAAATTTTACTTTTCTATTATACTTACATAAATTAAGAAATAAAATGCAATTCATTATAATTATTTATTTATAATCTATTGGCATAAATTGTTATAATTTTCCATAGTTCCACATGAAACACGAAACGATACCGTACGCCATTGACATACGAATGAGAGCACTGCACTGACGAGTCCCACAAGGACGAAACCAGTTTTCTGTAATCATTTTAAACGCAACATATTTTATTCAATGAAAAAATGGGCAATGGGATTGTAACAAAGTAACACTAACACATTTTTTGGGAAACAAAGTTTTATTGTACATAAATATTTCGCAAATATTAGCAGAAGTTTGGGCAGTTGACTCTCTGTCAGGTCCTGTCAGTGTCAATGTCAGTGTTTGTTAATTATAAATTTCGGGTTAAATATTGACCATTTGTATTGCCAAATTTCGGTCCTTTTTAACATCTGTTTAACGCGTAGTAAAATGTAAATTTGACTCAATGTCATCAATACATGGGGAGAGTGATGAGGACGACGATGACGACGACGATGATGATGACACGGAAATTCAGGAGTGTGTTGTTCGTCGCACTGATTCATTGAAAAGTCTTGGAAATATTAGTTGTTATTCTGCATTTGTAGCTAAAGGTTAGTCTTAAACTTTATACTTTTGTATTGTTTTTTATCTTATATTAATATTTTTGATATTTGTTGTCAAACTATGCTTGACCATCTTATGTAGAATGGAGAGTTAAGAAAAGAAAAACGACATAGCTTTTGTTATACAAAATTGCCCGTTTTATTATTGAACTGTTGGCAAATATTAATAAAACCCATTCATGCATACTAGCAATGAAATTTCGCGTTGTGATTTGTAAATGGTTTTAATATACGTATGTGGGTACATATGTCACGGTAAAAGGTCGAATTTGAAGTATGTGCACAGCAAAATGTAAATCAGATTCAATGTCATCACACTACAACGAAAATGATGAGGATGATGACACCAGAATTCAGGAGTGTATTGTTCGTCGAACTGATTCATTGAAAAGTCTTGGACATTTTAGTTGTTACTCCGCATTTGTAGATTCAGGTCAGTCGTAAAACTTTGTGTTGTCGTATTTTACCTTGTATTAATATTTTGCTTTATTCTTGATCATCGTCGAATTGCGTGATTTTCGCAAGTTATTTTAATGCAGAATAAACTATATCGTTATCAAAAGCATCCTTTCCACAAATGTTTCTGGTCGTGGAACCGTCGTTTTTGATGACAAGCTGTGATGTACAACGCGTTGTGGGTTAAGCAGTGGCCGAAATAGGTTATTGCAAATAAAAATGCACTTTTTCAGCTTTATACACGTTATTGTAACAGTCGAGAAATGTTAATATTTATTAAGATAATTTAAGCAACACTTTCAAACTAATACAATTATCGTTTGTGTACGTTGTACAGAGTAGATGCCATTTTGGTGCATTCGGTGTTATCAAACAAAGATTATAGGCTTGTATGTTGAACTCAAATAACAGTACCTAAGCGGGGATATACTAAAAAGATATTGCTTTCACATAAATAGAAATAATATACATCTTTAGTTTATTAGCCTCGGTAAGAATTTCTTCATTCCCATGTGTTTTGGAACAATTTTTGTCATCTTCTGGATGGGTCGCCCATTGAGATTGTCCTTGCTGGATTGTTTGCCCAGTTAGACTCGTCAGAGAATAATACTCGCCTTCAATCGTCTTCATTCCATACCGAATCTCGAGCAAAGTTTAGTTTTGGAACTCGATGGCGACGGAGAAGCTGGGGATCCGTAGCCATTCTCCAGCAGAACGAAATCGTCTCCTGGCTGTCCATAGATAGGATAAAGGGAATGGGAAGTTTTCTAATTTGCTCCTCGCCATACACTTATTTGATGGGTCACCCTGCCTTTTGTATATTCCAAACACACGGACATGTTTTGTTGAATTCTTGCTTATCTAGTTCGTCGGGGTGATACCCGAAATTGGGGAAAACATTCATGGCGCGCTCTTTAAGTTGGTTAGTGGACTTAAAACGTGACACGGACCTGACGCGTTCCAAAAGTTTGGCGAAAATCATTTTTTTGACGACAAGTTTATTGGTCGAAAATGAAAACATATTGTAATCTGGCTGACCACATGCTACCAGATAATCTGGTGACCTTAGTAGACCGCCTCAAATTGATCTTTGCCCATTTTGAGTTCAAGACATCAAAACGCTCTTTGATAGTGCGTCAGTTTACTACAAATTCTTGTAAGTGCTTCATCAAATCCTGGAAATTATATGCGTTATGAATATTAGACTGAATTGAATAATCGGCTCGTCGTTTTAACTCGCTTTAAAATGGTTGTTAACATTGTTATAGATGTCGCCACATCCGCAGGGTCTATGATAGTGGTCTCCAACAGGCTGCCGTTCGTACTTGAAAGGGATAGCAAAGGAAATTTGTTCAGAAAAGCCAGGTGGGTATTGTTTTCTTACGAAAACCAAAATTCATTTTTGAATTAGGTATCGCAATTTTTTGTACAAATTTTGTTGCGTCAAGAATCTTTGACTAAACAAGTCTTATCGCTTTACATTTATTATGTGTGTGTATAAATGAGAGTTTATTTTTTGTCTTGTGCAATAGATAACCTCTTGTATTGTTTATTTTTATCGCAAAGAATAATAATAATCTATATAAAGTTGTTTGTCCGAAAATTCAAAATTATTGTATCCCTATTTTCTTCCTTTACCTACCTATGTGTTATCTGTTTATTAGTTTTATATGATATATTTTTCTTCAAAACCGTTTATTTATCTATTTACTAACGTGGGTATTTTTGAACATTTGACAAAAATAGAGGATCTTTGGTAGGTTAAAAGCAGGATCTACGAACATATTGTTAGATACAGCAGTTGGGAACTTGTTAACGCCACATTATGATTGCTTCAAAGCCACCTTCGGTGGTGTAGCATTCTGTGACATCTCGTAGTACAAAAAATCTGGATTTAGTTCTATAATTCAATGCCTGGCGGGGTATTTGCCCGAGGAGTAGTTGCTGATGTCTGTCCAGAGTTCAAAAGATTTTTCTCAAGGAGTTTGTTGTTCTAAAACTAATACTTAGTTGACGTGTTCAATTTATCCTGTTTGTTTTTTTTTAACATTGACAGATTGGTTCTGGCTTACCTACCTTAACTTGCTGTTCCTTTTAGTTTGTCATAACGTAAATTGCTAATTGATGAATATTTGAAATCTAGTGCTGGTGGCTTGGTTACTGCGGTAGCTCCTGTTGTTATAAATGGCAACGGGTTATGGGTCGGTTACCCAGGAATGTACCTGGAGGATCCCAATGAACCCATTCCCGAGTCAGATCCTGCGGATATCACACCAACAGCAGGTTTGAAGTCGAGTAAGGTACTTCATGAAAAAAAATTATGATATGTTATGGTAACATGTGGAATTCTCTTGATTGTAGGTGGTTGCAGTTAGGATAGACCCTCTTATCTTTGACGCGTACTACAACGGTTGTTGCAATGGTACATTTTGGCCGCTATTCCATTCTATGCCCGACAGGGCCACCTTCAGTAGGGAACACTGGAGAGCTTACACTACAGCTAACAAGGAATTTGCTGAATGCACTCTAAGAGCACTTAGATCTTTGTCTGTATCTGGAGAACTTATTGGAAAGGAACCGCCACTGATATGGATTCACGATTACCATTTGATGCTGGCTGCCAATTGGATTAGACAGGTATAATGCATAAACATAACAAGTTTGTAATTTGTAGTTGTTTTGCCCAGCAAAATTTTAAGGAATCATGTAAATGATAAAAATGGAAAACTTTACTGGGTTCTATTTCCTTTTCCATAGGACATGTATACTGTATACACATAAAGTGGTATCCCGTGTTCGCAGGTATCTAACAGAGTAATGCCTCCCGCTCTTTGTTCTGTCCCCTTTCTTGAAAATTGATGTCAGTATTGCCTTCGTCCATATTTCTGGCATTCTCTCAGTTGTCCATATTTCTTGAATCAGTCTAAGAATTCTGCTTCTCAGTTCTTTCCCTTCCATATTTTTTGATCATCTTCGACGCTATTCTATTTTCACCTAGAGTCTTGTTGATTTTTAGATTTTCAATGATTCTGTCTACATCCTGAATTGTCGGTGTTTCAAAATCTCCTCTTTTCCGTTTCTCAGTCCCCCTTCTTCTTGCTTTAACTATTTCCCCACCTCTTCCTCATCTTTGGATCTCTGCTGTCACTATATATACCTCGAAAGTACTGAAACTGTGACCAAAGTGGAAAAACTAGTGTTGGAAGACAGACACATTACTGTCAGAATGGTGGCCCTAACAAATTAAGACCAAATGGCGTGGTATGCTGCGAAAAGGTGTGCTCCTGTAGCATGACAGTGCATCGTCTCACAAGTGCAGCAAGGCTGCAGCAAAATCAAAAGCGGCTGCCCCATCTGGCCCATTCTCCTGATCTTGCACCATCTGATTTTTTCTCTTTGGGAATCTAAAAGCTCCTCTTCGTGGCACTCATTTCAGGGAAGATGAGAGCTTGAAAGCTGGGCTCAAAACGTGAATTTTTGCAAGGAAGGGATTTTCAAGTTGAAACATTGCTGGGCCAAGTGTGTCGATTTGGCATTACATAGAGAAGACATAAGCTGTATGACTGTTTTCAGAATTAAACTATTAGTGGTTTCTAGAGAACGGACAAAACTTTTTCCTCTTCCCACGTACTTATGCTGAAGCTCTCCTAATTTTATTTCTGTCAGTTGACTATATTTCTCCTGGGATATGAACCTTCCACAATTTCATTTAAGAATAGCGTAAAGAAATTACGGCAGAACTGATTGTTGGTCGACTTTTTATCAAAAATAATCTTTCCATGGTTGAGATCGAAAAAAAGTTTAGCAGAAAAGTCATGAAATGCAATCTGTCCATAAATCAAGAACTACTGTAAACTTAGGCAATGTGATTCACTGATAAGTTCTGCTACTTACAACGAAGCATCTGCTGCATGTGGCCAGCAGTGAGTCTGCCGTCGGCACACTACCAGATATATCTACTGTCTTTTTTGGTCTCTTGAATGCCTAATGCTTCAAAAAATTGTTGGCTTGAGTAACGTTTGCTAGTTTTAATCAAATTGCATATTATGCTATGCTCCCCGGAAAGAATTTTCTCATCCTGATTGCATTTAGACATCCTCCAACGACCCTAATAAAGTATTATTTACGCAATTCTTAAAATTCTCTATATTGGCTATTGTTGAACGAACAACACCCGAAATAGCAGTTTAAATATTCACAGTTGTATTCTAGGTTACAGAAGAGGAACACATACCTGTTAAGTTGGGTTTCTTCCTGCATATTCCGTTCCCACCATGGGACATATACAGACTCTTCCCTTGGTCAGATGAGATACTCCAAGGTGTGCTTGGTTGTGACATGGTTGGCTTCCACATTACAGACTATTGCTTGAACTTTGTTGATTGTTGCCAACGAAATCTGGGATGTCGCGTGGACAGAAAGAATCTTCTTGTGGAACACGGAGGAAGAACAGTACGTGTTCGACCTTTACCCATCGGGATACCTTTCGAACGGTTTGTGGAGTTAGCAGAAAAAGCACCGCGTGTATTAGGAACGTCGCAAAAAATTATTTTGGGAGTTGATAGGCTAGATTACACCAAAGGTAGATATTAGAGAAATTTTTGATACTCTTATAATTTGAAATATACATGTTTAAGGTTTGACACAAAGATTGCTAACATTTGAAGCATTGTTGGAGAATTATCCTGAGCACAAAGAAAAAGTTTCACTGCTTCAAGTGGCAGTACCATCTAGGACGGATGTGAAAGAATATCAAGATTTAAAAGAAGAAATGGATCAATTGGTCGGAAGGATAAACGGTAGATTCACCACACCAAATTGGTCTCCAATTAAGTAAGAAATTTTGTTTCTTTGTGAAGATTTTGTATAACTTTGAATTTCTAGATATATTTATGGATGCATAAGTCAAAATGACCTCGCATCTTTCTACAGAGATGCCGCAGTTGGATTGGTAACGCCATTAAGGGATGGTATGAATTTAGTGGCTAAAGAGTTCGTGGCGTGTCAGATAAACACCCCACCTGGTGTTTTGGTGGTCTCGCCTTTTGCTGGTGCTGGTGAAACCATGCACGAAGCTTTAATCTGTAATCCTTACGAAATAGAGAGTGCATGTGAAGTATTACACAGGGCATTAACCATGCCTGAAGACGAAAGAATTCTTCGCATGAATTATTTGAGAAGAAGGTTTGTGTAATTTATTTCTTCAGATTGTTTGTATATTAAAGGAGTGTAAATATTTCTGTTTTGCAGGGAGAAACTGAACGATGTAAACTACTGGATGCGATCATTCCTGGGCGCCATGGGCGCTTTAATTATCAACCAAGACCACGATGATGTGGGAAAGGTACAGATGCCAGCGGTAACAATGGACGATTTTGATGAATACCTATCCAAATATGTTGGGAACACTCATAAGTTAGCACTGTTGTTGGATTACGATGGTACTCTAGCTCCAATTGCTCCACATCCCGACTTGGCCATTATTCCAGATGAAACGAAAAATGTCCTCCAGAGGCTGTCAAACATGCCCGACTGTTACATTGCTATAGTCTCGGGAAGAAATGTTGATAATGTCAAGGAGATGGTTGGAATAGAAGGTATAACCTATGCAGGCAATCATGGGCTAGAAATTCTTCACCCAGATGGGTCCAAGTTTGTTCATCCTATGCCAACTCAGTACCAAGGAAAACTGAACGATCTCTTAAAGGCTCTCCAGGAAAAGGTGTGCAGAGACGGAGCTTGGGTGGAAAATAAAGGGGCTCTTCTAACATTCCATTACCGCGAGACAGCTCCAAATTTGAGACCTGAGTTGGAAGCGCAAGCGCGAAAATTAATCATGGACGCCGGATTTAAACCTGGAAAAGCTCATTGTGCCATAGAAGCTAAACCTCCTGTGGAATGGAATAAAGGCAGAGCATCAATTTACATTTTAAGGACAGCTTTTGGGGTTGACTGGAGCGAGAGGATCAGGATTATTTATGTTGGTGATGATGTGACAGATGAGGACGCTATGGAGGTAAGGGGCTTCTTCTCTTTTATTTTGTGTGTTGGGATAGAAGGAATTGTGAATTTCTGCTGTTTGGGCGGTCGAATAACTCTCGATGGTAAATATGGACGAGACAGACAATCTGAATTATTGTATATGGCAAGTCCTGTGCAGAGACTAACAAAAGGGAAACTATGGGGGAGATAACCAGTTTACCAATAAAGTAGAAGAGAAGAAACCACTCGAAGATTTATCAGAAGCATAAATACGTGAAAACTTCTTCAAAAATGCTTTAATTGTTTATATTGATAACCATATTCGTCTCTATAAACTTTTTTCATTTTCATGTCTGATGAAGCACACAATAAAATCAATGTTGCATAATGTTTATTCTGCCAGTGCTTTCTCCAACAATGTTTATTCCGAGGGGTGAACCGCAGAAGAATTTTGGTGTACAAGCTTGAGGAATTGCAGAGGAATTAGTACGGAATTACATAAATTTGTAGGGAATTGTAGGAATTGTTTGGGGAATTGTTGAGGAATTGCAGGAATTAGTCAGGAATTAGTGAGGAATTGCATAGGAATTGCAGGAATTACAAGGGAATTGCAGAAATGTTTACTAACGATTGCGCATGCGCTGTAAAAATTATTGCATCATCTTTACAAATATAAATTACAGGAATTACATGGGGAATTGCAGGAATTACATGGGTAATTGGGGGAATTACTTGAGGAATTGCATGAATTAGATAGGAATTGCGGGAAATTAAAAGGAATTACACATAAATAGAGGAATTTGTGTACAAGCTTGAGGAATTACATAAATTTGTAGGGAATTGCAGGAATTGTTTGGGGAATTGCAGGAATTAGTGAGGAATTGCAGGAATTACAAGGGAATTGCAGAAATGTTTACCCCTCTTCTCTTATACTAAAGATTGCGCATGCGCTGTAAATTATTGCAGTATCGGACGTACAGGAAATGCAAGAATTAGATGTAAGGGAATTCCAGGAATTAGTAGGGGAATTGCAGGAATTACATGGGGAATTGCGGGAATTACATGGGGAATTGCAGGAATTAGATAGGAATTGCGGGGAATTAAAAGGAATTACACATAAATAGAGGAATTGGTGTACAAGATTTTGCTCTGCGGTTCACCCCTCGGTTTATTCTAAACAGAACCTTTCTCAGTACTTTTGGTGTTTTGTGTTTACTCTTGCTTTCACCACTGTTAGATATTCGTCTACTTCAGATACATAGATTAGAGACTTAAGAACATGTCAGACGTAACCTAATAATATAGTAGACTGTTCTACAATGCCTGATTTTGACAGGCCGCCATTTGTTGTTGGAGGGCACACATTTATTCATACTTATTTTATTTGGGAAGCAAATGTTTGTCCTCCAGCTGTCAATTGTATGAGGACATTCTGAAATGATTAATTTATTGTGCCGATATCGAATTGGTCGTAACTTGTAAATGTAGCATGTTGAATTCAAGTAATGCAATTATGTATATGAATTTTAAGAATTAAATTTTGTAACTGTGACAAATATAATTTAACACAATTATTTTTGTGGACAGGCCTTGAAGGGCATGGCAGCGACGTTCAGGGTAACTTCGTCCCAAATAACGAAGACAGCAGCAGAGAGGCGTTTACCTTCGACAGATTCAGTGTTAACGATGTTGAAGTGGGTCGAGAGGCACCTAAGCAGACGGAAGCCAAGTATTGATGGCAGTGGAGGTAGCTACAGAAGAAATTCAAGATCTAGCACAAGTGTTCAAATGGAAGTGGCATTTGTCAATAATAATACGTTGAATCCTCCCGAGAGTAAAAATTAAAATGTATACATGTATTTTGTTGTCCGCAATACAAAAGTATTTTTTGTATCTAATTTTTTCGGCGACTGTAACGGCGGTTCCAGACAACTGGCGTATTTGGCAATCACGCCGATATTTGTATAATTGCCCAAGGCGCAAGTACACACTGGCAAATCTTCTCAGACATCATAAATCACTTTGATAAACATTGGTACTGCCTTTGAATTGCGCTAAAAAGACCGACACCAGACGGGAAACGACCAGTGCCCTCGTCTGATACTTTTAAACCTCCCAGACACATCGGCAAGTAGTGCATAATTGCCAAGAGTATGCCAGTTGTCTGTGACCACGCTAAGACGGAAGTACCTTAAAAATAATTTAGAACTATTCAGTATGGATATTTTTGTTCACTATTAATACTCGCATGCTTCACTTTCTTTCTTGATCGTTTTCGTCCTGATCCTTCTCTTCTTGCACAGGAATTCGTTTGACGAAAGTGTAACGGCGTCAAACACGGTTGTAAGAGCCGCTTCAAAAAATCTAACGGTGTACCTTTTATGCTTCGAGAAAGTGACAAACGTTATTTTTTTAAAATAAAATCTGCTGGTTAGGACTTCGGTCAAGCATTTATGACTCAGAAAAAACTAAAATCCAGAAAGAGAAGATTCGAGAAAAGCAAAGTATTGACTCCCATCCCCTATAAGAACTTTTTGGAGGAAAAAAAAAAGCAATAAACGAAATTTAAAGTTGAAGGAAAAAGTAAACTGCAAATCAACGTCAAGTAAGTTTGGAGGCTGCAAATCAATAACACCGTGTGCATCAGCAAACTGCAGATTGGTGCCAAGTATGTCAGGAAACCGCAAATCGTAATGTCTTCACCTTGGATGTTGTCTTGTTATTATGTTTCTTCCAAATTATTTTCCATTCTGACGGTCAGCTGTTCCTTCGAGGATTTTTTATATGCCGGCGAATCTGCCCATCGAAAGCATTGGCGAACTTGTCCATGCTGAATAAATAATAGAAGAATATTTACATGTTCATGAGGCCTACTTTCTTCTGTAAACAAATTTATAATCAAATTTTGAAAATATAATTAGATATTGCCCTTAAAATTCAATTCTTAATTTTTGAAACGTGATTGTTACGATGTTTTCAAATTACATATATTCTATTGTATCTCACCAAATAACTAATTCTTTCAAAATCAATTTCTGAGGTTTCGAAAAGTAGTAAGTATTGCGGACACAGCTATAAACATTTAGCATTTGTGATATGGACCCCCACCGAAATAAAATATCTGCATGACATGGTTGTAAATGTATTATATCATGTTTGAGTAGAATAAACGTTTTCGATTAAATGTTTTTCTTGATGTGCAAAATAGGGAGTTAGGAAAGCACTTAGCGAAGTAAATATATCAACACCTTTCGTGATCGAGCAATGATGATATATATTTTTTTAAAAGCCTTCGTATATTCGAGTTTCAAAGATGATCATTATTTATTTTGTAGTAAAGTCTCAAATAATTGCAACTCTAGGCTGTTTATAAATACAAATTAGGTTAAAATCTAGATATGTATTGGAAAGAAATGAGCTGTAAGCATATGTAAATGCAAATTTTTTACTGATTTAAGATTTTACTTTTTCGTTATTTTTGATAAATTTTCAGATTGTTACAAAATGATAAAGTGAATAAATTATTGTTAATTTATGGGAAATGCTACATGTGCTAATGGTTTGTATTTAGTTCGTTTCTTTATTTAATTGTAATAGATGTAATTTAGAAACTATTAACTCTTTTATTTTTCACCTCCGATTTTTTAATTTCGTCAGCTAGCAGACGTTTGTGAAAAATGAAAATAAATTAGTTCTTAAATTTTTGTACTGTACCGGGTGTACAAATAAGAAAGGTCGGCGGCCGTATATCCGTAACCGTTTGCCCTAGAACTTCCGGAAAAAAATATTTAAGATAAAATTGGCCACGAGAAATTGCTGGAAATTATTTTTAAGTTCGTGGATTATCAGCTAGGGGGCGTAAGGGCTACACCAAAGGAGAAAAATAATTTTTTCCCTGAAAAATCACCAATAAAGGGTTATCAAAAATAATTTTGTTGAATTCTACTAAAAATTCTGAATAACTTTCGTTTAGGATTTTTTGCTCTAGCTCGTCAAATAGAGATGGCATGGGCGGACAAACATTGAAATGAAAGAATGCTTCTAACTCCGGTTTGGCTCAACGGAATTGGACAAACTTGAGCTTCTTGAGAAGAGCTTTCCTTGTTCTATCAAACGAAAGTTAAATAAAGTCATTTCGAATTTCGTGGCCACCGGTAGAGGGCGCGATTTTACGTTCAAAGCTATTTTCGCGTTTATCTTGAAAAGTTCAATTGGAATAATATAGTTTTTTTAATACTGCTAAAAAGAGGTGAAAATTATAAGAAAAATAGCGCAAGCCGCATGGTGATATCTTTTTTAGAACCGAAGATATAAATGAAGGAATATTGAGAATGGCTGCTCCATTAACTTGAACAGAAATTTTGAGTGCAAAAATAAGTAGGCTTCGGTATGACCCATTTTCATTTCGAGCAATACAAAACTATGAGAAAAATATTACTTTGTTATTAAAAATAATAAAGAAAAATATTAAAATGTTTCTTTATTATAATACATAAGTTGAAAAAAATAATTAGTAGGCTTGCGCCATTTTTCTTGTAATTTTCACCTCTTTTTAGCAGTATTAAAAAAACTATATTATTCCATTTGAATTTTTCAAGATAAACGCGAAAATAGCGTTGAACGTAAAATCGCGCCCTCTACCGGTGGCCACGAAATTCGAAATGATTTTTTTTTAACTTTCGTTTGATAGAACAAGGAAAGCTCTTCTCAAGAAGCTCAAGTTTGTCCAATTCCGTTGAGTCAAACCGAAATTAGAAGCATTCTTTCATCTCAATGTTTGTCCGCCCATGCCATCTCTATTTGACGAGCTAGAGCAAAAAATCCTCATCATCATAAGGTTCTCAGTCCGAAGACTGGTTGGACGCGTACCTCCATTCTTTTCTATCCTGAGCTAACCTACGCATTTCCCTAAAAGTAGAACATCCTACATCCCTAACTATTTGAGAGCAGTAGTCTAATCTAGGCCTACCCCTACCTCTTTTTATTCCTATCTCTGACTCTAGTATGTCACGAACTATTCCTTCGTGTCTTAGAAGGTGTCCTACCATCCTATCTCTCCTACTCTTTATTGTTTTCCATACCTTTCGCTTTTCCCCAACTCTTTCTAATACTTCCCTATTGCTAACCTTATCTATCCACGGTATCTTCATCATGCGTCTGTAGCACCACATTTCAAACGCTTCTACTCTTTTTCTATCCGCTTCTCCTATTGTCCAAGTTTCGCACCCGTATAATGCCGTACTCCATACATACGACGTTAAGAGTCTCTTCCTAGTCTCTATATTAACCGTTCTCGAGCATAACAGTTGTTTCTTTTTGTTAAACGCAACTCGGCCCTGCGCCATTCTTTGTTTTATATCTTTAGTGCTCCTACCGTCTTGAGTTATTTTACTTCCTAAGTAGCAGAAATCCGCGACCTCCTCTATCTTCTCATTTCCAATTTGTATTTCCATTTTAGTTCTATTTTCACATCCCCTACATACCAAAATTTTAGTTTTCTTTTTATTGATTTTCATGCCGAAGCCCTGTGTCAAAACTGCTTCCATTTCATTCAGAGCCGCTCCTAATTCTTCTTTGCTAGATGCTAACACTGCTATATCATCCGCAAATCTGAGCATGTTAATAGTTTGGCCCTGTACATTGATCCCTGAGGCTGTTCTTTCCTTAACAATATTAATCGCATCTTCGATATATAAGTTGAAAACTAGAGGTGACAATGCACATCCCTGTCTCACTCCCTTCCGGATATCTACTTCCCTTTGTTCCTGCTCACATTCTATAACTGCCTTTTGCTCTTTGTAGAGATTATGTATTATTCTTCTGTCCCTGTATTTCATCCCTACCTTTCTCAGCACTTCGAACATCTTCCCCCATTTTACGTTGTCGAAGGCTTTTTCTAAATCTACAAATCCTATATAGACGCTCTTTCTCTTTTCTATCGTTTTTTCTATAATTACTCGTAAAGCTAGAATGGCCTCGCGCGTTCCTCTATTTCGTCTAAATCCGAACTGATCTTCTCCTAATATTTCTTCCGCCTTTTTCTCCATCCTTCTTTGCACAATTCTAGTTAAAATTTTTGACGCATGGGAAGTTAAACTGATAGTTCTAAAATTTTCGCATCTATCCGCGCCTTTTCTTTTTGGCAAAGCTACTATGATGTTCCGTTTGTAATCTTCTGGAATCTCGCCTGTCAGGTATATGCGACTAACTAGTTTAAATAAACGATCTATTACCTCTTGACCTGCGCACTTTAAGATTTCTGCCTGCAAGCCATCTATACCTGGTGCTTTATTATTCCTTAAACTTTTTAGTGCTATCTCAAACTCTTCTCTCATTATAGGACTCCCTAGGTTATCCCCCTCTACACTGCTTTCGCTTTCTAATATATCTTGCACTTCCTGTCCCGCATATAAGTTTCCTAAACGAAAGTTATTCAGAATTTTTAGTAGAATTCAACAAAATTATTTTTGATAACCCTTTATTGGTGATTTTTCAGGAAAAAAATATTTTTCTCTTTTGGTGTAGCCCTTACGCTCCCTAGCGGCCAATCTACGAACTTAAAAATAATTTCCAGCAATTTCTCGTGGCCAATTTTATCTTAAATATTTTTTTCCGAAAGTTCTAGGGCAAACGGTTACGGATATACGGCCGCCGACCTTTCTTATTTGTACACCCGGTACAATGTGTCCATGATGGATGGACTTGTAAAAACTTTCAAAGTTGACATTAGAGGGTTTCAGGTTGAATAAAACTTTACTGTTTGTTTTTTCCACCCAAAGGACTTGTACCTTGACGCAGTTCTAGTAATACTGGGACGGGTGGGATGGCTTGCGCGCTTCAATGATCTAAAGAGCCGAACCATAGGTTTAACCATATTGGAGGGGTTTTTATTTGAGAAGCCAGACTAAATCAAGTCCCTGAAAGGGGGCAGCAGCTCTTTCAGTAATCATAGTGGCAGAGATCGTGAGGGTCGGTATGGCACTGTGATACACACTACTGCGATGTGGAAGGCAACGGGAAACCACCACATTATTATATCCCTGGTACAGCGTACTTCGAATTTATGATGATGGCACTTTCTGGAGTAAAATATTCCGGAGGTAAAATAGTCCCACATTCGGATCTCCGGGCGGGGACTGCTTCGAGGGGAGTCATCAGAAATGATAAGTGTAACATCTCACGAGTCGGAGCGTGGAATGTTAGAAGCATGAAACAAGTAGGAAAGTTAGAGAATTTGAAAATTGAGATGGATAGGTTAGCATTAGACGTAGTAGGTATTAGTGAAGTGCGATGGCCAGAAGCCGGAGACTTCTGGAGCGGAGATTTTAGAGTAATACACACAGGATCTGTAGGAGGAAATTCGGGAGTAGGAATTGTTATGCGGAAAAAAGTAGGGCAGAGTGTAGAAAATTTCTTACAGCAAAGTGACAGGGTAGTTATGGTTAGGTTAGATTCGAAACCTGTAAAAACAGTAATAATACAGGTATATATGCCCACTTCTAACTACAGTGATGAGGTCGTAGAGGCAGTTTATAGTGATATTGAACATGTGCTAGATTTTGTGAGAGGACACGAAAATTTAATAATTATAGGAGATTTCAATGCAGTCGTAGGCACAGGGCGAGAGGGCGGAATAGTTGGTCCCTTTGGATTA
The DNA here is from genome assembly GCA_963966045.1 of Xestobium rufovillosum. Lineage (NCBI taxonomy): Eukaryota > Metazoa > Arthropoda > Insecta > Coleoptera > Ptinidae > Xestobium > Xestobium rufovillosum. The sequence goes on along the minus strand of OZ014492.1, from coordinate 47,376,940 downwards.
GGCAATAGGAACGATAGGGGAGTGAGACTGATAGAGTTCTGCGATAAACATAACTTAACGGTCGCGAACACTCTATTTCACCATCATGTTAGGAGACGCTACACGTGGCAGATGCCAGGAGACCTAGGGAGATATCAAATAGATTACATTCTTGTTAGGCAAAGATTTAGAAATCAAGTTAGGGATTGTAGAAGTTATCCAGGAGCAGATATAGATAGTGATCACAATATAGTCGTTATGAAGGCCAATCTTAAATTTAAGATTTTGAAAAAACGAAGCGGAAGAAGGTATCTTGACCCAGAGAAACTAAAAGATGATGATACGCGCGATAAGTTCGAGAAAAAGACAAACGAAGTACTAAAGGGCGCGGGCGAAAATATTGTTAGGGACATAGAGGAAGAATGGAATTGCATTAAAAATAGTTTAGTTTCCTCAGCTAGGGATATTTTGGGTCATAAACAGAATGAAAGTAGGAAACCCTGGATAACAAAACATATTGTGAGTCTAATAGAGGAAAGGCGCAAATATAAAAATAGGTTAGATGAAATAGGGAAACAAAGATATAAGGCGATCAAGTGGGAAATTATTCGGAAATGTAGGAAAGCGAAAGAGCAATGGATCGATGATAAGTGCAAAGAAGTGGAAAATAAGTTCGAAATAGGAAAGACTGATGAAGCATATAAAATAATTAGGAGAAATTTTAGAGAAATTGGATCTAGTACCAAAAGCATTAGGAATGAGGCAGGAGATATCCTAATCGAAAGCGGGGAGAAGGCAGATAGGTGGAAAGAATATTTAGGAAACTTATATGCGGGACAGGAAGTGCAAGATATATTAGAAAGTGAAAGCAGTGTAGAAGGGGATAACCTAGAGAGTCCTATAATGAGAGAAGAGTTTGAGCTAGCACTAAAAAGTTTAAGGAATAATAAAGCACCAGGTATAGATAGCTTGCAGGCAGAAATCTTAAAGTGCGCAGGTCAAGAGGTAATAGATCGTTTATTTAAATTAGTTAGTCGCATATACCTGACAGGCGAGATTCCAGAGGATTACAAACTGAACATCATGGTAGCTTTGCCAAAAAGGAAAGGCGCGGATAGATGCGAAAATTTTAGAACTATCAGTTTAACTTCCCATGCGTCAAAAATTTTAACTAGAATTGTGCAAAAAAGGATGGAGAAAAAGGCTGAAGAAATATTAGGAGAAGATCAGTTCGGATTTAGACGAAATAGAGGAACGCGCGAGGCCATTCTAGCTTTACGAGTAATTATAGAAAGAACGATAGAAAAGAGAAAGAGCGTATATATAGGATTTGTAGATTTAGAAAAAGCCTTCGATAACGTAAAATGGGGGAAGATGTTCGAAGTGCTGAGGAAGGTAGGGATGAAATACAGGGACAGAAGAATAATACATAATCTCTACAAAGAGCAAAAGGCAGTTATAGAATGTGAGCAGGAACGAAGGGAAGTAGATATCCGGAAGGGAGTGAGACAGGGATGTGCATTGTCACCTCTAGTTTTCAACTTATATATCGAAGATGCGATTAATATTGTTAAGGGAAGAACAGCCTCAGGGATTAATGTACAGGGTCAAACTATTAACATGCTCAGATTTGCGGATGATATAGCAGTGTTAGCATCTAGCAAAGAAGAATTAGGAGCGGCTTTGAATGAAATGGAAGCAGTTTTGACACAGGGCTACGGCATGAAAATCAATAAAAAGAAAACTAAAATTTTGGTATGTAGATGGAGTGAAAATAGAACTAAAATTGAAATACAAATAGGAAATGAGAAGATAGAGGAGGTCGCGGATTTCTGCTACTTAGGAAGTAAAATAACCCAAGACGGTAGGAGCACTAAAGATATAAAACAAAGAATGGCGCAGGGACGAGTTGCGTTTAACAAAAAGAAACAACTGTTATGTTCGAGAACGGTTAATTAATATAGAGACTAGGAAGAGACTCTTAAAGTCGTATGTATGGAGTACGGCATTATACGGGTGCGAAACTCGGACAATAGGAGAAGCGGATAGAAAAAGAGTAGAAGCGTTTGAAATGTGGTGCTACAGGCGCATGATGAAGATACCGTGGATAGATAAGGTTAGCAATAGGGAAGTATTAGAAAGAGTTGGGGAAAGCCGAAAGGTATGGAAAACAATAAAGAGTAGGAGAGATAGGATGGTAGGACACCTTCTAAGACACGAAGGAATAGTTCGCGACATACTAGAGTCAGAGATAGGAATAAAAAGAGGTAGGGGTAGGCCTAGATTAGACTACTGCTCTCAAATAGTTAGGGATGTAGGATGTTCTACTTTTAGGGAAATGCGTAGGTTAGCTCAGGATAGAAAAGAATGGAGGTACGCGTCCAACCAGTCTTCGGACTGAGAACCTTATGATGATGATGTTTGTTATTTACCTTAATGTATTAATATTGATTTTTGGCTTTTCGATTTCTCCTAAGCTATCCTTCTTTTTGATCCTTCAAAAAATTTTGATTAAAAAATTTTGCAATTTTGCAAATCTGCGTTTTTATATTTTTTGCGCACCCTGTACAACAAAATCAAAGTTTCTCAACGTGAATCGTATTTTTATAACAAGCAAAAGAAATTATGAAGAATGACTTTTTTCCGAAAAACTGAAAATATAGTAGTTAAGTCCATCCGTGGACGCACTGTATGAGAAAATAAATTGTTCATTGTTCAGATTGTTTCAAAGAAAGCCGTATTTTCGTCTAACACAATTTTTGGAGATCTGCCTCGCTTTTGCCATCGTTGGCGCTTTTTGTTCTTTGTGATGTTGGCAACTCCTGGCCATAGTGCTTCCTTGCGAAAAAAAATGTAAGAATGTCCAACATTAGCCAATCAACCGTAAAAGATGACAATGCCTGACATTTCAGTTTTAGCCTGGTGGGATTTTATTTTGACAATGTCTAACTTGCAAAACTTGACTGTGAATTAGTAAAGAACCTTCTAGGAAGTCCTAATTTAGTCAATATCACATAAAACACAAAATATTTAATGTAAATACACCCTTCACAGTCAACGGGAACCATATGTATGTACCACAGCAGAACAGCTTCCTCTAAATTCTCTAGCTCGCGTAGGTACCCCGTTCAACTTCTCAGGCTACGCACGTGTTCTTTTTTGTTTGTCGCCGAGTTAATATCGGCGTCAAACCGATTGATAAAACGCCGCGGTAATAAATCGCTTACAGTTGGAGGTCACCAAATGCAGCTAAAAAATAGTTCAAAGACACCGCCAAGAACTTTAACTGCTGTATTATGCAAACAATGGCGACGTATGCCTCCCAAGGTAGAGGGGGAAGGCAGTCGTGACTTCACGTGGAAGCCTATTAAAATCTGCAAGTGGTACTCATCAGAGTAATGACATATACAAGTGTGACACAATGGTTAATTGTTTTTGCTTGATATTAGATTGCACTTGCACGAATTTCTTTAATTTTAATCAGTGGCGTAACTATAAATTTTTGCCCCCCCCTGCGAAAAAATCCAAAAGTCCCTCAACAACGGGGGGTGTGGGGGGCAGTAGCCCCACTCTAAGTGGGGGCCGGAAATTTTTTTTAAATTTTGTGTTTTAGAAACCATTTTAAAGCATTTTCAAACAAGAAATATCATTATGTGTATGTTCATTTACACTTTACAGACCACAGAAAAGTAAAGAGAATACGTAGGTAAATTTTTAGCTGCGGAAAAAAACATTTTCTATCCCATGGCAGGGTGTAAGGCCCCTGAAACTTACGGGCCCCCTCGCCATGGGGGGCTCGCGGGTGTGTGGCTACGCCATTGATTTTAATGTATGCACACAGTGAAGTTAATTGTCAAATACAGCTCTCTACATTTGTTAACGACCGCTTGTGCCATCTAGTGAAAATTTGTCGAGGAATGACGTAAAAGTGGATACAACGATACAAGATACAAGAAATGTATGAAATTTATTCTGGAAAAAACTGACTTTCAACATTTTTTTTAACAAAATGTTATATCTTGCTTGTAAGTACTTGTTTTATGAAGAGTCAAAATCCGGCCATTTTCGAAATAATTATTTTTTGAAATTCTTAAGAGTTTGATCGTACTTTAACAAACAATAGTTCTTAGTCGACAAATTATCGTAAAGCTAAAATGACAAAGGCAAAATAATATGACTCCTGTTTGTTTTCAAAATAACTCAAATAAATTACATATATCTCGTGGGGTATTGGCAGAAACACCCTCAAGAACTTTATGATATTTAAAACTCCAATATTACATTATACGTTATTTTGAATTCTTTGTAGTGGTATCTCCACTTTGGACATAAGGTACCTACCTGAACCAAATAAGGCCACGCTAATTTTTGAGAGCCAATAACTCAGATACTGTTAGCAAAAAGAGCATGAAATTTTAGCTGCAGCTACATAGGTTTATGTAGTTTAGGCTGTGCGATGTGAGACACATTTCAACGGTATCATTCTTCTTCTAGATTATTTTTAAAAAAACACTGCACATGGCCTTATTAAGAACTCCTATGTTTTAATAAGGCCACGTGGGGGTTTCTAATAAGGCCATATGATATCAATACAGACACAAAGTCATGAAAATTAACGGAACATATATTTCTGCAAATGCAAACAAACGTGACAAATAATAACAACAAAATTAAAAATAAATATAAAAGTATAAATAAAAAGGAATTTGAAAAATTAGTAAAATAAATTCGTAGAAAAATTTTAAATTGTTTGGTAACTACTTTTCACAATCTGGGCATACGAACGATATGTGGTCACCCTTCCTCAGACTTGCGAACTCTACATGGGCGTATCTTGAGCACACAACACACAGTCTCATGTCGCGCACAACATACTCGTTGCACAGAAAACAGTACCAACTTTCCTCATTAGTTTTTCGACCTTTACCGGTCTTTAAGGTCCTACTTGGCCCAGGATTGAATAAATCTCGTACAACAACCTGCGCCAGAGAATCCAAAGCCAGTGTTTCTAACTGGCCTTATTAGAACCCAATAACATTTGCTTTATTAGGCTCACTTAACCTCAAACAACAAAAGTTCGTTAAATAACTTTTTACAACATGACATTTGAAAACAAACTCGTGAACATGTTTTAGACCCTTACCTGAGTATGTACGGCCAAAAATTTTCACAAAAAAGCTTAAACCACCTACGCGGGAATTTACAAGCTAGAAGCTTCCATACGTTTAGCTGCTGTGGAGCCATCTGGAACGTTGTGGCAGAACGAAGTACAGTAGAAACCCGTCCAATGGTAGGAAGCTGTAATTTGAGAGTTGAGCGGTATCTTAAAAAACAGCATGGCCTTATTTGGACTACGGCCTTATTTGATTCAGGTACCTTTTTTCGGTGGCAATATTTCCATGCAGCACTTCATATAATGCAATCTATGTACATTATTCAGGTCAATTTCATTACCCATAGGTATTATTCATTGTATACAGGTCTGTCTACCAGCATTGTCAGCAAAATACGTATGACCTAGTTAAGTTCACTTACGTTGTTGCTAGATGTTTAATTAGAAGAATAAACAATCAGGCACACAACACCTTGGTTTAGTATAAAGGGTGGTTGGCCATTACGCAGCAATTGGGGGCCACTGGTATGGGACATACTGACGTCAGTATGTGGAACTTCTGGGGTGTTTTGTGGCGAACTACTGTATTTTTCTATAATCAACGGTTACCGTCAGCCGTCAACGGCAACGGCAACGGCATAGTAGGAATTTGCTGTCAAATGTTGTGGAAGATCAAAATTTTTGGTTGAATTTGAATGTTGTTTTGCTCCAATGTGAGAGTGAATTATGGGAAAATCAAAAGAATAACATACCTGAAAGCGTAAATTACAATTTAAATAGTATTTGGAATAGAAATTGAAAATTTGTGACCAGATCATAAACTTTGAAATTGAAACTTCAAGAAATTTGGAAAGCTGATCTGGAAATTAGCCGTTTTGCAGTTGGCACCTATTTGGGCATCACGTAAAAACCAAAATAGTTCATACAAGAACACTTTCGTGTTCAAACACTTTATATTAACGAAAAACTTGGGAATTAAATCCTGAAATTTATTTAATGACAATCAACTGACGTTACTAAATTGGCATATTGACAGTGTCACAAATCGAAAAGAATCCGACACTCCTGTCTACAGAGGTTCTCAACAAGTTTGTCCACATGCGCATAAGGCGACGAAAATCGGTTCTCGGAGTGTCGAACCATTATCTATACTAAACCAAGCACAACACTTCATTGGTTCATCCAGTTGGCAGTTGTTCACTTCATGTTTATAAGTTTCTTAAAAAACTCGTCAAAACATGAATTAAATTCGACGATCTTCATACTCCTGAGGATGCTGACGTTGTCAGCGAAACATGTGTCGAGTATAATTACTGCGTGATGCTTTGACGTGTGCGAAAGACTTATAACGAATAATTTTGAGCGAATGTCCGCCAAAGTTTCCCATATTCAACCACTGTGGGTAATATATTATACCTTTTCACTGATACAAGTTGCCAGAATTTGTTTGAATCCTCACAACAGAAATGATACAGTTTTTCCAAAGGTAATGTGTTCTACAATTCTGAAAGATTTATGAAACGGTACAAATGAGAAATGAAACATAAATTAGTCAAATAAAAATGATTTTCCGGAAGTGCGCTCATTTGCCGAAATAAGAGAACAAATAAAAAAGTTAATTAAAAACCGTCCGGGTATAATTCCAAGAGAAAATGCTCTGAGCTATGCAGCTCCCTCCGCGGGTGAAGCGAACAGAACATTAAATTAGAAAAGCTCAGATCGTTTTGCCAACAAAATGGAACGAGTTGAAAGTTTTCAATGAATGTCTAACGAGGTATTATTCTTCGCCATTTAACCAAATCATCATATCACTTTGTAACGCGGAAAGTCTTTTGGCTTTAAGTTAGGGAACGCGATGCTCGCCTTCCACGGAATTGGAGAAAATGGAGGCGGCACGGCGAGCGGTGCTTTAAAGTCAACAGTTTTGTTCGTCAAGAATCCGACACTGTTTATTTTACGCTGGAAGGTACGATCACCGATCCTTGTGTCTTCCAAATTACGAACGAGCCCATTAAGTATGATTATTATGTAAAAATGTAAAACAATAAATTATTCTAGATTACTGGAACTCTAAATTACTCCTCCTCTTTATACCGTCAAAGTTTGACAAGTATAAAAATTTACAAGTTGACGTGTTTTTCTAATTTTGTATCATCGTCGCTTTCTCGTGGTTATTAGTAAGTTATTCATTATTGTGATTCTGTTTATTTTCGTTTTCTTGTTACATCTGTGTTGATCCAATGTTGTCAAATGTATGTTTCTTTAAAATGGTTCCTGAGGACAAAGGAAGCGTGGTTCAACATTTTGGTATTAAGATTTTCGACCAATTTATACACACCCTGTATAACTTTCTTTTTCTAAAATGAGTAATAAGGGCACTGTATTACTGATGGTGATGAGGTTGAACATGTTTAATGGATATATTTTATAGTTCCTCAAATTAATTTATTGGACTGAATCATGAAGATGTTAATATTCACTGTCGGCAAAAAAACGTCCATCTAAAATCTCTAAAAACGTAGGGGAGGTATCCATCATTATCATATTCCTGGCCAGCTGTAACTATTTCACGTTAGTCTTTGGTCTATGTGAGTTCGGGATAGCAACAACCGTCAAAAAACTGATAAAAAGGGAAGACGGACATAAAGGGATGACGACCCAAGCAAAGAAAAAGGAAATAAACGCTGGAACAGGGGAAAAATGAAAATTGAGAAGAAGGAAATAAGATACAAAGAATCCAGAAAAGAACTAAACGATATCAAAATAGGGACATGGAAGCATGGAACGTAACAAGTAGTATGGGAACAGAAGAAGAAGTAGTGGAGGAGATGATACAGCAAAACATAGAAATACATGGGATCACTGAAACGAAAAATAAAGGAAAGGGGCTTAAGAAGATATGTAAAGGACCCTGGTCATTTTGGTTTGGAGTAAATGATAAAGAAAGAACAAAGGAAAGAGTGGGACTAATAATCGCGCCGAATAGACTAAGAGATGTGATTCAAGAAGAATATGCAAACAAACGACTATTAACAATTAAAATAGGTTTGGTGGACGAAGAAATATGGACAATAATGACAGCATATGGTGAACACGAGAACTCAAGAAAAGAAGAAAAAGACAAACTCTTCGATGAGTTACAAAAACAAATAGATAACAGATATGAAGGAGAACTTACAATTTAACCCTACAAAAATGGAGGAAGAGCAAGCGAGCAAGAGGATGGGGAGAAAGAGAAAAATACACAATATAATGAAGACGACATGTTTGGGAAAGAGAGAGGTGCCGAAGAAGATAAAAACAGAAGTTGCGAGGAAAGTCATTAGGTCGACAACCACTAGTAGTGAAACATGGATATTGACAGAAAGACAAAAATCCTGAATTAATGCAATGAAAATGCAGGACAAAATAAGAAAGGAATGATTGGATGGAATAAGGGAACTGATGCAAGATAGAAAACAGGAATTAATTCCACCAGCCTTACATCTAAATGCAGAAAAGCTTAGGACTAAGTAAGTAACAGTTTCGACGACTAGTGTTGGGGTCAATTATACACACAAATAGAAGGCTCAATACAAGGCGTTGCTTTGTAATATTCTGTGCCAGTATGCAACTAAATTTTTGGTTAATCCGGCTCAGATCTGCCAACAAAAGAATATAGCTTCAGCCTTGTCACTTAGGGGAAACGAAATTATCAGCGGTATCATTAGCGTCAACGCTTAATAAACATAAATAATGCGGAGGGTAATTTTTTGTGTCGTAATTGTTCGACCACTCTTATCGAGCAAAACGAACTTCCAACTGTCATAAACAGGGCCGTTATCATAATCGAGAATGGAATGGTATAAACAGTGACAGCCTTAATTTGTTTGTGGGTCGCCATTAATTCAGCGATCGCAGCGCCGTCCTGGCAACTTGGAGCATTTATTGTGGCCGTAAAACGGACTAAAGCCCTCCAAACTTTATAATAAGCAACTCCGGAGTTACTGAAACTAACTGCTCGTGTCGGGACGGAGCCCCGTTTTTAATCTTTTTATTTATCTGACGCTACGCTCTTCGGTAATTTAAATTCTCCCGAATTTATGGCACTCTGCAAGCCCATTTTTCATACGGATGCTCTGGACGACGCCACAATAAGGCAAAGCGCATAATATTTCTGTTTTCAAATTGTTGCAGTCTGGGTACGATAATAATAAATCTTATTTTGTAATCGGAAAAAACTTGCATATGTTTCTTTTTTATATGACAAAATAAGATATTCTAGGATAAGATACAAAAAACAAAATAAATTCCTCGTGGAATAAAGTGACTTTTTCCAGTGACTAATAAAGCAAAATCAAAATGCGGTTTAAATTTATTAAAAGCAGAATTGTTTCGAAATTATTTATACCCCACGGTTAAAGTATATTTTTACGCAAAAAATGTCTTTCACAAATCAAGCCCTAAACGAAACTGATTTAGATCATAGGTTAAATTATTGCCACTGGCCAAAGCGGATAAGACAATTGGACCGACTTGCCTCTAAAAGATGAGTAGTATTATTTGTCCGAGCTTATAGGTAAGAGAAGGGAAGTGCGAGAGGGGAATCGGGCCGATTTTCCATATTTCGCGCGTAGGAAATGCGACGCGCTCAAAATGTATCACGTCATAACTCCCTCAAAAATTGTCTTATCGAGTTGCAATTTCTTTAAAATTATTTCTTAAACTCTCAGGATGCTCACGAAATCTTTCAAATTGCAATCACGTAATTACTTTTCATTCCGCTTTGCGATTTTCGAGACGTTGTCTTTTTGGTGCGATGGAATTTTCACCTATCGAGGAACTATGCTCATTTTTAGGATTTGGTCAAACTTCCAGCGGCAAAGTTATAGAGAAAGGATTGAATTTTATTTTGCACCAAGATTCAATTCATTATCTAGCATGGAAAAAAAGTTATGGCGATTTGAACACGATAATCTTTCTGTCATTACCAACACAGCAACTGTAATCCACTACGAAGTACCAAATATTTCTATCAGTGTGGTCAGGAACAAAAAGCGCTTTTCGACTCGAAATTACGTTGCGTCGTTTCGATTACTTTTTGTCGAAATGAATTAGAATAGGTCTCCTGGACTTTCAAAGTTTATGGTTTGCTTTCTAAGTACTACCTTTTCCCTTGTTCAAATTTGCTTCCGGTTCAAAGTTAACTAAACAAACACACTATGGCAAAGAACACAAAATATACTCAGAATTATATTTTTAAATGCATAATAAACTTTGCATACAAATGTAATTGAGATAGAGATCTAGATTTTAAACGAGGCCGCCCGCAAACGCTTTAGAACGAGTAATTTTGTAGCCCGCCTAATCCCAACAATGGGTTCGTAGATTAAAATTGAAATGGTGTACTCAGAGGCGTCGATTAGAAGGAACCCCAACACTTTCTTGATGAAATTTAGCACGGAAAACAGGTTAATTAATAACTGACTATTGATTGGCCTATTCCTGTACTCCGTACACAATATATCAAACTGGTTTTAGATTTAGTGCAATAAGATAGTTTGACTTCGGTTCTTATAACTGGAAATGGATTTATAGCAAGACTATTTTAAGTTTTATATTGCTCCCAGTAAATGCATTTCAAACAAATTCCAAAAGAATCTTATATCGCTTTTCTTCTTTTCACGCTTTTCAGCGCGCTAGCTAAGATAGAATCTAGGTTATAAACTTAACAAACTCGATTACTGGAACTTTATGCAGCAGCTCGTTTGTGAAGTGTATCATAAATTTACTTTTCAATCTACGCCTGTGTTTCCCCGAATTACCGTGGAATATAAAACATCACCATAAATCAATATCCAATCAGAAAAACGAATCAATGAAGACGAGGAAAAACACCGTCAGATTTCGGAACGGTGGGACGTAAAAATGCCCAGATTTGAGGGCAGAAGCGTTAACCGTTAAACTTGATATTCTTATTACGCCCCATCAAGATGTAATATGATAGAGTGGCATCTTTAAAGAGGGAGCCAGCGGGCTGTAATATCGCTGCCCCTGACAGCCGATCTATTACTGTGATACTGAACCAAGGCTGTATCAATTGCAGATATCGGACGCTTTGTCTACCCCGAGCGATTTCAAAGAACAAAACTTTATTATTTGATAGAATTCGTGCTGGAAATACTTTTACGGCTCTCAATTTCAGCCAGCAGGAATAGGACGTCGATAATATCTAGCTGCCGAGTAAATCTAATCCTACTGCTGCAAGAAATTGTTTGAAAACAAACGTTATTATTATTTTTTTTCGTATCCAGCTCAGAAATACAAACAAACAAAACAAAAGCAAAAACGAAACAACAGCAGCACAGTAAGAAATATACTCATGCTCCTATAGTTATATTTCAAAAGTTAGGTTAAGGCTGTCGGAACGCCGACGAACAGTTACTGCGGAGGGGTATCGGAAGGGACGTAGCATTCCAAAAATTGAATGCAAAAATTGCTGGGCGCGCTAGATTAGGGGGAGCATTTCGCAGCGTACAGAGTAGGACTCGGAGCTTTCCATTCACTTTGAGCTAGAACAAACACAACACCGAAGCTACGGACGAAACGCGGGGTTTATTGAATATCACAGTATAGTATTTATATTCCGACGAGTACCTGATAGAAAACAAGGAACGTTGAACAAAATAATTATAGGCGGGGAAACAAAACTCGTCTCGGGATGCTGGTTTCCCCAAGAAAACGCAGTGGGTTACTTATAAGTAAAAAAGAAAAACTAGGTACGTATGTTTTGCGATTGACCGAAAAGTTCGTGTGGTTAGAGTTATTTTAATAGCATTTCTCTAACAAAATTTTGCAATATTTCTTAAATCAAAAATAGACTTGTCATATCACATTTTCTTTTCTGAGAGCATCGATCTGGGTAATAAACTAATAAACAAGAAATAATAAACAAAAAATGGTTTGTGCTGAGTCTAAATTTCCTTAATAATGACTTGCACCGTTATCATCTGCCGCAGTCAGACACGCTCAGTAAAGCCTCTTTTAGCGCTTTACGTATTGTAACTGATTTTTTTCCATAACGTTCTAACATTTGGAATAGACTTCCATGAACCTGTGTTCCAAATTCCTAAACGGTAAAAAATGTTTTGTCATGTTGAGTGTGCATCTGACTGCAACAGAAAATCCACGGTACACTGAGAAAAATGCGTTGTTACATATACAAGAAAAACACTTTCTTTTACTACTCGTAGCTGTTAAATAGGCGCCAAAAACAACACATAATATCAAATACAACTACAAATTAATATACTCGTTGTTGTATATTGCGCTCTAAATAACTATTAATATTACACTTACCAGTTGTTGTATCATCTACAACTACAATGTAGTATACCCACTGGGTGCGTATTTTCTAATTTTACAACTACTTGTTTGTATTGCATAGTTCATAATACATTTTATGTAATGCCTATTAAGATATAAAACATAACATTTCTTCTTGTATAAAGTTACAATAATCTTTATTATAAAATACTCTCAATTGTTCGTATTATAATACTATGTGAGCTATGAATTCTTAATAAGTTAACCTCACACGCCAAAAGACACAGTAATTAAGCTCGACACGTGTTTCGCTGACTACGTCAGTATCCGCAGGAGTTGTCAGCGAAACACGTGTCGATTTTAAGTACAGTGTCACTGTCTTTTGGCGTGTGGGGTTAACATATTAATAATTTATAGTGAATTTACGTCAAAATTCTCGATCCAACCACTTTGTGTAATACTGGGCGTGTGTACCGCACTGGCACGTACGTATGCACGCATGGGTGCAAACAAAGCCACGTTGCTGCATGCAGGGTGGAAAAGTATAACATATTTAAAAAAAATAAATATTTATTTCTCTGAAATAAACAAATAAAATATGTCTAATATAAATAATAATGCAGTTTTCCAACGCTGAAGCACCCCTCGATGCACCCTTACAAGCAATCCATTTTGGGAAATCATTCTTTTTCCAATAGAAGTTTAACTGTTTCTTCGTCAATATAATTATCTAAATAAGAACAAAGAAATGAGAAATATCCGTTACAATCCTTGCTGCTACAATAATTTTCTGTTGTTGGCAATCATAGGAAAACAATGCCAACTCTATTTACTTGAGTTCAAATTAATTTAAATAAAAAATGTATTCCATCAACGCACCCACACACAACCCACAGAGTAATTCAAAAAGCAAAAATGGTGTAGAGAGTACTTTTAGTTTAATACAGATAAATTTGATTCATTTTGATTCATTTTAGATTTGAAATATTTGAGGTTATGTACAAAATACACATGGGTCTCTTGTGCTTTTTGAATTATGATTTCAGAATCAGAACGCCACACGACAAATACATGCTTTTAATAATTAAATGAATTCCCTGCACCACACTAGCACCTTACCTTTAAAAACCGGAATTAGTTCAGTCAGATTCGTTTTCTAAATGTTTCTCCATGATGAACGGCACCGACTCTAAATGAAACACCCTGACGAAACCACTTAACATCACGTATCACAAATAAATTGTAAATCACGGTACACGTAAATGTAAATTGGAAGCAAAAAAATGCTGCTCTACAACGGTTATTGGCGGTTGGGCTGAACGCGAACGAGACTGCAGACGGACGACGGTTGAGCATTGCGATTGTAGACTAGAAACTTGAAGAACTCGGTCTGCTTGGCGCATGTGCACCTTTTAAAACTGGTCACTTAAGTCAACCAATCGTATTGCAAACTGCTCCCGTAGTAGTATTATATACAATGTTAACGTTGTTTTATTAGAATATTAGCTTATACAACTACGACATAGTATTACATACAAACGCAGTTGTGCTTTTTACTAATCCAGTTTACTAATTTGTATTTGTATGTTTAGAAGGTGTAGTTGGGACAGTTGCGTCTACTAGATACAACCCTTACCATTTGTTGTAGTTTTCAGAAAAAGAAAAACAATACTAGACTGGTAGCTTTAAATGCCATAAGAACATTTTTCTCAGTGACGCCACTCTTAATAATCAGTTCATTAAATGTTAAAATTCCAATCCTTCTGTGACAACACAAATTTTAAACTTTCCCTTTCCCGGCTAATTTCTTGTCCATCGTAATTCCGTGACAGATTTTACCTGATATGACGCAGAGAACAGAAATAACGGACGACGTAGTTGGAAGTTGACTTATATTATTTGTCTAAAAACGTTTTATACGAAATTAGTCCAATCCGGTGCTCATAGGATGTGTTATGTGTTCTCATTTGGCCAATAACATGCTGTATTAATGCAATGGAAATCTCCGGTTGGCGACGGAAATCCAAAGGCAGTGTACAAGAAATCCACCCTCCTCGGGAATCTGTTATACAGGTTGATCCATTTATCCATTTATGCGAAGTTATATGAGAGACCCCGCTTTGTTTTACCATTCTGTCTGTTCGTCCGTCTGTCTCTCAGTCTGTATGTCTGTTTGTCTCTCACAGTGTTCTTTTTCCTGAACTATAAGTGCTATACAACAATAAAATTGACGCATATGTAATGGCCCAAACTCAGACAAATCTAAATGGTTTGTTGTGTGCCATATTTAGGGCGGTTTTCATACATCGAAACATCGAAAAAGGGTCAAAAGATATTTTTTGTTTGCAACACTAGAGCATGTGAAACATTTTTTTTTGTTTTTATCTTTTTACAGTTCAGTACGACCACATGCGGGGAGTGTCAATTGTGTCCCCCTGTCGCAATTGGGAACTATTTAAAGTAGAATCGTGAATTGTGGTACTTTCGTAGTCTTCACGATTACAACTAATTATGCAATAAATAAATTTTATCAAAATCGGTTCAGGATGCGGTTTCTGATATAAGTGCTTCAGAAACTTTGCTAGCCAGTACGGAACACTTTATGTACAAAGGGAGTTGATATTCGGTGAATTATTTAAATGGTACACTCTATACATATTGCGTTTTTTAATTCTTCGATCGATTTTACTAAGTATGCATACGAAGTAAGTTGCTTCTAAACTAAACCCCATATTTTTGTGTTTCAGTTTTCTTTTAAAATTTTTGTCACACGTAGGGATGTTTCAAAAATTACATTTTGAGAATGATGAACAGATGCCCAGTTTCACAATAAGTTCAGTCTAGAATGCAACTCTTACACAATCATATAGTAAAATCGAACAGGGAAATAAAAAGTGAGATGATATTACAGGAGTTCTATTTAAGAAATCCAAGTTGTGTAGATTAGCATCTGCTGTACAGAAGAAATGAGACGCCATGTATAAGTAAAGTAATTTGAATTATGGAAATTTAAAAACAAAGAGAGTATCTATTTGGCATTTTTCTGTAAATTACACAATACCGATGAATCTCTTTTTTCTGATAAATGGGATACCTGTGCACCTGCATATTCAACTCATATATGTGTAACAATAATAAATTTTAGGAAGAATCGGAAATTACTTTGGAAGGTCGTCGATACGAAAAATAGGCCCCAAGAATAATATCTGAATTCATACAAAAACTATCCACGCCTGTTTCTTGAATCTGGGAAGTTTAAACATATCGACGCTAGACACCGCCACCTCTAGGCCCTTGAAAAGGCGAATTCAGAGGTGCAGGAGCCAATTGATTACTTCATTATTATCAAAAATTTATTATATTTTTTTGATACCGTCAAAATGAAAAGTCTAATATATGACTCTACGATTATAATTTCTAAAAAAAAACGAAAAATGTGATAAATATTCTAGCTACAATATGTCCGACTTTCATAGATTGTGAAGTAGATTTTAACGTTGAATTTCTGGTTTTTAATGAAAATTATTAGCGAACAGTCCTAGATCTATGTTTAATTGAAACAAGAAAAAAATAATCATGCGAATATCTTAAACCATGTTGGAATAATCCATTGGCAGCTAGAACGTTACATCCCTCAAATATTCCAAGCGTTCCGATAGCCTTAAGTATTTTGTAGCGACACTGACAGATGTCTAGAACACGTGTGACGACACTCTTGCAGCGTCAGTAACAAAGTTGGCGATCGCGCGCTGTTAATTCTGGACAACCTGTATGTGAGATATATTTCCCTATAAAATTTTAATGCAATATTACCTCCTGGCAATTGAAATACATATCACAAAAAAATATTGAGATAGAGCCATTTCTGCGAATATCAGGTGCATTGCCTGTGTTCATCAAACGTGACCTCTGTTATCTCCATTCGTCGGCAACAATTGAACATCAGCGTCCATTGCTTCTGTAAAAATGAGGGGTAAAAATTTACGACGCAAGTGAGTTTCCGCCCTTTCGCCGCATTTGTAAAATTTACGTTTCTGTTTTTCGGTCCTATTGTGATACGATAAAGTGGTGGTAACTGTTTGAAATAAATAACTTTGACCTAGGTTCAACTTTGCGTTTTTACACTTCTCTTAATTACAATTTCGAACCGTGTGAAACAGCTTTCATTATAATCGTGCCATCAAATTAACCTAATTTAACGAATTTAAGCTTTGAAGTCATCGTCGAAAATAGGTCTAACTTGCCAACTGGGAAATTATGAATTCCTGCCGCCAAAGTCATCAAATTGTTTCACCATATAAAATTGCAAATTTATTTTATTCGAAATATCAGAGAATCTTACTCCATGTTCAATTAATGAAATACTTTGCGTACTACCAACGCAACAATATTTATTACAGTATTTTGACAACAGGTAAGAATTACTTTTAAAGAAATATGCCGAAAATCTTCTTTCAAGATTTAGGAAAGTGATTTTTTGGGTGAGACGTGGATATTTTCGAACGGCAGTGGGTCAAAGTCTTGGCAAGATGATTCGGTGAAGTCAGGAAAGAGAAAGAAAGAATGTGGATAGGGAAAACGTTTTATAATTTTGCACGCAGGATCCAGTTCCGGATTTGTACCTGGTGCTAGTTTAATTTTTTCGTCAAAATCAAAAAGTATAGACTACCACGATAATATGGACAAAGATTTATTTGAAAAATTGTTAACAGAACGGCTAATTCCAAATTCTTTAATTGTTCTTGACGACGCATCACATCATTCTATAATATTAAATAAGCAACCAAATTCTTTATGGAAAAAATGAAATATCTAGCCCTGTGCGGGGGGGTAGCGACTCCCCAAAATTTTTAAATGGGGCGGGGGGGTCAAATGATCCCTACTTTCGAAGGGTTTTTCATTACTTACACAACCGTATTTGTTTTATTCAATTCGATAAATTTGTTACCGAGAAATTGATTCTTGAAGTTTCCAAGTTAAAAAATTAACAAAAGCACAAAAAGGTTAAACCAACGAATGTATTAGAATGGAAAAGTAACAAAATCAAGTAAATTAATAAGAGTAAAAAGTAAGAACAAAAGAACATCAGAACAAATGTCAAAATAAACTTATTCGCCACAGTATAAAATCGTGTTTATTTACCAAATCAAAATGGCTTATTCCAAAGAAGAATGCCGGCTAATAACTCCTGAGGTCTTGAGAAATGTAAGATCTGGATTTGAATCCAGAATGTATCATTGTATGGCAATTGGTGGAGGTCATTTCGAGCAATACATTCGATAGTTTAAACCTTTTTGGGCTTTTATTAATTTTTTAACTTGGAAACTTCAAGAAGCAATTTCTCGGTAACAAATTAATCGAATTGAATAAAACAAATACGGTTGTGCAAGTAACGAAAAAACCTTCCAAACTAGGGACCCCCGTCCCATTTAAAAATTTTGGGGGGGTCGCTACCCCCCGCACAGGGCTAGTGTTGCAAGAATGATTATTGTATAAAAATTGGTCCCCTTTGATATAAAAATCGACGTGTTTTCGGATTTTGTCAAAACGTTTATTTTGCCGAGTTTTACGGGGTACAAGTTTTCGTTGGGACACCGTGTATAAAACTTTCATCTGCGTGTAGTTGTTCGAACGATTCAGTACAACTCATTGCACCTGAACAATTAATAAAGTAATTGGCGCTTGCTCACATATCTGATCGACGCATAAAATGAACGCAGAAAGCACTGCACTGACGAGTCCCATAGGAACGAAATCCGCAGCTTTCTGTAATCATTTTGAATGCAAATATTCCGTGTTAGTGATAGTTGCCTACGCCGATTAAAGTTTTCTATACTAAGAATTCGAACGTGATGATCATGCCGATGCTATAAGCTGTTTTGATGCTTTGGCGGATCTGCGCCGACCTATTGTCAAGAAGGAATGTGACGCGTTTTAGAATCATTTTTTCAGACATTAGAATGGATAAAGTATCTAAAGAAATCCGTCTCATTTTAAGAGCAATCCGTTCCAAAGCCTTGTTAAGAAGGAGACGTCCTAATCCTAGGTTTTAGTGAGCATCCCGGATTTCAGTCGATCCTCGAGTTAACATTTGACCGGCTACGTCTTTCCCGCTCTCTTCCGAGCCCGGATCGAATCTCATTTGAATGTTTCTAGTGCGGAATTTGCGGCGACTGTTGCCAGACGAGGCGCATAAAACACGGACCGTCATAAGTACACCGGAATGGAGTTTCTGCGAGAGATCGTCTTCAATTTGGCAGCAAAATCCGGAATATACTACGGAATAACACCACTCCGTCGACAGCGTCGCATAAATCAGGCGCTCGCGGCTTCTCGCGCCTCCCTACGGGAGCTTATTACTTGCGCCCTTAAATCACAGGGACTGCGAAAATATGGGGGGCAAAAAGTGGCCGTCTCGAATGCAGCCGTAAATGGACCATTGCACTTATTATGGCACACCATTGGCTTCGTACGCTTCGCTACAAATTATCGAGGTCATTTTCTCAACCGCTCGCCGGATACGTTCATCGCTTCTTCTGCTGTTAATGGCCCGCTATTATGTCTCTGCGTTGTTTCACATATCACTAAACAATTTTTGACGCTCGCCTGAGTTTCACAGATTGCATCCAACGACTCTACTTAAAGACTCCAACGACATTTCAGATAAATTATTATTTTACTGGCATGCTTTCCTGAGTAGAAACTCAGGTGCTATTATTTTATCGAACAAATTTTGGAACTTGCAATGTTTATTTTTGTCCACCGTATGTTGACACACATCAATAAATACCTATGTACTATGGCAGTCTGAGAACAAGTAGGGCTTTTCCAAAAGAGAGAACAGAACTCTCTTCTAGCAGATTTACGGGCATTATAATACACGAAAACTAAAGATTTAGTTGAAATGTTTTGCATAGTTGATGGTTTCTGTCTGTTTTGCCCTTCCTTAATAAATATAATGGTCGCCTTCAATAATGTTTGAATATTTGTACCGTAGACTGAATACGGTTGTACTTATATCAATCATAAATTAGCCAGCTTGTTTACATCACTAAGCTAAGCCGGAAAACAGAAAACTTAAGAACCAAAACTATAACTTTCATATTTAACTTATTTTTATAACTACGAGAATAACAGATTACGGGGGTGAGAAATTTAATTGAGACACCCTCTACATGAAAAACTTTTAAACCAGTATTTTTGAAATTAAGAAATTAAAAATCATAAAAGTACAGGCCAAAAAATTTTATACTTTTCCGACAGGATGTGTAGTAGTTTCGTCTAAATCGAAGCCAAAAATGATAGAAAGTAAAAAAACGGTCAACGTTCTTAGAATCTATATCTCATATATGGAAAAAATTTATAAAGCTCCTGTTGTTAAGATAACTTTTATTTAACTGTTTAAAAAACATTAATTTCAAACAATTTTCATTTTGAAAGTGCCATTGTTTGCACCCCTGTATATGTACATCTTGCTTTAAATTTGGAATAGGGTTTTTCATTATAAGAGAATGCTGAGGCGCATGCGCGATCGCGCCATGACATTTTCGGACAGATGTCAAAGTTTTGTATTGTTTGAAAGCGTTTATTTTAAATTCTTTGGTCTATACAATAAAATTTTATTGCAAACGTGCAAAATTAGTATGGAGCATCCAAACTTTGTGCTTTTGGTGACTGCAACGGCGCTAGCAGAGTGGGTAGGCCAAGCTATCGCTTGGGATTACGATTTTATCGATTTCCCAAACCCTGCCTAACACTGGGGTAAATCGAAGTTAATAACTGGGTCAGTGACCAAGTGAGGACTTGTTCCACCTATGTAAATTTGTGTTGCGTGAATGAAAACGTGTAAGAGGCAAGATTGGAAATGGAAAAGTGTGTTGGATGTTTCCAGGTTGTTAGGTCTTTAAAATAATAATTATTTGTAGTTACATACATACCTACATTTCAAAAAAATACGCACCTGTCTATTAGATCCTTTTCCTTTGAAAAAATTTATTGATTTTCACCGCTACGTATTAAACACCTGCATGATTGAAATTATGTTGGTTAACATTCCCGTATTTCAAACAGGCCGGGCAGCATATAGGTAAGTAACATCCAGTATCGCCATTCGGCTGCTCGATCGGATTTTGGAATGTAACATACGATAGCGCCAACATAATGTGCGCTATCGGGTGTCACTTACCTGACCATTGCATTACTCCTACAATGTTATGATGCACGTTGAAAGCATGCATCGTCCCAAAATAAATGTAAATGCAAAATATTAATTACACATTACCAAAACTTAAGTAACGAATTTTAATATTTTAAAATTCATGATACATCCTTTATAAAATTGCCAAATTATCATGCACATTCATACTTCCTTTTATTTTTATGACACTTATCTTATTAGAAATCAAATTTGTCAAACTCTAATTCCTTTTTTCATGTCAATATTTTATAATTTTATAGATATACCTATATTAAATCGTAATTTTTGATGTCATGATGCTAAATTGTATATGAATTATTTAATTCAATAAACTGTACAATAGTGCAAACCAGAGCAGAAACGCCAAACAATAATTAGCATATAAGAATATAAAGTAATATTTCAATATTACCATAATCTCAATATGTAGTTGGGTACTACAATTTAACCATTTGTCAATGACTACCACAGTGTAAGGACAATATTAAGTTTTTTTGGTCACGGACTCTTCTCTTGTTCTCTTGTTCTTTGGTTTTCACCGGACACTATCATTATTAATTTTTAAATAAAAATAACCATTGGGCAATGAAATGAATACATTTTGGTGGAGGAATTTTCTAGTCGAGCATAAAAAACACGTGGAGCATGCACTTGCACTGGTGTTTTCGCGGGAAATTGTCACATTGGAGATTGGACGGTGGAGCGCGATAAGTAACACCCTCGTAAACACCAGATAGCGACGATTAGCTTGGCGCTCTCGCGTGTTACTTTATCACAATTTGAGTCTAATTTTTTTACTTTTCAAAAACAATGCTTTCCAAAACAAGCTTTATTATGCAATTTACCGGAATCTAACATTTAGGATCTCGGTTATCTTAGCAAGAGAGTAGGTTGGTCAAAGTTGTTTATCCTGAAGATATTATTTGAGATAACTAACCATTTCGTGGAAAACTAAAAAATAAAATGGAAAATTGCACTTTTATTGCTTTTGGTTGTAATATTTTTCTTTGACGTTAGTTAAATCTTCATTTTGAAAAATTTCCACACTGGCAATTTTTATTCTAGATATATTTCTGAGCGCGCTGCCACCATTTTACTACGTCGATTCGTTACTGCTCTTAAAATGTCAGTTTTGTTTGCTATCAATGAACTCTCATCTTTGAGTTAATGGCGAAATGTAATTGGGAACAAAATCATTTCATCACATCAAGTTACCTATTAAGTTACCTAGTAACAGTATCAAAATTATGTGAATACTGTCTTCAATAGAAAAAATAAAATGTTATTTAAAACACTGTTAAAAAGTTGTTTAAAAGTGTTAGGCCTGGTAGTTGACCAACCAAAGATGGCCAGTTATACGTAAAAGAAAATTAGGGATTAGAAGTTATGTTACGTTGTTTTCAGGGTAATTGTTATACAGGGTGATTCATAACAAGTGTAAAAGATTTGGAGGGCTGATAGAGGAGGTCAAAATAATAAGAAAAAGTCGATGAACGTATGTTCTAAAACGATTTCCAACAAAAATACGGGGTGTTCAAGTTTCTCGAAAAAAACTGATTATTTTTGTTATTTCCGAAACTAAGAAAGCTATTAAATTAAAGTTTTAGGGACAATTTGTCACTTGCAGACCTCTATCATAAAAAATTACTTTTATATCCGATAATAATTTATTTTTTCAGAACAATTTTTTAACCGAAAATTCAGATGTTGACGTTTTTACAAAATGCTGTTTTACTCGGAAGTTATCAGTACGGAAAAAATGAAGAATACTTTTTTTCTTTGAAATTGAACGCAGAATCCAAAACTTAAATCTTTTCTTTAGAAACCGGTGGAGTAACATCGTGTAAGCTAAAGGATAGGGCTCTCCAGCTTATAGCGGCGCCACTGGTGGCAGTGTAAAAGCAAATATTTTTAGGACGATAGATGTTCACAAAGGACAATAGCCCTCAAAATATGAATTCAATAGTTTCAGTAGATTCGGATATATTAAATATAATCAATTTTTTTCGAGAATTTTCTACACCCTGTATCTTTGTTGGGAACGATTTTAGGACAGATGTTCATGAAATATTTTTTCTTGTTTTGACTTCCTCTATCACCTTTCAAATTTTTTTACACTCGTTATGAATCACCCTGTATGTACTATTTTTATTAAATTTGAAACGACTGCAGAGATGAATATTAGGTGATGAGTATTAAACGGGCCTCCTGTGTAGTTTACACTGCTATACCCATTTAATAATCATCACCTAATGTACTATTTTTGGCATGGCTTATAAACTGCAGAAGTAAAAGTTGTCAAACTGCAGTTTTGGAACTGTTCGTTTTCCTTAGTTGACTAGTAAGAAATAGTTAGTTCATAAGCTAAGTTATCGAATATGAGTACCAAAAGAAAAAGTGAAACTGACATTTTTAATGAACAAAAAAATAATAATTATAACAAAGTGCTGACAACGTTTTAAAATACGAAATAAAAAGGGCTTCTTTTAAAAAATATTGTAATGTTCTATATCTTAATAATAATTAGCATTCAAATGGTGGTAAGACTGTAGGTAAGTAACACTCGAGATTGCCAAGTGGATGGCGATATCGGGTGCTACATTCATAAATCCGATCGAGCAGCCGAATGGCGATACAGTATGTTACTTACCTATATGCGGCCGGACACGCCTTCGGGATTCAGGCTCATAATTTTATGAGGGACGTCACTGGGAACTAACATTTTTAAGTTTCCGTCTTTCAAACACCCTCCTTATTTGGTACTCTACTATTTACTTGCGAATATTATAATATTATTATTATAATTGTCAAAAAATTTCAGTTGACAGGACGATTATTGACATTACAATTGAAATTGTTTTATTTGAGTTCTCCATGGTAACCGATACCAGAGCTCCCTTTACGAATTGCAATCAATCATGAGGTCACCAGACAGTTTTTTGACATTTTGCTTTTAGTAGAGGTAAGTACTTATAATTTCTAATATGATTTTATGGCAAAAAACTCAAAAAGTGCGAAATATAGCGTATAAACCACGGGACTCGCTTCGAGAAAAAAGTACCACTTTAGTCCCTAGGTATATAATATAGTATTAATCGCGGTTGGTGTGGTTGGTGATGCTTGGGAAGACAGTCGATTATAGATAGACTCGAAGTGAGCACCCAGGCTCCTGGCGACCCTCAAAATTTCAAAACTAATAAGCTGGTCCGATTGAAGCAGTGACTTCCATGTGCAAAGAAGTAGCACTCGCGGAGTCTGCTGTCAAGTGGAATAAAAGACACCATCTCCGAAGAACTCTTGGAGATGGGCCCAATCAGATGGAGGTTATTGATTTTTGGACGCTGTTTAATACTTATGTATATTGATATTTGCAGTACCGTTCATTCACCAAGTAAAGTAACCAGCAGTAATCGCCAGAATCTATGCGCATGTAGTGCAGTGTAGTTTGCATTTAAATTGTATATTAAACAGCTTAAAATATGATACATAATGAATGACATCATTAATATTTGCGTTACGGAGTTCTGTGTCTGTTTCCTGTGTTGGGAGCATCAGTGTGCCGTTATTATTCACTGATGGGGGATTAGGGCCCCCAGCGGCTGACTGAACATGGCCAACTGTGCGATCCAGCGACCGCCGGCGGACAGCTCATTGCACGCATCATCAGAACTGGCTGTGTTCAAGCTGACAGTCCTTGGTTTGTATATTAATGTTCGCCTGCAGTCAAACATTCGGTGCGTTTCATGTACATTTCCACACCGCTCTGAAATTTATTAAATTTGTTATGCCAATACTCTTTTACAAGACTTCTGCCCACATTTGTTTCAAGTAAGTCTTGTATAAGGGTTTCTGTTAACAGCATCATATACCCTGGGCAGATAAAGTCCCCCACGGTATATTTTCCCAAATGGACGCTGGAGGAAATCTAGAAAGACCAGGAGATAAGACAAAAAGCTTGACAAGTGCAGCAGTCATCCCCTGGATTGAATTATCCGATAGCGAATCCAGCGATTACGGGCCAGAAAACTTGTTAACAACAACTGATAAGCGGGACATATTGTTTGGATGTCTCATATCTCCCCGTTGATTCCTATTTTAGATTTGGCATAGGTCGCGTCTCGCAGCCTCCAGAACGAGTTTTAATGTTGATTTGAATCTATTTGATGAGTTTTATTTATCTGATCTTTAAATGCATTGTAAATGCGACGTTCAGTCGGACGGCCGCGAACATTTTCAGTTTGTTTGTGGAAATTCGCTTCGCTGATACCATCTAATGGCTTTCATGTTTTTAAATTTGCCTTCGTTATCTCCAGACGGGACTCAATTCACGGCTACGTAATCCCGATCGTTGTTATGCATCAACCCTCCCACTCTTTCAATGTCTAGTAAATTTTTGATGTCTTCCTAAATTATTTCGCCCCACAACTCGCCCAGAAATATACTCTCGTTCATCTCTTTATTTGTACGCGTTATTGGGTTATTTCAAGAATACGAGGGTGAGATAAAAATATACACTTATTACAGTGATATTCAAGTGCAATAATTGTGGCATCCCTGTATACCAATTCCTAAGTATTTCTTGATGTTTAGATATAAAATAAAGTCCGTCGGAGTGAAGTCTGCATGGTCTCAAGAGATAGAATTTTGAATTCCAGTTTAGAAATTTTAGACAGGGCAGTAACAGCCCAAGCAGCAATTTTCTATTTTATTAAAGTAGTGAAACGTTTTCGACAGAGGTCATTTGAAAGATATAATTTTCAAAAAATAAATTGCACATACTAAAGTTGTTATTTACCACAAATTTCTTTCAATAGGTAAATTATTTTTTAGCCTTATAGCATATTTTTGAAAATAGGTGATACCAGATGCCTACCCCAGTAGATAACCCACAGTAGTTAACTTCTGTTGCAGCTTCAAACTTCAGTGCACGGAATCAGCTTATTTTGCAAGCAACTTTTTAGCTAATAGAGAACTTTTTGGCATCTCTTATAAAACAAAATTACATGATTACGGTACGTATTTTGCTAGCTAGCAAATGTTTAGCTACTATAAAACTTTTTGGCATCTCTTATAAAACAAATTACTCTCCCTTGCTACATTTTATCTTATTTTTATGATAATTTTTTTGTTAAATGGTGGTAAACTGGACTTGCCTCTTAAAATATAAACATAACCAATAAAATGATCGGCGTGGTTTTTGGTTAAATAGGTAGTGTTGTTTTGTTGTGCAAAACTATAAAAATGCTAGATAAGATATTTTGGTGACACACACTTATTTTTTAGTGCATCTATTAAGAAAATTTAGTATTATTAGCCTATATTTTATAGAGATTATTGTTCATTTGGTTTATTTATTAATTTTTTCCATTGCCCGATATCTAACATTTTTAATTTTTCTTTATTATGAAAAAACAAAGACAAACCCTTTCACGTTAGGAGCCTAACCCAAAATGAACTTCAGCCGACTCGGTGTAATCATAAAATCAGTTCTCTCAAATATGCTCTATAGTCTATAATGTAGTTAGCGACATCATATTTACATTCAAAAAAAACAATTTAGTTTTATAATAAATCTGTTGTTGTTTTCATATTGTAGTACAATTGCCTCTAAAGGTACGTTACAGGAAGCAACTATAAAATAATTTTAAAATGTTTTTATAATGAAATTAACAATATTTCCGAAAGGTACTACAAAACTACTACAAAATAGTTTAACTTTATAGGATCAAATGTTTTATTAGTTGGTGATGGAAACGTTTCTTCAATAATTTTGTGACTGTTTTATAAGATATTTTATAGTTTTGCTATATAAACGTTTTGATGATCAATTTATAAAACAATTAACCTGCCGACCACAGAACAGTGTTTGGTGCAGCTTTAATATAATCAATTTGCATTTTGGAGGCTTTTACAAAATACCAATAAAATAAAATAGTCTCAGAACCACTGAATTATAAAATGACTTTGCTGCTTGGGAGGTTTATGGCATCTTGATGAAACAGAATTTTCTTTTAGTATTGAAAATACTTCTGGGCGCGTGTATACGGGACTCATCTTACGAAAAATGTATCGACAGGCGACAGATTCTGTCGTAGTGCAGCGATATTCAGCAATTGCTAAAATTTTAACTTTGAGTGATCCCAAAGTATAACCAGATGAAACTCTCACAGATGATTCTACAAGTCTTTTGGCACCTAAAAATGGCAATTACGATTTTTTTGGGTGGTAGCGAAAAAAATTAGGGGTGAAAAAGCAGTAAATCTATCCCACCGTGCACCGGGAAACTCTCGGGGATCTTACGCGAAAATTAAAAGTCGTAGAACTTTGCGTTTTTTTTTTAATTGTTGAAGAAATATTGACGTTTTTAATGGTGTAAGTTTTGTGTAAATCCAAGAAACCAAACTAATTTTATTGCACCGTATCTAAAATATGTCGCCACATCGGTAACAATACGTTCCACTTTGAACCTGGATAACTTTTTTTTCACGAAATAGATTTTGTTTTTTCTTACATAGAAAACTTCCTTATGGTATAACGAAGTTATGATTTCGAATAATGTATGGTCGCGTTTCAAAAATAAGTCCGCTATAACACTTTCAATGCGCCGATGTCAAAAATTCACTTTCGGTTCACGGGACGAGCCGTGCGAGTGAAAAGGATAGACTATGGGGAATAGCCGAGCACCAGAAGGTTACTCTGCAAAAGAACAGCGTTGTAATGCATTTTCAAAACCCTCTTTCTGTAATAGTCACGAAATAAATGCTAGTAAATGAGGTAGGTACTAGGGCTGTGCTTAAGAACCGGGTACCCGGGTACCCGGTTCTGACATCGAGGGGTACCCGTTTCCAAAATCGGTCCCTACCCGGTTCTAATACCCGTAAAAAGACTACCCGGGTACCCGGTCTCGTCCGGGTACCCGGGTGGAACATAGCCGGTTCTAGTACCCGGAAGAGGAATACCCAGATCCGAATGCAAATTGTACTCGACTATCTGGGCACCCGGTTTTGCGTTCTGTTTGATATCTGCGACGCCAATCTATCTGTGGTTTTCTTTCGGCGTGCTTTGAGCAAACTAAAGAATAGAAGCAATAAATTATTGTTTTTATTTGGCGTACTAACCCTAAGAAGTGTTTGTATAATGCACTCTTAATAAGTTCTTCAACAGTGTATCCCTAGTTCTGCCCCAGCTGTTCGGTTTAGTCTAATAAAATAAATAAAATGAGTTCTGTGTGGACACATTTTGAAAAAAGTAAGTAAATCAAAAAGGAATAATTGCCACTTGCAATATTTGCAAGACTAATTTAAAATACTATGGTGGTTCCACAGGGTCCCTATGGAAGCATCAACAAAATAAGCACCTAAGGTACCTAAATAAGTAAGTACTAAGTAAAGAAAATGTGTCTGAATGATTTAATGCAACTTCAAATGTCCGAGTATCAGTATCAACTCTGCAAGTTACACTAAATTCAATTTCCTAACGTGTTACCCTACAAGTCGCGTACAAGATATTTTTCTAATTTTGACAAAAAAAGATTCTTTGAACTTTAAACCCATACCTATTAAAATTATTAATTTCATGAAATGTAATGAAAATCAAACTTAACTTGTATAACTTTGAAGGGAGGTTTTAAGTTTCATTTTTACATACATTATGCGGGCCTTGGCATTTCTGTGATTTATATTTGTAAGTTTTCCTATACAGGGTGTCCCACACTTGCGTCGTTCCTCCATAACTCAACGGGAGTTGTAGACATCGAAAAATGATTCCCTTGATTCCCTTTTCATTCACTGTCAGATATTTGGTCTTGTCTACAGGGTGGGCCAATAGTGCGTAGTCGGTCCATATCTCTGATTCTATTCAAGATATCAACATGAAATTTTACGTGTGTGTGGAGAACCCACCGAAGCTTTTGTTAAAATTATTTTGATGTATACAGGTTGTTCACGTGCTACGTACCAATCCAAAGTTATGTTTTTTTAAATGGAATGCCCCACATTTGTTTGCATATTTGGATTCCCCATAAAATTTCATGAAAGTTGATATGCTACACGGTGTGGTTTAGAGTAAGCGATGTTAAGATATGGCCATTTTAGTACCAGTGTGAATCCAAATTTGCTGTGTTACTGACGGCTGCTGGTCAAAGCTAACTATGATTTTTTATTGGACTAGATTCAAAGGAAACTATTTGTAAAATCCATTTTTCACTTTTTTCACTTTTTTCAAAATACATAGTTCATATTGTACAGAGAGGCCAACTTGGGCAAAATGGAGCTTTCCTCAAAAATGTTAAATGGAACACCCCGTATAATATTTGCAGGTTTGATGGCCAGTTTATTAAGCTTCTGATTGATGTAGATATTGGCAGGTCTGCGACTGATAATTTAGACAGAAATAAAGATTGAACCTTAAGAACTGAGATTTTTACCGTAATTTCGTACCATTTTAGGGGAATTTACGCCATTTTGCCACCAAAAACAGAAAAATGCTTACGCTTTATGCAGTGCTTATTATTTAAACCAGGCGCAAAATCCTAAAGGCCAAACTTTCGGCCACGTGGTGACACCAACCATAGCATCTAGTCCTACCATCGTTGATTGGAGGAATATTCCTTCAATCAACGCTACCATACTGAAATCCTATAAAATAGGGGTAATTTCATTTGTGCTATTAAATTAGATATAACATCCAACTTACGGAATATGAAAACTAGATGTAGAATTTGCTTTTTATAGTAAAATTTTCTTACTTATAGTTGGGTATAAGTACACTTGGTAAATACAGATACCCGTTAAACCGTGTATCGTGTATTAGCAATTAGGTATTCGTTATTTTGTGTTCCCGCTACCTGGGGGAACTGGGTATTCGGAATTTCGGTTACCCGGAGATTCGGGTATCCGTGTCCGAGTTATTGCGAATTCGGGTACCCGGATCCGGGAATTCACGGTTTCGGGTTCCCGGGAAGGTACCCGGTTATCGGATACCCGGGTACCCGATTTAATACCCGCTACCCGGGGGATCCGGGTACCCGGATTTTATAGAACCGGGTACCCGGTTCCCAAAATTCCGGGTAGGCACAGCCCTAGTAGGTACTTGTTTAGCGAAACTTTTACTGTTTATATCATCTGGGGAAGGATAATTTTTATTGGGTATTGCAAAATTTTCCATACATTTTCTTAAAATTGCAGCAGCTCTGTGACGATTCGTCTGTTGAGCTTGCGACTTGCGTCCTCATTTACATGCTTGATTTTTTTGTCAAAAGTTCTTTGCCAGAACACAACAAATCACCTGACCTGGTCTACGAATAAATTGAATAGAGCCTTTAAATCTTTTCGACAATTTGATTTTCAGTTTCGCGGATTGTATTGGGATCTTTCTGCATTACGTAACATAGACTTATATTTTTGTGTTACTGCAGGTACTTAATGGCAGCTTTTCTTTATTATCTAAGATGTGTTCTTGAATCCAAGAAGAAAATGTTGAAAACAAGCGATCGGTACTTTTTGTATTTCTGTCAGTTTTATTTTTGTGGGAATTTATATTTCTGGTTGATATGTACTCTGCGTAGTACAATTTGTGGTATATTGCATCGAATGCAATTAAGTCTTCATACAAAATCAGTCTAGAGATAATACGATTGTCATTTCTCTATCTTGCAGCATTTTTATGCGAGTGGAATCACCCGTGCCTATAGTAACAAGGACAAACAATACATAATTATTAATTAGTGGTACTGGACCGTTCGAACAACTACTCCTCGGGCAAATACCCCGCCAGGCATTGAATTATAGAACTAAATCCAGATTTTTTGTACTACGAGACGTTTCAGACTGCTACCCCATCTAAGATGGCTTTGAAACAATCCTAATTTGTCTCCATGTACGTACGTGCTTTTAAGCAGGTCTTTTTTCAAATATTGCATGTTTTGAATGTGTATGGAAAACCGCAGACCAACTGGTTTCGTCGTTCTGGGACTCATCAGTACGGTGCTCTCCCCCACACACTCAAACCATGCAATTTAGCTTGCTATATATGCTGCCGCGCTCTGGACAGATATCAGCAAGTGACAACTACTTTGAGTAATTTTCTAGTATTAATTAGTGGTACTGGACCGTTCGAACAACTACTCCTCGGGCAAATACCCCGCCAGGCATTGAATTATAGAACTAAATTCAGATTTTTTGTACTACGAGACGTTTCAGACTGCTACCCCATCTAAGATGGCTTTGAAACAATCCTAATTTGTCTCCATGTACGTACGTGCTTTTAAGCAGGTCTTTTTTCAAATATTGCATGTTTTGAATGTGTATGGAAAACCGCAGACCAACTGGTTTCGTCCTTCTGGGACTCATCAGTACGGTGCTCTCCCCCACACACTCAAATCATGCAATTTAGCTTGCTATATATGCTGCCGCGCTCTGGACAGATATCAGCAAGTGACAACTACTTTGAGTAATTTTCTAGTATTAATTAGTGGTACTGGACCGTTCGAACAACTACTCCTCGGGCAAATACCCCGCCAGGCATTGAATTATAGAACTAAATCCAGATTTTTTGTACTACGAGACGTTTCAGACTGCTACCCCATCTAAGATGGCTTTGAAACAATCCTAATTTGTCTCCATGTACGTACGTGCTTTTAAGCAGGTCTTTTTTCAAATATTGCATGTTTTGAATGTGTATGGAAAACCGCAGACCAACTGGTTTCGTCCTTCTGGGACTCATCAGTACGGTGCTCTCCCCCACACACTCAAACCATGCAATTTAGCTTGCTATATATGCTGCCGCGCTCTGGACAGATATCAGCAAGTGACAACTACTTTGAGTAATTTTCTAGTATTAATTAGTGGTACTGGACCGTTCGAACAACTACTCCTCGGGCAAATACCCCGCCAGCTAAATTGCATGGTTTGAGTGTGTGGGGGAGAGCACCGTACTGATGAGTCCCAGAAGGACGAAACCAGTTGGTCTGCGGTTTTCCATACACATTCAAAACATGCAATATTTGAAAAAAGACCTGCTTAAAAGCACGTACGTACATGGAGACAAATTAGGATTGTTTCAAAGCCATCTTAGATGGGGTAGCAGTCTGAAACGTCTCGTAGTACAAAAAATCTGGATTTAGTTCTATAATTCAATGCCTGGCGGGGTATTTGCCCGAGGAGTAGTTGTTCGAACGGTCCAGTACCACTAATTAATACTAGAAAATTACTCAAAGTAGTTGTCACTTGCTGATATCTGTCCAGAGCGCGGCAGCATATATAGCAAGCTAAATTGCATGGTTTGAGTGTGTGGGGGAGAGCACCGTACTGATGAGTCCCAGAAGGACGAAACCAGTTGGTCTGCGGTTTTCCATACACATTCAAAACATGCAATATTTGAAAAAATACATAATTAACCAAATAAAACATTTAGTACTACGATACCAGTTTGAATTGAAGTAAGTGATTTCCTTTTTCTTTTGCCAGATCCTCCACAAATTAAGGCAGTGAATAGTAGTCCGCAAGTTACGGAATCCCATCAAGTGTTCTACAGTTCCGCAAGTTATGCGTTATACATTCGTATAAGTACTTCGTTAGTTCAATCCCCACCCAGCAGCGTTTGTGGGTAGGTAGGTTATCGTAGAGAGCTAGTGGTTTGTTACTCTCGGGCCGGGTAGGATCGGCTCCCGTAAACGTTACTTTTTTCTCACGTTTCCACATTATCTTTTTCGCATAAAATGCGTGTGTCTGGTGCGAGGACAAGTAAAGGGTCTGTCTAAAATGCGTTGATGCACAATATTTAACACCTGTTCGTATGCCCATAACTTGCGGAACCGTAATGACAAATGATAGTGATCCGTAACTTGCGGACTACTATCCACGGCCACAAATTAAACACATGGTTCTAACGTTAAATTGATCCTGTCTTCTAGGTATTTAAAAGCGTATTGCTATTAGAGGCCGCAGAACCATTATTGTGTGAGGGTTCACGATTTTTAGTATTGAAAATACTTCTGGGCTCGTGTATATGGGACTCATCTTACGAAAAATGTATCGACACGCGACAGATTCTGTTGGCGGCGCGCGCAGTCGAGGCCGCTAATAAATTGGATGGTGGCGGCTACCGGCTAGCCAGATAGCCAGATGTAAACTAAGGTACGGCGAGGGCGAGTACCGTTTAAGAGGGATATCGCGTTGCAATAAAAGTCCAAACTGTACAAAACGGATGCGTTAATATTTTGTTACGTATTGCGTCAGTTTGACTATGTGCCTTGTGCTTGTCACAAATCATTTATTTTATTGTATCAATAATATACCAACTTGAAACGGCACAGATCACTTTTGTTGGACATGTTAGAAACCGAGCAGTTGTGTCGGTATTTTCAATACGCCTATGATACTTGCGTAAGATGCGAGGTCTGTGAATTTTTCGCTAATACGAGGAAATTTTAGTGCATTTATTCGTACTATATATTGATTGTTTTACACTCTTGCGAAATAATGATTAATTAGGTTTAAAGTTTGAATAATTAATACAAAAAGTTGCAATTTTGATATATTACAGTTTTCTTTGTTTTCTTGTATAACATTAGTTTTCTTGGTATTGTTGGGGGTACAATTCCACGTTGTGTGGGACGAGGAATAATAAATCGGGGTATGAAGTTGCTTCTTGGCTCTGTTACTCGTGGTAGGTGTTAACGACTCCAGTAAACCTGTAACTAATATTGCATCCGTGTAAAAACTGCGGGAAATCCAATCATACTTAAACAAATCT
Organism: Xestobium rufovillosum; assembly: GCA_963966045.1. Classification (NCBI taxonomy): domain Eukaryota; kingdom Metazoa; phylum Arthropoda; class Insecta; order Coleoptera; family Ptinidae; genus Xestobium; species Xestobium rufovillosum. Next base: position 47,343,593 of record OZ014492.1, on the reverse strand, counting down.
TAGGGTGTCGTTTTTGCGCGACGTGTCTTAATTCGTGTGACAGACTCGACGTCGCCGGGGTGAAGGCGACCGTAAGCAAGGTGCAATGTAATTTAGTCAGCAATCTGTAGTAATATATTTCCCCATTCCGGCACGGCAACCTGAGCAACTCGGTCGGCAAGTTCGGCCGGTATTTACGGCTGGAGGTTCAGGTTCTGACGTGACGTATTCATACTCATTACTCCACGTTTCACCGCCGCCCATCGTGCCGCTATATTACTACGCCCTTAGGAAGGGTTACTCGTTAAATTTACAGCCTGCAACTTGGCAGGATTGCGCTTTTTCTCGCTCAGTTCGGCGAGAAGAAATTTTAAATTTCGGGGAGGATTTCATCGGCTCTTTGCCGCTGACGCATCATCCACTAATTTTGGTTAATTTTGTCCACGTGTATAATTGTTTGTTAAACTACACAATTGTTTTTTTGAAATACGTACATATTTATAATCATATAAATAATAAAAAATTCAATGTTGTCGAATGGAAAAACCAATGAATTTAAAGAAAACCATTTGGGAAAAAACAATAAATTCAATTGGAAAAAACCTCCAAGTGAAATATCAGTGTACAGAAAAATAACTAAATAAAACCAAACATCCATGGAATCTTGACAACTGTTAACATTAAGGTAATCTTGTAATAAACTAAAAACAAGAGAGAAATTAGTCAATTAATGCCATAATAGCAATGAAAGAGGTTAGAACTTCAAAAAAAAGTATATAAGAGAAACATTTACAAAAGTTTAAATAAACCAGATTGTATTAAATCAACTTGGTCATTAAGTAAGTTATAATTTTTATAATTTTTATGTTTATAAATTTCTATAGACTTTAATATATCTAATTGATAACTTTCCAAAATTAAACAATAATTTAGTATTTTCTAGAGGAAGGAACTAATGATTGTTTTCAAAGAAATGATTAGCAAAACTTGAATAATCATTTTTTAAATGAAATGATCTTAAATGTTCGTTACAACACCTAATACGTATAGATCTGCCAGTTTGTCCGATATACACGGTGTCCCAACGAAAACTTGTACCCCCGTAAAACTCGGCAAAATAAACGTTTTGACAAAAATCCAAAAACACCTCGATTTTTATATCAAAGGGGACCAATTTTTATACAATAATTATTCTTGCAACTCTAGCCCTGTGCGGGGGTAGCGACCCCCCAAAATTTTTAATTGGGACGGGGAGGTCAAATGGTCCCTGTTTTGGAAGGGTTTTTCATTACTTACACAACCGTATTTGTTTTATTCAATTCGATCAATTTGTTACCGAGATATTGCTTCTTGAAGTTTCCAAGTTAAAAAATTAATAAAAGCAAGTAGGTAATGTGACACCTGTGCCAGACAGTTCTTGGGACTTTTGTCTCAGCACCTGGTGACTTTTAGTGTGTTGGCAGCACTGACAATGTTATTCTTATGGGCGAATAAAAACTTCATGTTGGTCGGTAAGTACGTAACCTGTAATTCCACCGCATCCACCGGATTCCACCGCATTTCCACCGCATCCACCGCATTTTCCACCGCATTTGTTATTTCCACCGCCGGTGGTCATTTTTACAGAACCTCGGATAAATGAGAGCCTCAGGCCACATCTGTTGCCAACCCAAAACTCCAGCAACCAAAATCCCTGTTAGTGTCTTCAGCAGCGGCAGCAGCCTCTGGTTCTTTTGCCAACTCCAACACGCAAAAATTCCTGGTAATGTCTTCAGCAACGACATCTGCCATTGGTTGTGGCTCAGGCGCCTGCGCCGGGGCTCAAAAAGTGCGCGTGTTGCTCATTGTTGCGCAATGGAAGAATGTTCTGGAAATGCTGATGCAATAGTACACAGATGTTGCAGAATTAATGTTTTTTCCCCTTCTACGCTGAAGGAGTCCTCGAGTAATGTCTTCAGCAACGACTTCTGCCTCTGGTGTCTTTGGGGCCTTTGGTTGTGGCTCAGGCGCCTGCGCCGGGGCGCTATGAGAGTGGGCGGGGCAACAGCCAATGATAGAGGTTGTGGGCGGCATCCAATGGGTGTGGTTGTGGGTGGTAAGGTTCAACTACTGCTAGATGCCTTTGGATGTGACCCAGGCGCCTGCGCCGGGGTTTTCGCAAACGTTCTGGAAATGACGCCGACCGGGATTCGAACCCGGGTCCCCGCGCACCGGAGCCCTCGCTAAACCCACTGAGCTAATCGGCTGCCTACATGCCCGTCTTTTAAATCATCCATATATACTTAGGATTGTAAACAGAAGTTTCTCGGAAATTCCAATGGTTGCAATTGTTTATACTAAATAAATATTGATATCAAAGTTTAAGAAAAAAGCACGTTCGCCGCCGATAAGAGATGGTATAATTGTTTTTATTATGGGTAAAAAACCTTTCAACTCGCCGACAGGATTATGTTTGTTTAGGTTTGCTCCCACGTTCTGTATATGCACATACTACGTTGTAGACACTACAAGGTGACCCGTTTATTTGTTTGTATTATTACAATAAAATAACATTCTAGAACATTCGTCAGTTTGTTTATTTTGATACGTACTATGTTTTGAAATTACTTGTTATCTTAATGCGTTTCGGACACGTGTGGGAACCATCTGGTGAGTGCTGGAAGTACTAATTGAGTGTCGGTAATATAGAACACATGTAGATTTCTGTTACACTTACTGGAAAGTGCAAATTGAATGTCGGTAATATAGAACGCATGTAGATTAGGGCCCACTGCACACGCCCCCTTGCCCCGCCCACTTAGGTCATGGAGGGTATCAAATTAACCAGCTCGATGAGACAAATAGGAATCTATAGTTATTCTCGTACTTCAGAATTCTCATCAGATGTCTGTCTGTCTGTCTGTCTGTCTGTCTGTCTGTCTGTCTGTCTGTCTATCTGTCTGTCTGTGTCTGTCTGTCTGTCTGTGTCTGTCTGTCTGTCTGCCTGCCTGCCTGCCTGTCTGTCTATCTGTCTGTCTGTTACATCAGCCGTTCGTGTCAACAACAACATTCAATGCCAATGACGAAATTCGCATACCAATCCACCAACACGACGTTTACGTACTGCCGCATCTAAGCTGCATCTACATAGAGGGGTTTTTCCTCTTTCTATTCTTGCTCGTGTCATCAGCCATGGTGTTTGCGAATAGAGCTGTCTGTGTCAACAGACAGCTGTGTCATCAGCTGTCTGGGTCAACAGCTGTCTGGTGTCAACAGACAGCTTGTCAAAAAAAATCACGCTTCTAGCATACATTTATTGGAAAGCACACAACAAATATTTCTAACATAATGGGGAGTATTATTCAGTAATCAATTCATTAGTTTAGTTAGTTCCCATGGAATACGGTAAATTATATAATATAATTTATTATATTAAAATACATTTTGTCAATTAAAATAATATAATACTGTTCATAATATGATATTATTATATTAAAATACATTTTATTCATTAAAATAATATAACAGTGTAATCAAACTCGTGACGCTGCTTATACATCGTTGACTGCAACAAGAGAAAAATACTATAATTAAGAAATTATACTAGTAAACAAACAAACAAACAAACAAACAAAACAAACAAACAAACAAAACGTACAGACAAACTGACAGACAAACAAAGATAAGAAATTGTACTAGTAAACAAACAAACAAACAAACAAACAAACAAACGGGCGGACAAACAAAGAAATAACTTCATTCATTATAAAAACAATTAATTTTCCACTACTAAAATTGTGAATCCAAAACTGGCACTTTTTATCTACTATCACTGCATATTAAAAAATCTAAATACTTTACTTACGATTTACAATATTGACCCAAATGACCACAAGTTCACTGCACGATTCCAACAAAATTATCTTGGTTTCTTTCTCCATGAATAGTCCAGAAAATAAAACATTTTCGGTTTCCGTTGCCATGTGCGATACATTTCCGCACATAATCATTTTGGGTTGGTTCTAAAGATAGAAAATAGTTTACAATTATGGAACAGATACGTGAGCTTTTTAACTATATATAATGAAATTATTATGAATGAGTTTTATTATGAATGAGTTTTATTATGAATGAGTTTTATTAACAGAATGCTTGAACAATAAAAGAAATGATTACTGCAAATGGACTTACTTTTAAATTTTCCGGTAAATTTTGGTGGATAAAATGGTACAATAAGATATCTCCAACATCATCTTGGCCAATTACAGCATCCATATTGGGAAACTAACTTTTACCGCACCTATTCCGTGGGAACCAACTAAACTATTGAAGTGATTACTGAATAATAATTCTCGCAATTGTATTCGTTCTATTTATCTCGCAGCTTTTGCCGAGCTTGCAAAATTTTGGTAACATGCAGAAGTTATCAAAAACAACAATCAATCGAGTGTTTATGTTTCTGGCGGTGGCCTTCAAACTTTTTATGTTCTAGAATGATTTTATTATAATAATACAAACAACAGGGTATAAAATAATCTCGATCATCTTGTCTCAAACTTTGATAACAATAGTTATTTAGTGTAAACAATTGCAAACGTTGGAATTTCCGAGAAAAAACATTAATTCTGCAACATCTGTGTACTATTGCATCAGCATTTCCAGAACATTCTTCCATTGCGCAACAATGAGCAACACGCGCACTTTTTGAGCCCCGGCGCAGGCGCCTGAGCCACAACCAATGGCAGATGTCGTTGCTGAAGACATTACCAGGAATTTTTGCGTGTTGGAGTTGGCAAAAGAACCAGAGGCTGCTGCCGCTGCTGAAGATACTAACAGGGATTTTGGTTGCTGGAGTTTTGGGTTGGCAACAGATGTGGCCTGAGGCTCTCATTTATCCGAGGTTCTGTAAAAATGACCACCGGCGGTGGAAATAACAAATGCGGTGGAAAATGCGGTGGATGCGGTGGAAATGCGGTGGAATCCGGTGGATGCGGTGGAATTACAGGTTACGTACTTACCGACCAACATAAAGTTTTTATTCGCCCATAAGAATAACATTGTTAGTGCTGCCAACACACTAAAAGTCACCAGGTGCTGAGACAAAAGTCCCAAGAACTGTCTGGCACAGGTGTCACATTACCTACTAAAGCACAAAAAGGTATAAACTATCGAATGTATTGCTCGAAATGACCTCCACCAATTGTCATTTTGCTTGAACATATTTTATTGGATCTTTAACATAATTAATTGTAATTGTATCAATTTTATTAATTTTATTAATTTTATTAATTATTAACTTTTTGCACTGAAAAGTGTTATGAATTTCATTTCTAATGTTCTGAGAAACATTATCCTTTTTTAAAACTACTTCAATTGAAGTAGCTTTAAAAAAGGGTTTCCCGTGTTTGACTACGTCAAACACCTGTCCATTCGCAACCCGCCATCTTACCTTTTCAATAGCTCACCGGTAGCTGAAATTTTTTCCTGCGCCACTGGCACTGCAAGGCATTTTATTGCATCCGTAAAGTATGCTAATGCGCAACCCCTCCGTTCGCCAACTTAAATCTGTTAGACTGTACCTAGTTCATTTATTTTAAATACAGGCAACGCTAGAGTGGATTCTTTGTTTTGACACAATTTACGCAATTTGCCGATATTTTGGTATTCAGGCAGCGTTGTTGCACAAAACCAGTTAGGAAGCTGATTGTGCTCATTTCGATTCGATGCAGATTAGGTGCAGTCTTACATCGAGTGTATTTGCGGTAGAGTTCCATCGATTGGGTGAATTCTTTTGAGCTATTAGCAAGGGGAGAGACAATGGTAGTCATGTTTGCGTAATTGAATAACAGCCCTTGGCGGAGAATTTTCCACCGTCAAAATGAAAACACGGCGCAAAACCCAAACACAATTGAATACATAAATAATATTACCAAACGCCAATTCTAATTAATACGCTGTTGATTTCACTGTTTCCCCATGTTCACATGTTAATATTTGGCGCGCTGAACTGTTAATATGATGAAACAATCCTCCCGTTCCTTAACGATCCCAATCCAATTATTATTTTTCGCATGGCAGCGCAAATTGCAACACATTCAGTGCTTTTGGTTGATGAACAATAATAGTTTCCAGGTTGTTTCAGAGTTCGAAATGCGAGCTTAATTCTGTTAGGGCGCGACGCCAGATGCGAGTGTGTACTATGCCGTAGGATCATAATTCGGATTATTTCGTTTGGGATTTGAAAATGACCGCAACATGCACTGCGACACGTTATTGACATAATGCACTTGCTCATTTTCAAATCTGCTAAATGGACCACGGCCCAAAGCGCCAGTGGAACTGATTAATTAAAAGACGTTCGCATTTCATTTCCAAAAATAACAACGGTTACTACTGTAGCCCGATCGCCAGGATCGTATTCCGAGGCGCGAAGCACTGAGCGATATACGGCGCGTTCTTCAAAAGGGCATTTTTAGTAATGCATTACAATCTACAAACCTGATGGGGGAATATTAAGAAAATAGGCATTAATATTTTTGGGGATTACCCACTTCACGTGAAGAATTCTTATTTTTACACGGCATAGTACAATCTTCAAGCTTTCAGAAATGGGTCCAGTTCAAAGAAAATATTTATTCAGACGAGAGCAAATAGCAATCAACTGCAGGAAACGCAACATTTCTTCGAAAAAAATATTTAGGGTAGCAAACTTGATATAGGATATATAGGATTTGTAGATTTAGAAAAAGCCTTCGACAACGTAAAATGGGGGAAGATGTTCGAAGTGCTGAGAAAGGTAGGGATGAAATACAGGGACAGAAGAATAATACATAATCTCTACAAAGAGCAAAAGGCAGTTATAGAATGTGAGCAGGAACGAAGGGAAGTAGATATCCGGAAGGGAGTGAGACAGGGATGTGCATTGTCACCTCTAGTTTTCAACTTATATATCGAAGATGCGATTAATATTGTTAAGGAAAGAACAGCCTCAGGGATCAATGTACAGGGCCAAACTATTAACATGCTCAGATTTGCGGATGATATAGCAGTGTTAGCATCTAGCAAAGAAGAATTAGAAGCGGCTTTGAATGAAATGGAAGCAGTTTTGACACAGGGCTACGGCATGAAAATCAATAAAAAGAAAACTAAAATTTTGGTATGTAGATGGAGTGAAAATAGAACTAAAATTGAAATACAAATAGGAAATGAGAAGATAGAGGAGGTCGCGGATTTCTGCTACTTAGGAAGTAAAATAACCCAAGTCGGTAGGAGCACTAAAGATATAAAACAAAGAATGGCGCAGGGACGAGTTGCGTTTAACAAAAAGAAACAACTGTTATGTTCGAGAACGGTTAATATAGAGACTAGGAAGAGACTCTTAAAGTCGTATGTATGGAGTACGGCATTATACGGGTGCGAAACTTGGACAATAGGAGAAGCGGATAGAAAAAGAGTAGAAGCGTTTGAACTGTGGTGTTACAGACGCATGATGAAGATACCGTGGATAGATAAGGTTAGCAATAGGGAAGTATTAGAAAGAGTTGGGGAAAGGCGAAAGGTATGGAAAACAATAAAGAGTAGGAGAGATAGGATGGTAGGACACCTTCTAAGACACGAAGGAATAGTTCGCGACATACTAGAGTCAGAGATAGGAATAAAAAGAGGTAGGGGTAGGCCTAGATTAAACTACTGCTCTCAAATAGTTAGGGATGTAGGATGTTCTACTTTTAGGGAAATGCGTAGGTTAGCTCAGGATAGAAAAGAATGGAGGTACGCGTCCAACCAGTCTTCGGACTGAGAACCTTATGATGATGATGAAACTTGATAGAGGATGCTTCACGCTGTCACCCTATTTATGATAACCCAAGCACGAGTAATCCTGAAAGTCTACTCCACATCACGAAAACTGTAAGAACAGGACGTCCTTAAAAACATTAGTTTTTTTAATGAGCGAGAAATTTCGCCCAAGTTTGATTTTTCTCTTGGTCCCTTCGGAACGGTTCGAAGGGATGAAAGTGGATCGGGCGGACGCGATCGTCCATTTTCTTCCAATCGACGCATTTTTTTCCGCAGTCGGGAAAGTGGAAGATACTTTATAAGGGTGGAAGCAAGAATATGCACTTTCTAACATTTCACACTCTTAGAAGGGGACATGGGGGGACGAAACGCGAAAAAAAGAAATTGGACGTGTTCCGAGCGTCGACTTAGACCTGCGTGCCGAAAATGAAGCGAATCGAATTTTCTTTTCCAAAATTTAATTTTTACATCCATATCTAATATCTATGCATAGACAAAATTGGTTTCCTGTTACATCAGAGGTCATACCTCAGCAATGGTTCGCCGCAAAACTTCAAATATTACCCTGATTCTCGGCACTTTTCGTCAAGACACGCAGGAAAGGCACAAAAAATAAGAAACTCTACAAAACCGCGAGAAGACTGCGAGACTGTTTTCAATTTTTTCTCGAGGGAGGCGAAAAAAAATTAAAATTGTTATTCCTAGGTTAAAAACGTATTCCGCGTATCGAATACGACACGTATTAAATGCAAGAATACGGAAAAATCGATAAAAAGACAAATTTGCGCTGCCCGGGATGCGAACCAGCAACGCCAGGAAGAAATTAGAATTCGAAACGATCGACATCCTGCCTCTTGCCTCTGCGATATATGAAAGGATAGTTACGCAGACTTTAAGAATTTATAAATACTTTTGGTACAGGATAAATTTTATTATTTTCATAATTTTGATTTATGAAAACGACTCTCTTCACGTTATATAAAATAAGTAAAAAAAAATTAAGTTAAACGGTTTTATTGTAAAGAAACATAATAATGATGCAGATAATGTGCTAAAAGCTAAAAAATAATTAGGTAGGTACCAGATACCAGTCATCACACAACTCTCCTCATCAATCTAGAACATTGATCAGACTAAAATAAAATCGTGGGGCGAGTCGAATTTTTATTATCTAGTCAACCGGTCATATCATTATATAGGTATGCTTTGGATGCATCTTCTCCATAGACAACATCGCAGAACGATCATTTACATATTTACTCAGGTTACGCTACGCCCCACGATTTTATTTTAGTCTGATCAATGCTCTAGATTGATGAGGAGAGTGGTGTGATGACTGGTACCGTGGTACCTGGTACCTACCTAATTATTTTTTAGCTTTCAGTACATTATCTGCATCATTATTATGTTTCTTTACAATAAAACCGTTTAACTTATTTTATTTTCTTGTTTTTAGTTTTTTTGTTTGTTTTTGTTATTATTTTTCTAAAGTGTACCGTGTTCTACTTGTCAAGCCCTTTCATTTGATACCTATATTGAGGGGATTGAAAAAAAAAGTAATCCGCCATTTTGTGGTTGCGGCCATCTTGGATTTTGAATTTTTCATGGTGTACTGTATTCTACTAGTTAAGCCCTTTCATTTGATACCCATATTGAGGGGGTTGAAAAAAATTTACAATGATACTGAATATATATACTTGTATTGTCATCACAACTAAAGGTGTGTACCAAATTTCAGATCAATCGGTCAACGGGAAGGGGGTAACATTTCAATTACTAGATTTGACCGACACAAACAAACAAACAAAGAAACAAACAAACAAACAAACAAACAAACAACCAAACAAACAAACAAACAAGGCAAGCTAAATAAAACCGTTTAAAAAGGCATCCGCAACGTGAAATACCCTCGAAATGTAATTTTTCTTCAGTCGCTTCTGACTATGCACCCCTTTTGGTTTTTCTTTAATAACTTTTTCAAATCTCGGTCGATTTCAATTCTCTCGACGGATATCGAAAGAGCGAGCTCAGGACAAGCTTATTCTTGCTTCGATACAAGCCAAGACTCCCCCATGTGAGGTAGACGGCCTCGAGAAAGCGGGAGATTTCGGAAAACACGCACTTTCTAGGGGCGGCCTGCAACCCCAAGGAAACATTTCTTCGACAAACAAAATTGGCAGTTTTGAAGGGGACGTAACAGGGCGTCGAACCGTGCAAAAATTTCCGGCCTGCGGTCCAGCTTGACCTCCTAACAAATCTTCTACCACTCTGTGGCAAAATGTTTATTTATTTAGACTTACTCCTCCTAACATATTTTATTTTATAACATGTTTCATCTTATTTCTTTATTTTATTTCTAATAGCTTATTTTTACTCGTTCTTCCACTGCTTAGGGTTGTGCGGTGGGACAGGGACTGGGTGCCCTAACGAAGTTAAATAGGTTTTCCCAAAATATAAGAGAAATTGAAAATATTTTCCCTTCGATCTGAAATATCTCAGAGGGTGACTGTTCTAGTTGTAAATTATTCTCGGCTATTTCATTGGTAAATGCTGTATGCTCATTAGTAATTAAGTTAGCAAATTTTAGTTTTTGTTATTGTAATCCTCATTGTTAGGAAATCTAGTAGTCACATGTTAGAATCCCTATTTTATTCCAATGCGTGATTTTCAGGACAAACTTTATGTTGTTTAATACTCTTAAGAGATAGCACTGCTTCTTTGCTTATTTTGTAAAACTAGACAAGGTTTCTATTAAAGTTCCTCTTTCATTTAAATTATTTAAGACCATTGTTAATTCAGGGCAGCTATATACATATGAAATGAGTTAGATTTCTTTTGGGGATCCCCCAGTGCACCAGTAAGAATTTTAAGCATCTCTCCAACCTCCTCTTCTGCTGCAACATTAATGAGTCAGTTTTGCGGATCTCTGTGTGTGAACATTAATTTCGTATTCATGTCACATGATGGACGCAAAAAACTCGAGGATACTCAACGCCTCAGGTGTAGTCCACTGGGACCTAATTTGGAATATTCAGCACTTGATCTTGCGACGATTTATGGCCAGCATTGGGGGCTGTGCTGAATGGGGGATTGCTAGCGTCAGACTTCAACCACAAAACATTCGTATAAATTGCGGTCTAAATTCGAAATGTCGACATTCGAGAAAAGGGATAATTTCTTTCAATTTAAACAAGTTGAGGATCAAGACGGCCCTTGATGGAATTACTGTAAAGAATGAATCTTTGGCAGGCTAAAATATTGGATCGGTGCCTAGGGAGGGAACAATCGGCCGGCAATATGGCTGCAACAATCGGGTTACAATCTAGACCTATACCTACAGAAAAAAACAGAAGGGTACTCCATCTTCGAAAGAGTGGCTTAACTTTACGCATTTCGTAATTGGGTTGGTCGCAATCTCGTTCTGTGTGTTTGATGTATTATATGTTCTTTCTTATTGAGAATAAATGATTTTGTATAGCAAAAATAAAATAATGCCGACAATGCCGCGGAAGTCTAGAGCATCATTTACTGTTACAATATAATTTAAATTTCTCAGAAAATATCACACAAACCTTGTTATTATTTAGAGGTGACAAAAAGTGACCTTCCGAAAAGGAACGGTGTAATATTTTCATGTTTATTTCCCCACAGTAATTCTCAATAATTGGAAAAAGAAAAGAAACACCGGAGACCCATTTATTCTTAATAACTGATAATAATGTTCATCCCTGAACATTGTAGCTGGCAAAATTCATTTACTCTATCCGCAGTCCAGATCGTCCCCTTGGATTAAGCAAAACAACCCCAGGAACCCCAGCAATATGTGTTAGCTAACCAACCCCGTAACAAAACCCTCGGCTATATAAAATATTACTAGAGTATAATACAACGACACAACCCTGTAGGGGCGAAATCATCCCCGAGGTGCCGAGTATAACATGACGAACTTAATTAACTGTGGTTCTGTCTCTTTTTAAACAAAAACGTATATGAAGCTCTGAAATTACTTATTTTCATAGTAAATTCGTTGTAAAAACCCCGAGGCTGCACAAAAGTCTACCATGAAAATGTAAATTAAACCCTGAAAAATGAATAGTTATTATACAGCGTGTTTTATAATCAGGAAACAGCCTTTTAAAGGCAAAATTGTGCCGTTAAAAATATTAATTTATAATAAATAAAGAATATATTAACTTGTTACTATGATTACAAACTGAAATGAATAAGAATTCCCATTGCATTAACGCTATATCTATTAGCAAATGGATTATTATAGAGAAGAAAATATTTGTTAATAGTAAAGAATGTAGTACATTTCTCATAAATAAATACTTAGGCTTATTGAATAAGGAGTATTTAGAGCCATATTAAAAATACGGAATACCTTGAACAAAATACAGATGTTTGCCCCTTGCTAGATTTGTTAGTGACAAAACCATAAATGAAGGAACATCATCAACTTAAATTATGAGACCGAGCCTGTAAACTTAGTTGAAAACAAAGTTGTATTATCCTGAAAATTCCCCATAATGTCTACTAAGTTAATACAAAGAAGCGCAGGTTAAAAGTGGCGAAGAAGATTTTCACCTGATTAATTAAAAGGTTTATAAATATATAAACGGGTACTCCCCGAGGGTGCAACCTGAATTTCCTAGTTTAACATATTAAATATTTAGAAATAAACGTGAAAGTTGCTTTGTGGTGCACGGCTTTTCTGGTAAATTATTACTTCAGTAGACCAACTGGAGCGTGTCGGCGTGCTTTCAAGATGTTGCATACGCATATCGGTATTGTTACTTTCAATTTTTAACAGGCTGGGTCGATAAGGCCCCGGGAGATCTATTAAAATTTAAAAAAAGAACAAAGTACGTGTAGCAGTTTTCTGTGCATTTTTCTTCCCAGCTCCGAACAAGAAGTGGAATATGGATATGTTGATAAGAAATATATAATATAATATAATATAATATAATATAATATAATCCAATATAAAATAATATAATGCAGTATAATGCAATATAATGCAATATATGTAATGTATTGAATTTTTATATAAACGGAAGCAGATAACTGATAACAGAACAAATATAAAATTTCACCTGTATTCTTACTCGTCTGTTACGCTTCACATTAGCGTTGGTCGTAACATTTAATTACTGGGGGAAAACCGGAGGAGTATTATTATTTTCCCAATTTTAATGAGATCACCCTGAAATGTCGCTCGGAAAAATACGGAAACATTTTTAGTCGCATTATGTTATTAAAATAGATTACCTGTAATTTTTAGTTCGTAAAGTAAACCGATGTTTGTAAATTCCGCGTAGTATGGTAGGATTTATATTTTCTCACAATTTCGGTTTATATTCCTATATTTGAAGAGCTGATTACCAGTGACTTTGAATATTTTAAGCTTAACATTTAATGGCGAATTTTTTCAAACATATCGATGTAATATGAAGCGGATGCGTAGTAGTCGGAGAGCAGGACGTTCGAAATATGCAAAATAAAAGTGGGGTATGCAACTCGCGAACATACAAAAACTGATGTCGTATTCTTATGTAAAATGACCTGCTGAATTCGATTCTGGAGGTCGCGAATCGATTCGGGATTGCGAAATTGAAAAAAATCGAACTTTATCATATTTTGACAAAATTTCTCGGAAATACCTTATTTTATACTTCCCATTCTATATCTTTGTCTGTAACAATTGGATCGGTTTAAAACTTTGCATACATATAGTCTGGAATATGCTGAATCCGTTGCCATACTTAAATGTGCACTAATGTGTAAAGATATGGTAGAAAAATAATATTTTCGTCGCAGATCCCATGGATTTTTCAGTAACTGCATTGAGAAAGTTGGTATCGAGGTAACTTTTTTATTATTGGAGATAGAGTAATAGTATAAGCGAGTCAAATATAGTTTAAGGTTTGAATTAATTTATAAAAAGCAAAAAAATGTTGTTGGTAAAAGTTTGGTGGTCATAAAAGGTTAATAAAGTCGAGCGTTGTACGCGCTACGTTGTCTCCTGGGTTGCACCGAAGCAGACCGCGTGGAGAACTTCAATGAGAACTGTTCTTATTTTTTTAAATTTGTACTTACAGAATAAATACATTTTTATTATTCGATATACGCACATTTTCCTTCACAAAAACAGCTTATGGAACACAGTACATTAGCTTTTAAACAAATACAGGTTGTGCTACAATTTATTGAAATATTCACATTTGCAAAATGGTGTTGTATTTACAAAATCTGGTTTCGCACTTATTGTGGTCATGATTGGCATTACGCTACCGTTTTCTTTCATGCACCACCCAAATTCCAAAAGATTTGGGCCCGGTTTTTCAAAGAATCCAACACCGGCTTAAGTCTGATACCGGCTTCGTTGCTATGATTCAATCAATCAGAAAGCCGGTATCATAGCAACGAAGCCGAGGTCAGACTTAATCCGGTGTTGGATTCTTTGAAAAACCGGACCTTGATAGTTTTGGTCGAACTAGGTATGCAGTTTTGTAAACGACAGACGGCAAATACGTACGTCCTGAGGACATGAAAACGAAATGTGTTTTCGGTGGGTGGTAAATCCCTGAGAAGCGAAATTTGTTTTGGAATAAATAGGTACCTTACTGATATTCGTTTGCTTACTTACCTAATGTCTGTTTTGCATGTTAGAAACAAATGTGCTCTTAAATGGTCCATACTGCCAGTAAATTCTGGACGACCATAATATGCAAAGATATTCTATTTCTATAGAATGTCTTTGATAATACGTAATGAATTTCACTCAGTTCTTGCTTGACATTTGGTGGAACATATTGAATATTTCAATAAAACAAAACTTTTTAGTGTTTTCAACGGGTTTAATCGTTATCGACAATATTGTTTCGACTTACTAGGTCATCATCAAAGGTTCTTACAAAACAAATCTTAAAACTAAAACAGTGCCTTACATGCAGTATTCTATTTTATTTTCGTGTGGTGGGGTAAGACTGCTTCTATGATTGGTGAATGGTTAAATTCCAACTGGTCATTTGTTATCTGTTGATCTAATTTCTAAGCAAACTTGATCAAAACCCGGCTTGCTTAAATAAAAGAAATTTAAGTTCATTATTGGTCAATAATAAAGAAAAAAGAAACACAGGAGATAAAAGTGGTGTTTCTCAGTTAAATTGTAATTATTGCAGCGCGATTTACATAGGTCAAACCGGGAGGGATTTCAATACCATACTGAAAGAACATACAGTCTATTGCCAACAATTCAAACAGGACGGGTTTTTGGGAACATTGTACATATTGTAAACAATCATAATTTTGTCGAAAGTGATTTTAAAATATTATATAAAGATCTAAAGGTAGAAAATTAAATTAAGTGGAAAGTTTTGAAATTTGCAAAGCCATTAAATTAGATCAACAGATAACAAATAACCAGTTGGAATTTAACCATTCATCAATCATAGAAGCAATTTTACCCCACTACACGAAAATAAAATGGAATACTGTATATAAGGCACTGCTTTAGTTTTAAGATTTGTTTTGTAA
Organism: Xestobium rufovillosum; assembly: GCA_963966045.1. Taxonomy (NCBI): domain Eukaryota; kingdom Metazoa; phylum Arthropoda; class Insecta; order Coleoptera; family Ptinidae; genus Xestobium; species Xestobium rufovillosum. The sequence goes on along the minus strand of OZ014492.1, from coordinate 47,328,299 downwards.
GAACCTTTGAAGTCGAAACAATATTGTAGGTAACGATTAAACCTGTGGAAAACTCTAAAAAGTTTTGTTTTATTGAAATGACCATATAATGATTTAAGAAAAATGCCCTACACACATTTAATAAATGAAAACTCTTAAACTCCGACGGCGTTGGCACGGCAATCAGCTTTTGTCCGCGACAACGCGCGCAGGGCGCGACATATGACTCAAGTTTAACACACTTTTTCTGACTTACTATGCATTTTATGAAAAAATACTCAAAATAAAAAAACATCCTCATTTTATACGCTACAATTTACTCGTTTATAGTATAAGTATATCTTCAAAAATAAAAAAGTTACCCCGATACACACTTTTTCACTGTAAATGACATAAAAGTAGCAACTCTTCCTCGAATATTTATTAATTTTTCAGTCAAATCACAACAATTACTATTTTCTCGTACAGCGTTAGAAAGCGGATAGTTCTATTATCATAATGCTAAAATTTCAAATTTGTACGACAATGGGTGACAGATATACAGAAGGAGAAACAATAAAAGTGCGAAAATAGCATATTTCAGAAGAAAAATGAAAAAATGCAATTTTCTTCAATTTGGCAATTCCAAATCGAATCGCGACCTCAAAAATATGTTTTGTCAGGTAAGAACTCATCGTCTGTTTTTGTATGTTCGAAAGTTGCATACCATGTGTCGAATTCAGAGCTCTTGCTCTCCGACTATAGATTACGCTTTGAATGAATATTCCCTGAAGCGTTCTGAAAAGCCATCTCCTCGGACAATGTTATGAGTTTTTGCCGACTTCTCTCGGACGGTTCGTCGCAATAATTACCGAGTTCGCATAAAAACACTTAATGACCCTAAATCTGGAAGCCAAACTTCTTGTCTCGGATGTTTAGCTATTTTAGCGCAAATCCTTTTTTACGAGGATGTTGTGTGGGGAGTGGATGTGTTGGGAACACGTACCGGATTACTCAGCCTGCTGTGATGTGGCACATTCCGACGCCATTGCGGACACCCCATAAAAGTGACAACATAGCTGGTGGTCAGAACGGTATGCGATGGCATTAAATGCTATCCGCTCTGCTGTTTTCTCTAAATTTTACTTTTAGCACTTTTCTAGCTTACTACCTGAATTTTATTTATTACTGCCGTTTGTAATCTTCTGGAAACTCGCCTGTCTTGTATATGCAGCTAACTAGTTTAAATAAACGATCTATTGCCTCTCGACCTTCGCACTTTAAGAGCCAAGTATCCGATCGCCAACATCAAGATTTTTTAGGGACGTAAGACGAGGTATGCTCCGAAGGCGGAGCCACGGACAAAAACACGTGGCTCGGAAGCTCTTCCAGGGCCGCACTCTGGCTTCGCTTAGCAAAGCTTTAATTTCAATTTGTATTGCAGCTTGTATAGGTCTGAATCTGGTTCGGTTTGACGTTTGAAGGGACTATGCAATTGGATTTTTGTCTGTACAGGGTGTCTTATTTTTGTTGTGATTTGGGGGTTTCTCATAGAAGCCTCGATAGAAGCAGCAGATATAGAGCCTTGGGATTTTCTCAAACATGAGCTATTTTCTTGAGTATAATAGAATGCCGAAACCAGAATTTGGATATCGTTTTTAGTTTTCGAGAAAAAAAATATAATTGATTTTTATCGATTTTTAAAAATTCTCTCCAATTCTTTTTGTGCTAAGCAGACTAAAACTGTTAAGATGGATTCCTATAGAACTTTTTCCAAGGAATTTAGTGGCGTACGTAATTTTTTTCTAGGGAGCGTATTTTTTGAGTTATGACATAAAGTTCAATTTTTTAAATGGAAATCGCAGCATTCTTTGGTAAAGTACAAAAGGTCTTTTTTTAAGCTATCAAAATGTACCTACCTATCTTATATTTTCTAAAGTTACAACTTAAAAAGTACCAAAATCGTTGCCGTTTTTTGAAATAACAATATAAAAGTATATATATTTTGATAGCTTAAAAAAAGACCTTTCGAACTAGACCAAAGCGTACCTACTATGATTTCCATTTTAAAAATTCAACTTTATGTCATAACTCAAAAAATACGCTCCCTAGAAAACTACGTATGCTACTGAATTCCTTGGAAAAAGTTCTATAGTAGTCTGCTTAGTACAAAAAGAATTGGAGAGATAAAAATCAACATTATTTTCGAGAAAAACGGTATCCAAATTCTGGTTTCAGCTTTGTGTTTGTGTAATTTTGATTAAAAAATTAATGCGCGAACGTAGGAAAGGGGGGTTGTAATACCCACTGACCCCCCAACTTTTCTCTGCGCACGTCTATGGTTCAAAGGTATTGATTTGATACCAAGCGTTCATTTCTTTTATTTTTTCCCTCTTGTAAAATTTTGATTTAGGGCTTGGTTTACGAGATGTTGCAACTCATTTGACTATGTGTGTTGTTAATCCACTCGCTGTTTAAGTCTCCCAGTTTTTCTAAGGTGACGAAATAAGCTCGGGAAAAATGTCCTTGGATGCATATGTTCCTGCATAACGTCTAAGCTTCAGAAAAATGCCCTTGGATGGTACCGATTCGGTCATATTCGGTCATATTCCTGCATAACGTCTAACAGCCAAATTAGCATTGGAAAGAAAGACGGGTAGGTGTTAAGTTGCCAAAATAATTCTTAATAAAAGAGGTACCATCCAAGGGCATTTTTTTGAAGCGTAGATGTTATGCAGGAACCATAGGAACCATAGACGTGCACAGGAAAAAGTTTGGGGGTCAATGGGTATTACAACCCCCCTTTCCTCCGTTCGCGCATAGATTTTTTTGATCAAAGTTACGCAAACATTTTATCGGTATATGAGAAAATGTTGTACAAAATTTCAACGGAATATCTTAAAAAGCAAACTAGTTATTCATAAAAATAGTTTTTTAAATTTTAACTTTAACACCCTGTATCTTGAAAGAAAGAAGCCTAAATGAAAAATGGCATAAGGAAAGTCCCATTATTTTCGGTCAGATAACCTGTGGTTAACGGTTTGACCTACTTTTTTGTACCACCCTGTATATGCTACGGGCATAGTGGGAAAGTGGGGCAATGCTGACGGTGCCCGGGCAATGCAAACAGTGACCGTTCATGCTGTCCGGTCAGGTCTTGTAAGGTCAGGTCACGTTGCCCAGGCGCTATCATCGCCCGATTCGTCACTATGCCCGTAACATATACAGGGTGATTTATACCAGGGGGCGAAAAATTAAAATTAGGGTTCAGAGCCACAAATTAAGTAAAAAATGTCATATGAAGGTGTGTCCGGAAATGATTCGTTTAAAATTTATGCTCGTCCAAATATAATAGACTCCATGTTTGGACGAGCATAAATTAGGTTGAAACGATAAGGGATGATTAAAAAATATCTCTTCGAAGCTTCCCTATTAGTATAATAGGTGTACCAAAATTCATTTTTATGTCTTTCTCAAAAGTTGAGAATAATTAGAAACCTAATTTAATAGCCTCCATCTATGGACGAGCATAACTTTTATACGAAGTATTTCCGGATATACCTTTTTTGCTTCATTTGTGGCTCTGAACCCTAATTTTAATTTTTCGCCCCCCGGTATAAATCACCCTGTATATGTATAATAAAGCGAAAGAATATTTCAAGAACTGAGCATTCCGTATTTGTCAAAAACTCCGGACGGTCTTATAAGAGATCAAGGTGTTGTTGACGTTTATGCCCAAAGTTCTTGTAATCTAACCCCGGAAGAAGGTATCGAGAAAAGGAAAATCATATTTTGGAATCGAAACTGGAAGATAAATAAGAATCACAATTACTTTTACCAAATTCAGGGACAAATGCAAATTACAAAAAGAGGTTGTTGTATCTTTACAGTCTGGACGCCCAAAGGCATAAAATATGAAACGGCTATGAGAGACAATGAATTTTGGAAAATGAAAATGGAAAATCAACTTGTAAACTTTTATACGAATGTGTTACCAGAATTAAATGATAGTAGAAAAAGTAGGAATATGCCTCTACGATGAATGTTGAAAGCCACGCTATTAGAACTCTGGGCGAAATTAGCATTTTTAGTTTGTTCAGAGTTACATTACCTAAATACTTGTTATTTATGAGGATCATTCCATTATAACCCGGAAATACTATATTGCAGATAAATTACTTGCAATCTTGAAAATATTTGCTCAGGTCTACTTTTGGATCAATTTACAAATAAATTGTAATAAAATCCCCGCTCATGCCAGAACAACCCTCGTATCTGAAAAAATTTACTGGGTTTTCATTCAGAGATTTTAAGTTGTTGTTATTTGGTTATAAAGAGAATATTATTTAAGGCGAAATTTGAATTATTTTATATCTTGCTATATGTTCATTACTTTCAATAACAAACGTGTTCAAATTGTGTAAATTTACTTTCAGATAAAATCCACTCTAAATTGAACAAAATTATAATAAAAATGTGGGATATGGCAGAGCGCTGCAATTAAGCACAAATACATTAATTCGCAAGCCCAAAATTCTATGTTCGCCTATATACGATTAAAATATGTAATGTATGGCGATACAATTATTGAAGTGGGCCCCATACAAAAATCACTGAGTTCGTACTAGCAGTTTACCAAGTGTTGCGCGATGAACAACCAGAGGGCGTTACAACGCAGGGCATTAAATCGCGTTTGCAAGGGCAGCTCTCTTTACAAATTACTTCCTTATTTATGAACCGATTTTGAAATTGTTTGTTTTATTTGAAATAAGAAACTTGTGGAAATCGGCCTCTCATCTCGGATTTTTGAAAAAGTAATTTTTTAGTAAGTTATAAGTACACAAAATTAGGGTATATTTGGAGCCGAAAAAGACAAACTTCTATTACTTTTTTTAGAAATCGCCGATGAGACGACTCTTAAGAAATGTTTTCTGTATATGCTTGCAAAATTAGAAAGCAAAATATTACTAAATAACCGTACAGTTTGTAAAGTCGGGAACGTCTGCATCGCTCGAAAATGCAGCAGGGAGACTTGGCTCTTAAGGTTTCTGCCTGCAAGCCGTCTATATCTGCCATGCGGCAACCTCTGACCGCCGTCGGACCCACTAGAAACTAACTGTGGCATAGGTACAGGTAGCCCCCCTTCAGGAAACGGTATCTACTCTGAACCAGGTATTTCAATTGACAAAATTAATTATTTACAGGTACACGGCCACAAGTATGAAGGATACTTTACATCTAAATTTTTGTCAAGAAATCTATTTAAACGGTGACTATTGACTGCTGAACCCGTTTGCTATACAAATAACAACCTCTGACCCCGAATTAAGCCAGTAAGATGAGCGTCTTTTAAGCAACTAATGATTGCATCAAGACAATGGCAATGCAATGAAAGAAGTGGGTGCAAAGGTTAAATTTTAATGAGGACTATTTCTTAATTTCAGAAACTAAAAAGCACAAAGAAAACAATCCCTGATAGTGAGGGAGAGGATTGAATGGGAATTTATCGAGTGTTTGGATTTTGCCAAGGATTCTTTTCGAGCGTTGTTGTTGGTTACCGTAAGCGGCTTATCGCGGTGCTGCAGAGGGATGGTAGCTCCACAGATTTAAAGGAGAGTCGTACAGGAACGGACTCAGGATAAAAGTGTGAGCGCATAAGAACTTTGACGTTGCGATTTTTGGGATACTTGTGTATTAAGTTGATATAAATATGTCATACCTTAAGTATAACACACCGAGTTATTAAAATAAATATTAGGCAGGAAAAACTCATTAGAAATATTTTTTTTTTCTTAGAAGCTAATATTTTTGGCTTTTATTTAATGTCTAATCTGCAGGAAGCGCAGGACAACATAAGATTACTGCATCAGTTTAATAATTGATAACACTGGCCAATTATAATGACTAAAAATACGTACACTCCTCCTTTGGCGAACCCCACGTTATAATTTATTAATATTTGTTTATAATTGAAGCGCTCTACTCAAAGGGAATTGTAAATGGTATTCCTTCTCAGCTGCATTAGAGATATTGCTGGGACGATTTAATTTATGCAAATTAAAAACAAATATAAACAGAACCTTTATAAATACACAACGGAAGAATTGAGCTCTGGGGGCTTATGCTAACCCAGACTAAGCAATGCGGCCAGAGGCGTCTCGTCAAAGACTCGACAATATCAGCATCACTGCAATGAAGTTCAGATGTTAGGAAAATATGTTTGACAACTTGTTTTCTTTTGTCGTAAAAAATAATGTCCATCAGATCACCAACTGAATGCAGAAAAGTCATCAATTTTTAATTAAAAAGCTGAAATCGTTCGTGCCCGGAGTCGTTAATAGACCAACAGTGATGGCCGTTATCAGATGCATGAATATTAAATGATACTATCACTTAATGTTTGTGAAGGACAACTCTATATTTATTCCCGAGAACAATGCTATAATAACAGGCATTTTAAAACATTTTCCATTTTATTGCAAGTTCTTAAATAAATAGAATCTACTTTACCGTTAACTAATAGATGTCCTAAAATTTTAATGTTGGTATTATTAGCATTTTATTGAAGCTTATTTGAAATCTTTATCATTCCACTTTAATGACTTCGTAAGTCTATAAAATACAATGCCAATGTTATTCTAATAAAAGGTAGACTAAACCCGTAATTTATATGATACGTAGTATTTCATATAAAACGATAACTTAACAAATTTCGCATCGTATATTTTTTAGACAATGTTACCATTTCTGGTTGAAATTCCACCCGTCTGTCAACATTTTAGAGTCTGAAACAAAGCCGCTGTCTAGGTCTTAAATCAACATATTCATCTCCCACCATTTTGTTGTATAAGATGTTCCTGAGGATTTACACATGTCCATCACTCCTGATCGCTTCAGATCCTTGGTAAACATCCAAGTTGTCTATTAATTTTACATGAAATACATCGCCTAATAATACGTCAGGATCCTAAGCTTCATTCCTCCTAATGAACCGAGGAATGTGTATGGAGACAATGTTTTTAGTGAACGGGGAATTTTAAAGTTACAACAGAGACGGTGTAGGATATTTTGGAGCCCGGATATTACTTTTTTATCACTGCACAATTTTCATCTACGTTCAGAAATGTAACTTGGGGCTATCTAAATAGGATCGAATGATAAGAATCGCAATTTGGTGTTAAAGGCATAAAATATTCACAGATAAAACGAAACCGCGTGACTTGCCTCCTACTTGGTAATACAGGATTGAGAAACGCACGGACGGAAAACAAAGCACTTCGCATTAATTATTTAGAATTCGAATCCCTACAAAAATATGCAACACGAACTACCACACACAATATTTTATAACAGCCAAAGTTAGTTTGTATAATATTCAATGCACTTCCTTATAAATTTTCGGGGGTAATACTACAAGAGCTTTAAAATTACCGATAATTTTTCACGATAAAGAAAACACACATGAGTAAAAAATTATCTGGTTAATTTTAAAGTACGAGTGGTGTTTACTGAGAATATTTCTCGAATAAAAATACTGAAAACACAAAAAATGGTAATATTGAACACAAATTATTTATTTATTAATACAGTTTATAACAAACTTTGAAGCTTATGTTCTATTTCGTATTCCCTCATTTTTTTAATTATCTTTTTATGGTGATCTTCATCCATTTGCAAATAGCTGGATATCGAGTGATCTTAATTTTGCTCTGACACTCCGCTTTTAGCCAGTTTTGATACGGCAGTGGATCTAATAGGTACGTGAGTAACTAGTACATCAAGACAATTATTATTTTACATAAATCACAACATTATAACCAATTAATCAATTAAATGACAAAATTACGATAAAATTAAACGATTACGCCTTTAATTATTTCTATAACTTTATGAACAGACCTAGATGTTACACAGCATTGTCTGTAGTAATACAATAAGTGGTCTGGAATTGTCGGAAATTTTACGAAAGCTGTTGCGTAGCTTGGTAGCCACGAGTGTAAATTTGACAGTTAAAAGATCACGAGCGCTTGCGCGAGTGATCTTCTGTCAAATTTACACGAGTGGCTAGTAAAAGCAACACCTTGAGTAAAATTACCTAAAAATTCCAGACCACGAATTGTATTTGACAAGATTATTTTTTGAATCGAAGCAACGTAGTTCAAAACGAAATGTTATTTCAATTAATTCACATACCAATAAATGTGTTGGGAATATTTGACGTTTGGCAGGTACTAAAGTAACTAGATTATACATTATAAATGCACCTACAAATTCGAAACTATGGCAACTTGTCAACAAGCAAAATTATCGAAAAAAATCCCGGGGGTAAATACATAAGAGATCATTTTTTATCGATAAATGCATTTTTAATTGTATGAAAGTTTTATTGTCATGGCAAATAATCGAGAATCAAGGTAATGAAAAAATCGCGAGAGCTTGCTCGAGCGATTTTTTCTACTTATTATTAATGTTTTCAGTGGTAAAATTTTCTTGCCTTATGTTTACATCTCTTGTAGTTTGGATTCCAGAAGGTCTAGGTCTCAGGTTGTTTATTAAACTAGTATGATGTTCCTCGTCTAACTGTAAATAAGGGGCTAATGACTTAGCATTTGCATGTCCAGTAATTTTGATGAGCTGTTCTTCCGGGACACCTGATTTAGCAAGATTTGATACAGCACTTGATCGATTTGAATGATTCGTGATTTTGTCTGTCAGAGTATAAAGCCCTATTCTTTCAGCAGATTGTTTGGTCCATTTTCCAATCTCATTTACTCCATATGGCATATTTTTGTACCATTCAGAATTGCTTTTATTCCAGTAAGGATTTACAGTCAGAAATAGTCGATCTGACGTAATTCTATTAGTGCGTTTAGAAATAAGCTTTTTAAATAACCTTACCGGGCACATATCGAGATTATTGTAATTAGGCACTAACCACTTACTGTCTGATAATTTTTGAGCTCCACCCTGGCATGTTTTGGAAAAAATCGGGTTGTATTCAATTCTTCCGGTTACGTTACCAATTGATTTCTTTTCCTCTTTAAAAAAATGCACTTTGCAATTTGCTGCCTCTCCCCTTCTCCAGGCTAGTTCGAATGCTATTATATGATACAGTTTTTTTGAATTTTTTGAATTCAATGTCTGGAAATGAATTCAATTTTCGGGCGTACCTTTTGTAGTATTTTTCTTGAATAAGTTTTGCAGTAACATTCCACATGGTCTTTATAACGCATTCTTTATAATCTTCACCATCAGCTCTCTTCATATTAAAAGCCCAATCATTCATTATCAGTCCAAGCTCTTGATTTGAAGTAATTTCTAGAAGTTCATAATGCTTCTCTTTTAAAAATATTTCGAACTGTTTCCATATTGACTTTTGATTGTTAACTGTACTCCTCGGAGTAACACTCTGTACAGTTTTTGGAATATCTTCCAAAGATTCTTGGCCAAATCTTTCCATTTCAAAACGACGATGTTGCAAGAAAACTCGAAAATAATATGACAGTGACAGTTGCCAAGGTAGAAATCTCAAAACTATCATTCACAGCATAGTTGATTAAAAGGAAGGCGCATATTTATCAGTTATTGGGAAAGCTAGGTAGGTTTTAATCGTTTACAATGACAGTTGATTGGTCGATTTTAAGAAATTGAAGAAATATCATTGGCTCTTAGAATAGGCGTGTATTAACCGAAATAATACACGCTTCTAGACCCAAATGAAACGTTCCTATTGGTCAATTTGACGATGAAAAAAATAATCATTAATATCTCGTATTCATCGTTATGGTTATGTATTAAACAGATACTACAAATGTTACACGGGGTGTCACCAACAATTTTCCCACCTTCCCACTCCTAACATTATTTTGCCCATATATCTGCTAAAAAATATATATAAACGTTCGACTTTCACCATTTTGTTCTCTTTTCAGCTATATGACAGTAATTATAACGTTCCATTTGAAAATTTTCAAGTAAGTTCGAAGTTTGTTGGTTCTCCAAACACCATCCCCTAGCAACCACCACAGGAACCGAAACAGCTTAATTTGTGAAGCGTACGATTAAACGAAAATAATCCTTTTTAACGAGGCCAAATTTGTCAAATAGATGTTCCCCTCTCCCTACCCCTCCTATTTGATAAGCTAGAGCAATAAGTGCAAGGTCAAAATTATGCAAAGTTTATTCAAGATTGCAATACATTTGTTTAATATACCTTAACTACTTTGCCTCTCGGGGTATAGGCCCCGGGATTATAGTTGTTGGAGCAAGTTGTTCTCTTCAAATTTCGTCAACCGCGTAAATTTTTGGTGCCGTAATTTACTTAAGCCATTTTACCGTTGAAAACAATTCTGCTTTCAATAAATTTGAACCGGGATTTTGATTCTCTTACATTGACAAAATGTGTAGAAAATTATTAATTGAAAGTAATTTGGCGAAAGTGCTAGGAAATATCTTTTATGCATTTAATCTTATTTTTCATCTAACTCTCACAATTTCATTATGTAACTTTCTTCTCCATGGAACATCCATTACTGAATCAAATTTAAAACTCGTTATTTAAAACTACAAATGCGTAACATACATGTAAAATATATGAACGCTATGCAGAGATATCAGAGTGACTACGCGGTAAAAGGCAAAATGGAACGAGATACGTTATGTTTTTTGCGTATTAAACGACATGCGGCAGCAAATATAAAAAACACCTGTTCTTTAAACCGGAGTTTTACATATTTCCAGTCCCTTGGTTTCCTGACATATACTCGTTTTTTTTCTTACAAGAAAAGATATCCTTCTTTAGCCTCGTTATCCTAAGGATTCGGCCATTTCTTTATGGTTGACCTCTACTCCTCGTTTCTTTTAAATCTCAAGCATTTATATCCCTTTTAGACTATTATCGCCTATTTTCTGCTTTCTAGAAAAGATGTTGGCAATATCTCAGGCTGGCGCTTTGTCTTTTGATAACTTATAGCGCAAATCTGCGCAGAACCAGTAAATAAACGCAGACCAGATATCGAAAGAATACAACCTTATTTTCATTCGAGTTCTTTGCATTTTCTTGCTGCAGAAAGAAATATTTCACTAACAAATCAACATACAGGATGTACTGTAAGAACCGCTTTTGATCTTCATCTTACAAATTTTCGTTTTACAAATTAATTTTCGGCTCGGTCTGAAACCGCATAAATATTATAATAATAACCAGATTTGGACGAAAGTAGTATAAAATTTATTTTGTCGTGGAATAAATGTCGACATATTTATTAACCTAAATTGGATTTGTGTTCTCTTGTGTTTAGCTCTTAAAGTTATCCCGTTTCATTTATTAGTTGCGTGTTGTTTGTGTTTTAAATCCTAGAATGGTGTTACGTGTATACCTTTTAAGTTATGAAATAGAAAATTACTTTGCGTACTACCAATATGTATAACAAATTATTATTATTATTATATATTATTATATATCCCAAAGGACTTGTACCTTGACGCAGTTCTAGTGATACTGGGACGGGTGGAATGGCTTGCGCGCTTCAATGATCTAAAGAGCCGAACCATAGGTTTAACCATATTGGAGGGGTTTTTATTTGAGAAGCCAGACTAAACCAAGTCCCTGAAAGGGGGCAGCAGCTCTTTCAGTAATCATAGTGGCAGAGATCGTGAGGGTCGGTATGGCACTGTGATACACACTACTGCGATATGGAAGGCAACGGGAAACTACCACATTATTCTATCCCTAATACAGCGTACTTCGAATTTATGACGATGGCACCTTCTGGAGTAAAATATTCCGGAGGTAAAATAGTCCCACATTCGGATCTCCGGGCGGGGACTGCTTCGGGGGGAGTCATCAGAAATGATAAGTGTAACATCTCACGAGTCGGAGCGTGGAATGTTAGAAGCATGAAACAAGTAGGAAAGTTAGAGAATTTGAAAATTGAGATGGATAGGTTAGCATTAGACGTAGTAGGTATTAGTGAAGTGAGATGGCCAGAAGCCGAAGACTTCTGAAGCGGAGATTTTAGAGTAATACACACAGGATCTGTAGGAGGAAATTCGGGAGTAGGAATTGTTATGCGGAAAAAAGTAGGGCAGAGTGTAGAAAATTTCTTACAGCAAAGTGACAGGGTAGTTATGGTTAGGTTAGATTCGAAACCTGTAAAAACAGTAATAATACAGGTATATATGCCCACTTCTAACTACAGTGATGAGGTCGTAGAGGCAGTTTATAGTGATATTGAACATGTGCTAGATTTTGTGAGAGGACACGAAAATTTAATAATTATAGGAGATTTCAATGCAGTGGTAGGCACAGGGCGAGAGGGCGGAATAGTTGGTCCCTTTGGATTAGGCAATAGGAACGATAGGGGAGTTAGACTGATAGAGTTCTGCGATAAACATAACTTAACGGTCGCGAACACTTTATTTCACCATCATGTTAGGAGACGCTACACGTGGAAGATGCCAGGAGACCTAGGGAGATATCAAATAGATTACATTCTTGTTAGGCAAAGATTTAGAAATCAAGTTAGGGATTGTAGAAGTTATCCAGGAGCAGATATAGATAGTGATCACAATATAGTCGTTATGAAGGCCAATCTTAAATTTAAGATTTTGAAAAAACGAAGCGGAAGAAGGTATCTTGAAACAGAGAGACTAAAAGATGATGATACGCGCGATAAGTTCGAGAAAAACACAAACGAAGTACTAAAGGGCGCGGGCGAAAATATTGTTAGGGACATAGAGGAAGAATGGAATTGCATTAAAAATAGTTTAGTTTCCTCAGCTAGGGATATTTTGGGTCATAAACAGAATGAAAGTAGGAAACCCTGGATAACAAAACATATTGTAAGTCTAATAGAGGAAAGGCGAAAATATAAAAATAGGTTAGATGAAATAGGGAAACAAAGATATAAGGCGATCAAGTGGGAAATAATTCGGAAATGTAGGAAAGCGAAAGAGCAATGGATCGATAATAAGTGCAAAGAAGTGGAAAATAAGTTCGAAGTAGGAAAGACTGATGAAGCATATAAAATAATTAGGAGAAATTTTAGAGAAATTGGATCTAGTACCAAAAGCATTAGGAATGAGGCAGGAGATATCCTAATCGAAAGCGGGGAGAAGGCAGATAGGTGGAAAGAATATTTAGGAAACTTATATGCGGGACAGGAAGTGCAAGATATATTAGAAAGCGAAAGCAGTGTAGAGGGGGATAACCTAGGGAATCCTATAATGAGAGAAGAGTTTGAGCTAGCACTAAAAAGTTTAAGGAATAATAAAGCGCCAGGTATAGATGGCTTGCAGGCAGAAATCTTAAAGTGCGCAGGTCAAGAGGTAATAGATCGTTTATTTAAATTAGTTAGTCGTATATACCTGACAGGCGAGATACCAGAGGATTACAAACGGAACATCATGGTAGCTTTGCCAAAAAGGAAAGGCGCGGATAGGTGCGAAAATTTCAGAACCATCAGTTTAACTTCCCATGCGTCAAAAATTTTAACTAGAATTGTGCAAAGAAGGATGGAGAAAAACGCGGAAGAAATATTAGGAGAAGATCAGTTCGGATTTAGACGAAATAGAGGAATGCGCGAGGCCATCCTAGCTTTACGAGTAATTATAGAAAAAACGATAGAAAAGAGAAAGAGCGTCTATATAGGATTTGTAGATTTAGAAAAGGCCTTCGACAACGTAAAATGGGGGAAGATGTTCGAAGTGCTGAGAAAGGTAGGGATGAAATATAGGGACAGAAGAATAATACATAATCTCTACGAAGAGCAAAAGGCAGTTATAGAATGTGAGCAGGAACGAAGGGAAGTAGATATCCGGAAGGGAGTGAGACAGGGATGTGCACTGTCACCTCTAGTTTTCAACTTATATATCGAAGATGCTATTAATATTGTTAAGGACAGAACAGCCTCAGGGAGTAACGTACAGGGTCAAACTATTAACATGCTCAGATTTGCGGATGATATAGCAGTGTTAGCATCTAGCAAAGAAGAATTAGGAGCGGCTTTGAATGAAATGGAAGCAGTTTTGACACAGAGCTATGGCATGAAAGTCAATAAAAAGAAAACTAAAATTTTGGTATGTAGGGGATGTGAAAATAGAACTAAAGTTGACATACAAATAGGAAATGAGAAGATAGAGGAGGTCACGGATTTCTGCTATTTAGGAAGTAAAATAACTCAAGAAGGTAGGAGCACTAAAGATATAAAACAAAGAATAGCGCAGGGCCGACTTGCGTTTAACAGAAAGAAACAACTGTTATGTTCGAGAACGGCTAATATTGAGACTAGGAAGAGACTCTTAAAGTCGTATGTATGGAGTACGGCATTATACGGGTGCGAAACATGGACAATAGGGGAAGCGGATCGAAAAAGAGTAGAAGCGTTTGAAATGTGGTGCTACAGGCGCATGATGAAGTTACCGTGGATAGATAAGGTTAGCAATAGGGAAGTATTAGAAAGAGTTGGGGAAAAGTGAAAGGTATGGAAGACAATAAAGAGTAGGAGAGATAGGATGGTAGGACACCTTCTAAGACATGAAGGAATAGTTCGCGACATACTAGAGGCAGAGATAGGAATAAAAAGAGGTAGGGGCAGGCCTAGATTAGACTACTGCTCTCAAATAGTTAGGGATGTAGGATGTTCTACTTTTAGGGAAATGCGTAGGTTAGCTCAGGATAAAAAAGAGTGGAGGTACGCATCCAACCAGTCTTCAGACTGAGAACCTTATGATGATGATTATATTCAGGAAATACGTTATGGGATCTTATCTACTTTTAACAGTCAAGTAAACAATCAAAGACATCGAAATTCATATTAGAAACAAAGCATGATTCCTTTCCGTTTAACAATTGAAATCGTTGGGCTGTAAACGGGGTCAATCGAGGGGACAGCGTTGAAATGACAAAGTGTTTGCAACAAGAGTCCATTTATGAACTCCACTTGACCTCCAGCAGTTTAATAATTTAGCTTAAAACACAGAACCATAACAATTATTCAAATGTGACGCATTATTGTGTGGTTTTCACCTCATGCCCCTCCGCATGTCACGCGAATTTCAGCGGTCTTGGGGGTGGGCATGTAGTAGCTATTATCCAACAACAATGTGTAAGTCGGGGAAACCCATACATCATCCCATCAGACTGAACAAATATTTTATTTTAATTTAGATTATTTTTGTATATATTCGAGTTTCAGAGTATTGGAGCTTACGGTACTGTACTTCAATGAACCTAGAATTGAATAATCGTCAAGTACAGAAGCAAATACTATCACCAACTTAATAACTAATAAGTCTTTTTTTAAATTTTTGCTCATCCTGCCATTGTTTGTAAATGAGGATTTCAGCAACTCTTTGCCACTCCAAGTTTTGTTCCGGTAACATGCTCGTTTTAAATAAAACCACCCATTTGTGGCTGCACTGAACCGTACCCTGGGCAAAAACAACATTTTGTAACAAATCCAATACACACACCCGCAGTGAGCAGGGGGAATCCCACAACACGGATCGCGGCCAGCACACCGGCGTAAATTAGCAACGTTCACGTGACGAGTGCGTCCCTCGTGACATCTACCGGCGCCCGCCTCGCACTAAATAACCTACCCGATTACACCGTGTCCCATATGTGCCCAACTGCCCGTATCCCGAGCGCTTTCTTGATAGCAGAGCCGGCGATATTTTACCTACAGTTTACAGCCACCAGTGGCGGGTAGCACTTCGTTTACTTGTGCCAAATCTGAAATTCGATTAAATTTTTAACGTCAGCAGTAATAAAATGCTTAGTAGGCCAGGCGGCAAGTAGTTTAATAAGGAAATAATTAGTGGAAAGCTAGAAATCGCTTTAATCTCTTTATTTGAACCCACTTATTACTGTCCTAAGTTTCCCCCCTCGAGAGAAGTCGGCGTTGGCCCTTATGGCCCAAAGAAGGTACCGATTTTCAGTTTTTTTCAAATATTTCTTAAACCATCAACTTTATCAACAAAATACCTATTATCAAAAATAGTCTAGACTAAATTTCCAATAAGAAAGTCCTGTACCATTTTTTTCTAAAATTAACCGGTACGTCGCTACGGTCGTTCAAAGTGGAGCCCTTTTTGGTCCTTGCCGAAAAGTCAATAAGAATCACGGCCGTAGCGACGTACCGGTTAATTTTAGAAAAAAATGGTACAGGACTTTTTTTATTGGAAATTTAGTCTAGATTATTTTTGATAATAAGTATTTTGTTGATAAAGTTGGTGGTTTAAGAGATATTTGAAAAAACTTAAAATCGGTACCTTCTTTGGGCTATAAGGACTGACTTTTCTCGAGGGAGAAAACTTAGAACAGCAATAAGTGGGTCTAAATAAAGAGATTGAGGCCATTTCCAGCTTTCCACTAAGTTACTGAAAAACTAAAGTAATATAGTGAACAGCTTGAATACGACTGGTAGTTTTACAAGGATGCGGTGAGTAATCCCGGAGTAAGCGCCCCTGACAAAACCTGCGGTGCATAGACTGCGGAGAATTGGATCCCCGAAGAATAAATGAGAGTGGGTGTATGATTTCCTCCCTGAACGAATACCTCGCATTGGTATTAATCCTGTAGCCGGCCATGATGTTTGGCATTTGTGTTCCTGTTTCGTTTCCGGTAACGGAGAAGTCCGGAAGAGGCACTCGGAGTTAATGGCAAAAGTGTGTTATGGCAGGGATACATGTTTAAAGCATTTGGTCGATGCTAAATCGGATTAATTTCGTGCACTCTGGATTCGCGTATGCAGCTCTCAATTAAATCGGAAGCCATTATCAGTTTAGAGTTTAGTCTGCAATTCTGCGTTCATTTCGATAAGCTCATTAAATTTGTAGCCATCTTCTTGAAAATGTTGTCCACAGCATTATTTTTTATAGGAAGCTAATTTTCTGGACTTTATATATCATATCGTATCGTATCGTATCATATATCATATATCATATATCATATATCATATATCATATATCATATATCATATATCATATATCATATATCATATATCATATATCATATATCATATATCATATATCATATATCATATATCATATATCATATATCATATATCATATATCATATATCATATATCATATATCATATATCATATATCATATATCATATTTCATATATCATATATCATATATCATATATCATATATCATATATCGTATATCATATATCATATCGTATCGTATCATATCATATCATCATATCATCATCATATCATATCATATCATATTCGTATTACTTAATTTACTTTATTTTAATTTTTCTGGATATAAAACAGATGTTTCAGTATCGATCTGAACCAAGATTTGATCTGAAGTAAATTTCTAAACTTTTGTTCCTTTTCCGTTGCTTAAATCGCCTATGATGCGATTCCGCCTTTCCATTCTAGTGAGAAAGCGAAGGACGATCGATCCTTTGACGTTTTCCCTCCAAGAAAGATTATATTACACAGAAATGCTTTATCGTCAAAGGTGTATAGGTTCGAAAAGTTCTTTGTTTATGTCATCAAAACGCGACATTCTATACACTCCTATTGAACTATTCCTTTCAAAACATATTTGAGGTAAATGTATTCTTCATCGGGGCTTTTAGAGTTGTGTATCGGGTTACCCGCAGTCAAAAGTAATGTGCTACTTACCGAGTAGATTTCGTTTCCGCTGGGGCAAAAGTTTACTTATGAGATTAGCTCACCAAGCGCGTCCAGAGAGAGACAGACGCATTACGCCACATATTATTTATTCATTCGTTTATGTACCCAACAACACGAGCTTCACTTTAATTGAACGAAACTCGGATTTGAAAACACCGGAACATTCCGTTCCCAAGGTCCAACTAGTTTCAAACCTTTTTAATGGAATACCTATATTACGTTACATCATAACCGCATAATTTGAAATTGCTTTCGGAATTTCAGCTTACGTAACGAAATGTTAAAATAACTCGCTAGATAGCGAAATGCAGAAATATGCTATATTTTGGGAGATTACCACTATTTCCAAGTCCTTCTCTTCAGGGAACGGGATGTGAGACTGCATGCCCGGTAGTGGTAATTGAGTCAGAATTTGGCCACTCTATCTATCTTTTATCTTTTAATCTTCAGAGTGCCTGGTAGTGGTCATAATTCGGTTTTGAAGTTGTAAATATTGGACATACGTTCAGAATTAGAATAACGTTTAAGTTTCTCGATTCGTATCAAGAATAAAGTTTAAGTTGTATTTGCAAGTTGTTGTTCTTCAACACAACCAACACTATTAATTTTTAAAATAAAGTCTTCATTACGTGTTTTGCTTACAGTAGAGCAGAACATTTGGAGAGGTAAACGTTGTGTAAATTTCTTAGTGATGAGGATCTGATGGACACCAAATTACAAATACCTTCTATAAAGGAAGGAAGCCAAGCGTGCCATTCTTTTGTGAAACCCTTGCGTGAAGGCGACAAAACAGCAAATTACATATTCAAGCTCGTAACAAGGAACCATCACGGAAGAATACAGAATCGATTTCACAATCATTGTTTCCAACCAAAAACTATTATTGTGGCCACTCTTTGTGAAAGCGGGGTAGAAGGGTCCATAATTCTAAAAACAATATGGAACCGGAGCTGATAAAGTATGGAATAATATTTGATAGATGTCTCAATGGTATACTTGAATTGCCCGATAGAATACATAAACAGACGACAATATTATTCCGCATGTATTTGTCAAATAGAGAGGCGCTTGAGTGAAGCGCATAGAACACATCTTTTCAGCATGAATAATGTGTTATGATTGCTTCATACATATTTAATATCGACTCAAAACTGATTGTTTCGGCTCGCAAACGCCTTCTTTTCGTTTTCCCTCTGTTTTCGGAGAGCGGTTCCAAATTATGTAGAAGACAATTTTCGTTCGTGATTTTATTGCATATTGAGAAAACGTATCCTTATAATATACGGGATATATTGTTTCTTTTATTATTTTCAGGGCTGGGAGGGCATCGATTTTATTTGTTGCGTAACGGCCCGCTGAAACTGTTACTATAATTGGCTATGAACGATGGAAAATGGTACAATGTATTTAAGTAATAGATCAAACGAACTTACCTTAGTGAAGTACGGTGTGAGATGGTAACATAATCAATATCGAACTTCACAAAGGTAAGTTCCCGTGTAGCAGAAGTCTTAGGATCCATTAGTAGTCTTGTCCAGGTAGACAGTTGGAGCTGTATGCATATTTCATCTTGTGCAGGAGCGTTGACACGTGATAGTTTTATGTAGCAATCAGGGCGTATACTAAGCTATATGTTATCCCGGTCGGACGATTTTACAGGACAGCAGTTATCCTAGCAGTTGAAGCGAGTTGTAGCAGATATTAATTTCGAAATGACAGATAATCAGAGCTACAGCCACAACAGCGTATATTGTTTGACGTAGACATAAAGCCCTAGCGATTCCGGGGTTTGGGATCTAGCAGACTTGCAATAAACGCTAACCGGCACTTTTACGTGGAACTAATTAATGTTGCCGAAGTTCGCTTTAAACCTTATAAGCTATTCCTTTCCTACTGATGGCATAAATAATATTTATCTAACCCCGCTATGAAATGTCACATTTTAAATGCGTTTTTGACATTACGAAACGTCATATTTTTCATAACTGTCAGTTAATTACGTAACAGTCTATTATGTAACTAAGAAACCAAAACTAGCCTCTTTGTGCTGACTGCAGTGGCTCGAATCTGCAGTTATGTACCGAGCTGTACTGGTTTCATTCCTATAGAATTCTAACTTACTGTTTTTCCTAATTACCAAAATGTCAAAAAAAAGCTGTCCTCTTTCTATTTCATGGGTAAATTTGATAGGATTGAATCTACTATTTAAGTCACTCAAAAATGGCAAATATATCGTCTACATATCTCACCCACACCTTTGGGAAATATGTGAGCTCATCTTTCAGTTGGGTTTCAAATTTCCCCATGAAAATTTCTGCAATGAAAGGAGAGAGGCAATTTCCCACGGCTGTATCTTCACTTGTGTTGAAAAAATGAACTACTGACTTTGAAATAATTCTGCTACACACAGATTGGTTAAATTAATATATTCCTTGACAGTTTGTTTGTCAATGTTATTTTTACTAAGTACTCCAAAGCCTTTGGTACTGGTATACTGGGAAAAAGTGAGCTGACGTCGAATGAAATTAATAATTCGTTATCATGTGTCGAGTTTAATTACTGTGTCACTGTCTCTTGGCGTGTGGAGTAAATTTATTAAGAATTCATATTGAATTTACGTTAAAGTTCTCGATCCAGCCAGTGTGTGTACACATCATAACACAAATAAACTGAAACAAACGGTATTTATCATACGCGCGTCCATTTGTATAGTGTGTAAAATTTATGTGTGCGATGTATAATGATTTTAGGTTTATATACTATCGATTTTATAATGTGTATTATGAAATTTACTCGACCTGGTTAGTTCCAAACCGGAGACTATAAAATCAGGGTAATCACCCCCCAGAATAGTTATGGCTTTACCGGAGTGTAATCAAAAAAGAGACTTGAGTGGCGTGTATCGTAAAACAAAAGCATTTCAGCCCTCAATGGCGTGCATTCGCACTTTGCACCCTCGGTGCTCTTTCTGTTCTGCCGAGTGACACAGTGCCTACCTCTTCACTCCGGTTAGTCAACACTTCAGTTGAAAGGGGACTCCCCAACCTTTCTAAACTGGCCTCCTCGTATTACGCTATTGAAGCACCGAGCGCGTGATTGCTTTCGTCACCGATATTAGACGTTTACAGCGCATTATTTTAACGACGGCATTGTTTCCTGTATAATGGTAAAACGATACATTAAATAACAGTAACTTGGGGAACGTTGCCATCGGCGTACTACTTTCGCTTCACTGACTCTTACTTCAATACACTTAGAAATGAAGTATGCCGAAGTCTCATTACCTACTTCTGGAGCTCTTTGTTTTGTAAAGTTCTCCATTGCTTAGCTGCAAAAGGAGCAGTTAAAGAATTTTTATTTGCTAAGCATTTTTATGAAAATAAAATTTTGTGCTTCCCTAACATTTGCAGACACAAACATTTGTATATTTTCAAGAACCAAGAAACCAATATTTAAATGTAAAGTCCAAGCTTATGTTTTTACTTTTTTTATTTAAATTTCTTACCCCAATCAACTTGAAAAATATTGCGCCTCAAGAGATTTCAAAAATTTTATTTAAAACACCTCACTGCTGCCGAAATAAATGGAATAACACGGTGAAAGTAAAAACTAATCGTTTCAAGGATAGAACCTGGCCCACTGATTCATTAAGCTAATACTCCATCTACTGCGTAGGCTATAGCTTAAGAGCCAAGTCTCCCTGCTGCATTTTCGAGCGATTCAGACGTTCCCGCCTTTACAAACTGTACTGCTATTTATTAATATTTTGGTTTCTAATTTTGCAAGCATATACAGAAAACATTTCTTAAGAGTCGTCTCATCGGCGATTTCTAAAAAAAATTATAGAAGTTTGTCTTTTTCGGCTCCAAATATACCCTAATTTTGTGTACTTATAACTTACTAAAAAATTACTCTTTTAAAAATCCGAGATGAGAGGCCGATTTCCACAAGTTTCTTCTTTCAAATAAAACAAACAATTTCAAAATCGGTTCATAAATAAGGAAGTAATTTGTAAAGAGAGCTGCCCTTGCAAACGCGATTTAATGCCCTGCGTTGTAACGCCCTCTGCTTGTTCATCGCGCAACACTTGGTAAACTGCTAGTACGAACTCAGTGATTTTTGTATGGGGCCCACTTCAATAATTGTATCGCCATACATTACATATTTTAATCGTATATAGGCGAGCATAGAATTTTGGTCTTGCGAATGAATGTATTTGTGCTTAATTGCAGCGCTCTGCCATATCCCACATTTTTATTATAATTTTGTTCAATTTAGAGTCGATTTTATCTGAAAGTAAATTTACACAATTTGAACACGTTTGTTATTGAAAGTAATGAACATATAGCAAGATATAAAATAATTCAAATTTCACCTTAAATAATGTTCTCTTTATAACCAAATAACAACAACTTAAAATCTCTGAATGAAAACCCTTTTATTATAAATTATTTGTAAATTGATCCAAAAGTAGACCTGAGCAAATATTTTCAAGATTGCAAGTAATTTATCTGCAATATAGTAATTCCGGGTTATAATGGAATGATCCTCATAAATAACAAGTATTTAGGTAATGTAACTCTGAACAAACTAAAAATGCTGATTTCGCCCAGAGTTCTAATAGCGTGGCTTTCAACATTCATCGTAGAGGCATATTCCTACTTTTTCTACTATCATTTAATTCTGGTAACACATTCGTATAAAAGTTTACAAGTTGATTTTCCATTTTCATTTTCCAAAATTCATTGTCTCTCATAGCCGTTTCATATTTTATGCCTTTGGGTGTCCAGACTGTAAAGATACAATACCCTCTTTTTGTAATTTGCATTTGTCTCTGAATTTGGTAAAAGTAATTGTGATTCTTATTTATCTTCCCGTTTCGATTCCAACATATGATTTTCCTTTTCTCGATACCTTCTTCCGGGGTTAGATTACAAGAACTTTGGGCATAAACTTCAACAACACCTTGATCTCTTATAAGACCGTCCGGAGTTTCTGACAAATACGGAATGCTCAGTTCTTGAAATATTCTTTCGCTTTATTATACATATACAGGGTGATTTATACCGGGGGGCGAAAAATTAAAATTAGGGTTCAGAGCCACAAATGAAGTAAAAAAGGTATATCCGGAAATACTTCGTATAAAAGTTATGCTCGCCCATAGATGGAGGCTATTAAATTAGGTTTCTAATTATTCTCAACTTTTGAGAAAGACATAAAAATGAATTTTGGTACACCTATTATACTAATAGGGAAGCTTCGAAGATATATTTTTTAATCATCCCTTATCGTTTCAACCTAATTTATGCTCGTCCAAACATGGAGTCTATCATGTTTGGACGAGTATAAATTTTAAACGAATCATTTCCGGACACACCTTCGTATGACAATTTTTTCTTAATTTGTGGCTCTGAACCCTAATTTTCATTTTTCGTCCTCTGGTATAAATCACCCTGTATATGTTACAGCATGAACGGTCATTGTTTGCATTGCCCGGGTACCGTCAGCATTGCCCTACTTTCCCACTATGCCCGTGCATATACAGGGTGTTACAAAAAAGTAGGTCAAGCCGTTAACCACAGGTTATCTGACCGAAAATAATGGGACTTTCCTTATGCCATTTTTCATTTAGGCCTCTTTCTTTCAAGATACAGGGTGTTAAAGTTAAAATTTAAAAAACTATTTTTATGAATAACTCCTTTGCTTTTTAAGATATTCCGTTGAAATTTTGTACAACATTTTCTCATATACCGATAAACTGTTTGC
The DNA here is from genome assembly GCA_963966045.1 of Xestobium rufovillosum. Lineage (NCBI taxonomy): Eukaryota > Metazoa > Arthropoda > Insecta > Coleoptera > Ptinidae > Xestobium > Xestobium rufovillosum. The sequence continues at coordinate 47,304,913 of OZ014492.1, read as the reverse complement.
GTAACTTTGATCAAAAAAATCGATGCGTGAACGGAGGAAAGGGGGGGTTGTAATACCCATTGACCCCCAAACTTTTTCCTGCACACGTCTATGGTTCCTATGGTTCCTGCATAACATCTAAGCTTCAAAAAATGCCCTTGGATGGTACCTCTTTTATTAATAATTATTTTGGCAGCTTAACACCTACCCGTCTTTCTTTCCAATGCTAATTTGGCTGTTAGACGTTATGCAGGAATATGACTGAATCGGTACCATCCAAGGGCATTTTTCTGAAGCTTAGACGTTATGCAGGAACATATGCATCCAAGGACATTTTTCTCGAGCTTAGTTCGTCACCTTAGAAAAACTGGGAGACTTAAACAGCGAGTGGATTAACAACACACATAGTCAAATGAGTTGCAACATCTCGTAAACCAAGCCCTAAATTAAAATTTTACAAGAGGGAAAAAATAAAAGAAATGAACGCTTGGTATCAAATCAATACCTTTGAACCATACACGTGCGCAGAGAAAAGTTGGGGGGTCAGTGGGTATTACAACCCCCCATTCCTCCGTTCCCGCATTAATTTTTTAATAAAAATTACACAAACACAAAGCTGAAACCAGAATTTGGATACCGTTTTTCTCGAAAATAATGTTGATTTTTATCTCTTCAATTCTTTTTGTACTAAGCAGACTACTATAGAACTTTTTCCAAGGAATTGAGTAGCATACGTAGTTGTTTTCTATGGAGAGTATTTTTTGAGTTATGACATAAAGTTGAATTTTTAAGATGGAAATCATAGTAGGTACGCTTTGGTCTAGTTCAAAAGGTCTTTTTTTAAGCTATCAAAATATATATACTTTTATATTGTTATTTCAAAAAACGACAACGATTTTGGTACTTTTTAAGTTGTAACTTTAGAAAATATAAGATAGGTAGGTACATTTTGATAGCTTAAAAAAAGACCTTTTGAACTTTACCAAATTGAACTTTATGTCATAACTCAAAAAATACGCTCCCTAGAAAAAACTACGTACGCCACTGAATTCCTTGGAAAAAGTTCTATAGGAATCAATCTTAATAGTTTTAATCTGCTTAGCACAAAAATAATTGGAGATAATTTTTGAAAATCGATAAAAATCAATATTATTTTTTTTCTCGAAAACTAAAAACGATATCCAAATTCTGGTTTCGGCATTATATTATACTCAAGAAAATAGCCCATGTTTGCGAAAATCCCAAGGCTGTCTCTGCTGCTTCTATGAGAAACCCCCAAATCACAACGAAAATAAGACACCCTGTACAGACAAAAATCCAATTGCATAGTCCCTTCAAACGTCAAACCGAACCAGATTCAGACCTATACAAGCTGCAATACAAATTGAAATAATGCTTTGCTAAGCGAAGCCAGAGTGCGACCCTGGAAGAGCTTCCGAGCCACGTGTTTTTGTCCGTGGCTCCGCCTTCGGAGCACACCTCGTCTTACGTCCTTAAAAAATCTTGATGTTGGCGATGGGATACTTGGCTCTTAACAACATGTATTTACTCCTATATTGTACTTCGCTTATACTACATTATTCTCCATATCTTTCCGGTGGAAACTGGACTGCCCCCAAAGATGCTTTGCAGAACGATAATAGAAATTTGAACGGTGTAGGCCGGCACGGCCGAGGATTTACCAGCACTGGTATATGTTCAGTCAATCCGGGCGGCAAGCTGATTCGCGCCGGTCTTTATCTACTCTAGGCGTGCATCGCTCCATTCATTCCAGCGTTAGGGCTCGGTTAATTTACAGGCTGAATAATCGATTAGGGGTATGTGTCCATCTAGCGAGTGCGCTTACTTAGTAGGTACAGAATTTATAGGAAAGAGTTTACAAGTATTTTCGTACGGCACCCTTAAGATTTATTAATATCCTCGTTAAAATTAACAATTTCACGCAGCGTTATTGTAAACGATAGAAGAGGCCGCAAAAGACACGGAGGTTGAACAGTGTAGACTCTTGTTGCATCGTATTCTCTACCCCAGTCCCCAGTGTTTGTGCAAGCTATGTGCACGTTCAAGATAATAGGGCTTGCATTATGCTGATGCTCTATTGTCCCGCTCCATTATCAGACTCACGGCCGACTAGCTGCTTACAATACACTCTGCTTTGCATGTTGCCGTCAACTTAGACACTTTTCACTGAAAATTAACTGTTACACTTTTGTAACAGAAAAGCTTGCATTAAGTCGAATCGAGTCGTTACACGGTTAAATGTGTGGGGAAATACGGGAAGCCAGATTTTCTCGTTTTGTTCAGCTTTGAAAATAATCGATAACCGCATATTGAAGCTTTTAAGTGAAGAGGGTTAAGGGCTCAGGACAAATGACTTTTGTGTAAAAACACGTCCAAATGACGTTGAACGGATAGCCGGGGTTGCTTTTTTTTAGAAATCTTTGTATCACACAAAGGATTTTTCATCATTACAGCAACCGTTAGGTGCTTATAAAATTTTTGAGTTCCAAAAAGGATTTGGTATAGTTTATCGTTCATATGTAACTGACAACTACACATTTATTGAATTTTTGTGATATAATAATAATAATAATAATACATTTATTAACACCACCCAAAAAAATTACAAAAAATGAAAAAGATATACAATATAAACACTGGTGTTAAACGGCAAGCATTCAGGCATCTGCAAATAGTAGCACAGTACTTGCAGAGCCTGATCTTCCATGCGAGCCGGTTCACAAATAAATTAAATTAAACTAAAGCTGAAAAAAAAATTAAGTCACCTACCTATGAAGGGGTAGCGGGAGTCAATGAAAGGAGAAGGCAAGGGGAAAAAGACAGAAAGGAGAGAGAAAGACGAGAAGAGGAAGATGAACAAGAAGAGAAGAGTATAGCCATGCACAACCCACGCATGCAATGCAGCCAAAAATTAAAAATTCAAACCAACTACTGCTGCTCAAAGAATAATTTGAATAATTTACGTCTCACAGCATCACAAGGAAGAGTCAAGTATGAATTGAACTGATTTAAATATGACACGACGTTGTAAGAGTAGGATCTCTTAAATATTTCCTTGCGATGCCGCGGAATCGTAAGCATTAGGGACTTTCGACGGGTGCCAACGCCATGCACATCAGCTCGAAAAACAAGTTTATTGAACAAATAGAGAGGCAGACGGAACTGGACAATCTTGAGAAAGAAGCAGACCATGTGAAGGCGACGTCTGTTGAACATATTCAGCCATTTCGCGTCCTTCAGTTTATGAGAGATACGTGAACGTGCTCTAATCCCAAACATTAAGCGAAGACATGAATTCTGAACTTTCTGAATGCGGAATTTATCACGACACGAGAGACAAGGAGCATAGACAGTATCACAGAAATTGAAATGAGACAGAACAAGAGAGTCACACAACATCCTCTTGGAGTTCAAGTCAAGATAATGCCTTTGCCCATATATGAGTTTTAACGCGAGGTAAGCTCTCTGTAACATAGAATTAATATGCTGCGTAAAACGTAAACTAGAATCGATAAGCAGTCCCAGACTCTTAACGCATTTCGTAAAGGGTACTACAACATCGTCAATCTTTAAAATCATATTAGTTGCTGAGGTCTTCCTGGACCCTTCATCGCCAAACAAAATAGCGCAAGATTTTTTGGGATTAATTTTCAACTGATGTTGTTTAGAAACGTTAGACAGCAGCTGAAGATCACTATTTATTAATGAACATGCATTATGAACATCTACAGCATCAAAAGAATGGTAAAGTTGAGGGTCATCAGCATAAAAATGATAATTACAGTTATGAAAGGATTTATGAAAAGAAGAAGTATAAATGGTATACAAGATAGGGCCAAGAATACTACCCTGAGGCACGCCGGATATGAGGCTACAAGGTAAGGATAAGCAATTGTTGTAAGCGACACACTGACTCCTATCGGTCAAGAAGGAGCCAATAAGTTTTGCGGCATCAGGAGCCAGACCAACATGGTGCAAAATGGAAATCAAAATCTCGTGGTTCAACATGTCAAAGGCCTTAGAAAAATCAACCAAGACCAAAACAGTAAGTTTATTATTATCTAAAGCACTAAAAATATCATCTGTAACTTCCGACAGAGCCGAAGCACAACCATGACCCTGCCGAAACCCCGACTGCCTCAGAGGTAGTATATTAAAAGAGTTTAAATGCACACGCAGCTGAATTTCAAGAATCTTCTCAAATACTTTCGAAAGGACAGGAAGAATATTTATAGATCGGAGATCACTAAATTCCAAAGGTGAGGCAACCTTAGGAAGAGGCACCACACACCTCAGACTTGATTGCAAAAATTAAATCTATTAATGAAACTGAAGAGTCAGTGACTCTAGTAGGCTCGTCAATAATCTGGGATAAATCAAAAGTTTCGGCTAAAGTTAACAAATTTTCGGACATATTAGTAAAGTTTAACAAATTGACATTAAAATCTCCAACAAAGAGAACGCTGTTGAACTTTGAGGTAACAGTAACAAGTAAATCTTCAAAACAGTTCAGAAATTCATTGTACTCACCGTTAGGAGGCCTGTAGATAACGCCAATCACGTGGTCCGTTCCACCAGATCTCACAGTCACAACCAAATATTCGACGTTCGTGTTAGACATTGTTGAAATTTTCGTAAACTGCAGGGTATTTCTAATGTACATGGCAACACCCCCACCCCTACCAACGCGATCAGATCTAATCAATGCGTAATCAGCAAGTGATACAGCAGCATCGTCAATGCCATCATGCAGCCAGGACTCACTCAAGCATAACAAATCATAGTCATTACGACACACATGATCGACAAGACGATGAAAAGAGGATACGAGGGATCTCACATTAACGTGGGCAATGCATAGTGCCATAATAAAATAAAATAAAAGGAAATAGGTAGGTACATAAGGGTGTTACAGGACCAAGAATGCGAAAAAAATTGATGAAGTTGACAACAGTGAGGAGGCACAGTGTTAAGACACAAAAATGTGTCAAGAAATGTTACGAGTTTGACATATGAAAATTCCGATAATTCTGACAAAGTGTATTATAATTATTAGAAATTCGACCTCTATTTTCTGCGTATTGTAAATTAGAACATATTCATCTCGCATAGGTATTTTGTGATGTACACAATTCATCTATCAAAAGGCATAACATTCACAATAAATTCCGGATTATACCCAATCATTTATTATTAAATTTGCAATATGGCGTTGTCAGATATGATGCATTTTGCGGTCAACGTGGTAAAATGGAAACAAAGTCAAACAGAATTGTAAAATTAATACAGGGAAATTGGAAATCCGTATAATTTTAACCTGGCTCTTGTTGGATCTGGAAGTATATGTAGCTACTTTGTTTGTCGTGAGTACACATTGGAGTGGGCTGCTTTCGGCACAAAGGTCTTTCAGAAAGTTTGCTTTATAGAAGATAATGATTTTCGAAGAACTATGTACATTTGAATCGTGCAAGTTCTATCTTAGCAAGCGAGCTTTGTTCGCTGTAGTACGATGAGGAACGGATGGATGTTTCAATTCCAGTTTTGCTGGGGTAGGCCTCTTTCTTGTATATTCCAAGGACGTGGTGAACTCACCTGTAATACCTACTTTCAAGAGTTAGTGTTTTATATTCCTTTTGATAATAGATTAAGCAGTAAAGGCAACCATCAATCATGATATTTTCTAGTGATACGGAGAACAGGAAAACACTATGACAATTAAAAGAATAAAAAGTCAACGTAGCATTAATGGTAGCGATAACATCACGTTCAATAGAGCTTAACGAAGTAATAGCTTTTACTGTGCAAACATTAAATGCTAATGTAAACAAGGAGAAATGAAAATTGCTAGGAGGGATGGAATAAACAGTCGCATACAGCGTGAGTAGACTTATGTAACAATGGCTGAAAGTAATATGTTAACTAAATATGAAACTTTCTTATTATCCAGAGATGGCAGCACTCAAACTTTAAAGAGAAAATTAAAAAGCTAATTCTGCAAAGTAGGCACTGCCAGGTCAGTGGCGCGATTAAAGGGCGACGAAAACAGAGTGGACGTTTTCAAGTGCGTCGTTAGAATGTGGCAGTCGGAAGCCAGTAAGATCGGCCTTAGATAATTTATTTAAACTAGTGATTCGTACGGACGAAATTGCGAATATTTTACAAAAATTTTGAAAATTCTTATAAAATAAATTTGCGCAAATTTAAAAAAAATACACAATACACAAAAATACACAAAAACTCTGCAATTTTCCAATTTATTAAAGCATTAAAAGCAAAAATTACACTAATAATTTTCAAATTAAAACACGGATAATTCATCAGATTACCTATTACAATTTAATTTATTCCAATCAAAGACTCCCTTGATTCTAATTTCTAATTCGTCTGAACTGTCAACATTATTTATCGACAATTTAAAATTTGGGTTTCAAAATGAACAAAAATATTTATTTAGTTGAAGAAAAGGTTTTCATTGTGAAAACATTTTACGGCGGCAATAGTCTGCGGGTAGTCCGTGACTTATTTTGTGTAAAATTCAATAACAGTCCTATTCCTTCGGTAACAACAATAAAAAATTTAGTTAAGAAATTTGAAGATACTGGGAATCTTTCATTGAAAGAAGGTAATTTTTACTAATAAATTTACTTGGTTTTTATTTAGATAATTCTGATTCGCTTATTATTATTATCTAGTTGCTAATTCCTTATTGTTCGCTAACTTAAATTTTACTGGGATTATGAGAAATTTAACAGGTGATAACGTGGAGTGAAGCAAAACTAAAATTAATCTTATCATTTATTTTTTTAGTCGTTCCAAGAAATCTAAATGTTGAGGTAGAGGAAATGGTAATAGGTCTGATAACTGCTAGTCCAACATCTAGTTTAAGGTCTATTGCCCTAGAATGTAATGTTTCAAGAGAAACTGTCCGTAACATATTAAAAAAAAAACAAATATCATCCCTTTAAATTCCAATGTCACCAAGAGTTACTTCCTTTTGACGAAGAATCAAGGCAAGCTTTTTGGAAGAAATGCAAGAACGGGCTAATCGGGATCGCAGCTTCCTCTCATCAATTTGTTTTACCGATGACTGTACCTTCACTTTAAATCAAGAGCCAAATTCACAAAACGTTAGGCATTGGGCCCAGGAAAATCCCAGAATAAATCTAGCCACTACAACGCAATACCCTCAAAAAATCAATATTTGGGCAGGCAATTTTAATAATCGCATTATAGGACCATTTGAAATACAGGGAAATTTAAATTCAGAAGCTTACTTAGATCTTTTAATTAACTATATTGGCCCTGCATTAGAAGAAGTTGCGCATGCGAATCGGGAGGTCTGGTTTCAACATGACGGTTGCCCAGCACATTTTGGAGCACAAGTGAGGGAATTATTAAATGAAATATTTCCAGAGAGCTGGATTGGTCGAGGTGGTGCCATAAACTGGCCAGCTAGATCTCCAGATTTGGCACCGTGTGACTTTTTCTTGTGGGGTCATTTAAATAATAAGATTTATAAAACTCGTCACCCAAATATTGATTCTTTAAGGAATGCTATTTTTGCGGGATGCAACTTAATAAACGATCGGCAACTTGCGAATGTGAGAAATTCTTTCTATAATAGGCTGGGATACTGTCTGATACAGAATGGGGGTTTATTTGAATATTTGTTATAGTTATTTTTCTTTTTTTTATGTTACTTTAATTTCATTGTATATTAATAAGTTTTTGTCCTTACCTAGATATGAAATAAATAAGTATTAAATTGCCAGATTACAAAATTCATTAGAGCAAAATAAACAAATGTTGCCGCTTGTTAAATTTTTCATAATTGCAGTAAAATTAAAGTAATTTAATTTTTATTATTTCATTTTAGCTTTAACATTTTCCCAAAAACTTTTTAATAGGTTAGACGACACCTACAATCTACCCTGAACTATGGACCAGCATTCACCAACGAAACATCCGCACCAGTAATCAATTAATTGTCAACTATAGGTAATGACAATAATAATGCGAATGAGAATTATATCTAAATAAAAAAACAAGTTTATGTATTAGTAAAAATTAACTTCTTTCGATGAAAGATTCCCAGCCTTCAAATTTCTTACTAAATTATTTGTTGTTATACCGAAGGAATACGACCGTTATTGAATTTTACAGAAAATAAGGCACGGACTACGCGCAAACTATTGCCGCCGTAAAATATTTTCACAATGAAAACCTTTTCTTGAACTGACTAAATATTTTTGTTCATTTTTAAATGTTGACAGTTAAGAAATCCATAAAAATCAAAGACGTCCGTGATTAGAATAAATTAAGTTGTCATGGATAATCTGATAAATTTCTGTGTTTTAGTTAGAAAATTATTAATGTAATTTTTGTTTTTAATGCTTTAATAAATTGGAAAGTTGTAGAGTTTTTGATATTCTCATACGCAGAAAAAAATAATCTTTCGATTGCTACCTTTACCACCACTGTAACTACACATGGGGAGCAGGAATCCCCAAAAATGTAATTGCCCATGTTATTTCCCCATGTACACATGGAAGTTTGTCACACGGTATAGAGTTTTAGGAATAGAGTTTATAATCTAGTAATTTACTCCTATAAATGAATGTATGAAGTTATAAATTACTGGGAACACACCTCTACCGGACGAGTGAGACGTAATCGAAGAGCTGAACTACAATTTCCTATTGAAATTTGTAATTTGTACAACCGAGTCGTGGAAGAACTCCCACGCACGAATAATTCGGCCGAATGAACTTGTTAGATTTGATTTAACATTCGGATAAGGAAAAGTACTATCTTGTAGGTTATAAAAGAAATTAACAATAGAATGTTTCCGCTTTTAGCTTGAATCCCATGCAAGGAGATAACTACTACTTGAAGAGGTACATTTAGAGCGAAGCATATCCTATAATGTAGGAACACATAAAGGATACGGCATGAACTCATCGTGTTTATCTCGTCCATTTTACACAGGAGCAACACGGGAAATTATTAATTTAGGTATGTGAATACAACTGGAGAAAATTATGTATAACGCCCCGAAATCTGATTTATTTTATTGCCCGCTGCGTTCTATATTCTCTTCAACAATACTACTCCGCTACGCCTTCCAAGAAAATCTAATTTACTGCAGCCTCTTGAAATGAATTAAATAATGCCTCCATTATTTGCATGAACAATAATGAGCGGGGGAGGAAACCCTTAAAAATTAATTATCGCCGCAATGCCCACGTTTTTTATGAAAACACGAGCTTTCATGAGTTTTTTTAGTACTTTCCCAATATGTTTATTGGTAAAAAACCTTCGGCATATGCATATGTATTGATTTTTGCTGAACCCCTGACAACAAACCATCAACTACATATAATCAGGCAGACATTACACACGGCGGACAGAGGGCAACGAGTGTGGCCCCTATGCACACGCAGTTAATAATTAAGGGTAGCCTGTAGAGGGTGTGCTGCATGGTCGTAATGTGATAAGGCAGCAACTCCCGCCAGGTGGTGCTGATAAGGCGATTGTCAGACCCAGAGCCTCGCTCTGAATCATCCAATTATCAGGACCTGCTCAATTTACATTTACGACATTTTGTTCAGTCGTATTATTGGCGATTATCCTCTGATTTCCAATTCATTTTCATTATTTGTATTTGATCAAATATTACTCTCGTTATGGGAATGATTTATGGGGACGTTATGCATTAGGGATGGATTACATACGCGGAGGTAAAATCGTTAATAAAGGGGCGGATTTGGGTATAATGTACCATGAATAATTCATTTGAAAAAATGCTTAACCCCCTGACAATTTCGCCGAATTCTTTTTATTATCTCTGCAACGTAAATGAATGAATTCTCAACGTTTCTATACCTATAAAGTTTTAGGGGTACAAGTATCGCATACTGAGTTTCGCGACCATATTAATAATGTAAGTGTAAAAATGAGAATTGAACATTTGTTGAATACATTTGTAGAGAACATTAGTGAGTTAAAAATGTCATTCCCTGAGCCGGAACTGGTGAACTGGAGTTACTAAATTGTTATAAAGAAGTTTACGTATGTATATGCAAAAGTATTTTTGTTGTACTGTATTTAAGAAACCAATTTTTAATTAAAATTGTAGAGGCTATTAATTTTTAGAACTGGGTTAATGGAATTCCATTCAACATGACAGTAAGACTATTTCTTTTGTCGTTGAATATTGAATAAATTGTGTGGGTACATCAAAGAAATACGGTTTACTTAAACACCCAATTTATCCAGGACCTGTAATTATCTTTCTTGGAAATTAAAATTATTAATTTCCGAGCCGTAAAAGAGGAATAGTGAACGACAACAAAACAACCACTAGAAGGAGAGACTTCCCAATCGCAAGACCTTTGAAAAAATTGATCGTCGTTCAAGAGAAACGTGTAATAAAAACTAAATGTTATGACAGTCCATTGTTAATATTTCAATTAATTATCAGGTAATTTTTTGCCAAACAACGCAAATAGAGGCGCCCAAAGAACAGAGAGAACTGTAGAGCGGTTGATGAAGATGCGGCTGATGGTACACGAAAACTTGAGGTATGACTTGAATCTTCAAAATCATCAGGTCACAGAATTCTCCAAGAACAATTCCGTTTTATGCCCCGAAAGGGCATGCGCTAGGTCCTAATGATTGGCTGTCAATAATTCTACAATTCGTTTTTAAATCGACAAAGGGATGATCCGAAGCCTAACGATAAATCAAGCCAGAATGTAGCGGCCGTGACGTAGTAATCGTGGCCAACTCGGTACGGACGATTGGCGTTCGCGGCGTGGAAATAATGCTATAATCTACCAATATATTCAATAACAACTATTGGACTTTTGAAGTTTTTATTAAGAGAATATACCTGAAAGGTATAATACCATATTTTCCTATTTTGAACAAACGCTTAACATTAAAAACCCGCAGAATTTAAACTCCATATGTATGTAAACATTATGTAATAATATTAAATGAGCCGCACTCCGCATTAAGAACAAAACTAAAAAATATAGTAGAAAACATTGTCGGAAACACGTGATCCTAAGGGTAATAATCATAAACTTTTACTTGTTGGTACTTTCGAGAGACCAAATGAAATTTTTAAGAAAGCGAAGGAACTTAATGACGATGCAATATTACATAAAATCCGAGGTTTTTTCTTTGATAATTGCGTTGATATGATTGCCAACGATTTTCAGTATCACAATGTTTGCTTAACTTTTACTCAAGTCTGTTAGTAAAAGCCCTTCTAAAACAAGACCCAACATCTTTTATATATTATTCTTTCGTATTTGTACCTACTCTGCAACTGATTCAAGAAAATCTCTCAAGTACCTATTGCTGATATCAGAAAACTACCGGATTCAGAATGTAAACTCTTCAATATTGAATGACATCACTTACGACATTCAGATCTCTTCATCTTAGAGACTGCACCCCCACAACTTAATGTACAACGTAATACGTATTAATTACTGATTGCAATTACTAATAAATTACTAATAATACAACAAAACGTTTTTATCATGCATAAAAGGACGCGAACACTTATGTCGCTACCTATCAACGTATCAGTGCGGCTAGCGCGCACAAATTATTTATGTTTATTCAACTCGCCGTAACTTTTTTCAGAAACAATATTAATGTTTCGTTTCTCCACCAAAAATAATTTCGAGCCTTTGTTCGTATTTGGTCTCGCATATGTATATGTGAATTCCGAAAAATAAGATTACTTACCCAGTACAAGAAAAATACATTACACAAATTTGTGGTCTAGCAATTAAACAATTTTTTTCATAAAATTGGAAAGTTTTAGAGGCAACGTGAGTACACTGTGATGATCAACACACTTCAATGTATATTCCATGAAAAAAACAGATATCTAACTCTTTTCGTTGCTGAAATACAACAAGAAAAGTATTAAAAGTAGTCGAAAATTGATTTAGGAAAGTTCAGGAAAAATCGATTTTCCGGCATTTTCGCAATTCCCGATCTTCTCGTGACCTCAAAATTCGAATCTGGCAGGTCATTTTACATAAGAATCGGCTTCATATTTTTGTGTGTGTTCGAGTTGTGCAGAGGGTATCGAATTAGAGCAACTTGCTTCCCGACTAAGCGATCCGTCCACGGCTGTGACGTCACAGCAGTGCTCCACGCGCTACATTCTGGCTTGTACTATCGGCTTCGGATGATCCCATAAGTTTGTATCATCGATTTTGTTTACGGATTTGACAGAGATGGAATATAATAATATAAAACACTTAAATGTAATAATTTCCACTTTTTATTAAACACTGATAACAATTGTTTCTGGCTCTTATGTTTTTGTGAAGATGGTACAAATACAGCAATTGAAATCGGGGGCCAAGTCATCCAAAGTGACAATTTAAATGCGGAACAATGTGGAAAGGGTGGAAATTGCAGTGCAAGTGACTCGATTACTTCTATCCCGAGCATCGTGTTGTCAAAACATAAACCTTCGTGCCGTATTTTTAAATAAAACTTCCGCAATATCGACAAACCCTACTCCGACATTTCCATACTATAATCGAGGTAGCAAATTGAGAAAAACATCATCAAGTTGGCAAAAAGAGCACGGCGTGGCTCTATTGTCGCTTTTGCACGTTTCACAAACAAAGCAACCGGCGGATTTGCGATACTCTGCAGCGCTTTACTTTTATTTGCATGAAGATGAAGTCCGGAATACATGTCCGATCCTCTCTTGTTTTTCGCTCGAGTTTTATTCTGGCAACAGCAGCTAGACGGCAGATGCTTTATCCCAGTGTTATTGCAGTTGGATCGGCGACGACATATGGCCGGCAAGAAGGGTGCCAAGCGCCGGCTGCGGCTCCGTCGTAATTACACTAATCAAACAAGTTATTACTTCAATTGTATCTAATTGTGCCATTGTGTCTGAACAATAACAGGACAACGAGTCTGCTTGTTGGGCAATTCGCGAAACTACTAATGAGAGACTTTGAGGTGGCTACTAGCAAGCAAACTGAGAATTTCTCAGTCTCCCAATAAGTAATATTCCGTCCCATAAGTCCCATAAGAGAAAATTTCGATTTCTTGATGTTGTTTTCAGATTATCTGGGATGACAATATCGGCAACATTAAAAAATGCAAGGGCTGGGACACGTTATCTGTCACATTGAAATTATGTACGTATCTATGGATACGGCTGTTTATGTCTGACTGCATAGAGCATGGAAATAGTGAAAATAGAGTGGCACAGAGTAGATATGACAGTTGGCGTTGTAAAGTCAGCATTTGCAGTGTTTGTTCGTACCTAAATTTGTTGAATCTTTTGATTTAATATGGAAAAACCTAATATTAAATACTCCATATATTGCTTAGTGCCGAAATGTGAATCAACGTCTATTCGAACACCAGGAAAAGTATTTATTTCATTGCCAGTGGGATCGACGTTTAGCAGATTGTCACTTAATTACTGAATTCATAAACAATTTATATTTTGATGTAGTTGGACATTTTCGAACATAAACCATCTGATAAATACACATTTTGGTATAAAACTGACATTCGCGTGTACCCTATTATCAAGTGATTGAAGTTAAAATAATCGTTCATAAGGAGTAAACTCCATTCGTGCGTCGGAGCTGACACACAAGTTTTTTGATTATTTAAGTTATTTCAGGAGAATCTGGGACGGTAAGGAACAGCAAACTGATTTTTGATATATTCCAAAAATTGTAGAAAACCCTGTGTAATTTTATACCAACCCGCCACTAATGCACTGCAAGCAGGTATAACGTACATTTGCTCACTCTCTGAGAAATATTGAGGTTTGACAACGTTATGCTCAATTCGCAAGGTCGTAATTCTGTTTACGCTGCGGAATGGGGTATAAATCTAAATGTCTAACGCCCGTGAATGTTTAATATCCGTTTCTATTTTGTTAGCACCCAGAGCATTAAAAGTAAATGTATACAGAACTTTAACGTCCAACACTGATTTATCCTGCAATAAAACCAATATTCTGAAACTCGAAATTAGAATAGTAAACGGAGGAAATTATATCATCAGTTTATGGACTAGGTCTTTCGGATAGTAATACTACTATGCTAATGCCGTTTTCGTTTATTTGAAAACGTATCATCCCTGTGGGTTTAATAGTATACGACATGACTTTCGAAGGGAAGTTGACAGGCAACGCCGAAGATAAGCTTAGCGTTACTACTGCATCGAATATTATCTTAATTGCTGACGAATCATCAAAACCGTTGCGGATATATTTAAGTACGAATTCGAGAAAAGTTTTTTAAGGGTGTGTTAGGAAACATAATACTTCAAACGCTCACATTGAATTTCATTCGCCGGGATGTTTTATATTACACCACTTCTTTCATCGCGTATAATATAACGCTTTATTGAACCATATAGGTAGTTATTGTAAGGTTTCCATTCTAAATTTGCCTCAGTACCTAGTATCTACGTCTGAAATAAGTTCTGAAGTACCACTCCAGCCATATGCAAATTCTCATCGGAATAATCTTCCATTGAGCTATTTTAGAATTCACGTATTAAGGAGCGTTTATAAAAGCGCGATACTTTGAGTCGTTTTTGAAATGATCCAGATGCAGGTACTGTGAATTCTGATGCAAAAGGGAAGTAAACTGGGAAAAACAGGCACATGCACTCTTTGAGTTCATATTCTAACAAAGTTATACCTGTTTATGGTTTTAACGTCTTCTTAACAGCTCTGCTTATTTATTTGTTTAATTTTTTCTTAACTACACATAATAATATAATCAATAATACACTTCCGGACAAAAAAAACAAGACACATGTTTCTATTTTTATTTTGAGGCCCTACAATATTTTTATGTTACTTAACTTACGCAAATAATTAACGATTGCCCTACTAGTGAGGAAAAAGAAAGTTTTAGCTGAATATTGCACCTTTCGTAAGCCTAAACAGCCAAATCAGCATTTTGACTCTTCATGCATCTTTATTGAAACATCAAAATCTTTTATACCTTATTGGGCTGCTCTCTATTTTCTATTAGTTTTTTGGTGAAATTTCATTTGTAAATATCAGCTTTTAACATTTTCGATACAATGCACCCCGAAATTTGATCACAAATTGTTGCTTTAAGCCACGATGGCCGAAGAGTGCGGTATATTGCTCAAGTGCTGAATATACCCCGTAACACAGTGCAAAATGTACTCTTTCGATTTCGTGAAACTCATGGGTTTGTAAAGAAGGTCGGATCTGGTCGTCCACGGACTGCGAACCATCAAGATGTCCGTTTTCTCCATGTTGCTGCGCTGCCCGATCGAGCATTGCCATCACCTATTCTTGCTGGACATTTAGCCGAAGTTCGAGGAGTGGCAGTTTCAGCCAGAACAGTTCGGAAAAGGCTAAACGAATATGTTTTGACTTCAAGAAAGCCAGCTACGGGTCCCCTGTAGACCGTAGAACATCGCAGAGCATGACTTGCATTTGCGCGGCAATACGTAAATTGGGACGAACATCAATGGAGGAACGTGCTCTTCTCGGACGAGTCAAGATTTAGTGTCAGGTCACCAGATTGGCGTGAAAAGGTGTGGCGAAGACCAGGAGAGCGGTACAGTCAATGTTGTATATCTCCCAGGGTCAGTTTCAATGGTGGTAGCATTACGGTGTGGGCCGGAATATCTCTGAGGGCTCACACAGAATTGATTTTCATTTAGAATGGAACAATGACTGCACACCGATACATTGTTGAGTGTCTGGAACCCCATGTCAAACCATACATGTCATTTATAGCGGACAATTTTGTGTTTATGGATAACAACGCCCACCCACACCCAGCAAGAATTGTTACCGAGTTGGTAATGGATGTCTCCCATGGTCAGCCAATAGTCCAGACCTGAATCCCAATGAACATCTGTGGGATCAGCTTGGGAAAAGGATTAGACGTCGTCAACCCCTACCAGAAACATTAAATGGCGCTTCAAGAAGAATGTGAACAAATACCCCAAGAATCTATTGATAGCCTCATTTAGGGCATGCCACAACGTTTAAGGGAAGTAATAAGAGTTCGTGGTGGTAACACCCATTATTAATTTGGTTCTACTAGTGTGCTTTTCCTTTTAATATTTTTTTTTGTTTGCCTTTTCAAGTTCCTATGTAACAGGTTGATCTCTAAAAAATACTTTTGTTAGGTTTTTGTTGACGATTCATTTTGTTTTTTGTTTTTTATTTATTGTTAAGATGAAAAGAATATAGTTAAATATCATTTCAAACCGTCCGTTGTTTTTTATTCACTAAAATAGTAATTCTGAGAGTGTCCGGTTTTTTTTTGTCCGGCAGTTCAAAAATCCCATTGTAATCGGATTGTCATTGCAATTTCTACATTATGACCAAAGAGGAGTCAAATTTCAAAATTTCCAAATTTTACCCAAAGTTTTCAGTTTCTGTTCCAAATCTAATTTAGTTTAAGGCACAAGGCACAAGGCACCTTCAGCGTGTAATAAACGCGTAATAATTTCTTTGACCTATTGTTGTCAAGACAATTTCTCAAATGAGAATCGACCAGTTTGAAAATATTCTCTCTAATAATTATTGTACTGTATAATCCGGTATATTTAAAAGTTTATTTGTCAATTTTGAAATTTCTGGATGCCTGGTCTCACATAAACTCTAAAACACTTTAGATTTATCTTTTGGGTCGAATCTAAAACAGCCACTGTCAGAGTAATGGCTTTATTCGCAAGTTTTTCTGGTTCGTCAAAATCGGTGGAAGAGCTTAGATGAAGAGATGATTGGGAATCATTGAAACTTAAATTTTCATCTAGCACAATCGCGGATTTTGAAGGAACATCAAGAATTTCACTATTTAAGCCAGTTTGCATTTCACCATTATTTATCTCATCGAATATTCCTTCAAAGTTCAAACAACAATGTTTCAGAGTTACTTCCAGTTTCTGGCAAAATACTTCCTCTTCCTTAATCCTTTTCTTCTGCTATCTAAAAATAAGCAATCAAATGAATTTTGTCAATAATAATATTAGGTACTATACTCGAAGAAAGGAAATCATTCGAGAAATAACAAATTTGAATTTGTTTGTACAGTGTTTGTAACAGATGGGAATTTTGTAATAATCAATTTCTCAAAAAACTTATTCCTGCTAATAATAGTTGGTGCATTGAACAAATGTCATAATTGAAGGTACCTATACGCTTTACTCATCTTTTTCTGAACTTGCCAAGCGTAGATACAGGGATACGTGTACGAGTTCAACAACTAACCAATTCAATGATCTTAACAGTTCATAAAGTTTTCAGTAAACTAAAAGATAAACTTCTTTTACTCTGTCAGTCGAATGTCCTTTACAAAATTCCTTGAAATGATTATGATCTTTTCCAACATCTTTGCGTTCGTCTTCATAGTCATAAGAGTGATTGTAGAAAAGTTTCAGGCATATATTGAGACTAATTTTAATGATCTTTAGTCTGGTTCTTTTGAATTTCATTTTGTTTCTGATGTGCTGCGTACGTTCTGTAAAAGAAAATTTTTGTAATTTGAACCTTCCCGCCTTTCCTGGTGACTTTAGAGTTTCGTTGTTATTTGACATGCTTAGAAGCCATCTTCTTTTTTCTGTCAAAGCTGTTCCCAATTGTCAGTTATCAGTTGTCTTTTATAAGTCATGCATAATGTTTCAATTATTATATTATTATGTTTTTTCGATTGATGTCTTCCTTTTTCGGTGTTTTTTTACAATAATTGTTTAATCCATGTACATTAGTGTTATAGTGATTGTTTATTCAAATTTTTGACATATTCTGACATAATTATTGTTGCCTCATTCCTCGACAGTAGTTTACTTTTTACTGTGTGCCATGCTTATTTTCTAATCTCACCTACTTGTAAGTATGTATTGGAATTCTTGAACATTTAAAACATATAAATGCTGCTAAAATTTTAACCAAAAAATAACATTTGTCCACGACTATCTTATAATATACTCTTTATACATGTGTTCCTTCAATCATAATTAGATACATTAATCACTGCAGTGATTAATGAATATTATTCACTACACCAATAGGAACATCGCTTTGACCCTTTTTTACATTTATTTAGTAGGCCGCGATCGCGATGTGTCAGTTCAAATTGAAACGTCAAATCAGCATGGTTTGCTTTTAATTTGAAATGCATATTCTAAAAAAGAAGATATAATGAGTAGTGAGAGTGAAAACGAGGTTTCTTTAACAGCACCAGCAATAAAAGAAGCTGCATAACTTGCCTCATTAGATTCATCGCCCAAAAAACCAAGAAAATTATACCTGAGAGCGTATGTATGAATCTTTCTTACACTGGAGAAGGGAAATGAAGGTAAATTCTTTCTGGGAATCTGTTTTGATAGTCGTGGACAAAGTATAGTATACAACTCGTTATAATGATGCTATTATTACCTCGGATGATTAGAAAACTCGCTCGTTTCACTTCATCCTCGGTAATAATCGCATTCATTATAAACTCGTCTATAATATACTATTATACATAATTATACATTCTTCCAACTTGTCGACGAGACACACATGCGCAGCCGTATTATTATGCATCAAGAAATCCCGAACCATAAGCATTAATTAGACATTGAGCTACTGATGCGGAAGTCTCTGAATGAAACTCTCCCCCATCAGTATTGTTGCCAAGTACTGTCGCGAGGGATACCCCTAACCGTATCGTTAGTATAACGCATATTTTACCGTTAATTACGTTGTGCCATACGTTTATATCGTACGCACGCAAATAATATAATTATAGTATAGGTACTCGGTGTACATGAATATAAAATATTGCTGAAAACCACGAGGGAAAAAATAAACAATAACCCACAAGGTACGAGGAAACACGAATGTATTACACGTTCAGTTGTAAATTAATTATTGCTTTGAGGTATTTACCGGAAATTCCACGCTTATTTACATTATAATGTAACTAGTGTAGCGCCATATTTCCTTTCCTACTCCTGGGGCGCATTTGCAATAATGTAACCCTCTTGGTCGTATTCTCAACCTGTCAGTTAGGTTTGCAGAGGCTTCCATGTGTGAAAGTGGCCTGTTATTGATGTATCGTTGAAGATATTAAGCGAAAAAGGTTTTCCAAATTTACCACTGCATTCGATTCGGCTCGGCATAGTGGAAATTTAAAAAATTGAAGTGGCTACTCTTCACTGCAAAATTGTATAGTTCAGAAGTACAAATTGAAAAGGAAAATAAACTAAAGAACAGCTTACTTCTCAAAAAGCACAAGTCTGGCAGTTGAATTTAAATGAAAGCTTAGAATTCAATTCTACTCGCGAACTCGTGGAGAAAAGACGCTCGGCGCAAATTCTCATAATAAAGTTTTTTGAGTAGTTATTTTTTACTAAACAGTTTGTGACTTTGTCTAGTGCAGATTTTCTGCTTCCCTCTGAAGGAAAAAAAATAATATCAGAAATAAAATTTGAGAATTTCACATCATCATTAAATAAAATTTGTCAAATTATTAAAAAATTCGGCAATTCATCTACAAAAATTAATAAAAATGAAAAAGAACTTTTAAGTAACATTAAAATTACCAAAACATTCCTTAAAAACAACTCGCAAATTATCCTAAAATTCGAGAAAAGTAATAAAACTAAGAACCTAAAATTACATTTCATTATCTTATACAAAAAACATATCACACAATATTAATAACTTATTAATAAAACATAATTTCCTAATTGCAAAATATAACAATCTACAATTTTTATATTCTTGTCTAAAAACCCCAAGTCCAAAATTGATGAAAACTCACACTGTAGGTATACAAAATTAAATATAAAAACTGTAACAAAACTTACAGTGGACAAACCAAAAATCATCTTAAAACTACACTTGGGTGCAATGAAATTTGCTGAACTGATTTTGTATAACTAAGCCCTATATTTAATATGTGTATTTTTTAAATTTTGGAGATCATTACTGACTGTCAGACTCAAATGCATATCCTGAAATTCCATTGGTTATTCAGAAGTTTTTTGGTCATAAATAAAATATCGCAAAAATATCATTTTTAGAAAAAAAATTAATAAACAAAATTGAAGATCCTGAACAGTTAGTCAAAATTATGAAAAAACTTTCAAAATTAACAATTAGTGTTCCCTCCTCTTTCCCTGCATGCGGTGTTTCATCGATTGTATGGGGTTGGCTATGTTTTCTTGGGGTATGTTGAGCCATTCTTCTTCAACAGCTATCGCAAGCTTTTGTAACGTATTAGGTACAGGATCTCTACGTCGTATATTTATTTTTCACTGATCCCAAAGATGTTCGATGGGATTTAGGTCGGGGCTGCGTGCTGGCCATTCCACTACCTGTGTACCAACCTCTTACAAAGATCCCTGCACAACTGTTGCAGTGTGAGGTTTCGCATTATCTTGCATAAAAATGAATTGGTCACCAATAAACCCCGCGTAAATATTAAAACACTTCGTTTATGTATCTTTCAGTATTGAGGCATCTTCTGTTGTGACCACGTTCAGTGCCAACAACAATAACACAGTGAGTTCTTGCTGTTTAGGATATTGCTCCCCAAATCATACATGATCCACCTCCAAAAAGGACTCTGTCTTGAAAGAAACATTGTGCGAATCATTCTCCATGTCTTCTGTATACCCTGTTTCTTCCATAGTTGCCATGAATTCAAATCCAGGTCTCATTGTTCAACTACCCAATTCAGGTATTCTCTTGCGAGTTGGAGGCAACCTTGGCGGTGGGCTGCTGTCAGTTTTGGACCACTTGCAGGCTTGTGTGATGTAAGGACTTTTTCTTTAAGCCTCCTCCTCACAGTCCACCTACAAACAGCCACACCACGCGCTTCCCGTAGCTGCAGATGCAACTGGACACTATTCAAGTGACGTTTCCTCAGTGCTGATATGGTCCGAAAATATTCGTCCCTTTCGGTTGTGCCTTTTTCCTTGCCAGATCCTGGTCTTCGATTATAAGAACCAGTTTCTTGGAATCTCTGGAACAACCTTCTAACTGCTGGTCTGCTTAAGTTAAGTTGCATGGCGACGAATCTTTGGCTGTTTCTTGCTTGAAGCAGAGCAACTGCTTGAGCTGCAATTTCTGGAGCTGTATCCATTGGAAAACAATTTTTTTGCGATTAAAAGACAGAATGACTGTTAAGATGACTTAAATAAAAGAGATCTGTCAAAAAATTATACCACTATCTGGAATATTTATTCAAGGAAGAAAAGAATCACACGTTGTAGTATCCTGCTGAAAATGAGTTTATTCTTTATTGCTATGTTTAAGAATGTAAAAATGTGAAACAACATAAAACTTAAAAATTATATGTTCATAAATAAGTAAAATAATCTTTTACACTATGTATTATTTTACTAGATTATAAAAGAACTCTCTGGAAAAAGAATTTGTCTAAAATACTAAGGCCCGGTTTTTCAAGTTCGAGTTAACTGACAGTTAGTACTAAACTTTCAGTTATTTTCAATTAGGTGTTTTTCAAATCAGGTTTATCTCCTAACTGTTAATTAACTTTAACCTATACTTGGGGTATGGGTTAACCAGTAACTTGCGCATCATAACCTGAATAAATGACACTGACAACTCAATATTTGATCTAGTAAATAAAAAATATGAACAACTTGGAAATTAACGTACAAAGTAATGATGAGCAGCGAGCAGGTAATAAAAGGACCGAAACAGCACGGCACAAATACGGCTTCTATTTCCTAGAACACACTTTTTGTATTTAAATCTAAACAAACAACAAACTTCAAAAATTAATATTCGCCCTGAATTGGCCTACTTTGACTTTCATATATAAGGTTAAAAATTAAGCTGTTTCCATGGTTTTCACCACATTTTTGACAGTAGTCCCGGTTTCCTAACCAGAAATTAGAATTAACATGAAAAACACAACCTAAGGTTAACTTTGAAGTTACGGTTTGCCAACCTGCAAGTTAACTTTCAATTGAAAAACCAGGCCCAAGTGGGTCGATTTCATTGCACCCAAGTGTAGGTTAAAACAACATACATAACAAAATAGTAATTCAGCTATCAGTGAAACAATCTTTAAAATTACAAGCTTTAATGCTGTTTTAGTACCGTTGAGCCAATCTTAACCGACATGTAAGATGTGTTTTTAACGGTAATCTGACTACAGTTCATTAAACATTCTTCATATTTTGTTCTTATGGTCTTTTTGAAAAAATGCCGTCGAAGATTGTAACCAGTTTATACCTATTATTAATTGGCTATTATTTAAAGGGGCGGTACTATATTACAGTTTTGGTCAGTGTGAAAATACAAATTGTATGTTCAATAACAGATTGAGTGGTAAAGTATGAGCAGTAAAAAAAGTGGAAACGAGATGTAACATATCTTCAAATGAGTAGCTCAATAAATATTTGAATGCGTGAAAATTCAATTGGGCAGTAAAATGACTAAAGGGACAGTAACGAGTGTGCAGTCATGAAATCAGAATGGGTCTGTTAGAAATCGTGGGAAATGTAGTTCTATAAATACTTACGCAGTACAAAATATGATCGGCCTGTTAAATGATACATACATATAATTTTTATTTAAGTTAGGCAGCGAAATAAAAAATAACAACAATAATGTAGATACAGTAGACTCCGCCTTTAACGGACCCTGTTATAAAGGACACTCGGCTATAGCGTACTTACCATTAGTGGTCCGTTCAAACTCTCATAAGAGCCCTATAGAAATTTTTTTGTTATAACAGACCCTTTTATAACAGACACTTCGTATATAACAGACAAATTTAAGCGCCCCGTACTGGATATCGCCGGTTATAACAGACACGAAGACTTGTCTGGACTAGTCCGTAACGCGAATTCGCTGGCGGGGTTAAATTATAATTACATAGTGGCAGAGCCGTGCAGCGTGCAGTTCTATTTCGGTTTTTAAATTGTGATTATGTATTTACTCATCCATACAAGCGAAAGAGCAATGGATCGATAATAAATGCAAAGCAGTGGAAGATAAATTCGAAGTAGGAAAGACTGATGAAGCATATAAAATAATTAGGAGAAATTTTAGAGAAATTGGATCTAGTACCAAAAACATTAGAAACGAGGCAGGAGATATCCTAATCGGAAGTGGGGAGAAGGCAGATAGGTGGAAAGAATATTTAGGAAACTTATATGCGGGACAGGAAGTGCAAGATATATTAGAAAGCGAAAGCAGTGTAGAGGGGGATAACCTAGGGAGTCCTATAATGAGAGAAGAGTTTGAGATAGCACTAAAAAGTTTAAGGAATAATAAAGCACCAGGTATAGATGGCTTGCAGGCAGAAATCTTAAAGTGCGCAGGTCAAGAGGTAATAGATCGTTTATTTAAACTAGTTAGTCGCATATACCTGACAGGCGAGATTCCAGAAGATTACAAACGGAACATCATAGTAGCTTTGCCAAAAAGAAAAGGCGCGGATAGATGCGAAAATTTTAGAACTATCAGTTTAACTTCCCATGCGTCAAAAATTTTAACTAGAATTGTGCAAAGAAGGATGGAGAAAAAGGCGGAAGAAATATTAGGAGAAGATCAGTTCGGATTTAGACGAAATAGAGGAACGCGCGAGGCCATTCTAGCTTTACGAGTAATTATAGAAAAAACGATAGAAAAGAGAAAGAGCGTCTATATAGGATTTGTAGATTTAGAAAAAGCCTTCGACAACGTAAAATGGGGGAAGATGTTCGAAGTGCTGAGAAAGGTAGGGATGAAATACAGGGACAGAAGAATAATACATAATCTCTACAAAGAGCAAAAGGCAGTTATAGAATGTGAGCAGGAACAAAGGGAAGTAGATATCCGGAAGGGAGTGAGACAGGGATGTGCATTGTCACCTCTAGTTTTCAACTTATATATCGAAGATGCGATTAATATTGTTAAGGAAAGAACAGCCTCAGGGATCAATGTACAGGGCCAAACTATTAACATGCTCAGATTTGCGGATGATATAGCAGTGTTAGCATCTAGCAAAGAAGAATTAGGAGCGGCTTTGAATGAAATGGAAGCAGTTTTGACACAGGGCTTCGGCATGAAAATCAATAAAAAGAAAACTAAAATTTTGGTATGTAGGGGATGTGAAAATAGAACTAAAATGGAAATACAAATTGGAAATGAAAAGATAGAGGAGGTCGCGGATTTCTGCTACTTAGGAAGTAAAATAACTCAAGACGGTAGGAGCACTAAAGATATAAAACAAAGAATGGCGCAGGGCCGAGTTGCGTTTAACAAAAAGAAACAACTGTTATGCTCGAGAACGGTTAATATAGAGACTAGGAAGAGACTCTTAACGTCGTATGTATGGAGTACGGCATTATACGGGTGCGAAACTTGGACAATAGGAATAGCGGATAGAAAAAGAGTAGAAGCGTTTGAAATGTGGTGCTACAGACGCATGATGAAGATACCGTGGATAGATAAGGTTAGCAATAGGGAAGTATTAGAAAGAGTTGGGGAAAAGCGAAAGGTATGGAAAACAATGAAGAGTAGGAGAGATAGGATGGTAGGACACCTTCTAAGACACGAAGGAATAGTTCGTGACATACTAGAGTCAGAGATAGGAATAAAAAGAGGTAGGGGTAGGCCTAGATTAGACTACTGCTCTCAAATAGTTAGGGATGTAGGATGTTCTACTTTTAGGGAAATGCGTAGGTTAGCTCAGGATAGAAAAGAATGGAGGTACGCGTCCAACCAGTCTTCGGACTGAGAACCTTATGATGACATCCATACAATATTTTTGTCTATTTTTGAGAATTGATATTTCTGTTAATTTTTTTAGAAGTTTATACAAACATAAATATTTGAGTTAATAAACGTTTTTCTAATCATCTCAATTTTTTCCCAAACATTATACGTATAAAGAACACCGGTTATAAGAGACTCAAATAAGGTTCCCTAGAGAGTCCGAATAGTGTTATTTGGAGATGCCTGAATGCATGCCCTTTAGCACCAGTTTTTTTTTAATTTTGACCTGAGTTAAAGATATGTTGTTTTTTTTGTACTGTGGTGTTAATAAATTTATTATTATTATTATTATTATAAGCGGAGTCTACTGTATTAAGAAAAAAGTTAAATTTATTGCACCATTAAAATTATTCAATGCTAACTGAGACTTACAACGCTCTGCTCGCTTCGGTTCGCTCCCCTTGACCTTAACCTGACAGATTTTTGGACAAAATGTGTCAGTTGTAAGCGTTTATAATGTTATTCTCTTCAAAGGTGCGCATTTTCGTGTGAATAATATTTAAAAAGAATAATATAAACGCTAACGACTGATACTTTTTAATATAAAAGTCTGTCAGGTTAAGGTCAAGCGGAGCGAAGCGAGCAGAGCGTTGTAAGTCTCAGTCGTTAGCATCCAAATGATGCATTACTCGATGCAGCATTACGAAAATGTTTTGTGGTGCAATGCGGTGCAAAAGAAGAAGCAAAGGGATGAAGCAAAATTAATATTGTTTTTATCTGTGAGGGGCTGAGTTCAGTATTTTAAACATTTCTATGGGAAAACAGGGAGGGGTGCGTTGAATAAATTTAATGGTGCAATGCTAGTGTAATAGATGTAAGCACTCGCAACTCAGTGATAAGGTAATGAGCGAAACGACCTAATATTTATGGGCAAATCTCATCCAATTGGCTGCTCACGGTGCACCGTCGCGTAAGCTGCGCCCCTTTTAACGGAAGTGTGCCTCTCTTTTCAATGAACATAACGTTCGGTTTTGCCAAACGTCGAGAACTGGCGAACTATTTATCTAACTGCCCATTCAATCATTTTACGGCTCAAACGCTCAAATCATAATTGCACTGGACATTTATTTAATCTGGCGCTCGAGTAAGTTTTGAACTGCCTTTGTAGGATTAAATAACCGACCAAATTCTTTTATATTGCTGGCCACGTTCTACTGCCACATTAAGTTAATTACCGCCAAAAAAGTTTAATACCGCCCGGGTGAATTTTTAACTGCCCGATAAAACTGCCTGGATGTTAAAATAACCGCCCAAATAATTACTTCCCTTATTAATTTCACCCAACGTGAGTCAGTCTGTGTTTGTCGTCTTAAGAATTCTCTTCCCAAATTTTTTCAATTTTTACTTGTTTTTAGTTTAGCAAATGAATTGGGAATGTAGGAAAGCGAAAGAGCAATGGATCGATAATAAATGCAAAGAAGTGGAAGATAAATTCGAAGTAGGAAAGACTGATGAAGCATATAAAATAATTAGGAGAAATTTTAGAGAAATTGGATCTAGTACCAAAAACATTAGAAATGAGGCAGGAGATATCCTAATCGGAAGTGGGGAGAAGGCAGATAGGTGGAAAGAATATTTAGGAAACTTATATGCGGGACAGGAAGTGCAAGATATATTAGAAAGCGAAAGCAGTGTAGAGGGGGATAACCTAGGGAGTCCTATAATGAGAGAGGAGTTTGAGATAGCACTAAAAAGTTTAAGGAATAATAAAGCACCAGGTATAGATGGCTTGCAGGCAGAAATCTTAAAGTGCGCAGGTCAAGAGGTAATAGATCGTTTATTTAAACTAGTTAGTCGCATATACCTGACAGGCGAGATTCCAGAAGATTACAAACGGAACATCATAGTAGCTTTGCCAAAAAGAAAAGGCGCGGATAGATGCGAAAATTTTAGAACTATCAGTTTAACTTCCCATGCGTCAAAAATTTTAACTAGAATTGTGCAAAGAAGGATGGAGAAAAAGGCGGAAGAAATATTAGGAGAAGATCAGTTCGGATTTAGACGAAATAGAGGAACGCGCGAGGCCATTCTAGCTTTACGAGTAATTATAGAAAAAACGATAGAAAAGAGAAAGAGCGTCTATATAGGATTTGTAGATTTAGAAAAAGCCTTCGACAACGTAAAATGGGGGAAGATGTTCGAAGTGCTGAGAAAGGTAGGGATGAAATACAGGGACAGAAGAATAATACATAATCTCTACAAAGAGCAAAAGGCAGTTATAGAATGTGAGCAGGAACAAAGGGAAGTAGATATCCGGAAGGGAGTGAGACAGGGATGTGCATTGTCACCTCTAGTTTTCAACTTATATATCGAAGATGCGATTAATATTGTTAAGGAAAGAACAGCCTCAGGGATCAATGTACAGGGCCAAACTATTAACATGCTCAGATTTGCGGATGATATAGCAGTGTTATCATCTAGCAAAGAAGAATTAGGAGCGGCTTTGAATGAAATGGAAGCAGTTTTGACACAGGGCTTCGGCATGAAAATCAATAAAAAGAAAACTAAAATTTTGGTATGTAGGGGATGTGAAAATAGAACTAAAATGGAAATACAAATTGGAAATGAGAAGATAGAGGAGGTCTCGGATTTCTGCTACTTAGGAAGTAAAATAACTCAAGACGGTAGGAGCACTAAAGATATAAAACAAAGAATGGCGCAGGGCCGAGTTGCGTTTAACAAAAAGAAACAACTGTTATGCTCGAGAACGGTTAATATAGAGACTAGGAAGAGACTCTTAACGTCGTATGTATGGAGTACGGCATTATACGGGTGCGAAACTTGGACAATAGGAGAACCGGATAGAAAAAGACTAGAAGCGTTTGAAATGTGGTGCTACAGACGCATGATGAAGATACCGTGGATAGATAAGGTTAGCAATAGGGAAGTATTAGAAAGAGTTGGGGAAAAGCGAAAGGTATGGAAAACAATAAAGAGTAGGAGAGATAGGATGGTAGGACACCTTCTAAGACACGAAGGAATAGTTCGTGACATACTAGAGTCAGAGATAGGAATAAAAAGAGGTAGGGGTAGGCCTAGATTAGACTACTGCTCTCAAATAGTTAGGGATGTAGGATGTTCTACTTTTAGGGAAATGCGTAGGTTAGCTCAGGATAGAAAAGAATGGAGGTACGCGTCCAACCAGTCTTCGGACTGAGAACCTTATGATGATATGATGATGAAATGAATTGAAGAAAGAAAAGTTATAATGGAGGTAGAAAGCGCAAACAAGCCCAAGCCCAAGGTCGTGATCTCTGGCGACATCCGAGGAAACTTTTCTTGCGTCAAGGAGCGATCTCAGTGGGCAGGAAGTATCCTGATCCTTGGCTTTCGCCGCAGTAACGTGAGTCCGGTGTCGGTGCGGAGCCACCTGTGTGGGACGCGACGCTCTCCGTAATCGCGATGCGTGCGCCGTAGCGGGGCGTTTGGGAACTGATCCTGAAGGGTCGATCATCAGTATTCGCGCAATGTTCGTGGTATGAGTATATAACTGTGGGTAACAAACCGCGTCGCGTTCAGTGATCGCAGAGAAATCGCCAGTCAGGTGGGCTCTACAGGTACTCACCCGCGTAGGATGTTATCATTAACTCGGAACGATCGGAAAAGAATAAGCAAGGTGTAGAGTAGGCGCCGAAGACAAATGCAATTACTCCGGTGTTTGTCCTGCCGGAGAGACAGGCTACTGTCAACAGCATTTTCATTAAGTGCAGATCAAATAAATTACTGAAAACTATTAAGATTCCGAAAGTTAATTAATTTGCTTTTACTTTGCCATTAACCGGTAAAAACGCGAGATCTAAATCTGGCTTCTCTCGAGCCCGAGGCATGAATGGGGCGGCAAAAACCTGACCGACCCTCCGCTGGGAGTTTTTGCTGTGGAGGAAACAGAAGCGTGTGTAAATGATCCAGCGAGTTTCAACACCTCTGGAGATTATCACAGGTTTCCTGAAGGGAATTCGACACTGGTCCGGACGCAACAAGTCACGCGAGCTTGAGAACCTGATTTTAGGCCTCGGATGCTCTGACCCTTAAGGCATGGATTACGTCAGTCTGGCCTGCTGCCTTCTTGCGTTTTTGCTTTACTATAATACACTCGGCGGAGGCTTCGTCTATGACGACCGGTAAGTCCCGCACTACTTCTTGTTCATCGCCACACAACCGCATTTATTTCACCACCCCAATGACAGTGTGGGAACTAAATTGAACGATGCTCTTTAGATGAACACTTAGTGTACAGTGTGTCCATATAGGAGAGTTATTAGGATAACTGAAAAAATATGCAATTCGCCCTAAAATCGTTCTAAACAATTTAGTGTTGAAACCTCCATTTGAGAAAGAAAAGCGATGTACTGTTCAGAAGAAGCCCATTAATCCTAATGAAGATTTGAGGCAAAAAAACCCATGCTTACTAAGTGGATACACTGTATATTGGTTATATTTTGAAATATTTCATCGACTGCCATGAAAGTTTTTAATTGTTGCATGTTATTGAATATATTGAATTTAATTCCATTAGATTCAAGAGTTAAACGGTAACATTACAGGAAAACTTAGAAAGATTTTCATGTCATATGTTTAAATTTTTGAGATATCGTATCTTGATTTTCTACTTTGAGACTTAAAAATCCAGAAATTCGTTTCAACATTTTATATTTCATTAATTATTGTGTATCTATGAGTTGGTGATCGACTTACCGATTTCAACAAAGTCAAAAAAGACTTTCCAATTTGATACTATTTATTTCGTGTTTCCAATAATAGTACATCGAAATATGTATATCCAATGAATTCAAAGATCTTTCATAAGTTGCAATTACAATTTTTACAAAACACTGCAGAGTTCTACACATATGACGTTACTAAGCCCTACACCAGTGGCTCCCAACCAGGTTTTATAGTAAACCACGCCTCGAATGAGTTAGATGCCTCTTTTTCAAAGTTTTTGGCCTCAAAAAAATTTTCGCGGAGAAAATTATTTCCCTTAGTTTCGAGGAGAATGATTTTCGGATATACAGGGTAATTCAACGTTCTGGAAAAGTCAACTTGTGCCTTTATTTTTGAAATGAGATAAAAAAGCTTTACACAAAAGTTGTTGCACTGAAAGATTTCTCTTTATTAAAATTATTTTTTGCCATACAGCATGTCCCATATTTCTTGTATGGAAACCAACTTCTTTATTTCAAATGAAACACCCTGTATTTGGCTTTATTTTATGATTGCTTGATCGATTTTAGTACGAGGTTATAATAAGTGATTTTGTCTAAACTTCGTATTTTTGAGTTATTGGCATTTTTCTTCAAATTTTGACAGATGCAGAGCAGTTTCGAATAATCAATATCTGGGGATTAAATAAAGCTGTAGCAATGATACTTTAAAGAAGTGAGAGCAAGATGTAGGAGTAACTGCCTTCATCACTAAAACCAGAAAATATTATACATGGTTTGAGAAATTACATGACGAAATCAGAAAATTTCAAAACCCTGCAACTTGCTAATTTCAAATAGAAGTGTACATTTTTTAAACCATTATTGGACTCCCCATAAAATTTACTTTCACGATACTACACGCTTCCCTATACCTAAAGTTAACAGTTTTTGAAATATTTTTTTTATAAACAGTAGGTTGGCCTTCGTTTTGTATCTCCTGTATGGTATTTCACAGTAAATGTCCCATCAAATCTATTAAATCTATTTTTTACTCTTTTCGAATAATTTACCATATTTCTATACCAACTTACTTACCTCCACCATTGTTAGCAACTACTAACTAAGAAGAACCCAACTATGCTTAGAAGAAAATGGGCACTACTTTGAACATTTTACTTTATTGATAATCGGTTAAAATGTTTGTTGTTAGATTTTGTTTTGATTTTAATTTAAGTAAACACAAATTGCAAATATTTATTATTGTTAACTTTTTCTTTATTTTGCATATCTTATGTTAAATTGAATATTTCATAGTTCAAGTTTGCAATCTTTTTTTGACATAACGTGCTAGTAAGCTTATGAGTACATAGAGACAAGCTACGAATGTTCCAAAGTCAGTGCACAAATCTGAATTTAATTCTATAGTGGCGTGGATACTTACCCGAGTAGTAGTTGTTCGAACTGTCCCGTAGGTACCACTCATTATGCACATCTTATAAAAAAATAATAAAATCAGTACTCAGCCTTTTTTTCCCATTAATTTGGTGAAGTTTAAATCGGTTTGTCCTTTGTTTTGTTTATAATATAATTTGAATTACCTATTAATTAATTGATCTAGTATGCAATTGTTACTTTTTAATTAAAAATTCATAATATTGTTTTAATTGAGTTGCCTGATTTGACACTTTTTACAAAGAACTGCAAATATTTCAAAAACTGTTAACTCTAGGTCTAGGGAGGTGTATAATAACATGAAAGTAAATTTTATAGGGAGTTCAATAATGGTTTAAAAAATGTACACTTCTATTTGAAATTAGCAAGTTACAGGGTTTTGAAATTTTCTGATTTGGTCATATAATTGCTCAAACCATGTATAATATTTTCTGGTTTTAGTGATGAAGGCAGTCACTCCTACATCTTGCTTTCACTTCTCCAAAATATCATTGCTACAGCTTTATTTAATCCCGAGATATTGATTATTTGAAATTGCTCTGCATCTGTCAAAATTTGAAGAAAAATGCCAATAACTAAAAGAATACGAAGTTTAGACAAAATCACTTAGTATAACCTCACACTAAAATTGATCAAGCAATCATAAAATAAAGCCAAATACAGGGTGTTCCATTTGAAATAAAGAAGTTGATTTCCATACAAGAAATATGGGACATGTTGTATGATAAAAAATAATTTTAATAAAGAGACATCTTTCAGTGCAACAACTTTTGTGTGAATGTTTTATAGCCTACGCTCCCGGTTTGGCATCAGGTATAAATACTAGGTACTCTTAATTTGAGGGTGTCGTATCCCTTTTGTCTTTCGATTTACGCGTTCGCCGATTTTTCTGGGTGCGATGCAACACTTTCGATCACTTCCGGTACGCACAAGTAAGGAACGTATTATTTGATACTTGCAAATAAGAATACTTACGTAGGTGCATATTATTTTTACTCCCCTTCGATCAACTTTGCTAAACAAAGAGCAATTAAGAAACCAATTATCTACTACATCAAATACTTCTGTTAATGTTTGAATTGCTACCGGAGCATACCAGTATGTATACAGCTGCTCCTCATCAAGTTACGAAAATTAATTAATTTCAATAATTTCCATTTAAATGATAATTAAAACTTTGCTACCGCCGTTGGCACTGCGCATGAACTAGTTACAGGATAACATATTACAACTTCCGCAAGGGGAAAACTTGACCTACAAGACGTTTGTGCCGTTATTTTTTATAAGACTCAAACCGTCGCCGTAGCGTTCCGATCTGCAGCTAATTGTTTTCATTATTTTATTTTTGGTCTCCTAGGACAATATTAGGTAGATTGTGCGCGTATGCAATCTAATATAATGTATTAAATTGCATTATATTATAATGCTGGAGCCTTACAAAA
Organism: Xestobium rufovillosum; assembly: GCA_963966045.1. Taxonomy (NCBI): domain Eukaryota; kingdom Metazoa; phylum Arthropoda; class Insecta; order Coleoptera; family Ptinidae; genus Xestobium; species Xestobium rufovillosum. Next base: position 47,272,565 of record OZ014492.1, on the reverse strand, counting down.
TGTCAGTAGCGAGGTCAGTAGGTACCTACAAAATAAAGGTAGCTTTACACTTGGGTTATGAGCGTTTTTCTTTACGGCTCTTGCTCCGAGTCTACGACAATTCTGTTTCTTCACTTATCCTTAGAAGGCAACCACTATACGGTAGCATTTACTCATATAAATGTTTTAGTATTGAAAATACTTCTGGGCGCGTGTATACGGGACTCATCTTACGAAAAATGTATCGACAGGCGACAGATTCTGTCGTAGTGCAGCGATATTCAGCAAATACTAAAATTTTAACTTTGAGTGATCCCAAAGTATAACCAGATGAAACTCTCACAGATGATTCTACAAGTCTTTTGGCACCTAAAAATGGCAATTACGACTTTTTTGGACGGTAGCGAAAAAAATTAGGGGTGAAAAAGCAGTAAATCTGTCCCACCGAGCGCCGGGAGACTCTCGGGCATCTTACGCGAAAATTACAAGTCGTAGAACTTTGCGTTTTTTTTTAATTGTTGAAGAAATATTGACGTTTTTAATGGTGTAAATTTTGTGTAAATACAAGAAACCAAACTAATTTTATTGCACCGTATCTAAAATATGTCGCCACATCGGTAACAATACGTTCCACTTTGAACCTGGATAACTTTTTTTTTCACGATATATGTAGATTTTGTTTTTTCTTACATAGAAAACTTCCTTATGGTATAACGAAGTTATGATTTCGAATAATGTATGGTCGCGTTTCAAAAATAAGTCCGCTATAACACTTTCAATGCGCCGATGTAAAAAATTCACTTTCGGTGCACGGGACGAGCCGTGCGAGTGAAAAGGATAGACTATGGGGAATAGCCGAGCACCAGAAGGAGACAGAACGCGGCCAAGTTACTCTGCAAAAGAACAGCGTTATAATGCCACCTTTAAAATCTTCTTTCAATGCATTTTCAAAATTCTCTTTCTGTAATAGCCACGAAATAAATGCTAGTAAATGAGGTAGGTACTTGTTTAGCGAAACTTTTACTGTTTATATCATCTGGGGAAGGATAATTTTTATTGGGTATTGCAAAATTTTCCATACATTTTCTTAAAATTGCAGCAGCTCTGTGAAGAATTTGCAAATCTGATAATGTATCATCCGTTGTTTCCAGATTAAAATCAGACGATTCGTCTGTTGAGCTTGCGTCTTCATTTACATGCTTGATTTTTTTGTCAAAAGTTCTTTGCCAGAACACAACAAATCACCCGACCTGACCTGGTCTACGAATAAATTGAATAGAGCCTTTAAATATTTTCGACAATTTCATTTTCAGTTTCGCGGATTGTATTGGGATCTTTCTGCATTACGTAACATAGAATTATATTTTTGTGTTACTGCAGGTAAGATGTGTTCTTGAATCCAAGAAGAAAATGTTGAAAACAAGCGATCGGTACTTTTTGTATTTCTGTCAGTTTTATTTTTGTGGGAATTTATATTTCTGGTTGATATGTACTCTGCGTAGCACAATTTGTGGTATTTTGCATCGTATGCAAATAAGTCTTCATACAAAATCATTGTCATTTCTCTATTTTGCAGCATTTTTATGCGAGTGGAATAACCCGTGCCTATAGTAACAAGGACAAACAATACATAATTAACCAAATAAAACATTTAGTACTACGATACCAGTTTGAATTGAAGTAAGTGATTTCCTTTTTCTTTTGCCAGATCCTCCACAAATGAAGGCAGTGGATAGTAGTCCGCAAGTTACGGAATCCCATCAAGTGTACTACAGTTCCGCAAGTTATGCGTTATACTTTCGTATAAGTACTTCGTTGGTTCAATCCCCACCCAGCAGCGTTTGTGGGTAGGTAGGCTATCGTAGAGAGCTAGTGGTTTGTTACTCTCGGGCCGGGTAGGATCGGCTCCCGTAAACGTTATTTTTTTCTCACGTTTCCACATTATCTTTTTCGCATAGAATGCGTGTGTCTGGTGCGAGGACAAGTAGATACACAATATTTAACACCTGTTCGCATGCCCACAACTTGCGGAACCGTAATGATAAATGATAGTGATCCGTAACTTGCGGACTACTATCCATGGCCACAAATTAAACACATGGTTCTAACGTTAAATTGATCCTGTCTTCTAGGTATTTAAAAGCGTATTGCTATTAGAGGCCGCAGAGCCATTGTTGTGTGAGGGTTCACGATTTTTAGTATTGAAAATACTTCTGGGCTCGTGTATATGGGACTCATCTTACGAAAAATGTATCGACACGCGACAGATTCTGTTGGCGGCGCGCACAGTCGAGGCCGCTAATAAATTGGATGGAGGCGGCTACCGGCTAGCCAGATCGCCAGATGTAAACTAAGGTACGGCGAGGGCGAGTACCGTTTAAGAGGGATATCGCGTTGCAATAAAAGTCCAAACTGTACAAAACGGATGCGTTAATATTTTGTTACGTATTGCGTCAGTTTGACTATGTGCCTTGTGCTTGTCACAAATAATTTATTTTATTGTATCAATAATATACCAACTTGAAACGGCACAGATCACTTTTGTTGGACATCTTAGAAACCGAGCAGTTGTGTCGGTATTTTCAATACGCCTATGATACTTGCGTAAGATGCGAGGTCTGTGAATTGTTTTCTAAAGATTTTCATAAAAGCCTTTTGGTTATTCACTATTTTCCAATGTTTTTGTGCTCTCTTTTATTAGTGCTGGGTATAGTGTTACTCAATATCTTTCCATTAAATACTTTAACAGTTATCAGGTTCCGAATCGACACGCATTTAGTTTTACAGTTTTTAGGAATCGTTTCTTACTTAGTTTTCGATAGACCCACTCCATATTTTCTTCTGTATGGGATTTATTTCAAGTACTTTCTTTTGTACACAGAGCGAAAGTCTCCAAACATCAATTAGGTACTAATGTCAACCGCGAAGTGAAAGTGCAAAATCGTGCAGAGTGCTGGATTGGATTTAATAATGGTTACTGGAATAGATATTACCTGATACTAAATAGAAACGATGGATTGCTTTATGAAGCTTGTGGTTCAGACATTCCTGAGAAAAAGTTTTTATTTTGTGAAGAAGACAGCATATTTATTATAATTTTCAGCAACAATTCTCTAAAAACAATAAGTTTCCTGTTTCAAACCGTAGTATTGTTTATTAGGACATTAGGACAATACGAAATAATTGTATATGCTTGCACAATGAAAGGTTTCAGTCCTATTGTGCAATACCTTTGTGTATTTCGTGCTTTAGTGCCTAATTAAATTCCTTCCCTGGAAAACTTTTAACAACAGCTGATGTTTGCATTACGAGATCGATTTTCTGCAATTTTCCATTACCAACTCACATCTGCAGGAGTACTTCGGCTTTTGTGAAAAGCGGGAGCTCTGAAGGAATACTACAAAGAGAGAGTAAATATTGTGGTTTATTTCTCCTACTGAATGTTGCTTGCATCGCATGGAAGTCATTTCCGTATTTTCAATCCTCTTATTTAAATTGACTAGTTCACTCTTTTTACCTTCACTCATACTTGAAGTACTTTTAAACTGATTACAGTTGACTTTGTTGCAAATTTAGTATAAAATACTCGGTCTTGTTTTGAATACACTGAAATTTATTTGCGTTGTAAAAATGAACTTTTCTGCCGCAGAAGTCGCAAATACCAATACAAAAAAATGAGTTGTCATCTGTAAGTCGCATTTTTTCCTTTTTCTTCGTGACTTGCAGAGTGAAAGATTTATCCGATAAAATGGTCACATATGAGAGAAATTGTTTCACATAAAAGTTACTATAGTTAGATAAGTTTTCCCTCTTGTAACAACCCCCTTGAGCTTAAATTAATAAGTAGAAGATCGTTTTAGCCTCGGTTTTATCAAACACCAATTAATTGACAGTTGTCAATAATGAGCATAATTAAATATTTACGTAAAACGTCTGCGAAGGCCTATGTTGAACTGTCGCATAAAAAATTCAAAGTTACGTTCAAACAGAAACAGAAATTTTTCCCAATTCTAATTCGTTAGTCAATTAAGTCCACGAAATAGTCAACTTTGATCATTGTTTTAAAACAAATTATGTACGTGAATGTCATTTTATGTAGTTTGCTAACTGCGGATTGATTGGGTCTAGCTGACGTGTAGATGTCAGAGGCGTGAATTTGATTTTTACCGATATTGTATTTCGATATTTTCATACATCCATTTCCTAGGATAGTCTAACTTTTATGATTGTGTCACACGTTGCACAGACATGATATGGTTACAAAGTTTACAGACGAAACAATGTTTACCCTTGCTTCGGCGATGCTTTGCTGAACTAGTTATTAAATTTGGTGTTCCCATTTTTACCACTCCCTATAGGAACTAAGCTTTTAGTTTTTAAACCTATATAGGGAATTCTAAGGCTTGGGGGCCAACAGCTTAAAACGTTGGCCATTCATACCAAATTTAAACGATTTTTAAGTACCGAAGTTTTTAGGAGATTTATTTGTTACACTAAAATGTGACAAACTGTCACATGGTCTAATAAAGCTTTATGTATGCCACCTCGTATCAAAGAAAATTGGATGGGCTTTACGTAAAATGCAATTACACCGAGATCGGTCTAGATTTGCATAAGTGTCTAGAACGACATAATTAATAAAACCAACCTCCTTTGTTAGTTGGTATTTCATAAGAGAGGTGTATCAAAGCGTAGAGCCCCAATATTCTAAAGCGAAAGCCCTTAACTCTTAACGCCATCCCCATTTCCCCAACGAAACATTTAAAAATTTGCATACAAACACGACGCCCATCCACTCAAACGCAGCAAAGTGAAAACTGTTGAAAAACTACCCTGTGCTCCTACTCTGATGGCGGGTTCGGGTCTTGGAGAACGGAAATGGAATTTTCAATTGACTCGGGCTATATTGCAGCACATAAACACCGCTGTATTCGCGACAATCTTGTGATATTTGTTAGGTGAGATTACAGGTAGAGTTTAGTGCGGGCCGCAACCTGAGACAAGCTTTCGGTTAGTAGACACTCTCATGAATGTAGGGGATAAACACCTATACCTATTATTCTTTACAGAGAAAGGGATAAGGGAAAAGTTGAAATGTGTAGCTGCATGACTACAGCAGCGGTTAATTTTATGAAGGTCGCACAAGGAGCGCTCGGTCAAGACACGGTTTAGTAGAATTTTCCATTTACTAGGATGGAAGTATGATATACAGTAAAAATTTTTTAAATAGCAGTTATAAACTTGTTTCCCATAAAGTGAGTTAGTCGCGCTTATCATTGACCATGCAAAACATATATTATCTTCATTATATTTCATTGATGCAAAATGAATACCCTAAGAAAATACATGGGATATTGGTTCAGAATTCTCCTAGCTTATCTACTCAAAATTGAATACTTTGCGGGTGATTATGCGGAATCAAACCGCGCTGTATGTATTACCTCCTTGTAATTTCAGTATTTATGTTGTTGATTTTTGTTTCCTTAAAATTTAAAGTGGTCCCGCACAAGTCTCTGAGTTTGCTCTTGGAAATCGGGCGCGACGGCCCCGTACCAGGATTCTCCAGACGCACTGCTACGTGTCATGATTCTGAAAGCGGGTCCTTCAATTAAATTCTGCTGGCATCGCTGGCGACCAGGAACCGGCGTGTATACACGCTTGCTTATTGCCGCACACCCCTTTATAAACTCCTTTCATCTAAGCTGTGACGATATCCTTTGAAATTCCGAAGCGACATTCCCTTCTCAAATGTAATATGGCGCCCATAACTGTGTATAATAATGATCATTTTGAATCCCTGTCAGTTCCTGTAGCAAGTGGCTCAGGAATGCTGAAGTTTCAACTAGTTTCAGATGGTCTATACGAAACGATTCGGAGCAGTTGTACTGTTGGTGATTTCAGGAACTGAATATGAGGGATTAAAGCATTTCAATATGGTTTTGTGACAATCCGTTTGTTTTCTTACTATTCAACTAAGTTAATCAAATTTCTTATTATTCTGAAGATGGTGCAGAAACTGTATACACTTGCATAATAGCGATTTCAACTCGGTACCTATACGTAAAAGCAAATCATGAATAAGCAAGACAAATACTAATAGGAAGGGGGACTTGATTATTATGTGTCAACGCTTCAAGAAGTTCCTTAATTCATCTTGAGAATGTTGAGATTGCACGACAGGTAATTAGTTACATTAATTACAATATCATTAGTTCAAAATTAACTTTTGCTCCCGCTTTGATGGAACATGGCAGCGCAAAATGTGTCAAATGTGTTTTCGTCAGCCTGTATTTAACGTTCACTGAAACGAACGAGAATATTAGAGTAATTTAAAGGGCTAATTGTATTGCTTGCTGACAAAGTTTATTTCTATTTCATTCTTGATGCTTTCGAAATAAGTAAGGTACACGTTATCACCATTTTGATGCTTGTTGTCTAGGTAAAATCAAATACCTATATTACATTGTTGTAAGCGTGTATCATAAACAACCAGCGTCAGAGTGAAATATGAGACGTTTGACGTGTGACGTGGAAGACACGCTTCCCTGTTATCGAGTTAATAGTACACACACTTCACACCTTCAGTTTGCTTTACGGGGATTGATCTTTAGATTGACTTACGATGTCCCAAACTGGGAAAGGCACACGTGGTGTTAATTCGAGTGTTAATTGTTTAATAGGCATTATATTTTCTATTATACTCATAAATATATCCGAAGGAAATGTGAAGAGGAAGAGGAAAAATTTTACGTTAAAAAGATGTTTCTAATGCTATTAAAAGTTCAGATGCGAAATTTGATCTTTGTGATCAACAAACTTCAAAGTACTTAAATATCAGAAATTTTGACCCTAGACCAACGAATTCATTTAAATCTTATGGTTTAGGTGAATGTCCGTAAGGTAACAGCACCAGTTACTGACTCTAGCCCACTTTTCCTTCAAAAATAAGATTATTTGTCGGAATATAATAAATATTCAGGAAAAATCCGTCAAAATAGGATGTCTGGCAACCTTGTAGCAAGTTTCAAAACAAATTTATTTTGAAAAACTCAAATGTTGAAAGTGTAGAACAAATAATATAATATAATTTCAATTCAATAAAAAACATCACTCCATTAAGTCTATCAACAAGTTCCAACTCCATTCAAGAAAGCGTTGTTTTGGCCGGAAGAAACTAAATTCGTCAAAAAGCAGAAAAAAGAAAAAATCCTTCTGTCATTACGTCAGAAAGTTGGCAAGAATATCACAAAGAAGCAAACAGTGAAAGAGAGAAAACAGGAAGAAAAGCAAAAGAGAGCAGAAGAAAGGAAACGAAAAAAGGAAGCTATGGAGATTCGAAACAAAACTAAAAGAAAGAGAGAGGTATCCGTTTCTGAAAGTTCATCTGATTATGAAGGGTGTCTAGAAAGTGGAGATATAAGTATTAGTTTAGAAGAGGGTGAAGAAGAGGAAGAGGAAAAAAAGAGAAGGGAATCAGTTACCAAATTTTTTTAAATAAAGTTTAAAATATGATGACATTCAAGTTGGAGATTTTGTTTTATACTTGGGCCGCCCAACAGACGGAGTGATCACCCTGCAATCATGAGCTCTAGGCAGGACCACTATCAATTTAGGACGACCGAACCGCAGTGATGCGCTTTCTTTGGACCCAACGAAGTCGCATCACTCCAATTCGGTCGTTAAAAATTAATATTGGCCTCGCTAGAGCACGTTCTTGCAGGGTGATCACTCCGTCTGTTCGGCGGTCCAAGTATAGTAAAGTTTTTGGGAGAGAAGTTGTAAGGTGTTTTTTATAAATACATCTGTGTGGTACAGAAAAAATACTCTTGCAGTGATTTTGAAGTTGTTTCTCTCTTAAGTTGATCGATACGGATATCTTTACCATTAAGTTTGAAGACATTGATAAATATTTGATGCATAGCACTTTATTATTCAATTTTATAATATTGTACTTCTAGATATAGTTTGAAATGTTAAGTTCTTTAATTCTGTTTCTAAAAAAGGTTGTATATATATAAAAATAAATGCTTGGCATGTCAATCACTGATGCATAAAAAATAAAGTGTCAATGACTGGTGACTCTAACGAAATTGTTTCAAAATTTTTTGGCAGAAAACATTTTTTTTTAATAAAACTACCTTGGAATTTATATTATCAGAGCACGAACTGCAAGGAAAAAATACAAAGCACGCTTAAGTAAGTAATCATGACCTGGAATATTTTTTAAAATCAGTTTGTTACCTAAAAGTTCAATTACGGGTGCTGTTACCTGAAAACCGTGCACCTGCCCTTCTCCACACTTGTTCTCGTCCATCTGATGATCGCTGATGGAAACGAGATTCATCAGAGCTCTATTACTCCCTTGTCCAATGCCTATGTTCACGTACAAGACGTAGTCACTCAACACGATGAGGTGAGAGCAAAAGTGGATAAGCAACAGGTCTTTTTGACGTCAATCCATATTGCTCCAATCTTAGTCGAAGGGTTCGAGCTGAAACTGCAGTACCATGAACATCTTCCACATGGCGATATAAATTTGTTGATGGTAAACCACGATCGCGTAGTGTAGATAACACCATAAAGCAGTCCTAGCCGGTTTTTGATGCGTGGTTTTCCTGATCCTGGTCTTCTTGTCTACTTTCTAGTTTGGCGATATCGCTGGATTACGGCTTGGATGGTATTTTGGAAAAAATTTAAGATAGTAGCGGTCTATCATATTCTGCATTCTTCAGCACTGACAGTGCAAATGCGCAAAGGCAATTCAACTAATTGCAACTGAATAAACAGCACACCAAGATTGAGTATCAATATTGTATGAAACCTATTTGGTGAAGGTCTTGGTGTCATTACGTTGGACGATACACGTTAATTAACCCATATTTTGTAATTTATTTCCGACTTGAAGGGATCACTTTTAGTACAATTTTAATGCAGATATCTATTAAAGTTAATGAAATATTATTAACGTTTACCATAAATACATCAAAAGCTGTATTTCATAGCGTGTCACTCAGCAATTTATTAATAACTAATGGCCGCTCAGTTTAATGTATTGTCGGTTAACCGTGGCTGTCCCACTGACATTAAAATTCAATCCGTAAAATCGTTCACTGTAAGTCAATACGTACACATAAAACTGACTCTTTTTAGTTTTCTTTCTCAAAGTCTTACTTATCTTGTTTCAGGCGTGCCATCTTGAGTAACCCCGATTTGCTCCCCGCTACGCCGTGGTCTCGCCTGCTGGAAGACGACTTCTGGGGAACCCCGTTGAGCGACAGCGGGTCTCACGGCTCGTACAGACCTCTGTGTGTGCTCACGTTTCGCCTCAATTATCTGCTGGGGGGTTTCCAACCCTGGGGTTACCACCTGGTGAACGTTCTTCTGCACTGTCTGGCTACGGCACTTCTAGTGCGCGTCGCACGCTATGTGTTACCGAAAAGTCGGACGTCAGCTGGACCCGCTATAACCGGGTTAATTTTCGCCACTCACCCCATCCATACGGAAGCGGTTGCAGGGGTTGTTGGACGGGCAGATTTAGCGGCGTGCAATTTGTATCTTTTGTCGTTCTTGACGTATATAGCTCACTTGAAATATAGAGATTACGCAACGTGTTGCACAAATTACAAGTGTTTAGATCGAAGAAATATATTTCCCAACATGAATGAGGACGGCGGAAAGAATTATAGGCCTTCGAGGTATCATCGGTTCGTGGTTAATTTGCAGAAGAATGTCACGAATTGCAGTTGGCCTAAGAGACTAGGTCGAGACATTTACACGCAGTCAAATGTTTTGACAGGCACTAAGAAAACGAAAACATTTGATGAGTTGAAGAAGAGTTGCTGCTGGAAGAGGACAACTAAGGTTTGGGGGTACTTAGCACTTACAATTCTTCTGGCTGTGGCATCCATGTTGAGTAAGGAGCCCGGAATTACGGTTTTGGGGATATGTGCCCTTTTTGATCTTTTGCATTCTCCAAGCATTCACAAAGTAAGTACTACCTCTACTTGTATATCTTATTATGAAGGATTTAGATGAAGCTAATGGTTAAGTTATTAAAGTACTTACACTAAATATGATAAAATTCGTAGCTTGTGCGAAAAGAGAACGTTAAGTTTCCTTTTAAATCAATTCAGTGTAAGGTCTGTTGACGCATATTCGCGTTCGCAATCTGAAAGAAACTCTTTTCCAGGAGTACTTTGTTAGCTTTCCTATTAGTATCCCTGGGTATTCACAGTAAAAGGACTACTAGACATTCCTTGCATCAGTTTTTATTTTCTGTAGAAGCGATGTCAGGCAGATAAGTACATAGGTTTTTAAAACGACTTTTGCTGTTTAATTTTTCACAATGACTAATGGCTTTAAGTGGTTTTACTCGGTCTACTACACTCAAATGTACATTATTAGAGCACGCTAATTATACATGCAGTATAACATACATATGGAGTTACAGTCTTGAGTAAAATAATAAAAACGATTTGTTTGTAAAAAATGTTCCTGAGAACCATTTTTTAAAGTGGAACAGAACGTTCTAATTTTAATTCCTTAATACTTTATTGCACTTTTCCCTGCCTTCAGAAACTAAACTTTGAAACAGTTAAATTTATGGTAAGGAAATTTAGTGCAGCTTGCTTTTTATCTGTATAAAACCCCGATGAAGTTTGGCAAAGTTTCGTAAGTCCCGAACGGAATTGATTGACTTTGCGAATTGAAGTGCTTACCGTTTAGTTTTCGTAGAATTGATTTTCTATCACGCGATGGAAACGAGCTGGTAATTTAGGAATCGCAGACTTCGAGTACTTGTAGTTTGTTTTTTGATTAAATAGTGGTGGAAGGAGACTGACAAGAACAATAAAACGAGGAAGTAATTCTCTTAACTGCGAGTAAGGGAATAAATAAGCGCATAGGTCAATTCAATTTAAAAGAACAGATGTTTTTAAAGACTCATTATTTGCTTCATCAAATTCTTTTACGGTTCAAAATTTATAAAAGCGGGTAGGTTTTCCTCGTAACATACTTTTGAAGTATATTAGACTTTGCTTTTTTATAAAATGTTATAAAATGTAGGTGAATGAGGAAATTATACAATAAATACGTACCTACATATTTTTCTTTAATCAAGAATCAAGGTTCTATGACATAATGGGACATATTATGGAAATGTGAGCATCAATCACTCGTGCACTACTGCACACCACAGACTTGACTGCAAAAATTAAATCAATTAATGAAAATGAGGAGTCCTCGAGTGGGCTGATCAATAAGTTGGACTAGATTGAAAGTTTCGGCCAAAGCCAACAAATTCTCGGGCATTAAAATCGCCAACAAAGAGGGCACTGCTAAACTTGGAGGTACCAGTAGCAAATCTTTAAAAGAGTTCAGAAATTCGTTGTACTCACCGTTAGGTCTGTCGACAACGCCAATCACATGGTCAGTTCCACCAGATGCTACAGTATCGCCTATACCACCATTAGACCAGTCAGTGGGTAGTTTTGCCCTACAAAAGGTGGGGTAGGAATATTTTTTTTAAATGTTATTTAAGTATGGGGGGGGTCCGCTCGTTCCGCCATCTTGAATGAAAGGTACAAAAATTGGTTTTCGCAAAATAACTCCGCAGCGGTTGATCCAACGACAAAAATGTCTGCAACAAAGTTAAAGAACACAAAATTCCTTACATTTTTTGTATAAATATTTTTTTTTGTAAATCTAATATGTAACGAGTTACAGCGGTGGAAAGATTACCATTTTTCCAAAGAAGCGATTCTATTATTAGCGTTCTCTCTTTTTGATGGCTCGGGTCGGTTGATGTTGGCTTCTTCAGTATAATTTGCGTCCTCAATGTCATCATCTTCGGTGCTCCTGAGAATCCAGTGTGCTTCCATTGATAAATCTTCCTCATCTTCGTCCTCGCTGTCGATGCGAGTCTCTGGTGCATTTTCGGATGACTGACCACACAAGAGAGCACTTCAACCCAGCTTTCCTGCAACCACATGCTCCGCCACAACCTTTTTTGCAATTGCACGAAAATAATTTCATTAAGGTCTCTTGTGCTGGTTGCTCTGTCATTGTGAGTGGAGCGAGCCCATTGCTACCAAGTTTCCAGCCCCAGTCTTCTGTTTCTTTTTGAATCCCATACCATTTTTGGAGATGGTGGTACATCCTGAACGCTTGATACCGCTTCCAAGGTTTTGTCTTCCATGTTGCCACCACACAAAGCAACGAGAAAGTGTGCTCCAGCGTCTGCGATATCTTCTGGTTTGGCATCCAGATGTTTGAAGATGCTAATGGTGATACCAAGTTTTGTGACTTTCTGGACAAGCGACCAAATTTTGTTTTCCCTTGGTTGAAGATTGACGATGTCGTGTCGTAGCCATTAAACGCATGGAGGAACAGAATGTGCTCAGCCTATTCTTCAAGTGTCAAACTATTCGCGGAATATAGTCCTTCAGCAGTTTGCCTCTCCCTGGTTTGCTTTAAGATGGTGCTAATGCTGTCTTCGCCAACGACGAAAACCGCATTAAATTTTGAGCATAAGGAAATCGTTGTGTTGACAATCAACACATCAGCATCTTCTTCTGTCTATAATAGTAGTCTGATCCATTTTTTGTCGCTAAATCCATTACAAAAAGCAAATTCAGTCTTGCATCCTTGCCACCAATGAAGGACGTTGCGCGGTATCATACATTCAGGACGTACCACCAAGTCCAAAAATGGTATGGAATTCAAAAAACTCCAGAAGACTTGGCCGCAATAGGCTCGCTTCATTCACGATGACAGCAACCAGCCCCCGAGTCCTTAATGAAATTATTTTCGTGCAATTGCAAAAAAGGATGCGGTGGAGCGTGTGATTGCAGGAAAGCTGGGTTGAAGTGCTCTGTTATGCGGTGGTTTCTGCAGTGGTCAGTCATCCGAAAATGTAGCGATGATGAGGTAAACATAAAGTAAACAGCGAAAAGAAAGAAAAACATAAATAACTATTTAAAATAAAATAAATATGAAACAGGAATATGAAAATCAAGTGAAGAAAAGAGCAATAGAAAGATAAAAACGAATAAACTAAATTTGAAAAAAATAAGTAAAAACAAAGCATCGAAGCACATTATCTTGAATTACTTCACGTTAAAATGCGCACTGCTATTGCCTGGACAAAGGGGTGGTTCGGCAAAAGTTTGCCACTGCGGTCGTTCGATGTATCGCTGCGACCGATTGGTAGCATGTGATAAAGTTGATTTAGTGGCAGTAACCGAGGCAATCGTCGCGAAATACTCAGTTGCAGTACCAACAAATTCACGAAAAGGGCCAACAGCCGGCAGTCAACACACAAGTTAGCCCGGCATCCGTCTCCGGTTCTTCGCACCATTACATTACACGAATGGCTTCAATAAATTCGACCCCGGAGCGCCGCCCGGTCTGATAAACATGTAAATATAGCCGTGTGCGGTGTCGACTACCGTTGCAATGACATTTCATATTTATTCCTGCATCAAATTACGATAATTCATTAGTTAAAGAACAGGGGAAATTTGATTTCTGACGGTATCAGATGTTGGTGAAATACGGGGGCGTTAAAATCTACCCCCGTGTTCCCGTTCCTGAAATGGAACTCCATTCCTTAGAAGCCATATATCAAACATTCAAATTAGGCAGTCCTGCCTTAGTTTCTCTAGTTTGAAGTAAAGTGGAATTGTTTTTTGAACCATGAAAAGCAGTTCAGTCCTCGCAGGGGCATTTAGGAAGGAAACATCTATGGCCCCCGCTTTTTTATTATTTATAGGATAACTACACATTGAATTCCTCCTCGCTGGCGTGCCGAAATGTTGGGAAGTTTCTGATTATCGCGGAAAATTGATTAATTTTGTGAATATTGGGCCATTATAACAGTTCGTTTTATTTTTCATCATCATAAGGTTCTCAGTCCGAAGACTGGTTGGACGCGTACCTCCATTCTTTTCTATCCTGAGCTAACCTACGCATTTCCCTAAAAGTTGAACATCCTACATCCCTAACTATTTGAGAGCAGTAGTCTAATCTAGGCCTACCCCTACCTCTTTTTATTCCTATCTCTGACTCTAGTACGTCACGAACTATTCCTTCGTGTCTTAGAAGGTGTCCTACCATCCTATCTCTCCTACTCTTTATTGTTTTCCATACCTTTCGCTTTTCCCCAACTCTTTCTAATACTTCCCTATTGCTAACCTTATCTATCCACGGTATCTTCATCATGCGTCTGTAGCACCACATTTCAAACGCTTCTACTCTTTTTCTATCCGCTTCTCCTATTGTCCAAGTTTCGCACCCGTATAATGCCGTACTCCATACATACGACGTTAAGAGTCTCTTCCTAGTCTCTATATTAACCGTTCTCGAGCATAACAGTTGTTTCTTTTTGTTAAACGCAACTCGGCCCTGCGCCATTCTTTGTTTTATATCTTTAGTGCTCCTACCGTCTTGAGTTATTTTACTTCCTAAGTAGCAGAAATCCGCGACCTCCTCTATCTTCTCATTTCCAATTTGTATTTCCATTTTAGTTCTATTTTCACATCCCCTACATACCAAAATTTTAGTTTTCTTTTTATTGATTTTCATGCCGAAGCCCTGTGTCAAAACTGCTTCCATTTCATTCAGAGCCGCTCCTAATTCTTCTTTGCTAGATGCTAACACTGCTATATCATCCGCAAATCTGAGCATGTTAATAGTTTGGCCCTGTACATTGATCCCTGAGGCTGTTCTTTCCTTAACAATATTAATCGCATCTTCGATATATAAGTTGAAAACTAGAGGTGACAATGCACATCCCTGTCTCACTCCCTTCCGGATATCTACTTCCCTTTGTTCCTGCTCACATTCTATAACTGCCTTTTGCTCTTTGTAGAGATTATGTATTATTCTTCTGTCCCTGTATTTCATCCCTACCTTTCTCAGCACTTCGAACATCTTCCCCCATTTTACGTTGTCGAAGGCTTTTTCTAAATCTACAAATCCTATATAGACGCTCTTTCTCTTTTCTATCGTTTTTTCTATAATTACTCGTAAAGCTAGAATGGCCTCGCGCGTTCCTCTATTTCGTCTAAATCCGAACTGATCTTCTCCTAATATTTCTTCCGCCTTTTTCTCCATCCTTCTTTGCACAATTCTAGTTAAAATTTTTGACGCATGGGAAGTTAAACTGATAGTTCTAAAATTTTCGCATCTATCCGCGCCTTTTCTTTTTGGCAAAGCTACTATGATGTTCCGTTTGTAATCTTCTGGAATCTCGCCTGTCAGGTATATGCGACTAACTAGTTTAAATAAACGATCTATTACCTCTTGACCTGCGCACTTTAAGATTTCTGCCTGCAAGCCATCTATACCTGGTGCTTTATTATTCCTTAAACTTTTTAGTGCTATCTCAAACTCTTCTCTCATTATAGGACTCCCTAGGTTATCCCCCTCTACACTGCTTTCGCTTTCTAATATATCTTGCACTTCCTGTCCCGCATACAAGTTTCCTAAATATTCTTTCCACCTATCTGCCTTCTCCCCACTTCCGATTAGGATATCTCCTGCCTCATTTCTAATGTTTTTGGTACTAGATCCAATTTCTCTAAAATTTCTCCTAATTATTTTATATGCTTCATCAGTCTTTCCTACTTCGAATTTATCTTCCACTTCTTTGCATTTATTATCGATCCATTGCTCTTTCGCTTTCCTACATTCCCGAATAATTTCCCACTTGATCGCCTTATATCTTTGTTTCCCTGTTTCATCTAACCTATTTTTATATTTTCGCCTTTCCTCTATTAGACTCACAATATGTTTTGTTATCCAGGGTTTCCTACTTTCATTCTGTTTATGACCCAAAATATCCCTAGCTGAGGAAACTAAACTATTTTTAATGCAATTCCATTCTGCCTCTATGCCCCTAACAATATTTCCACCCGTGCCCTTTAGTGCTTCGTTTGTCTTTTTCTCGAACTTATTGCGCATATCATCATCTTTTAGTTTCTCTCGGTCAAGATACCTTCTTCCGCTTCTTTTTTTCAAAATCTTAAATTTAAGATTGGCTTTCATAACGACTATGTTGTGATCACTATCTATATCTGCTCCTGGATAACTTCTACAATCCCTAACTTGATTTCTAAATCTTTGCCTAACGAGAATGTAATCTATTTGATATCTCCCTAAGTCTCCTGGCATCTTCCACGTATAGCATCTCCTAAGATGATGGTGAAATAGAGTGTTCGCGACCGTTAAGTTATGTTTATCGCAGAACTCTATCAGTCTAACTCCCCTATCGTTCTTATTGCCTAATCCAAAGGGGCCAACTATTCCGCCCTCTCGCCCTGTGCCTACGACTGCATTGAAATCTCCTGTAATTATTAAATTTTCGTGCCCTCTTACAAAATCTAGCACATATTCAATATCACTATAAACTGCCTCTACGGCCTCATCACTGTAGTTAGAAGTGGGCATATATACCTGTATTATTACTGTTTTTACAGGTTTCGAATCTAACCTAACCATAACTACCCTGTCACTTTGCTGTAAGAAATTTTCTACACTCTGTCCTACTTTTTTCCGCATAACAATTCCTACTCCCGAATTTCCTCCTACAGATCCTGTGTGTATTACTCTAAAATCTCCGCTCCAGAAGTCTCCAGCTTCTGGCCATCGCACTTCACTGATACCTACTACGTCTAATGCTAACCTATCCATCTCAATTTTCAAATTCTCTAACTTCCCTACTTGTTTCATGCTTCTAACATTCCACGCTCCGACTCGTGCGATGTTACACTTATCATTTCTGATGACTCCCCCCGAAGCAGTCCCCGCCCGGAGATCCGAATGTGGGACTATTTTACCTCCGGAATATTTTACTCCAGAAGGTGCCATCATCATAAATTAAAGTACGCTGTACTAGGGATAAAATAATGTGGTGGTTTCCCGTTGCCTTCCACATCGCAGTAGTGTGTATCACAGTGCCATACCAACCCTCACGATCTCTGCCACTATGATTACTGAAAGAGCTGCTGCCCCTTCCAGGGACTTGATTTAGTCTGGCTTCTCAAATAAAAACCCCTCCAATATGGTTAAACCTATGGTTCGGCTCTTTATATCATTGAAGCGCGCAAGCCATCCCACCCGTCCCAGTATTACTAGAACTGCGTCAAGGTACAAGTCCTTTGGGATTTTTAGAGTGCTTAAATAATTAAACGTTAATTTTCCCAGGTGGTCAGCATATACGTTTCATCGATTATATGAATTTTCATTACCTGCCTGACTTATCGATTTTTAAAGTAATACGTTGACCAGTCAGCCGATTTTTGAAGTAATAGTTGAGTCAGCCTCCAATCTCCCTGCATTTGATCTCGACAAGTAAAAATAAATAATGCAATGTCTGAACCCACGCTGCTGTCTTCGGGAGTGCCACAGGGCCCATTCTTGGGCCCGCTTTTGTTCATAATTTGCACGGATGTGTAAATTTCTTTTTAATGTTCACGAACAAATCTTATTTAATATAATTTCCTCCTAAAACGTTTTTAAAAGTATTTCTCTGTTTAAAATCTTAAGGCGCGAATTACTACACCTTATTTCAATCTCACTTATACCAAATTGCCTAGTATTTTACGGTAGTAATCACGCTGTTATAATATTCAGTTTGAGCTAGTGTAGAACATGGAATACACTACTGTACATGCGATGATTCGAAGATAGCTACTTACAATGTAGCTGAGGCTAAATTGGGTTAGTTGCTCTTGTTAGACTCGACGCTGTTACACAGGATTACGCTGTAGAATGGGTGCTCTGTTTCTCAAAGCAAATGCTCGTCGTAACTTATTAAGTATTACTATCGTGCCAGATAGCAATTTGTTAAAAATGCAGACTCCCAGTAGCAAGCTTACAAATGTACTCCGGGGCACCATTTGTGTGGAAGTACGCTGATTTCATGCACCTCGTATGTTAATAACGGGCAAGCAGGTACGGACAAAGGCAAACTGTCACAAACTGAACTCACAGTTATCTTAAAAAATATGTAGGTGTGCTTTGTATCATCTTTTATAACTTGTTGGTTTCCTTTTCAAATTTTTCCTGTTGGTGCCGATGTCTCGTTTCTTGATGGGATTATTTTTGTTCTCTCTCGCTTCAATAGCACCTTCTAACTGTTTCTTAGATTTTCAATGCGTAATCGAGCTAGAGATTTGAAATTTGGAACGCGCCCGTAATCAAAGTTGCTCAATTCAATGAAAATATTTTCAAAATGGAAGCCCTTCTGGTTGTACGGGAAATCGATACTAACTTTGTTTTTTTCAAAAAATGGAAACTCCCATATTTTATTGGATTTTTGAATTTCGCTCACTTTATTGTGCACGATGAACCCAAGTTGTTGTAACTTATCTGTCATAGTTTTTGACGTATATGTCATTTATTCTGTAAAAAATGTTCATTGCAGACGTCTATTCAAAAATTCATATCATTCTTACTGTCAACGCAAGAGGCAAAAGGTTTTTTTGATCGCTGGCCCAAAGTTTGAGGTGTCTTTTAGTAAGCCCCTTGTTGAGAAAATTGTCTTGTTTGACACTGCTAAAAAACTTTGAAAATGTCAGCGACAAAAGGAGATATTTAGGTTTTTGAGAATTTTCTATCGCAAATATCGTTTTTGCGAGCGGCTAGTTGGCCATGAACGTAAAACAATTGGGGCTACTGTCACAACTTTTTTTAGTTGTCAAATTGATAGTTTTGTTGCACGTCTGTTACAAGTAACTCAAACTATCGAAATGAATCACTACCCTAACGGTGTCATTTTTGATCAATTTTCTAATTACGGAAGCTGTGATAAAATAGTGGAAAGAACCAGTCGTGAATTTAATTTGAAATATCCAGAGTTACCTCCATTGAATAGAAAGAAATTTTCATGTCTTCGCCAGCAGTTTATTCTTACTGGAAGAATAAATCCGTCCAGAAACAGGATGTGGTAACCGGAGGTGAAGAAAATGAAATTAATGTTTTGGGATATTTTGCCGCTTTTCCAAGAGCACCGATAAGAGCTTCCGCCAATGATTTGGGATTGAGTTATTCCTCAACTCACAAGATCCTGTGTTTGCATAAACTTCATCCCTACTCCTTTATAAGACTGCAAAAACTCCGGCCAACGGATTATCCTAATAAACGAAGAAGAAGAAATCGTCATTTTTAGGCACCGAAAATCTTCATTTGGTCATAGAACCATAGAAGTGGAAAATCAAATCCAGTTTTCAATCAACGTTTTTTGTTTGTTGTTGGACAATCGCGTGGTATCAAGAAAATTTAAATGGGAACGCTATTTGCAGCTTATTAGCAATTTTGTTGAAAATTTTCTATACAATTTGCCTTTACGAGAAATGATTAATACCTGCTATCAAATGGACGGCACACCAGCACAATCTACAGTAGCCGTAGATCAGAAAATCATAGATTTGTTTGAAGATAGGTGATGGGGACATATAGAGGTCCGGATTTAACATCACTTCACTTTTACTTGTGGGGACAAATGAAAGAAGAAGTGTACCAAGCAGAACCCAGAACTCTGGAAGACTTGATTGACAGACTTACGCAAGCTATGATCTCTCTGGATCGACATGAAATAAGAAGAGCCACAAACGAAGCCGTTCAGAAACGTATTATTGAATGTTTGAACCAAAATGGTGGACACATTGAGCATATCTTGTAGTCTTGTTATAAATTATTGCCCTAAGTTAATTTCATAAATAAACCCTTAGTAACAAATCAAATTGCTCATTTTTCAATAATTCAAACTGCTTCTGATTTGATTCAGTATTTGACAACTAAAAAAAGTTGTGACAGTTGCCGTAATTGTTTTACGTTCCTCGCAAAAACGATATTTGCGATAGAAAATTCTCAAAAAACCTAAATATTTCCTTAAGTAATAGGAATAGTTATAAGAAAGGGTAATAAAAGTGCCCTTAAAATTTAATTTTCTGTCGGATGACGATATGAAAATAGGTACGTGCCATTTGAAAAAAATGAGTTTTTGAAGTTTTGTAGTTGACATTTTCAAAGTTTTTTTGCAGTGTCAAACAAGACAATTTTCTCAACAAGGGGCATACTAAAAGACACCCCAAATCTTGGGCTAGCGAAAAAAAAACCTTTATTTTTTCAATCACATAAATTTTTGAGGTTTTTAAGTGATTCAAGATGAACACTGGAAACAATGTTACAATTGTTTGTCCCCACAAATTCAGAAAGAATAGATTCCAGGTTATTGGACCATATTTCATGAGCTCCTAAATCTTATCGAGCGTTGTAAATAACGTCAGATTGTGTTTGCTCTGAAACGATCCTTCTGTATCCAGATTTCGCGATAGTTTGCACGCGAAATTGTGTACCCGACAAGCGCGTGTTCCACGGCCTTATTCGATCGTGCTAATGTGCCGGTAAGGGAGATTTTATCACGTAGCCTTCCTCGGAATTGATTCAGAAAGTTGACCGTCCGTGGGAATATATATACACACAAATCCATTTGGAGACATCCTGAGAAAATCTCGTTAAAGATTCAACAACAAGTTTAATTATACACGAGATTATACATCTGTCCAAGTTGTTTAAATATCGTGCTCATAGCCACAAGTAACCCATCCCGAGCCCCTATTGATGCGAAGGGTAGATCCGGAAAGTTCAATTATACAATTCACTTTGAGGCTACAGGTGTTGTTGACTCAAGAAAATCTTCCTGATTGGAAACATTTTAATGAGGAGACGTAATTATAACTTTAACCGGGCGGATGGAAAGTTCAAAATTAAATTCCAATAAAAATAATAAGAATCTAATAAGGGGATAATTGGTAGGTAAATGGTTCAAATTATTAAATACTAGATTGTTAACGACAATTCTGGCCAAAACCCTGCAAATTGTGTTAAAAGCATGAAACTTGGTCGGCAGCTTAAATAGGTCAAATTAAGCGATTTTGCCAGAAATACCCTAAAAAATACCCCTAAGGAGCAGCTCAGGGGCGGAATATATTCCAAGGGGTTTGAATTTCGAAAATAATTAAATAATAACCAATGTAATATGTCATTTTATATTGATTTGATATCGCTGAAGTCAATTTAAACCATATTTTTTTATAACTATAAAATTTTCAAAATGGCGGCCAAATTTCCAATTTTAATTCAAAATTTTGTTAAATTCGCTAATATTAAAAAAATTGTAAAATATATAACATTTTTATTTAAATTGCAATCTCTTAACCTGTTCTAATGATATTTTTTGGTATCCCCAAAAATTTCAAAATGGTTGCCATTTTTTAAAGTAAAATTTATTTTCAGTATACGTTGTTGGATATGAATGGACGAACTGAGGGTATTATAGACATTTTATTTTTTGTTTCTCTTTTTATTTAACATGTAAAAAATTTGTTTTTGAAGATAACTATACATACATACAGGGTGTATCACGACGAGTTCCTATTAGACGTTTTTGGAGAAGCGCTCACAATAGAATTCTGAAAATTTGTAATATCACGTTTTCAAATATTCTCTATTCAATGAAAATAATGGCAACTTAATCCAACTTCCGCTTATACCGGAAGTGGCACCTAACTTCCTTATTTTAAATAGAACTACCTAATTTTTTACACTTTCGGGTTCTCCATAAAATTTTAGATGGACTTTATGTAACATAAATAACTTCTAAATGTCAAAATTTCCAAGATATTCGCGAGTTTTCAAATTTTTTACAGTTGCAGAGTACTCTTTGGCGTCTGCGACAAAAGAAACAAATTCAAATCCAAACAATTGCCGGCGGTAGCATTAATGACAAAGGTCTAAATTAGGTAAAGTTCAGTGTACTCAAAGTTTGAAAATACTGCGCACAGTGTTTAGGATGCGACATTAAACTGAGAAATTAAAATATTGCCAGAACTCAACAAAATTGAATTGTTGACACCTAAATCAACATAAAATGTACTACTATGGTTACCACACTGAAAAAAAATCCGTTCATAATATTAATAAACGTCGTTTATTAACTCAAAGTTCATTGGCTCAATTAATTTTTCATTAATATTACGAAAATCGCTCTGTCCCTTTTTGATGAGTTGATAACCGTGATCATTGATATTATAAATTCCGTTTATTAAAAGTTGATGTGGCAAATCATTGTTACAATGAAATTTTAAATTGGCCCAACGTACATATTCATTATATTAATAAATTTATTTATTAAATCAATGAACAGAATTAATAACACAACTTCATAATATTGATGTATAAGTTTATTAGTCAACAAACGGGTACATTGTCTCAATGTACACTTTTATTGGTCAATAAACGGGTACATTGTCCCAATGTTCCAAATATTTTGCTTATCTGACCGTTCCTTGAGCCAATGCAGTTATACATTGTCGCAATGAACGAACAGGTAGTCGAGCAATGCCGATGTGTTCCGATAGGAACTTAGCTCTCTTCGAAGTTTTCTGTTTGGTTTTCGTTCGTTTCCGTCGTTTCCGTTAAGACAGCTTAAAGAGCGTCAGTTTACATTAGTGTTCGGCGTGTTCGCTGTGATTTTTGATTTCAAAGTCTGTGTCAAGGGGGTGAATTTGATTTGTGTGTTCAATAAATTCGGTAAGTACACTACACCCTCTCTCATATTCCTATTAATTTAGGAAATATGTTGCTTGCAGAATTTCCTAACATCCCAGCTTATTTAAATTTGATGTTTTGCCAGACCGGAACTAAGTCGCTGAAAATGTACGGGTACAATATCACCTTAAACATCTCTAAGATTATTCAATAATTATTAAATGATTGCGACCGATAATTTAGTATGTATTCATATGTAGTTGTTTTCTAAAATTTACTCTTGTTAATTCTTATTTAGTTGTATTTATCCAAAGGCATCTTTATATTTATTATACATATTATTTTTGTTTAGAAGAGGTCGGAAAATATGTTCGTAGGTACTAAACATAAGATTAGTTAGTTGGCCGTTGGGCGTCTCTTTTATTGTAAAATGTAGCTGGTTACATATGTAAGTCAGATATATCTATAGAAACAAGATAATTAAAAAAATTAAAAAGCAAACAGTTCTCTAGATATCAACTTCATATGATATTTTAATTATTACGTTTTTATTTTAAGTTTTTCTATAACCTCGAACATAGAATAAAAAGTGTTTAAATTGATTTTGTCTTATTTTGCCTTGTATCTTACTTCATCTTCCCTATGTAGGTATCTTTTTAATCCTTAGCAGCAGTTTCTACTCTTCTTGCAAGAGATTACAGCAACTTAAAACCAACTATAGAAGACAAGTACAAGACTGATATTTCTAAAGTGAGTTGTCAATTCTAAACTCAGAATTTACTTAAGAATCCTTCAACAAGAGGAAAAACTGGTCGTTAATAAATATTTTCCGTTTACTGCTCAAAACGAAGATAACAAGATAAGTACCCTCTCTGTGTAGTTCTAAAAGAAATAAAAAAATATATGTTGTCTATAAGTGTTCTAGAGATCTCAAGCTGACACAACCTAAAAATATAAGGTTGTGCTATCTTGAAATCTCTAGAACATTTTATAAACAAAATATTTTTTTATTTCTTATAGAACTAGAGGTATCTTCCTTTTGCATACTAAATGGACAGCATGTATAAACCCGATAATTCATGAAATCAATGTAAGTTGGACATTGATTCACTGTACCAATTCATTGGTACAATAAATCATTTCGTTGAGACAATAAATGATATTTATGAAATTAATGTAAGCCTTACATTGGGTCAATGAATTAGTTAATTCAACCAAGGTATACTGCGCATACAATGAATGTACAAAGTTAATTGGTAGAATGTATACACGACATTAATACTATAAAAGTAGCACGTTAGCTCAATGTATGATCTACATGACTGCAATGTATAACGTTATTGTCTTAACGAAAATATGAGAACAAAAACCAATGAATTAAATTCATAAATACAATGAACCTTACATTGGCCAATGAATGTGTTTATTAACCGATTAATGGTATTCATTCCGACAATGTATTTCTTCATCGGACCAATTTTAATGAATTTTTTCATTGTTACAATAAACTTTTTTATTGTATTTACGTCACTTTTTGGTTGGGTGCATAACCAGACTACATTTTTCAATTGCATACTTAATAATATGGAGGTATTAGAAAAAGTTGGGGAAAAGCGAAAGATATGGAAGACGATAAAGAATATTAGAGATAGGGTGGTATGGCACCTTCTGAGACGAAATAATAGTTCGCGACATACTAGAGTCAGAAATATTTGGGAATGTATGATGTTCTACTTTTAAGGAAATTCGTAGGTTAACTCAGAATAGAGGTACGCGTCTTCGGACTGAGAACTTTCTGATGATGATGACCAATGTATAGCACCAACATTTTGTTGAGTTGTGCCTTTTATCCTGAAATGTTTTTGGACTTCTTTGTATATTTTCCCAAGTTTACAAATATTTCTCCAGTAAATTTGAGCGTATATTTATTGCGGCTTCTTGGTTATTGTAGAAAAAATATATTCCAAAGGACGTACCTAATGTAAAATAAATATTGCATGTAAAGGTATTCCGTATAGGAACCTAAAAAAAATCTTTGAGTGAGAACCTAAAAATAAACTACCTAGGCATGTCTTGAAAAGAAAATTGCTCGTTAAAAAATACATTTCGCTTTCATTTCGTTTAATATTCTTCTGTACCTCGCAGGGGTTTAATATTTCAGTGGCCGACAATTTCTGCGTCGGGTGACCAAATGTTATCGATTCTTGATCAGTATCAGAACTTCATTTTCGTGAATATTTTATGCCCATTTGAAAGAGAAACGGACATATTTCCGTTCGATATGGCCGGAGGA
Source organism: Xestobium rufovillosum (assembly GCA_963966045.1). NCBI lineage: Eukaryota > Metazoa > Arthropoda > Insecta > Coleoptera > Ptinidae > Xestobium > Xestobium rufovillosum. Next base: position 47,247,739 of record OZ014492.1, on the reverse strand, counting down.
CACATGTTTACATATAAGTTGGCGTGTTACTGATCCCGGCAAATTGCTCAGTCAACACCAAACAGATCCTGACTTCACAAATCTCGCCCTGTCTCCTACTGAAAGAAGACGTATTGAACGACCGAAATAAACTAAGAAAAAGCAATTTGAACGGTCTGGAACTGAGTTTCGAATTGATTTCTGCAAACTGGTGTCTGTAGACCGTGAAGGGAGGGCGGGGAACCGACAAAATGACCTCGCTCCTATATTTGAAAGAAAGATTTTACTCGGATTGAAATGAATAAGGCGATCGCAATATGCGCTCATGTGAAAAGAATGGGTCATATACATTCAGATGCTTTCCTAATCTCACCGACCCGTAAATAACGTTTTCTGAAATTAAAAGATCAAACGTACCCCGAGCATTTCTGACTCTCATTACGTGTAACATTCATAGCTGAGAGAAAGACCCGGAAATTCTTTGCAGTAATATTCAGCAGTTCAAACTTACGATTTTACAACCCTTTCTCTTCCTTCTTCCTATCTTATATACGAGAAAGATTTGCCGTGGTTATTTGTTAAATGTAATACCTTGATAGCAGATCGCGCCGAGAAAATCCTTGGCCATTTTCTAACTCATCGCCACGGATCTGGAAACCAAATTTTTACTAAAGCTGTTTTCAACACTAAAATTGTAGATAAATAAGAAAAAGCTATACCAGATAGATAAATAAAGAGAGTGACCTAGCAGTGTGTTGGTGACGGGTCTTAAATCTTCTGCCGGGGATAACGGTTGTCCTTGGCGTCCTTAGACTGTCCAGTGCGTTTATTAGTTATCGGTAAAGTCGTGTGGCTTAGCATCCCCAGGGCATTTTGCCGGCCAAAAGATATTTTATCCGATTCTTATTACACCAAGCCAAAGACAAACACTATATATTTGAGGGAGAACTTTTCCAATCTTGGGCGACACGACAAGATAGCATCCGGTGAACGTGACACATTAACACGTACCGCCGGGAAACTTTTCGTCCTGCCGGTTCCGCTCCTCCGGTTTATTGCACCTCGACCTATTGTGTACGTCGTCGTAGACACCAAGATCAATGAGTCCTCCGTGAGCGAAATAGTTAAAAATTTAATACCGCAGAAAAGAATGCGACGAGTTTAGAGCGGGGAACCCTTGGAATATTAATAGGGGCCGTGTAGCGACTGCTACCAGAAAACACATCGGTAAACAGAGCCGAACTCATCGACCGTCGTTTCACGGACCAGCATCCCTGATAAACGCAGCAAATAGATGGTTGTCCGCTGGAATACAGATGCGACACCTCAAATATCGCATTTATTGCCAAAACCGGCCAAAACAACAAAAATAGACTACAACTTTGGGATGAATCAATGAAGAAAGAACATGGCGATTTTGAGAATAGGAGATTACTCACTAAACGAATTCAATAATTTGATTCTAGTAAATTATCGAATAAATTGCGAAAATTAAAGAAATCGCTAGAGAATTTACTTGAATTGAAGGAAAACTACAATTACAAATGCAATAAAACGTACGAAATAAACTAAATTGCGGGGACGTTGAGTACGAATGATATTTTTCTCTCTTGGTTAACAAAAGGAAATAATTTCTATTTAAGATTATGAAATTTATACTTAATTCTGTAAAACACTTTTCTAAGTTAAATATTAAACTACCGCATCTAAAGAATAATGAATTTTTTTTGTTAAAGTGAAGAGAGCATGATACGTAGGTTAAATGAGGAAAGAAGTGCAGTTCTTGCATGCATCCGTGGATAACTTGCATATTTCATTAATTTAAAATTGAGAAATGCTTATAACTCCTTCATTTTTTAAAATAAACATAGAATATGATATATCGCCGAAATCAGCAAAAAATATCCTTTTTAGTGGTGCCATAGTCGCATATGGTTTTCATTAAAAAACATAAGTTTGCATTATTTCTCGAACACGACTGGTATAATACAACTTTTGATTATTTGAGATAGTACTAAGTCTAATTCTGTACAACTTTTTCCTTTGGCACTTTTTCATATTTTGTGTTACAAGCCGGCTAGAAAATATTTTTAAATCACGCCAAATTTGATTTTTTCATTTTATCTAGTAGAATATACAAATTTTTGAAAATTTGAATTTGTTTATTTATTAAGCTCAAAGAACTGCACTTCTTTCCTCATTTAATCTGCCTTCTATCTCTGCTGGTTTCCAAGATCCCTGTAGTGAAAATAAAAAAAAACTCATCCTGTATATAATAAACAAGTTACAATAATTAACAATATTATTGCAACTATTGAAAGTAGTATATTTTTGTTTCCTTTGGAATATAAAAATTTAATTAGAAATTAAATTTGTGAAATTATCAAAAAATACAATAATTCATCTAATTACAAAAATAAATAAAAATTAAAAAGAAATTATGAATAACAAAAACTTTTCTCAAAGATAACCCACAAATAATTATTTTAAAAACTGATAAAAGTAATAAAACAGTAATTATGAACTCCATAGATTATGAAAATCAAATATGCCAAACAAACCAATTTTATATCTAAATTACAAAGCAACATTTGTCCCAACCTAAGTTACGCACTTAAAATTCAAAATTTTCTAGATGAAAACACCTCGATATCACCTTTGTCTCAGAAGGAATGGATTTCATTTTTTTACCAGCCCGTCTCCATAAGCCGCATTTTTCCAGTGTATAAATTTTGAAATATCTTAAATACCTTGCATTCTACGATCAAAAGAAAAATTGTTCAGAGTTACACTTACTATAATTAATGAGTTACAAATGAAGTTTATGCAATCCTATCTAATAAAAGTGATGTTAGTCGTGGAGAATGCGCAATAGACACGTACCGTTTCGATCTAGCGAGGTCAGATTTTTCATTTCCGTCTCTTTTTAATACGTACGGGAGCCGATCGCCAAAAGTGCGTATGTCTGAACTATCACAGGTAGGTATCATGTTTGCTGTCGTTGTAAAAGTATACGCCGTCATAAACAATTCAAAGTTTTTGGACGCATGAACTCCGTAAGCCCCAGCCAAATTGAACTATTTCATTTTCGATTATTATTACTTCATATTAAAGGAGCAAACATATTTGAAGATCTGAAAACAGTAAACGGAGAAATACAGGAATCTTATGTAGCAGCGTGTTTAAAATTAGGTCTTATTTAAGATCATCACGAGTGGAAAAGAGCCATGAATGAAGCTGAAATTTGGATGATGCCCAGACAGCTGAGATATTTATTCATTCGTGTTTTAATGCATTGCCGACCAATTCATCAGGAAGTATTGTGGGAAGAATTTAAAGAAGCAATGTCACAAGATTATGAAAGACGTTACAGCAACACTGAAAGACAAAAAAGCCTATATTCAAATTAGTTCCATGCTTTCTGCAGAAGGTTACAATCTTTCAATGTTTCCTACCATGCCACGACACTGAATATGCAAATGACGAACAAGCAATAGAAATAGGATCACGACAATATAAACACCTAAATGAAAAGCAGAAAGAAATTCTAGATATTATTTTGGGTAAATGTGATGCTAACATAAATGAATCAATTTCTGAATCTTCATGTTTTTATATAGACGGTCCAGGAGGCTCCTGTAAGACTTATATTTATACAACCCTTTACAGCTTACTGAAGAGTAAGAATAAAATTGTTTGTACCATGGCCTTCACGGGCATAGCAGCAACACTACTTCCTCATGGCAGAATAGTTCATAAAACGTTTGGGTTACCTGTTCCTCTGTTTTTAGATTCATCTTCCAACTTTAAGAAAAATTCAAGATAAGCAGATTATTTAAGGAGTGTAGGTAGATGTTTTTATTTGGGTTGAAGCTCCTGTGGCGCCTAGGTATGCTTTAGACATTATAGACAGAACCTTACGAGACTTTATGAATTGTGATGTTCCTTTTGGTGGAAAAATTATGGTGTTGCGAGGAAATTTTTGACAATTGTTACCAGTTAAAATAAATGCAGAATATGCGGGCTCTACCACAGGAACAAGAATTCACCAAGTTTTTATTGGATGTTGGAGATGGAGTTTTGAACGATATGAATAGCAATTTAAAATTGCCACAGAGATGTATTTATAATTCAGATATCGTTGAACGTATAGGTGGAGGAATCAATTAGAGAAAAGCCATTCATAGATATGACCTAATCAGCTATTCTGATGTTGAAGACATTAACAAAAAAGTGGTAGAACTGTTAGATATAAAAACAGAAAAAATATATTCAAACTTGGATACCTAGTGTTGAAAATTGTGATAATGGAGATTTAAACGACGCTATTCTTCTTGAATATTTAAATACTTTAAACCCGCCAAATTTTCCTCCGCATGAATTGAAGTTGAGAATATAAGTTTATTTAACTGAAACTAAAATTGTAAAGTGAAAACATTAGGTATTTCTCCAAGGAACCAAACACGAGTCTTTGCTACAGAAGCAATTGTATTGTTCTTAAAGTCTTATTGTTTCCATTCCGCAACAAAGACGGGGAATTAAATAAAACGAAGATAAACAGACGCACAATGCGATTCTAATTACATTTCGGTAGGAGCAAATGAACGAATCTCCCGTATTTTGCGTATGCCCTAAACGCAAACAGTACAAGCGTGTATCATTTAAATCTAATGAAAAGCCAACAAGGGAACTGTGAATGATGCATTTGTGCGTAAAATATCATTAGTTGTTGAACGAATTTAATTAAACAAACGTTGCAGATCTAGAGTAATATAGCCCCCTTTGTTTTGTTTCAGAAGCAGTGGCGTAGCTTGATCGCTATAGCAACGGCTGGTGTTATCATGATGTGTTTTCGTCTACAAACTACCAGCCCGGAATTCTCAACCGCAGACAACCCAACGGCAAAGGACAAGAGGATAATGGCGCGATTTCTCACGTTCCTCTACTTGCCAGTCTTCAATTTCTTGCTTCTTCTGTATCCCAGCACTTTAAGTTTTGATTGGGGCATGGATGCTATTCCGAGGGTGGCTTCTATACACGACGCCCGCAACTGCGTCAGTCTCTTGTTTTACCTAGTGCTATGTTTGTTAGTAAGGCATTGTGTTATCAAAGTGCGCGCCAAAAACTCGAAAGACGTTGCTTTCAAACAACGAAGTAAACTAAAAAGGGATGTAATATTGACTAAAGAAAAATCCCGCTTCTGTCCCTGTCAAGTGTGCCATCAGGGAATTATGGAACTCCACTCCACTAGCTGTAGAAACACGAACAACAACAACAGCATGAGTTTTCACTCTTGCGTGTGTGCAGTTCATCCCTCGCGACCCCACAACCAAGACAACCAAGTGCTGTTGAGGCACCGCGAGTGCGGCACTATACTACTGGGGTTAGCATTCCTGATATTACCATTTCTTCCAGCAACTAACGTTCTATTTTATGTCGGGTTCGTCGTGGCAGAGAGAGTCTTGTATCTTCCAAGCGCTGGACTGTGTTTATTGATAGGACTAGGGGGTGGAAAACTGTGGGACGTGAAAGTTTCTCGTAGAGCTTTTTTAAGTTGTATGTTTGTTGTGCTTGCGGTGTTCAGTGCGCGGACTATTGTGAGAAATAAAGACTGGGCTGATGAAGAAAGTCTTTACAGGTCGGCTGTCAACGTTAACCCTCCCAAAGGTAAAGGAAATATACAAATTATTTTTCAGTGTTCCGGACTTTGACCATATAATTTTCCAAACTTTAAACGCAAGCTTCTTAAGTGAAAAATGAAGTTCATTTCTTGGGGATTGTTAAAGAAACGAACTAATCATATGGTTAACCATTTCCCATTTAATCATAGAAAATTGAATTGAATTGAAGAAGAAACAAGATTGGGAACAAATTTTTAAGCCCAATCCTTAAAGCTATACAGGGTGATTCAGAATGGGCGTGCCATATTTAAATGGGTGCTAGAGGAATTCCAAATAAGACGAAAAGTTTATATGAACATAATGTTCTAAAGTGACTACTAACAAAGATGTAGGGTGTAAAAGTTTTAATATTTTTTTTAATATCGTAATTTAGGTAATAATTGATGTGTTTTCTCGTTCTTCTTGTTAGTTTTGTTAGTGTGATTCTTAATAACCTATTTTTTGCAATTTTCACTTTCCTTGCATACCGGCGAAGCCATTATTGCATTAGGTATGGGAAATTTCAGTGCATGTGCACGATTTCACAAAAAGCTATTTCATTCAAAAACTAAGCATTTTACGAAAAATTTTGAAGATATCAATTTCTTCCCAAATTGAATGTAGATTCCAAATACATTAATATCACCTGCATTCGCCAGTAGCGTAACATTGGATTGGGGAAATAAATAAACGGCCTATCAGTAGCAACGCTACTGATGGGGCTAGCAGAGCAAATTTTTTTGGAAAATTAGAACTTGGCAAATGAAAACGACACCTTAAATTTCAACTTAGGTAATAACTTTCCTAGTTACTAAGATAATAAAAAGATATTAAAAAATATTAAAACTTTTACACCCTGTATCTTTATTAGGAGTCACTTTAGAACATATGTTCATATAAACTTTTCGTCTTATTTGGAGTTCCTCTAGCACCCATTTTAATTTGACACGCCCGTTCTGAATCACCCTGTATAGTCAGGGAGCAGAGCGTCTGAAAGATGCATTTTAAACACCTTCTATACAACTCGGACACACAGAAAATGAAGCTGATTCTTATGTAAAATGACCTGCGGGATTCGAATTTTGAGGTCGCGAAAAGATCGGGAATTGCGAAAATGCCGCAAAATCGATTTGCATAAAATTTTCCTAAATCAATTTTCGGCCATTTTTAATACTTTTTTTGTTGTATTTCAGCAACGAAAAAAGCTAGAGATCTGTTTTCTTCGGGGAATATACACTGAAGTGTGCTGATCATCACGTTGCCTCTGCAATTTTCCAGTTTTATGAAAAAAATGTTTTCTTGCTAAACCACAAATTTGTGTAATGTATTTTTCATGTACTGGTTAAGTAATCTTATTTTTCGGAATTAGCATATACATATGCTAGATCAAATACGGACAAAGGCTCGAAATTATTTTTGGTGAAGAAGCGAAACATTAATATCGTTACTGAAAAAAGTTACAGCGAGTTAAACACAAATCATTTGTGGGCGCTAGCCGCGCTGATAGGTTGATAGGTAGCGACATAAGGGTTTGCGCGCTTTTATCCTTGATAATAAAACCCATAGCCAAAACTCTGCCCCCCCTGAATTAATTTGAAACGCAAACAAAAATAATTCTAACAAATATGTGGATTCAATTCTAGATTTTATTGAAATGCTTTATCACATATAAGGTTATTTTCGAGGGGTGAACCGCAGAGCAAAATCTTGTACACCAATTCCTCTATTTATGTGTAATTCCTTTTAATTCCCCGTAATTCCTCTCTAATTCCTGCAATTCCTCAAGTAATTCCCGCTATTCCCCATGTAATTCCTGCAATTCCCCATGTAATTCCCGAAATTCCCCATGTAATTCCTGCAATTCCCCTACTAATTCCTTTAATTCCCTTACAACTAATTCTTACATTTCCTGTACGTCCGATACTGCAATAATTTACAGCGCATGCGCAATCGTTAGTATAAGAGGGGTAAACATTTCTGCAATTCCCTTGTAATTCCTGCAATTCCTCATTAATTCCTGCAATTCCCCAAACAATTCCTGCAATTCCCTACAAATTTATGTAATTCCTCAAGCTTGTACACAAATTCCCCCTATTTATGTGTAATTACTTTTAATTTCCGCAATTCCTATCTAATTCATGCAATTCCTCAAGTAATTCCCCCAATTACCCATGTAATTCCTGCAATTCCCCATGTAATTCCTGTAATTTATATTTGTAAAGATGATGCAATAATTTACAGCGCATGCGCAATTGTTAGTAAACATTTCTGCAATTCCTTTGTAATTCCTGCAATTCCTCTGCAATTCCTCAAGCTTGTACACCAAAATTCCTCTGCGGTTCACCCCTCCGTTATTTTCATGGAAGGAGTACACGGCCAGGAATTAAATTTAAGAAAATGCCTGAATAATTTTTTTTTTAAATACCAAAATCTTCACAAAATGTGAGAAACGAAGATGTCAATAACCAGTATGTCCTCCTCTGTTCTAGAGCAAAACATTAACACGTAGGTATGTCGTATATACATTATTATTAACATTATTATTAACGGCTTCCTGCGGTATGTTGTTCCATTCTTCTGGAGCAGCAACAATTAGCTCCTGAAGGGTGAAAGGGGGGTTATCTCTATTTAAAATGGCCCTTTTTAGCATATCCCACACGTTCTCATAAGGATTCATGTCAGGTGAGTTCGCTGGCCAATTCATTCTTTGAATATTCCCTTCCTATAGCAACCCTTCTTGTGCGGAAAGTTGTAGAGGCAACGTGTGTAAACTGTGATGATTAGCACATTTCAGTGAATATTCCACGAGAAAAACGGGTCTCTAACTCTTTTCGTTGCTGAAGTACAACAAGAAAAGTATTAAAAATGGTCGAAAATTGATTTAGGAAAATTTTACGAAAAATCGACTTTCCGGCATTTTCGCAATTCCCATTCTTTTCGAGGCCTCAAAATTCGAATCCGGCAGGTTATTTTACATATAACAATCAGCTTCATTTTCTTGTGTGTATTCGAGTTGTATAGAGGGTGTCGAATTAGAGCACCTTGCTCCCCGACGAATACATCGTCAAGCTTTTTAACTAAGAAATTAAATTCAACCCAAAAATTTTAAAAGTACCTATGTGTTTATACTTTTAACAATCATACTATAAGCAAGTCGGAAAGTGCTGTAAATCAGAAAATTTCCAGAACGATGAAAAGTAAGCTAGGTACTAGTTAAGCATATTTTTCATTCAATTTCTTTGCAATTTTTGTTGGTTTATGATTACCTTTCACGGCGGTTCGATAGAAATCCATATACATTTTCGAAAAGGTTTTTTAAAATTATGAGTAAAAGCTGTAGGATGGATACAAAATATAAGGAACGAAAAACGAGCCACAAGATAATATTCTTCAATCGACCAGAAATGCAGGCTCAGTGCTCAGATATTCTTCTCTCCTCTCATAATAATATAAAACAATTTTTCTGTGGTGCAATAATATTTTTGTTTCCAAAGATACATCGCTTCCTGCTTTCTATTTTATAAAATCGCTTCCTATTTTTCGTCCTGAGAAAACGGATCTTTTGTGAATTCTTTCGGTTCTAGTTGACCAGTTACTTGCATACGACTACAATAAAGCAGTTAATGGCTATTGGATATTAAAAGTACTGTAACCAGCTCTTGATTAAATCGTTAACTTCTAGAAATTAAGTGCCTGTAGACGATGGAGATAGTCTGCTGACAAATAAAGGTTCTGTTGCGGTAATCTAGCAAACCGCTGACTTCCTTTGGCACTTTGTGAAGTTTCAACCTTTGTTGAAATCGGCCTGGATAGTAAAGAACCCTTACTTAGTAGAAGTTGATGATTTGCAGGATATTACCTGCAGGATCGACTTCCAGGCATCGCGTGCAGCGATAATTCTATTTACTACTCGAGAAATACGTCAGAAACTGTTTAACTTTTCAGCAATGAATCCCCAGACATCGCATGAAAATTTTTATCCATGTAAATTCCACATAAATCACTGACTAAGGTAACTGTCTGCTGTTCTAGAATCCTCGAGCTTAATGACGTCTTGGAGGATTTAATTGTTGCATTCCCGGGTTCTGTCTCTTTGAAGTGCCGAAACTATTTCAATTTAATACTTTGTTTCTGTTCACTGTGAATATTCAGAGGGTCCATTGCGGATAAATGAGCGCGAGCCGCGGGGGCTGAATTGAAATATGCACGAATTTGACCGGAATTTAATAATCCCTCATAGATACGTTTTGCTGTAGTTAGCTTTCCACCGATCAATATTCGCCCCATAACTGCTTCAGTGTATTAGTTGGAATATTTTGCTGGGAGGGTTTCCTCTTTTACAATGCCGGGCGCAAAATTCTCAACTTTAAAGTTGGTTCATTTTGAAGTTTTGCCACATGCAAGTTGTAATCTAAATTATATCCTTTAATTTCAGTTAACCTTGTGGGTTGTTGCTTGGGATCTCACAAAAGTATATCTGAAGAATATTTCTATGACGCTTATGGGTCTAAATTTTTTGCTTATCTTCCAATTCACGGAATAAATAATGTTATTTGTATTATTTTGTATATCTGCGAAGAATCATTTTATTTAGAAAAGTGGGAGAAATTAATTGAATTTCAAAACGTTAACAATTTTGGACAAGGGAATCACATCGACAAAATTTTGTCCCCATACAAGCAATATTGCACAAAATTTCACTTATTTCACAGATATACAAGCATTGCACAAATGTTACAAACATTGCATAAATATTCCACAATTGCATCAATATTGCGTACGATATTGCGGACATTGCCCAAGAATTGCCCATATTGCATAAGAATTGGGCAAATTGCACAAGCCAATTTATTAAATGTAATTCGGCCCTGCGCTATTATTTGTTTTATATCTCTACAGCTCCTACCATCGCGAGTTATTTAACTTCCTAAATAGCAGAAATCTGATACTTTCTCTATCTTTTCGTTTCCAATTTGTATTTTCGTTTTGGTCCTATTTTCACGACCCCTACACATCAAAATTTTGGTGTTTTTTTTGTTGATCTTCATACCATAGCCCTCCGTCAAAACCGCTTCCATTTCGTTCAGAGCCCTTCTTAATTCTTCTTTGTTGGATGCTAATACTGGTATATAATCCGCGAATCTGAGCATATTAATAGTCTGGCCATGTATATTAATTCCAGCAGCTATTCTGTCTTTAACAATATTAATCGCATCTTCGATATAAAAATTGAAAACTAGAGGCAATAACGCATATCCCTGGGCCTCGCTCCCTTTCGGCTATCTACTTCTCTATGTTCCTACTCAAATTCTATAACTGCCGTTTGCTCTTTGTATAGATTATAAATTATTCTTCTATCCCTATACTTCATCCCTACATTTTTGAACACTTGGAACATCTTCTTCCATTTTACATTGTCGAAGGCTTTTTCCAAATCTACAAATCCTATAGGCGCTCTTTCCCTTTCTATTGGTTTTTCTATTATTACTCGTAAATCTAGAATGACCTCGCGCGTTCCCCTATTTTTTCTAAATCCAAACTGATCTGATATTTCTTCCGCCCTTTTCTCCATCCTTCGTTGATCAATTCTAGTTAAAATTTTTGACGCGTTTTCACACCTATCCGCGCATTTCCTTTTTGGCAAAGCTACTTTGATGTTCCGTTTGTAATATTCTGGAATCTCGCTTATCTGGTATATGCAGCTAACCAGTTTAAATAAACGATCTATTACCTCTTGACCTGCGCACTTTAAGATTTCTGCCTGCAAGCCATCTATACCTGGTGCTTTATTGTTTCTTAAACTTTTTAGTGCTAGCTCAAACTTTTCTCTCATTATAGGGTAGTCTACGTTGTCCAACTCGTATATCGCCTTTCACTTTATCGCTCGGATTCTTCCTTCAAAACTAAACTATGCGCGTGAGTCCCAGATGCTTTGAATAAATGACATCTCGAATGTGCGAAACTGGTCGGTGACTCACACTTATTAGCAATATAACATTGTCACTGTAATACGCATACAGTAGTATATTAGTATAGTCCTTCTACACACTCGCTTTATTAAAGTTTGTGTATAGCTTATGAATGAAATGTTATGTTGTTTTTCAGCATACGGGAACTTGGGGAGCATCCTAAACAGCCAGGGCCGTCTGATGGAAGCGGAGTGGGCGTACCGCAGGGCTCTCCTTCACCGACCGAACATGGCCGACGTCCATTACAACTTGTGAGTCAGCTCAGAATATTACCTTAATTCGATTATAATTACGCCGCGAGTTTTTACACACCGTCGACCTCATTAATTAAAAATAAATTACACGTTGTATTATTAAAGCATTACATCGGGGTTTTGTGAGTATACGCAAATGGACGAAAGCCGTGACTCGCCCCATTTTCTCTTTACAAAGCCACCTACCCTCGTTATGTTCCAAGTCTTTGTGTTATTTCGCTGCGACTGACAGCTCGAAAGTTCTTCGTTCTTTCACTTTTCTGTGTCACAGTTTAAGTTCTAATCGCGCTCACAGTTGATGCACCTACGCAAGATTTCCTTTCAAGGGATGATTGAAGTTATTTATTATCTCACAACAAATTTATTGCTTTGACTGTACGAAAGACGCCTTACTTATTCTAGGATTGGGTATCGCTCCCGAAAACAAGGACATACGCAAATCAGAGGAATTCCTCCTTTAATATGATAAAATGGAACGCTCTTGGATACCTTTGATCGCGCACTTGAGCTTTTGAAATTTCCCGGACATTGCTATGGGAGCAGCAGTCAAAGACATTGGGAACACAAGAAACTGGATGTATTGGTTTCCTTCAGCATCCACATTAGTGCCCTCTCGATACACTTAAGAACTACAATGTTCCCTGTTATCCTGGGATTATCATGCACTATAAAATAAGTAAAAAAAATAAGTTAAACGATTTTATTGTAAAGAAACATAATAATGATGCAGATAATGTACTAAAAGCTAAAAAATAATTAGGTAGGTACCAAGTACCAGTCATCGCACCACTCTCCTCATCAATCTAGAGCATTGATCAGACTAAAATAAAATCGTGGGGCGTAGCGTAACCTGAGTAAATATGCAAATGATCATTCTATGATGTTGTCTTTTGAGAAGACGCATTCAAAGCATACCTATGATATGAGCAGTGACGGCTCCTGACTTTAGAACTTGGCAGTGCTCCAGAATGAAATCACCGCTCAGGGGTTGGGGGGGGGGGTCTGGCGGTTTCTCCCCCGTAGTTTTTTTAAATGACGTGCTTTAGAAGCCATTTTCCAACAAGAAATTTCACTCACCGCAATATTTAACGAACATCCCAAATCCAAAAGGTTAAACTTTCGCACACAACTTTTACCGCGACCTTTCGAAAAGCTTTTGATACTTCGCACATGCTTAGGACGTCCATTTCATTTTATTTCAAGTTTTTCGTCAAAAGTCATTTTTAACCTCGTTTTTAACTGAATGGAGCATTACAACACAATAATAATTTTGAAAATTGCAAAAATCAGGCGACCACTTTATTAAAGTTCACTCCACAATGTTTAAGTGTTGACTTTAACTAAACCAAACCACTAGCCATGCTAAGTATTGGAAATTTCAATATTTAAAAATAAACACGATAATGCAGCTAATTACTCACGTTATAAGCAAAGCAACGAGCTATCTCAGACCTAAAAATGGTAAACAAAAACAATAAACACTGCCGCAGAAGTACAAACTCCGCGTCTCGTGCTTCGCCCAACAGTGTGTGTGTGCTCAAACAGCGCTCCCAGACGAGCTATAATTCTTCCACCTAAAAGCACATACGACGAAATTTTCCCGAGTCGCGCCGATCTCGCTCCCATATCGAATATGCATTGGCCACACCTCAGTACTCGGACGGCTGGATGCGTGTGTGGTAGGCATTGTCAAAAACGACACGGAATGCTTAGAGCGCGTACTATTTATTATCTCGCATAATAATTAATATATATTGCGGCAGAGATTCAAAAAGTTTTAAACTTATTAGTTTATAATTATAAGGTTTTGAACCTTTAATCAAAAAAGGTTAAAACCATATTTTTGTAGGCAGTGCGCGCGCACGAGCGCACTTACTAAGGAGCCGCCGCTGGATATGAGCGGTTGACTGTAGATAATAGAAATTCGACTCGCCCCAAGATTTTATTTTAGTCAGATCAATGCTCTAGATTGATGAGGAGAGTGGTGTGATGACTAGTACCTGGTACATACCTAATTATTTTTTAACTTTTAGTACATTATCTGCATCATTATTATGTTTCTTTACAATAAAACCGTAGATTGTTACAAACCTTAGGTAAATTTACACTATTTATTTTAATATATGAATTAATATGGACATCTTTTAATACATTAATAAATTAAAAAATATCTGTATGCGTCACATAAAAACTGGAGTTAAAATGACTGTGGAATGATTCACTGGCATTTGTTGTACGTTCTTTATCACTGCTACAAGAAGCCCATATTTTTGGAGGAAAAACAGAATCATCAGATATATAATTCTCAGCTAAATAATCAGCATATTCAATTACTATCATTTTGAGGAATATCTGGGTAAAGGTCTTCTACAGAACAATCCCCTACTTCGTTAGGATTTAGAAATAATAACCCAAAAGTGTAACGCAACCACTGACCTATTGCTGGATTAGAATCCCTGTACTCAGATACTAACCCAACATTTTGAATTTTGCAATACCAGGACTGTGTCAAATGAAACCTATATCCTTTTACATTTATGTCTGGCCAAATTTTCTTAACGCCAACGAGTGTCGCTTTTTCGAAACTGAGTTAAGAATTTCGGACAAAAATTGAAAATTATTATTGAATTTTAGGGTCACTTTGTTATAAACTCGATATTAAAGATTTATAAAGCTTGCTTCGTGCCTGCGCGAATTACAATTTTTTGACTAAAAGCTTGAGTGTTGCCAAGGAGGCGATATTTTATAGTCCGATGAACGTCGATAGGCGTTATAAAAAAGTTGTAAAGCGTCGCTGGAATTTAATTTACACATATTTAACGTCGGTTGCGCCCAGGAAAAACAAGTTTCCATATTTAAATCGGCTTAATTCTGAAAAGAGGAGAGACATCCGAAAAATATTTTCTTCGCCGAGAAACGTGCAGTCTTAAAGGGGAGCGTAATTAACAGAGGATAGAATTGAATCAATCAATGATATAAATAGAAGTTTTGCTTGCCTTTTTTCGGAGAAACTCAAAACTTGATTAATTCATGGAAATTGTGGTTGAGTCGGTTACATTTAATAAAGTTATAAAGTTCCGGTATACCAGGAAGCCGCAGCCTATTATTTGAATATCCTGATGATCTTAGGGGCAACAAAAATATTGAAAACTGCACAGATCATAAATAAAGGCTTTTTAACATACCGTGTGACAAATTTCCATGTGTTCATGGGGAAATAACATGGGCAATTACATTTTTGGGGATTCCTGCTCCCCATGTGTAGTTACAGTGGTGGTAAAGGTAGCAATCGAAAGATAATTTTTTTCTGTGCATGAGGATATCAAAAACTCCAATTCTCCAATTTATTAAAGCATTAAAAGCAAAAATTACATTAATAATTTTCTAACTAAAACACAGAAATTTATCAGATTATCCATGACAACTTAATTTATTCTAATCACGGACGTCTTTGATTTTTATGGATTTTCTGAACTGTCAAAATTTAAAAATGAACAAAAATTTCTGTAAAATTCAATAACGGTCCTATTCCTTCGGTATAACAACAAATAATTTAGTAAGAAATTTGAAGGCTGGGAATCTTTCATCGAAAGAAGTTAATTTTTACTAATACATAAACTTGTTTTTTTATTTAGATAATTCTCATTCACATTATTATTGTCATTACCTATAGTTGACAATTAATTGATTACTGGTGTGGATGTTTCGTTGGTGAATGCTGGTCCATAGTTTAGGGTAAATTGTATGTGTCGTCTAACCCATTAAAAAGTTTTTGGGAAAATGTTAAAGCAGTAAAATGAAATAATAAAAATTAAATTACTTTAATTTTACTGCAATTATGAAAAATTTAACAAACGGCAACATTTGTTTATTTTGCTCTAATGAATTTTGTAATCTGGCAATTTAATACTTATTTATTTCATATCTAGGTAAGGACAAAAACTTATTAATATACAATGAAATTAAAGTAACATAAAAAAAGAAAAATAACTATGACAAATATTCAAATAAACCCCCATTCTGTATCAGACAGTATCCCAGCCTATTATAGAAAGAATTTCTCACATTCGCAAGTTGCCGATCGTTTATTAAGTTGCATTCCGCAAAAATAGCATTCCTTAAAGAATCAATATTTGGGTGACGAGCTTCATAGGTAAATCTTATTTTTTAAATGACCCCACAAGAAAAAGTCACACGGTGCCAAATCGGGAGATCTAGTTGGCCAGTTTATAGCACCACCTCGACCAATCCAGCTCTCTGGAAATATTTCATTTAATAGTTTATTCCCTCACTTGTGCTCCAAAATGTGCTGGGCATCCGTCATGTTGAAACCAGACCTCCCGATTCGCATATGTGCAACTTCTTCTAATGCAGGGCCAATATGGTTAATTAAAAGATCTAAATAAGCTTCTGAATTTAAATTTCCCTGTATTTCAAATGGTCCTATAATACGATTATTAAAAATGCCTGCCCAAATATTGATTTTTTGAGGATATTGCGTTGTAGTGACTAGATTTATTCTGGGATTTTCCTGGGTCCAATGCCTAACGTTTTGTGAATTTGGCTCTTGATTTAAAGTGAAGGTACACTCATCGGTAAAACAAATTGATGAGAGGAAGCTGCGATCCCGATTAGCCCGTTCTTGCATTTCTTCACAGAAAGTTAGCCTTGATTCTTCGTCAAAAGGAAGTAACTCTTGGTATCATTGGAATTTAAAGGGATGATATTTGTTTTTTTTAATATGTTACGGACAGTTTCTCTTGAAACATTACATTCTAGGGCAATAGACCTTAAACTAGATGTTGGACTAGCAGTTATCAGGCCTATTACCATTTCCTCTACCTCAACATTTAGATTTCTTTGGAACGACTAAAAAAATAAATGATAAGATTAATTTTAGTTTTGTTTCACTCCACATTATCACTTGTTAAATTTCTCATAATCCCAGTAAAATTAAGTTAGCGAACAATAAGGAATTAGCAACTAGGTAATAATAATAAGCGAATCAGAATTATCTAAATAAAAACCAAGTAAATTTATTAGTAAAAATTACCTTCTTTCAATGAAAGATTCCCAGTATCTTCAAATTTCTTAACTAAATTTTTTATTGTTGTTACCGAAGGAATAGGACTGTTATTGAATTTTACAGAAAATAAGTCACGGACTACCCGCAGACTATTGCCGCAGTAAAATGTTTTCGCAATGAAAACCTTTTCTTCAACTGAATAAATATTCTTGTTCATTTTGAAACCCAAATTTTAAATTGTCGATAAATAATGTTGACAGTTCAGACGAATTAGAAATTAGAATCAAGGGAGTCTTTGATTAGAATAAATTAAATTGTCATAGGTAATCTGATGAATATCCGTGTTTTAATTTGAAAATTATTAGTGCAATTTTTGCTTTTAATGCTTTAATATAAATTGGAAAGTTGTAGGGTTTTTTAAATCCTCATACGCAGAAAAAAATAGTCTTTCGATTGCTACCTTTACCACCACTGTAACTACACATGGGGAGCAGGAATCCCCAAAAATGTAATTGCCCATGTTATTTCCCCATGTACACATGGAAGTTTGTCACACGGTATATAGACGAAAGAATTTAGCTGTGTTCATGTTTATCTATTATATATTTTTTAATTGAAGTAGGTGTACTCTGAATAATGTTTGAGAAGCACGAATAATTTTTGGGAGTGGATCGTTAAATGATATAAGTGCTGTTCGCTCTAAACCTGCAGGTTCAAGGGTGTTTACGAATTCCGTTCAACATGATAGGTATTCCCCACGGCAGGCACAATAATACGCAGATGAATAGGGTGATGTACATCAATGGAAGCCATAGGGATCTCCCTATATCTGCAGGGTTAGGAGCCGGGCAAATTCAGTCGTATTCAATCGTTCAGAGGGCCACACGTGAGCATGTGTGCAAGCGGGGTAGAGTTGGTGTGAGTCCAACAGACATTAATGGACCCGCAGCGGGTCTAATGGGACAGAACAACCGGGATTGCTGACCCGTTATCATTAGACTCCGGTTTAATAGGATTGGGTCGATGCAATCCTTCCATAAACTAGGGCGCAAACTGCGATTTGCCAGTGAAATTAATCCTGCAGAACGAATTTTCACTTCGCAGGGCCCTTGTTTCTAATCCATCTACAACGAAATCGAACCACTAATAAATGCAGAAATTATACATTCAGCCAATGGGAGATTGTAGCACCGGGGGCTCATATATTTGCATAGATATTGTTCGTTTTTCGGACGAAAATAAAGCTCAAAACTGCTGAATTGTGATTGCTGTCCGGAAATCACGTAGCAGTACGCTGCAAATTACTGTTTTAATTGCTCCGGTTATCGCGATTCGCTATACAAACAGGGAACAAAATTTCGAGAATACCAGACTATATCCGGCCCGAGATCCAGCCTGTAAATTTACTTAAATTTTTAGATTATGAGATCCTGCACTGAAAGAAGAGCATTTGCTAAAGTTAACAAAACATATACCGTGTGACAAACTTCCATGTGTACATGGGGAAATAACATGGGCAATTACATTTTTGGGGATTCCTGCTCCCCATGTGTAGTTACAGTGGTGGTAAAGGTAGCAATCGAAAGATTATTTTTTTCTGCGTATGAGGATATCAAAAACTCTACAACTTTCCAATTTATTAAAGCATTAAAAGCAAAAATTACATTAATAATTTTCTAACTAAAACACAGAAATTTATCAGATTATCCATGACAACTTAATTTATTCTAATCACGGACGTCTTTGATTTTTATGGATTTTCTGAACTGTCGACATTTAAAAATGAACCAAAATATTTATTCAGTTCAAGAAAAGGTTCTCATTGTGAAAATATTTTACGGCGGCAATAGTTTGCGCGTAGTCGTGCCTTATTTTCTGTAAAATTCAATAACGGTCCTATTCCTTCGGTATAACAACAAATAATTTAGTAAGAAATTTGAAGGCCGGGAATCTTTCATCGAAAGAAGTTAATTTTTACTAATACATAAACTTGTTTTTTTATTTAGATAATTCTCATTCTCATTTACATTTTTATTGTCATTACCTATAGTTGACAATTAATTGATTACTGGTGTGGATGTTTCGTTGGTGAATGCTGGTCCATAGTTTAGGGTAAATTGTAGGTGTCTAACCTATTAAAAAGTTTTTGAAAAATGTTAAAGCAGTAAAATGAAAGAATAAAAATGAAATTACTTTAATTTTACTGCAATTATGAAAAATTTAACAAGCGACAACATTTGTTTATTTTGCTCTAATGAATTTTGTAATCTGGCAATTTAATACTTATTTATTTCATATCTAGGTAAGGACAAAAACTTATTAATATACAATGAAATTAAAGTAACATAAAAAAAGAAAAATAACTATAACAAATATTCAAATAAACCCCCATTCTGTATCAGACAGTATCCCAGCCTATTATAGAAAGAATTTCTCACAGTCGCAAGTTGCCGGTCGTTTATTAAGTTGCATTCCGCAAAAATAGCATTCCTTAAAGAATCAATATTTGTGTGACGAGTTTTACAAATCTTATTTTTTAAATGACCAAACAAGAAAAAGTCACACGGTGCCAAATCGGGAGATCTAGCTGGCCAGTTTATAGCACCACCTCGACCAATCCAGCTCTCTGGAAATATTTCATTTAATAATTCCCTATTTCCCTCACTTGTGCTCCAAAATGTGCTGGGCATCCGTCATGTTGAAACCAGACCTCTCGATTAGCATTTGTAAAATGAGAGGAAGCTGCGATCCCGATTAGCCCGTTCTTGCATTTCTTCACAGAAAGTTTGCCTTGATTCTTCGTCAAAAGGAAGTAACTCTTGGTGACATTGGAATTTAAAGTGCTGATATTTGTTTTTTTTTAATACGTTACGGACAGTTTCTCTTGAAACATTACATTCTAGGGCAATAGACCTTAAACTAGATGTTGGACTAGCAGTTATCTGGCCTATTACCATTTCCTCTACCTCAACATTTAGATTTCTTGAAACGACTAAAAAAATAAATGATAAGATTAATTTTAGTTTTGTTTCACTCCACGTTATCACTTGTTAAATTTCTCATAATCCCAGTAAAATTTAAGTTAGCGAACAATAAGGAATTAGCAACTAGGTAATAATAATGAGCGAATCAGAATTATCTAAATAAAAACCAAGTAAATTTATTAGTAAAAATTACCTTCTTTCAATGAAAGATTCCCAGTATCTTCAAATTTCTTAACTAAATTTTTTATTGTTGTTACCGAAGGAATAGGACTGTTATTAAATTTTACAGAAAATAAGTCACGGACTACCCGCAGACTATTGCCGCCGTAAAATGTTTTCTCAATGAAAACCTTTTCTTCAACTGAATAAATATTTTTGTTCATTTTGAAACCCAAATTTTAAATTGTCGATAAATAATGTTGACAGTTCAGATGAATTAGAAATTAGAATCAAAGGAGTCTTTGATTAGAATAAATTAAATTGTCATAGGTAATCTGATGAATATTGAAAATTATTAGTGTAATTTTTGCTTTTGATGTTTTAATAAATTGGAAAATAGCAGAGTTTTTGATATCCTCATACGCAGAAAAAAATAGTCTTTCGATTGCTACCTTTACCACCACTGTAACTACACATGGGGAGCAGGAATCCCCAAAAATGTAATTGCCCATGTTATTTCACCATGTACACATGGAAGTTTGTCACACGGTATGTAATGCTCCTAATGTTAGAGGTAGTAATTTCAGCAATGTTGCGCCGTACGTATAGCAATACGATTGAGTGTTAGATAACAGTCCCTTTTCTGTTAAGAGAATTTTTACAATAAGTAATTCCAACAATTTTGTTACGACATAGCAGTATTAGGTAGGTACAACAAACTTAACTTGCTACAATAATTCATATATTCTGTTATAAGAACAAATCCTTGTGTAGTAATTTCAGTGAGTCTGTTTAAAATTTAAAAGAAATATTTAGGACGAGAAAATATGGAAGCTTTTGTAGCAGTATCAAAATGGCATGGAATCTGCAAAGCACTTTGCATCTGAAACACAAATTTTTTCA
Organism: Xestobium rufovillosum; assembly: GCA_963966045.1. NCBI lineage: Eukaryota > Metazoa > Arthropoda > Insecta > Coleoptera > Ptinidae > Xestobium > Xestobium rufovillosum. The sequence goes on along the minus strand of OZ014492.1, from coordinate 47,226,805 downwards.
ATACTAGCAAATAGTTTTGTAAATCATGCTGCCATTTTGTAATTACTGCAATTTTCTGATCACTATAATTTACAGTATTATTCTACAGAATTTAAGGTGGGAGGAATTGATGGGTAAAACATGGTCTGACAAATTCGATATTTTCTCTCTTAATGTAAAACGATCTTCGATTTTTTTGTATGTGTGTTGTGGTAACCTGACGGCATCGGCAGGTGGAAACAACTCTAGGTTAGGTACAAGTAAAATGTATTTATAGACTTGCTGCAAATTTGATATCTAGGATCTAACCAAAAGGTTTTTATTGACTGATAACTAGGTACATGATTTAAAAAATAAAAAGATTTATATCGTGTTTCCAAATAAGTGCAAAAAAATTTTAGGAGGTGATTCCTTGTCGAAAAATAAAGGAGCTTTTTCATACTCCCATATCCCTCCCCGAGGAGTTATGCTCGTCTAAAAAGTGGAAGGTGAAGATCAGTGATTAGGTTATTTTTTTCGAATTTTCGAGAAGGTACAGTATACAATGGGCCTCTTTTTACTTCTTAATTTTTCACTTCGTAAATGGAATTTTCAAACTCTTGCACAAGATAACCAATTTTTTAGCACAAGTCTTGTTCAGCAAACTTTTCAAGTGAATCCATTACAAATATTATTTTTACTTGAAAACTATATTAGTTTTACGAAAAACATAAAAGATTTAAAAAAGTTTCTGAAGGACTCATGCTTTTTAATGCATACTTCTATATGATCACATTCCGCCCCATTAAAATATTCGAATTGAAAATTTAATAAGCGTTGGTAGTTTCATCCCCTTATAACGGGAACATTAAGGAAATATTCAAAAGTAGCCTTTTTATTAGTAGTATTAGTAATTTTATCAATCAATATGGTACTTGCTCAGCAAATACTAATAGGATAGAAGCATAAACACTAAAAACTTATAGTTTGTTATATTATATTGAACGTAGATTCACAGTCACATATGTCAACCAGAGAACATCAACAATTCTTTCAGGTTAGATGACGTTGGCATTTCATTCGCACCACGGAATGATGCGCTAGAGTTCTGCGTCGACGAATGTGTGCGCCATCAAACGATACATAGCTGAATTATGGAAGTTTGGCTCGGGGAAATAAATATAAATAATTTCTTGTCTATTAGTGCCATCTATATTAAAACACCGACATGTTTCTAGCATAAGAAATAACGCATTATGCTTTTGCAACAGCAGAAAAATTTATTTCAAAGTTTCGTAGCCTGGAAACGGGAGTCGAGGACAGCATTTCCAGAGACATTCTTCACTTTACTTCATGCTCAATTACCTCTGGAACTTTTAAGAAACCTACTTAAAGAGCCATCAAGAGTTTCCGGCCGTGTTGATGACAATTCATCAACATTTCAGTCGAAGCAGAGGTGTAACCGCAGTATTGTTGCGACGCGCTTGAAACTTTTTCGACCTTTTATTTTGTTGTTTTGATGCATGTTAAGTTGCGAAACTGCGCTCTGCACAGACGTATATTGATCCGAAAGGCGACGCGCTCTGGAATGAAATGAGCTTGGTACGTTGATATCAACTGAAATTCGTAGCCGTTCGCGGCTCGTAAACGTAAAAATTGCCGGTTATTTTCTAGATTGTGTGTGTTTAAACGTCGATAACCCCGTTTATGGGCTGGTATTTGTTAAAACTGTAGCCCCTTTAAACAAACATCGGCAGCGCCGCGCCATTATGGTTTTAGTGACATCGTAAATGCACGCCGGAGCCTATTGCTTCCAGCCAAGGCTTACCATAAAGCACTGATTCGTAACATTTACCCAGCCGACGCTTTTCGTTTTTTCTGCTTCACCATTACTCACCTTAAAACACCTGTCACTCCCAGCTACCGGATTTCAACCAAGACATCATCATAAGCTGAGCCTACCTCGAAAGCTCGCTTCTATAAAAAAACAGCCGTAAATGTGCAAACATTTGCATGCGATTGATAATTTCTACAGTGGAATTGTTTACATTGACATACTAAAATAGAGAGTTACTTAAATAATAGTAAGTTTAGCAGAGTAAAGTGTATCAGGTACTGAATTGGTTGGTTGGTTAACAACGGGCAAAAGAATGCCCAAAATAATGCACGCGCAAACATACCTACTGGCCAATCGTACGCAAACTACTCAAAAACTTTATAGCCGCAATGAGGTATCGATGTAACTATTACAAAAGAAAATAAATATTTTTGTAGATGTCTGCATCCTCTTGGTAAGACTGCGAAGAGCAAAAACCGAACAAGTGATATAGTACATGTGCAAGACAGAAATAGACATCAGTTGGTACACCTAGTCCGTCTTTAAATTGGAATAAAGGAATAAGACGAAATGCCGCCTTAAAGTAAAGTTAAGATATTGGCGATTGAGCTAACGTAATTTATTTGACGATTAAATAAATTTCTAATCTACAATTTGTGTGTAAAAAATAATGCCCGAGATTTCCGTTAAAATTGGGTATGTCAGGCACTCTCAGCTTTCTTTTAAGCAGTCTCTCATGTCTTGCTATCTTTTACACATGCGTATGCTACTGTCGGGTACCCCAATCAGTCGTAATAGCGAGGGTTTACGACTAGGGAAAAATCTGTCCCAAGCAGTAGCGTAACTTCAAATTAGGGGCCCACCCGCAAAATTTCTGATGCCCCCCTGCCCATAAAAAAACAAATTAAAGTAAAAACTGCATTAACATCATCATCATAAGGTTCTCAGTCCGAAGACTGGTTGGACGCGTACCTCCATTCTTTTCTATCCTGAGCTAACCTACGCATTTCCCTAAAAGTAGAACATCCTACATCCCTAACTATTTGAGAGCAGTAGTCTAATCTAGGCCTACCCCTACCTCTTTTTATTCCTATCTCTGACTCTAGTATGTCACGAACTATTCCTTCGTGTCTTAGAAGGTGTCCTACCATCCTATCTCTCCTACTCTTTATTGTTTTCCATACCTTTCGCTTTTCCCCAACTCTTTCTAATACTTCCCTATTGCTAACCTTATCTATCCACGGTATCTTCATCATGCGTCTGTAGCACCACATTTCAAACGCTTCTACTCTTTTTCTATCCGCTTCTCCTATTGTCCAAGTTTCGCACCCGTATAATGCCGTACTCCATACATACGACGTTAAGAGTCTCTTCCTAGTCTCTATATTAACCGTTCTCGAGCATAACAGTTGTTTCTTTTTGTTAAACGCAACTCGGCCCTGCGCCATTCTTTGTTTTATATCTTTAGTGCTCCTACCGTCTTGAGTTATTTTGCTTCCTAAGTAGCAGAAATCCGCGACCTCCTCTATCTTCTCATTTCCAATTTGTATTTCCATTTTAGTTCTATTTTCACATCCCCTACATACCAAAATTTTAGTTTTCTTTTTATTGATTTTCATGCCGAAGCCCTGTGTCAAAACTGCTTCCATTTCATTCAAAGCCGCTCCTAATTCTTCTTTGCTAGATGCTAACACTGCTATATCATCCGCAAATCTGAGCATGTTAATAGTTTGGCCCTGTACATTGATCCCTGAGGCTGTTCTTTCCTTAACAATATTAATCGCATCTTCGATATATAAGTTGAAAACTAGAGGTGACAATGCACATCCCTGTCTCACTCCCTTCCGGATATCTACTTCCCTTTGTTCCTGCTCACATTCTATAACTGCCTTTTGCTCTTTGTAGAGATTATGTATTATTCTTCTGTCCCTGTATTTCATCCCTACCTTTCTCAGCACTTCGAACATCTTCCCCCATTTTACGTTGTCGAAGGCTTTTTCTAAATCTACAAATCCTATATAGACGCTCTTTCTCTTTTCTATCGTTTTTTCTATAATTACTCGTAAAGCTAGAATGGCCTCGCGCGTTCCTCTATTTCGTCTAAATCCGAACTGATCTTCTCCTAATATTTCTTCCGCCTTTTTCTCCATCCTTCTTTGCACAATTCTAGTTAAAATTTTTGACGCATGGGAAGTTAAACTGATAGTTCTAAAATTTTCGCATCTATCCGCGCCTTTTCTTTTTGGCAAAGCTACTATGATGTTCCGTTTGTAATCTTCTGGAATCTCGCCTGTCAGGTATATGCGACTAACTAGTTTAAATAAACGATCTATTACCTCTTGACCTGCGCACTTTAAGATTTCTGCCTGCAAGCCATCTATACCTGGTGCTTTATTATTCCTTAAACTTTTTAGTGCTATCTCAAACTCTTCTCTCATTATAGGATTCCCTAGGTTATCCCCCTCTACACTGCTTTCGCTTTCTAATATATCTTGCACTTCCTGTCCCGCATATAAGTTTCCTAAATACTCTTTCCACCTATCTGCCTTCTCCCCACTTCCGATTAGGATATCTCCTGCCTCATTTCTAATGTTTTTGGTACTAGATCCAATTTCTCTAAAATTTCTCGTAATTATTTTATATGCTTCATCAGTCTTTCCTACTTCGAATTTATCTTCCACTTCTTTGCATTTATTATCGATCCATTGCTCTTTCGCTTTCCTACATTCCCGAATAATTTCCCACTTGATCGCCTTATATCTTTGTTTCCCTGTTTCATCTAACCTATTTTTATATTTTCGCCTTTCCTCTATTAGACTCACAATATGTTTTGTTATCCAGGGTTTCCTACTTTCATTCTGTTTATGACCCAAAATATCCCTAGCTGAGGAAACTAAAGTATTTTTAATGCAATTCCATTCTGCCTCTATGTCCCTAACAATATTTCCACCCGTGCCCTTTAGTGCTTCATTTATCTTTTTCTCGAACTTATTGCGCATATCATCATCTTTTAGTTTCTCTGGGTCAAGATACCTTCTTCCGCTTCTTTTTTTCAAAATCTTAAATTTAAGATTGGCTTTCATAACGACTATGTTGTGATCACTATCTATATCTGCTCCTGGATAACTTCTACAATCCCTAACTTGATTTCTAAATCTTTGCCTAACGAGAATATAATCTATTTGATATCTCCCTAAGTCTCCTGGCATCTTCCACGTATAGCATCTCCTAACATGATGGTGAAATAGAGTGTTCGCGACCGTTAAGTTATGTTTATCGCAGAACTCTATCAGTCTAACTCCCCTATCGTTCCTATTGCCTAATCCAAAGGGGCCAACTATTCCGCCCTCTCGCCCTGTGCCTACGACTGCATTGAAATCTCCTGTAATTATTAAATTTTCGTGCCCTCTCACAAAATCTAGCACATATTCAATATCACTATAAACTGCCTCTACGGCCTCATCACTGTAGTTAGAAGTGGGCATATATACCTGTATTATTACTGTTTTTACAGGTTTCGAATCTAACCTAACCATAACTACCCTGTCACTTTGCTGTAAGAAATTTTCTACACTCTGTCCTACTTTTTTCCGCATAACAATTCCTACTCCCGAATTTCCTCCTACAGATCCTGTGTGTATTACTCTAAAATCTCCGCTCCAGAAGTCTCCAGCTTCTGGCCATCGCACTTCACTGATACCTACTACGTCTAATGCATTAACAAAAAACATAATTTTAACTTTGCAAACATTTGTTTCCGGAATTATTAAGCGGGCACGGGGCCCCAAAAGCGTCGGGGCACGCCTGCGATGGCAAGCTTCGTGGGCCCGTAATTACGCCCCTGGTCCCAAGAATGACTATTTCTTACTATGTCCTAGCATTTCTCTAGTATTTCCCCGTTATTTCACAGTATTTTTCCATTTCCTAAAACACATGCCCTTTCCTGTTAAGCATAGAATAGTAGTATTTAGTAGTTATGTGAACACAGAAAGCCCGCAAAATTAGTAGTAATAAATACGTACAAGTTTTTTCGTGTTATACACTCAATCCCGACCTAACCTGTTTCAATATGCGATGTCCTTCTTAAAATATTGCCTTTAATATCTTTCCCACTTTCTTTTACGAAAGCAACGCTTTATACATGATTAAGCAGGCGAAAGCTAGCAATTTCGTTCATCCGTGTGTTATGGCTGTACGTCATAATAACGCACGGGTAGCAGCCAATCGGGTAGGTACATATATTTAAATGTAGTATAGGATGCTTTGAGAATTTGACGTTTATTGCTATAATCGCCGCGTCGTATTTTAAATCCACTGCCTTGTCGAAGTCTCGACTGTCTCGCTCGGCAACATTGATTGCCTCTGGGATCTAGGTGTTCGCTTTTCAAACACAAACAAATTCCAGAGTTTCTACCTGATATTTTGTATACCTACTTAAATTTCTTGTACTACAGATATGCGCTATGATCTCAGTTTATGTAATTTCAGAAATAAATGCTCTATTTTCAATTTAAAATTGTAACAAAATATAAGTAAGCAAAAAGATGTGTTTTTCTAAAATTTGTATATAAATTTTATGAATTTCTGGCAATAAATAACTGTATACTAAGTATACAGGGTGTATCCCAATAAGTGCGAAAAAATTTAAGAGGCGATTCCTTGTTGAAAATTAAAGGGGGTGTTTGATATAAACAAATCCTAATATGTCCCTCCCTTAGGAGTCACGCTCCTCCAAAGTGGGAGGTGGAAATTAGGTTTTTATTAATTTTCTCAAAATCTGAAAAAGTTAAGGAAATGAAATTTGGTGGAAGATTTCTAATGTTAAAAAGGATACTTTCGAATATTTTCTTGACCTATCCGTATTGTTATAAGTGGATGAAACTCGCAACCCCTCTTAATTTTTTCCTTTTTTAACTTTCTACATTTTACATTTGATTGTTTAAAAATATGCCTTAGAAAGCTTCATTCATTTAAAAACCTTCGTATATCTTTTGCTGTTTTTGTAAAATCAATAATTTTCGGAAAATAATAATTAACTTCATCATGCACTGTAAGAATTAAATTCCAAGTAAAAGTAGCAGGCGGCTGCCAAGTTGCTCAAGAGGGGTTGCGAGTTTCATCCACTTATAACAATATGGATCGGTCAAGAAAATATTCAAAAGTAGCCTTTTTAACATTAGAAACCTTCCACCACATTTCATTTCCTTAACTATTTTAGATTTTGACAAAAAAATAAACAATTCGGGAATCAATTGTACCCCTAACCACATAAAATTTGAAATACTATATACGCATTTTTCAAATTTTATGTGGTTAGGGGTACAATTGATTCTTGAATTGATTATTTAACCACAGTCTCTTACATCTTGATCCTTAAAAAAATAAAAATATATATTTTTTCTTTTCGACTGGTTTTTTTATATTATGTATTTATATTGTTTCGGGGATGCAGTCTGATGGTATATAAATAAAAACTCTTTGTATTTTTTCGAGCTTTCGGCAATTTTATTGCCTTCTTTAGGAAAAACTACGGTGAGTGAATAAATTTTTTGTTAATATAAAAATACATACATGAAAAAATATAAATAGGTACATAATAAAAAAAAATAAAAACATAATTTCCACCTCCCACTTTGGAGGAGCGTAACTCCTAGGAGAGGGACGACATATGAGGATTTATTTATATCAAACACCCCTTTAATTTTCAACAAGGAATCGCCTCTTAAATTTTTTCGCACTTATTTGGATACATCTGTATAATATGCATAGTATATATATAATATATAAAAATATTAAAAATTTAAACTGGCACAAATCAAGATTTTTTTTTCTAAAATTACAAAAAAATGAGATCATAGCGCATATCGGCACAACAAGAAACTTCGCAAAGCCCCTTTAACCCAAAGTTCTTCAGAATCTATAGTAATTAATTTTATTGGAAATAAATAACGAATTAAACAAACCACAAAAAAGTTTCCCAAAACGCCAAATTAAAAAATTTCCATATTTATATTAAATATAAGCCAGATCAAAATCCGAGTCAAAATTATATTAAAAAGAGTAACAAACAAACAAACAAACAAACAAACAAACAAACAAACAAACAAACAAACAAACAAGCAAACAACCAACCAAACAAACAAATAAACAAACAAACAAACAAACAAACAAACAAACAAACAAACAAACAAACAAACAAGCAAACACACAAACAAACAAACAAACAAACAAACAAACTACTATTACTATTTCTAGACTATTTCCTAGTATTTCCACATTTCTCATTTTCGGAAATATGTAGTATATTTTTTGTCCCAACCATTCTTTAGTAGCAAACCCCTCTTGTAATACAATCAATTCTGCCGGGCTTATAAATTTTTATTTATATGACTGTCCCAGATGTCGTTAACTAAAAGCAGGCAGATATTTTTATGTATTTAATGTGGAATTGCCAATAAGTTTTGTATGTGGTTGCCGTTCTCGAACACTGCCGGCAGCTTTCACATGATTATATTTTCAATGTCATTGTTGAAGCACACAGCGAGGAATATTATTCAAAATGGCCACGTTTATTTTGCAGAACTTCATCTTTTGTAGTGTTGCGGTGTCCTAACCAAACATACTCCTGTGCTGTTTGCTTGGGATAAGCGCAGACCTAAAACAATACCGCTTTTGGCATGTACGAGAAGTTGAAATATTAAAAATCCGCATTAAAATTTGCTACAATGTTTTTCTTTGCTTCCCACTCGCAAATTTCGTTTGTTTACTTTTGTAATTAATTACTCGAACGTGATGGGAAATAATATTTTGATATACTCGTGTTTCAAAAGGTGTAATTTTTATATTTTGCAACGGCAACACAGAGAATGCTCGGCTATTACTTACGAAACACAGTTCTTCTGAATAACCGAAGAAACGAAAATGTGAATGGCGCAGAGGCTGCAGAGTAGATCACTGACCTAGGGAACGATTTACCTTGAGAGGTCATTTATTCTTCGACTAGGCATTCAAGTGGTGCTTACGTTGTCCGTTCCGAGAAAGCATAACGGGCAAGCTGCAGGATTTATTTTTTAATGCCTGTGCTGTTGCCATAGTCACGGATTTTATACGGACTGAAAAACCAACAAAATATCATTTTGTACTTGTTTTAACTTCGGCGTGGGGTTTCCAGTTAGTTCGTTTATTATTTTCCTTAGTTTATGAAGTTAGAGATTATTGTTTGTGAAGCCAAAGATGGGGTTGGGTTATAAACAGAAAAAGGGCGTCAAGGAGTTGTTGGCTAATCCCCTGTAGCTAACGCAGAGACTACAACTCCTAAAGGACACTGGTAACTAAAATAGGCGTAAATAACGCGGTAAATGCACTACATGGTTTGGAGCTCCGCACGCGCAACGCACCGACCCTAAATACTGAAAAAATATATGCCACTATAAGTCAAAATGGAATTTAAAAAACTAAGTAAAAATGTATTAACTCACATATTTTATAGTGCTCTTTTGCATATTGATAATACTGAACTTGACGCTGTCTTTGCCTGTGTCATCCCCATGTTGACCTGCACATTACCGTATCCCGCATACTGCGCGCTACAAATTTTTTATTCGAATTGAATCAAATATTTGGGGAGCTCCAAAACTCTTCTCGTTCGTATTATTGAAATAATATTTATAGCTGACCGTTCTTATAAACTGGTTTACTTTTCAAGGGTTGTCTAAAAGATCAACAATTGAAAAGAAGTAAAATAAAAAACAAATTGGAAACCTTGAAATTATTGCCACCTGTCGACGTCAATGCGGCACGTCAAATGTTCTGCAGCCTTTCGGTGCTAAATATTGTAATTAAGTTTGGAAATAGTATACGCGTTGATAGCTGAAGCATGGCACGTACTTTTAGTTCGGAGTTTGAGCCCGCCGTATTGATGTTCACGTTCGCATTGTACCCAGTTTGATTCTGCCGGAATTCAGTCAGAATCCTGCAGAGGAACAAAGAGTGGATCGGAGAGATCAACAAACAACAAAACAACAAACACTAAACAGTGATCAACGTTAGTAGATCTCTTAGACTTCGAGTTGAAGTCGTGGCGGAGTTGAGAAGTTCTCGGTAATTAGCGGCTGGGATTGGGTAGTGATAATACCGAAGGAGATGAGAAACTGATGAGGCTGTAGGGATTTAAGCGGCTGCTCTAGCCGGGATTACACAATACATTAGTGCAGAATATGAATTGAATATAATAGGAATGCTGTATTCACTTTCGGGAGTAATTATTCAGTTGGAAATCGGTCATGCTGGAAGCGTACTCTCTCTTGACTCTCGAGGACTTGCAAGGCTGCTCTAGAAACAATGCTATCTCGAAGCTGAAAAGCTTTTTCGGTGACATTGTTCCAGCTAACTCACTCCTTTTGCTAAAAATAGTCCTTGGCTCCTAAATACTGGAATGTAATTATTTTGGACTTTACACATTTTCTTGTCTTTGTGTGCAATTAACAGGAACTGCAATGCTTACAAGGATACGCAATCAATAACTGTTTGTCGCGTGAATGGGCACTTCGAGAAAACAAGTAAAAAATAAGTGGTCTATTCTTCTCTAAACTTGTCCAATGTCTGATGAAAATCGAGTTCAGCCCCTTAGACTCTGAAGGTCGTTTTCCATCTTAACAACTTGTCCCTAGATGGCCATCTTAGAGTTCATAATTGCCTCGCCGGAATTTATCGAGCATCTGAGATCTAATATATATTTTTCGTAACGGTCGTTATCCCACAGCCCATAAGAAATTTGTAACGGGAAGCTTAAAGGTTATATAATAGTCCTTTTATGTTATTATTTAGAGGGTGAGAGTGTCAAAGACAATTCTTCTTCCCCTCCGTGTTATAACGCGACAAAAGGAAACTTTCGCGGTTTTTACACAGGGGAAGAAAATCGCAAATCAAGTCGAGCCATTCAGAAGCCAGTATTATTTAACTATTACGGGCGCTTCGTAATGATTTAGTTACCCCTGTTACGACCAGACTTCGGGTATTTCCTATTGATTATATATGAGCTTTCTAACGTCTCGCGAGGGCGGTAAATTCATACATCCACACAGTCGGCGAAGATAAATATAACAGGAGAGTGCGGAAAGATGATACTAATGCCGAAGATGGCTTTTATTCGACTCCCTATCGATTCTTGTGTAAAGTTCTCTGATTCTCTTACTTCCGCTAGATTAGCTACAACTCGGTGGCAGGTGTAAATGTATAATAGTGTTTCATCATTTCAGCATTCACTCTGCAAGAAATTTGGGGAGTTTTAAGGCTAGATGCCCGGTCACGAAATCGTTTTCTCCATTTTCAAACTTTATTTTTCATTAAAAGCCTCCCAAATTTGCGTGAAAATTCTTGAAGAAAATATGTCCGGATGTACAAAGGTATATTTTCTTGAAATTGTTTGTAAGACCTTAAATAAAAACATAAATTTTAAAAAATTTAAAACCATTTACACCAATTTTCCCAGCGTTCAACAATAATAAACCGATTTATGTTTTTAAAAATCTCTGGAAATAAAGTCAAAGAATGGAAAACAAATTCCAAATATTCCAGCAAAATTCGCTGAAATCAATTGTGGTATGTGGTACGACGGGACAGATCTATTGCTTGTCGGCATGTCAAACGCGGCCCGGGCTTTGTAAATATTTCTTTGTAGAGCCGCTTGGGTAATAAAAGTTGAGGATTCATAATTTTTATTATTTGGAAATATTATTATAAAGCCACCACCCCGGGGAATTATTTTTTCAGAATGTGCAGTTCCAGTACATATTTTGTTGTCCGCATAGGTAAAACCCTTACTTGTTCTGTCAGTGTTTTAAATTTTAAAATATATTATATACAGGGTGTCCCAGATAAGCCTCGTCAGCATTGCTATCTCATTTATCTTTAAAGATAGAAACATGTTTAAATAGGGAAAAAGTTTTATAATTTGAAGCTCTTTAATATGCCTTCACGCGAGTTTATAGGAAATCTACTTTCCGTCGACTTATGTATACTATTTTTCCCACGACCCCTTAAGAAGATGAATTTATTCATAAAACAGGAACGTGGACTTGATAAGTGTGTGTCACTGCACCTGCGAACCAATCCGCAATAGTCTTAGGTGATAAAAGAGTAATAAATTGCAAGGGAAAAGTTTTTGTGAGACTTCTTTTCTCTATCCTCTTTCTTTGCATATAAAAATACAACCAGATCACTAGACATATGTTGATACTAAATCAGCAGGAGAAGTAGTGCAACGCCCATTTCAAATCGAACTCTGGTCTACCCGGGAGTCTAGCCTTAAGTGAAACAACTGACCATCTTGACCTTCGCTATACCAGTTCTATACCAGTGTTTTGCGCCCTCTCTTTTTGAATGAATTCACTAAAATGTTTTTGGAAATATCTGGCTTTCAAAAATTATGTAGTGTATTGGTTTGCATGATTTTGATACATTAATCTAATTTATTTATTTTGACAAAATCAATAAGCATGATTTATATACTTACCACGAGGGAAAATATTTCATTCTGAAACAGTCAGCTAAACTCTAACGCAAAGATAAGATCGAAGTAGGAAAACCTGACGAAGCGTGTAAGATAATTAGGAGAAATATCAGGAAAATGGATCTAGTAGTAACAACATTAGAAACGATGTGGGATAAGAACTAGGAGATAGGGTAGAATTCTGTCTGAACATGTAACATTTTACTCGGGTAGTTAAGGGTAGTCGAACCAAATCATGAAATCGGTGAACCCCCTAAAACAATTTCATCTTCTCCCTCAAAACTATTCGACCGATAATCAAACAACAATCAAACTTTCAAGCAATGCAAGTCGAAATCCGACCACGAATTCATCTGTAGACCGTAACAGAATTTCAAACATGAGTTCCCCTAAACGCCGCGCAAAGGCCAAGAGTGACCGCAACCACGATTACAAGTTAAAGGTCTGGGCATTATCCCTGACGCTTTGAGCTATATACCTCTATTGTGGAAAATTATTCTAGCGTCCAATAAATTAGAACACACGCCTGCGTACCCATTGTGTGCTACAATTCTCAGAGTTTCAAGTTTTGCAAATTCACTCGGCTACGTCGAAAATCAAAGGAACTGACAGAAACGGCGGTTTCGTGGAATTATTCAACCCTTTGCGCTCCTTTATCATACACAATAAATTCGTCATTTTATAGAGGTTTCAACGGGGAAGGTTACATGATGGAAAATAAAGCTCTGCTGGATTACCCTATATTTATGAGTCAAGCAGTTTTTGCTTTGTGACAGACGGTATGAGTTCTACCTTCAAAGTCACAAACATCGTAGAGAGTACTATTTCTTTTTTTTTAGATGATTGCATGACGTCAGACGCGACTTTACTACAATTATTGCAGTTATTCTTATAAAGAATTTATAGCATTTCTTACAGGCAGTTATTGGCGCACGTACCGATAACAGAGCACGACAACAGGGTTTGTGGGCTTGAAAGATTTTCATCCCGCATCAATTTAGATATTCCGTAGTAACAATAAATTTCAGAAGGGGCAATTCTATCATTTCCATAACAAGAACACCCTATTTACATTTAATGTTGACGCCAGCATTTATGATTGATGACGCCGCAAACAAAATCTTACCAAACAATCTCGTAATTTAATAAACAAAACCCAACATGACTTTCCGGCCCCCATGTCTACAGGGGATTTTAATCAAGAATGCTGGCACGCTTTAAACACGTATTTTAATACGCGTCAGTTATCGTCCTCACTTTTGCTTTCGAGGTCCCGAATTATCGGGTTCTCGTAATCGATATCCACATCGCGTTACACAGCACGCTGGTTGCACACGTATGGCCGATCTTTGCATCCTAATGGAACAGCCGACGTGTCATTACTGATGGGCTGTTAAGCCCATCGAGACTGAGCACGTGTTGGCATACCTATTCTACAGAACGCGTATTGAATGCTCAATATGGTAAAATGCGTTTTTGACCTATAGCTTTCCTTAATAGCACGTCGCCCGAAATTCAAATCACAAACGAGGTTTCCTTGCAAAATAGTACTCAGGTATACCGGGTGATACAAAAAGTACTAAGCACCCTGTACTTCTTTTTTTATGTTTACGTAATTCAGAATCCACAAGTGTATTAATTAGTACATCTGTTCGGCCTAGTTCGTTACTGCCTTGTTACGTTACGTTTGTTTATGTGCACAAGATGCATTTTAATTAGAAGGAAGTGTCTACTTCACATCTCGTGAAGTTCAGCACCGGATAAATCTCCCAGTTTTGTAACTTCTTGCTCGGTCGCGTTGTAATGAAGGAAATTATGAAAGTTTCGCCACTCGGGGAAGGAAGTTGCAGTTATTTTTCGTGTTACCCGACGAGCTTGATACATGGCGATATTTGTTGGGTTTAATTAGAGAGCTGTTCTTGAATGCTTGAGTACTGGAAAGGAAACGCAACTTACGTGAAAAATATGCAAGGTTCCGTTTCTGAGTTGAATGCTCTAGAGAGTTGCTTGTAGCTCTTAACTTCTTGATTTCTTGGTACTGTTTATGACACAGTATATGTTTTTAAAAGCTGTCGGAAATAAACTTGTTTAAGTAGTGGTTGTAATGAAATTTGTAACTATTACGACTTGTAAAAATCAAACGTATAAAGAACGTTTAAAGAACGTTTGTTAAAATTAGTAAAGCATTTGAAATTTAGGTATAAAAAAGACTACAATCGAAGATATTTTTTTACGCTACCGAATATAGCAAGTCAATGAATCACTTTTTTAAGAAAATGTTGAAAAGTTACTTTTTTGGACGGAACATCGACTTTTTCGAACGGAAGTGGAAGGGGGGTTAAATATCGCTACTTTGGAAGGGTTTTTCATTACTTACACAACCGTATTTGTTTTATTCAATTCGATCAATTTGTTACCGAGAAATTGCTTCTTGAAGTTTCCAAGTTAAAAAATTAATAAAAGCACAAAAAGGTTTAAACTATCGAATGTATTGCTCTAAATGACCTCCACCAATTGTCATACAATAATACATTCTGGATTCAAATCCAGATCTTACATTTCTCAAGACCTCAGGAGTTATTAGCCGGCATTCTTCTTTGGAATAAACCATTTTGATTTAGTAAGTAAACACGATTTTATACTGTGACGAATAAGTTTATTTTGACATTTGTTCTGATGTTCTTTTGTTCTTACTTTTTATTCTTATTAGTTTACTTGATTTTGTTACTTTTCCATTCTAATACATTCGATAGTTTAACCTTTTTGTGCTTTTATTAATATTTTAACTTGGAAATTTCAAGAAGCAATTTCTCGGTAACAAATTGATCGAATTGAATAAAACAAATGCGGTTGTGTAAGTAATGAAAGACCCTTCCAAAATAGGGATCATTTGACCCCCCGTCCCATTTAAAAATTTGGGGGGGTCGCTACCCCCCGCACAGGGTTAGATTGTTGCATAAAAATTGGCCCCCTTTGATATAAACGACGTGTTTTTGGATTTTTGTCAAAACTTTTATTTTGCCGAGTTTTACGGCAACTTTATTAATAGGGGCAGAAGGGCAATTTCTCTTTAATGAATGAATTAAAAAATTAGTTAAAAACGACAATGTTCCGATGCGATCGCCATAGACCGTCATTACGGCGATAAATTCATAATTCCGCGATGGCTTTTTGTGCTCGTCAAGTAATCTGCAATTTACAAGCTGCAATCGACTTCAATTATCTCGACTCTAGTTAAACGAAAATCAATTTTCTTGCAGGCCGCCCCTATCTGGACAGCACTTGTACCAGGCGCTCGAGTAATCGGGCGCTTCCTAGCTTCGCGTGCCGTTTCTGGAACACGAAATCACTCGCAATCAATCAGTCATCTAGGCCGGCATAGCTTGCTCGCTTTTTGAAACAATCCGACAGACCGTGGCCACGATGTCCGTCACACGAAGATATTCAATTTTAGCAGTTTATACGACGTGCACATGTTGGGAATCGAGTTTGTGAGCTCCGTGTAGCAAAATTGCTATAGGTATTATTATAGCCGACAGGGGTACGTAATAAGCCTTTTCTAATCGGATATTCCGAGAGTACGGGATCCCTATTTGGCTCGAGAGCTTTATCGGATTGTAGCAAGATCCATTTTTAAGCCCTTCGCACCTTACTCGATACTGCAGAGACGCTAAGTGCTTGCAAGTTCTCGAATTGTGTCAGTGGAGTAGTTTGTCTTGCTTCCGTTAATGATCGGAAGCCTTCGGTCGGGATTTTGATGGGTGGCTGCGGAGCAGATTTCCCCCTTACAACTTGGAATGCTTTATCTTGTTTATGGGTAATTAAGGCTGGTGGCAGTCTACGTATGCGCGACCTCTTCTCCGTTTAATACCGTTTAAATATCCCCAATCTTGGCGGAATTAATTAAAAACAAGTGCATCTCAAGGAAAACTAATTTCCACACAAAGTAGTTTGGGAATTCCGGACAGAAATAATTTAGTTCTCTGTTCTCGTTGGTCCAAGTGTCGCATAACGTTTTGGAATGAATGTGACACCATTCAATAGAGAAAAAAAAGTACCGGATTATTAACAGCTCAAATTCACTGATCACTGTCTGTCCCTCAAAAATTGTCTTATAGAGTTGCAATTTTTAAAAAATTATTTCTTAAACTTTCAGGATGCTCATGAAATCTTTCAAATTGCAATTACATAATTACTTTTCATTCCGCTTTGCGATTTTCGAGACGTTGTCTTTTTGGTGCAGTGGAATTTTCACCTATCGAGGAACTATGCTCATTTTTAGAATTTGGACAAACTTCCAGCGGCAAAGGTATAGAGAAAGGATTGAATTTTATTTTACACCAAGATTCAATTTATTATCTCGCATAGAAAAAAAGTTATGGCGATTTGAACACGATAATCGTCCTGAGCGCGTAACTCTTGAAATCGTATATCTGTCAGTGGCAACCTTGTCCTTGCACGTTACATAACCCGAAACACAATTAGGTACTACCCATTTTCGTCCCATAAAATAAAACCAAATACGTCTGCACATATTTACGGTTTCCAAAAGATTGATGCTGTAACCGTTTCGTTATCGCACGCTGCTGACTTTAAGAGTTACGCGTTCAGAACGATTATCGTGTTCAAATCGCCGTAACTTTTTTTCTATGCTAGATAATGAATTGAATCTTGGTGTAAAATAAAATTCAATCCTTCCTCTATAACATTGCCGCCGGAAGTTTGTCCAAATTCTAAAAATGAGCATAGTTCCTCGATAGGTGAAAATTTCACTGCACCAAAAAGACAACGTCTCGAAAATGGCAAAGCGGAATGAAAAGTAATTCTGTAATTGCAATTTGAAAGATTTCGTGAGCATCCTGAAAGTTTAAGAAATAATTTTTAAAAAAATTGCAACTCGATAAGACAATTTTTGAGGGAGTTATGACATGATACATTTTGTGCGTGCCTCATGACCATGTTCCCCTAAAATAAGTAATTTTTTCGTGTTTTAAGTGATTTTGTCCCCGTCAAAGACCCATCAATGAAGACACTCCTTATAATACTACTCTAGACTGAATATCTTCTAGAAAATAGATTTAGAAAACAATATTTGACTGATTCTGAGCAATACAGTAACCCAGTTTAATAATAATTTCAGTTCTGAAATGAGAATAGTCATGAAACTCATTTTCTTGGCAGAATTTAATTTGTCTAGAACGAGTAGAATGTTACAGTTAGTGCAATTTATATTGTACAATTTTCTTTAGTTACAACAAGGGAAAGAGAAAATATAGGTGAGCTATATCTTTTTGATGAATCAGTACACGAAAGTGTCGTTTGCCTCAAATCAATTAAATTTTCTGGGTGGGTTTGACAGACTGCAGATTTAAAAAAGCCCAAAAAGAAAAAATCTAGCAGGCTGAGACAAGGAATAATTAAAAAATAAACATCACTACTGTATTCCTCATTCGATTTCCTTTAAAATAAGGTGTCACAAGTAATATGGTGCCATTTAAGATTATAAAGTGAGGGTGGCTGGAGGTTGAGGGGTTGGTTTCACCAACGCCAACTATACGTCGAAGTGTGTCCCCCTCGATTCCTAAATTTATGTGTCTCGACGATTTGACGTATTTCCATTTGTTCCTAAGATATTTGAGGTGGCTCGTTTTTAAATGATCACACTGTATAATAATTATTGGTAGTCCGCATAGTAGTGTTAAACTCAATATGTACATAAACTACCAAAGAGTAAAAAGTGATTGTGTTAACATAACAACTTAAAATATAAAAAGAATCAATAAACACATTGTAATCCAAATGATGTCATGCAAAAGTGTATTAAATTTTTACATTCAATTTCCCCCGTATTGTAAAATTGGCTTTTAGCTGCACAAAGGCGCCTAATAACAATATTAACCTAAATTATTATTTATATTGGCAATTGACTGGTCGGAAGCCTAAACTCCCTAAAGAAATAAAGTTAATTTTGACTTGGCGTGCCACAGACGATCGAGCGACTTGATTACGTCAAAATAAATTTGTTAGGAATTAACAGCTTTTGTTGGAACGTGTAGTAATTTGTTGCTCTATTCGATGCGAAAACAAGATAAAATTTCATAAATTCTCTGGCAAAAACGTGCGTATGAGACTAATGACTCGATTGCAGTAAATTTTGTTAGAAACCCGGAAACGAGCCAAGCGAGTTTGCAACGTATTTGTAGCAATCTATTTCTCGTTCTCCTCCCTTTGTCACTCCATCGCTTATTACGGAAGCACAAAGAAAATTGGTAGATAAAATTCCGAGTTTCCATCGGGCATAAAACACATTGCGCTGCATCACTGATTACGCCGTAGCAGATCGTCATTTTTCTCCGTATCACTGAACCTATCTGCTACCGCTACCAACCCGTAATCCAATAGCGCATAACGGTATAGGGCAGAATTCCTCGTTTCCTTGCCATCTCGATCATTTGCAACGTCCTCTAAAATTATATTAAGCCCATCGCGCTTTATGCTTCAGTTAACAAACTTGGAATTTGCTAATAATCCTTCATATTTCAATTTGTAGTACACATATTATACAAGGTGAGTCGGGGTTAAACGGCCATACGTAAACCATGCATAGGAAATTTGATTTTTAGAAAAAAGTTCATATAAATGTGTACTCGAAAATGCTTTCTAAGAGCGCTACAGCGTTTAGTAGGTTTTGACAAAATTAGTAGGCGTTGACAAAAATTGAGGATTTATTTGTATCGAAGTTTGACAGTTTTTGACATGTCAGTTTATTAAGTGAGTAATTTTAGTGCATTGTAGGTGCGTTTATGCGTAGATTCCGGAATAATGCCAAAATTTACAATAAAGCTGAATACGCGGATATTGTGTTTGTCTATGGGTACTGTGACGGTAATGCGCGCGCTGCAGTAGCTGAGTACGCCCGCAGATTTCCTCTAAGGAGATTGCCCCACAGGTCAGTATTTTCCAGTACGTTTCAACGTCTAAGAGAAACAGGATCAACTTCATTGTAATCGCGTACAGACGGTATTTTCGCACCCTTCCAAAATATTAGAAAAACAGAAAATTTCTTACAGCACTTTGATGAAATCCCTTCCAGTAGCACGCGGAGATGTTCTTTACAATTAGGATATTCGCAGAGCATTGTGAACAAGACTCTGAAAGCAGATGCTCGTCACGCATATCATTTGCAGAAAGTTCAGCATTTGCTGCCTGAAGACTTGCCACGAAGAAGAGAATTTTCAGAGTGGTTCTTGGGGCAAATAAGAAATTATGCTTCTTACTTTCGGAGGGTGATTTGTACTGATGAGGCAACTTTTACTCGTGCTGGTATTTTTAATCAGCATAATGCTCATATTTGGGGACACGAAAATCCTCATGCTATAAAAATCAGCACGTTTCAGCATCAATTTTCGTGCAACGTTTGGATGGGATTATGTGATGACTCACTCATTGGCCCGTATTTTCTGCCTCCACGGCTTAATGGTCCGGCTTTACTTCTTTTCTTGAAAAATGATTTTGAAGCAGTCTTAGATGACATGCCTCTAGTTACTAGAGCAAACAGATGGTTCCAGTTAAATGGATGTCCCGCTCATTACACTCTACCAGTCTGACGATGGCTGCATGACAATTTTCCGGAAAGATGGATTGGTCGCGGTCAAGACTGCCCCCGTCCTTGGCCTGCGCGCTCCCCGGATTTGACCCCCTTAGATTTTTTTGTAAGGGGTACAATGAAGAGCAAGGTTTATTCTGAGCTTGTTAACGATGAAGCTACTCTCCGGGAAAGGACTGTTGAAGCAGCGTTTGCATTGAAAATGATGGTGGCCATTTTGAGTCATTTTTATAAATTTTTGAAAATTAACTGCTGTTTGACGAAGCATTTTCTTCTCTTTCTTTGTCTATTTGTTTTTAATAAAGTTGTTGTTATATCGATGCGTTTTTTATAAAGCTTTTTTTTTATTTTTGTCCAAGCCTACTAAACGCTGTAGCGCTCTTAGAAAGCATTTTCGAGTACACATTTATATGAACTTTTTTCTAAAAATCGAATTTCCTACGCATGGTTTACGTATGGCCGTTTAACCACGACTCACAATGTACTATATACGTATATTGATTTTTCAGTGTATCTGGATAATGAACATTTGGCTGTAGTCGTAATTTTAGATTTTTAGTTTAGACTGTTGAGTGTACCAAAGACATAAAAATTTTAGTTATTATTACAGAACCGAGTACAGAACCAACAAGAGGAATGGAGCTTTCATTCTATGAGAATAATCCATGGTTAATCCAGGCACCCAAAATACTACACGATCCATCACAAATAATGCCTGATATGTTTCAATGTACAGAAAATTATTTCCCGCATGACAATATGGAACAAGAGCATTAACTTGTCGTGCTATACAATAATTATATTTACATAAATTCAAGCAGCGATACGAGAATTTCAAATAGAATGGTCTTGTAGTAGTTGCGCATTTTGTGAGGAAAGCTCTGCCATGTTCACTGCGCTGGGATCGCGTGCTCGCCGAGTATTTAATTAATTAAGGCCGCAATAATTCATTACAGTCCTCTAGGATGTCAAATGTCTTAATTCTAGCTGCTGTTGCGTCTAGCTAATTATTATTAAACGGCTTCGTGAAGCAGCGGAGACAGCGTACGTGACGACTTTTTTCCGGGTACTGGCGAACACCTTCAGGCTTCTCAGATGTTGAGGCGGGTTGACTTTGAAGCGGGATCGAATTGTTCTGTAGAATTTGACGCAATTTTCGCTTTGAGAATATGAATAAAATGTGATTTGTCTTCGGAACTACCTTCAACTATACATGTTCAAAAAGTAAATAAATTATTGATTGATTAATAATAATAATAATAATAATACCGTCTTTATTGGCATAGCATATCTACATACATTGTAAAGGAAAAAAAAAACATTGTATTGAATAACCCGCTCGCAGTTACTATGCCAAAAGGCGAAGTTCATCTTGTACGTAAACCGAAATACATACAAGATGTTCTTCCACTTAACCAAGAGGACAGACAGACACAAAGGAGGACTTATTTAAAGTAATCAAATAAAGAAAGGAAAAAAAAAACATCTATGTGAAAAAACGACAAGGACAATAGAATCAAAAGTTACCAATCTACTGGAAAAATTTAGATTCACAAGTACGATGCAAGAAGTTGATACAGCCTTTACCTGAATAGATTTAGACATAGGCGCTATTGCTTCTCTAACAGTATTTGGAACATTTTCAGCTTAAATTTGGTATGATTAAATAATTTAATTTCTCGAGGTATTAAGTTGTAAACTCTACTAATGTTGTACGTAAATGATCGTTCAATAAAGGTAGTTTTATGTAATGGAGGTGTAATTAAGGATTTTCGTCTCGTGTTTAAATTATGTATATCAGTTCGATACAGAATTTTCTGGTGCAAGTAGGAAGGTAATTGAGTAGCAATGATGTTATGATAGAAACAAACAGTATGTAGCATCCGCCCGCCGATTAGCCATATTTAACCAAGCTATTTCCCTGATCTTATAACTTATATGTTCATACTTTCTTACACCACAAATCAGCCTAGTACACGCATTCTGCACTAACTGGATTTTCTGCTTGGTTTGCTCATCAATGCAGGAATTATAAATAGTATAAGGAATACTTAGTATAAGGAATATGCAATATGAACTTACATGTACAAATAAATTAATATGAAGTATTACCAAAGAATAAGAAACTGAGAAGCAACACTAAAATTTAATATTTATTGTTGGAAGTTAGGGCTTTTTATTGTTCCATTAATTTGGTATTACAATAGGCGTGTTCATCACATCGTACTGAATAAAGCTTGGTTCAAAACAGCGCATTGTGTTTTGACCATGCCTACAAAATTTTCAAATTGCCAAAATTTAGTGTTTTTCTCCGGATAAAACATCCGACCTTACGAACGATTATTTTAACTTCAATCACTTGAATGTCAGTTTTATACCCAAATGTGTATTTATCAGATGGTTTATGTTCGAAAATGTTCAACTACATCAAAATATAAATTGTTTATAAATTCAGTAATTAAGTGACAATCTGCTAAACGTCGATCCCACTGGCAATGAAATAAATACTTTTCCTGGTGTTCGAATAGGCGTTGATTCACATTTCGGCACTAAGCAATATTTGGAGTATTTAATATTAGGTTTTTCCATATTAAATCAAAAGATTCAAGAAATTTAGGAACGAAGAAACACTGCAAATGCTGACTTTACAACGCCAACTGTCATATCTAATCTATGCCACTCTATTTTCACTATTTCCATGCTCTATCCAGTCAGACATAGATACGTACATAATTTCAATGTTACAGGTAACGCAACGCGTTACTTTTATTTAACGCGAAATGTAACGCTTAATTTTACTACTCATAAAATTTCCGTACTGCGGGCTATAACTGAAAATCGATTCTTAAGGAGTAAACTCCAAAAATCTCCCCTTTCCAAGCGATAACAAATTCGGTGTACCCCTGCCGACCAAAACTTATCCGGTCTTAAAATTTTGATCCGAAAACCGAACGATTTCGACGACTGCTGATCGAGGATTTCCCAGCGTCGGCGGGTGTTATTTTCCGGGTCCGGTTTTACCATATCGAACCGTTCCCGAGTTATGGCGCCCTCAAAATAAGGATAGTTTTTTATATCGGCCAAATCCGGGGACGCAGGGTAATTTCGAAGGCGGGTTCCGAAAGCCCCGTCGATCGGACCGAAAATGTCCAAAAATCAATCCCCTCGCACAGCCGTTGCTAATAGACCAAGAGCCCATAGACCAAAAATTGTGCATAATAGATTTACTCCAAAAATGCCTGAGATGTTGTGATTTTTGGGTCGTGGAGCACAGAAATGCCCATGCCAGTTTTTGTTTTTGGTACAGTGATGTGTGGCAGACCCGTAAATGTGTAAAAAAAATGCTTAAAAAAGTATTATAGGTTTAGGACTGGGGTTTGCGGGAAGCGCTAAATAATAAAAAGTAATCCAGGGGACGCGGTTCGCTTGTTGTGAATTCTGGGACACTGACCCGCTGCAGGGATCAAACTGTGTAAATAAATCACCCCAAAAAAATCGTAGGTTTACGCATGGAGATTGGAGGGATCTCCTAATTTACCCCCAAACATCATGAATGTCGACTCCCATTCATTTTGGTTGGTACAAAGAGGCGCCACTCTCGCGACATTTTGTAAATTCACTCAGGTAAAAAAAATCATAAGTTTATGAATGGCGTTCAGTAACTTGTTTAATATAAACATACTGAGTGCGAAAATACATTCGCCATCGTTGAAAAGTGGTACAAAAGTATTGCCATTCACGATAATTGATTGTGCACTGAAGCTTGGTTCCTACTGCGTGTAGATTACTGCAGTAAATAGGAAATGCAATAAATTAAAACAAAATTAAAATGGTTCTATGGAACGTTTAGCTGCACATACCAGACAGGCGATATTAAAGAAGAATACAAACGGAGCATCATAGTAGCTTTGCCAAAAAGGAAAGGCGCGGATACGCGTGGAAATTTTAGAACGATCAGTTTGACTTCCCACGTGTCAAAAATTTTAACTAGAATTGTGCAAAGAAGGATGGAGAAAATGGCGGAAGAAATATTAGAAGATCAGTTCGGATTTAGAAGAAATAGGGGAACGCGCGGGACCATTCTAGCTTTACGACTACTAATAGAAAAAGCAATAGAAAAGGGAAAGAGACCCTATAAAGGATTTGCAGATTTGGAAAAAGCCTTCGACAATGTGAAATGGAGGAAGATGTTCGAAGTGCTCAAAACGGTAGGGATTAAGTATATGTATAGTTAGGGAGCCGGTATAGTAAATTATGACTGTATTTTCTACCATGCCGGACATTATTAATCTTAATGTATGCAACAAGAGGAAGAAGAATATGACTATGAGAAAGTTGCATCTGAGTCGCACTGCAGATGGCGCTCTTAAGAAAAGTTTCGAATCGTCTGGCACCGGCCCACTCGCAACTATCTAATGTGTCTGGCATTGATATTTTGGCATTCTTCATAATACAAAAATTCGGTAAAAGAAAAATCTGTTGGTAGAAAATACATCACGTGACGCTCCTGCTTAAGATAAGTTTGGGGTTCTCTGGCACCCACTCGTGACTTATAATGTATCTGATTCTTCTTTTACTGACTATTTGTATCATGAAGAATGCCAAAATATCAATGCCAGACACATTAGATAGTCGCGAGTGGGTGCCAGACGATTCTAAACTTTTCTTAAGAGCGCCATCTGCGGTGCGACTCAGATGCAACTTTCTCATAGTCATATTCTTCTTCCTCCTGTTGCATACATTCAGATTAATAATGTCCGGCATGGTAGAAAATACAGTCATAATTTACTATACCGGCTCCCTAACTAATAGGGATAGAAGAATAATTTATTCATAATCTACGCAAAGAGCAAACGGCAGTTACAGAATTTGAGCAGGAACATAGAGAAGTTAATATCTGAAAGGGAGTGAGGCAGGGACGTGCGTTATCGCCTCTAGTTCTCAATTTATATATCGAAGATGCGATGAATATTGTTAAGGACATCAGAATAGCTGCTGGAATTAATATACAGGGTCAAACTATTAATATGCTCAGATTTGCGAATGATATAGCAGTATTAGCATCCAGCGATCCAGCAAAGAAGAATTAGGAAGGACTCTGAACGAAATGGAAGCGGTTTTGAGGAGGGCTATGGTATGAAGATCAATAAAAAGAAAACCGAAATTTTGTTGTGTAGGTGGCGTGAAAATAGGGCTAAAACTAAAATACAAATAGGAAACGAGAAGATAGAGGAAGTCTCAGATTTCTGCTATTTAGGAAGTCAAATAACTCTAGATTTAAGACAAAGAATAGCGCAGGGCCGAGTTGCATTTAAAAAAAAGAAACAACTATTATGTTCGGAAATGATAAATGTAGAAACTCGGAAGAGGCTCTTAAAAACGTATGTATGGAGTACAGCAGTGTCCGGTGCGAAACTTGGACGATAGCAGAAGCGGATAGGAAAAAATTAGAAGCATTTGGAATGTGGCGCTATAGACGCATGACGAAGATACCGTGGGTAGATAAGGTTAGCAACAGAGAGGTATTAGAAAAAGTTGGAGAAAAGCGAAATTTATGGAAGACAGTAAGGAATAGGAGAGATAGGATAGTAGGACACCTTCTGAGGCACGAAGGCTTAGTTCGCAACATACTAGAGTCAGAGATAGGAATAAAAAGTGGTAAGGGTAGGCCGAGATTGGACTACTGCTCTCAAGTAGTTAGGGATATAGGATGTTCAACTTTTAGGGAAAAGCGTAGGTTAGCTCAGGATAGGAAAGATGGAGGTACGCGTCCAACCAGTTTTCGGACTGAAATCTTTATGATGAAGGGTGAAAATTTATAATTGCTTTCTTTCAAGCTTTCTAGCGGGCCCTTGTACCACCGTTCAATGATAAGGAATGTATTTTTGTACTCAGTAGGTTCATCATAATCAAATTCTTGAATGCCATTCATAAACTTACGATTTTTTTACGCACATTTTTTTTACAAAATGTTGCGTCTCTAGCGCCCCCCTGTACCAATTTTTTTTATCGGCAACGGTGAATACTCGACTTTTGTGATTGAAATAACTTGTCTCCAAGTTTTGAAGAGTAAACTTATGATTTTTTTTACCTGAGTGAATTTACAAAATGTCGCGAGAGTGGCGCCTCTTTGTACCAACCAAAATGAATGGGAGTTGAGATTCATGATGTTTGGGGGTAAATTAGGAGGTCCCTCCAATCCCCATGCGTAAACCTATAATTTTTTTGGGGTGCTTTATTTACACAATTTGACCCCTGTAGCGGGTCAGTGTCCCAGAATTCACAACAAGCGAGCCGCGTCCGCTGGATTACTTTTCATTATTTAGCGCTTCCCGCAAACCCCAGTCCTAAACCTATAATACTTTTTTAAGCAATTTTTTTACACATTTACGGGTCTGCCACACATCACTGTACCAAAAACAAAAACTGGCATGGGCATTTCTGTGCTCCACGACCCAAAAATCATAACATCTCAGGCATTTTTGGAGTAAACCCATTATGCACAATTTTTGGTCTATGGGCGACATTTACCACCCCGAGTGATTTTCTTTGCAAAACTCTGCCACTTCTCTGAGTAAATTGCGAATTTCTCCAACCGCGATATATATTTTTTCAAATTTTATCATTTCCCGAAAGGTCAAACATTTATACATATTGCGTAAAATTTTCAGCCCTCCAACCCCACCGGAACGTCGTCAAAATAACTAATTTAACCAACGCTTTGTTACGTCGATAATTTTTGGATTTTTGTCAGGTTTCATGGTCTCTCAACTGTCAAAATTTGCCGATATTCGTATGCTCGGGGTGATTTTTAGAGACCTCCCCTACGCGCGTTTATTCTCGATACAGTCTACTCACCCTTTCGAGATCACATTTCGCTATGCAGATGGCGGCTACCCCGGGTTTTCAGAAATCTTCGTCTTTCTTAAGGCTGTCTTCCTCAACTGCCCAGGCTCTGCTTGTTTCTTTACAAGAATAAGGTTCTCCGAAGCTCGCTCTTTTGATATCCGTCGAGAAAATTGAAATCGGTCAACAAAGTAAAACAAAATTGATACTTATAAGTACATATATTAGTCATTATGTAAACACTTAAAACTTGTGGCTTGTGAATCGAATTTTTTTTGTATATAAGTATGTGCATTATTTGTTTTATCTTCCTCCAACAGGGTTAATAATTACTGAATTTGAATATTGTTATCGCATTGGTTTCTTGTCCAACAACTTCCGCCATTTTCCTACACAAGTTTTAACTACACTGACACTAAACTTAAACAGTATTTCGCAGCTGACTTATTACTCGTGTAATAGTAATCCGATTATGTAGAAGTATGTTTACTTTACGCTCCTACATAGTTCATTTTCTGACGCTTTAATTTACCTTCCGGAGAAACTAGTATTGATGTCGAGAAAATTAATATAGCCGCTAATGTTCTTAGAGCTTAAAGGTGTAAAACCCTGCTGTTCCAGTATTAGGATACCCTGTATAACTCTCTCAATTCTATGATTACTCCTGTTAATAATAATAATACTAATAATACATTTATTGTCCATCAATACAATTATCATATAATACATATTTTTTAATTCAGTATGGGACAAAGATCAGCCTCCTGAATTAATATTTCAGGCATCGTTCCTCTGCTTGTCTTTCTATTAGAAAAAGTGGGTGTATAGAAAAGGGAAGAAGGGGATACACAAACAAAAATTGTACTCACTTATATTAAAACGTCAAGATATAAACATAACGTTCTCCTATGAGGCAAACTTATCAATTATCACCAAAAACGTCTCCAAAACTATTACGAACAAGATGCATATTAGAATAATAAGATTGCTATTTCAATTTTTTGCTAATGTCGATTACAGGTCCCTCATCGCGTTGAATACTGGCCGTCGGAAACAATTTTTTCCGGCAAGTCAGAAAAGATTAACGATATCCTAGCATTTCCAATTTCCTTTTAAACTGCTCTTGTATCACTTTTATAAATGACCCTAATATAATCGCGGGCTGTATCGGTTAAAACGGCAATCTCTTTTTTATAAAGCCCCAGTCATCAATTTTATTGGTTCTGATTTTAATATGACTCCAGACAATTCGTAATGTAATTATGTTGGGGTAATAACGTAGTTTCCGCGAAGGAGTTGAATATAAAGTGTTTGGATTTAGAGGACAATCTGGATAAATTTATTTGGAATGCGCTAGAACGCTCAATCGATATTTTAAATGATCGTGACTCTTGATAACATCCTGCTCCCATTTTCTGGCGTTAGTTATTTGAGGTCTTTTCACCCGAAAATCGATCGCGACTATACAGAGGTCACTATCTATGCCAAATTCTGAGCATCACAGAAAAAGCAGTCTGTGATTCCACGTTATAGATACATTTGAGTATAGGTAAATACAGATAGAACAGTACAGCGTAGGTACTTTCATTTACCCATAAAAGAACAGAATCTTAATGAAAAATGGGCAATAAATTTTCTGTTTCTGCCAATTATTTGTACAGCATTTGTGAAATATAGCCTCCGCCCGTACCAAAAGCTCGTTTCGCGTTAATCTTGTTTATGTGGAAGGTTGCGAAAAACTAATACTAAAACTACAATTTATGTTGGCCAATATCGATGAAAAAGCTAATTTGTTACTTCAACTTTCAGCAGTCTTTAAGACTTTATTCGATCTCGCTCTAGGGGTGTGGAAAACGTTCAAGATTGGATACGGCATCGCTGAACTTCTGACTTGTCAGTTATGTTTTCGGGAGATTTACTTCCAGACTTCGCGATATACTGGACGTTTCAAATTAATTGATCTTAAATTGACTCAACAAGACTCGTATAACAAATAACATTCTCTGACTGCTTGAATCATATAATTATGTGAGAATCTATTTTTAAACATTTTACAATCAAAAATACGAAATTTACAACGTCGTCATAGTAATAAAAGGTAAATAACATACTTTTCGTAGATAATATAACAAGTACTGTGATTATTATCGATGTTATCTCTTCACGATTACTAATCATGGCGTGAGTTATATTTGACTAGAGAAGCCAAGAATCCCATTGCACTTCAGCAAAGAAATGTTTTAATACCATAACATTACAAAGTCTTGTGTAATCCCGATAAATAATCTGTCCAGGGTGAAAATTAACGAGGCCCAACATATTCATCATTTTAGTATACGATTGAGAATCGATATCTGAGTTATGCCTAACAAGAATAACAAGCCCGGCGTTCTAGAGGCTTTTATGGAAAGGAAATGAGCGTGATACAAACTGACAAGTCACCGTGATATATTACAGATTGTCAATCTAAAATGTATTGTCAGTGTGTGCTCCATTGTGGCCTCTGTCAAACCGCCTAATTACACCAATCATATTATCGTCCGTTTGTTACAGGGGTGTCCTACTTCAGGGAAAGCAGCAGTTAGATGACGCCATCCAAAGCTATCAACGGGCTATTCACTTCAGGCCGTCATTAGCACGTAAGTCCACGATAGATTTGCATGAGGATGGATAAACAGTATATTATACACGAGTTTATAATGAATTGTAACGAGTTGTATACTATACTTTGTCCACGACTATCAAAATAGATTCCCAGAAAGAATTTACCTTCATTTCCCTTCTCCAGTGTAAGAAAGATTCATACATACGCTCTCAGGTATAATTTTCTTGGTTTTTTGGGCAATGAATCTAATGAGGCAAGTTCTGCAGCTTCTTTTATTGCTGGTGCTGTTAAAGAAACCTCGTTTTCACTCTCACTACTCATTATATCTTCTTTTTTAGAATATGCATTTCAAATTAAAAGCAAACCATGCTGATTTGACGTTTCAATTTGAACTGACACATCGCGATCGCGGCCTACTAAATAAATGTAAAAAAGGGTCAAAGCGATGTTCCTATTGGTGTAGTGAATAATATTCATTAATCACTGCAGTGATTAATGTATCTAAATTATGATTGAAGAAACACAAGTATAAAGAGTATGTTGTAAGATAGTCGTGGACAAACATATTTTACACTGTTAAATAATTTGTGCATAATGTCTTCCGGTATTTTACAAAAAAATGTCTTAATGGTGCAACAACCGTACTGTGAAATGTCTTAACAAACTAGAGTCATCAGTTTATCAGCTCTTGGTACCTCATTATGTCCTGATATCTAGCACAGCTTTAATTATATTTGGTTGAATCAAGGACCGGAGTTTTTTTAGGCAATCTAGCAGCAGTCGGTTAGTGCTGGCCGATTACAGCTGATTAGAAACAGACGCTAGGGTCTCTAATTGTGGTTTCCGCAGCCTACTAATTGAAAATTTATCGAATCTTGTACGGCATTGCTTTGATGACTAAGAATGAATTCCAATTTTGTAAAGGAAATGATATGTGTATAATAATATAATATGACCTAATATAATATAATGTAATATAATATAATATAATATAATATAATATAATATAAAATGGTACTCGAGAATGGAAGTTAAATCAGAGTAAAATATTTCTATGAGCTCGAAGTATCCAAATAGAGCAATTACAGTTTATACGAAAGAGTCAGCCGGTGAAGTTCTTCAGTATTAAACCCGAAGTCGAGGAGATCATGAATAAGCAAAGTGTTACCTCACAAAACTTTGGTAATTAGCGCTTCTTATGGAAATGCAGTTAAATTAAGCGGAGGTCTGAACTGGAAAATGTATGCGCAAAATAAAACTAATCTGCATTTAGTATTTCATATTTTATTTCTGATGGTGGGTTCAACAAGGATTATAAGTCACTGCGTCGAAATGAATTCGTAAAGGCGTAATTTTGAACTTGGTTTCGACTTTCGTGATGCTTATTTTATTTGTAGAAATAGATATTAATCACCATAACTCCAAGGCGACTATTTTTGAAGGAAAAATAGAAAAAAAAACTGATAATATTTCTGTGTAGCACAAAGTACCCCGCATAATTAGAGGGTGCGTTAGTTTCAAAGTAGGGTCTTTGCCGAGCTATTACCGTATGTCAAACAGAACAAACGCATGCCTAAGCGAGCGTAATACATCGGATATTTACCATATATTTGAGCTCATTAGGTCCCTGGCGCCGTTTCCCTGTAAATTATAAATCAAACTCAAATCTGCTTTGTTTGTAGCCGCGCGCCGCACAACGTCAAATAAATAACTAATTGATCCCGTTCAAACAGACCAGCGATGAACATAGAACTTCCACTAGTTAATTTAAAGTTGCATTTTTAAATATCCGACGTGGTATTGATTTGTTCGAAACCGGTTTCGTCCTATTGGGGCTCATCAATACTAATATTTGATAGCTCAGGAAAATTCTCAAAGTTTTGAAACTAAAATAAAGTCCTTTCATGTAGCACTTAAAATTGGAAAAGCCACCCCCAAATTCGATCAAGCAGGTCCTTGTTTGTTACTAATTAGTTTAACGTGCTGACGATCTAATCCAGTTCCGATTGTATGAGATCTGCTTACATCGACCTTATTATTAGAAAGTTAAATTAATAGCTGGTTACTTCTGAGCGATAAGTGGGCATTTTAATTTCTGTTTCTCGAGGATTTGGTGCGTGACAAGGTGCAGTATCTGAATTTACTAGTCTACAAGTAATTTACATCAGGCGATGGAAGTTTTTGGCATTTTATTACCACCTAGTTTGATTATACGGGGCTGAGTCATACATGTTGAAGTAAACTAACGTGGGGTTGTAAAAATAGTGCGGGTCTGCACTTTAATATTAAAATAAATAGTGAAATATATTGGCAAATAAAATACTATTTATAAAATATCGACGTTTCGGCCCCGCTTAGGGTCTTTGTCAAGATTTATTTTATTAGAGAAATAATTGTAATTTTTATACATTTTCTTCTTTAAATAAATCTTAACAAAAGCCCTAAACTACAGGGTGTCCCAAAATTGGGGTGCCAGACTTTAACAGTAGCTTCTACACCCAAAAAACACAAGAAAAAGTTCATATAAACATATCTCGAGAAATGCTTTATATAGAAGATACAGGGTGTCGAAAGTGCGATCATGAAGATGTTTTTTTATAAATATTTTCCTTGCTTTTAGAGATAACTAAATCAAATTTTGGACAACTTCAGAACTTTTAACATTTCTTAAGATATGTGGGTAAAATTGGAGGTTTTAATGATTATTAATTTGTGTACAATATTAAATTGGTAGTGAACGCCCAGTTTTGTATTTCATGGCTAAATTACTGAATTTTACCATTGGCATCGTTAGTAAAATAATTTTTAAACCGATTTTATTCGAAAACGGTGCATCCTATGGGAAGGAGACAAGTGGACATTTTTTAGTGAAAGGTGTTTAAATTTTCACATTTTGGTTTCAAATTTGGAAAAAGGCTTCACATAAAAAAGTTGGGACAATTTTTTTCCAAATCCTCCCAATTTTACCAACCCCTGAATAATCTTAAGACATAATTTTCGGACTATCTTGTGAAATATAAAAGGTTTAGTAGTTGTATAAAATTAGATTCAGTTATCTTTAAAAATGATGAAAATATTTATAAAAAACCATCTTCATGACCGCGGCTTCTATATAACACATTTTTCGAGGTATGTTTATATGAACTTTTACTCGTGTCTTTGGGTATAGAACCCACTGTTAAAGTCTGACACCCTAATTTTGGGACACCCTGTATATACCCTAAACTATACTAGCATACAGAGACTAACAAAAACCTTATCAATATCTAGAAATTTATATTAATAAAATATTACCTCAAACACAATAATTTTTTCAATCACAAAATCAAAAATTTCAAGCTAAATTTTTCTGAACATAAAAAATAAACAACAACACAAATTAACAAAACTTGCTGTCTTACCATAAATACACGTAATACAGAAATTTCAATTAATAATGTTATCGCCACCATTGAAAGTTCTATAACCTTGCTTCCTTCTGAAGAAAAAAATAGTATCAGAAATAAAATCTGTCAAATTATAAAAAAAATTAGCAAGTCATCTACACAAATTAATAAAAATGAAAAGTACTTTTAAGTAACATTAAAATTATCAAAAATTTCCTTAAAAATAACCCATAAATTATCATCCTAAAACCCAATAAAAATAATAAAAGTGCAATTAATGGACTCGATTGACTACCAAAATAAAATGTTTAATCTTCTAAATGACCAATTAACTTATACATCTCTCCCCAAAATTCTACCATAAGTTTGCAAACTAAAAATAACAATTTTGTTTCTAAATTACTAAATAAATCTTGAAAAAGGCCCTAAACGGGGCCGAAACGTCGATATTTTATATATATAGTGTTTTATTTGTCAATATATTTCACTAAAACTAATGTATACGGTGTCCCAACCGTATTTGTTTTTATTCAATTCGATCAATTTGTTACCGAGAAATTGCTTCTTGAAGTGTCCAAGTTAAAAAATTAATAAAAGCACAAAAAGGTTTAAACTATCGAATGTATTGCTCGAAATGACCTCCACCAATTGTCATACAATAATACATTCTGGATTCAAATCAAGATCTTACATTTCTCAAGACCTCAGGAGTTATTAGCCGGCATTCTTCTTTGGAATAAACCATTTTGATTTAGTAAATAAACCCGATTTTATACTGTGGAGAATAAGTTTATTTTGACATTTCTTGTTCTGATGTTCTTTTGTTCTTACTTTTTATTCTTATTAGTTTGCTTGATTTTGTTACTTTTCCATTCTAATACATTCGATAGTTTAAACCTTTTTGTGCTTTATTAATTTTTTAAATTGGAAAATTCAAGAAGCAATTTCTCGGTAACAAATTGATCGAATTGAATAAAACAAATACGGTCGTGTAAGTAATGAAAAACCCTTCCAAAGTAGGGATCATTTGACCCCCCGTCTCATATAATATTTGGGGGGGGGGGGGGTCGCTACCCCCCCCCCCGCACAGGGCTAGAGTTGCAAGAATGATTATTGCATAAAAATTGGTCCCCTTTGATATAAAAATCGACGTGTTTTTGGATTTTTGTCAGAACGTTTATTTTGCCAAGTTTTACGGGGGTACAAGTTTTCGTTGGGACACCGTGTATAATAAGAAAAATTGGCACTAACAATTCAAGAAATTTAAATTTGAAAAATATTTCATTCCAAAGAAACTGTTGTTTGACATCACCGATCTGCTCCAGTGCTTTTCGCTGAATATTATACTTTTGATATTTTAGTTTTCCAACACGGTCTTTCCTGAGCGTCCCCATTTTGAGCAGAATTCGTTTACACACATAATAGTTCAGATTTCTCAATTAATATCACCTTAGTCCAAGCTGTTCAAGAACTGTGTTCAAGAATCAAGACTGAATGCTTAATTTTTTCACTTTCACTTGCAGGTGTGAACTTGGCCTTAGGCGAAAGGGACGATAAATTACTGTCTCGCCATACAATTACAAGGGGATTCATTTTTCTGATGCGACAAGTAGTCGGAAATTATGGGAAAAAATTAATTTTGGACGAACCGGGCAATTATCTCTAATGCGATTAAAATCTGAGAAATTAAATTTGCATCGGATTTCACTGCTAGGTTATTTTTAAAGGGCCCACCACTTTATGCTAAAGTCCTGGGTGTTAGTGAACGTCAACGGGGCGAGGAGAAACGCATTTTTATGCGTCCGCAGCCAGGGGATTTAATTAGTCACCTGGTGCTTTGCAAAAATGTGTTCACATACACTAATCAAAACGAAAAAGGAGACACTTTTAAAAATGTTGATATTTTTTCACTGGAATGACGTATTGTTACAATTCTTTTTTATTTATATATACAGGACTGGTGTTTGAAAATTTAGTACAATTTGTTAAAATCTGCTTGTGATTCGCACAGAAAAAAATAAAAATTCAGAAATGTGCTATTAAGTTCTTTATTCTTTTAATAAAAAGTAAACAAAATCTCAAAATCGATAACGTGTGTGGCCTCCTCTAACTCGTAAAACTTCAGCGCAACGACGGAGCATACTTTCAACTAAATTTCGAATAACTTGAGGAAGCAGCTGTTCCCACTCTTCCAGGAGGATTTCTTCAACGTGTTGAAGGTTCCGGATTGGCTGACGTTTCTTCAATCGTTGCCCAAGTGTATCTCAGACGTCCTCGATTGGATTGAGGTCTGGACTGCGGGCGGGCCAATCCACAACCTCAATATTGTGGGCATTGAGGAAATTCTGGCGATGTGTGGGCGGAATGAATACTGGACCCATATTCTCGGCAAATGGTACAACATGTGGTTCTAGAACTTCATCTATATACCTAGACATAGACCCCTCACGAATTATCACCATCTCCGTACGCCCATTCAAATTTATCCCACCCCAAACCATGATGGACCCTCCTCCAAATGGAACCCTTTCTTCCACAGTGCAGTCTAAAAACGTTCACCTGGGCGGCTCCAGACTCGAACTCGTCTATCAATGTGATTTAAACAGAACCTGAATTCGTCAGTGAACAGCACGTTTCTCCATTGCCCTAAGTTCCAATTAACATGTTCTTCAGCAAAGAACCTTCTTGCTCTGCGATGATCACGGCTTAAAGGAGGTACCTTAGCTGGTCTTGTATGAAACTGGCGTTTGTGAAGCCTGTTACGTATCGTTTGGGTACTTATTCTGATTCCTGTGGCCTCTACCAGCTGGTTTTGGAGCGTTGTAGCGGTAATTCTGCTCATTCTGGTGGCCCAAATCCTTATTAAACGGTCTTCTCTCCCGGAAGTTGCCCTTACGCGACGCAGATAAGGTTGCCTTCTAACAATACCATACATTTGAGACCTTATCCAGGCTCTATTTATGGCAGCTCTACTGTCATTTAAAATTCGGGCTACTTGCCATCTTGAGTGGCCCTCTGGAATGAGAGTTATGACCCTTGCATGTAATATTGAAAACGACTAAATGGAAAACATCGCTCGATACACCAAAACACAGTACAGTAGCTAAATAATGGAGATTCTAACAGACGAAGTAAATTGGAACTTGCTGCTCGGCGTATCCAGTTGTTAATGTAGGGGTTTCAAAGAGAAAACTGCATTGAAATGGAGATTCGTGTAATTGACCGCCTCTGCAAGTTTTTCGAACATCTGCGAAGTTTATCGATTTCCCACGGAAAATTTACAGCTCGCCTTTGAGAAAGCAAGAAATAAACCGAGTTTTACATCAAACCACAAAAGCATAATCCATTAATTTTCCGTTCCGCCAGCCGAAAACTCTTGTGTTGTCTAATGCGTTTTCTGATTCAAACTTATTTATTTAGTAAAATCTATATTTCTCGGTTCCCCGCTCGCTCCCTCGGGACTGTATCTCGAAATTCGTCCACGTAAAATTCGCTGCCATAAATCACGAAATTTAATTTGAAAGGTTCCGGAAATTCACGTTGAACAGATCAAGGAAATATTACCCCTCTATTTGTGTACGCGTAGGGTCTATTTATGCTTATTAGTAAGCATTTTCTCGGAGACTCGGCCGCGAAAAGTCAAAAGGAAAAAGAGAAACCCGAAATTTATTTGCGAAAAATTTATCACAGCCGCCGATCTACGGGATCATAAATAACCGGCTCGAAGTTTGAACTTCTAAACATATATTTCCGCACAGAATTTATCATTTTTTCCTCTCCGAGATTATTTATTCCGCAGAAACACTTCAGCAGCCAACATTTCAAATATCTGACGAAAAGCTCCCGACAGAAACCGTAGGCAGGCTCCCAGGAGAGCTCGAACTTTTCCGAACTGCTCAATTATGTTGACAAGATAAAGTAAAATGAGAACCGAATAATAAATTAGTGTGAAATTCTAAATGGAGCTCTCCTCACTCTTGTCAATCCCGCGGTAGCTAATGAACTGAGTGAAATTTCCCATTTAAAATTACTCGCATTATTTTATTTGGCGGATAATTGTTTCGTCCTCAACATTTAATATTTCACTGTTACGAAGCACCAGGTATAGATGGCTTGCAAAATTGATGTTACACGAACGGTTTAGTAGTAGTAAGTCTATGAGCCGTAGACAATTGAAACCTATTAAAATCGCCCACTAAAATTTGTTTTCCGAGGGAACGGGGAAAAGAGTGTAGCGCACTATAACTCATTATCAGTGCGAACCACATTAATTTCATAACGAGTCCTTGGTTGTTCCCCAAACGCTTCAGTATACATCGTTCCATTCCGAGAAAAATTTCAACAGACCTGAATAATGACGTAAATTTGTTAGAGCGCCAGCAATTAGTATAAGTGGCAGCGCCCCGCTGCCGTCTCCCGAACCCAACAATTCCACCGTCACAGCGATCAATCAAAACACGAGATCGGACCGGGAACAAATGACAGTTGTCGAACGCACGTTCAATTGCCAAATCTAATTTGATAGAAAGCATTACGTTTCCGTCACGTAACTGATAATCATTGACCAAAAGAAATGATCCCCGCTGTAATCGTTGATAAATTGGTCGTATGATTCGGGCAGTCACAAAAAGCAAAATATATTTTTTGCTTAATTCTCTGTACCTAATCTGTATCAGTTGAAGTGTGTAATGGTTTCTAACGACATTTTACTACAGGTACCTGTATTATTTACGCAGGTATAGGAAAAGAAGGTGGAATAATCAGCCAATTTGGATTAGGCAACGGGAACGGTAGGGACTGATAGATTTTTGTGATAAACATAATCTAACCGTCGCGAAGACTACATTTCAAAATTACGTTATACATGGAAGATGCCAGGAGACCTGGAGAGATATCAAATAGTAGATATTGCATTCTTGTTAGGCAAAGATTTAGAAATCAAGTTAGGGACTTCAGAAGATATCCAGGAGCAGATACATATATATATATATATAGAGATCACAACTTATAGTGGTTCTGAAGGCTAGTCTAAAATTCTCTCGATAAGTTTGAGAAAAAGACAAACGAAGTACTAAAGGGCGCGGATGAAAATACGTAGAGGAAGAATGGAATTGCATTAAAAATAGTTTAGATTCTGCTGCTAGAGATATTTTGGGTCATGAACAGAATGAAAGTAGAAAACCCTGGATAACAACGGACCGCAAAAATTTTTCAGGCTTTGCAAATCTGCAAATTTTTCTGCGGAATTTAAATCAACCCTGAAAAATGCCATTGAATGTAAAGGTATTAATAATGAACTATTATTACCGTTATAGCTAGGATCAGGAAGAAGAAATTAATTTTCCCTTAGATATTCCACCCGTCTAGACTTCTTGTCCTTTACAACCCCGCTTGTCCAGCATCCGTTATAAAAATCTCTGTACCTTACATGCTTGGATGGTCTTTCATTATTTCTAGTTCCTTGGTTGGTCGTGTTGGAAATTGACATTTTCTTTTGTAGGAAGGATTAAGATGTTCAGCCCACTGACGAAAAATGTTCTGGTTTCTCTCATCAATGTGTAGTACATTGAATGGTTTAGCTCTGGCACCACTTATTAAATCGAATAACTCATTTGGTGTCTGAAATCTGGTTTTGTGTCTGATTATACCCATGTTTTTATCCGTCTCCATGTACGAATGGCCTCTCATTGGGAACGTGACCTTAATGTAGTCCAATCGTTTTTGCTCGTGAACAACATGGTGCATGAGTCAGAAGATCGTGTAGTTCTTGTTTTGTCCCCCACACGAGTCGCAAAAAATTAATAAATCACATAGTTTAGGGTTCATTAGTATTGTTTGCAATATCTTTTTCCAAACATTTTAGCTTTGCCAAGTAAGTGTCGCAGATGCTACATGTATCGGTACATGGGGTATCCGAAGGATATATTGAAGTTGGTTGTAAAAATTTTCCTATAAGATTCGTGTGAAACGAAACAATTGGAATGAAGATCTTTAAACATTAGGAAAATCTTCAAATTCATTTCCTCAGGCAAATAAGTGTTCCTGGAATCCTTCAAACTGTAGTGACTGGTGCGTCCCTTAAATGATCCAATTTGATTTTTTATTTTCTCAGTTTTGCGTCTGCTGGAATCATTGCTTTCACTGTTGTTTTCACCTTCCATTGTCACGTATCGCTTTCTTATTGAAATAATAATAATAAAATAATAATAATAAAATTAACAAACCGCATGCAATAATAAATCGCTAACATAAAATGAACCAGACTGTACTGCTCTCAAATATGTTAGAGATGTATTCTACTTTTAGGGAAATGGTACACCTCCTTCATCGAACTCCTTGGATACGCCAGTGTACCCTAATTATTTATTATTCTCTACGAAATCGTTAGTAATCTTGTTGAGACCACATCCTTCATGTTCCCAAACGCCTTTGTCACGGCACCACATCAGTGGAGCGAATTTAAGAGAATACATAATTACCCTATTTGTCGCGATACGTACGAAATGAAATTGTAACCAACATCAGCGATCCTCTGGCGTGTGCAGGAGTGCGTCTGACGTTTTAATAACCTTAAATATAATGAAACGCTGTTATCCTTCGCAAGTGACGATGAGCAAAAGGGGTTCAAACTTCCTTCACACTTTCCCGTGCGTTAGAAACTTTAATGAAACAATAATGAGATAACAGGTTCAGACCGCGAACTATTATTTCGGTGTTTGTGACTGAATAAGCGTTCTGACAGTTGAACTAAATACAATAATTAAAGAGACTTGATAAAATACGCCCGTGGCTTTCAATATGAAACCACGGTCGGAAGGGTTTATAACGATCGGTCGATAAAAAATTCGGTGGCGTGTCTAGAGACTCGGAACAGATCCGGCCACTAATCACTGTTGCGCTATATAAGGATTGTCGAGATTATGAGGTTTAATTTACAAGCAACAGTAAAAGACTCAACGCCGATTCGAAGAAAACGCGATTTCAACGGAACGATGATAAAATCAGATTATATAGGACGGGGCTATATAGTCCGGGGGCTCTAGTGGCAATCTGCACGCCCTTCGATGCGGAATGGTTTCAGTTATTTCACCTACATGAGTGTGAACGTGATAATATACTGTGGATTCGCTGATATTGCAATAATTAACATTAAATTGGATACGTTAGATTATCTCTCGGCGCGTTCAGGCTGAAGGAAATTACTACTTGGTTAGCGCTTAAAAAGACCGCAGTACGGAAGGCAGTAATAACTCTAATCGACGTACGACGTTATGAAAGTTCCTCGAAGTTTAAATCTTATACACCCCCCTAACCAGTAAGTTTTTGACCAAAAAAATAAGCAAGGCATATAGGTTAATGTTAGTGAATTACGCACACCTAAGGAAATTTTGTTTAGTCAAGTTTTTTTATTGAGCAAAACTGATGTATAACCATTCTGCATTAGTTACCCCCATCTTCAAGAAAGGGGACAAATTATCTGCCATAAACTACAGTCCCGTAAGTTTGACCTCTATTGTTTGCAAAAGTATGGAGTAGTGGTCAAAAAGGCGCTATCTTTTCTTTATTAAAACGACTTGCTGATCGAGGAACAGCATGGGTTTATCCCTGGTAAATCTGTAGTATCAAACCTGCTTTGCTGCCTGGATCCAGTCATGTTTGTGTGCTAAATATGTTCTTAGTGGAGTACCGCAAGGGTTGGTACTGGGACCTTTGTTGTTTCATATACATCCAAGACCTGCGAGCATGCATCAAGTTATCATCAATTTTCTTTAGAGATTACATCAAGTTTTTCTGTAGACCAGGAGAAGGGTTGCAGAAAGACCTTGAGTACAATTATTTTCGATTATTTCTATACTATGAATAAATTAATATTGCAAAATTGGCGATGAAAATT
Source organism: Xestobium rufovillosum (assembly GCA_963966045.1). Classification (NCBI taxonomy): domain Eukaryota; kingdom Metazoa; phylum Arthropoda; class Insecta; order Coleoptera; family Ptinidae; genus Xestobium; species Xestobium rufovillosum. The sequence continues at coordinate 47,186,163 of OZ014492.1, read as the reverse complement.
GTATTTTCAAAAATTCTTCTTCTTCCTTTTCTTCTACTGGATGTCCAATTATTGTTACTGTGTATTAACCCAATTTCTATATCACTTCCGGTCATTGGCAACAGTTTCATCTCCTCTCTCGTCTATCCCCTTTTTCTGCCCGATTCCTCTATTCTCTATAACCAGCTTTTTCTTGGTCTTCCACTTCTTCTTTTCCTGATTTTGCTTGTCTCTATTATCATCCTCACCAATCTCCGGTGATCTATTCGCAGTATGTGACTATACCAAACCAGTTGCTTCCTCCCAATCTTTGAAGTAATTGATTCTTGTTGTCTTATCAGTTCGGTCCTTTTTTATCCACCTTTGTTTTCCTTGTGATTCTTCTGCCGCTATGATTTTTCTTTCGTGTTTATCTTGTATTGCCCATGGGTCACTTGCATATTATGTCAGTGTTGGGACTACTATTGTATCATATTTTCATGTCTATCTCTCTCTTTCCAAATATTGTTACTTTTCCGAATTTTTCCCTTCATTATCGATTTCTCTTATTTCCTCTTATGCTTTGTTATTGATTATCATTGCTTTATATTTGTTGGGGTTTACGTCCATTTAAAATTTTCCTATTTCTTCAGTCCATATTCCCATTAGCTGCTTTATTTTTCTGTGTGTGCCAGCGACCAGGACTGTATCATCAGAGTACATTAGGCAAACCATTTTTTATTGGTATCAGTCTATTGTTCTAGAATTTTCTATTGCTTCGTATGTTTGATCAAGCTCCTTTCCACACTCCTCCCAACTTTTCCTTTTAGCTTCTCTTACGTTTTCTTTAATTTCTTTCATCTTATTCGTGTACTTTCCCTGTCCTGTTCGACCATTGTTTCCAAGAACTTCCTCCATGCTATTTTTTGCTCTTAAACCTGGCGTACGTCCTCACCCTGCCATGCCGTTCTCTTTCTTAGGTTTTTGTTGTATTTTCTGGTTTTACATGCTTCCTTGCTGTTGTGTAAGTTATTTTTCTGAATGTCTGCCATCTTTCTTCTAATGTCCTGTTTCTATTAAGTTGTTCCTGAGTACTTAGTTTGCTATCTCCCTCTTCGTGATATTTCATTCTCACTACCTCATTTCTTAATCTATGTATTTGAATTCGTTCGTAGTCTTTTGTGTCGTTGCCCGTACACAAAAAAGTGTATCGACCTTTCTGGTATAGAATTTCACAGGCTACAATTTTGTTCTTGGCTGTTTTGCAATACTTTGCTTATCCAGTGAGATATTTGGAAGAAAAAGTCGATTACTTCCCCCTCCTTTTTTGTATTTTGTGTTGCATTTTGTTAGTTATAACTTAATAAGTAAATAATGTAGGAATCCTGTTTTAGATTACGGGCGTGTTGTGGCTTGGGGTATACCAGATTGGGGGTAGTTTCGCAGAGACGTTTCTACGATGCTGACGTGAGGTTCGCTAAATACCGTCATCATGTCCTTAAAGCGGGGAATTCGTCTGTGGGGCGCGGCTTGAAGACGAAATCGTTAATAAATGAGCAGCAATTCGAGAAACTTGCATCGTAGTCGCAAAGCCCGCGGATATTTAACATTCAGATTTCTTAATAACGTCAATTCATATCTGGACCGGAATGGAGTGGGTCGCAGGAATATCTCCTTCATCCTCGACATATTTTTATGCAAAACGCGTTCCGGTGGCGGAGTTTTATTGCACGAACAAAATGAAGATGGGTTCCTTCGGGACAGAGCCAGCTATGAATATGGGGAAAACTTGGGACTTGGCGTTTTCCGCGGAAAGATTCTGAAAGGATTTTGATTGCAGGATAATTTGACATTTTAGATGCCGTTCATCAATATTCCAGCCGGAACCTACTCGCCTTCGAGACCAAATTTACTCATTTAAAATTTATGTTAAAATTTGAATAAACCCCAACGGTCCTACTAAAATACCGACCGTTTCGTAGTTTTGATGTGGCCTCAAGTTTTCCGGGGAAACTTGCTTTTATAACGCAGTCGTATATTTTTTTATTTTCTTATACAAACTGAACATTTTCAGTGCCAGCCAGAAGCTACATTAAATTTATTTATTAGTTAGGTACAGTGGCTGCTCGTAATGATGGGTTGTAGGGCGCCGCCCTCTTAAAAATTAAACAAAATCATCACCGAATTTTCATACTTTTAATTTTTGTCTAATTAAGTACCTATAATCATCATAAAGTTTTCAGTCCGAAGACTTCCAAGTAGATAACAATTTAAGTTTCTTTATTGTCTACCAGGTAGCTATAAAACTCTACAGGGTAGCCCGAAATTAGCGTGCAATATTTTACCGGCGTGGTCAAAAATAAGACAAAAAGTTCCTATAAGCGTATACCGAAATGTGCTTCCCAAGGGGGCTGTAGCTTTCTAAAAGAGAAGGGCTGAAGACGTTTTCTTCTAAATTTCTTCGAAACAAGTCCAGTTAAAATTATGAAATTGAATGGAATGTGTAAGTACCAAATGCTGAATCTTTTGCTGCAAACATAATTTTAAAATTTAACAGGGGCGTCTCAAATCTGGGGGCGGTGGAGGTAAAATTTACCCCAACTTTTTTTAGAACATGTAATTTTCAATTTTTCCATAAAAATATGAAACTTCGAAGTTTTTTGCAAAAAAAGTGCTCCTGTCTCGTTTTGATAGGAGACACCGTTATTGAGTACAATATAGATTCAAAAATTTCGCTGCATGCCCAAAAAATTCCTACAAGAAGTGGAGAACTTTGTTTGTATACTTAAACGAGACAGGAGCACATTATTTTGCAAAAAACTCTGAAGTTGCAAATTTGTACGGAAAAATTGAAAACTACATGTTCTACAAAAAAGTTGGCGTAAATCTTACCTCCGCGACCCACAGTTTTGAGACGCCCCTGTTAAATTTTAAAAATTATGTTTAGAGCAAACGATTCAGCATTTGGTACTTACACATTCTATTAAATTTAATAATTTTAACTTGACTATCGTTGTCTGAAACAAAAAAAATAGATTAATAAAACAAACCCGTGCCAAAAATTACTACATACGTACCTTGAATTTATCCTGAAAGGGTTACACACACACTCGAATAACACAACACGCATGGAAAATAATTTGGTGCTCGATTCACCGAAAAAACGAACGTACTTTATATTTTCCCCACAACTTTTAATAAATGCCCAAATAGAAATAAAGAAAAATATTAGCGATACAAAAGCAAAAGAATAATGACTGACCTTGCCAGTTACGATCCGACGCTGCGATGAGGCAAGCTGTAACAAGAGAAAAACAAAATATAATACGTAAAATATAAATGAGACGAAGTTTTTTAAAAAATCAATACAAAGAGTGTCGTAAATATAGTACAAAATTTAAAGACACTTAAATCGTAACCAGCTTATATTGCGATTCAAAATCCAGGTCCAGGTAAAGGAGGGGGCACTCAATTTTAAATTAAACCGCGATTTTTCTACGCGAAACCGAGCCGTTTGCTTTCCCGAATATCGGTTTCACGCACACACTTTTGATTTTTAAAATATTTGCATTCATTTCATTTAATATTTACCTGTTTTCTCGGCACTAACTAGTAACACACACTGTATACTTGATAAAATAATATGAGTGATGATGCCGCAAAAAACATAATTTTTATATTTTTCATAACCCTTTGAGATGGATTAGTTTTTGCACTGGTACATTAATTAGCATCGATCTTTCAAAATTAAGCAAGATTTTAATGGTGGTCCTCGAAATTGTACCGTGACAAAATTAAATTACAATATTGGAATATGTATTTATGTTAATAAAAAAAGAAAAAACATCCCTGACCTTGCCAGATATGATCTCATTCCCTCCACGAGATACAGCTGTAACAAAAGAAAAAAATTTAACATTCGATTAGGGCACTGATGGTGTAAATTATAATCAGACGCATAAAAAAGCCAAGAGAATAAAAATTTGCCTAATACCTAATTTTGAGAATACCTGGCACCCTATGTCTTATTGGTTATCAATAAGGCAAAATTATTTACCTAGGTACAGGTAATTTTCTGTAAAAACAAAGTTTAGGCATTTTTCTGAGTTTTGGATGGCAAAATTGGGAAAATTCCGTAAAACTGGTATAAAATTACAGCAAAAATCCTCATTTTTAAGGTGAAATCCAAATATGTAAACAAATGTTGTTTGTGAACGTCAACATATATAGGCACATACATCAAAATAATTTTATCATAAGCTTCGCGGGGTTCTTCATAATATACAAGTTAAATTTCATGTTTGTATCTGGAATAGAACCAGAGATAGATATGGACAGACTAAGCACTATTGACCCACCCTGTACTTATAGATCAAAATTTCTTTTCAGATTATCGAGCAGCAACTTTTCTCTAAATTTATTTAGAACTGAAAAACGCTCACCTTACCAGACAAGCATAAAAAGTTCAAACAATGTGATTTGACGCAAAAAACATTGAAAATATTTGCTTCGAACAAAACAAAAAATGGGTGATGATTTTAGTAGATAAAAAAACTTACATCACACCAAGCAGACTCCTTAATTTCATATCCAAATTCCACTCCATTTCAGTCACTAAGCACACTGTCCACACTTAAATAAAAATTTATTTCGATTTTCGATACGTAATTTCGTTAAATTCTGGCGCCATTATTCACTTTTCGGAAGAAAACTTCTGTTAATAATTCCCGAAGCAAACGGCCGTTAATTTGAAAACTTAAATTATTAATGCACGCAGACGCAAGAACATAGAGTTTAGATTGTTGAATTGGGTAATAGTTATTATTTACAACACACAATACTTAATTATTAATTATTATTTGTTATAATTTTATAAACGTCTGCACTAGACCACACTACACGATAAACTAAAAACTGATCAAGGTACAGATATGTTTAAAATAAATGACAACGTTTTTGTATAAAAACAATTGAAAGAATTGGTTAGCTCACTCACTACTTGTATGCAGTTTTTGTACATTTTATGCTAAAAGGAATACCCGTAAATATTTATGCGAGTAGTCGAGGAATAAACTTTTGATATAAACGGAAACAAATTTAACAACTTGAATACTAATTTTGATTGATATGCTTTTTATGCCGATTATGCCTAGGTACCTACAAAAACACTTCTGAGAAAGAGATTCAGATTTATTCCAAGAACTGGGTGCAAAATTAGGTGAAGTGGTTAAAAATGTTTCCTTTCGGAAATTATATTGTTAATGCAAGTCAGTCTAAAAAATAGGTACCTGCCTATCTTATACAGGGTGCACCACCTGAACGTATGTATTTCTTCAGTTACACCTTCATTATATATTTTGCAGAAAAATATTGTATTAAATACCTAGTTTAGATTCCGCAGCTAGAGATATTTTGGGTCATAAACAGAATGAAAGTAGAAAGCCCTGGATAACAAAACATATTGTGAGCCTAACAGAGGAAAGGCGAAAATATAAAAATAGGTTAGATGAAAGAGGGAAAGAAAGATATAAGGCGATCAAGTGGGAAATGATTCGGAAATGTAGGAAAGCGAAAGGGGTCTGCATAATTTACGGAACCGGCCGAATTCGCGGAACCGCGCAAATTAAGGAACCAGTGGAAATAATTATCCTAGAGAGTAAAATTTCTTTCTCTTTAAATACGTGTCACAGAAGGAAGCATTTCCACCAAACTACATTCTACAGTTATTACCTATAGGTATACAGGTGGCCCGAAATTAGCGTGCAATATTTTACCAGCGTGTTCTGCTTAAAATTATTAAATTATTAAAGATTTATGAAATACGTCCCTCGGAGCAAAGAGTATTATTAAAATCAGGAGAAAATAATAGTGATAAATGTCACTAGAAGGACTCTTTAAAACTGCGCATAAAAGTTATAACCAGTCAGTTATCATCTAACTCCAAAGCCTCCTCCTTTCCATCTGAACTTATATATCAAAAAGATGTTGAACAATAACAAGTGTATGGACAATATCTCCAAAAGACTATATTCCCTAGTTCACCTCATAATCAAATCTAAAAATTTGCAGTTGTAGTTGGTAACAGCTTTTTTAGAATAAGTGCTTATTTCCTTTAAAATAAAATGGATAAGTACCTCTTAGACACATGGCCACATGGCAGACGTCAAATTCTCTGACATCCTATTATTATTTAATGTTATATTCTGATACACTTGATTCCACATCTCGGATGCATATCCGACTGCGCCAGTTCATTGGTAGACACATGCTGTCAGCGCCTTCTTACTGAACAATATTGCTGCAATAAATCAATCATCTCAGCGCTATTGGCAAGAGAAAAATAAACCATCTTTTGTTGACTGTATGTATACCAAAAGGTTTTGCACATCGCCACCACTTCGTTTCGATTATAACCTGAAACGATGTGCTTATTATTTTAAGATTTTATTACCAAAAGAAGAAGGAAGCTTGGAAGTGTCAGTGTGAAGCCAGGATTAAGGGAATTCCCCCGGAAAATCTAGTTCGGTCTTCAGTGAATTCTAATTAATAAGTAGCAAATTATTCCCACGCGTCGCACCCCAAAAGCTTCCGGTCTCCGTCGCGCTGACGCCGACGCCGTGCGAGAGCGCAACTCGTAGGCTGTTGATATTGTCTTGTTTAATGATAGTGTGCGAGGTTTCTAAACGGAAAAGAACCTTCTGCCGTGAGCAATAGCAGTGATATTTCAACGGATACGAGCTTATCTTAGACGGAAACGTGCTAATGCAGAGAAACGATCCGAGGTGACAAAACCGGGGAAAGCGACGTTATGGAATATTAAGCGACTGACGCAAAGAAACACGCCGACTGCCAGACAGAAAACAGGAAAACTAAGGCATAAATAATGCACAAGTTTTGTGTTTCGCTTCCACGAGTAGGCACTAGTTGAAGGGGTGATATTGATGAGCGGTAATTTTGCATAATTTGTGAATCTGGCTAATACGAATTGCGCTTTCAAAGAAACTTGCTAAGCAAAATACATCATACCAGCTGTCCCGACGGTCTTGGGTTGAAGATATTTCCTCGGTACAAACTAGCATGCGATTTCCTTTTTGATCACGAGTAACTTCAGAACAACCTTGGCACAAACCTTCAGTTTCTTACCTAAAATTTGCCTACCTGTCTCTTTGCACTGTTCACTACTTTTCTTCACAGTTCCTCCATCATTTCAATCAATATCATTGATTTTGATGACATTCTCATTCGTTTTTGTGGTGCATGGGTGACCAGATCGTTCACCGCCTTCGATATCATCTAGATCTTCTATTACACTTAAACACATGAACAACTTATTTTCAATCTTAGACATAAGGCACAGTTAAAATACAAAAACTTTCAGTGGGCGTTTTTTTTCAATTTTACTAAAAATTTATTGAAAATGATGTTAATCAGTTTTGGAATTAAGCATTTTTCTCGTGAGCATTCTCTAACCAAATTAGACTTGAACTTTTTATTTTGTCTGTTTTGCAAACTCAATTTTGTTGCCTGACTTGTTATAACCAGCACTACGAATCGTCTGCACCATTATTAAAAGCACGCCCCTCACATATTATATAGGGTGTCCCATATTAGCGTATTTCCTCCATAACTCAAAAGGGGTTGTAGATATCGAAAAATGGTTCAAATGAAAGTTGCATCCTAACAACTTCCTCACATTATTAAATTATTTTCGACTATACAGGTTGCCTCATTTCTTCTGCACAGCACCTAACTTTTGTTTTCTTCAATGGAACACTCTGTATTTGATCGAATTTTTGATTTGTTTGTTGAATTTAAGGGGCACTTTGTTAACCACACATTGGGTCTAAGTCTTACGGTTCCGGCGTTATTAGACGTTAAAAATCGTCATTTTTCAAATTTCATCAATTATAGCTTGGAAACGGTTCGAGATAAAGAAAAATGACTTTCATGTCCCTATTCCAGTTTTTAATTCTCTATCTAATGGGTCTGGAAAATATTGCCTCCTGATTGCTCAAAATATGACAAAAAGTTGCCAATCAGGAAGCAGTATTTTCCAGACGCATTAGAGATCTATGGGTATACAAGGTAAAATCACCTTACTTTTTATGCACGTCACAAAATGTAACGATTGAGAGTCGCCTTACGTAAAATGACAAGTCATATAAATTGAATGTGCTAAAAAAGAATAAAGAAGTATTTGAATGTCTAAACACAACACTATTTTGTTGCATGATTGCCGCTTAATTTGTTGACGTTTCCCGGTTGACCTGACAGCTGATATTCTGAAAGCGTCGAGTTTCGTTAACTTTTGTTGTTTTTGGTGTTTTAAACCCTTGTTTTCTTTGTTCATCAACTTTTGCGGCAAAAATCTGTTCTTTTGAGAACTAAAATAGTGCTCCTGGTTATTTATTATCGGTGTTGTTATTGTTATTGTTGGTATAATGCCCAAGTTCTTAAACAGTCGGTGTAAGGAGCTTGTAGCGTCCCTTATAAACTATTTTGAAAGAGAATTGGAAAATAATGGACGCTTATTACCATTGAATTCAGTTAGAGAGGTAAATTGAATTTTAATATTTTGGAATTGAGTACCATAAACTCTTGTGGCAACAGTGCTGATATGAAGCCGGTGACGTGCATAAAAAGTAAGGTGATTTTAACTATATTTGTGTACAGTGATAAATTAAATTAAATTAATTACAGGGAAATTAAATTGACATTTTTAGTTTTTTCTTTAAAAGACCAGGAGTCTGCTTAAAATTCGTTTTGTTGTGTGTTAAGTAGATATAATGTTGGCTAAAAATGTTGATAATTTATAAAATGGGCTTTGAATACAAGAAACAATTGGTCTGAGGGAAATATCAGATTCATGCAATTTTGGTAGGTTGAGAATTTTGGATTTTATGTTTGCTACTGAGGTTTGGGGAAATGTTACCTACATCAAGTAATTTAGAAATAAAGTAATTGTTTTTATTTTGCAAATTAATAGTAGGATCTTTAGGGATAATTATTGTATATGTTAATCGGTCATCAAGTTTATTTTCATAATCTTTGGAGTTCATAATTTACTGTTTTATTACTTTTATCAGGTCTTAATACAATTAATTGTGGGTTATTTTTGAGGAAGGTTATTGTAATTTTAATGTTATTTAAAACGTCTTTTTCTTTTTTATTTATTTTTGAAGTCGAATTACTGTTTTTTTAATAATTTGACAAATTTGATTAGAATATTTGTGGTGGATATATTATGTATCCACTCCAGAGTTAATTGAGTTCTCGCTTTCATGTTTGTAAGTTTTATTAATTTGTGTTGTTGTTTTTCTTATGTTGGTAAATGCAGTATTGAATTTTATGTATTGTGAATAATAGAAAAAATTGCTGTAAGTTTGTGGTGGGATATTGGGTAAACTAGCCAATGATTGGCACTCTAAGGGAATCGTATTAATAAAACTAACTCTAAAATAATAAGGTGCATTTCATAAGGTTTATATGTATTTTTCCCGAATATCTATCAATTTAAGACCATTTATTTGAATTTTTTGTATCAATATCTTGACTGCTAAAGCCAAATTTAATTTAATTTGTTAAAAATTGCATTTTTCCAATTATTGGCACTCATACGCTATTTATTGGCATCATATATTTTCCAATTATTGGCACCAAATATTTTGTGGAAGATCTTATCTAGGTAGGTAACTGAATGTTAATACCTACTTTAAATGATTACCTACACTTCCATAATTAATGTTTTGATTTAAGTTCCTATCTAGGTATTTATATTTAAGATATAAAAGCAGAATTAAAAAAGCATTTATTTGAACCAAAATACTTACAAAATCATAAAATTGCGTTTTAAATTAGGTACCTAGGTACCTACCTAGGTACCTAAGGAGGTACCTAACTTTAAGTTTTACTGTTGGGGTGCCAATGTTAGGAACAATAAAGTTAACGGCAATTCTATATTTCGGCACCGATGCCAATAATTAGATTTCTTAAGTTGTGCTTTCCAAATGTTGGCACCCTATAAATTGGTGCTAAATCGAAATTCTTATTACTGAAATTATGCTAAAACAAAACTAATAAGGTCACTAAAAGTGTGTAACAACTTGTGCTATATATAGCAAGAATTACCATAGGTTACAAAGCGCTTAAACATTGCACTATCCTTACGAAAAACTTAAAATCTTACCTCGTTTGGTACCGTCACCACAACAAACGCGCAAAACATCAGCCATACTAGTTTTAAGGAGCACGCGGTCGTTTACTAAAAAGGGGACATGTTGCCAAATTTAAAAAAATAATTTTTTTTAGATATTTGACTTATTGTCTTTATTAGTACAGTTTAAAAGTAAGCGTGCCAATCGATGGTCGAGTGCCGACATTTGGGTGTTTTACCCTTGTTAATTTTAAATTCTATATTTTCAAGATCTTTTTTTGTTCTATGAATACTGTAACAATTGGAAATGAGAATATTTAAACATGATTTTTGGCTTTTAGAAAAATTTGTATCGACAAATAATTTTTGTCAACTTTTTACATTCCATTCTACAAATAAATCTTGACAAATGCCCCAAACGGGGCCGAAACGCCGATTATTTTATATAAATTGTTTGATGAAGAAGCTACAGCGATTTTCGTCAGCCTATGCACCTCTGGCACCTCAAAAGTGCAGTTTTAAAATTGCGTTTCATGGGAATACCGTTGCCCATACAGAAACTTTTCTTGTACAGAATTTCTTCGGCTATCACTTTCTTCCGGACTGTTTTCCAGTATTGTGCTTATTCAAGGAGATATTTAGAAGACAAATTTTTGGGTCAATTACCCCTAGTTTTTTGGAAGTTGCAGCAAGGGCACTCCTGTGAAACTAATCTTTATTCAATTTTACAGTCAATTTACTAGCGAAATCCAAAAATTCAGTTTGTTTGCAATTTTTGTGGGGTGGAAATCTATATCGACAGCAAATTCACGAATAGAAGTCTCGATAGAAGTTAATAGGTACAGGCGAGGGGTGTCTCACTGTAGGCAGTAGGTGTACAAAAGTTGGGCAGTACCTTGGAATTACTTCGGCAGTACGGCATTATGTGGGCAGTACTCGGCATTATTGGGCATTACAGGGCAGTACTAGGCAGTACGCGGCAATACTAGGCAGTACGCGGCAATACTAAGCAGTACGAGGCATTAATTGGGCATTATTAGGCAGTATCGCAGAATGTAGTGTTGTCATTGGCCACCCCTTGCGCTGACATGCGTAGTGAATACTCATACTGCATCATCTGTGACACAAAACATAATGGTCAACGTTCTTCTAACATTGAAAATGATTAACGAATTGGAAATGTGACGGTATACGGGGGTCCCAGTCGAGGTCCCAGTAGCGATTTCTGTGATGCCTGGAAATTTCGCAGTTTTTGTAAATTTTTGCAAGTTCTGCGTAAGTATGCCAGGTCAATGTTTTTGGTGTCATTTTGAAGATCTCGTTAAATGTGAACTTTGAGGGGTGGGGGGGGGGGGTGGAGAAAATGTAAAATTCGAGGGGGCGAGAATGCAGGGGTTATGACGTTTTCTGCACACGGAAGCGTTCGGTGCTGTTAGCTACATCGCATACTTTGTGAAACATCCAACTTTGATTTTGGGCTAGTTGAACAGAGGATGAACCAGCCAACATCGTATGGGTTGGTTTTTGGGGTTTGCGGTGCACGAGGCCGAGATTATAGGGATGTAAAGTTGAGCTACATTTTTAGAAAATTTTAAGTGTTTGGTGTTGTTACATCACATACTTTCGTAAATAATAATAAATAAATTTATGCGAGAGGTGCAACCGAGTGCAGAAATCACACGAGTGTATGAAATACACGTTCCATAGAGTTGTGGAAGTCCTTGACAGAGGGCAGCAGCTCTTTCAGTAATCAGAGTGACAGAGACCGTGGGAGTTGGTATGGCACTTTGATACTCACTCTGTGATGTGGAAGGCAACGGGAAACCACCACATTATTTTATTCCCAGAACAGTGTACAGAAAATTTTATGATGATGGCACCTTCTGGAGTAAAATATTCCTGAGGTAATATTAGTCCCACATTCGGATCTCCGGGCGGGGACTGCTTCGGGTGGAGTTATCAGCAATAATAAGTGTAACATTTCACAGGTCGGAGCGTGGAATGTTAACAGCATGAAACAAGTAGGAAAGTTTGAAAATTTGAAAATATAGATGGATAGGTTAGCATTAGACATGGTAGGTATCAATGAGGTGCGATGGTCAGAAGCTGGAGACTTTTGAAGTGGAAATTTTAGAGTAATACACACAGGGTTGATAGGTTGAAATTCGTTAGTAAGAATTGTTATGAAGAAGAAAATTGGACAGAGCGTAAAAAATTTTTTACAGAAAAGTGACGGGGTAGTTATAGTTAGGTTATATTCGAAACCTGTAAAGACGGTAATAATACAGGTATAAATACCCACATCTAATTTATAGTGATGAGGCTGTAGAGGCAGTTTATAGCGATATCGAATATGTGCTAGAGTTTGTGAATGGGCATGAAAATTTAATAACTGAAGGAGACTTTAATGCAGTTGTAGGTACAAGGAGAGAAGATAGAATAATCGGTCATTTTGGACTAGGTAATAAGAAGGACAGGGGAGTTAGACTGATAGATTTTTACGATAAACATAACCTAACCATCGCGAACATTATATTTCAACATCACGTTAGGAGTCGCTATACATGGAATATGCTAGGGGACCTAGAGAGATATCAAGTAGATTACCTACATTTTTGTTGGGCAAAAATTCAGAAATAAAGTTAGAGACTGCAGAAGCTATCCAGGAGCAGATATAGATAGTGATCACAACATAGTTGTTATGAAGGCTAATCATAAATTTAAGATTTTGAAAAAACGAAATCGGTAGAAGACACCTCGACCTCGAGAAACTAAAAGATTGTGATTTGCGCGATAAGTTCGAGAAAAAGGCGAACGAAATACTAAAGGGCGAGGATGAAAATACTGTTAGGGACGTAGAGACAGAATGGAATTGCATTAAAAATTGTTTAGGTTCTGCAACTAGAGATTTATTGGGTCACAAACAGAATGAAAGTAGAAAACCCTGGACATTGTGACTAATAGACGAGAGGCGAAAATATAGATATAGGCTAGCCGCTAGATGAAGGAGGGAAATAAAGGTATAAGACGGTCAAGTGGGAAATTATTCGGAAATGTAGGAAAGCCAAAGAACAGTGGATAGATAATAAATGCAAAGAAGTGGAAGATAAGTTCGAAGTAGGAAATACTAAGTAATTGGCATGTGGTTACTTCTCAAGATAGTACTTCATATCGGTATCATAGGAGTCTTCTAATATTTTTAAAGCAGGCTCACAGTACTCAAATACAAATTCAAAATTAGTTTGAATTATATAGGAATTATAAAAATTCTAATATTTTAAATTTTGTGAAAGTTCTGGCAAGGAATTAAAATAGTTTTTGTAAATTATCGACGTATCGCCCCCGTTCGGGGGCTTTGTCAAGGTACATTTAAGTAAAACTTTTAGTTCTAAATTGTTTTCTGAATTTTAGATTCTTAGATCTATACTCGCCTTTATATTTATACACCCAGTGGACCAATAAAACTACGAATTTGAAATTCTTTAACTAAAATGACAGAAATATTTGTCAAATATTTTTGTCATTTTATAAGTACTTAAATATATCTTGACAAAGCACCCGAACGGAGGCGAAACGTCGATAATTTACAAAAACTATTTTAATTCCTTGCCAGAACTTCACAAAATTTGCAATATTGAAATTTGTACTGGCACAAATTAAAGAATTTATAAGAATCATAAGAAAATGTATGCACAGTTAGCTAAAAAATTTCAAATTCGTACAGTTTTATTGGTCCACTGTATATATAAATATAAAGGCGAGTAGGTCTAAAGATCTAAAATTCAGAAAATAATTTACAACTGTAAAAATACGGAGTGCTGTCATAAAAAGATGTTCTCTCAGTTACTCTGTACGAGTAAGTATTTTCTTTTCTTTTTTATTATAAAATTTAATTTACGTTTTTCATTAATATGATTTTATTTATACATTATTAAATGTTACTGTTTTCAATGTTTATCAACTGTTAGTCGAGAATTGAAACAGAATGTTTCGGGGAGCAAGGTGCTGGACAACTGATTTTGTCATTGAATATTGGTCGCCTCACACGTCCCCTTCTATGTTTTTCTTATAAAAATGAGTCATTGTGTAAATTTTCGACTGAACAGTATGTTGATTTTGTACTTTGTTGCTTTTTTGTTGCTCCATCAATTAGTTTAATTTTTTCAGTGTCTGCTTTTTTACAATAGGTTATTTTGTTACTTTGCTTGTTTTGTTGATATAACACAATAAATAAATTATAAACGTGGTTTTGCTAAGTGATACAGATAATTATTCACACTCAATTGGGCGGGATTGTTTAGGCAGTTCACGGAATTATTAGGCAGTATTCGGCATTATTAGGCAGTATCCGGCATTATTAGACAGTACTCGGCATTATTAGGCAGTACTCGGCATTATTAGGCAGTACTCAACATTATTAGGCAATATGGGCAGTACGGCAGTAGGTGTACAAATTTTAGGCCAGTGAGACACCCCTCGGGTACAGGTACTCGATGTACTTTAACGTAAACACTTGTAACTATAAATCTGCAGCAAACAATTGAAAAGAAACGAAGATTGATGCTTACAATTATTAGTTCGTAAACAGCTCTCGAGGAACTTAACTAAAAAGCTTCTTGCCGCAAAACACATTTTCGGTGTCTTCACAAATCTACACATCTAAAGCAGTAGGCGTCGCCTTCATAAATTCTGTTTATTTGTTTATCATTGTACCATCACCAGCCACCCTTCCCGAGCTAATGCGTTTTTAGGCTCAATTATTTTGCCATTTAACCAGGACAAATGGGTAAACCCTTTGAAATTAAATTCTAGTAGAAGCAAATGCCGCACACCGCGCACTTGATGCGTACGGCTATGAAATAAAGATAATTTGATTTTATTCTGTATGCGTGGGGCTCTTAATAAAGCGAAACTCCGGAAAATGTGATACCCACGTGGGTAAACTAGAGAGATAAAGGGGTGCGTTTACTGGAAGGTGAGTTTTGATGCAAATTTTGCCACAATTCTAGTTCGTTCCATTTATTATGAGGAAGCACATAATTTAGAAACAACTTTAATTTTCGTTCGCAATTTGACGAGTAATATGTCAAAAATTTTGGAACGAATCCTTTCTCTTGCTTGTCATTTGAAGGAAGAAAAAGTTTCTCACTTTGATTATCAATGTTACAAGAAAATGTAGCGATCTCTTCCGGGCTATTCAAGAAAATCTGGAACGAAGAGAAACTGGATGAGGACGAGACGTAAACATAGCAAATCAAACAGCACTATAAATAAGCAGATATGGGGTGGAAAATGGAACGGAGCAGACAGTTTCAGTTGTTTATGTATACATACAACCAACGCTTTATGCTGGCATTTCGCAATTTAGGCCGCAATACAAGCGTTCTTCGCCAGAGCAAAATGATGTGAAATTCGTAACAATATTGCATGTAATACGTTCTAGATTGTTGCCGTTGAACATATTAGGTCCCCCCGCACAAAGGCATTGTGTCCTTGCAGCATATTAAACGTAACGTATATGTGAGCCATTTTTATTTTTACGGCGCACGCGATTCTAAATTTCACTGGGCGCGTAGGCACCCTTATAATTGATATTCTATTTTAGACGTGTAAGTACCGAATTTCTAGTTTAGATGGTAATGACTGATTGTAATGTTGACTGTAAAAACCAATACATTTTTCATGTTTACCGGGAAATTACCAACACGATACCGAGTAAGTTTATTGGAACGTCATCAAATATTTAAACGCTTTCCACGCTCTCGTACAGGGTGGGTACTATTTTTAGTTTATTTATACCTAGTAAGATTCATTAATTAATGCCAGGGTGGGAAGGCGTGAATTGTGTTTTGTGGAGCAATATTCATAGGTACTTATGAGCTACACATAATCAGGAGGTACTGAGAATACAAAATGTGAAAGGAAATAATTTTTTTTAGGAGCGTATTTTTTGAGTTATGACATAGATACAGTTATAGGAACTGCTCAAATTGATTGCCATGTTTTTCAACACATAACCTACATCTTTTAGTTAATAGACTGATGGCATTAATTAAAAATGCCCAAACAAAAAAGTCTAATATACTCAGATCCGGTGATCTTGCAGGCCACAATATAGGTCCATTTGTACCCAACCGTCTACCCGGAAAATGATTTTCTAAATAATTTCTAACTGTTGCAGAATTGTGTGCAGGGGCACCATTTTGTTGAAAATATACTCTGTTTATGTTTATTTAACGGAACATTTTCCATCATCGCCTCTGCGTTAATATTCAATAAATTAATGTATCTCAATCCCGTTAAGTTTCCATCAAAAATTTGGTATGCTAGTTGACCACCCAAAATAAAACACGAAACGTTAAATCCGAAACGTCCTTGCCTCTGACGTTCAAAAGTTTGGTGCTGATTTGTATCAGACCAGTGACGCAAATTATGCCTGTTAAATAATCCTACGCTGCTTATGTGAGTTTCAGCTGTCCAAATGACAGACCGCCCAAATTCTGGATTTTCTTGAATTTTATTTAAGTACCACTTACAAAAATTAAGCCTATTTTCTTGATCTCCCGAGGGATGGTGAATAATTTGAATTATATATGGCTTATATTTGCCTTTTTTAATATTTTTTGAATTTTTGTTTTGGAAACACCAACTTGTGTTCGATTTCGCGACAAGTAGTTTTTGTTGTCGCCTCAACCAACCATAAAACATTTATTTCTTCCTCTTCCCTATTTTCTTTATTATAAATTTTGTTTCTAGGTTTATTGAGTGACCCATGGTGAATTAAATTTGATTTTAATCTGGAAAACATCATTTTGCTTGGTTGTCTTCTTTCTGGGTATCTAAATTTAATAAATCAATGGATAGGTATTATACTGGACTTGGGTATCTAGGAATTTTTTGTGTATCTGTTGAAATATAGATCCATGGATTCATTTACATTCTCACGGGATTCATTGAAAACAGCAATCATTAATCGAATAATTAACTTAGACAACCCTACTCTCTAATTACGATAGATATGCGTACAAATAGTAAAAAAGGTGTCGAGATTTATTTAAGGCGATCGAAAAATATTACTATAAAAGTAGTTCGAGTCTCTAAGTTGATCCTTTATTGATAAATCTTTTTTTTATTTAACGCCCTATCTACTTCAATTTCAGAATGGTTTTGGAATAAAAATGTGTCTACATGTCCCGTTTTTAGTGCTCAAATTTCACACCCTTAAAAACAGGTGGTTTATAAAATACGCCAAAAAATGATTCAAATTTAACCAAGACCCAAAGTATAGAATTACTAGTACATATTAATTTGATGAAATTTTATAGATTTATGGATATAGATTCTGACGCCCCCGCACCTTTGGAATTGATACTTGAATGTCTCAGACAAAGCCAATATATTATCATATTCGCCATCAATGAGATGATTTTTAATTTCTTGATGTAGATGCAAAGAAAGAGAACGGACGTGAACGTCCACCACCCATTCATCCCCCGTAAAAAGAAAAAAACACAAGAAACAGGCAAATACATAGCAAAAATAAACTGTATTAAAAATTAATACAAAGCACGAAAAAGAAAAACTTAAATCAGAAACGAACTATATAAACACAAAGCCAAACGCTTAATTTTGTATAATTTTACAGTAACGGAGGTGCCGCAAACTCTTGCTTGCATTACAGTGTTACAGCTGGCAAGATTTACGGAAACACTGATCACGAAACTTGGGAATTTCGGTTTTCACCACGATTCTTAGGTACATAGAAATCAATACGAAATTATTAAAAACTCTAAATCAAATGTCTTTAGCATAACTTCTGGAGTCCCACAGGGTTCCCGTTTGGGACCTTTACTCTTTTATATCTTTGTTAATGGTATTTATTGTTACTCTTTTTCAAAATTCGCGTTATGTATAAAAATTATCTTCTTATTTAGTCTTAAATCAGCTTTTCGAACAGCATATTGAGAATATGACCCATAGACCCTTGAATAAACTTGATTTTATTTTCAGGAGCCCCCCCCCCAGTTTTAATAATCCTTTTTGACTGATGCTTTTATGCTTTTTTAGATTTATTATTTGCTGTATCGGAGCGTGTTGCCGATGTTGGTGTCTGCGACCCAATGTTGTCTGACCATCTATTAATATATTGTAAGTATGAAGCCGCTAGGCGCCCTCAGACGCAGCATGTCTCTAGGTACAGATTACTGAGTGGTATCGATTTCGATGAGTTTTTGAAGGACTTGGAATCGGTTTGCTGGCACAGCATTTATCAAATTGCAAATATTGAAGACAAAATAGCATTTTTGAATTTTAACATTATTAATTTATTTGATAAACATGCACCTGTAAAGTACTCGTTGCAGAAGAGGGTTACGTATACTCCTTGGGTAACAACTACCATAAGGAAGATGCAGAGGCTGCGAGATGATGCTCTGAGAAGGTATAGGCTCAGTAAAATGCCTGCACATTGGGACTACTATAAGCAACTCCGCAATTTCACCACTGCTGCGATTCGATCAGAAAAAAAGGCGTACTTTAAATTCAAATTCCGTAATTGTTCAAATAAAGATATGTGGAAGGAACTAAAGAAGATAAACATTGTAAAGGATAAACATAAATCACTACCGGAGTCGTTGAAAGACCCTGATCGCATTAATGATTATTTCGTTAAAAATTGTAATGGTAATGTATCACCTGATCCTGACTTACTTAATTATTATAACTCTCATGTCGTGGAACATGTTGATAACGCTTTCAAATTCAGTTTAGTTTCGGAGCATGATGTATTGACAATTATTAAAACTATTAAATCTAAGGCTGTAGGAGTTGATAATCTGGATATAAATTTAATTCGTTTATGTTGTCCTCAGATTGTTCCAGTTTTAACACATATCATGAAGAATGTTTGCGATTATCTTATACTTCCCGTCACTCTGGAAAACAGCAGTGGTGACCCCGCTACCAAAAGTTGCAGTCCCCTCGGAGCTTGGCCATCTCAGGTCCATCAGCGTTTTGCCGGTCCTATCTAAAGTTTTGGAGAGGATTATGGACTCGCAATTTAGAAAGTTTCTGCATATTTATAGTATATTGCCTCCTAAACAGTCGGGTTTCAGACCGGGGTATGGTTGCGCATCTGCGATGTCCAGCGTGGTGGACGACGTCCTTGAGGCTGTTGATTCCAATAGACTGACTATTCTTGTGATGCTGGATTACAGTAAGACCTTCGATATGTTGGACCATCAGATTCTTATTTCCATTTTGCATTTTGTCGGTGTCAGTGATTCTGCGCGGAATATGTTCTCATCTTTTCTGTTAAATCGTGTTCAGTCTGTTAAAATCGACAATGTTCTTTCTAGTTCTCTTTCAGCTGTTTCAGGCGTGCCTCAGGGATCTATTTTGGGACCTTTGTTGTACACGGTATACACTTCAAATTTTTTCAAATCCTTAAAGCATTGTGATGACACACAATTATATTATTCGTTTCCTGAGTCTGAAATTCAACAAGCTAATGATAATTTAAATTCCGACTTGGATTCCATAACGTCTGTGTCAAAAAAGCATGGTTTGCGCATTAATCCTGATAAGTCTGCGGTCATGATGTTTGGAGGCGAAAACGCTAGACAGCGGTGTTTGCAGAACATGAGAGTGTGCATAGATGGTACTGTAATTTCTTTTGTCGACTCGGTTAGGTGTGTGGGTCTGATTTTGGACACTAAACTCCGTTTTAGTAATCATATCACAATGTTGGTGCGAAGAGCTTACTGTTCATTAAAATTAATATACAACTGGAAAGACAGTCTAAGCATAAGTGTTAAAAAGAATCTTTGTGATGCACTTGTTCTGTCACATTTTAACCATTGCGATGCGGTTTACGGGCCATGCCTGGGCGTTGCAGATGTACAACGGATCCAAAGAGTTCAGAAGTCTTGTTTAAGACTAATATTTGGTATTCGACGGCGGGAGAGGGTGTCGCACAAGTTGGGGGAGTTAAGGTGGCTCAGTATGTTTAACAGACGGAGGCTTCACTCCGCAATATTTTATTACAAAATAATTCAGACTGGGACCCCCTCGTACTTGCATGATAGGATCAAGTATAGGACAGACGTTCACAATATCAATGTACGAAGAAAACATTTACTAACGATTCTTCGTCACAGCAAGGAAATTTTCAAGAGGTCTTTTTCATACAATATCGCTTCTTGCATTAATCACCTAGATGTGTAGGTACTGTTTTCGCTCATCCAGCTACACTTTTCAGAGAAAGCTCAGGGAGGTCTTGCTTAATAGTCAATAATTTGTCTCTCTCTGATTCCCCGCTGTATTCTGCGTACTCAGTTCTTAAGTGACTTTTTTGTTTTCTTCTTTCTCTTTTTCTCTTTTCCTCTTTTCTTTTCTTATTTTCCTTTTTTTTCTTCCAAATTTAGCTTTAGTTCATATATTAAGTAACGTTAAGTAAGGTGGGAGAGGTAGACCAGCGCTCGATTTTAATATCGAGAGGCGATCTCCTTACCTATTATCTGTACTTATCAATTTTCTTTGCTGTAACCGTAAATGTATTGAATCTTTGTTGGTGCAGATAATAAAAATTATTATTATTATTATTATTATTATTAGGATAGTTCTTTAGCTGTGAAATCAATGGTGGAATAGTAGTTGCATCATTCTGCTGCCGAAATATAAGTAGCATAAATCTAAACTGCAAATTCAATTATCTGTTCCTCTACAGTACCACAATTTCATTTATAAAATAAAACGTTCTGACGTTACAGGTAGGGCCTGAACATCTTGAGTATATTCCTATGTTCATGTCAGTGTAAACTTGCTTTTATAAAAAATCCGCGTTACAATATTACATTAGCATATTTTATCGTTAAGGTAGAGCGAGGGGCAGAGAAAAACCACAACATATTCCTTTCACATCGTTTTTGTGCCTCTTTTATCCCGAATGAACGAAGTTCCTCCAACCAGCACATTATGTATCCTTAAATAAATACGGGTACGGGTAGCCTGTGGTGGCCCCTATTTCTATCGGGAGAATTTCACTCAACGAATACTTTTTGATTAGTATTAGTAAGACAAATTATTAATAAAGTGATAAGTTGAAACTTTCTGAATCTACAAGATGTGCTCCTAATATTCTGAACGAAATAAGTGGCCATTATTGCCGGACTGCGGTCAGACGCGGAGTTGTCGGAAATATCCAAGAGCGAGAGCTGCTCTCGAGTCCGGTCCGGAACGGCATTGTGCCGGAGGCGCCGCTATCGCCACATGTACGCAAAAAAGATCTTCTGGGTTTATTTATGTCGTCCCTCGAGTTCGACGTTTTCGATATCCTTTGAATATGTCGATTTGCATAGGGTTTTTTTGTCGTGTGTAGTCCCACGTGTTCAATGGAAATATTTGTGTTTGATATGGCGGCGAGGCCATTTCCTTTTAGCGCGATACGAATGGTATTTTTGATAAATGTTTTAGTATCTGCTGCTTCCATACCTCGTTCCATATACTCTCGTTTAATAACGACCTATTCTTACTTCGAAACAAGAATGTTGTGTAAAATCTGCACGCTTCACTCGGTTGGCTCTACCCTGTAGGTAAAATTTCAGTATTAAGATACAGTCCATCAGATTTAAGTTGGCGAGCGTTACAGTTACCTACTATATCTAGCCAACACCCTGAATACTATTAACTTATGATATGATATGATGCAACATTTACAAACAGGGGGTTCCCCGAAAATGCCGTATTAAATATTGCCAAGTAACTTATTGTTCGAGAATCGATAAAGTGGTCAACAAAAGCAGTTTTAATGCTGTTTTTACGGCGCTACTATTAATCTGTAGCATTCTGAATCTACCAATCCCAATAAAATTAAAACGTGCGCGGCTCTAGAGGCGAACACCTCTTCACCTTATAAGCAGCCATCAATATTTTAACGACCTCTGCGCCACTGCCGTGCCATAAAACTTTATGAGCGGACTTTATTAATTATTAGGGAGACTGTGGCAGTTGCGATGCACCGTAAAATGCGAAAAAATCGTGTTACAATAGAATATTTCCGTCATTACTTCACTTGAATAATACGTCTCTACTTTTGCCTGTTTTCCTTAATGGTTGGTCGGTTTCCTACCCATTAACTAATTAAAAGATCGTAATATTATTATAGAAGGCTATTAAATGGCACAAACTGGAAAAAGTTGTCCGGAATTAATTTGTCCCTTTTTTGTTTCAGTGGCGTATGTGAACCTGGGCTCGGCTCTGATAGCGGCTGGCAGGTGTCAGGAAGCAGCGTCCATCCTGCGACAGGGATCACGGTTGGACGGCACAGGACTTCGGGATAGACGGGAACATGAAACAGCCAGGGTTTCCGCCCTGCTGCAACTGGGGGCTTTGTACTCCGACCAGGGGAGGTTGCAGCGAGCGTTAGCTGCATACCGAGAAGCAGCGAATTCCCTTCCAGACCATTATCCCCCGCAGGTAAATTCCGAAGTAATGCAAGATATTTCGCCAACAGGCAAAATGCGCCTCATATGCGGCAGAATACGAGTGAAATTCGCTCTCCTTTTACTTATAAAGTTGCGTTCCGATTGAAAAATTTATAATTTTTTGAAATACAACGAATATTTACAAACCTTGCCAAGGTATTTACCCGATAATATCTTTTTACATAAAACAAGGAAAGATTACGCCTAAAAACTGATGGTCGTCTTCCCCAAAATTCCCCTCTGGTTTAAATTCCTACATTTAACACGTCACAAGCACGCAAACAGTTCTAAGCTCTAAAACTAGATTAAATCAATTCATTTTTGACATAGAAAACTTTTCACAGAGTTTTCAGACGCACTTTAAATAACTTATGGTAAAATGGCGCTTCATTTAATAAGCTACTTTGAACAGGAGCACAGAAAATTGCAGAAAGCGCACAGTTTATAATGAAGTAAAAAAATTATATCAGCAGAAAGTTGGGGCATCACCTGTGCTTACCGTTGCTGAAGAAAGACATTCTGTAGACCTACTAATAGTGCTGCTGAATATGGGTCGCCCCTTACAATGTTGGACCTTCGATTAATAGTGAAAAACCATCTCGATGAATCGGGGAAACTGTGGCGAAATTTGAGAATAACTTGCCAGGAAAATACTGGTGTTGCAACGTGGGCCAGAAGATTGAACGAACGGTCCGAAGGTAATGACGCGCATCACCCAACCTCTTGATGTGGGATTCTTCCGATTCCTTAAAGGAGCTATCTTAAAGAAAAACGAGGTGGTTCGTCTGGGCCTACTCAAAAGAAACGGAAGAAGATGATTCAAATCCCTCCTGGAGACTCTCTTTCATATGAAGACTTCTTTGGCCTTGAAGAGGGGGGTCCTAGTACCTAATGCTAGACCCTCTTTTCCAAGAAATAAAACGACATCTAAAAATTAACGTCGAACTCGGACGAAGAAAGTTTGGCCGCGGAACAAGATGTTGAAAGTGACGAAGTCGAAGATACTAAAGAAAAACTTGAAAGTGAGGAAGAAGATCAGGAAAGGGAAGCACATGAAGATGGAGTTTTGATTCCAGTTTCTTTGGATAAGTGAATCAGCTGCGATGATATTCCCACTAAGAAGACCATAAAGCATTTTAGCATTCTAGGCCAAGTTTTGCAAATACAAGACGGCATTTATCAAACAAAATTTATGCGAAAGGAAATAAGAAATCTTTTCGTTTTTCCCGATGTGGATGATATTTCCGACGTCTTCCAAAAATTGGTCGCAATATTCACTGCTATTCCTGTGATCTCAGTGCCTTTATTTTTTAAGAAATTCGAACAAATAGTTTTGAGGTAGACTACTTACAAAATACCATCATAAAAATTCCAAAATCTAAGCAAAGTAACCCTGATCTACGATAACCCAATAAATCTAGAGCCTGTAAAAAAACATATCAGATGTACAAGTTTAAGAACTATACTTCAGTGTGTTAAATTTACATGGAACAAGAAAGCTGAAACAGCTTCATTAAAAAGGCTCAAATTCGCCCAAGGAGTAGTCAGCAGTATCACTTGGATATCAAAACCTTTTTTTCAGGGCCACATACAAACTTTATTTTGCACTTTCCACAAAAAAGTGAAAATTTAGACAAAAAGTGAAAGTTTCGACAAAAAGTGAAAGTTTCGACAAAAAGTGAAAGTTTCGACAAAAAGGCGGAAATTTTCACAAAAAAGTAGAAATTTCGACAAGAAAGTGGAAATTTGAAAAAAGTTGAAATTTCCACCAAAAAAGTGAAAGTTTCAACTTAAAAGTGGATATCCTTACAAAAAAGTAGAAATTTCGACAAAAAAGTGTAAATGTCAGCAAAATTAGAAAATCAAAAACTGGAGTTTGCCCTCACTGATGGAATAGTTTTTGACTTCGAGTAGAATAAAAATATTTTCGAACATGGCCTTATTTGCAACAAAAAAAGAAGAAAGTGTGTTTTGGACACATAGTTATGGACATAAAATCATATTTAAAAAATCCTAAGAAATAATTTATTGAAAGAGCTTTCGATTTTTTGATATCTTTGAAAATAATGCCAGAAAAAATAAAGACGAAAATCGTAGAAACACTGTACCTCTTGCTCGTTAAGTTTCATTTTCCTGAAAACAAGAGTAACTTTTTATTATCAAAATGCCCGAGGAAACAAAAATGCGGCTAAAAATTAAAAATATCCAGCCCCTTAAAAAATATGAAGTTAAGAAGGTAAGGGGTAGTTCACCCCTTGCTTCCCTGATGCACTATTAAAAAACGGGCCGCACTATTTTATCGACATTCAATCACTACTTACGTCACCAAGAAAATTATCGAAATACAATTTGAAATAAAAATTTTATGTAAAAAAAATCGATTGTTATTTCTCCATTTTAAGGGAGAATATCTCGGCAGGGGAAGGTCGTAGGAGACAACTTTATATGAACTTGGGGTGTTATTTTCGTCTAATCAATACGCACCCGAGAGATTTCCCACCTTCACCGGGACACCCTGTATATATTCGCCACCAGAGGCACGAACACCTGGGTAGAGGGGTTCAAGACAAAACACTTGTGCTATACGAATTACATGCTTTTAGTAGAAAAATGCAGGAATCTACAACAGAACACAGCTAGCTTATTATAGGTAGGTACTGTAAGGAACAAAATAATGGAGGAAAATACCGAAAAGAAAAAGAATCCCTAAGTGTGTAACAAAATATTCTTAGGAACAAAATATTTTAAGACACAAAACATTGACACATACAAAAATGTTTTCACTTTGTTGTCGAAACTTTATTTTTTTGTGGAAATTTACACATTTTTCAAATTTCCACTTTTTTGTCGAAATTTCTACTTTTTTGGGAAAATTCCACTTTTTTGTCGAAACTTTCACTTTTTGTAGAAATTCTTACTTTTTCGAGTTACCACGTTTTGGTCGAGGCTTTTACTTTTTTGAGAAAATTTCTGCTTTTTGGGGGAAATACATATCTACTTTTTTGTGAAAATTTCCACTTTTTTGTGAAAGGTGCAAAATAAAGTTTGTATGTGGCCCTTCTACGGCTTGGTACGTTCCCACCATTCACTAATTAATTTTTCGATATGTTCTACCACCTTTCTCGAATAGTTTCTAAATCCCAGATGCTTTAATAATTTTGACAAAGATTTAAGTCCAATTTCTACAATCCCTTAAAATTTTCTTTAAAACTAGAGGTGTTATATGTACTTTTTATTTGTACGACTCGTATATAACGTTTCTTACTTCCATCTTCACGCACTCCGTTCAAATCCTGAGTTTTTGGGTATTTTCTTTTCTTTTTTTCCATAATATTGTTGCATTTTTCTTTATAAATCCTTTTTATGGTCCTTATTCTCACATTTAACGCTTTTGATACTTTTATATAAACAGATTCTATAGACTTTCTTTGCTCCACTTCAAAATAGCTTAGTAAATTATGCACCATTTTCTTCGATTTTTGCTCTCCAGTTTATTGTTGTTTTTTACACGGACAAAATATATAGAAAATGTAACAATATTACACTCGAAAATTACCTTATACTAATGCACATGTATTAGAAGTGTTCAAATTATCTTCTTAAGAAAGTCGCCCTTAAAATTTCGTTTTGAACAGCCAAGCCTTACAAAATGCAAGTAATAAACACTCGTACCACATTTTTATTTTTGTACCCTTTTCTTCCAATTCCATTTGCAATTGATTGCAAAAAGAAAAACAAAAGGATTTACTGCTTCCCATTAATTAAAAATTAATTACTGCATAGCAGAGTCACTGAGAACGGAAATGTTCCGATAGGTTCTTTCAGAAGTCTTAATTTTAAGCGTCATTTGCACAAGTTTTTCGATTTACTACTCAGAATTCATGTCGAGCTTCCACATTCAATTAATAATCGTTTCATACTCGCAGCCTTTGAAATCGAAGAGATAGTCGAATCTACCAACTTGTCATTGGGGTTTTGTTTTGCTAATGTACAAGTTTCCGGCAAATGAATACTAATTTCAGTCTTTCAAAGTTATTTCCTGAAACAGAACTTTAAATGAAGTATTTTAGGATGGTTTTAGCATTGAGTTTTCTGGTACAAATTGGTAGATTGCGACGTGTTACACCAGATATTTACTGCCATAGATTTCCCTGTCCATCTTTGTGCATTGTACCGGACGGGAATGATTGATAAACCATTTAAATCTAATTATTATCTGCCCCAAACTTGGCACACTTGATCGACAATTCTCCGCAACTCCGCATGAAATATTAGCATCACACATCCTATGGATGAGAACCAATTTTCATAAATTATAAATTGCGTCATTCTTCCCATGCTCTGCATCCAATGCGATTTAAATTAAGCTAAATAGGATGTAAAACGGATCTAGAATGTGACAGAGAGCGTCATCTCGGTGATGAGAGACCATCTGGGCACCCGCGGCCGAGCTCTGCTGATAATCACACTAAGTGCAGGCGGTCAATTTGGCATTAACTACCACTCATATCTCAGCAAATGCAATAACCATTGTCGTGCCTCTGTTACAATGCTGTATATTTCCTTAACTCGATTTAACGGCTGTGCCAAAGTGGAGTTCCTTGTTTGGTTAATTCCGTATTAAATTGTGTTATATTTCTGTCACTATTTGGCGCACCTAGCTATTCCATCGTTTATGAAGTATTATACAATCTAGTATTTCATTTTAAGATGTACATATTCAAGTTTGCTTGACAATTTATATGGAATTTTCATTTATAGTCAGATGGAAAGACGGAAATTTTACTGAAAGCGTTCTACCTGTAGTTATTTCCAGTATAAATGGAAATTATCTACTTAAATCACTAATTCAAATGAGACAAGATTGTCTCATCATCATAAGGTTCTCAGTCCAAAGACTGGTTGGATGCGTACCTCCACTCTTTTCTATCCTGAGCTAACCTACGCATTTCCCTAAAAGTAGAACATCCTACATCCCTAACTATTTGAGAGCAGTAGTCTAATCTAGGCCTACCCCTACCTCTTTTTATTCCTATCTCTGACTCTAGTATGTCGCGAACTATTCCTTCGTGTCTTAGAAGGTGTCCTACCATCCTATCTCTTCTACTCTTTATTGTCTTCCATACCTTTCGCTTCTCCCCAACTCTTTCTAATACTTCCCTATTGCTAACCTTATCTATCCACGGTATCTTCATCATGCGCCTGTAGCACCACATTTCAAACGCTTCTACTCTTTTTCGATCCGCTTCCCCTATTGTCCAAGTTTCGCACCCGTATAATGCCGTACTCCATACATACGACTTTAAGAGTCTCTTCCTAGTCTCAATATTAACCGTTTTCGAACATAACAGTTGTTTCTTTCTGTTAAACACAACTCGGCCCTGCGTTATTCTTTGTTTTATATCTTTAGTGCTCCTACCGTCTTGAGTTATTTTACTTCCTAAATAGCAGAAATCCGTGACCTCCTCTATCTTCTCATTTCCTATTTGTATGTCAACTTTAGTTCTATTTTCACATCCCCTACATACCAAAATTTTAGTTTTCTTTTTATTGACTTTCATGCCATAGCCCTGTGTCAAAACTGCTTCCATTTCATTCAAAGCCGCTCCTAATTCTTCTTTGCTAGATGCTAGATGCTAACACTGCTATATCATCCGCAAATCTGGGCATGTTAATAGTTTGACCCTGTACGTTAATCCCTGAGGCTGTTCTGTCCTTAACAATATTAATAGCATCTTCGATATATAAGTTGAAAACTAGAGGTGACAATGCACATCCCTGTCTCACTCCCTTCCGGATATCTACTTCCCTTCGTTCCTGCTCACATTCTATAACTGCCTTTTGCTTTTCGTAGAGATTATGTATTATTCTTCTGTCCCTATATTTCATCACTACCTTTCTCAGCACTTCGAACATTTTCCCCCATTTTACGTTGTCGAAGGCCTTTTCTAAATCTACAAATCCTATATAGACGCTCTTTCTCTTCTCTATCGTTTTTTCTATAATTACTCGTAAAGCTAGAATGGCCTCGCGCGTTCCTCTATTTCGTCTAAATCCGAACTGATCTCCTAATATTTCTTCCGCCTTTTTCTCCATCCTTCTTTGCACAATTCTAGTTAAAATTTTTGACGCATGGGAAGTTAAACTGATGGTTCTGTAATTTTCGCACCTATCCGCGCCTTTCCTTTTTGGCAAAGCTACCATGATGTTCCGTTTGTAATCCTCTGGAATCTCGCCTGTCAGGTATATGCGACTAACTAATTTAAATAAACGATCTATTACCTCTTGACCTGCGCACTTTAAGATTTCTGCCTGCAAGCCATCTATACCTGGCGCTTTATTATTCCTTAAACTTTTTAGTGCTAGCTCAAACTCTTCTCTCATTATAGGATTCCCTAGGTTATCCCCCTCTACACTGCTTTCGCTTTCTAATATATTTTGCACTTCCTGTCCCGCATATAAGTTTCCTAAATATTCTTTCCACCTATCTGCCTTCTCCCCGCTTTCGATTAGGATATCTCCTGCCTCATTCCTAATGCTTTTGGTACTAGATCCAATTTCTCTAAAATTTCTCCTAATTATTTTATATGCTTCATCAGTCTTTCCTACTTCGAACTTATTTTCCACTTCTTTGCACTTATTATCGATCCATTGCTCTCCTACATTTCCGAATAATGTCCCACTTGATCGCCTTATATCTTTGTTTCCCTATTTCATCTAACCTATTTTTATATTTTCGCCTTTCCTCTATTAGATTCACAATATGTTTTGTTATCCAGGGTTTCCTACTTTCATTCTGTTTATGACCCAAAATATCCCTAGCTGAGGAAACTAAACTATTTTTAATGCAATTCCATTCTTCCTCTATGTCCCTAACAATATTTTCGCCCGCGCCCTTTAGTACTTCGTTTGTCTTTTTCTCGAACTTATCGCGCGTATCATCATCTTCTAGTTTCTCTGGGTCAAGATACCTTCTTCCGCTTCGTTTTTTCAAAATCTTAAATTTAAGATTGGCCTTCATAACGACTATATTGTGATCACTATCTATATCTGCTCCTGGATAACTTCTACAATCCCTAACTTGATTTCTAAATCTTTGCCTAACAAGAATGTAATCTATTTGATATCTCCCTAGGTCTCCTGGCATCTTCCACGTGTAGCGTCTCCTAACATGATGGTGAAATAGAGTGTTCGCGACCGTTAAGTTATGTTTATCGCAGAACTCTATCAGTCTAACTCCCCTATCGTTCCTATTGCCTAATCCAAAGGGGCCAACTATTCCGCCCTCTCGCCCTGTGCCTACGACTGCATTGAAATCTCCTATAATTATTAAATTTTCGTGTCCTCTCACAAAATCTAGCACATGTTCAATATCACTATAAACTGCCTCTACGACCTCATCACTGTAGTTAGAAGTGGGCATATATACCTGTATTATTACTCTTTTTACAGGTTTCGAATCTAACTTAACCATAACTACCCTGTCACTTTGCTGTAAGAAATTTTCTACACTCTGCCCCACTTTTTTCCGCATAACAATTCCTACTCCCGAATTTCCTCCTACAGATCCTGTGTGTATTACTCTAAAATCTCCGCTCCAGAAGTCTCCGGCTTCTGGCCATCGCACTTCACTAATACCTGCTACGTCTAATGCTAACCTATCCATCTCAATTTTATGTAGTTAATATTTTCTGATGATGAGATCGTTTGTGAATCTTGAAACCGGTCAATAAAATAATTTATTATACTTATTGGTAGTACGCATAGTACTTTTCTATTTCATCATCTCAATTTTCAAGATTGTCTAGGTTTTCGTAAATTTATTATTAATTAAACACGACAATTGTTTCGCCTACACAGCGACTCCTTCAGTTGTTGGTACTGAACTAAATGTTTACAATGCCAGAAGAAGAAATTAGTTTGCCCAATTTTCGATAACTCAACTAATAATTATAAATCTCTGACATATTCCGGACCAAAAATTCATAAACTAAACCCACTTTTCAAACAATTCAGCTACAAACTAGTTTTGAAAACAAATAATTCCTTAGGAAAAATCATTAAAAATAACAAAGACAAAACAGATAAAAAATTTAGATCGGGAGTTTACAAGTTAATTTGTGGGTCTTGCCCTAAGAGTTACGTAGGTCAAACAGGACGACCATTTATAAAAAGAATAACAGAGCATTTAAATAGTTACAGAAATAGGAAGACAGACTCTACTTATGCAAATCATTTAATATCAGAAAACCACACATTCAATGAAAACTATGAAATTCTACTTTTAGAAATCACTCCACTAGTAATACTATTGGTTTAATTGTAACAGAAAGCTTCTATATACACAGCCGACAGATGGCGCAAAGTGGTGCAAAAGGAAAGTTGTATTACCTTTTTGCCAACAAACATTTTCGGTAATATGAAGCTAAATCTTATTTTCTTCTACAGAAACCAAACGTGTTACCCAATTTTCATTGCAAAGGAATCACATCAAGGTATTCCAGGCTGGCCCAACTTTGATCTAAAAATCCCCAATAAATATTTCTTGACAAAGTGAACGCGTATATCCGCTGAAAGCTGCTTTGAATTCTTTATATGAGGAAAGGTACTTTGACATTTGATTTAGGGGTGTAGGCGAATATTGTTCACCAATAGCCGTTGATGTACTATAATGGTGCTTTTTAAGTTGTCTCCTTTGATCTTACTATTTATAGACACCAAGCGACTATCACAATTTCTTATTACAACCCCGTTATTTGTATAATGTATAATAGCTTCTGTAACATAACAGTTAGGACTGCACTGCAGGATATAAATAATTTATTCGGAAAGATAATACCAGCTGTTTGAACGTTTTATTGGAACTAGCTCGATTTTTCTGCTTTACAGAGTGTGTTTAATGTGGTTGGAGAGACCTTGGCTCGGCTTCAACAGGACGAAGAAGCGGAGAGGTGGTATCAGGCAGCCCTGAATGCCCAACCAGATCACGTTCCAGCCCATATAACCTACGGAAAACTTCTGGCAAAGAACGTAAGTTTTTATTGAACGTTACCGGATCGTTGCTTGTAAGTTGTAATTCGCTTAGAAAAATAGGACCCCTATTTTCTACAGCTGATGGAGAGGCCATTAAAGGTAGCGCTACCTTGGAGTTTACAAACTATTATTACTGATTTATAACCTACGAAATATTGAATGCCCTTCTAATGCTGGTTCGCAGGTGTTACGAACAATTATAGTCTGAAGTTCACAAGAACTAAGTCTAAACTTTCCATAATGGCTTTGTCTTGGAGACAATACATTCTAGTCCGACAGGATGTCCACATTCAAAGCTAC
Organism: Xestobium rufovillosum; assembly: GCA_963966045.1. Lineage (NCBI taxonomy): Eukaryota > Metazoa > Arthropoda > Insecta > Coleoptera > Ptinidae > Xestobium > Xestobium rufovillosum. Next base: position 47,154,237 of record OZ014492.1, on the reverse strand, counting down.
CCAAGTTAATACGGAATTCTCAAGAAAATTTTCTCGTCTTACAATAATGCCTAGTTTGTCCATTTAGTTTATCTGCTCATTATGAAGTTGAGAAGGTGCCATAACATCTTATCTCGTCTATTTTTTTATTGTCTCCCTTATGCATGTATGGCTCACAGTCTCTAACGCATAGAGCGCGCTACTTATAACCTATTGTTTTGATAAATTGACACATAACTTTTTACCATATACATCTAACGTCAAATCGGCTCGAAAATCTGAAAGACCAACCTTTTTTAAATAATAATTGTACTCTTGTCTCATTTTGATATTCCAGCCCATTTCCAAGAAAAAACGACTTAATGCAGATACTGTTTAAATCTTAGAAATGAAACGCTTATTACGTACTGATAACAAAATAAATTTTAATTCACTACAAACGCTTAGGTACAAGAAAAATAAAATTAGGAAACATTAAAATTAAAATTAAAATTAAAATTAAAATTAAAGTAGTTGTTTGAAGTGTCCACCATTCACTTTGGATACATTTTTCAATGCGTTTCTTAAAAGGCCCCTGAGTTATAAACAATGCCCCTGGATTGCCTTTGATTTCATTGGCAGCCGCTTGTATTCTTCGCCACAGCTCATCGGGTGAATCAACAGCTTCTTTATTTCATTCTAGACCACATCGAAAAATCCAAAGGATTTAAGTCGGGGCTTCTAGGCGGCCAAGCAAATTCACTTCCACGGCCAATCCACCGATGTGGAAAGACGTTGTCTAAGTACTCCCGCATCGGCCGGGAAAAATGTGCGTGCATGAACCACATATTTTCTCTCAAATTAAGTGGTACTTCTTCAAGCAGTTCGTACAAATTTTGCTCATCATAAGGTTCTCAGTCCGAAGACTGGTTGGACGCGTACCTCCATTCTTTTCTATCCTGAGCTAACCTACGCATTTCCCTAAAAGTAGAATATCCTACATCCCTAACTATTTGAGAGCAGTAGTCTAATCTAGGCCTACCCCTACTTCTTTTTATTCCTATCTCTGACTCTAGTATGTCGCGAACTATTCCTTCGTGTCTTAGAAGGTGTCCTACCATCCTATCTCTCCTACTCTTTTGCTGAAGAAAATTTAAATAAAGTGGACTGTTCAGATTGGGTGGAAGTTGAAAAGGCCCAATAAAGAAATTTGAAATTACATCGCACCAAACATTGATCTTAAATTCATGTTGGAAGTGTTTTTCTTTAACGCCATGGGGGTTTTCAGAATCCCACAAATGATTATTTCGCCAGTTGAAAACTCCACGTCGAGTAAACGTTGCCTCATCTGTGAAGAGGATTTTGTTCAAAAAATTAGAATTTATGATTTGGTTGTCTTCGGTGGGTGTATAACTCTGAATACCTTCGGGCTGCAGCGAGCCCATTAAAATTGGTTTGAGCAAAAACACAAATCATATCTCTCATATCACTATTCGAAAAGTCATTATGGCGCGGTATTTTTTAATACTTTTGATAAATTTATGGAGAAAGTTAATGAAAACACTGAACACTTTAAAACTAATGTCATATTACTATCGACTGTCAGTTTGTAAAACGTAGCTATCTAGGTAATATTTTGTTTAATGCGGAAGGGCCTATTAGAATAAGTGTGGAATTTAAACACTATCTGCATTGAAAACATGCAGAATATCTAAACCACCATCTCTCTGGCTAACTGATACTATTAAATTGCTCATTGCTCTTAGAAACAAGGCACTAATAAGGTATAAGAAATCTAAAAACCCGTCCCATTTTTCATATTACAAAGAACTAAGAAATTATACAACGAATGCCGTGAGAAATGAGAAAAAGGCATATTTAAATAATAGGTTGAAGGTGTGTGGATCAAAGAATATGTGGAAAGAATTATCTAAATTACATGTTTATTCGTCATCTAAACCGAAAATTGAAATTCCTGAACATATGATTGATCCGGACAAAATAAACGATTATTTTATTAACTGTACAAAAGATTTTCCAAATGGAAATGTAGAAGAGACAAAAATTTCTACGCAAGTAACTTCAAAACGGATTTTAAAGACAAATTAACATTTACATTGATCAATTCTGATACAGTGCTTGAAATTTTAAATTCTATTGGTAGTAATGCAGTAGGCATTGATCAGATTTCGATTAAAATGATAAAACTATGCTGTCCCTTCATTTTGAATTATATAGTGCACTTGGTAAATGTATGTTTATTAGACAACTGTGTTCCCGACGTCTGGAAGTTTTCTTCTGTAATTCCTATACCTAAAAATAATACACCAAATCATTACAAAGACCTAAGGCCTATTAGTGTTTTGCCAGTTATGTCAAAGATCTTGGAGCGGGTCATTTATTCACAATTAAATGGCCATATACAAAGATATGATATTCTTCCCCCATTTCAGTCTGGCTTTAGACCTAACCATGGTTGCGCGACTGCGCTTGCTCATGTTGTTGATGACATCCTAATAGCGTCAGATAAAGGACTTTTAACGGCACTAATATTGCTCGACTATTCAAAGGCATTTGACTGCATAAATCATGACATTTTGAATTCAATATTCTCATATGTGGGTCTGGGTAACGATGCAGTGTCTTTGCTTCAGAGTTACTTGTTTGATAGGAAGCAAGTGGTGAGAGTTGGCGGGATGACCTCCTGCATTGGTACTTTAGATCGTGGGGTGCCCCAGGGCTCCATCCTCGGCCCACTTTTGTTCTCCATATACACATCGGATTTGTACAGCTGTATTAATTTCTCTGCAGTTCACTGTTATGCCGATGACACCCAACTCTACCATTCGTTTTCGTCTGTTGATGTGCTTCAAGCAGGGTACAATATATGCGCTGACCTAGAGTCTTTGCACCGGGCCTCTCTTGACCATGGTTTAATTATGAACCCGCAGAAGTCGGTTTTGATGTTGTTTGGAAAATCTGCAGCACGGGAAGGAGTCAAGAGTCAACTTGATATTGAAATAAATAATGTTAAATTGACTTGTGTGGATGAAGCGAGGAATCTGGGACTAACGATTGATAGCGAATTAAGATTTAAAAAACATATCAGTAACTGCATAAAAAAATCCTTTGGTACTTTGAAGCAAATTTATTCGAATAAGAACATTCTTAATAAAAATACAATTCGCTTGCTTTGTGATTCACTAGTGTTGGCACATTTCGCTTTCTGTGATGTAGTTTATGGACCATGCATAGACTCTGGGACGGCGCGTAAAATACAGAGGGTGCAAAATGCGTGTACGCGATTAATTTGTGGAATACGCAGAAGGAACCATGTTTCGCACAAGATAAAACAAATAAATTGGCTTACCATGGCCAATCGTCGTTTGCTTCACACATATCTTTTTTATCATAACATAATTTATTATAAATCGCCACCATATCTATACAACAAAATTAAATATAGGACGGACGTGCATAATTTAAACATTCGAAGAAAATCTCTAATTACACCTCCTATTCATAGAACTGCAATGTTTGAAAGGTCGTTCTCCTATAACATAAGTAAATTATATAATTCTATACCTCGGCATTATAAGCAATTTAACCTTGCGAAAATGAAGTTAAACATGAAGCGAACTTTGTTGGCTGCACAATGATATAATCCATTAACCTTTTTCTCTCTTTCTTCTCTTTCTTCTCTTTTCTTTAACTTTAACTTTTCTCTGCCCTTGTCTTCTTTCTAGCCATTATATTTTTTTGTTTTACTTATGATATAAAGATTGTATATATTTTTGTTTCTTGGGTTAAGTGTAGGAACAGCATGTGTCAGTTGAATGACTAACACAAAGCTGAACTTCACCCTTGCTGCTATATCTAACATTATCTGATATATTTGAATTTTGTATTATTCTACGGCAGTAATAAAGACCTTTATTATTATTATTATTATTATTATTATTATTAAGTCGTTTTTTCTTGAAAATGGACTGGAATATCAAAATGGGACAAGAATACATTTAATTTTTGAAAAAGGTTGGTCTTTCAGATTTTGGAGCCGATTTGACGTTAGATGTACATGGTAATAAGTTATTGGTCAATTTATCAAAACAATAGGTTATAAGTAGCGCCCTCTATGGGAAACGCCAAAAATATTATTGGAATCTTTTTTCCAGTAAGAAAAACCATAGGATTGCAAATTTTCAAGTCGACAACTTAAGAAATGTTTTAAGTTTAACTTTCCTTTTAACAATAAATTAGTTGTGTCATTATTTTCAGGTGAGCAGAACAGCGGAAGCTGAGCAGTGGTTCAGAAGAGCACAACGGCTAGCACCAAGTGACTCTAGTGTTTACCATCATTACGGTAAGTCTTACGTATTTAAAAACGTGAATTTTGTCTGCAGATCAGGTTCTTCTTCGTCGTCCTGAAGTATCATGTGTGTTCATTTCATATTTTAAGCAGTTTCTGTTGCAATATGAGCAGTTGTTATGCTTAACCAACAACAATAGCCCACAAACTAGGAACCCCTATTTAGCTGACAGTGTTAACTCTAGTAGTTCCTTGGGGAATATTCAAGTGTACGTTATCTGCATAAAAATGTGTTAGATAGTGTGAGACCGAAGCGTACAAACAAAACTTTGGTCATTTAATAGTGTACATTTCCACTTCGTCCGCTTCATCGGAATACTAATTACGCTAGTGTTATCAAGGTCTATAATGAATAGTTTTGGAGTATGCCCTAAAGGGAAATTCAGAACGCTCGTTCTTGTAAGGGTAAATAATGCCATTGTTGACATGCTCAAGTGGAGCGTTCACATAGGAGGGGTGATATCCCTGTTTTTGACGTATTCATTTTAGGTTGTTATTCTAAAGGAGCAAATAATAATACCCTTAAAACAGTGGCGTAACAGCGTCGTTGATATCATCAGTGGTGGTGGGTAGGAGATAATTTGTCCAAAAACACAAAAGTCTTGGAAAATTATATTAAACCTTTTATGTCGTAAATATTAAAAATCTTACGCTTCAACTTCAGCTCCATAAAGGTCAGTTTACCTATTTGTATCACTGGATATGCCTTTCAACTTAAAGTTTCGTATTTAAAATGTCAACCACGAAAACACAGTTATCATGAGGCATGCGTTTATTGATATTTTCCCGCTTTTGGTGACGCCCCTGGTGCTGTTTCATTATTCAGCATCCTGCAGTGCATATTCGGAGGTTTATATTTGATGGCGTAATATTGTAACTCCCATGCGGGCCTGGCTACACTGAGAAGAAATAAATGATGTGATAAAATCCAAGAGAAACGGGGAGTAGAAGTTTCCTGTATTTTTATTTCCAATTTTCGTTGTTGCAAAAGTTTTTCCAGCTTAATTCGTTGGTAGACTTGAAGAATATTTTTGCTAATCTTATTATGCCGTGGGATTTATCCCGGGAATTGATAACGGAGGCTTTTCCGCCTTTTCCAGTGAAATTGTAAAATATTTTATATTGGAAAAATAATTTGCGTAGAATTCGTTCGAGGTTTATGAGATAAATCATAATGAAGAAAAATTGCCACTTAAATGATACAGTGGCATAAATTATTCATTGGGCAGCGGCCCTGAAGATATCCCTTGTGATAGCAGATGAAACGTCGGCATCCATTACGCGTCCTCGCTCGGAATCCAGTTTAATCACGAAATGTGTCACTGTTTTCAAAAGTTGAAGTAACCAAATTGATTTTGTGAAGACGACTTTTGAAGATGAAATAAAAATCATTCCACAATAGAAAATAATGACCTGTAGAGTTAAAAATGTAATTCATAGTTAAAATACGAACATTTTTAAATTACATGAAATGAAAACTTTTTTACGGCGCACTGACTCACTTGTCCTAAATCGGATAATGCAGGCGCATGAGACGTGTTTGCAAAGTTCGAAATGACGTTTCGGCAGTTCGTGTGCAATTATCTCGAAGCGATACCGATTCCAAGCGCCTCCTTGTAATTTAATAATCGACTACGAACATGCCGCGCTCCGGTGTTGTGCACCCCCCGTTCCCATCGATCGCCATCAACTCATTATACAAATTGCTATTGGCTTTAAATTTACTTTTAAACATTTTATCTTGGCCCATTTGTAATTTGAAATGTTTGGATTTCCTAATAAGTTTTTGGCGGAGATAAAATTAAATGGTATAAAGTCGATACAGTCACGAAAGTCAAGTTAGCTTTATACGAGTTCTTTTATATCCACTTATTAAAAATGTTCGTTGTCAAATGCCATTTTTAGGAAGAAATCTGCGTATGTGGATCCTCAGTAATTTTCTTCTTGACTGCTAATCAATTATTTCATGGAATTGATGGGAGAATCTGATAACTTTGAAAAAGGAGTGGAAAGGGGAGAAACGGAAAGGGGATACTGGAGCTGCGAGAGCGGGATAAGTATGGAGGAGGTGAGGGGACAAATAAAGAGGTCGAAGAGGAAGAAAGCACCAGGACGGGATGCAGAACCAGGCTTGGTTTTACGAGGAGCAGGGTTATCGAGGAAATATAAAGAAGAGGTAGTGGTCACAATTTACAGGAAGTGGGAAAGAGCGAGAATAGAGAACTGTAGAGCAATAACAATACTAAATACAGCATATAAGGTTTAAGTCATGATTCTAGACGCTAAACTACATCGGTAGGAAATGGACAGGTAAGCTTTAGAAAAGGAAGTGAGGAAGTGATACAAACTCGGATACAAAGGTTAAACTTACATACCTACTGAACTATTTAATAGAGAGAAAAACCATAAGAAACAAAGATAAATTATTTGCAATTGAGACATATCCTACAATATATTGTGCAAGGAATAGAGCAATTAAATGCAAGGAAAATGTATGCAAGGAACGGTAGACAAATTACTAGCAAAGTGTTGAGTGGAAATAAGAAGAAACAGTGATTCGAAGTGGGAGATAAAGAAGAGAAAATATTGCGAAAGGAATGGGTATGCCCCAGAGGAGGTTGAGAGAAGAAGAAGATACAAAAGACCCCGGGGAAGTGGAGATGGTAGGCATCAGGGACAAAGACTTGCAATTGCAGGAGCAGAGAGGAAAGTAGGAAAATCAAGATATAACCCTAAGATTTTAAATACCCCCACAGAAAAAAGTCTGTGGGATTAAGGTCCAGTAATCTCGGTGGCCATGGTTGATTTGGTGCTTCTGCTCCCCGACCTATCCATCTATTGGCATACGCTCTATTTAAGAAGTCACGAACTTGAATGTCAAAATGTGCGGGAGCACCATCATGCATAAACCACATACGGTTTCTAATGATTAGGGGAACATTTTCCAGCAAAGGAGGTAATTGGTCTTGTAGGAAAAGGTAGTAAGACACTGCTGTTAGTCTTGGAGGGAGGAAAATGGGCAGATTAAAATTCACCAACGATTCCCACCCACCCGTTTAAGGAAAATTGATTTTGATGCGAGGTTTCTTGAATTGCATGAGGATTTTCGTTGTGCCAGAGGTGGTTGTTATGAAAATTTGTTATTACAATGATGGAGAAATTTGCTTCGTCAGTAAAAAAGGTGTTAGTAATAAATTGTGGAAGTTCTGTTAATTTTCTTAGCATAAATCGACAAAACACTAGCGTTGCAGAAAATGGCGCGGTAAAAGTGCCTGTACTTGTTGGATATGGTGCGGATGCAACTGATAGTAATGCAAAATTCTTGGTAGCGTTTGATGACTTGCGTTTACTACCTGAGCAATCCTCCTCGTGCTTGTTTCTGGGTGTCCCTCACTTTGTTCTAGTACCGATGGTTTCCGGGCTGGTTGCCTGGTTGCCACGTCGTCGTTGGTAATCTGTAACACTAAAATTAAAATTAACACTTGACGTTTCGACTCGCATATCGGAGTCTTCTTCAGAAGCTATTCTGAAACTTCTCTAAAACACTCTTACAATTACAATTAATTATTAATGATACCAGACACTACACGAAAAACATGTACAACGTATAGGTACTCGCCGGGATCTATCGCTCTCTTCGCATCTGAAACCAAAATTTCAAACTTCAAAACTGTCCTTCCAGCTTCTTGCTTCCCAATAAATACTCTTCTTAGAACATTCGTGTATTGGAATATTGTTCCAGAATGAGATTGTTCTAGCATTCGAATTTTCGGGGCTCATAAACAGACGACAAGGTCAACACCATACAAACAGCTGCGGCTTGCAGACAAACACCGTGACTCATAACCATGAGCGTCGCTTGCGGGACAAAAATTCGTATAAACACGGTTCCATTGTAAAAAATAATAAGGACAATAACTGACAAATTGTGGTTTAGTGTAAACACAAGAAGTTTGAGGGTGCAAATACAGTGCTCCAGGGGTTCCCCCAGAGTCATACCTTCCAATCTTTTCACAGTATTGATTTCGTGTGGAAACGCAAATTTCTAAATTTAAAACAGAATACGTAGCAGCCCAGTGAAGTACGAAGTAAGCGGTACGAGGAGGCCTGTTTTATCTGGCTAATTAATTCAGTAAAAATTGGCGAGTCCGTCTGCGCCTTCCTGGAGTAACTGGAAATTTACAGCGATTTATTCCGGCGGGCGTCGAGCACGTTTAAGACCCCACAGAGCTTACGCAGTGCGGGAGCGCCGCAGTTCTTTTTACACGTACAGCCGTCGAAAGCAGGCAAATTTGCATGAATTTGCACGAAGTACGTGAGGTATCTCCTAGAACGTCAGACAACTCTTCTGAGAGCCCGTAGCGGCGCTTTGGGGAATGTCTCAGTTAACTGCGTCCTCAACCACAGCCTGGGGACTGTTCCGACTAGTACTTAGCGGCCCGCTGGAAGCGCTACGCCATTGAGGTTTTGTTTGTAAGATTTGTTCCGCAAAAAGCGAGCCTTTGTAGTGGCGTAGTTAACAAACGCTACTCTGCGGGGATTAAGTTTTCCGGCCCGAGTCTCTAGAAGATTATTTTTAATACCGTCCACGGGCTCGGAGCAGAAAGTTTTTTCGAGAAGCCAAACTGCGTTTTGCAGCCAATTAAAACTTTCCGTAACGAGCGAGTTTTTAGACTGCCAGGAATATTGCTCGAGCATGTACGCCACAAATTACAGATAATTACAGGACAACAAAGTTACTGAAACTTGTTTTTCGTGTTTTGGGAGAGCTTTCCAGCGGCATCCTTAAAAAAGTTTTGTTTTTCGAATACTCTGGCGAATTTAGCTCGTACGATCGCGACGGTGTGTAGACCACTCACAGCGATCCCTCAGTAGGATGACCATTAATTTCTACGTAAGAGGTTTTATAATCGCTCTGAAACTCAACCGGACGGGGTGTTCCATCGCTCACTGCATCGGTTGAATGGAGATGTGCTATTTGCACCACACTAAATTCATTAAACTTGTGCGAGTTCTTGGTTTGAACATCCACGACCTCCGTAGAATTTCAGAACAAGCCTTAACCAGCCCATTATACCTCTACAACGGATCGATTAACGTATATTTAATTATTGATAGCCTCACAACAACAATAAATAAATACCGGCACTTACTTCGTGAACAACAGTAAATCACACCACGCAACGCAGGACAGGTAGTCAGATACACTCAATAGTTCAGAAATTTAATCTGAAAATGTCTGGTATCAGAATTCTTTTCATCATGGGTTAACATAGGATTCATTATTTCTTTCATGAACGGCCAAACTTCTACAGAAAATCTCTCCATATCACGCTTCATATTGGCGTAAAGTGCCTGAAAGTAAAACAAAGTTGCCATTACGATTTATTGGACATTTGATTAGCCACTGTTTGATATCGTAATGCAACTTTTTACTGCTTTTCAGTGCACTTTCTACTACCTATCTAAGTTTATTGACCGTATAGGGTAGAGAGCGTAAAATAAACAATTGCATCGTTGTAATTCTAGTGAAATTCAACATTAGTAATATAACCACATGAACGCGAATGTTTGTAATTATTATTACTCTGGGTATGACTCTAGCACCTATTACATGTACGTAGACACATGGTCCTCCATTTAGTAAGCTGAAATGCATTCATGCCAAATGGATAATATTGCAATATGAAACTGTAACTCCAGTATAGTAATATAGGTCTTGTACCTATTTTGAATATTAATCACTGGCCTTCATTATTTCATATACCACTGAATTATTAGGTATCTACTAATAAATTATTCGATAACGTACTGCCTCTTCGAGACTTTCCTCTCACACGCTCACGATTTTTAAAGAACTTCAAAGTCTTTCAACTAGGGTTATTTATTTCTTTTTCTTTTACGGCGGGAGCCCTCTAATTATTACATTCAATTGTAGAGCACGCGAGAAGGGTAGGCTGAAAAAATTTACATAATAACAAGACCAAACTTTTACCGTTTTACCGTCGAACTTTCAGGAAACTGTAACTCTAATGGAAAAGTGCATTGTTTCTTCATTTATTCGGACTACTAACTCAACTACTTCGTGTAAGGGAAAATTAATCACGTGATTTTCCGAGAATCATTGTTAGACTTTTGTGCTTCGTAAACAAAACACTACGGGTTAGCTACTAATGTTTTAAAGTTACCGATCGAAGGAGAAACAATGCAAACTAAATGGTGTATATAATGTTAGAAGCATGAAACAAGTATAGGAAAGTTAGAAAATTTAAAAATTGAGATGGGTAGGTTAGCATTAGACGTGGTAGGTATTAGTGAAGTGCGATGGCCAAAAGCTGGAGACTTCTGGAGCAGAGATTTTAGAGTAATACACACAGGGTATGTAGGAGGAAATTCGGGAGGGATTGTTATGCCGAAGAAAGTAGGGCAGATTGTAGAAAATTTCTTACAGCAAAGTGACAGGGTTATGGTTAGGTTAGATTCGAAACCTGTAAAAACAGTAATAATACAGGTATATATGCCCACTTCTAACTATAGTGATGAGGCCGTAGAGGCAGTTTATAGTGATATAATTTAATAATTGTAGGAGATTTCAGTGCAGTCGTAGGCACAGAGAGAGAAGGCGGAATAGGCAATAGGAACGATAGGGGAGTTAGAATGATAGTGCATGTGCAAAGAAGGATGGAGAAAAGGGCGGAAGAAATATGTATTAGGAGAAGATCAGCGATTTTTCAGGTGGAAGAAATGTGTCAAAATCTCTAAAAATAATTTTTATCCCAAAAAAGAGAAGAGGTGACAAAAAACTTCCCGAGTAAAAATAATTCAAACTCGTGTGATAGAACCCAATATTGGTATATTTTTGGATTGTCCTATTTAAAAAACTGAACTTTAGGGCAACCTCCGGTATAATCGGAAGTACTAGAAGTCTGAAAATATTTTAGAAAAGTAGATCACTACCAACTATAATTCCATGTAAAGTTTCAAATTTATCCCATTTTTCGTTCTCCATAAACTTTTAACAGGCCGCCACCGTGGGACTCCCTGTATGGGGTTTCCTTAGGCAGCTAATTTGCTTCCCCAATCTGTGTAGGTACTGAGATATTATTTTCATGTTGCAATATTAGGAACGGCACGTCATAAGACTTTATTGGTGAATATGGAGGGACCTGGGCTTGCAGTCGTTATATTTGTCCGGCAATCCCGAGCCTGGCAGCGGAAAATCATCTCCCTCAATCTCGAGCGTCATAAAAGATATACGCAGAGCCGCAAGGTCCGCGTATATCCAGGGGATATGTAGCCCGGCTCTTGTATGCCTGCAATATTAAGGGAATTAATGTCCGCGGCAGGGCGGGGAACGAATATTCCGCCACTCGTAAGCTTTCGACCGCAATTTTTCTTCATGAACCTGATCCGACAAGATATATTCCCTATTACATTAATGAGAACATATTTTGCGGAGGCCTTAATCTACGTATGTTGTTTATTTCGCAGGTGAGTTTCTGGCGTCTAGAGGCCGTCACAAGGAGGCGGCGGTACATTATGAGAAAGCCGCTGAGTTACGACCGCGCGATTACGAGTTGGCGGTGACGGCGGCGACGGCCATGAGGCAGGCGGGGCGGCATCTGGACGCTGAACGGTGGTACAGGAAGGCGGTGACACTCAAACCGCTGGTAAGTTGATGAATTATCCGGCATGCGAGATATTTCGAATCGGGGAGTTTTTGCGGAGGTCTGGCGGATTATTTCGAGAGGATCTAGCAACAGGTTGTTACAGATAACCTATCATGTTTAATAAGTGCTTTTTGGATTTGCATAAGTAGGGCGAACTGCTCTACACGAGAAATTATTACGAACTAGAGATAATTTTACTGATAGGTAAGAAGATAACTTTTCTGTTTCTATGATCTTCTATTATTCGATATAAAATATCTTAAAAAATATTTTCAATTTATTGCTTGCCTTTTGTTCCCCTTGGGTGGTTCACAGTTTTTTTTTAATAATCTAAACATGTAGCATAACGAAGTTTGTCCCTTTGGAGCTGGTGTCATTTTTCATGGGTATAAATTATTATGCGGTTTGTGACTGGGCCATGAGATATTTGAGACGTGGTTTGCATAAAATGAAAAAGTCGAAGTATACTTTGAGATTAAGTTTATGTTGAAAGAGTGTCTTTCTTATTATACTTGGGCCGCCCAACAGACGGAGTGATCACCCTGCTCTAGACGGTACCACTATCAATTTAGGACGACAGAATCGCAGTGATGCGCTTTCTTTAGACCCAACGAAGTCGCATCACTCCAATTCGGTCGTCATAAATTAATATTGTCTCCGCTAGAGCACGTTCTTGCAGGGTGATCACTCCGTCTGTTGGGCGGCCCAGGTATAGATATTATTTTTCGTCGTAATAATGTATTATGCTGTATGGAGTGGTAGTACTGATTATTTTTATTAACGGAGACATAGAGCCAAACATAATTTCCAGAGGCTTATCAAACATCCACATTTTTATGTGTACTATATAAGAAAAAGGTGTGGTTGAGGGATTATTAAAGGGATCGTCATTTCCTGGAGGTTCATCGACTGGAGCAGGACCAGCTTGTGTTTCAGCAATCGAAATATTAGTTGTCTCGGTTGGTAAAAAGTCATCATCAGTAAAGGTACCCTAATTTGTTAGCTAAATACCCGTTTTCTCCAAACCTTTTAGCGCAGTTTTCATGCAGACTTAAAGGTCTCATAAATGCCACATATAGAGGCTAGAGCCTATGCGAACAGGGACGTCTGGATGACGTCTCATGAAAGATTGGGTCCAGGCTTCCCCAGCCATTTCTGTCTGTTCGTTAAATGGATGCTCACAACCGTTTCGAAGAGCTAGTTGATAGGCTAGCTTTCTTAATTCTTTCATTGTTAAACCAAACAGTCTCGTTTGCATATCCTTTAAATTCGTAACCAGTTCTAACTCTTGATTTTTGTCAATCACAGAATTTGGATCATCCTTAGGTACGTTTCTTTATACAGTGAGGTCCTAAAGTTTGGAATAAAATTCATAATTTCTTTTAGTATTGAAAATACTTCTGGGCGCGTGTCTATATATGGGACTCATCTTACGAAAAATGCATCGACAGGCGACAGATTCTGTCGGCGACGCGCGCAGTCGAAGTCAAGGCCGCTAATAATAATAATATCAGAGCGCTAGCCTGCTAGCCAGATGTAAACTAAGGTACGGCGAGCGCGAGCGGGATATCGCGATGGAATAAAAGTCCCATATACCTAAGAAGTCCAAACGGTACAAAACGGATGCGTTAATATTTTGTTACGTATTGCGTCAGTTTGACTATGTGCCTTGTGCTTGTCACAAATCATTTCTTTTATTTTATTGTATCAATAATATACCAACTTGAAACGGCACAGATCACTTTTGTTGGACATCAGAAACCGGGCAGTTGTGTCGGTATTTTCAATACGCCTATGATACTTGCGTAAGATGCGAGGTCTGTGAATTTTTTATTAATATTTCAATGAAATGCTCGGACACGTCCATTTTTGTTTTCGATTTAGAATTTTGTGAGGAACATGTAAAATATATAGGGTGTTCCATTTTCATGTACAGCTGTCAATGTCAATTTTCTTAAATGGAACACCCTATATACATTCGTGTTTCTAAGTAGGCCATTGAAAGACAATTTCATAAATGTGGCATTTGTTACCTTTTACCTCTATGGCTATCGAGATATTAACATTTGAGTTTACATATTCCTCAAAATTAGAATTAGAATATCTGAACTTCTACAAAAGCTAGAGATTGCCGAGATTGGAAATTAGGTTTACAAAACTACCACGAAATAACACACAATGTTGAGTAAAAACACAAGCAAGTAATTAACATCAAAAATACTCTAAATTAAATGTTCAGTGTGAGCTCCAAGAACTTGCTAAGCTGTAGCCAACTGTACTCGAATTCGTAAAGAACATTTCTAATAACTTCAGGCGTGATTCTCCGAATTTCATTTCGTATTTTCGTTCATAAATCTTTGATGTCATACGGTTGTGTGAGGTATACTTTGCTTTTTTTTGCTTCTAATTTTGACGAATTTTTAAATTCAAGTGTTGATATCTCGATAGCCATGGAAGTAAAAGGTAACAAATGCCGCATTTATGAAATTGCCTTTCAATGGACTACTCAGAAATATGAAAATGTATAGGGTGTTCCATTTAATAAAATTGACATCGACAGCTGTACATGAAAATGGGACAACTTGTATATTTTACATATCCCTTACAAAATTCTAAATTGAAAATAAAAATTGACGTGTCCGAGCATTTCATTGAAATATTGATAAAAAAGAAATTATGAATTTTATTCTAAACTTTAGGACCTCACTGTATATCTTTTTAATGCAGCTTGTGGAAGTTGGAACTGAATTGCAACCCATTACCACTAATTATCGCATCTACTGCTTGTTCCATAGTTTTAGATCTCCACTGTTGTCTGACGGTCTTTTTTCATATTTCCATCTGAAAATAACACAAAATTCAAATTTAGATCATTAAATAAAGCAGGGGCGGAATGGGGTCTACCCCGTTCTGCCCCAGTCCGTTCTGCCCCACATGTACATAATCTTTGGTCAGACACACTATCCATGTCAAAAGTTATTAAAAACATGCCGTGTGCCACAGCGAAAAGTATTTGGTTGAAACAAATGAAATATGTTTACCCCAAACAAATTTAAGCTTTATTAAATACAGCGAAGTAAATCTGTTTTTTAACCGAAGATTTCCATTTATTTCAATTTCCAAATCGATTATTTGTTTAACTGAAGACAAAAACATATAAATCAACAAAATTTGACGTTTTAAGGCTAACTAATTATTTTCTTGGTGTAAGTCAATGAAGTATTAAGTTAGTTACAACATGCCTTGATTCAAAAACACACAATTTTCATTCAAACAAATGATTTGTTACTTACTTATTAAAATACTAAATTGCGCCCATTCATTTTTATTAAGTATTATTTATTTGGGCCAAGAAATTATTTTTGTTCTTCACCGTGGCGTATACTAATGAAAGAATGTTTTATTTAGTTCCTTCATTCCTTCATCAAATTCTTTGATTCAAGTATATAATAAGAATTTGAGTCAATCTCATATTTTCCTATACTAAACTTATATAATTTTTCCTATAATTTTTCTATTATTTCTATTAAAAGAACCACATTCGTTCCAAATTAATAATGATTAATGTTTAACGAATTAAAGCAATTTTTTACTATAAGTTTTTATTAAATAGGTACAAACATTTTACAAAAATAACTCACTTTTCTGATAGGTACACAATAATAAAAATGTAGTAATACCAACCCCATCAGAACAATCAGCAAAATTTACATTTTCAAACAATTTCGACCACAACCTGCCAAGTGCACAATTTTGTTCTTGAAGGACATTTTCAACATGCGGGACTAGAAAAATAACGCGCCCTTGCCCAAATAAACTGTAGTTACAATTTTCTAGGTTCATGTCAGCCTCTGGATTGGTGTGTAAATATCAGGTGACGATGTCCTGGCAAGTCGTGATTGGTCAAATTTTCACACCAAAAATTTTAACATGTATTTCTTTCCCTCAAACAAATAATACTGACATTTGAACTTCAGTGTTGATTTGTTCAGTACAAGTATATATTATTCTGTACCACTTACAATAATTTCATTTCGTATTAGAAAAATGTAGTTTCATCCAAACAAATATTTTTTTACAAAATGCAAACTACCTATTATTTGTTTGTAATTAACAGCAGTTTTATTACATCAAACAAATATCAGAAATTCAATGTAAATAAACGAATTTCTTGTTGCAAAACATTTAATTAATTTGACAGAAACATATTTTTCTTGAGAGAAAAGAACTTTATTTGCACCAAGCAAAATCTTGTCAAATAAACTGATTTATTAAAATTAAGATAATTTTTTCTCTGTGATGCAGTAAAATAAACAATAAGCACTAAAACAAATAAATAATTAACTTACAATGTGTTTTATTTAAACATAGCCACTTTGCTTCCTGAGTTACTTAAGGCTCTTGGAGAAGCTTATATATGTTACTGCCATCTTACCTTTTCAAAAACTCACCGGTAACTGAAAATTTTGCCTGCGCCAATGGTACTGCAAGACATTTTATTGCATCTGTAAAGTATGCTAATACGCATCCCCGCCGCTCGCCAACTTAAATCTGTTGGACTGTACGTATCTTTAGACAAAACTTTATTTTTGTTGCAGGACGCCAGAGGACATACTAATCTAGGCGCCATCTTGCATCTCAACGGAAAATACAGCGAGGCCGCAGTAAGTTACAAGGAAGCGCTCCGTTTGCAGCCTAACGATGTCACGACGTTGGCCAATTTGCACAAATTGCACAGTGTAATGACCTGACGGTAGAAAGGTCGACATTGTACGAATTGTAATTATTGAAAATTACCCTCTGATAATCAAAGAATCAATGGCGACGAATTCTAGCACTGTTTCCGGGATTCTTTTCCATTGTGCCTTTGATGATAATGTTTGAGCGCAGCGCGTTGGAGATTAGCCCTTAGGAATTTGAAGTTCGCGGGGAATGTGCTTCAGGGTAGGACGTAAAAGGATACAATATCAATGAACTAAACTCTATAACTTTCCTTGTACACAGACGTAATATTTTTAGACATTATATCTTGTACATTGAGTTCATCAAAAGCGGGAATAATTTTCAGCGAATTATCGCACAAAAGAATGTAAATTCCGGCCCCGACTTCCGCCCCCGATTTGTCGTCCATTTTCGGGGTTTTATCTTTATGTTCGCGTTTCGCAATATCCAGAGCTTTTTACGTAAGTCCTATGACAGTGTAGCTGTGCCGAATATTATTGTGTATTTAAAACAAAAGGGAATAAAGCGCCGTGACGTTTTTCATGTAGATGGGGGATGTTGCTGTCCTGCTTTATGCCCTACTCTCTCCACACTCCCTGCGGTACAATACAAATAGAATTTGGAACACAAACGACAAATTGATGACGAAGGGCTAATCCGGTACGGGGTGGTTCGCTAGGCGACATGCCACGAAGGTTTTTTATCAACGAAACACGATATCAGTGTGCTTGCGTGTGCTTTCTGATTCGCCGACGTTTGGGGACCACTGTGTGCTTGATCGGCAAATGTTTTGACTTTGACAATATTACCAAGATTGATAGTGATATTTTTGTTAAATTCCATTGACTGCAATTGGGGGGATGGGGTTTTGTTCTCAATCAGATTACCAAAGTGATACGTCATTGTAAATAAGAAATATTATTGTTTTACGTTTACATTCGATATGAATACTACATTTACATATCTTTTCCATCAGTGTTTCAATTGGCTTTTTGACAATTAAAGATCGGAATTATTGTAAGCTTCAGAGATATTATTATTACATCATTGGCTTTTAATGGATCGTATCCTGTAATGATTATGTATTTAATGATACTGTAAAATAAAGCTTCGACTTATTTTGTGTAAACTGTGCCTGTTTATGCCCCTTCTCAATATCCTCGTTCTGCATTGGTTCATATAAAGCCCAATAATATTTGTAAACTTGCTAAAGAAAATTAGAAAAAAAATATTTTATTTTTTAAACCCAATATTAATGTGACAAAGAAATTTGATTGATATTTTTCACTAACAAAATAAATATTGATTAAATAGGCAGGTTCGGTAATTTTCAAATTTCATTAAAATTGATGAGTTTATTATACTGAAGGCAGTTATGTTGTTAATTTTTGTTAAAAAAAAATTCCTTCGCCTGTGAAGCCGTTGCAAAGTTTTCCGTCGGTGCGAGGCTAGAAATCGTACCTTGCAGCGAGAGTAGGCCGCGTGACGTCAGAACTTAGTATAACGTACAAGTCCCAGCTTCAGCGAGCAGCAGTCCCATAAGTATTATGCATATGCATGTGTAGTTATATTGTTAAATATTATTAACTGGTTCTAACTGGTGTTTTCTGTTTTCTGACCAGACTAATACATCATACAGCACACCAATAAAACGGAAAAAGTGGTTCGTTGGAGCCAGAAGGAAAATCGGTCAGCATTATCGATATTTTCGCGAGTTAGTTTATCATTGCAAAAGTTTATAAAATTATCGGCTGCCCCTTTGCAGCCACTCTAAATAAAATCGAACATAATGTAATTTATCGACAGTTTTCTGGGACCCCTTGGTACTTGGTAACGCGTTACGGTTAGCATAATTTGAAACAGGATGCAAGGAGCGTGACGGAGCCAAATACTGAATCGCCGTAGCGTTCCCTCCCTGAACTAAAAAAGGAAATTTTATTAACTATTTTACAATAATAATTAAATAGTACGTCATCATAAAGTTCTCTTTTGAAGAATGGTAGGACGCGTACCTTCATCCTTTCCCTGAGCTAGCCTACGCATTTCCGTAAAAGTAGAACATTCTACATCCCCAATTATTTGAGAGCAGTAGTCTAATCTGCTCCAACCTCTACCTCTTTATTCCTATCTCTGACTCTAGTATGTCGCGAACTATTCCTTTGTGTCTCAGAAGGTGTCCTACCATCCTACGATCCTATCCCCTATTCTTTATTGCCTTCCATACTTTTCTCTTTTCCCCAACTCTTTCTAATTCCTCCTTATTGCTAACTTGTCTATCCACGGTATCTTCAACACCCGTCTGTAGCATCACATTTCAAACGCTTCTACTCTTTTTCAATTCGCTTCTCCCATTGTCCAAGTTTCGCACCCATAGGTATAATTTCGTGCTTAGTTTCGTGCGTAGTTTTTTGATTCGTGTGAGTTGTATTTGTTTCCGGTTTTTTTTAAAATTTCCAATCCGTTATAAAACTGTTAACTTGATAACTTGTCAATCACTTAGGTATACATACCTACATAAATGAGTAGGTATGTATTGTATTGTATTAGAGAATATAGGTAGGTACCTATTTTACAAACAGAAGTAAGCAGGTATCTATAATCTACATACCTACTTATACTGAATTATAAAAGGCATGTACAGTTAATAAATTGTTGACTTTGTTTTACTTATACCGGTCTGCCTTTACACTACTGTTTTGAGGTTGAATGAAATTGGGGTTAGATGCAAGAATCACACACCATTTCCACATTTACCGGCACATTTACCTACCTACTACATAAATATGGCAAATTATGTGAATCGGACTTTTGATACCCTTGTTGCATCATTATATCGATTATGTTGTCTTTGTTTTATGTTTCCTTGACACCTTACTTTAAAAATTCACGCTCGAAATAGTCCCAATAAGTATGAGATAGGTACCGCTTTACGGGCACTTCAAGAGAAGTGGGAGGAGCGACTTACGAATCTCTGACGTCAAACCAATAACAAAGCGAACTAGCATGTGGGCGTGATAAGCTAATTTCTTTCGCTTATTACGCCGCAAAAAAATTTTTTAGAAAAAAATTTCGCCGTAAATCAATTACAATAACAATTTTCTGTCATTTTCATGCCAAAAATAGATTATCTTATTTTTCTCCGAACCTCCCTATTGTTACTTATGAACTGGAATGGGAGCAAAAAAATTTAGATTTCTGGGTATTTTAATTCATTTTTTTAATCATTTAATTTTCTACATAAACTCAGTTTTCTATTCTGTACTTTTATCACATGCAAACAGTAACGTAGCTGTGTCGTCATACAAAGGTAAGTATAGACTTTCAGTGTATTATCAACTTTTAATCAGGTTGTTCTATAGGACTTAAGCTAACAAATTTGTTCGTATTAAGTTGGTTAAATGGAAAAAGTAGTGTAAGTAGTGCATTTTTATGATCCCATTAATTTGCACAATCAGGCACTTTTTATTACATTCGATAAGTTCATTAAAGCTCAACACGATCAATCACAACTCCAAGACTCTTTATGATCTCCCCGAAAGGTATGGCCCGTTACCACCGAGAAGAAGGCCTAAGCGCTCCCGCGTGACGTCAGCACAAGTAGGTCGACCGCGTAGTACACATTAGACATTATAATATGCTAACATTTTGGTGGTTTTACAAGATTATAGGTGGCTGCTTTATTTTGACGGGTCACGGCTTAGAACAGTTTGGTATTATACCACCATAGGTATATGGGGTACTTGGCACAACTGGCCGAGCAGATTAACATTGTTGTGTACACCAAATCTTAATTTTCCGATGCGAAGTAAATCTAAGGGAACAATCACGTCATAAGTTCCTTAAATTTTCTGTACTCCTGTTCACAACTGAATAAGAGAAAAAACTACTTTCCGTTTCCCGATTTGCCAAGTTTTGAGGAAATGGAATCAGATATCGGCGTCAACTGGAGACGACGAAATTGAAGTACGTATAAAATGTGTTATAAAAAGTTTTCCAGCGTTTTATTGCACCTCTGTTATGCGGAATGTGCTCAGTCGCAATAAACAAACATGTTATTTCGAAGTGAAATGTCAATAGGTCGTTTCAGGGAAAGAGGGAGACTGATAACGTTGGTGTATTTTCTGGGGAACGGAAGCGAAAATTTTGTTTATTTATAGAATCCTTATACAATTCATAAACAGTTACAAGCTTTGGCCAAATATTTTTAAAATTAAGGCTGTCGGAACGCCGACGAACAATTACTGCGGGGGGTATCGGAAGGGACGTAGCATTCCAAAAGTACAAAGTAGGTGGACACTGAATGCAAAAATTGCTGGGCGCGCTAGATTAGGGGGAGCATTTCGCAGCGTACAGAGTAGGACTCGGAGCTTTCATTCACTTTGAGCTAGAACAAACACAACGCCGAAGCTACAGACGAAACGCGGGGTTTATTGAATGTCATAGTATAGTATTTATATTCCTGCGAGTACCTGATAGAAAACAAGGAACGTTGAACCAAATTATAGGCGGGAAAACAAAACTCATCCCCCAAGAAAACGCAGTGGGTTACTTATAAGTAAGAAAGAAAAACTAGGTAAGTATGATTTGCGATTGACCGAAAAGTTCGTGTTTTCCAGAAAATTTTTATAACAGAAAATAAAGTTGTATGAGATTAGTAGCTACTGAAAATGGATGTTTAGCGGACTGTACCTAAGAAAAAAGTGGGAAATAATCAATGTCCTAGAAGTTACCTACTCCGCAGTAAAATGACACTTTTCGGGCTTGACTCGCAATATACAGTGTGATCAAAAAAGAACATGATTGAAGTAGCCCATGAGCTTTTGCTGGCATGTCTTTGATTGATTGTTCAATGCCAACTTGTCAAACTTTTCTTGCCTGCAAAAATCCATGGGCTTCTATGATCAAGTTCTTTTTGGTCGCACTGCACTAAGCATTACACCAAAATTATTAGTAAAAATATTTATTGTCTTGTTTTTGTGCTCAGAGCGAGGGCTAATCAAAATATTACCCGGTAATTTATAAAACATATCCGACGTCACCGTATGCGAGCAGATTCGATGCAAATTATTTTCATGTGAAAATTATAGTTAACTCGCAGTGTGTAGTCCCACAAGATCAGTTGCTTCTACATCCAGCTGCAATTATTACATTGACTTAAATCGATTGGTCGCAATTCCAGGGTTTACATCTAGTTTCAAAATGTTTTTAAGGATAATTCCAAAACTACCGCAAACTTCAATTTGAAATTTTGTATACTTATAATACTTGACGGTTAGAAGCGAGTAGTGCATTTATTTTTTGTAGTTTTTGGAAGAAGTGGAAATAATTCAGTTACCTTTGATATTTTTGCAAAAATAAGTGCACTGTGCTGTGGTTAGAGCTATTTTAATAGTATTTCTCTAACAGAATTTTGTAATATTTCTGAAATCAAAAAAAAAGCAAAAAACGGAAAACTCATTTTTTTTGACTGGCCACTTCCGGTTCACTATGTGGTTTCTGATATAAGTGCTTCAGAAACTTTGCTATAGCCAGTACGGAACACTTTATGTATAAACGGAGTTGATACTTGGTGAATTATTTAAATGGGACACTCTATAGATATTGCGTTTTTTAATTCTTCGATCGATTTTGCTAAGTATGTATACGAAGTAAGTTGCTTCTAAATTAAACCCCATATTTTTGTGTTTCGGTTTTCTTTTAAAATTTTTGTCACGCGTAGGGATGTTTCAAAAATTACATTTTGAGAATGATGAACAAATGCCCCAGTTTCACAATAAGTTCAGTCTAGAAAGTATGCAACTTTTACACAATCATATAGTAAACTCGAACAGAGAAATAAAAAGTGGGATGATATACCTACAGGAGTTCTATTTAAGAAATCCAAGTTGTGTAGATTAGCCTGCTGTACAGAAGAAATGAGACACCATGTATAAGTAAAGTAATTTGAATTATGGAAATTTAAAAACAAAGAGAGTATCTATTTGGCATTTTTTTCTAAATTAGACAATACAGATGAATCGCTTTTTCTGATAGGTAAATGGGATACCTGTGCACCTGCATATTCAACTCATGTGTAACAATAATAAATTTTAAGAAGAATCGAAAATTACTTTGGAAGGTCGTCGATACGAAAAATAGGCCCCAAGAATAATACCAGAATACATACAAAAACTAGCCACGCCTGTTTCTTGAATCTGGGAAGTTTAAACATATCGCCGCTAGACACCGCCACCTCTAGGCCCTTGAAAAGGCGAATGCAGAGGTGTAGGAGCCAATTGATTACTTCATTATCATCAAAAATTTATTTTTTATTTTTTGATACAGTCAAAATGAAAAGTCTAATCTATGACTCTACGATTATAATTTCTAAAAAAAAGAAAAATATGGTAAATATTCTAGCTACAATATGTCCGATTTTCATAGATTGTGAAGTAGATTTTAAAGTTGAATTTCTGGTTTTGAATGAAAATTATTAGCGCAGTTTGTCTGCATCTTTTATGAAGTGTAGACGTTTATTTTTGTCTTATTCTAGGCGAGTTAAACAAAAGTGCTTTTAATACTACAAATAAGCGGAAAAAGTATATATAAATTAAAATAAGTGTCAGATAGAGAAGCAATATAGTGAAAGACCAATTATTGGCGCCGCAGCGGATTCTGGGGGTTATCTCTCAGTATGCCGGCGAGCG
The DNA here is from genome assembly GCA_963966045.1 of Xestobium rufovillosum. Classification (NCBI taxonomy): domain Eukaryota; kingdom Metazoa; phylum Arthropoda; class Insecta; order Coleoptera; family Ptinidae; genus Xestobium; species Xestobium rufovillosum. Next base: position 47,130,832 of record OZ014492.1, on the reverse strand, counting down.
GGATGGAATATGCAAGTAACAGCTCAGGTTCAAATACATCAACTACATCCGACAGTGAAGAGGAATGGAAAAAAGTCGAACGCAGTAAAAAAAGGAAAAGCAAAAAGGCTCTCCAAAAAACAGCCAAGAAAACCACAAGTGTGAGTACTATACAAGAACCAACTAACAAAACAACAAAAACTTCACAAAACCAAAACTCAAATTTACAGACATCAACTCAAAATAAAACTGTACCTTACAATAAAAACTTAAACTATTCAGCACGGATGAATGAAATAAAGAACCAAGCATACACACACCTTTTCCACATAAAAACTACAAACAAATCCAGGCTAAAAATGTCTGATATGTGGAGCACTAAATTTACAAACAGCAAAGACATTATTTTACAAACAAAAGAAGGCTTCTTGCTTAAATCCAACGAAAATAAAAACAGAATTACTACAGCGCTTGATGACCTTGTAGAAACAGGCGAAATTGAATCATTCTCCAACACACAACCATCCACAAAACTCCCACAACACATATACGCAGCAACATATTCAGCTGTTATAGCCAACGTAGAACATGAAATAGAGGATACACTACTTAGCGAAGTCCTTAAGAATAATGGTATAAATCATAGATACTGCAAAAGAATTGTGGCACGTGCTACAGACAAACCTACCAGACTTGTCAGAATAATAACAGGATGTGTAAAATCATTTGAAAATTTACTAAATGAAGGTTTCTTTTACAAGCATCTGCATTATGCGGTGTATCCCAGTGCACCACCGCAGCCCCTTCCACAACCATGTGGAAGATGTTCACAGTATACACATACAACTGATAAATGCACAGAACCAGTCAAATGTACGAAATGTGAAGGACCACATAGTACGAATAAATGTACCTCCAGTTTACCAACAAAATGCGCAGCATGTAACTCACTTGACCATGTAGCGTGGTCTATAAAATGTCCAAAAAGGCCCAAACAACCCATAGAAGGAATTCCAAACACCCCAATCAAATCAATTAATTTAAAATCAGCAGATGTTGACAAAAAAGTAACCAGAAAATCTAGAATACACAAGCCGATTACCATACATGACTTCATCATAAACATATATGTCAATAAAATCAACAAAGTAACCTGCACCGATAGAGAAGAACTACTCGCAAAACTTAAACGAAGGTTTATCAATAACTTCAATATAGACACTTCTGTCGTGTTTGCTGGCACGAGAATGTACATACTTATGTTTGATCTATTTGATTTCAACTCTCTTTCTCCTACCCAACCAACTGAAGGTAATCAAAATGTCCAGGTACGGATCGATGCTTAACATCTTATATAACAACATAAACAGCTACATTCCAAAGAAACATTTAATAAACCACATAATTGAAGAAGCTGATATAAACTGCACCCTTTTTGTGGAAGCTAAAATAAAACCAGACTCTAACACCCGATACAAAAATTGGGACAGCCTCCAGATTATAGGTAATCAAGTAAATAACACCAGGGCAGGTAGCTTGGTTCAAACCCATCCGGATCTCAAAATGGGCAAAGCAAACGCACCACGTATGAACAGCCTTCTCAATGAATGCTTGCACTTCACAGTACCATTTATGGACGACAAACTTCATATATTCCTAGCATACATACATCCCACATCTACCATCGAGGAGAATATTTTTGTTAAGGCAGCTCTATATAAATATGTAATAATAATCGGGGATTTCAATATCAATAGGACCAAATATAAACAGCTCAACAACTTTTTGATGAACACCAATTTCAAAAAATTACATACTGATCCAACCTTCATCATGAATAATAATCAAGACAGTACTCCGGACATAATATTACATACAGCCAATATAACGAATAATTTCATTAAAGTTGAATTAACCCCGGATACAGGTGCAGACCATCTAGCAATTAAAATTCAATTCGACCTGAAAACAGCAATAGAAGAAATACCCCTACCTACTAAATACATGTTCTATAGAAGCAACATAGAAAAAATTAATGAAGAGATGTTAAAATATATTGAAAAATGGAAAGACGCTCAAATAAGTGACGAACTTATAATTAACTTCAATGTCAAATTAGCCGACGTAGTACTCAGAAATACCCCAGAAAAGGAAGTTAAATACTACACTCATGAGTTACCACCTTTTATAATTAGACTTATAAAGAACAAAAGGAAACTGTATAGGGAATATCAAAGAAACAAGGAACAGACAGTGAAACAGAAGCTGAACGAATACAGTAAGAATATACAACAACTCATCAAACAATACAAGTGTCACAAATGGGTCAAAGTGTGTAACGAAATAAATCGATTAAGGGGAAAGAACTTTTACCGGCAGATACGGCAGCTATCCAGATATAAACCACGGGACGACAAATACGCGCTGGAAGAAAATGGGAGAGAATATTTCAGAGAGCAGGATGTTGTGGATGTGTTCGCACGCCACTTTGTTACAGCTTATACAGAAGACCAGAATCCCAACTACACACAGAAACAGCTAGACATAGTAAACTCCTGGTATAGCACGTACTTTAACAACAATACTCCCACAGAACAGCACGATGTTGACGAAGAGACCTATTTTGAAATATTATCCAAAAAGAAAAACACTGCACCGGGGCATGATAATGTGCCATGGATAATTTACAAAAAGTTGGAGTATGAGGTTCACTCTTACATTTTAAAAATATTTAACTACTGTCTTGGTAGCTGCCACTTTCCGGATATTTGGAAAAAAGGACAAATTATCACAATCCACAAGCCAAACACCGACTCAAAAATGGCGAGGAACTACAGACCCATCACTCTTTTGCCAACCATGGGGAAAATGTTCGAAAATATCATTAAATTTAAACTTAAGATCTATCTGCAAGATAAAATTCCGCCATGCCAGTTTGGTTTTAAGGAGAAATGTTCCACGCTACATCCACTAATAATAGCAACGTCAAATGCACAAACAGCAAAATTGGAAAATCTAAAATCGGCGGCACTGTTTTTGGACATCGATAAGGCTTTTGATAGTATTTGGCACCGGGGATTGCTGTACAAACTTCGAGAACTTGAAACACCCGACTATCTTATCCACATAGTCAAGCAGTTCCTTGAGAACAGACAATTGGTGGTCAAATCTAACGGAATTACATCTAGACCTTTTGTACCACAGCGGGGGGTGCCGCAGGGCTCTCCCTTGTCGCCACTGCTATACAACCTGTACTGTTCTGATATCTTTGACAAGGAAGATGAGCATCACGCGAATTATGGGTTACAATATGCTGATGACACTGCCCTCATCTCACACGGCAAGTCCCTCACTTCCACCATAGAAAATTTGCAGCAGATGATTGATGGCGTAGAAAGGTGGTTTAACAACTGGAGATTAAAAGTAAACCCTTCAAAGTCGCAGCTGATAATTTTTCACCACAAACTCAGCAACAACTCTCCACACGTCCGAATGCTAGGAGAAATCATTAAACCACAAACTACAGCAAGGTATCTGGGCATGCACCTGGACCAAAAACTAAACCTAAACCATCATACATCTATAGCCAAACGAAATACAATTTCCAGAAGCAAGCACTTTCGAGTGCTTTCCAATAGAGACCTGGGAATAACGGTATCTGTAGCTGCACATATTTACAAGACCATTTGCAGACCAATTATCGAATATGGACATCCGCTATTTGTAAATATTAGAAACCCAGCACAAAGGAACATCCGAATTGCTGAAACATCAGCGCTCAGAACCATAACCAAAATCCGACATCCTAATAATCCTCTCCACAATCCTTCGAACCAAATGCTTTACTTCAAAACTAATATCCTTCCAATACAAGAGCGTCTCAACAACCTCTTCCTTAAGTTCACCAACAAGCAGACTAATATGGATCTGTTGTTACCAATGTGTCGATCCAGAAACGTAACCGTATCCAGATACAAGTACCCGGAGATGACAATCTTTGAGCATTTAACCACAGGAATTATGCACCATCCAGACCCAGGAGATGGATGAAGTCTGCTAGTTAATAATTGTTTCATTGTTTTTTTTTCACTATCAACTTTTAAAAAATATAATTTGATTTTGTTTGATTGATTAATTTAGTTTGATTTAATTTAAATTGAGTTGATTTCATTCATTCATTTCATTCATTTCATTCCATTTCATTTCATTTCATTTTGATTTTTATATTTTTTATATAAATTTTTTATATTTTATATATATATATTTTTTTAAATATTTTTTTAATATTAATTTACCTACGTAACACATTACATAACATAATGTATTTTTTTTTTTTAACATGAAAATTTTATGTCCATTATTCAAACAACTTTTATGTATACATTTATGTACATCTTAAACGGGCAGAAGGACTTCGGTCGATAGCCCTTGGGGAGTATCCCTAATAAAGTTCATTTATTATTATTATTATTATTATTAGCGAACAGTCCTAGATCTATGTTTAATTGAAACAAGAAAAAAATAATCACGCAAATATCTTAAACCGTGTTGGAATAATCCATTGGCAGCGGGAACGTTACATCCCTAAAATATTCCAAGCGTTCCGCCAGCCTTAAGAAGACAGAATTTTTGTTGTTTGCCAATTAGTTTGTAGTCTGGAAAACATTTTCCCGTGAACCACCCACATCTAACTGTATGCTGCATCCTCATCTTAGGCAACGAGTTTCTTTGTTACGTCATTTATTTTTTATTTAGTTATACAGAATATTGATCTTTTCAATTTATTTATTTAATATAACAGACTTCTTTCTGTCCTATATGCCTTTAATTTTATGTCATTCGAATATTCCGTTCTTTTGATGTATACATAATATAATCCACTCAAACAATTTTACGATTTAAAGATAGGAAATTTATATCTGGAAGAAATTCAGCCCATACTTCAAGATATAACTCGATTTACCTGCATATTTTATCCTATATTTCTCTCTTATCTCGTTTGAGTTGAACTGGTTTAGGTCCGGTCAATTTGGCTTTTAAGGAGGTTGTCCAGTGATTTATTGCTGCACACAAACATTCGGCTCTTCTCTATCTTGACCGTCGAAAATCCAGTCCTTTCCTATAGGCATCGATCAGACATAATTTTAGGATATCTACTGCCACTGAAAGGTTTTATAATTTAAATCAGAATTAAAACAAATTCGGGTATATTTTGCTATTCAACAACATCCTATTATTTAACAATACTAGAAAATCACTAAACATTCTGTGGTTTTAATTCGTTTTTACTTTTTTATTTCTTCGGAAAATGGCTCTAAAAATACGTTTCGTAATATAATAACTTATCCATATTATCACACTAAGAATAGCTAATAAAAAGGCTACTACATCTAGTAATAAATATTTGTAAAGCGGCATCCCCACTGCTGCTGTTCTCATGTGCCGTGCACCTTTATGCCTCGCTACGTATTCTACCCAGTAGATGGCAGTATCAAGAGGAGACATAGGCCGATCACGAAATCTAGCTGACAAGTCCTCAGCCTGCTTCTTGAAGCTACAAATATAAAACATGCAAAAAAGCGAGAAAAATAAAAATTATATCATACTTGGGGTTTAGAATTTTGTTCAGGGCTTCCTGCAAGTTCTCGTCGGTGATTTCATGCAAGCGTAGAATGACTGCTCCGCCGTTGGCTTCCCAGGCGCGAGCATTTGTGTGCTGGTCTCCGTACTGAGGCATTACTATGGCCGGAACGCCGCAATGGACCGCTTCTGTGGTTCCCAATAGCCCGCCGTGTGAAATAAATGCCTTCACATTCGGGTGGCCTGAAAGAAAGTAATGCGGTTTAGTTTTACTCGACTATTTTCGCTGGGGAATTATCCTCAAAACGGGCTCTTCTAATGGAACACGTGCGGATAGTGAATTAACTGAAGGGAGGTTCAATGTTTGGGGTGAATTTGCGGGGGTTAATTAATTTCATTTGGGTTTGCCACGGTAGAAATGCGCGTGAAAAATTGTTATTTTCGCCTAGACGTTAATGCACATCGATGATAAACTCGTCATGGAAATATTTAGGAGGACAGTTGGAGAAACGTGGTAGAACATACCGAAAATCAATTACTTTAGATTTACGGTAATTACTTTCAAAAATACTATTACAATCCAAAATTTGGGTGGTCAGGTCAGAGGCAAGGAAGTTTTGGATTTAACGTTTCGTGTTTTATTTTGGGTGGTCAACTAGCAAACCAAATTTTTGATGAAAACTTAACGCGATTTATTGAATATTAACACAGAAGCGATAATGGAAAATGTTCCTTTAATAAACATAAACAGGGTATATTTCCAACAAGATGGTGCCCCTGCACACAATTCTGCAATAGTTAGAAATTATTTAGAAAATAATTTTCCAGGTAGATGGTTGGGTACAAATGGACCTATATTGTGGCCTGCAAGATCACCGGATCTGAGTATATTAGACTTTTTTGTTTGGGCATTTGTAAAAGAAAAAATATACTTACGAAGATACAACAATCAAGCCGAGCTAGCAGAGGTAACACATGCAGCTTTCCCATATTTGCAAGCCCATCCTATTTTTTTAATTAATGCCATCAATCTATTAACTAAAAGATGTAGATTATATGTTGAAAAACATGGCAGTCAATTTGAGAAGTTCCTATAATTTTGTTGTTTTGCTGTTTTTTCTGTTTTTGTTGCTTTTATTTCAGTTATTTCGAACTTGACCAAAGAATGCTGTGGTTTCCATTTAAAAAATTCAACTTTATGTAATAACTCAAAAAATACGCTCCCTACACAGAGAAAACCATTTTGTTTGATTTCAGAATTTCCGTTTAAAATTTGACTTTAATTTGTTTGGCGCGAACAAAATTCATTTAAACCAAAATACATTCTCTTAGATAAAGAATATACGTTGCTTTGACACTACAAATTGATTTATTTGGATTTATTGGCCAATATTTGGTTAAAGCAACAAATTTAAAATGTATTTCAACACATTTTTTGTTTGGCTTAATCAAATACTCGATATGTTTGGATGAAAACTCAGGTAGTTTAAAATAAACAAATTTCTTGGAACCGTCAAGAATATATTTTATTGTGCATAAATTAATTAACGTGAAGTTTTTACAAAACCAGAGTTTTGTGTCAAACAAATATAATTTCGGAGAGAACTACGTTAGTCCCAAAAAGGTTATCATGGAAACTAGTATTAGTGTCACAGTACTGTCAATGTCGAAACAAATTAGTTCACATGCATGTGTCAACCCATACGCCAAGTTATATTATTCAGACTTTACATTGCAAAGAAATAACAGTGGTTTTAGATGAAATAAATGAAAGTTTTGAAACAAAACAAATTATCATCATAAGGTTCTCAGTCCGAAGACTGGTTGGACGCGTACCTCCATTCTTTTCTATCCTGAGCTAACCTACGCATTTCCCTAAAAGTAGAACATCCTACATCCCTAACTATTTGAGAGCAGTAGTCTAATCTAGGCCTACCCCTACCTCTTTTTATTCCTCTCTCTGACTCTAGTATGTCACGAACTATTCCTTCGTGTCTTAGAAGGTGTCCTACCATCCTATCTCTCCTACTCTTTATTGTTTTCCATACCTTTCGCTTTTCCCCAACTCTTTCTAATACTTCCCTATTGCTAACCTTATCTATCCACGGTATCTTCATCATGCGTCTGTAGCACCACATTTCAAACGCTTCTACTCTTTTTCTATCCGCTTCTCCTATTGTCCAAGTTTCGCACCCGTATAATGCCGTACTCCATACATACGACGTTAAGAGTCTCTTCCTAGTCTCTATATTAACCGTTCTCGAGCATAACAGTTGTTTCTTTTTGTTAAACGCAACTCGGCCCTGCGCCATTCTTTGTTTTATATCTTTAGTGCTCCTACCGTTTTGAGTTATTTTACTTCCTAAGTAGCAGAAATCCGCGACCTCCTCTATCTTCTCATTTCCAATTTGTATTTCCATTTTAGTTCTATTTTCACATCCCCTACATACCAAAATTTTAGTTTTCTTTTTATTGATTTTCATGCCGAAGCCCTGTGTCAAAACTGCTTCCATTTCATTCAAAGCCGCTCCTAATTCTTCTTCGCTAGATGCTAACACTGCTATATCATCCGCAAATCTGAGCATGTTAATAGTTTGGCCCTGTACATTGATCCCTGAGGCTGTTCTTTCCTTAACAATATTAATCGCATCTTCGATATATAAGTTGAAAACTAGAGGTGACAATGCACATCCCTGTCTCACTCCCTTCCGGATATCTACTTCCCTTTGTTCCTGCTCACATTCTATAACTGCCTTTTGCTCTTTGTAGAGATTATGTATTATTCTTCTGTCCCTGTATTTCATCCCTACCTTTCTCAGCACTTCGAACATCTTCCCCCATTTTACGTTGTCGAAGGCTTTTTCTAAATCTACAAATCCTATATAGACGCTCTTTCTCTTTTCTATCGTTTTTTCTATAATTACTCGTAAAGCTAGAATGGCCTCGCGCGTTCCTCTATTTCGTCTAAATCCGAACTGATCTTCTCCTAATATTTCTTCCGCCTTTTTCTCCATCCTTCTTTGCACAATTCTAGTTAAAATTTTTGACGCATGGGAAGTTAAACTGATAGTTCTAAAATTTTCGCATCTATCCGCGCCTTTCCTTTTTGGCAAAGCTACTATGATGTTCCGTTTGTAATCTTCTGGAATCTCGCCTGTCAGGTATATGCGACTAACTAGTTTAAATAAACGATCTATTACCTCTTGACCTGCGCACTTTAAGATTTCTGCCTGCAAGCCATCTATACCTGGTGCTTTATTATTCCTTAAACTTTTTAGTGCTATCTCAAACTCTTCTCTCATTATAGGACTCCCTAGGTTATCCCCCTTTCGCTTTCGCTTTCTAATATATCTTGCACTTCCTGTCCCGCATATAAGTTTCCTAAATATTCTTTCCACCTATCTGCCTTCTCCCCACTTCCGATTAGGATATCTCCTGCCTCATTTCTAATGTTTTTGGTACTAGATCCAATTTCTCTAAAATTTCTCCTAATTATTTTATATGCTTCATCAGTCTTTCCTACTTCGAATTTATCTTCCACTTCTTTGCATTTATTATCGATCCATTGCTGTTTCGCTTTCCTACATTCCCGAATAATTTCCCACTTGATCGCCTTATATCTTTGTTTCCCTGTTTCATCTAACCTATTTTTATATTTTCGCCTTTCCTCTATTAGACTCACAATATGTTTTGTTATCCAGGGTTTCCTACTTTCATTCTGTTTATGACCCAAAATATCCCTAGCTGAGGAAACTAAACTATTTTTAATGCAATTCCATTCTGCCTCTATGTCCCTAACAATATTTCCACCCGTGCCCTTTAGTGCTTTGTTTGTCTTTTTCTCGAACTTATTGCGCATATCATCATCTTTTAGTTTCTCTGGGTCAAGATACCTTCTTCCGCTTCTTTTTTTCAAAATCTTAAATTTAAGATTGGCTTTCATAACGACTATGTTGTGATCACTATCTATATCTGCTCCTGGATAACTTCTACAATCCCTAACTTGATTTCTAAATCTTTGCCTAACGAGAATGTAATCTATTTGATATCTCCCTAAGTCTCCTGGCATCTTCCACGTATAGCATCTCCTAACATGATGGTGAAATAGAGTGTTCGCGACCGTTAAGTTATGTTTATCGCAGAACTCTATCAGTTTAACTCCCCTATCGTTCCTATTGCCTAATCCAAAGGGGCCAACTATTCCGCCCTCTCGCCCTGTGCCTACGACTGCATTGAAATCTCCTGTAATTATTAAATTTTCGTGCCCTCTCACAAAATCTAGCACATATTCAATATCACTATAAACTGCCTCTACGGCCTCATCACTGTAGTTAGAAGTGGGCATATATACCTGTATTATTACTGTTTTTACAGGTTTCGAATCTAACCTAACCATAACTACTCGTCACTTTGCTGTAAGAAATTTTCTACACTCTGTCCTACTTTTTTCCGCATAACAATTCCTACTCCCGAATTTCCTCCTACAGATCCTGTGTGTATTACTCTAAAATCTCCGCTCCAGAAGTCTCCAGCTTCTGGCCATCGCACTTCACTGATACCTACTACGTCTAATGCTAACCTATCCATCTCAATTTTCAAATTCTCTAACTTCCCTACTTGTTTCATGCTTCTAACATCAACAAATCAAACAAATCAAATCAAATTTATTCGACTTAAAGAAATGTTAATTTGGAAGAAACATTAAGAGATGAAGTGTAAACAAATGTTTGTTTGACTGAAAAACTGCGTATTGTGAAACAATTAAAATATTTATTTGACTGAAACTTCTGTTTGTTTCATTAAATGCATACGCTTATTTTATACAAACAATTTCTTTATTTCAACAGCGGATAGTGCATTGAACTGATGATGTTTGGTTTTAATCAAGTAAATATTAGGTTAGAAAACGAAAGAAATTGATTTTTTCAGTTAAATAAGAGATTTACTTAGCCATGTAGAAATAAATAATTTGGGACAAATAATTTTTATTTCACTCAAATAAATACTTTTCTCTGTGTAGAAAAAAACTACGTACGCCACTGAATTCCTTGGAAAAAGTTCTATAGGAATCAATCTTAACAGTTTTAGTCTGCTTAGTACAAAAAGAATTATAGAGAATTTTTGAAAATCGATAAAAATCAATATTATTTTTTTCTCGAAAACTAAAAACGATATCCAAATTCTGGTTTCAGCTTTCTCCGCTGCTTCTATGAGAAACCTCCAAATCACAACGAAAATAGGACATCCTGTACATATCGAGTTTATTTTCAGAATTCTATTTGTGCAAAATAAATTCACATAAAGTAGAAATAATAAAAACATGCACCTAGATAACAAACGAATTTCCAAATAAATTTTAAATTGTAGGTATTGAATTTGACTCCATTGTTTTGATATAAAAGCACATATTCACAGATGAATATCAATTGTAATTACTATAATAGGGACTTATATTTCAATAAAAGTACTGCAGCTCTAAAACTGATGCAGCATGAATAAAATTCAAATTAAGTCCGTTTGATACGCGACCCAAACGTAATAACATTTTATTAATTACAGGGAAAATATTAATTTGAAATTTAATACGGGTTCGCTTCTGTTGCGCCCAAGGACATGAAGGCGGAACAATTTTATAATTTAATTTGGGATTAAAAACTGCGGTCGCGGCGGGATTTCGCCGTATACATATAATTCGAAACCCCTTTTTGAAATAATATTCGCGACAAAGCGTCCGTGTGAAACAGTATTCCCTTCCTTATTATTACTGCGAGTGGGACTAGTATTATTTGTGGAAATGTTTTAATTAAATTCGTAATACGGAAAGTTTTAAATGTGCTCGCTCTCTCGCAATGAGCGATTGAATGTTCACCAACTTAATGTGCTGCTCACCCCAAGAGGGCAAACTGTTCACCCTCAGAAGGAGGTGAGGTATGAAGAAGCTCGGCAACTTCTTTATAAAAAAATAACATAATGGTGAGGAAGGATATAGCGAATATGTGGAACAAGGAAATCAACACCATCTGTTCATCGATTTCCCTCGACTTCCTTTACTATGAAGCCCCAGATCTACTGTAATTTCTATTAACTTATCGTCGTATACCATCTACTGCCGGAGGTGTCTGATATTCTGCATTCTTTCTTCCTAACTCCATCCAGTCATGTGTAGCCTGTACATTTCTAATTTTCAGTGATGTAAATACTGTTCATGTTCGAGTAGAATAGGATTTCATTGCTGATAAATAAACAAGGGTTCGTTGCCTTATCATGCCATTAGGGCAACTTGAGGCATTAACGACTTCTAAAATACGTTCGTAAAAATGCTGCCAACTTTGTATTCCCTTGCTTACATTTTATTTTTTTTCCTGTTCTTCATCGATATATTATGCATGGCAATTTAATTCTTATCTGGGTCGTCGGTCAGTACAAAACGAAAACCCACAAAACACAAAATATTGCTGAAGAAGATTCGAAAAGTTGTTTATGTCCGTCGTAAACCGAATAATTCCAAGGGACGCCTACTTCTACAGAGAAACTGTAATAAAATTGTATCTTGCACGACCATCCATTCTGCTTAAAATCAATTGAAATCTGCTCTCGTAGTTTTGTTATTTTAAGAAATCTAAATTAAAATTTAGGAACGGTAAAATGAAACGTAGTTTACTTCATATCATGATATCATACATTAAGGGGATGAGATTTAATAATTAAACTATAAACTATGGGGGGACTAAGCGGCAGTCATCTGATTTTACGGCAGCCATCACACTTAAATTTCCCTAATTTCCTTTAATACCAGCATGCAAAGCTCTTCGCCTCTCGGAATGGTGCATTTTAATATTACCTCCTCTGCTATTATTAAAGGAATTATTTACCGTGGCATATGAACAATTGTTGCCTTCAGGGAAATAAGTCCTTCATTAAATGAGGATTTTCCTTCCGAGAATTGCATGCATTTTTCAAATTATTATTGCATAATTATTATTGCATAATTTTTATAAATTGTTATACCGTGTGACAAACATTTTTGGGGATTCCTGCTCCCCATGTGTAGTTACAGTGGTGGTAAATGTAGCTGTCGAAAGACTATTTTTTCTGCCTATGAGGATATGAAAAACTGCAATTTTCCAATTTATTAAAGCATTAAAAGCAAAAATTACACTAATAGTTTTCAAATTAAAACACGGATACTCATCAGATTACCTATGACAATTTAATTTATTCTAATCAAAGACTCCCTTCATTCTAATTTCTAATTCGTCTGAACTGTCAACATTATTTATCGACAATTTAAAATTTGGGTTTCAAAATGAACAAAAATATTTATTCAGTTGAAGAAAAGGTTTTCATTGTGAAAACATTTTACGGCGGCAATAGTCTGCGGGTAGTCCGTGACTTATTTTCTGTAAAATTCAATAACAGTCCTATTCCTTCGGTAACAACAATACAAAATTTAGTTAAGAAATTTGAAGATACTGGGAATCTTTCATTGAAAGAAGGTAATTTTTACTTGGATTTTATTTAAATAATTCTGATCCGCTTATTATTATTACCTAGTTGCTAATTCCTTATTGTTCGCTAACTTAAATTTTACTGGGATTATGAGAAATTTAACAAGTGATAACGTGGAGCGAAACAAAACAAAAATTAATCTTACCATTTATTTTCTTAGTCGTTCCAAGAAATCTAAATGTTGAGGTAGAGGAAATGGTAATAGGCCTGATAACTGCTAGTCCAACATCTAGTTTATGGTATATTGCCCTAGAATGTAATGTTTCAAGAGAAACTGTCCGTAACATATTAAAAAAAAAAACAAATATCATCCCTTTAAATTCCAATGTCACCAAGAGTTACTTCCTTTTGACGAAGAATCAAGGCAAACTTTCTGTGAAGAAATGCAAGAACGGGCTAATCGGGATCGCAGCTTCCTCTCATCAATTTGTTTTACCGATGAGTGTACCTTCACTTTAAATCAAGAGCCAAATTCACAAAACGTTAGGCATTGGGCCCAGGAAAATCCCAGAATAAATCTAGCCACTACAACGCAATACCCTCAAAAAATCAATATTTGGGCAGGCATTTTTAATAATCGCATTATAGGACCATTTGAAATACAGGGAAATTTAAATTCAGAAGCTTATTTAGATCTTTTAATTAACCATATTGGCCCTGCATTAGAAGAAGTTGCACATGCGAATCGGGAGGTCTGGTTTCAACATAACGGATGCCCAGCACATTTTGGAGCACAAGTGAAGGAATTATTAAATGAAATATTTCCAGAGAGCTGGATTGGTCGAGGTGGTGCTATAAACTGGCCAGCTAGATCTCCCGATTTGGCACCGTGCGACTTTTTCTTGTAGGGTCATTTAAAAAATAAGATTTATAAAACTCGTCACCCAAATATTGATTCTTTAAGGAATGCTATTTTTGCGGAATGCAACTTAATAAACGATCGGCAACTTGCGAATGTGAGAAATTCTTTCTATAATAGGCTGGGATACTGTCTGATACAGAATGGGGGTTTATTTGAATATTTGTTATAGTTATTTTTCTTTTTCTATGTTACTTTAATTTCATTGTATATTAATAAGTTTTTGTCCTTACCTAGATATGAAATAAGTAAGTATTAAATTGCCAGATTACAAAATTCATTAGAGCAAAATAAACAAATGTTGCCGCTTGTTAAATTTTTCATAATTGCAGTAAAATTAAAGTAATTTAATTTTTATTATTTCATTTTACTGCTTTAACATTTTCCCAAAAACTTCTTACTAGGTTAGACGACACCTACAATTTACCCTAAACTATGGACCAGCATTCACCAACGAAACATCCACACCAGTAATCAATTAATTGTCAACTATATATAATGACAATAATAATGTGAATGAGAATTATCTAAATAAAAAAACAAGTTTATGTATTAGTAAAAATTAACTTCTTTCGATGAAAGATTCCCAGCCTTCAAATTTCTTACTAAATTATTTGTTGTTATACCGAAGGAACAGGACCGTTATTGAATTTTACAGAAAATAAGGCACGGACTACGCGCAAACTATTGCCGCCGTAAAATATTTTCACAATGAAAACCTTTTCTTGAACTGAATAAATATTTTTGTTCATTTTTAAATGTTGACAGTTCAGAAAATCCATAAAAATCAAAGACGTCCGTGATTAGAATAAATTAAGTTGTCATGGATAATCTGATAAATTTCTGTGTTTTAGTTAGAAAATTATTAATGTAATTTTTGCTTTTAATGCTTCAATAAATTGGAAAGTTGTAGAGTTTTTGATATCCTCATACGCAGAAAAAAATAATCGTTCGATTGCTACCTTTACCACCACTGTAACTACACATGGGGAGCAGGAATCCCCAAAAATGTAATTGCCCATGTTATTTCCCCATGTACACATGGAAGTTTGTCACACGGTATGTATATTACTATTAGGCATTAATTTTTCCCCCAAAATTAATTGCCGTACGCGATATACGATCTCAAGCAAAATTCTAATTATTTCTTGAACAAACTTTGCTTATTACATCTGAACCAGTAGTTGAAAGGTGTTTAGTAAATTCTAGCACGAATTTGCTGAAACTGGGCCAAACATTACTATACCATTTGCAGCCATCTAAGAGGAGCAGCAAACTTTTAGTTAGCTCTGGAATAATCATGATGCTTCATATAATTACGAGCATGCAGTGCATCACCACCTACAGGGAATTGTGTGTACATTCTGGCTCGTTAGTATGTTGGTTCTGCGAAATCTGCATCATTGCTTTGTTGCTTCTATAATAAGGACGTTCCAGTTCTCTAGCGAGATGTACTTGAACTTTCAGTTTATCAGTTTTTGTTGCAGCTGTCACTGTGGCGCTGTAATCGAACTATATTGTTGCATATTCAAAATACAATTTCCTGGCCGACCGAGTTTTCATTATGATATTCCATTAAATATTCATGGCGCTACCAAAATTTATAATGCAAGGGTAATTGGTTATGGGATATTTATATTTACCTCGTCGGTGTTTGTCACTAAACAAGTTTTTATTGGGACAATAAATACGATATTTGTATCCCATCACAAAAGACTTCAAAAGAAAAAAGTCAGAGTCACGTATAACAGTCGGTAATTGTACAGTGAAATTGCAAAAGCGTCAAGGGGAGGTCAGTCAAGTTGGCCCCCCCCATGAATTATTTTGAAAAATGTTTATGATGGCTCGATTGCGCCGGTGTTGCGCCACCTTGCGCCGCTTATTTCGTAGCTTGCGCCCTTATGGGTCAGAAACTGTAGCCTATTTTCCTTGGGAGGGGCCAACTATACGATAGCCCCTCCCATTTACAATTCTTCCAAAATTATTATAGGGGTACATTCTAAAGGGCTTGCGCCTCCTTGCGCTACTAGAATTTTTGCTTGCGCCATAGTGGTATTGCATATACGCCACGTGACAGAAACTGCGCTGGCCCCCCAAATGAATTATTTCGAAAAATGCTTGTGATGGCTCGATTGCGCCGGGGTTGCGCCACCTTGCGCCGCTTATTTCATAGCTTGCGCCCTTATGGGTCAGAAACTAGCCCATTTTCCGGGGGGAGGTCAACTATATGGTAGACCCTCCCCATTTACAATTCTTCCAAAATTATTATACGTATACATTCTAAATGGCTTGCGCCACTAGAATTTTTGCTTGCGCCCTAGTGGTATTGCATATATGCCACGTGACAGAAACTGCGCTGGCCCCCCCCATGAATTATTTTGAAAAATGCTTATGGTGGCTCGATTGCGCCGGGGTTGCGCCACCTTGCGCCGCTTATTTCATAGCTTGCGCCCTTATGGGTCAGAAACTGTAGCCCATTTTCCGTGGGGAGGTCAACTATATGGTGGACCCTCCCCATTTACAATTCTTCCAAAATTATTATACGTATACATTCTAAATGGCTTGCGCCACCTTGCGCCACTAGAATTTTTGCTTGCGCCCTAGTGGTATTGCATATACGCCACGTGACAGAAACTGCGCTGCCCCCCCCATGAATTATTTTGAAAAATGCTTATGATGGCTCGATTGCGCCGGGGTTGCGCCACCTTGCGCCGCTTATTTCATAGCTTGCGCCCTTATGGGTCAGAAACTGTAGCCCATTCTCCGTGGGGAGGTCAACTATATGGTAGCCCCTCACCATTTACAATTCTTCCAAAATTATTATACGGATACATTCTAAATGGATTGCGCCACCTTGCGCCACTAGAATTTTTGCTTGCGCCCTAGTGGTATTGCATATATGCCACGTGACAGAAACGGCGCTGCCCCCGCCCATTATTCGAATTTGAAATTTTTTGTACACCTTTATTATACATTCCAGAGAAAAATTTTGTATGAGAGACACAAATGATTTTTCAATTTTCATTATTCAAAATTACTTTCTACTTATACAGGCTGTCCCATTTTTCTACATAACACTGAACTTTGTTTTTTTAGTGAAGCACTTGTATTTGATTGCATTTTTTGATTCCTTACTTGTTTGCTAGAGGTCGTATTAGATATTTTTTCCTTAAAGTACAATATTATTGGTGCTACCTACCTGCATTAATTTATAAAAGACTTTGGCGGATGTAGGAGAATTTCAAAAAATTAATGTATTCGGATTGATCCTGTGGCAGTGATATTTTATTAGGAAAAAGGAATATCCAGCCGAATATAATATACAGGGTATGAGGAACTGCGTGATGAAATTAGAAATTTCAAACCTCATAATTTTATTTTTTTAAGTGGAATCATACATTTTTATGTACGTCACACATACTATTATTAGGTACGTATAAGTTTTGTATACCTGTAATGTTAATAGTACCTGCCAGCAGTATTATTCCTTGCATCTGAATAGTAATAGTGTGCAGGGTGTCAGTCTACTATAAATTTATTTTTGTCATATATTTTCGAGTCTACTACTATCCTTTTTTTCATAAAGTTCTTCTATGAGTTATTACTCAATATTATTAGAATCTAAGTTCTGATTTGCTCCCTGTTAAAGGTCTGTGACCAGTCAGCAAATTTATTTACCATTCTTGAGCTACACAATTGAAATTTTCGAATAATGTATAAACTACCTGTGCTAAAACACCTGATAAGCTCTTCGCGTTAGAAACGGATGGAGATCCGTAAGTAGTACGGGTTGCATACACAACAGATATGCCTCAGAAAGTTTTCACGGGGTAAACGTCAATGGGCCTATCCAGTAGGGATATACATCATTGCAAGCAACCGTAGCCGATCGGTCGGCTACGAAGCAACAGGCTTAGCGCGCAGTACCGAGAGGCGCGGGCACTTTCAAGACGCGTGGGGGGTTTTTGTTCGAATCCAAGAGGAGCCTTTTTCTTTTAAAGATTCTTGTAATTTACAGAATTTTGCGTGCATTCCTTGTGTTGTGTCTGGTGGTCCTTCACTAAAGGTATTTGTTTAAAGAAAAGCCGCGATTACTAATGAAAACATGGGAATAATAGCATGCTAAAACATTGCATTAGCAAAATCTAGTTGAGATATACATAAACCCAAACTGGTTATGTATAGTTGCCGGTTCTTCTATATAATTGCAAGAATTATTGGTAAATGTGATAAATAAGTGCAAATGATTAACTTTTACCAGTGATTTTATACAATTCCCAAAGTACTACGGGCAATTTATTAAATATCCTTGAATTAATTACATTTGCCGGTAATTATGAATAGGTTTCAAGGCGCGGTAGTAATAATACTAAATTATTTTCTTTTCTTCTACTTTCCGTTCAAATTATCAAGTTATGGACCTGTAGTAGTAGTACTAGAGTGGGTTTCGAGGCACTTGCGTGCGTGGCATTTGCGTACAAGGCACATTTTATGACATTTGCGTACATAAGGAAGTATTAGTCCAGCCGGCAAAGCGGGCAGCTCGAAGCAAGTGGGACTTGCGTACTATATAACAATCTGTCAGGTTAAGGTCAAGCGAAGCGAGCGGAGTGTTGTAAGTCTCGGTCGTTAGCGCTTATAACATAATTCTCTTCAAAGATCATTCAACAAACATTTTACAAAACAAATCAACGGGGGGATCAAGTTATTTATTTAGCATAGTGTTCGAAATAAATATTTAAATTAGGAATCCAAATTTTATGTTGTACGCAAGTGCCACTTGCTTCGAGCTGCCCGCTTTGCCGACTGGACTCATATTTCCTTATGTACGCAAATGCCATAAAATGTGCCTTGTACGCAAATGCCATACGCACCCAAGAGCTTCGACACCAACTCTAGTACTACTACAGCTCCATAACTTGATAATTTGAACAGAAAGTAGAAGAAAAGAAAACAATTTATTATTATTACCACCGCGTCTTGGAACCTATTCAAAATTACCTGAAAATGTAATTAATTCAAGGATATTTAATAAATTGCCCGTTGTACTTTGGGAATTTTATAAAATCATCGGTAAAAGTGAATAATTTGCACTATTAATGACATTTACCTATAATTCTTGCAATTATGTATAGAAGAACCGGCAACTATTCATAACCAGTTTGCATTTATGTATATCCCAACTAGGTCTTGCCAATGAAATGTTTTAGCGTGTCTTTATTAGTAATCGCGGCTTTTTTTAAACAAATACCTTTCGTGACGAGCCACCAGACACAACACATGGAATGCATGCAAAAATTCTCTAAATTAAAACAAGCTTTAAAAAAAGGCTCCGCTGGGAGTCGAACAAAAACTCCCCACGCGTCTTGAAAGTGCCCTCGCCTCTCGATACTGCGCCAAGCATGTTGCTTGTATGGCATGAAGTTTAACAGTCTGTTAAAGCGCGTGAAAGTGAAAGTGGCCTACTTGGCAAAACCTAGTTGGGATATAAATAAGCGCAACCAGTTTGTTACATTTACTATAATTTGCGCTTATTTATCACATTTACCTATAATTCTTGCAATTATATAGAAGAACCGGCAACTATACATAACCAGTTTATTGCATTACTGTAATATATTTAACGTTATTATTATTATTATTATTATTATTATTATTATTATTATTATTATTATTATTATTATTAATATCGAAATGAATGTCAAACAAGTAACGGTTGAATCCATCAATAATTGAAAAGATATCAATACTTCTTACACTTTACGGCTGAGTCACTGAAACTTTGCAACACTTAAACAAAATTTCGCGGGAAACACCCAAACGGAGACAGTGCTGGCAACCATTGAACCCTAGTTTTCGACATGTCATGTCAAAAAGCCGACAGATTTAAGGAATTTTTTAAAACGCACTTCAAAAATATTCAAAATACCATTACTCTTCAGATGCAAGGAATAATACTGCTGGCAGGAACCGTTAACATTACAGGTATACAAAGCTTATACGTTCCTAATAATGGTATGTGTGACGTACATAAAAATGTATGATTCCACTTAAAAGAATAAAGTTATGAGGTTTGAAATTTCTAATTTCATCACGCAGTTGGTTATACCATGTATATTACATTCGGCTGGATATTCCTTTTTTCCCAATTATCACTGCCACAAAATCAATCCGAAAACATTAATTTTTTGAAATTCTCCTACATCCGCCATAGTCTTTTATAAATGCAGGTAGGTAGCACCAATAATATTGTACTTCAAGGAAAAAATATCTAATACGACCTCTAGCAAACAAGTAAGGAAATAAAAAATGCAATCAAATACAAGTGCTTCACTAAAAAAAACAAAGTTCAGTGTTATGCAGAAAAATGGGACAGCCTGTATAAGTAGAAAGTAATTTTGCATAATGAATAACGAAAAATCATTTTTCTCTGGAATGTATAATAAAGGCGTACAAAAAATTTCAAATTCGAATAATGGGCGGGGGCAGCGCACGTGGCATATATGCAATACCACTAGGGCGCAAGCAAAAATTCTAGTGGCGCAAGGTGGCGCAAGCCATTTAGAATGTATACGTATAATAATTTTGGAAGAATTGTAAATGGGGAGGGTCCACCATATAGTTGACCTCCCCCCGGAAAATGGGCTACAGTTTCTGACCCATAAGGGCGCAAGCTATGAAATAAGCGGCGCAAGGTGGCGCAACCCCGGCGCAATCGAGCCATCATAAGCATTTTTCAAAATAATTCATGGGGGGGGCCAGCGCAGTTTCTGTCACGTGGCGTATATGCAATACCACTAGGGCGCAAGCAAAAATTCTAGTGGCGCAATGTGGCGCAAGCCATTTAGAATGTATACGTATAATAATTTTGGAAGAATTGTAAATGGGGAGGGTCTACCATATAGTTGACCTCCCCCCGGAAAATGGGCTACAGTTTCTGACCCATAAGGGCGCAAGCTATGAAATAAGCGGCGCAAGGTGGCGCAACCCCGGCGCAATCGAGCCATCACAAGCATTTTTCAAAATAATTCATTTGGGGGGCCAGCGCAGTTTCTGTCACGTGGCGTATATGCAATACCACTATGGCGCAAGCAAAAATTCTAGTAGCGCAAGGTGGCGCAAGCCCTTTAGAATGTACCCCTATAACAATTTTGGAAGAATTGTAAATGGGAGGGGCTATCGTATAGTTGGCCCCTCCCAAGGAAAATAGGCTACAGTTTCTGACCCATAAGGGCGCAAGCTACGAAATAAGCGGCGCAAGGTGGCGCAACACCGGCGCAATCGAGCCATCATAAACATTTTTCAAAATAATTCATGGGGGGGGCCAACTTGACTGACCTGTCAAGGGGAACTTTTGTATGAGTTTGAAATTTTATACGCCGGGTATCCACTTTGTAGCGATGTTCTACTAAAATTTAACAAAATACCTACATAAAATCATTATTTTCGGGAAGCAAAAGCTTTGCATATCTGTTGTAAATTTGGAAAGTTATTTCTATATGCACATATTTGTAGTCAGTATTTTAAATTTTACAAACTTTACAACCCTTGCACAAAAGTTGTTTTCGACCTCTGAAAACATTTTGGTATAAAGAACTAGTATCTTGGCAAAGAGAAAATCTGCACAAACTATCAAAATCTGAATTTGTTGATGGGTTATGTAAAATATGGAATTGAGGTATAAAATCAAAAAAAAATCATACCTACGTGGATTCACTTCCAGTTGCAATATCCGGAAGTTAGATTAGACAAGGAAAAATTAAAAATATATAGACAAATACAAAATGGTGAGCAAATAACTGAAGAGAATGAAGAAAGTAACAATATCGAAGAAAGAAACAACACCACTGAACCAGAGCCTTCGTGTTCAAATCAGAATACTTCCTTCGAAAACTACTTTTACAAAAAGTTGGGAAGACAAATTCAAATACAAACAAAATGAAGAAAATTGGACCTAATGCTAAAGTTGGGACTAAAAAGCATAAATAAAAATAAAAAAGGAAGTTTTAAATTTCGTTTCATATTTTCCCTGTTGACCCTATTGATTTGGTTTAATACAACATTAACTCGGTCCCTCTCTTTCCAAATAGTCAAGATAATGACGTTTAAGTACCTCGACAAGCATATAAGGGATGACGTATTGGTAAACAGGCTACCACATCAAAACTAGTTAGCATACAGAGCAGGAATGTCTACAGAAACTGCTCTACACCACCTTACATGGAGAGTGGAGAAAGTGCTGGAGAACAAAGAAATCCTCCTAGCCGCCTTTCTGGACATAGAAGGAGCTTTCGATAATACATCATTCAATAGTATCTCCAAAGTCGTAGGCCAAACAGGACTAGAGGCTTTCTGCTGCAGGTGGATAGACTGCATGCTGAGGGATAGAGTGGTGTTTACTACACTGCTTGATGAGACCTTGGCAGTCAGGGTGGCAGGTGGTTGTCCGCAGGGTGGAGTTCTATCTCCTCTTGTGTGGAACCTAGTTATGGACGGACTGCTTAGGAAACTCAGCGATGATATGCAGATGATTTAGTCATCACAGTCGAGGGAAGATTTAGTAGTATGATTAGGGAACGTATGCAAATGACCCTGAGTATTGTAGCAGCTTGGACTGAAAATGAAGGCTTGACCATTAGTTCAGAAAAAACATCAATAGTTCCATTTACGCGAAAGAGAAATATAGAGGCTCTTGGACCTCTATATCTCCGTGGTAGAAAGATCCCATTGTCAAGAGAGGTCAAGTATCTTGGGGTTATACTGGACTCAACACTTACCTGGAACCAACAAATCGATAGAATAGTCAGAAAGTCGGAAACTACTCTTGAAATAGTTAGGCGAACATATAACAAAAAATGGGGTCTAAGGCCAGGAATGGAGCACTGGCTGTACACCAGAGTAGTCAGACCAGCAATAATGTATGCAGCTTTGGCATGGTGGCCCAAAGTCAAACAGGTAAACTACTAGGCTAAGGCTAAGCAAAATTCAGAGGCTTACCTGCCTAGGGATAACAGGGGCGATGCGGACTTCGCCAACTGCAGCCATAGAGACTCTTCTGGACCTTCCCCCTCTCCACATCGTGATACAGGGGGAGATAAGACTGGCACTATACAGACTGCAAAATTCTTTTTACCGTGTCCGTCTGGGTACAGAGCACACTAGCATTATTGAGGACATAAAGGATACCATGCTCGACATGAGGACGGATTACATGGTCCCCAAGAACACCACACAACCACTCTTTCAGGTCACAATCGATGACCCTAGAGTGGAGAATCAAATTCTGAACAGCATACCTTCCGGCAGTCTAATCTGGTACACCGACGGTTCTAAGACAGACACAGGTGCTGGGTCGGGACTGTTTGGAGATAAACCAAGAGTGAAACTCAGCTCCTCTCTGGGCAAATATGCCTCTGTTTTGCAAGCAGAGTTCTACGCGATGCTACAATGTGCGCTGGAAGACATTAAGAGGGGCTACAAAAATAAGCGAATCTTTATCTTATCAGACAGCCAGGCAGCTTTGAAGGCTCTTATAAGCCCAAAGATGTCTTCCAGACTGGTGTGGGAATGCTTCGAGCAACTTAATAACCTAGCCATGCGGAACGCAGTGAGACTGCTTTGGATTCGAGGTCACTGTGGGCTGATAGGGAACGAGAAAGCCGATAAACTAGCAAAGCGGAGCTCCAACGATCCTTTCGTTGGACAGGAACCTGCCCTAGGCATAACTAAGAGTGCCGTCAGACACCAAGTAAACGGATGGATTCGCGCTCAACATCACAATTACTGGAACAAGATTCCAGGACACAGACACAGCAAGTCGAATATAAAGGGACCTTGCAGGAAAAGATGCTCAGAACTACTTTGCCTTAGTAGGATGCAAATTAGAATCGTAAACGGCTTCCTAACGGGACACACGACCGTTAAAGAACACCTGTGGAAGATTGGCAAATATTACGGAGACCTTAACTGCCGCTTGTGTAATAAGGAACGGGAGACAGCTATGCAGATATTGTGCAGATGAGAAGCTCTAGACCAAAAGAGGCCACGAATTTTCCGGCGATGTCTGATGGAGCCGGAAGAATTTTCCACGCATTCAATGTTTGACTTGTACCGTTTGGTCCAAGGCACCAAGATCATGGAATGGGTGTGAGCACATTAAGCCCATTTTGTGGCTGCAGTGCATCTGAGCCTAAGGGCAGGCAGGCCCTAAGAGGGAGAAAAACCTCAGGTACTTTGGAACTGTTTGCAAATGATTGGAGAAGTTACGGAATCCTCTTTGCATGTGTTGGGCCAGCTTTATTCATTTTTAAGGCATTATGTTTTGCTAAAATATGTAGAATGCCTGTATAACAAAAAAATATAGAATAGGAACAGTGACGCTGACTTTATGCCGATTATGTAGATAAATTTCGTAATAGTACCTATATAATTGTTTGAAATTGCGTAATTGCATGTAGAATATGTATGTAATTGAATGTAGCTGCATAATTGTTTGCGGAATATGTATAGATAAATTGCGTACTTGTAAGATAAATAATTGGGGACAATTTAAAATCAAGGAATATGTATAGATAAACGTTCCTATATAGGTATGTGTTGGTTGTAATATACTATAGTGACGAGAAATGTTGCTGAAATCGGGATACCCCTTTAAGAGCCATTGATTAATTGACTTCTGGGAAAGTTGGTTAAAGTATTAGTTGGATCAAATAGGCCGGGAACGGAAACGGTTCTGTTTAAATTACATAAGTGGCCCTTAACTCACACAAGATGTCAAACTGCGGCATCCACTTTTGTATCATTACGTTCTCCGGTTTCCCCGGCATCGTGTCATTCTCCCATTTCCAAAGCACTCGCTGCGGTAACCGGCCAAAGGCTCGCAAAAATATCTGTCGCTTCTCCTCGGGAAATGTGTGTCCTTTGATCATGGATCCCAAGCTGAAGTAGATTACACCATGAGTTGATTCGTTTATCCACTTTTCTAAGTTCTGAAATTTTAAAGAGGGTCGTCAATATTTGCTATAAGATAGGGCTGGCGATATCATCGCACTGAATACAAAATGTATAAAAGGGAATACAGAATGAGAATAAATACTGCATTTACTCGGACCCTACACATATACGGATCTCGTACTCAAACCGAACCTGAATTGAAAAGCCGAATAAGCATAATTGTTGGAATCCTGTTATGTGTCCTGATCCGATCTGCTTTCTATTCACCCTGGCAAATTTAATATAGCGGAGGCGTTTTTATAGTCGCAATTTAATTTTATTAGCCAGCGTCGGAAAATTCGAGTCAACCATGGACTTCACGTGGACATTTCATAAACCGTATATCAAGAGTCTAATCAATTATGTGATGCGTAATCGGATGGTAATGAATTACAGGGTGAAATTAAATTTTAATATAACAACATGGCATATTTTGTACGAAATATTCGAGTCGGATTGAACTGCTGCTGCCGAGGAAAGTCATCTGATGGGCTCAAGCGCTCTTAAGTCTTACGTATTCACCTATACAACTGGAAACATATTTTCAGATGAATTTTCAATCGACCGCATTATTATTAATAATTATACTTTTATATCAAGAAACTGCTGTTTATCGCATTAGTAATACGGTAATAACTACATAAGAATCCTTTCCATTGTTTGTTACAATGCGTGTCTCTTGAGAAGTATATTAGTTACATAGTTTTTCAATAACTTCCTTTATTTACTTCAAAAACTCTTACGCAAACCCAAATTGGCTAGGTACGGGGAGATATTATGGTTTTATTAGCAGAACATCTACAATCACTGGAAGTCCTCTTTTATGAATAAAATGTTATACCGTGTGACAAACTTCCATGTGTACATGGGGAAATAACATGGGCAATTACATTTTTGGGGATTCCTGCTCCCCATGTGTAGTTACAGTGGTAGTAAAGGTAGCAATCGAAAGATTATTTTTTTCTGCGTATGAGGATATCAAAAACTCTGCAACTTTCCAATTTATTAAAGCATTAAAAGCAAAAATTACATTAATAATTTTCTAAATAAAACACAGAAATTTATCAGATTATCCATGACAACTTAATTTATTCTAATCACGGACGTCTTCGATTTTTATGGATTTTCTGAACTGTCAACATTTAAAAATGAACAAAAATATTTATTCAGTTCGAGAAAAGGTTTTCATTGTGAAAATATTTTACGGCGGCAATAGTTTGCGCGTAGTCCGTGCCTTATTTTCTGTAAAATTCAATAACGGTCCTATTCCTTCGGTATAACAACAAATAATTTAGCAAGAAATTAAAGAAGTTAATTTTTACTATGGATGTTTCGTTGGTGAATGCTGGTCCATAGTTTAGGGTAAATTGTAGGTGTCGTTCTTGGGAAAACGTTAAAGCAGTAAAATGAAATAATAAAAATTAAATTACTTTAATTTTACTGCAATTATGAAAAATTTAACAAGCGGCAACATTTATTTATTTTGCTCTAATGAATTTTGTAATCTGGCAATTTAATACTTATTTATTTCATATCTAGGTATGGACAAAAATTTATTAATATACAATGAAATTAAAGTAACATAAAAAAGAAAAATAACTATAACAAATATTCAAATAAACCCCCATTCTGTATCAGACAGTATTCCAGCCTATTATAGAAAGAATTTCTCACATTCGCAAGTTGCCGATTGTTTATTAAGTTGCATTCCCCAAAAATAGCATTCCTTAAAGAATCAATATTTGGGTGACGAGTTTTATAAATCTTATTTTTTAAATGACCCCACAAGAAAAAGTCACACGGTGCCAAATCGGGAGATCTAGCTGGCCAGTTTATAGCACCACCTCGACCAATCCAGCTGTCTGGAAATATTTCATGTAATAATTCCCTCACTCTTGTGCTCCAAAATGTGCTGGGCATCCGTCATGCTGAAACCAGACCTCCCGATTCGCATGTGCAACTTCTTCTAATGCAGGGCCAATATGGTTAATTAAAAGATCTAAATAAGCTTCTGAATTTAAATTTCCCTGTATTTCAAATGGTCCTATAATGCGATTATTAAAAATGCCTGCCCAAATATTTATTTTTTGAGGGTATTGCGTTGTAGTGGCTAGATTTATTCTGGGATTTTCCTGGGCCCAATGCCTAACGTTTTGTGAATTTGGCTCTTGATTTAAAGTGAAGGTACACTCATCGGTAAAACAAATTGATGAGAGGAAGCTGCGATCCCGATTAGCCCGTTCTTGCATTTCTTCACAGAAAGTTTGCCTTGATTCTTCGTCAAAAGGAAGTAACTCTTGGTGACATTGGAATTTAAAGGGGTGATATTTGTTTCTTTTTAATATGTTACTTACAGTTTCTCTTGAAACATTACATTCTAGGGCAATAGACCTTAAACTAGATATTGGACTAGCAGTTTTATCAGGCCTATTACCATTTTTTCCTCTACCTCAACATTTAGATTTCTTGGAACGACTAAAAAAATAAATGATAAGATTAATTTTAGTTTTGTTTCACTCCACGTTATCACTTGTTAAATTTCTCATAATCCCAGTAAAATTTAAGTTAGCGAACAATAAGGAATTAGCAACTAGGTAATAATAATAAGCAAATCAGAATTATCTAAATAAAAACCAAGTAAATTTATTAGTAAAAATTACCTTCTTTCAATGAAAGATTCCCAGTATC
Source organism: Xestobium rufovillosum (assembly GCA_963966045.1). NCBI lineage: Eukaryota > Metazoa > Arthropoda > Insecta > Coleoptera > Ptinidae > Xestobium > Xestobium rufovillosum. Next base: position 47,103,225 of record OZ014492.1, on the reverse strand, counting down.
TTCAAATTTCTTAACTAAATTTTTTATTGTTGTTACCGAAGGAATAGGACTGTTATTGAATTTTACAGAAAATAAGTCACGGACTACCCGCAGACTATTGCCGCCGTAAAATGTTTTCACAATGAAAACCTTTTCTTCAACTGAATAAATATTTTTGTTCATTTTGAAACCCAAATTTTAAATTGTCTATAAATAATGTTGAGAGTTTCGACGAATTAGAAATTAGAATCAAGGGAGTCTTTGATTAGAATAAATTAAATTGTCATAGGTAATCTGATGAATATCCGTGTTTTAATTTGAAAATTATTAGTGTAATTTTTGCTTTTAATGCTTTAATAAATTGGAAAATTGCAGAGTTTTTGATATCCTCATACGCAGAAAAAAATAATCTTTCGATTGCTACCTTTACCGCCACTGTAACTACACATGGGGAGCAGGAATCCCCAAAAATGTAATTGCCCATGTTATTTCCCCATGTACACATGGAAGTTTGTTACACGGTATAATACAATCTCATTCAATTCATTTATAATGACGTTGTTTGAAATACTGGCGGGATGCGCTGCCTAAAAACTTAATTAAAAATGTCGTTAGATATAAATTCAAAGTTAAGCGTGAATGTTTCTATAACGTGTTTTTGAGGAGGTCTGAAGTCTTTAGGGATTTCGAGTATTCGAGATGGAGCAGCCCCCGTTTTCGATCAATTTTTACGTGTGCCAAAGGCAGAGAGGCACCGAGGTCGACCCAAAGGAGGAGAAAGTGAATCGTTCGCAAATGCTGGAGGTCGTTAGCGAGTCAATTAGGGCGTGAATTTTCCTTGCGTCTTCCACAGCACTAATATACCTCTAGCATTTTGTTATCTGATCTTGACTTGACGAACCTTAAACCAAGATTGATTATCTTAATTTACTTAATATTATATGTGGTCTAGGTTTTCCTCCTGGGCGTGCGAACCAAATGTATTAAAGTTTAATTTAACACGCAGATTTAGGAGCGGGAGCTTACGACAGGAGCAGGTGAATTAATCAATTATTTGTTAGCAAACTTGCCTAGCTATTTACGAACTGCATTTACGCTGTCGTAAACCAACAATAAATATTAATTTCCCGAATCTAGGTGTACTACGAGTATAATAATGTGTCTACTAATTTTTGCGCCTGTTTCAGGTTTTTTAAACATTGGATTGAACCAACCGACTTTCGTACACTATACCTACTTAAATAGCCGAATGTATTGTATAAATAATTTGCGCTGCATGTGGAGTATAGCCAGAATAGGACAACCGAAAATCTATACAGGGTGTCCCAGGTTTTATAAGCAGAATGTGTACAATCGTAAAACGATCCATTTCAGATATACAGGCTGTTGAATTAGAAAATAAATTAAATATTTTTTTTTATTACCAAATAACCGCTCACAATAAATTCATGATACTGCGCTGAAAAACCCGTCATCGTACAGAAAATTGTTGCTTATAGTTTCCAGTGGCGGGATTTGGGGGGTGTCTATGAATGGTTTTGTTACAAATCGCGAGAGTATTTAGTTTGACCCAAAAAAGGCTTCCTTATCAGAACTCAATAGAACGCAGTTTTCAAGAAAAAAAAAAGAAATTGGTAATTGATTCTGTACATGAGACCCACGTAAAATAAATAGAAAATTGAAGGGTCCAAAAATTCAATCTTAAAAGTGCCAATTCTAAACACCGCATCGTGTAGTAGGGTAAAGTACGGAGAGATGCCCCACTTTTTAACAAACTCTATTTTCAGTTGATGTTTCTTAAAATAAGTAAGTACTTTTATGTGCATGTGATAACGTTGCCTTTCATATTCATTCTACCAAACATTTACTATCGTACTGTTGGTAGATAAAGAACTGGAACTAAAATTAAGAGACCCTAGAATTGGGCATCTATCCCACTGGGGTGGGGTAGATGCCTTATGAAGTACGGATAGATGCCTTTAGTTAAAATAACGAGAACTGACCATTTATAACTAAACATTTATTTATGAGCTGCCTCATTTAAACCCATAGTCTCTGTCTCAACAGCTTATGCAGCATTTTGTAAAGCCTCCTCTGTCCAGGTCGCTCGTTCTGGAGCTCCCTGTTTTCTCACGTAGCGTCTCTGCATCCTGAGCGAAAACGGCCCAATTTAATATTAAACATACCTACATACCAACAATTGAAGAAAAATATGACGCTTTACCGGCAATCAACAAAGGCGACTATCCGTACCCACACCTCGACCACCTATATCTTCCGTGGGCATCTATCCGGGCGTTGCACTGGGGCAACTATACTTTTTGGTACGGATAGATGCCTCACTTAGTTTTTACAAGCCCATTAGATAATTAGGTTAGAAAATGATTAAACCCACAAATTTAAAACACGTTTCACTTACGAAAATCAAAAAGTATTATCTTACCCCAAAGATATCTTCGTAACGCAAAACCGTTCGTTAAATGAAATAATTTTCGCGCCGATTTTTAACAACGTGTTTTTTTGACCTTGTGGTAAATCAGACGTGCGTACTTCAGGCTGGTCGTCTGACTATTGAGGTATGAGGGATGTACACACTATATTATGCATCAGTAGTTTGTATCGCTGCAGCTAGTTTCATCCCAGAGTTACGAGAAATGGGGCAACTATCCAACCGGGGCAACTATCCGTACTTTACCCTATATCAATTTTCATAAAATTTTATTGGGAATCCAAATATGTATAAACAAATGTGGGGCGTTCCATTTAAAAAACATAACTCTTTGGTTTAATACTTCCTTGAAACAATGAAAGTTTCGAAATTAATGACAATTTTTCCCGTTTGATAAATTTATTTGCAATTAGAGAGCTTGGCGCTGAACACAAGACAGATAAAATTAAAGGGAATGCCTCCGTAGCCGGCGCGCCGGCCTTGCGTATAGTTGCCGGCGCGCTTCTATTTGAGAACGAAAAAGACTGTTACAACGCATACGCATTTTAAACAGACCCCTTAGCTGCCCTCTCGCACCAGACACACGCATTTTTTGCAAAAAAGATAATGTAAAAATCTAACCTCGAAAAACTAACCTATACGGGAGCCGATCCTACCCGAACTAAACATACCAAATTACCAGTTCTATGCGATACCTCCCTACCTACCGTCGCTGCTGGATGCGTTACAACTGCCCTCCTATTAATTCGTTATGGAAACCGGCTCCGGCAATAATACACCTATAAAACTGTAGCCGGCGCCGGTTACGGAGGCACTTCCAAAATTAAAACCTCCTAATGGAGAACCCTACTAAGTATCTATAAACCAAATCAATGTCAAGTCAGTTGCATGGGAAATACTCTAAACATGAACGTATTGAATTTAATTTACATGCATTTCAGCAAATGGAGGTTTCGTGTTACCAGTAGGTAGTTCTCAAGCTATGTTTTGTTGCGGGTTTAAAAACCCTGCTACTTTTCTCGATTTCAGCTTCCTCTTTTTGCTGAAAATACTACTACAATCCGCTGACTGCCTGATGCCTTCTGGTGACTTGGAACGAATACACGAGCTATTCCTTCGTGCCTCAGAAGGTGTCCTACCATCCTATCTCTCCTATTCTTTCTTGTCTTCCATACCTTTTTCTAATACCTCCCTATTGCTAAGCTTATCTATCCATCGTATCTTCATCATGTGCCTGATAGCATCACATTTAAAACGCTTCTATTCTTTTTCGATCCACTTCTCCTATTTTATTAAAAGCATCTAGACCCTGCACTATTCTTAAAAAAAATCGAGTCGCTAACCACAAACTATTGACAATCACTGGAAGGGAGAAATTCTAGTTATTACGTGTACAAAATTTGTTATCTAAGTACATGTGAACATACGAGCAATAAAAAATTAGTTTTCATTATCAAATAGTGCCTACATAAATTTCCCAAAACATATAAAACATTTTAACAAGCTTTATGTTCACATGTTCGTTTCTGCAATAAAATTTCTGAAACCAAAACATGAGTTAATGCTTAACGTTTTAAAATTGCAGCATTTGTTGGAAAAGCACCAGAGATTTATTTTGCATGGGCAAACACATAGCTACATAATAAAACCGGAAGTTTCATAACAAATAACATATAAAAAATTCTCAGAATGATTTGTTTCTAATTTTGGAATTATAAAATTATTTAATACCAACCCTCACCTAGAATTGTAAGATTTATTTATATGTTCAAGAGGCAAAAATACTGAACCAATATCCCCTCCTGCACCCCGACTATAGAACCACATTTTAATTGATTCTCTAACATATTGATCACGTTAAGCCACTTTATAAATAGAAGTCATCAAAAGCTCGTCAATAAACGCATTTTATTTACACTGAAATATCCTTAACATCCCTCTTGACTGCCGAATCTATTTCACTGAATGCCTTGGCAATTTAGAACACAATGTAGGTAATTTAGGTTATGTGTAAATGGTGGATTGTGTATTCTAATAGCGATAACCATTATACAAGCTTCTGAATTACATCATCATTCATCACTGAAAGAATATTAAAGAAAATTGACATAATGGTTCGGAGAAAATATAGGTTTATTTATTTATATGGTATTGAAATATAATTTGCATCTTATTTTAGTTTTTTAATAGTATTGTTATTATAAAATTGATTTATTCCGTTATTTATAATTTTCATGATAAAATCTTGATTGCAATGAAAAAAAAATTCAGTAGCAGATTTTCTAAACTGTGGGCTACCATCACATTTTATGGGATCTCGTTATTTCTATCGTTATCTATGAAAATGACATACCTTAGAAAGACTACGCTTTTCAATATGTACTCCTCCAATTTCTATAACCCCAGGGACGAGAGGCTTGGGTAAATTCAAACTGAAATGAGAATTTACTAGCACCAAACTAACATTGTTCAGAAAGTCCCAATCAACAATGAATTCCTTTCCTAAATTTCGTTCTATAAGCTCGTTGTAAAGTGGTGTAGCAGTATAATAATAAGCAAATCTATTGTATACATAAAGGATTGTATTTTCTACTCGCTCCAGAAACGATAGGTCATCAGAATAATCCATGAAAATCAGCTGCGTATAAGCAGGATTATCAGGATTTCCCATCCAATCGTTGACCCACGGCATCAAAATGTGTGAACTCATTCCGATATAAGGTGCTCCGAATCTTTCAATTAAGCCATGTAAACAGTGGCTATTGAATAATTCTACTAATATAACATCGTATTTTTCTTCTCTAACAGCCAAGCTTCTTATAACATCACTAGCCAGGAAGGCCCTGTATGTAACGTTTCCAAACCAACTTATGAAGTTAACTCCACTATATTTGTCTAATCTACTTCCTGTAAGGGGTTTCATATCAACTACGTTGTAAAAGTCACCAGTTGTTCCTGCTAAACTAATGTCTTTGTAATTCTTCTGCTTTTCTTTCAACGGAAAGTGACTGACGACTGTTACATCGTGCCCTTTATCCGCCAAGCCCCTGAGAACGGACTTGAAAACGTCAAAGTGGCTGATGCCTGGATGAGGAAACAGTCCCAAAATTTTATATGTATTCACTAAATACGCGAACGATAAGCAGATAATCCATTGTTTCAAGCACATCGCTTTGCAATTAGTATTGAAATATTAGCGATAGTTACACCGGTAATTCAGATAGCTAGCGACTTCACTGACCGCTTACAGTAAAACTAAGTGAATAAATAGTGTCTTTCAAGTGGCTGTAGTTACTCTCCCACGCCACAATCACATGGTCTGATAATTAATTATGTTATTTGAATACATCTTCCGATAAGAAATTGCTGTTCATTATGTCCGATGTTAATTTGAAATTTATGAGTTTGTAGGGGATACCACGGAATCATAATCACCATGATTGCCCTGGGCGGCGATCAGTTTCAGTTTAATGAAAGATGGCGACGCAGCATTATGCGCATGCGTTTTACGCTTAAAGGTCACTATGATTCCGTGTATTCTCTACAAACTAAGAAATTTTGAAATTGTCATCACACATGACAAACAAATTATCGGACCATGAGGTCGCAGCATGTCAGACCCACTTGAAAAATACTATTTATTCACTTAGTTTTGCGGCAAGCTGTTAGTGAAGTCATTCACTATCTCTTATATCGGTGTAATAGTTGTAGCTATCGCTAATATTTCGATATTAATTCCAAAGAGATGTGCTTGGAGGTTTCGTCTCAACTTTCTTATTGGAATTTAATTTTCATGGTTTGTAGGAAGTTAGTAAATTGATACCTACTTCTACTTTACGAAATACATGAAAGTTAACCTAAAAATCTGATGATAACTTGCTAGCATCAAATGAAGAAAATTGCATTCGAGATTTGCTTTCAAAAATTCAGCCGGATAGACCTTACTTTCATTCTATTGCTACATGATACTTACCTCAGGAATCTTCTTAGGACTATTCAAGAACATTCCGCCCACTGGGACTACTGCTGGAGGAGCTGAAAACGGCAGATTCAAACTAAAATGTGAGTTCACCAGCACTAAACTAGTGCGAGCTTGAATTATAGAATCAAGAGGAGGCAAATCGTTTCCAAAATATTTTCTAGCTATTTGGTCATCCGGTTTGTGAACCATGAAGTCGAACCATAATTCGCAAAATATCTTCATAATTGTATTTTCTACTCTTTCTAAGAAATTCATGTGATCACTATAGTCCAAAAATAGATTGGGGACATATGCTGGGTTTCCTAATAAGCCAAATCGTCCATGCGTCCATGGTATCAACGCGGTAGAGCTTAAACCTATTACAGACACGTTGAATTTATGAGCAAACGGGATGAAGCAATCTGTTGTGAAAAACTCGATCAACATCAAGTCAAAAGTTCTGTTACTCTTAATCAAATCTCGAACAGGTGGCGAAGGAAGACCATTCTCGCATGTTTCTTTCGCCATAGAACTTAGATCAATTGGATCACGAAACATCTCGTATCTGTGCCCATGAAACATTTCCTTATCTAAATCTACAACCTCGAGTTTTTTCTGAATCAATCCTGCTATGGTGATATCTGTAAAGTTCTTCAGGGGTTGCTCTTGGGGGTAGTGACTTAAGACTGTGAGTTCGTGTCCTCTACTTGCCAATTCTCTCAGTAATGGTTGGAATACGAAATAGTGGCTTTTACCAGAGTAAGGAAATATTCCTAATATACGAAGACTTGTCGTACAAACCACTAAATTGAACAAAGTAATAGCCCAACAGGAAGAATGCATTATTTATAAACGCTCGCGATTACTGCGACTACAGAGCATGGTTGCTGTCTCCGTTTATCACATGATACTGATGTATTATTAGTACAGTGTTGCAAACAATTTCATTAGCAAGCATCCCCTCCACTTCAACTGATAACCGAATAATTTGGCTTGGCCCAAAACCGATATGAGTACACATGTCCTTTCCCAAAAACCGAGATAGGTACATGAAAAATTCCTTGGAGGAATATTAGTATCAACGCTAGATAAATTTAGACAATCGGAAGATAAACTTGAGTCTGGAGCAGATAAGTTGATAAGTTGCCTAATTGTCGAGAATTTTTTATTGGCAAATGAAATGCTTCTAGAATTTTTATCATTCATTGCCCTTATACGAGTATGACCGAGAAAATAATTCAAAATCGAGAGAATCAAAAATTGTTTTTGTGGAAGTGCTAATTTAAATTTTAGAACAAGAAAAATTGCGTACCTTTATTCCACGCATGCAGTGGCGTTGCTTTCGTGTTACATGACCAATATGGCGCACGGCCACCATCTTGTCTTATCACAGCTGCCATGAAAGTTCCCCGAATTTAGTTGCTATACCGGGTGCCCAGTTAAGGGTGGCGACAGGCTATATCTTAGGAACTATTCATCCTACAGCTTTCGGGAAAAAAATCTTCTGATAAAAGTGGCCATGAAAAATCCATCAGAAATATTTATAGCTTTCAATTTTACCCGCTAGGGGACACAATTTTAAAAGAAAATAGGCAATCCTCATTTTCTTCAAAAATTCAAATGGAAATGTAGGTATCCTTTAGATTTCTCAAAATCTCATCATAATACCCTGTTAACTAGTATAATAACTTTTTGATCTAACTTACAAAATAAGGACTGGGAGTAGGAAAGAATTCCCTTACAGCAAAAATTCTGTGTGTAATGACATCGTGTTATAAAAAATACACCATTCCATTTAAAATTTTTGAGAAAATTTGGCAATTAAGGTAAGTTTCGAAATAACGCCATCTGGTGGCTCCCTCGTAAAATGAAATTCAAGTGTAAACGCAGATTTCTATTACGCTATAAATTCCCTTTCCAACGAGACCAAATTCATTAAAATTGGTTCAAGCAATCCGGAGATATGGCATTTTTGGTGTAAGGGAATTTTTTCCTTCTCCCAGTCCTTACTTTGTAAGTTAGATCAAAAAGTTATTAAACCAATTTGCAGGGTATTATGAGGAGATTTTGAGAAAGCTAAAGGATACCCACATTTCCATTTGAATTTTTGAAGAAAATGAGGATTGTCCATTTTCTTTTAAAATTGTGCCCCCTAGCGGGTAAAATTGAAAGCTATAAATATTTTTGGTGGATTTTTCATGGCCACTTTTATCAGAAGATTTTTTTCCCGAAAGCTGTATGATTAATAGTTCCTAAGATATAACCGGTTGCCAACCTTAACCGAACACCCGGTACATCACGCCATTCAAGATATGAGAGAGAGCGACTTTTAAAAACGCTGTATAAAAATGAAACCTACCGATACCAAGTAGCTTTCACGATGTAGTTATTTACGTAACCAGTTATGAAAAGACTAATTTTATTTGACGAATATAATATTTGCCAAAACGAGCGAACGAAGTGAGCGAGTTTTGCAAATTATATGAGTCAAATAAGATTAGCCTTTTCATAAAGTGTTAAGTACAAAATTTTATCTAACCCCGCTTTAAAAAATAAAAAAGAATTGTGCTACTCCAAATAATGTAACATCCCTTGTAGCCGTACAAATAAATTCAACTTCATCGCTTTACCTTGGTGTTGGTATGGATACTATAAATAACTATTGTCAGTGATGAGTTTTTTTATTGCAAATTACGCCAAAAATGGATGATTCTGAGGTAGATATGCCTTCTGATATAGAAGAATCAGCGAATTTGGCAATAGATTCAATAATACCCTGTAAATCAAGAAGTAGGTATGAAGATACATATAAGAAATTTGAAAAATGGTGCCAAGAAAAAGGAGTAAAAAATGTTTGTGAAAAGGTTCTGTTAGCGTACTTCGAAACAATGAAAAACTATAAATCATCTACAGTATGGAGTATGTATTCAATGTTAAAGGGAGAATTAAATGTCAAAAGAAGCATTAACATCCAAAAGTATACTACATTAGTAGCATTTTTGAAGCGCAGATCTGCGGGTTATCACGCCAAAAAATCTATGATTTCTTACAAGAGAAAACTTTGAAACTTTCATTAGAGAGGCTGATGACAGGAAGTTTTTATTCGCAAAGGTATAATTTACTGTCATTGTATTTGAAACATTTCCGTTTCTAATTTATTGATTATTTTAGGTGGCAATGATTGTTGGAGTAGCCGGTGCTTGTAGAAAGGCGGAACTGACTGAGATGCGTATCAGAGATGTTGTAAATGAAGGAAATTTTTTTAAAAATTACTATTCCAAACACAAAAACACATGTGATACGGAAGTTTGTGGTCACAAATAGCAACATTTCTGGATATAAAGACAATTTGGTTGATATTATTCGAAAATACGTCAACCTGCGACCACAAATTACAAAGCATGATCGTTTTTTTGTTAAATATAGTAATAGCAAGTGTGGAGTGCAGCCTGTAGGTATCAATACATTTGGATCCTTACCAAAATTAATTGCCCAACATCTTGGTTTACCAAATCCTGCCGGTTATACTGGACATTGTTTCCGGCGGTCATCTGCATCTTTGCTCGCAGATTCAGGAGCTGACATTTTAAAGATTAAGCAGCATGGGGGCTGCAAATCGAGTACTGTGGCAGAAAGCTACATCGAAAATTCTTTGGCCAACAAAAAAAGAACTGCAAATAACATACTAGGAGAACATTCCGAGAGAACTGCTTCAATCCAATTAAATCTATCGGGCTCAGAATACCACGAGCAGGTTGCTATTTCGAAGAAAGAAATGAATATACCGTCAGGTTCAGGACTTAGGTTTAGTAACTGTGTTTGTAGTAATTTTGTTATTAATGTACATACAAACCAACCACAACTGTAACCGTAACAATTCGGAATTGCATGTTTAAAATTAATTTTAGTTTCTTGCTATTACACGCATTTAATTATACGTTATAAATTCTTATTTTTGTTTTTGCTTTTAAATATTCAGTTACGTAAAAGTTCATTACATAACTAGTTATGTAATGAAAGTTCATTACATAACTAGTTACGTAATGAACTGATAGTTATGAAAAATATGACGTTTCGTAATGTCAAAAATGCATTTAAAATGTGACATTTCATAGCGGGGTTAGATAAAGATACATTAATTGACGTTTCAGCCGTCTTTTAATGAAATGTTTGGTTGGAACGTTTAATGAAGTAAAGACAAGACTTGGATCATGAACTATATATCAAGTAAACGTAATGGATTATTGCGAGTAGGAAAAATATAATCAAGTTACATGCATAATAAATTATACATTATCTACCTGCGTAATAGGTCGTTAACCTATTGATAAAATAGAGGAAGTTATACTTATATTTCACAACGCACGAATCGAACTTAGCAAAATGGAAAATCATTAAAAAATACGATAATTTATGCCTGGACTAGCAACTTCTCATGTCTAGTTAAGTTGCTGACTCATCCATCTAATTATTTACTGATATAAACGAGTAATAATAATTGTTTAACGGACATTGCGCAACATGGAGCATTATCTCGAAAACTATAAAACTTGAAGATTGAAATACAATGCTTTTGGAGATGAGATTTTCATGTAATACATTCTAAACAAGTACTTGTGTCCCTAATTAGAGCGATTGCTTCTAATTCCTTTGGCAGTCGCCCAAACTTGAATCAAATTAGATTCTTCTGTCCGACTTTCTTTTTGCCACCTTTATCCCCAAAATGTTTTTTCGCTCTCACTTTTTGCCGTAACCTTCTAGCTTCCTCATCTTTCTTTGCCAACCATCTCTATTATTGCACGTTTTGCTCTTCCACTAACTGCTTCACTTCTTCAGTAAAACACTGTGGCTAAAGCATAGCATACCTTGTATTCTTAAATTATAAAGTAAAACAACATTTGGTCATGGGAAAAATTTGCCTATATACCTACTTATTGGTTCTTTACAAGCCAAGGCAAATTTTGACAATAATGGTACTACACAATCTACATACGTACCTCAGGGAGTTTTTCAGGTTTATCCAGAAACAAGCCGCTTACTTCAATTACACCAGGTGGTAATGCAGCCGGAAGATTTAAACTAAAATGGGTATTCGCTATCACCATACTCGTACGATCTTGGATTATAGCATCAAGCGGTGGTATATCATCACCAAAATACTTCCTGGCGATTGTTTCATCTGGTTTATGTACCAGGAAATGAAACAATGTTTCGCAAAAAATTTTCATCAAAGTATTTTCAACTCTATCGATGAAATCCATGTGATCACTAACAGCCAAAAACGAATTGGGAATATAGGCAGGATTTGCTGTTAAACCAAATCGTCTGTAAGTCCACGTCATCAATGTGCAAGAACTTAAACCAATCACTGGTACGTTAAATTTATGAGCGAATGGGATGAAGCAATCCGTTGTGAAGAACTCTGTCAGCATTAAATCGTAAGTTCTGTTACTGTTGAGCAACTGTTGTACTCCTGGGGAAGCGAGTCCTTTTTCACAAGTTTCTTTGGATAGAGCACTTAACATAATTGGACTCACAAGTCGCTCAAATCGGTATCCCTTAAACCTGTCCATATCTATCACTTCAAACATTGGCGTAGTGGATCCAGCAATGCTTATATCTTCGAAGTTCTTCAAAGGTTGCTTCTGGGGATAATGACTTAATACTGTAACTTCATGTCCTCTACGTGCCAATTCTCTTAACAGAGGTTCGAATACGTAGTAATGACTTTTACCAGAATAAGGAAAAACTCCCAATATTTGTAGACTAGATACTTGTATCACTAAACTGATTAGAATTATCACGGAACGCAAACACCGCATTTTAAAATACTATACACAACACATTGAGTACCACCTACTGTTTATCTAAAAATACATAGCGTTCTCAGTTTCTCGCTTACTACTAAATGCATTAGTACCTACTGCTATTATAACATTGCCATCTAACGTGGATTCCCCCACTGACGGTTTCACGATTATTTGGCCGTGTCCAAGGACGTCTTTAGGTCAAAAAGAAGTTTTTTGTCGCTGATCGTAATATTGATGAGTTTTTTTGTTGACGTACCGTAATTGTTTTATCTACAACATGATTAGCCCAATTTTCTTACAGCAAGTATTTTATAAAACTTCTAAGTAAAAAGTAAGTCAACGTACGGAGATATTAATTTACATAATTTGATAATAACTGGTTGGTTATGTCGTGTAAAAAAACGATCGAGTAAGGAAAGGGCGATCTAAAATTTCGCGGATATATTATAATTAGCACTTTTGATTGGGTTAATTGCGTTAATGTAACAATAATAAGTAAGTAGCTGAGAGCAGAATTTATTTTATTAAATAACGGTAAATTTGACTCAAATTTTATATGTCAATTCTATCATTTATAGAGTTTTCTTCTTTTTTCGTATAAATCATTCCACTCTATAAAAAAAGGCTTGACAAAGGCCCAAACGGGGCCGAAATGTCGATTATTTTATACAGGGTGAGTCGGGGTTAAACGGCCATTCGTAAACCATGCATAGGAAATTTTATTTTTAGAAAAAAAGTTCATATAAATGTGTACTTGAAAATACTTTCTAAGAGCGCTACAGCGTTTAGTAGGCTTGGACAAAAATAAAAAAAAGATTTATAAAAAACGCTTATGGATATAACAACTTTATTAGAAACAAATAGACAAAGAAAGAGAAGAAAATGCGTCGTCAAATAGCAGTTAATTTTCAAAAATTTATAAAAATGGCTCAAAATGGCCACCATCATTTTCAGAGCAAACTTCGCATCTACGGACGACAGATTGTGCAGCTGCGCGGCACTCTGCTGGTGTGATTTCTTCGGCTGCTTCAACAATCCTTTCCCGGAGAGCAGCTTCGTCGTTAACAAGCTCAGAATAAACCTTGCTCTTCATTGTACCCCATACAAAAAAATCTAAGGGGGTTAAATCCGGGGAGGACGCAGGCCAAGGACGGAGGCAGTCTTAACGGCGATCAATCCATATTTCCGGAAAATTGTCATGCAGCCATCGTCGGACTGGTAGAGTGTAATAAGCGGGACATCCATCTAACTGGAACCATCTGTTTGCTCTAGTAACTAGAGGCATGTCATCTAAGACTGCTTCAAAATTATTTTCCAAGAAAAGAAGTAAAGCCGGACCATTAAGCCGTGGAGGCAGAAAATACGAACCAATGAGTGAGTCATCGCATAATCCCATCCAAACGTTGCACGAAAATTGATGCTGAAACTGGCTGATTTTTATAGCATGAGGATTTTCGTGTCCCCAAATATGAGCATTATGCTGATTAAAAATACCAGCACGAGTAAAAGTTGCCTCGTCAGTCCAAATCACCCTCCGAAACTAAGAAGCCTCATTTCTTATTTGCCCCAAGAACCACTCTGAAAATTATCTTCTTCGTGGCAAGTCTTCAGGCAGCAAATGCTGAACTTTCTGCAAATGATATGCGTGACGAGCATCTGCTTTCAGAGTCTTGTTCACAATGCTCTGCGAATATCCTAATTGTAAAGAACATATCCGCGTGCTACTGGAACGGATTTCATCAAAGTGCTGTAAGATATCTTCTGTTCTTCTGTTCGCGATTACACTGAAGTTGATTCTGTTTCTCTTAGTCGTTGAAACGTACTGGAAAATACTGACCTGTGGGGCAATCTCCTTAGAGGAAATCTGCGGGCGTACTCAGCTACTGCAGCGTGCGCATTACCGTCACAGTACTCATAGCAAACAATATCCGCGTATTCAGCTTTATTGTAAATTTTTGGCATTATTCCGCAATCTACGCATAAACGCACCTACAATGCACTAAAATTACTCACTTAATAAACTGACATGTCAAAAACTGTCAAACTTCGACACAAACAAATCCTCAAATTTTGTCAAAGCCTACTAATTTTGTCAAAACCTACTAAACGCTGTAGCGCTCTTAGAAAGCATTTTCGAGTACACATTTATATGAACTTTTTTTCTAAAATTAAAATTTCCTATGCATGGTTTACGTATGGCCGTTTAACCCCGACTCACCCTGTATAAAGTGTTTTTATTAATGCCACAATTTCACCAAACTAAAATATTCATACTATAACAATACGTAGGTGGCAGGTACATGATTTTTTTAATAAGAAAACCCCATAATTTCAAATTCAAGAATCCAATAAGGCGTTCATAAAAATTGCATTGTAATATTTTCTCTTTTATTGTTGTGGTGCATGGACATTATTTAAGTACATGACCATTCAATACAAACCCAAGAATATTGATGGAAAACAAAAAAACTTCCTTTTCTCCGTTAAAAATTAAAATTGAAACGTTTCTCTGGCTTTGTAATATGTAGCTGAGACGCACTGTATGGAGGAAAAATTATTCCAAAAATTACATTTAGAATGCGTTTATCTACAGTTTGCTAAGTAACCTTATCTTATCCTATTTATTTATTCAATCGGTATTAAAATACCTATATGAACGTGGTAACAACATCCATAGTTAACTTTATCAGCCACTAAGTTCAATGATATTAATTTAGTAACCTAAATAATTAATTCTGATAACAAAAACGGTCTGTAAACATGTCTACATCTCTGAAACTGAAAAATATTATGGATCTTGCCATATAATGAATGAGATCTACACAAGTATATAAAAAAGAATGACGTGACGTCACAAGTTCAGTTTTCTACTTTGCAAAGTAATTAGTAAATACCCTGTATAACATTTTCCGTTTTTTAATGCTCCAATAGTTACGCTTAAATATCACTATTACAGCAGCTTTATTTAGTTTCAAGATATGTCATTTCAAAGAATCATTTACATCCGTCTAATTGCTCGAAAAATTGTTACGAGAGAGAGAGAATGGCTCCACAAGCGATGGCCATGTTGTTTACGCGATGATTCAACGTAAATAAACAGACACAGTTGTATATTATAGTTCACTGTGATTGTTGGCGTTGTATTTCGTGTTGTAGTGTATACCGGGGCGTTTTGAGGCGATAATAACCTTTGTTTATAGAACTGTTTTTAGAAAAGTGTTAACTGTTAATTTGTGTATTGGTGGATTGTTTAGGATAGTTAATTGTTGGCATATTGTTTAATTGTTTACTGTTACAAAAATTTTGAATTTGCAGAAAAATAGTTGTTTATAAACATTTTATTTTGGAAGTGACAGTAAAAAAGTTACGAGGTAATTCAAAATATACGTGAACAAATAATTCGCGTCACCAAAATAATACAATCTAGTATTGCTGACAATCTCTACGTACCTCAGGAAGCTTTTTAGGTTTATCCAGAAACATGCCGCTTACTTCAATTACTCCTGGGGGCAAAGCGTTCGGAAGATTCAAACTAAAATGCGAATTCACTAGCACTAAACTTGTATGGTTCTGGATTATGGTATCAAGAGGAGGCAAATCATCCCCGAAATATTTTCTAGCTATCCTCTCATCCGACTTATGGACCAGGAAATGGAACAATAATTCGCTGTAAAGTTTCATCAAAGTGTTTTCAACTCTATCGACGAAATCCATGTGATCACTGACGCTCAGGAATACATTTGGGACGTAGGCTGGATGTGCCGTTAATCCAAATCGTCCGTAGGTCCAAGGCATCAACAAGCAAGAACTTAAACCTATCACTGGAACGTTAAATTTATGGGCGAAGGGGATGAAGCAATCTGTAGTGAAAAACTCAGTCAACATTAAATCGTAAGTTCTATTGCTGCTCAGTAAATCTTGCACTGCTGACGATGCAAGTCCATTTTCACAAGTTTCTTTTGACACGATACTTAGCAAAATGGGACCAGCAAGCCTTTCAATTCTATACCCTTTAAAATAACTCATGTCTATAACTTCCAGTATTGCTTGTGTCGAACCAGCAATGCTTATATCTTCCAAGTTCTCCAAAGGTTCCTTCTGAGGGTAGTGGCTTAATACTGTAACTTCATGTCCTCGTTTTGCTAACTCCTTTACCAAGGGCTCGAACACGTAGTAGTGACTTTTGCCGGCATAAGGAAATACTGCTAAGATTTTAAAACTAGAAACGTATATCACTGAACTAATGAAAATTATC
Organism: Xestobium rufovillosum; assembly: GCA_963966045.1. Lineage (NCBI taxonomy): Eukaryota > Metazoa > Arthropoda > Insecta > Coleoptera > Ptinidae > Xestobium > Xestobium rufovillosum. Next base: position 47,086,771 of record OZ014492.1, on the reverse strand, counting down.
GCCGAATACAAAAAATGCATTTTATAATTTTAGAAGCACATTGCATAGGTGTTCACGATTACTAAATCTATAAATATCAACTTCGCACTCAACTTCTCGCATGGTACTGAAATCATTATTATTACATTGCACTATTATAACCTGGGATCCCCACTAATAAACATGTGCGTTCGATGATCATGATTATTCGACAGTTTTCAAGGTGATGTAGCTAAAAACAGATTTTTACTATGGGTTCAACAACAACGTGCATGATATTCAATAAAAACGGAAAACTCATCCCGCAAAAAAACAAGAAGAATGTTCTATATAGATCTGTTATTTACAGATAATATGTTCATGCTAACCGGTTCGATTGTTCCAAAAATAACTTAAAAAATTTACATCGATAATAACTAAGAGCACCCTTACGGTGAGACATGGATGATGCATCCAGCAAAGACGAATTAGAAATGGAATCAGTTCTGATAGAGCAATAAAGAGCAGTAAAAAGGGCACCAAAATTGTGGCATGTAGAGGGCGTGAAAATAGAACTAAAACTAAAATACAAATAATAGGAAATGAGAAGATAAATGTTGCGGATTTCTGCATATCCAAAGATTTTTAGGCAGGTGGGGGGGGGGGGTATTATTGGTGAACATATTATTGGTCCTCACTCTTTTAACGGACATTTGAAGGGTGCTATGTATTTTGATTTTTTTGCAAAATCAATTGCCAAATTTATGCCAAAATTTACCAATAGCTTTGATTAGATTTATTAGATAACAAATAACGTCGAGATAATTGTAATGTTTTCTAATTATTAGCAAACATGTTCATTTTTTAATTCATAGCTAAGAGTACAGGGATGCAGCCCCGTCAACTTCATTTTTTAATTCTGCATCCAACAGGATAAAAATATACAGGTGTCCCATTTGAAAAAATTAAAAAAAATAGCATTACATTTTAAAAAGTTTGGGATTGAATTTTAAACAACCTGTACAAGTTATTTTTACGATATTCATAGTAGGATAAACTGACCTTTTATTATGATCAACCTGCTGCTTAGTTTTGGTTTGAAGATGTTTCTTCTATTTTTCATAATTTTTTTAAAACATGAAAAAATTTTGTTTTTCCGATTTTAATTTATTCCTCTGGAACTATCAAATCAAATTTGATAATATTCTAGGAATATGTACAGTAGCTCGAAAGGGTCTCAAAAATCAATAAGACTACAGGGCATTCCATTTAAAATATACAACTTTGATGCACCACCAATTTTCGGGACACCCTGTATATTCAAAAATATTTTTACAATGTGCTCTCTAACAAACATTCTAATGTCCCGTTTCTAAAATAAATCGTTTAGGTGTAGCAGAAGACGGGAGGTGAGATGCAGGACCCTGTATGCCTGTATAAAGCAATCGACGTTTCGGCCTCGTTTGAGGCCTTTGTCAAGATTTATTAGTAGAATGGAATATAAAAAGTTGACATAAATTATTATTTGTCAAAACCAATTTTTCTAAAATAAAAATAAAAATTATTAATATAATAACTATGCATGTAAATATAAAAATATGAATTATAATTTAACACTTTCGATTTTGAAAACATTTGGATTTTTTTATAAAAGAGAAAAAGAAATACTCGAAAAGACATGTATTTAATTTAACAATAATAAGTAAGTAGCAAAGAGCAGGATTTATTTTATTCTATTACAATAAATTTGACTCAAATTTTATGTCATTTATAGAGTTTTGTTCTTTTTTATATAAATCATTTTTAAAAACAGTAGATTTTAAATTTTTTTTACTCAAAAATTTTGGTATCATTAAATCCAAAAGTATGATTTTTACTTATTGCTGAATTACTGTTTTTATATTTGTGTTGTTTCAGTCTGGTTTGTAAATGATTTTTGGATTGACCAATATGTGTTTTTTCACAATATTTACATTTAATTTTCTATACAGTATCAGTTTTCGTTAGTTTAGGAATGGTTATTTTCATATTAGAATACAAAAATCTTAAGTTATAATTTTTGTATGATATTTGTAGTTGTATTTTGCTAATAAGTTATTAATATTGTGTGACATACCTTTAACATACAGGGTGGCCAACTGAAAACAGTAAGTGCGATTTTATACAATTTTAATTTTCGTCAAACCTCGATTAGCAAAATATTGTCATGCATAGAAAGTTCGTCAATGTTGTTGGCATATTGACAGTATCTATTGGTCAAATCTGGGCCACTTAAGACCCATATTTGTAACTGTCAATTATGACCGTGGGCATTCTTCAGAATGCTGATTTTGTAATTTTGCACATTTCTGAAACAAGGTACATACCTTCGGAAGTGGCTTAGGATGCGGTAGGTACATTCCGCTCACTTCAATTATTGATGGAGTTGTCGGAAACGGCAAATTCAAACTAAAATGCGCGTTCACCAAGACCATACTTGTGTGTTCTTCAACAATCGCTTTAAGTGGCGGCATATTTTCCCCAAAATATTGTCTGGCTATTTTATCACCTGGTATATACACCAGGAAATAGCAAACAATTTCAGTGTATATTTTCATAAGAGCGTTTTCTACCCTTTGTAGAAAATTCAATTTATCACTGAAATCTAAGAATAAATTGGGTACGTAAGAAGGGTTTCCTAGTAACCCAAATCGACCATAATTCCACGATATTAATGATGACGAACTTAAACCTATCACAGGCACTTTAAATCTATAAGCAAAAGGGATGAAACAATCCGTTGTGAAAAACTCTATTAACATCAAATCAAATGTTCGATTGCTGTTTATTAAATCCTTTACTGGTGCTGAAGCAAGTCCGTTACAAGTGTCTTTTGCCAATGAACTCAAAAATATTGCTTCCCTATACATTTCAAATCGGCGACCTTCAAACATATCCAGGTCTATTACATCCAGCATTTGTACCATCGATCCAGCCATGCTTATGTCTTCAAAATGATTTGGGCGGTCTTTTTGGGGATAGTGACTTAATACCGTGACTTCATGTCCTCGAGTTGCCAGCGCTCTCAATAGTGGCTCAAATACTGCGTAATGGCTTCTGCCAGAATATGGAAATACCCCTAAGATCTTAAAACCAGAAGAATGTGCGACGATAAGTAACAAAACAAATATGCGGCCGAAGAAATTCATTTTAGAAACGGAAGTTTCTAAAAGATTTCACGTTTAGTTAAAAATAATACGGAGCACGACATGCTGAGTCTCTCACGTGCTACTGAATTATTATTAGCTACTGGTACCAATTTTGCTAGGAATCTTCTCCCACCTACAAAAATACTGTGCAGTATCAGTTGCTTGCTTTAGTAGTGGTATGTGATAACATTCTGTATAAGTACATGTAACTGTAAACAATAATAACTATAATGATACTGTTGAGAGATTTTCTATAAAAGTATAGTGAAATAATTATGATGCAGCAATGTAAAACAATAAGTTATTCTAGAGCAGTTGGTATGAGTATAGGGTGTGTGAGATATCAGCATGTAAGTGATGACAAGAGGCGACGAAAATAAGGAAATATCTAATTCACAAGGATTTTATAGCTGTCATTTTCCAACGCAAATAAAAACATGAATGATTCCGCAATAAAATGGAAATGAGACGAAGCCAAGTAATGCACGTATGTTTGTATGGAAATTTTATGTAAAAATCCGTGTTATTTCTTTATACTAATAAATGGTAAGTGGCATCGTGCTCAGTTTTATACTTCAGAATGTGGGACTCGATATAAATTCCCGTTTTATGTGATGGGATTTTGGAATAGACTATTACACACACGCTGTCGGACAACTAAAGTCAGATATTTTAACACAGACGTATTTTTACTCTGTGCAATGAGCTTCGGATCTACATAGTACATCGAGCATTTGTAGAAACTAAAGGGAGCACTTATCTGCACCAAAATGTTTCTGCACAATCAAACACAACCCTTGATCCACTACTGTTAGATATAGTCATACAAAGTAGTGATGACAGAATTTAAGTGATTTGTTAGGCAAAGATTTAGAAATCAAGTTAGGAACCGTAGAAGTTATAGATAGTGATCACAACATAGTGGTTATGAAGACCAATCTTAAATTTAAGATTTTGAAAAAATTAGAAGCATTTGAAATGTGGTGCTATAGACGCATGATGAAGATACCGTGGATAGATAAGGTTAGCAAAAGAGAGGTGTTAGAAAGAGTTGGAGAAAAGCGAAATTTATGGAAGACGGTAAGGAATAGGAGAGATAGGGTGGTAGGACATCTTCTGAGGTACGAAGGCTTAGTTCGCTACATACTAGAGTCAGAGATAGGAATAAAAAGAGGTAGGAGTAGTCCCAGATTAGACTACTGCTCTCAAATAGTTAGGGGGTAGGATGCTCAACCAACCATTAGTCTTCGGACTGAAAACTTTATGATGATGACCTAATCCAACGGGACCGATTATTCCATCTTCTCTCTCTATACTTACAATTGGCACTAAAATCTCCTAGATATAGTCGCAAAATTATTCAACCCCTATAGTCACTAAAAACTTCGAAGGACTCTTAGTTATGTACATTAATATTTCTGAGTCGTCACCATAGGGCAGCAACTTCCCCCAAAGTTCCCGATTCTTATTGTAAATAAAACTTTTTTGATTTATAAATCGAAGGAGAACGAGTTTGGAATTTGTGTTTAGCGAGGCGCATTTGCTCGATTTATTCTGCGCCCAGAGGCAACCGCATGTGACATTTGACGGTTTCCGTCACGTTTTAGTTCTGCGGGTCTGGAAGGATCCCTCGGGACCGAGCAACTTCACGCGCCAACTTCTTTACTAGCTTGTTAATGGAGTTTGTTCGAAGATGGACATCCGCTGCCCTCGGAGCGCTACAAATCCGGGCGCCGAGATGAGAGAAAAATTCCGGGAGAGTAATCTCTCTGAATTACGGTATATAGTGACTTTAGGGGCTGCGATGCTTGTCTTAGTGTATTACTTTAATACGGGTAGATACACCGTTTTTGTTGGGTTTTAAAACCATTTTAAACGAATTATGACCACAATATAGGAGGAGAAAAGCGCGGAAAGTTTACTGAATAAACAAGAACAAATGATTGAATTTAGTGACTATTAAAAGGCGCAGAAAATGGTTTTTGAAATAAAAATATATTAACAGGAAGAAAAAGACTTGCTCGCCAACCACAAATAAATCAGCAAAAACAATGCTTTCAAAACATTCGGCATATGGGGGTTTTATGATGTTTCAGCTATCTCGCTAACCCATATGCCGTGTGACAAACTTCCATGTGTACAGGGTGACCCAAATTGGGTGCAAGTATAGTGTATCTCGGTAAATATTAGTGATAGAAAAAAACTGATAGAGCACTTGCGATCTCTTATTTTATGTTCAAGTCAATGGTGAAGAGAAACTTTTGAAATTGTTTTTCATTTCCGAGCTATGGACGAAAATTGAGTTTTTTGACATTTCGAGGAATGCTTGTATCTCGCTTATTATAAGAGATGGTGAGATGTAATGTAGACATTCTTAATGCACTTTTTTGAGTAAAATACAGTGGCGTAGTCAGATTTTTAATGACATTAAGGGTTTATGAACTGCGTGCCAAACTTTTGTAATTTTAAATGGCGGCCATATTTGATTTTCACACAGCTGAATGGAGGATTTTTTTCTGATTTCAGTAATATATAGTTTGATAAATCTAACTGCAATATTAACGGAGCTATATAGAATTTTCTGTTTCATTAATTAATTCGGATAATAATGGTATCATTTTGTATGTCTATTTGTGATAAAAATTTGATATATGTATAGGTATTTATTCATTCATTACATGCATAATTTAATTCGATGTTATAAATAAATATTCATGCCAATTTAAAAAGTAGTGGCGATGTGGACAATAATTATTATATCTGTCGAAAACATAAGATGGCTATGACTGTGAAATAAGCCTATACTTTATAGGTAATGCTTAAGACAGAAAATTCGTCATAACTCAGCAATTATTGAAGTCAGATATGTCAAATTATACATTTTTGAAAGCAGAAAAAATTCCTCTATTCAACGAAATGAAAATCATATATGGCCGCCATTTAAAATTTCAAAGTTTGGCCTGCAGTTGCCAAACCCTTTATAATATAAAAATTTTGACTACGCCACTGTAATTTACTTAAAAAAGTGCATTAAGAATGTCTGCATTGCATCCCACCAACTCCTATAATAAGCGAGATACAAGCATTACTGGAAATGTCAAAAAACTCAATTTTCGTCCATAGCTCGAAAATAAAAAACAATTTCAAAAGTTTCTCTGCACCATTGACTTGAACGTAAAAAAGAGCTCGCAAGTGCTTTATCAGTTTTTCTCTATCACTAATATTTACCAAGATACCCCATACTTGCACCCAATTTGGATCACCCTGTACATGGGGAAATAACATGGGCAATTACATTTTTGGGGATTCCTGCTCCCCATGTGTAGTTACAGTGGTGGTAAAGGTAGCAATCGGAAGACTATTTTTTTCTGCGTATGAGGATATCAAAAACTCTACAACTTTCCAATTTATTAAAGCATTAAAAGCAAAAATTACACTAATAATTTTCAAATTAAAACACGGATATTCATCAGATTACCTATGACAATTTAATTTATTCTAATCAAAGACTCCCTTGATTCTAATTTCTAATTCGTCTGAACTCTCAACATTATTTATCGACAATTTAAAGTTTGGGTTTCAAAATGAACAAAAATATTTATTCAGTTGAAGAAGAGGTTTTCATTGTGAAAACATTTTACGGCGGCAATAGTCTGCGGGTAGTCCGTGACTTATTTTCTGTAAAATTCAATAAGTCCTATTCCTTCGGTAACAACAATAAAAAATTTAGTTAAGAAATTTGAAGATACCGGGAATCTTTCATTGAAAGAAGGTAATTTTTACTAATAAATTTACTTGGTTTTTATTTAGATAATTCTGATTCGCTTATTATTATTACCTAGTTGCTAATTCCTTATTGTTCGCTAACTTAAATTTTACTGGGATTATGAGAAATTTAACAAGTGATAACGTGGAGTGAAACAAAACTAAAATTAATCTTATCATTTATTTTTTTAGTCGTTCCAAGAAATCTAAATGTTGAGGTAGAGGAAATGGTAATAGGTCTGACAACTGCTAGCCCAACATCTAGTTTAAGGTCTTTGCCCTAGAATGTAATGTTTCAAAAAACAAATATCATCCCTTTAAATTCCAATGTCACCAAGAGTTACTTCCTTTTGACGAAGAATCAAGGCAAACTTTCTGTGAAGAAATGCAAGAACGGGCTAATCGGGATCCCAGCTTCCTCTCATCAATTTGTTTTACCGATGAGTGTACCTTCACTTTAAATCAAGAGCCAAATTCACAAAACGTTAGGCATTGGGCCCAGGAAAATCCCAGAATAAATCTAGCCACTACAACGCAATACCATCAAAAAATCAATATTTGGGCAGGCATTTTTAATAATCGCATTATAGGACCATTTGAAATACAGAGAAATTTAAATTCAGAAGCTTATTTAGATCTTTTAATTAACCATATTGGCCCTGCATTAGAAGAAGTTGCACATGCGAAACGGGAGGTCTGGTTTCAACATGACGGATGCCCAGCACATTATTTTGGAGCACAAGTGAGGGAATTATTAAATGAAATATTTCCAGAGACCTGGATTGGTCGAGGTGGTGCTATAAACTGGCCAGCTAGATCTCCCGATTTGGCACCGTGTGACTTTTTCTTGTGGGGTCATTTAAAAATTAAGATTTATAAAACTCGTCACACAAATATTGATTCTTTAAGGAATGCTATTTTTGCGAAATGCAACTTAATAAACGATCGGCAACTTGCGAATGTGAGAAATTCTTTCTATAAGGCTGGGATACTGTCTGATACAGAATGGGGGTTTATTTGAATATTTGTTATAGTTCTTTTTCTTTTTACTTACTTTAATTTCATTGTATATTAGTAAGTTTTTGTCCTTACCTATATGAAATAAATAAGTAAATAAATAAATTGCCAGATTACAAAATTCATTAGAGCTTGTTAAATTTTTCATAATTGCAGTAAAATTAAAGTAATTTAATTTTTATTATTTCATTTTACTGCTTTAACATTTTCCCAGAATCTTTTTAATAGGTTAGACGACACCTACAATTTACCCTAAACTATGGACCAGCATTCACCAACGAAACATCCACACCAGTAATCAATTAATTGTCAACTATAGGTAATGACAATAATAATGTGAATGAGAATTATCTAAATAAAAAAACAAGTTTATGTATTAGTAAAAATTAACTTCTTTCGATGAAAGATTCCCAGCCTTCAAATTTCTTACTAAATTATTTGTTGTTATACGGTTATACCGAAGGAATAGGACCGTTATTGAATTTTACAGAAAATAAGGCACGGACTACGCGCAAACTATTGCCGCCGTTAAATATTTTCACAATGAAAACCTTTTCTTGAACTGATTAAATATTTTTATTCATTTTTAAATGTTGACAGTTCAGAAAATCCATAAAAATCAAAGACGTCCGTGATTAGGATAAATTAAGTTGTCATGGATAATCTAATAAATTTCTGTGTCTTAGTTAGAAAATTATTAATGTAATTTTTGCTTTGAATGCTTTAATAAATTGGAAAGTTGTAGAGCTTTTGATATCCTCGTACGCAGAAAAAAATAATCTTTCGATTGCTACCTTTACCACCACTCTAACTACACATGGGGAGCAGGAATCCCCAAAAATGCAATTGCCCATGTTATTTCCCCATGTACACATGGAAGTTTATCACACGGTATACAGGGTGAATCAGGAATCCTTCTATGTATTGGTATTTTTGTTATTTGAAGAGCTACAAAGTCGGTTAAATGAGAGAAAAGTTGCACTATTTTGGGGCCATCTTAAACCTACTTTCAAACTTTCAAACATTTTCACAGCTTTCTAGATATAATTAAAAAATTGAAATTTCCGATTTTTATCTTTTGTTGATAACTCAACTGTGGTTTGTGCAAATGACTTGAAACTTGGAATGCTTACATAAAAGAACGTTGTGCATCGTTTGCTGACATTGGCAGTGCAGTGCGATCTGTCATTTTTGCAGAGCGACAGTCAACTTTTTTTTTCTTTATGGCAGCCATATTCATTTCTGCCGCTGACATTAAGACAGCATTATTATGATTACAACGGTTTTTTAATTTTTTAAATCGAACTTCAAATAAAGAAGTTACAGAGAGAAACATGTTAGCCATGTAATCAAGGTAGCCATGCAACAAAACAATAAATAAACAATTTACTTTTCAGTGGAAGCCCACGTATTCCCACCTTTTCTATTTGAAGAGATAGAGATTCGGTTAAATCAGCGAAAACTTGCCCAATTACTAGCAATAAACGGTGGTTCCAGAAGAGTTTAAGAAATCGCCTGTGGTCAAAATATTTATGGATATTTTGAAATGGGTCAATTAGTACTTGGATTAAAATAAAAACTTACATTTATTTTATTTTTTTTATTAACTATGGAACTTTAAAGAACAATAAAACAAATTAACTAAAACGAATAAACAATTTAACAAAATGCCATGAAGCAACAATGTAGGATTTTATTTTAATCCAAGTACTAATTGATCCGTTTCAAAATTTCCATAAATATTTTGACCACGGCCGATTTTTTAAACTCTTCGGGAACCACCGTTTATTGCTAGTAATTGCGCAAGTATTCGCTGATTTAACCGAATCTCCATCTCTTCAAATAGAAAAGGTGGGAATACGTGGGCTTCCACTAAAAAGTAAATTGTTTATTGATACTTACCGCAGCTCTTTTGTTGCATGGCTACCTTGATTACATGTGCTAACATGTTTCTCTCTGTAACTTCTTTATTTGAGGTTCGATTTAAAAAATTAAAAAACCGTTGTAATCATAATAATGCTGTCTTAATGTCAGCGGCAGAAATGAATATGGATGCCATAAAGAAAAAAAAAGTTGACTGTCACTCTGCAAAAATGACAGGTCGCACTGCACTGTTAATGTCACCAAACGATGCACAACGTTCTTTTATGTCAGTATTCCAAGTTTCAAGCCATTTGCACAAACCACAGTTGAGTTATCAACAAAAGAAAAAAATCGGAAATTTTAATTTTTTAATTATATCTAGAAAGCTGTGAAAATTTTTGCAAGTTTGAAAGTAGGTTTAAGATGGCCCCAAAATAGTGCAACTTTTCTCTCATTTAACCGACTTTGTAGCTCTTCAAATAACAAAAATACCAATACATAGAAGGATTCCTGATTCACCCTGTATACTTAATATTGTATTAAAACCTGATAAAATTAATAAAATAGTAATTATAAACTCTACAGATTATGAAAATAAAATTTATGAACTATTAGAGCAACATATACAATTATCCCTAAAGATCCTACTATTATACTTGGGCCGCCCAACAGACGGAGTGATCACCCTGCAATCATGAGCTCTAGGCAGGACCACTATCGATTTAGGACGACCGAACCGCAGTGATGCGCTTTCTTTAGACCCAACGAAGTCGCATCACTCCAATTCGGTCGTCATAAATTAATATTGGCCCCGCTAGAGCACGTTCTTGCAGGGTGATCACTCCGTCTGTTCGGCGGGCCAAGCTTACAAAATAAAAACAATAAATTTATTTCCAAATTACTTGATGAAAGTAACATTCTCCCAAACTAATATTCCTCTGGGACCAATTATTGTTTCCTGTATTCAAAGTCCATTTTATAAATTATCAAGATTTTTACCAAACATTATATCTAATATCACAGGACAAAATGAATTTTACATCAGATTCCCATCAGGTCATCATCATAAGGTTCTCAGTCCGAAGACTGGTTGGACGCGTACCTCCATTCTTTTCTATCCTGAGCTAACCTACGCATTTCCCTAAAAGTAGAACATCCTACATCCCTAACTATTTGAGAGCAGTAGTCTAATCTAGGCCTACCCCTACCTCTTTTTATTCCTATCTCTGACTCTAGTATGTCGCGAACTATTCCTTCGTGTCTTAGAAGGTGTCCTACCATCCTATCTCTCCTACTCTTTATTGTTTTCCATACCTTTCGCTTTTCCCCAACTCTTTCTAATACATCCCTATTGCTAACCTTATCTATCCACGGTATCTTCATCATGCATCTGTAGCACCACATTTCAAACGCTTCTACTCTTTTTCTATCCGCTTCTCCTATTGTCCAAGTTTCGCACCCGTATAATGCCGTACTCCATACATACGACGTTAAGAGTCTCTTCCTAGTCTCTATATTAACCGTTCTCGAGCATAACAGTTGTTTCTTTTTGTTAAACGCAACTCGGCCCTGCGCCATTCTTTGTTTTATATCTTTAGTGCTCCTACCGTCTTGAGTTATTTTACTTCCTAAGTAGCAGAAATCCGCGACCTCCTCTATCTTCTCATTTCCAATTTGTATTTCCATTTTAGTTCTATTTTCGCATCCCCTACATACCAAAATTTTAGTTTTCTTTTTATTGATTTTCATGCCGAAGCCCTGTGTCAAAACTGCTTCCATTTCATTCAAAGCCGCTCCTAATTCTTCTTTGCTAGATGCTAACACTGCTATATCATCCGCAAATCTGAGCATGTTAATAGTTTGGCCCTGTACATTGATCCCTGAGGCTGTTCTTTCCTTAACAATATTAATCGCATCTTCGATATATAAGTTGAAAATTAGAGGTGACAATGCACATCCCTGTCTCACTCCCTTCCGGATATCTACTTCCCTTTGTTCCTGCTCACATTCTATAACTGCCTTTTGCTCTTTGTAGAGATTATGTATTATTCTTCTGTCCCTGTATTTCATCCCTACCTTTCTCAGCACTTCGAACATCTTCCCCCATTTTACGTTGTCGAAGGCTTTTTCTAAATCTACAAATCCTATATAGACGCTCTTTCTCTTTTCTATCGTTTTTTCTATAATTACTCGTAAAGCTAGAATGGCCTCGCGCGTTCCTCTATTTCGTCTAAATCCGAACTGATCTTCTCCTAATATTTCTTCCGCTTTTTTCTCCATCCTTCTTTGCACAATTCTAGTTAAAATTTTTGACGCATGGGAAGTTAAACTGATAGTTCTAAAATTTTCGCATCTATCCGCGCCTTTTCTTTTTGGCAAAGCTACTATGATGTTCCGTTTGTAATCTTCTGGAATCTCGCCTGTCAGGTATATGCGACTAACTAGTTTAAATAAACGATCTATTACCTCTTGACCTGCGCACTTTAAGATTTCTGCCTGCAAGCCATCTATACCTGGTGCTTTATTATTCCTTAAACTTTTTAGTGCTATCTCAAACTCTTCTCTCATTATAGGACTCCCTAGGTTATCCCCCTCTACACTGCTTTCGCTTTCTAATATATCTTGCACTTCCTGTCCCGCATATAAGTTTCCTAAATATTCTTTCCACCTATCTGCCTTCTCCCCACTTCCGATTAGGATATCTCCTGCCTCATTTCTAATGTTTTTGGTACTAGATCCAATTTCTCTAAAATTTCTCCTAATTATTTTATATGCTTCATCAGTCTTTCCTACTTCGAATTTATCTTCCACTTCTTTGCATTTATTATCGATCCATTGCTCTTTCGCTTTCCTACATTCCCGAATAATTTCCCACTTGATCGCCTTATATCTTTGTTTCCCTGTTTCATCTAACCTATTTTTATATTTTCGCCTTTCCTCTATTAGACTCACAATATGTTTTGTTATCCAGGGTTTCCTACTTTCATTCTGTTTATGACCCAAAATATCCCTAGCTGAGGAAACTAAACTATTTTTAATGCAATTCCATTCTGCCTCTATGTCCCTAACAATATTTCCACCCGTGCCCTTTAGTGCTTCGTTTGTCTTTTTCTCCCATCAGGTATTTTAAAGAAATAAAAAAAAACTAAAAATGTTTATATCCCCGAAAATTTGAGTTTAATTTCCCTCGTTGTAATATCATTGTACCCAAATGATTTATATAAAAAATCTATAAATAGTAAATCAAAATATTATGAAATAATTAAAATTAGATATTTATGTATTGTGTGTGAAAGGGAAACCTTTTTTTACTCTAACGTAATATACTATTTTACGCCAAAATTCATTATTTGAACTTCAGATTGAAAAAGAAAATTTTTTTGTAGCTAGGTGCCAATTAAAAGTTAATGTCTTCCTTCTCGCTTAATGGAAAGTTCTAATGGAAGTATAATTACAAACTTTCCCTCAAACCAATATGGATTTTCGTTAAAAAGACGTTGAACTTAATGGAAACTTTTTCAGAGAAAGATAAACTGATTTATTTATAAATTAAAACGACCGGGTAGATTAAGAATTTAAAAATTAGTTATCACCGTTCAGTTTTATTAACAATTTTATCCTTGTACGAAGTAAAACAGATCGACCTATTATTCTGTCTACTCCGGGCGGGGACTGCTTCGGGGGGAGTCATCAGAAATGATAAGTGTAACATCTCACGAGTCGGAGCGTGGAATGTTAGAAGCATGAAACAAGTAGGGAAGTTAAAGAATTTGAAAATTGAGATGGATAGGTTAGCATTAGACGAAGTAGGTATTAGTGAAGTGCGATGTCCAGAAGCCGGAGACTTCTGGAGCGGAGATTTTAGAGTAATACACACAGGATCTGTAGGAGGAAATTCGGGAGTAGGAATTGTTATGCGGAAAAAAGTAGGGCAGAGTGTAGAAAATTTCTTACAGCAAAGTGACAGGGTAGTTATGGTTAGGTTAGATTCGAAACCTGTAAAAACAGTAATAATACAGGTATATATGCCCACTTCTAACTACAGTGATGAGGTCGTAGAGGCAGTTTATAGTGATATTGAACATGTGCTAGATTTTGTGAGAGGACACGAAAATTTAATAATTATAGGAGATTTCAATGCAGTCGTAGGCACAGGGCGAGAGGGCGGAATAGTTGGTCCCTTTGGATTAGGCAATAGGAACGATAGGGGAGTGAGACTAATAGAATTCTGCGATAAACATAACTTAACGGTCGCGAACACTCTATTTCACCATCATGTTAGTAGACGCTACACGTGGAAGATGCCAGGAGACCAAGGGAGATATCAAATAGATTACATTCTTGTTAGGCAAAGATTTAGAAATCAAGTTGGGGATTGTAGAAGTTATCCAGGAGCAGATATAGATAGTGATCACAATATAGTCGTTATGAAGGCCAATCTTAAATTTAAGATTTTGAAAAAACGAAGCGGAAGAAGGTATCTTGACCCAGAGAAACTAAAAGATGATGATACGCGCGATAAGTTCGAGAAAAAGACAAACGAAGTACTAAAGGGCGCGGGCGAAAATATTGTTAGGGACATAGAGGAAGAATGGAATTGCATTAAAAATAGTTTAGTTTCCTCAGCTAGGGATATTTTGGGTCATAAACAGAATGAAAGTAGGAAACCCTGGATAACAAAACATATTGTGAGTCTAATAGAGGAAAGGCGCAAATATAAATATAGGTTAGATGAAATAGGGAAACAAAGATATAAGGCGATCAAGTGGGAAATTATTCGGAAATGTAGGAAAGCGAAAGAGCAATGGATCGATGATAAGTGCAAAGAAGTGGAAAGTAAGTTCGAAATAGGAAAGACTGATGAAGCATATAAAATAATTAGGAGAAATTTTAGAGAAATTGGATCTAGTACCAAAAGCATTAGGAATGAGGCAGGAGATATCCTAATCGAAAGCGGGGAGAAGGCAGATAGGTGGAAAGAATATTTAGGAAACTTATATGCGGGACAGGAAGTGCAAGATATATTAGAAAGTGAAAGCAGTGTAGAAGGGGATAACCTAGGGAGTCCTATAATGAGAGAAGAGTTTGAGCTAGCACTAAAAAGTTTAAGGAATAATAAAGCACCAGGTATAGATGGCTTGCAGGCAGAAATCTTAAAGTGCGCAGGTCAAGAGGTAATAGATCGTTTATTTAAATTAGTTAGTCGCATATACCTGACAGGCGAGATTCCAGAGGATTACAAACTGAACATCATGGTAGCTTTGCCAAAAAGGAAAGGCGCGGATAGATGCGAAAATTTTAGAACTATCAGTTTAACTTCCCATGCGTCAAAAATTTTAACTAGAATTGTGCAAAGAAGGATGGAGAAAAAGGCGGAAGAAATATTAGGAGAAGATCAGTTCGGATTTAGACGAAATAGAGGAACGCGCGTAAAATGGGGGAAGATGTTCGAAGTGCTGAGAAAGGTAGGGACGAAATACAGGGACAGAAGAATAATACATAATCTCTACAAAGAGCAAAAGGCAGTTATAGAATGTGAGCAGGAACGAAGGGAAGTAGATATCCGGAAGGGAGTGAGACAGGGATGTGCATTGTCACCTCTAGTTTTCAACTTATATATCGAAGATGCGATTAATATTGTTAAGGAAAGAACAGCCTCAGGGATCAATGTACAGGGCCAAACTATTAACATGCTCAGATTTGCGGATGATATAGCAGTGTTAGCATCTAGCAAAGAAGAATTAGGAGCGGCTTTGAATGAAATGGAAGCAGTTTTGGCACAGGGCTACGGCATGAAAATCAATAAAAAGAAAACTAAAATTTTGGTATGTAGATGGAGTGAAAATAGAACTAAAATTGAAATACAAATAGGAAATGAGAAGATAGAGGAGGTCGCGGATTTCTGCTACTTAGGAAGTAAAATAACCCAAGACGGTAGGAGCACTAAAGATATAAAACAAAGAATGGCGCAGGGACGAGTTGCGTTTAACAAAAAGAAACAACTGTTATGTTCGAGAACGGTTAATATAGAGACTAGGAAGAGACTCTTAAAGTCGTATGTATGGAGTACGGCATTATACGGGTGCGAAACTTGGACAATAGGAGAAGCGGATAGAAAAAGAGTAGAAGCGTTTGAACTGTGGTGTTACAGACGCATGATGAAGATACCGTGGATAGATAAGGTTAGCAATAGGGAAGTATTAGAAAGAGTTGGGGAAAGGCGAAAGGAATGGAAAACAATAAAGAGTAGGAGAGATAGGATGGTAGGACACCTTCTAAGACACGAAGGAATAGTTCGCGACATACTAGAGTCAGAGATAGGAATAAAAAGAGGTAGGGGTAGGCCTAGATTAGACTACTGCTCTCAAATACTTAGGGATGTAGGATGTTCTACTTTTAGGGAAATGCGTAGGTTAGCTCAGGATAGAAAAGAATGGAGGTACGCGTCCAACCAGTCTTCGGACTGAGAACCTTATGATGATCAGAAGTTGAAAATTAAAAATAATAATAATAATAATTGTCAATTTACTCGATCTTGTGCAATAAATTGCAATAAACAATATAGATATGTTGTGAAAGGTTGATAGGTACATGACTATCTTTAAATATTGTGATATTATAAATTGCTACGATTAAAAGCAGTACCTCGCTTACGTACCTACTTAAAATTATTTTTCGAAGCGGGAATGTTTAGAAATATTTTCTATTTGTAAATTCTCATAGCAAGACACAAGTAGGACAAGTCGTCAGACTTAACGACGTCTCCGAGATTTCAAGGATGAAAAGCTGCCATAATGGACCAATAGTAGAGGACGGTTTGTAAAATCTTGACGTTTTTGATGGACTATTAATACTTAATAAGTTAACCCCACACGCCAAAAGACAGTGACACAGTAATTAAACTCGACACGTGTTTCGCTGACGATGTCAAAATCCTCAGGAGTTGAAGATTAATCTAAGTCTAAACTTGCACTACGCTGCTATAAATACCAAATCTCCTATTGAAGTAAAATACAATCCAGATTACCTAATATTATAGGCAGCAAATAACAAAACTTTTTCAGACTATTGTTTCAGTTAATCCTTCAACAATTTTTGAAGTGTCAACCTTTACTCTTGCTGTTGCCCAAAAAGGTGAGTGTTGCGTTCCTGTGGATCGTGGAATTTATCACGCAGTTACCCTTTTTTTATCCCTATCAAAGCTGCTTCCGCACTGATAACGACTTTGTGTCAAACAGTAAATCATGACTTGCCAAAATCGCTAAAGCAAATATTAATTTAATATTCAGTGGGTAGCTCCCATACTTAACTTTTCTGCTTCGTTGAAGTACTTATCTCATATTTGACGTACCCGCAATAATTTAACGACTAAGCACTGATAAGAGGCAAATAAATTATTTTGGAAATTAAAAAATATTGCGTTATCATAGCTGATTATAAATTATATCAATCTTTCAAGGGTGCAATACATGTTACTTTAAAACTTACCAAGGGCAGTCTCTTGGGGTTACTCAGTGCCACACCCCCTATTTCTACCACCGCGGGGGGTATCGGAAAAGGTGAATGCAAACTAAAATGTGTATTCACTAGCACTAAACTGGTGTAATTTTCGATGACAACACTTAGTGGTGGTAGATCGTCTCCAAAATATTTCCTAGCTATTTCGTCATCTGGTTTGTGAACCAAAAATTGGAAACTTAATTCCGCACACACCTTCATGACGGTATTTTCAAGTCTCTCTAAGAAATTCATTCGGTTGTTGAAATCCATGAATATGCTGGGAAGGTACGAAGGGTTACCTAGTAATCCAAATCGTTGGTAAGTCCACGACAGCAATGCTGAAGATGATAACCCTATTACGGGTGCGTGAAACTTATGAGCAAAACCAATAAAGCAATCGGTAGTGAAGAACTCTATTAGTATTAAGTCAAATGTTCTGTTGCTGTTGATTAGACCTTGTACTGCGGGTGAAGGTAATCCTTTTTCGCAGGTTTCCTTAGCCATGATACTTAGAGCTACTGGTTCAAAGTATAATTCCGATCTGCTTCCTCGAATAGCATCCAAGTTTATCGTTTCGAATAGTCTTTGTGTAGAGCCTGCCATACTAATATCTTCCAAGTTCTTCACAGGATATTCTTGAGGGTAGTGACTTAATGCTGTAACTGAATGACCTTTAATAGCTAAGGCCTTAAATAAGGTTTCAAATACGTAATAGTGGCTTCTACCAGAGTAAGGAAAGATTCCTAATATTCGGAGGCAGGAAGAATGCACTACTAAATTTGATATAACTAACAAACAACGGAAATCGAACATTTTAACTACTACACAGTCAACACGTTTATGCTACGGATATTGCACCATAATTAAACTACAAATGCATTGAAATGCAATTTTTAAGTTTAGGCGATAACAATTCTCGCAAATATAATAATTTGCATGCATTGCAAATCTAAGGTGCCTAAATTGATAACTTATGTACAGGGAGCCTCATAGCAAACTGTCTATTCATTACTACTGACGCTTTTACTTACTGCCCTTCGCAATTTATGACATATATGTCTTGGACGTTTTATTTTTCCGTTCAGTACCACATCTTGTCAGCTCGTTAGGCTGTAGAACATATTGTGACCTGAGTCGTCGTGGGGCGATCGACCTCTAATTCACCTTTGCTACTGGTGTTAACAATTGCAACCCAGGTTACAACAGTTTCACATATTGTGTTTTTTGATCTTCTTCCTCAGAATCTTGACGTTTTTATGAACTTAGTTAGATTGTTTTGTAATAGTGGTAAACATAAGGCGGGTAGACGACAACAAACATTTTAATTTGCTTGCTCCTAAGATAATGAAGTAAGATAATCTTAGCAATGAAATTTCTATGTACATAAGTCATAAAACGTATATATTTACAAAGGTGGGTTGCTTATACACCCCTAACGATTCCAACCCTTTTAATGTAACATCTCCCAAGATGTTCATTATCGTAGATAAAGAAAATATGACAATCTGTCGATATATTATATTAAAAGACATCGTTATTCGATGTATAGATATATCGAGAAAAGCGCCTAGCCCTACTACTTACTACCAACAACAATTGCGAATGAAAGGGTTGTATGGTTGCTCCCCGAACAGACAAGAAACTTAAACAACTGAGGGAAAGAGATTATGTGCAACAAATTCCACTTTATAATACCGATTGCCTCTAAACGTACCCGTAGATCTTTTATGTTTGACAGAAACAAGACAAAAGGCGTTGTGAAAGCAGAGCTTTAATAGAATTAATTAACCTTTTGTTTCAAGACGACGGAACAGTTCCAATTATGTTATATTGACAAGAGTTTTAACTCTCAGTGCTAAAAATATGCCAACCAATAGGGGAAGCATTTGAATGAATGTTGAGCATGTCCTGAAAGTTAGTGGTAGAAATGTACTTGAAACTTTGTGTATTTACGAGGATCTGGTCGTTCGCTTATGTATGCTACGCGGTAGCACCCGGGTGTGCTGCCTCCTAGACGGGTTCCGGCGAGAGATTCTCGTCGCAGCACCAGTGTGCAATCTCGCCGGTTACAAATGGTGCGGCCGGTTTCCGCCGGTATGTCGTCCCGTCACGGACAAAAGTCACACGGGAATGTCAAATCACCAGCAGGCGCCCCCAATTCCCGGACTTTAACACATTACTACTTACTGATTACGAACAAGATAGGCCAGCCAGGTTGTAACTGGGAAATGGAAGGGGCAATTAAGGGAATTATCTAAGCATTAAGAAAGCTGCACAGAAAGCCCATAAGTTTCCGTGCAGTTACTGGCGCAAACAAACGACACTGAAGGTTATTAACTACTTGCTTCTTGGTTTTCTTAATTATAATTACTACCTTGGGATAGGTCTCACCCTTAGATTTTACATTCACTAAATTTTCAGTCTCAAGGACGCTGATCATGTGCTAAACCGCAGTCTGTGGTTTGAAGCGGGGAATTTCTAATACAGATAGGAATTTATCTGATGTTGCTAGTTACCAGAAAATGCTTTAGGCAGTTCAAGGTCTGAACAATGAATTTTGGATTTACTCCGATTATAGAAATCCTAAACATAATCTAGTTTTAGTAAAAGACCCATATTTTAGTTTTATTAATCTCAACTATTCTATGGGAGTTTGTAGATGTTAGAAGTCTCGAAACTTATTTAAATCATCATCGTCAACTTTTTTAATGCCCATTTCCTGAATTAACTGAACCAAGGTAAGGGCCATACCAAATAAAATATTCAAGTCCCGAGTCCTTGAATATTAGGCACAAGGAAAATTGTTTCCTGCAACAAAGGAACTCGCAATTTTAATGACTTACTCCCTTAATTAAAAACAGTAGCAGTAAAAATTTAATCACGTATAATTTGCTTCCACCTGAATCGAAATCTTTGGGCACAAAGGAGCGAGTGAATGTAACAAAAGGAAGGCAATTCTGCCACATTTCAGAGTACAGAATACCTTATAAGACATTTCGCTTTATTCAAAGTGTTCTTACTGGGTCGAGACATGCATTTTTAAAACAAATAGCCGACGTATACTACATCTTCCGCATCAACCTTCGGGGATGCACATTTTCTGGAATAATAGCGGACCCGGAACGTGAGAGTTTTATTGTACTCCTTTCGGTTTGCTTACGTAAATTCGCCAGTAGCTTCAAGCTAAACCGTAATAAATTCCAAATTGTAAACTACACTGGTAACTTAGCAAAATAGCCGCGTTCCAAGTTATCGCTAATAAATGTTGAAAATGTTTTTAGTATCCTAGTATGGGGATCATATTCACCGAAAATATTGTGTTGCATTTGTCACGCACCCGAACGTATACGCGAATCGACCCTTTAAGTCCATTTTCGCTCACTGCCATAAGAATTTATATGTGTAGCAAGCGACTTCGTGCCTTAAGACTGGCTGTGTCAAATTGGTCGATTCTTGCTTTCGGCCTTATGTTTTAACATGTGGCGCAAGCGACTTCGTGCCTTAGTAGTTGATATTTTAATTTCAGGATTTCACATTTTAAGGCTAGATTCCCGGGTAGATCAGACTTCGATTTGAAATGGGCGTTGCATTACTTCTCCTGCTGATTTAGTATCAACATATGTCTAGTGATCTGGCTGTATTTTTATATGTAAGGAAAGAGGATAGAGAAAAGGAGTCTCACCAAAACTTTTCACTTGCAATTTATGACTCTTTTATCGCCTAAGACTATTACGGATTGGTTCGCAGGTGCAGTGACAGACACTTATCAAGTCCACGTGAACTGGCGGTACCGGGCATAAAAATATCTTTGTCGGTATTTTTTATGATCATCAAAATTTGATGATCTATTTAATTTAATTTTGATGATCTATTTAATAGAGTAGATACTGGGCCTTGGATGGATGCAATGAAAGCTACAACAATTTCAAGAAAATATACCTTTGCGCATCTAGACATATTTTTTTCAAGAATTTTCACGCAAATCTGGAAGGTTTTTGATGAAAAATAAAGTTTAAAAATGGAGAAAACGATTTCGTGACCGGGCATCTAGCCTTAACCAAAAATGCGTTTCAGAGAAGCGTTCTCCTCGCTTCTGAGATGGTGTTAATACAGGTAGTCCAGCTCAAAAACTGTATTACTTATAGACAAATAGACATAAATTATGGTTTAAAAGAAATATGAGTTTTGGTAGAATAGGCTTATAACTGTTTTATTCGCCATATTTACACTGTTGTTAAAATAAACGAAGTTAAAAACTGACAAATTTTAACTGAAATTTTACCATTATTCACACACAAATTGTACATTCGGATTTTAGTTAACCGCCAAATAAAATATGGGAGCATTCTCACCGACGTTTTAGCTTTATTTTAAGACTATGTTTGCCTAATTTGGTTATTTCAATTTTCTGCTGGACTGACTGTACCAAGCTGTTGCTAAAGCTATGTCTATTTCTGTCTAACACATATACTACTGATCTCTTGTCCTATCTTTGCTTATTCCACCCTTAATACTACAAAAGTCGTGATAACGTCACGTTTTAAAATCACTGATATGGAAAAATCACAGTGACAATTCACAATGTGTTTGAAAAATCACGATATCAGTCATCACGTTCATTACTGCTTCGCCAGTATGCATTAATTCAAATGTGTATTTTTCATACTAATAAGGATGCTGACGTTGTCAGTGAAACACGTGTGGAGTTTAATAATTACTGTGGCACTGTTTTGACGTGCGCTCTAAACTTTCCAGAAACTCAGTGACTTACGCAAATATTCCCCATTTCATCAGCACTTTAAACATTTAAAACAGAATTTAAAACATTTACAAACGCTATGAGATACCTATACATTTTTTAAATAAATTTTAATCCCTCATTGTAAAGCATTTTTCTTCTGTACCTCGGATAACTTTGATGCAGACGCAGAATGTAAAGACATTTAAATATTAAACCTAATTGAATTTGGGAGACATAAATATAACCCCAGACTTGACGTAATTTTCTGAGAAAAGGAAAGACCAAAAATTTTATTAAACTTGTTTGTTTCATTACAAAAATGGTCTCACAGTCGACTCACTTTTCTGACAAGATTACATTATCCTCTACATGTATTTTAATAAAAAGTAAGGAAACAATTTTCTAGCGAAGAGACTTTCATAACAAGCTCTTGGCATTCCCGTTTATTATAACTTTGCTACTACAATCTACTTAAGTTTCTTAATTCATTGGAAAAGTTCCATGGTATACGTGTGTGTAGATAAACAAGAATACGAGAACCCAGAGGATTGGCCACTCGAGCAAAGTTTCGAAATTAGCTTCACTCCTTTTTATTTTTATCGTCGCCACAGTCAACAAAATTGGCGTTTTCATTAAGATCGTGGTAAAACTGGGAGTTTTGGACGAATTATCTATCGACATATAATTTCCAGAAATTGAGTTTAGGTTCGGACGTACTATTTAATCATTTACTGGTAAACAATATTGGTTGCACACAGGTGTGGGTGCAATTTTGCAACTTTGCAATTTTAATATTAACTGCAATTATTATTTCCGTACTATTACAAACTGTCCGCCAATAGAATCGACCAATCACAACTTCAAGAGGCTTAGAAGTTCATAGGAAGCAACTTAGATGGCAGCACCACCGACAATGCGGCCCCAATTTTCATTTTAATTTCCGTCAATGAGAGAACAGGACAACTTCGGTGGAAATTAGTTTTGATGATTTGAAACGGTCCTGTCAAAGTAGAGCGCCATTGTAGGTTATGTAACGCAAAACAACAAACAAGACCTTGTAAAATAGTTTCTGAAGCGATGAACATGCAGAAAACGGTTCAAGCTTTTAAAAAATTACGGCACCTTATAAATAAATAGTTTATAGGTAAATATGAACGGCTAAATAATAGTAAGAGGTCAATTTACCATTGTAACCCATTAAAGTGCGGCGCAGGGTCCTTTAGAGACCCCACGTTCACATTCTTCAAATTATTTTAGAAAATAATTCCTTTTTAGTATTCCTCTTTTTGCTAACTAAGTTTGTAACTCTAATAAATGACTAGAATCATATTCGATTACTTTTTCGTGTATATTTTTTATGAACTCGACCATTTTTAAAGACCCCGCGTAGTTCTTTATGCTATAATTTATTAAACATAAAATTTTCTTTCAGATAGGTACATGTGTATGAATATTTGAAGTGCTCTGAATTTGTAAAATGTCAAATCGCGGTAATGAAGTGTTATCTCAAAAAGAACTTGGCGTCTTGTTTTAGCATTGAAAATGCTTCCGTTATCGAATGCCATAGCGCGGTATAGGCTACGTTTTCAGGATAAACGCTCGCAGTTTAAGACTGTATTGCACCGAGCTGAGTACATAATATGTACATATGTATTGTCGGTACATGTACCGAAAGTGGCGTTCACAGGTGGGGATCTAAGCGAGGCTGGAGCGGACGTATGGAGTGGGACGGAGATAGTTGAGCGGTACCTACCAGTAGCGCCTATATTCGAATCTTGCTGGTGCAGGGATGCGCACTATTTCAGTAATTAATAATACCATTATACCATGAATTCGCAACGACAACATTCAGTAGAAGAATACAATCGTGTTAAACAGAAAGTGACAAAGAAATCATTCGAGGATGCAAAAGAATTTCGCAGTCGAGTATCAAACAACATTTTTTCGAAAACTGTATCCCGCAGTTCAAAAAATGTCATTTTAAAAGCGGCGATCTGTAGACAAACAACTGTAGTAGTTTGACACTTGATTAGTATCATGTAAAAGTATCATGTAAAAGTCAACTTCTAATGACAGTTTTCGAAAAAATAAGTTTATAGGAAATACACTTTCCATCGAGTTTAGGGGTGGTTTTTGGGGGTGGTTTTAGGGGGTGGTTTTAGGGATAGGTGTAGATGTGGCTATTATTGGTAGTTTTTGAGGTGGTTTTAGGGGTGGTTTTTATGGGTAGTTTCTAGTAGGCGGTTTTATGGCAGTTTTTAGGGGTGGTTTTAGGGGTGATTTTAGGGATGTTTTTAGGGGTGGCTATAGGGGTTGACTCTGGGGATGGTATTTAGGGGTGGTTTTCAGGGGTAGCTTTAGGGGTGGGTTTCATGGGTGGATTTCAGGTGTGGGTTTTAGGGGTGGGTTTGGGGGTACTTTTTACTGGTTGTTTTTAGGTATTAAATGTCACGCCCCGACTCCGAACCCCAATAAAGTACCCCAGCTTTTGTTTACTATATTTTATAAGTGCTTAGTTAAGAATACATAGTTCCTGTGTTTGGGACGTGGTAAACGAAAGCATTCTATTAATTCCTGAACTTGATTTTGTGCAAGGCGACACGGAATAAACAGTTTGCATTATAAGCTTGAATTTTGTGTTTTTATCTGACAAATGCCAGAATGATCTCATACACGACAACGTAAAAACAAATTAAGCGTATTTCGAGTTTCAAGATAACTTAGGTACAAATCGTAAATATCCTATCCTGATACATTTTCAATGCCCAGTCTCTTGGGCTGGAAGTCCTAGGTCTGTAAATTTTTGCGAAGACAATGGTATTGATGACCTAGATCGGATCCCAATTTTGTTTTTCAAGACGACAGCTCGTCGGAAATGGAAGATAATTATGAACAAGTTATTGAGGAAGGAGAGGACGAGCTTCTTGAAGATGAATATGAGGAAGACCCATTAATGGAAACGAGTGGTCTATCTCGACGTCCATCGAGAAATATTGTCACTATCAAGCCGGGGCCAACAGCTTACACAAATTCAGCAAAAAAAAATTCGAATATTTAATATTTTCATGACTGTAGGTATAGAATACTGCCGTCCTAAGAACAGAGGTCCTATCTGCAAAATACTCATTTCGAGAAAAATGAGTTTAAGTGTTTATTATCCGATCTTAAAGACTTCTGGGATTTAATTTAAAAGCAAAGCATGTGGCAACTTCATAACAATGTGAGATTGTAATACTTACCTTTTAAAGGAATTTGAAATCATACTTTGATTTTTATGGTAGTTACGACAATAAAGCCAAGGACTATGTTGCAAAATAGGTAACTTTATTTGTCCTATCTACATAACTTTTAAGAACATAAGTACAGAAAATCAAAATAAATTCCAAGAACAAATGGAAGTAAGTATTTTTGAATTAGATTCTTAAAATTAAATAAGTCTAACTATCTAGTCATCATCAATATTAGAGTTAACATTGTCATTTGTGGGTAGCTCTTCCCAAAATTTTAACCGATTTTCTGGAATGTGCCCTCTTAATTTATTTATCAAATTGATCTTTCGTTCTGAAGTGATTCCCCGATATTGGGATTGCAGAACTGGCTTTTTTAATTCACTCTTTACATATTTCTGGTTAAATATGTTTCCAATATCCTTGAATGCTTCAGAAAATTGCGTTTTATACCCAAATTGAGTTTCACCTCTTTTAAAACAAAGCGCGACGATATCTTTAAGATAAATTCGCGAGGCAAGTTTTTGCAATTTATACTTTGATGTGTAATCTGCGAATTGATAAAAATGCCCTAAATTCATTTGTATGATACCAACTTTTCTTGAATTTGCATTTTGTACTGCAGAAACAAAGTCGTCAAAATCAAAAATATGTTTTTTATGTTTTAAGGATAACTCCACTTGATGGTGGAACGCATCTGCAGCCATAAAAGTGTGGCCGGGCTCAAAATACTTGATTACTAAAGTATCCAGTGCAACTTCCAAAGAATTAATAACGTAAATAAAGAAGCTTATCAAACTCCAGTTCTTATTTTGTGATGAACAGTTGTCCAACCAAATCGTAATGTTTTTCTTATCTCTGTTGGCAAGCAAAAAAACGTAAAACGAGGATATTATGTCATCCTTTGAACGTCCTCTTATGGCTTCGTGCCAAATAACTGCCCAAGGCCAACATTTCTTCTTCTTTCCCAGAGGAACGAAGCTCTCATTAAACGCTATAATTCTTGGAGTGAAAATAATTTCTTTAAATGTCTCCAAACGTGGAAGCATGATCACCTATAACAAAAAACATTACATATTTTCATATGTTGGGCAGAGCCAGTTAGTGAACATTTACCTTCTGAAGATCTGCTGATATGAAAAGATGGTCATCATTAGACTGTTCCGCGTCTCTTCTGTATTCTGCTCTAGCAGATATGGCTTTTTTGTTATGGTCGATCCATTTTCCACACACATCGCAATCAACGCTGCAAGTATCATTTCCAGAAAGATGGTTCGTTTTTCGATGTAATTGGAATCCACTACATTCCCAACACTCCTCATGACCTAATTTGGCGAATGATATATTAAGATCGGCAACAACTGTTCGATACAGTTCGTAAGAAAATTTAGCAGCAGGGAATTTTATTTTAAAATCTTTGTGCATAGAGGTAATTGTGATGTCGCTAGGCAAATACTTCTTATTTGGAGCGTGTTCCCTGCGATAGTGAGATATGGTAGGGTGAAAGGAGTTTATGTGGTCAGTGATGATTTTTCGATCAATTTTTCTTGAGATCCTTTCTGCTCCTTTCCTTCCATCAGCTAAGGGTGATATTAATTTTGGATCCGTTCCTCGCACATTTTTTAACACTCTGTCGTTTTCCTTTTCGTACCCCAAAGTGGAAAGAAGAAATATCTTGCAGATCTCAATTTTTTCAGATTTCTCATTTTTTAAATAGTATTTAAAAGTATTTGTCCTTCTCGAAACATTTCCTTCTCCTGTTGTATTTCTACCTTTTTCCTATTTTTGGATACAGTTCATTAAATACAGTTTTTGTTTTTCTGTTGACAGTGTCCAATATTGATCATTAATATCTCTTTGGCGGAAAGGATTTATTTTACGAAAGCATTTATTTTTGCATTTGCAAGGTTCTTTTACGCCATGTTCTCTTATATACTTATCTATTTTTCTCTTCTGTCTTTCGGATGGCGTGTCGTCATACATCTTTCTCTTCCGTGGCTCGCCCTTTTTCGTATATCTTTTGCTTTCTGATATTTGCAGTGCAGAATCTACAATGATTTGTAAAATTTCAACAGTGAGTACCTTCGCTTCATCATTAACTTCTTGATCCAAATGCTGTTCAGGCTCGGTGTAAGGTTCATCCAACCAATTCTGTGGTAACAGATTTGATAACGGACGTGCTGGTAATATAAGTATATTAGAGATAATATTAATTTTCTTTTCATCAGGTACAATGACATTACTTTCGCTATTTACCGCGATAAGTTTCGATGCTGAAATATAGAATGCAGAGTCTACGATTTCGTTCAGGATGGAAAGAATTTCTTTAGGAACGGAAACTACTAATTCGCTGATCATATGGTCTCTTGAGATTAACGGGACGTTTTCAACAGATGCGTTACGTCGAGGAACAGCATTATTAATTTTCTTGACAACTTTTTTTTCTGGTTCATAATCGAGGTCTGCATCACATTTTCTTCTTTTCATTTTCGACCTTTTGATTAAATTATTTTTTTCTTGCAACTTTTTGTTTAGGGCAAGCGATATCATCATGCTGGCGCGACTTTTCCGTAACATTTTTTATATTATGAAAACTTACTGCAAGTAAAAGCATGAATTAAATTGGAGTTAAACTTCTACCATTTTTCACTTACCTTCTAAATTTATTAAGCAGGTCCACAATTAAAAGCAATTACAAACTAGAAACGGAATGAACACGTCAAAGTAACGCTGCGTAGTTTTAGGTTATGTTAGGATTAACATAACCTCAATTTTATATGAGTTGTACTTAACGAAATTGTCCTAAGTGTTGTAGTTAGGACTTTCATACTTAGTACAACCGCAATAAATAGACATTTTTCACAAACCCCTAAGCGTGAGAGTCCTAACTGCAAAAAGAATATCAGTTAGGACAATATGGTTAAGTAAACTACACGCAGGACAAATTGATTTAGGAGCAGTGGTCATGTGCACACTTAGGACAGATATTTTAGCAACTTACTGGCTTTATTAGTGAAGATAGGACTTTCTAACTTTGTAGAGAGTTGTAAAATATGTAGTTGTATACAATGGCGCCAAAAAGCAAAATTCCCAAATTTTGCAGATAGGACCTCTGTTCTTAGGACGGCAGAATAAGCACACTAAGCTGCTTACACCGGTAAGCGGCCTGGTGGGCTTGAGGAAATAAATCAAGGTTTCCGAGTGGTTACATATTTAGTTTCACCTATATTTGGTACTGGTCGTGATGTTACAACATCTATACCTTTAACTGAATTCTTGCTGTCAAAAAATATGACTTTAATTGGAACCGACCGTAAAAATCAAGCAGACACTCAAAAAGAATTGAAAGCCACAAAAGAAGAGCAATTTATTCTTCAGAATTTGTATTTTTGACAATGTTACTATGCCTATACACCATCATCAAAAAGTTTTCATTTCGAAGACTGGTTGGATACGTACCTCCATCCTTTCCTATACTGAGCTGACCTACGCATTTCCCCAAAAGTTTCCCCAAAAGTTTTTGATGCACATCCTACATCCCTAACTATTTGAGAGCAGTAGTCTAATCTGGGCCTACCCCTACCTCTTTTTATTCCTATTTTTGACTCTGGTATGTCTCCAACTAAGCCTTCGTACCCCAGAAGGTGTTTTACCATCGTATCTCTCCTATTCCTTACTGTCTTCTATAAATTTCGCTTTTCTCCAACTTTTTCTAATACCTCTCTGTTGCTACACACCAAAAAGAATAAGACATTGTCTTATCAACCCAACACGAAGAAACATCTGTTTCTGAATATGAACAAAAGAACCCTACATGATTTTAGATTACAATACCATACTAAAGGGGCTGCTGATAACGCTGGCAAAATGGTACGAACCTGTAGTTGGCCTTTTCGTGTATTCATGAATGTTATTGTACTTCTGCTTTTAACAGCTTTGTAGTATTAGCAAAAATCCCGATTATATTAAATCCTCATGAAGGAAAATGTTCCTCCAATGCTTGGGCAAGCAATTAGCTAAACTCAATATGGAACGGCCAATTCCGGGAATCAAGAACAACATCAATGTCTACAGAGCAATAATTACGTGTGGAGTAAGCAATCTAATACAAACTGAAGGGCCAATCCCAATAAACGTCACAAAAAGGGGGGATGTTCTGTCTCTGGATCATTGAAATGTACCCAGGTTTCATCCATAGTGACAACTTGGTTCAGAAATCATTATCAAATCGGGCAAAAATTGAGCTCTATGTTTCCACTCGTGTTCGCTTCTGATCCGCGTTCAGGCATTTGAGAATCCATTTTGCAGAAATTTTTTTCACGCCTAAATCGACATGAACAATGTGACGGACGCGTTCATATGAAATCCTCAGGGTCTCAGTTATGCATTTTAGTCCAATTCGACAGTCTGGTAATATCAGGTCATGGATGGCATCGATATTTTCTGAGGTCTTCCAGGTCTCTCCTCATTTTGAATGGAAAAGGTCATTTTCTATATTGCGCGGCAACATTTAAATAGTCGACTTCCGATTTTGCATTTTTATATATTACAGAGAGGAGCGTTCTAGTTTTGAATTTATACTTTTTACTTATAAAAGTCACATTTGCTTTACTGAAGAAAAAATGTTCATTATTGATATCAATGCATAATAACGTCCTCCCTCTCATCGGTTTGAACAGTAATACTGCATCCATATATCGCAAATGTCATGCACTAATATCTCCAGGGCATAAAACTTCTAGGGGTTCTGATTGAACTTAATGAACACACAAAACGGACTCTACGCCAACAACAGAGTGGTTGTGTGTAGAGAGTGACTAGTGCAGCCAAGCGGACTCGAAACTTGAATGGGTTCTATTGATACTGCCGTAGCTAGCAAAATCGCATGAACTCCGGGTGACAGTGAGCAGAGGTCAACTTGAGGCAATCCTGGGTTCTTAAGGGAATTCCTGGTCTCAGGGACTGTGTTCGCGAAAATACGTTTTCTCTGTAAATCTAAAAGCACTCAAATACCTTCATGTTTCCTCGATACAGCGAACTCCTCTTTGATTCAACTGAAGGGTGTTTATAGCAGATAAACGAGTATTTAGATAGTTCTGACGGTTATACAAGTCTAGAGTTTAATCAAAACTTGATAAACATAGATACAAACATACATAGATACATATATGTAGTTATAGAAGTGGGTATTATGCAAATTACTTTTGTGGTTATTTTACGGTGTCTTTCATTAAGTTATTATTCAACTTCTTACATGAAAAAGAAATAAAGTCGATAATGTTTCTTGATATCCACGGTGTTTAATAAATGAATAAATTCATAAATCAATTGATATCAGTAAAATGGTTCTAAATTTATAGACCTCTAGTAATTTTCGTTACTAAACTATTATTATTAATTACAACCAATGATGTGTAAACCCTACTGGATAGGCTCATTGCCGTTTACGCCGTGAAAGCGTTGTGAGGCATGTCTGTTGTGTATGCAACCCGTGCTACTTACGTATCTCCATCCTTTTCTAACGCGAAGAGGTGGCCAGGAGTTTTTCTCCAGGTAGCAGCTTTTTGTTTGCAATGGTGATATATTGCGTTGCTCACGACTGTAAAAGCGTTCAGTAGACAGGTAATAACTTATCGTTTAATGGGTAAGTAACAAATCTGGTCGAGGAGAGTTAGGATGGTAGAACACCTTCTGAGACACGAAGGAATAGTTCGCGACATACTAGAGATAAGCCAAGATTAGCCCTACACTTAGTAAGAATGAATATCGAAAGAGTAAAGTAAAGAGGCTGTTTTTCCTACATTGCTTTTCCTGCGTTTTGGTTTAGGTAAGTAAGTATTAACCTATGTAGTTCAGGTTTTTGACATAATGAATTTGCTCCTGTTTTTCTCTAACAGTCTGAATTTTAAAACATCCGAACTCTAAACGCAGAAAAATTAAAAAGGAAAGCAGACAGCGTACTTGAAACCATGAGTATCTCATTATAATATCCTTCATTGTAAGTTGAATTATTCCCTTTATCAAGGTTGCGTTCGAGTTCACTTGGTCTATGGGAACAATATGCTCAGAATTCCACTGGAGTTTTGCATTTCTATAACTCGATCCAATTAAAATTTGCCCAAGTGCTCTCGGAAGCTAATTTGTTTAACAAAGTTTCATTAAGCCATAATTTCTTTCGTCGAACAGTTAAATTATCATTTTAACCCGACCTCTTTTCTCTCTTCCGAGACAGTTCCCTTTATTACCTTGTTCTTATTAACCAACATCTTGCTTTAGACGACGTAATTTGTAGTCTAATGTAACATACGCTTTCCAGCCATTAAAGGAATTAAAATAATTTGGTACGTTGCACTCGGAAGTAGTAAATGAGAATTACTGCGCGCAAACTTGCATTTTATTAACCCAATTCAGATGACTTTCTTAATTTTGATGCATTCGAACGTTCCCACATTTGGATCTCCGGACGGGGACTGCTTCGGGGGGAGTCATCAGCAATAATTGCTAACGTAACGAGTGAGTAGTAACTGTGTCCAAGCCCGGGAATTAGAGGCACCTACTGCTGAAGGTTAGATCGATTTGGTAATCCCGTGTGAGCCCAGTCTGGAACGGGATATTTACGGTAGAAATGGATCCCACCGACGGATTCAGCTGCATATTCAAGGGTCTAAACCAAAGGTAACGTCTATGAAATGTTTGTATTAAAAAGTATCATGTAGTTGAAGTTATAAGGGTTTTATTTCATTATCCAACCACTGTGTATAACTATCTGAAATATATTTTTACGCATTTGTTTAGCTGCTCGGATTATTCGACTTGTCAACTGAAATTGAGGAATGAGAATATCAAAACAAGGGCGCGCAGCCCGCAAATTCGTGATATATATCTATCGAATTTTCTTTGGAAACAACTAAGAGCGAAACAGCGATAAATCAAACAATTTGCTCCAAATTTACCCCTCAAAATCGTTGGCTGACTCCCAGTGCGCGCACGTTCCGCGGGAGATCACGTCCGTCTGCGCTCGTGCCGTCATCTTCCTGCCCCCAAAGCAACAGCCAACTCGCAAACAATATCTCTTAGATTAAAAACGGAAACGTCAGCGTCGGAAGTTGACAGCGCTGTGACAGGTGCCGGCCGGGTATTACGCGGCCATTGTACGGCGTCCCTTTTGTTGCGCCATTTTAATAAGAACTTCCTATTGTCCGCCATGCACGTTTTAATTTGAATCCAAGAAATAAACGGTGCCAGGACTGTTATTGAACTCGACGGGAGACTACGAGAAATAGGGCGAAGATGATTAATAAAACAACCCCGGCAACATTTCCTTCTCATATATCTCGTTATAATAAAATTCGTTCCTTGAAATTGATTAAGTGCGTTTTCGTGACTTGATACCAATTAAAAATTTCACGGGCTTCTTCGACAATATTTTATTAAATTGCGTACGAGGAGCCAGAGGGTGATGAATTTCCGTGGGGAGTTACAAAGTCCTTTGTGGGGGGATTTGTTATATTATTGTACATAGCAATCATGTTTTAAAAGAAAATAAGATATATATTTGATATCGAGTTTAATATTATCCGAAGAGGATGATGATGACTACACTTATCCTTAGTGCTTATATACCGTGTGACAAACTTCCATGTGTACATGGGGAAATAACATGGGCAATTACATTTTTGGGGATTCCTGCTCCCCATGTGTAGTTACAGTGGTGGTAAAGGTAGCAATCGAAAGATTATTTTTTTCTGCGTATGAGGATATCAAAAACTCTACAACTTTCCAATTTATTAAAGCATTAAAAGCAAAAATTACATTAATAATTTTCTAACTAAAACACAGAAATTTATCAGATTATCCATGACAACTTAATTTATTCTAATCACGGACGTCTTTGATTTTTATGGATTTTCTGAACTCTCAACATTTAAAAATTAACAAAAATATTTATTCAGTTCAAGAAAAGGTTTTCATTGTGAAAATATTTTACGGCGGCAATAGTTTGCGCGTAGTCCGTGCCTTATTTTCTGTAAAATTCAATAACGGTCCTATTCCTTCGGTATAACAACAAATAATTTAGTAAGAAATTTGAAGGCTGGGAATCTTTCATCGAAAGAAGTTAATTTTTACTAATACATAAACTTGTTTTTTTATTTAGATAATTCTCATTCACATTATTATTGTCATTATCTATAGTTGACAATTAATTGATTACTGGTGTGGATGTTTCGTTGGTGAATGCTGGTCCATAGTTTAGGGTAAATTGTAGGTGTCGTCTAACCTATTAAAAAGTTTTTGGGAAAATGTTAAAGCAGTAAAATGAAATAATAAAAATTAAATTACTTTAATTTTACTGCAATTATGAAAAATTTAACAAGCGGCAACATTTGTTTATTTTGCTCTAATGAATTTTGTAATCTGGCAATTTAATACTTATTTATTTCTTATCTAGGTAAGGACAAAAACTTATTAATATACAATGAAATTAAAGTAACATAAAAAAAGAAAAATAACTATAACAAAAATTCAAATAAACCCCCATTTTGTATCAGACAGTATCCCAGTCTATTATAGAAAGAATTTCTCACATTCGCAAGTTGCCGATCGTTTATTAAGTTGCATTCCGCAAAAATAGCATTCCTTAAATAATCAATATTTGGGTGACCAGTTTTATAAATCTTATTTTTTAAATGGCCCCGCAAGAAAAAGTCACACGGTGCCAAATCGGGAGATCTAGCTGGCCATTTTATAGCACCACCTCGACCAATCCAGCTCTCTGGAAATATTTCATTTAATAATTCCCTCACTTGTGCTCCAAAATGTGCTGGGCATCCGTCATGTTGAAACCAGACCTCCCGATTCGCATGTGCAACTTCTTCTAATGCAGGGCCAATATGGTTAATTAAAAGATCTAAATATGCTTCTGAATTTAAATTTCCCTGTATTTCAAATGGTCCTATAATGCGATTATTAAAAATGCCTGCCCAAATATTGATTTTTTGAGGGTATTGCGTTGTAGTGGCTAGATTTATTCTGGGATTTTCCTGGGCAATGTTGCCAGGTCTGGTGAAAATTCACCAGATTTGGTGATTTTTAACCCATTTGGTGATTTGGTGAAAACTTTTTCAACAAGTCTTATTTCTGGTGATTTTTAACTGACGTAAGAACTTATAAATTTATATTAAAAAAAACGATTTTAGTATGTTTTTTATTCTTCGTTGTTAAGTACATATTCTGTAATATCATATCATCCAAAAACTCTTTATTATTATGTTTCAAAAACTCCATTGCTTGAACCGGGATTCCCAGATCCCATTGCAACACGCATGATATGCGAGTGGATTCCGTACGGCTGACACGTGATGTCGTAATTCTTATTTGCTTTGTTTTTATTTGCAATGTCAAAAATTTTGTTTTAGTTGTTATTTTGCAATATATTTATGTTATATTTTATTTATTATTCGTATTGCATGTTAATATGCGAAAAATATAAATGTAGTTAATATTTTCACTTTTCACTATTTGGTAGAAATCATCAATAGAATCATTAACAATAAAAAATTTAAAATTGCTTACCAAATTTTGCAGGATTACCTATTTTGGAAATATTTCTGAAAAGATTGCCAGTATTTTAAGAAAAAACAACATACAAGTCACATTTAAACCATCAAATATATTATCACATATTTTATTTAACAGTAAAGACAGAACACATAAACTTGACCACACAGGTGTTTATCAACTAAATTGCTTAGACTGTAACAGCATATATATCGGGCAGACTGGCAGATCTATACGTATTAGGTATAACGAACATTTAAGATCATTTCGTTTGAAGAATGATCATTCAAGTTTTGCTAATCATTTCTTTAATAACAATCATCAATTCCCTCCTCCGGAGAATACTAAATTATTGTTTAATTTTGTAAAGAGTTATCAATTGGATATATTAGAGTCTATAGAAATTTATAAACATAAAAATGATAAAAATTGTAACTTACTTAATGATCAAGTCGATTTAATACAATCTAGTTTATTTAAACTTTGTAAATTAATTCAAGAATCAATTAGTTTATTTGCCCCCCCCCCCATATAAACCATGGACTTTCGAGGTTATTTGGCAATATGGGATTTTTTCTTTTTGTTTTGTTATTGATATTATCATCATCAATATTATTGTTATTATGATTAATTCTTGAATTAATTATTTAACCACAGTCTCATCTTAATCCTTGGGTCTTTTTTTTTTTTCTTGCCATTATTGACTTATTTCTCTCTTTTTTAGTTTATTACAATATGTACTAGCAGTTGGCAGTTGTCAAGACAGAACACATAGACTTGACCACAATTTATTACAAGATTAGCAGTTGGCAGTTGTCAAGATTCCATGGATATTTTATTTATTTCGTTTTTTCTGTTCTGATATTTCACTTGAAGGTTTTTTCAATTGAATTTATTGTTTTCTTCCTATATGGTTTTCTTTAAATTCATTGTTTTTTCCCTTCAAGCTACGAGGTATTCGATTTTCCTTTGTGTTTTTCTTATACCCCGTAGGTAAATACTGAAATTCAGTTATCTAGTTATCTTATTTCATGGATATCATTATAATTTGTCAATTTTAGTTTCCTTGTCAACTGTCATAATAATTTGTTTACAATTTTTCTTAAACATTTCTGATGATGGGATCGCTTGTAGATCTTGAAACCGGTTAAATAAAATAATTTTGTTATACTTATTGGTAGTACGCGAAGTAATTTTTTATTTAATCATGAAAAATATAAAATCTGGTGATTTTTTGCAAAATCTGGCAACTTTTAAAGCAAGAGTCTGGTGATTTTCAGTTTTTTCACCTGGCAACATTGTTCCTGTGCCCAATGCCTAACGTTTTGTGAATTTGGTTCTTGATTTAAAGTGAAGGTACACTCATCGGTAAAACAAATTGATGAGAGGAAGCTGCGATCCCGATTAGCCCGTTCTTGCATTTCTTCACAGAAAGTTTGCCTTGATTCTTCGACAAAAGGAAGTAACTCTTGGTGACATTGGAATTTAAAGGGATGATATTTGTTTTTTTTTAATATGTTACGGATAGTTTCTCTTGAAACATTACATTCTAGGGCAATAGACCTTAAACTAGATGTTGGACTATCAGGCCTATTACCATTTCCTCAACATTTAGATTTCTTGGAACGACTAAAAAAATAAATGATAAGATTAATTTTAGTTTTGTTTCACTCCACGTTATCACTTGTTAAATTTCTCATAATCCCAGTAAAATTTAAGTTAGCGAACAATAAGGAATTAGCAACTAGGTAATAATAATAAGCGAATCAGAATTATCTAAATAAAAACCAAGTAAATTTATTAGTAAAAATTACCATCTTTCAATGAAAGATTCCCAGTATCTTCAAATTTCTTAACTAAATTTTTTATTGTTGTTACCGAAGGAATAGGACTGTTATTGAATTTTACAGAAATTAAGTCACGGACTACCCGCAGACTATTGCTGCCGTAAAATGTTTTCACAATGAAAACCTTTTCTTCAACTGAATAAATATTTTTGTTCATTTTGAAACCCAAATTTTAAATTGTCGATAAATAATGTTGACAGTTCAGACGAATTAGAAATTAGAATCAAGGGAGTCTTTGATTAGAATAAATTAAATTGTCATAGGTAATCTGATGAATATCCGTGTTTTAATTTGAAAATTATTAGTGTAATTTTTGCTTTTAATGCTTTAATAAATTGGAAAATTGCAGAGCTTTTGATATCCTCATACGCAGAAAAAATAGTCTTTCGATTGCTACCTTTACCACCACTGTAACTACACATGGGGAGCAGGAATCCCCAAAAATATAATTGCCCGTGTTATTTCCCCATGTACACATTGAAGTTTGTCACACGGTATACCTACTCCAAAGTTATAGAAAGGTATTTTCGATGCATCTAGGTTACCTTTTCATTAACTTCTGTGTAACAAAAAGGTATTGTGATCAAATAGACTATTCCTCACTGGCCTCTGCTGAAATGCGGAGTTAAAATTTTAATTTACCTGCATAATTTATTACTTCAATATCAGTTACCGTAAACTGTTCATCAATTTTAATTAACAAAGTGGCAGGGGGTAATATTTTCAAATACACATAAATTCTCCTTTCCCGGTAAGGAAAATATATACCGAGAACATAAAGACAAAATTACTCCGGCAGTTTTTAATATACCTAACGGAGAACAGTAACCGATATAATCCTGTTAGACTCAAGTTAAATTCAAATTAACATATTTTAAAACTTTTATGTTTTAATAAAAGTATTAAAGTTAATTTTCAACTTGCTACGCGGACGAAGAAAATATAATTAAAAACACTCCAAATTAATTAAAAATCGCGTTCATGTTATCGCCCCAGATCAGAATTTTCCCTTTCAGATTCACATTCAATTTTTGATCTTTTACTCGCATGTATCAACTCAAAAACAAGTGTATATGATGTTGTTGGTTTTGTTGGCGTTCATTTTGATGCGAAATTGGAGAATCATAGGGCCCAGTGCAATTGTATAGCGAAAATTCCAGAAGTAATTTGAAGATTTGCCTGCTTTCTGCAGATCTGCATTCTACAAATAAGGGCATCATTTTATCGCAGATATTTACAAACTTCTTTAATCTAGCTTGTGCGTCATGTGTTATAATTAGGGTAAGCATTATAGGATAGTGAGTATGACATTTAGCTAATTGGATTTGGTAATTATTATACCTTCTCAAATAAATGGAGCTTTAAACTTATTCGGAAACTTTGCCTATCAGTAATAGTATCTCGCCCCAAACTGAGCTGGTACATTTTATAAAAAAAGAACTATAATTAACCGAGGGGAATAGAAAGGTGAAGTTCTGTAGAAAGTTTACGATGCTTTTTGGATAATTAGCAAATTTGCTTTGTTTGATAGTTCCGGCAGTGTGGTTCTTTCTGGACGATTATGCCTCAGGATACTAATTTTAACTTGGAATAGAGCAACTTTTGAACATCTGTGAAATATGAGCAGACGAAAAGACATTTGTTTTTGATTAATTAAAATAACCATACCAGAGTGTTCCTTTCCAGTTATTAAACAATGGTTAAAACAACAAAACTCTAGCAGTATTACAAGAGAAAGTTGATATAATCCTCAATTTCTTGTCAACTTTTCCTGTTTTATACATATGAAGGAAATCTTTGATGATTATCTCCCGCTATATACTAACAACCAATCAAATTTCGAGAAATGTGAAATTCAGCCAATGAAAGAGGTATTAAACTTATAAAACGGCTCCCAATTAAAAAATTCACAGACCTCGCATCTTCCGCAAGTATCATAGGCGTATTGAAAATACCGACACAACTGCTCGGTTTCTAAGATGTCCAACAAAAGTGATCTGTGCCGTTTCAAGGTGGTATATTATAGATACAATAAAAGAAATGATTTGTGACAAGCACAAGGCACATAGTCAAACTGACGCAATACGTAACAAAATATTAACGCATCAGTTTTGTACAGTTTGGACTTTTATTGCAAGGCGATATCCCTATTAAACGGTACTCGCACTCGCCGTACCTTAGATAGTTTACATCTGGCGATCTGGCTAGCGCTCTCTATCCAATTTATTAGCGGCCTCGACTGCGCGCGCCGCCAACAGAATCTGTCGCGTGTCGATACATTTTTCGTAAGATGAGTCCCATATACACGAGCCCAGAAGTATTTTCAATACTAAAATAACCTTTACGGGAGCCGATCCTACCCGGCCCGAGAGTAACAAACCACTAGCTCTCTACGATAACCTACCTACCCACAAACGCTGCTGGGTGGGGATTGAACTAACGAAGTACTTATACGAAAGTATAACGCATAACTTGCGGAACTGTAGTACACTTGAAGATGGGATTCCGTAACTTGCGGACTACTATCCACTGCCTTAATTTGTGGAGGATCTGTCAAAAGAAAAAGGAAATCACTTACTTCAATTCAAACTGGTATCGTAGTACTAAATGTTTTATTTGGTTAATTATGTATTGTTTGTCCTTGTTACTATAGGCACGGGTGATTCCACTCGCATAAAAATGCTGCAAGAGAGAGAAATGACAATCGTATTATCTCTAGACTGATTTTGTATGAAGACTTCTTTGCATACGATGCAAAATACCACAAATTGTGCTACGCAGAGTACATATCAACCAGAAATATAAATTCCCACAAAAATAAAACTGACAGAAATACAAAAAGTACCGATCGCTTGTTTTCAACATTTTCTTCTTGGATTCAAGAACACATCTTAGATAGTAAAGAAAAGCTGCCATTAAGTAACTGCAGTAACACAAAAATATAATTCTATGTTACGTAATGCAGAAAGATCCCCAATACAATCCGCGAAACTGAAAATGAAATTGTCGAAAAGATTTAAGTGCTCTATTCAATTTATTCGTAGACCAGGTCAGGTCAGGTGATTTGTTGTGTTCTGGCAAAGAACTTTTGACAAAAAAATCAAGCCTGTAAATGAGGACGCAAGCTCAACAGACGAATCGTCTGATTTTAATCTGGAAACAACGGGTGATAAATTATCAGATTTGCAAATTCTTCACAGAGCTGCTGCAATTTTAAGAAAATGTATGGAAAATTTTGCAATACCCAATAAAAATTATCCTTCCCCGGATGATATAAACAGTAAAAGTTTCGCTAAACAAGTACCTACCTCATTTACTAGCATTTATTTCGTGGCTATTACAGAAAGAGAGTTTTGAAAATGCATTGAAAGAAGATTTTAAAGGTGGCATTACAACGCTGTTCTTTTGCAGAGTAACTTGGCCGCGTTCTGTCTCCTTCTGGTGCTAGGCTATTCCCCATAGTCTATCCTTTTCACTCGCACGGCTCGTCCCGTACACCGAAAGTGAATTTTTCACATCGGTGCATTGAAAGTGCTATAGCGGACTTATTTTTGAAACGCGACCATACATTATTGGAAATCATAACTTCGTTATACCATAAGGAAGTTTTCTATGTAAGAAAAAACAAAATCTATATCGTGAAAAAAAAAGTTATCCAGGTTCAAAGTGGAACGTATTGTTACCGATGTGGCGACATATTTTAGATACGGTGCAATAAAATTAGTTTGGTTTCTTGTATTTACACAAAATGTGCACCATTAAAAACGTCAATATTTCTTCAACAATTAAAAAAAAACGCAAAGTTCTACGACTTGTAATTTTCGCGTAAGATGCCCGAGAGACTCCCGGCGCACGGTGGGATAGATTTACTGCTTTTTCGCCCCTTATTTTTTTCGCTACCACCCAAAAAAGTCGTAATTGCCATTTTTAGGTGCCAAAAGACTTGTAGAATCATCTGTGAGAGTTTCATCTGGTTATACTTTGGGATCACTCAAAGTTAAAATTTTAGTATTTGTTGAATATCGCTGCACTACGACAGAATCTGTCGCCTGTCGATACATTTTTTGTAAGATGAGTCCCATATATACACGCGCCCAGAAGTATTTTCAATACTAAAAAAATTGGTAGGCCGATCGGAGTAAATCTGACAGCGCAGCGGTTGGTATGGTATCCACAAACCGCTTACCGCGAATACTAACTTTCCTACATGATATCCTACAATAATTTGCGACGCGTGCCAGAAATGAAGCGATTTAAAAATGCAACGTTTTGGCGATGCCAACAATTTGGAAATTAATCAAGAAATTGTTGAAGCCTTCTTTTCCTTAATTTAATATGATTTTAAAGAATATTATTCATGAAAACTCACTTGGTCCAGAAATCAAGGAAATACTACTATTAATTCCAACATAATATATTTTACTGTTGAGCAACGGTGTTCCTATAAATTCGATAAGGAAATAATGGGGTGATTAGACTTTAGAGCGGAATTGGAAACATGCACAAAGTTCCAAACTATTCTAGAGAATACCGTGCGACTTACAGGCGTTTATAAATTCCGCCAATATCCTTTAAAACATATCCATGCTCTGGAACTCTGGAAGTGATGGAAACAAAGCGTTAGCGCTCATGTTTCAAAACACAATCATTTTGTGGCTGTGTATGACGTAAAGATAGTAAACACAGCCATCCGTATAGCATGTTTGAAGGCGTAATATCCTTTCCTTTTAGACTGAAATCGTAATATAATTCCTTTTCTCATTTGGTTGAAAGCACAGGCAACAATAAAGACAGGTACATATTTTGACAATGGTAGTTCCTGTTCTGAATAAATAACGGCGGAACGTGGAGAACGAAACGACGTCTTGTCCATTTAGTTTATTAGGTATGCGTCCCGTAATGGAATTGTTATTTCGAATTGGGTTCTGTGACGTGATTTGGTGCATTGTTAATGATTCCCAGCATAGTTTCTATCTAATTCATTTTTATAACGGAATTGAAGTGAGCGAGTAAACAAACTACACTGCCGGACAAAAAAAACCGGAGACTCTCAGAATTACTATTTTAGTGAATAAAAAACAACGGACGGTTTGAAATGATATTTAACTATATTCTTTTCATCTTAACAATAAATAAAAAACAAGAAACAAAATGATTCGTCAACAAAAGCCTAACAAAAGTATTTTTTAGAGATCAACCTGTTACTTAAGAACTTGAAAAGACAAACAAAAATAATATTAAAAGGAAAAGCACACTAGTAGAACCAAATTAATAATGGGTGTTACCACCACGAACTCTTATTACTTCCCTTAAACGTTGTGGCATGCCCTAAATGAGGCTATCAATAGATTCTTGGGGTATTTGTTCACATTCTTCTTGAAGCGCCATTTAATGTTTCTGGTAGTGGTTGGCGACGTCTAATCCTATATATGGTGTGACATGGGGTTCCAGGTACTCAACAATGTATCGGTGTGCAGTCATTGTTCCATTCTAAATGCAAATCAATTCTGTGTGAGACCTTAGAGATATTCCGGAACACACCGTAATGCTACCACCATTGAAACTGACCCTAGGAGATATACAACATTGACTGTACCGCTCCTCTGGTCTTCGCCACACCTTTTCACGTCCATCTGGTGATCTGACACTAAATCTTGACTCGTCCGAGAAGAGCACGTTCCTCCATTGATGTCCGTCCCAATTTACGTATTGCCGCGCAAATGCAAGTCATGCTCTGCGATGTTCTACGGTCTACAGGGGACCCGTAGCTGGCTTTCTTGAGGTCAAAACATATTCGTTTAGCCTTTTCCGAACTGTTCTGGCTGAAACTGCCACTCCTCGAACTTCGGCTAACCGTCCAGCAAGAATAGGTGATGGCAATGCTCGATCGGGCAGCACAGCAACATGGAGAAAACGGACATCTTGATGGTTCGCAGTCCGTGGACGACCAGATCCGACCTTCTTTACAAACCCATGAGTTTCACGAAATCGCAAGAGTACATTTTGCACTGTGTTACGGG
The DNA here is from genome assembly GCA_963966045.1 of Xestobium rufovillosum. Lineage (NCBI taxonomy): Eukaryota > Metazoa > Arthropoda > Insecta > Coleoptera > Ptinidae > Xestobium > Xestobium rufovillosum. The sequence continues at coordinate 47,044,087 of OZ014492.1, read as the reverse complement.
GTATATTCAGCACTTGAGCAATATACCGCACTCTTCGGCCATCGTGGCTTAAAGCAACAATTTGTGAACAAATTTCGGGGTGCATTGTATGGAAAATGTTAAAAGTTGACATTTACAAATGAAATTTCACCAAAAAACTAATAGAAAATACAGAGCAGCCCAATAAAGATGCATGAAGAGTCAAAATGCTGATTTGGCTGTTTAAGCTCACGAAAGGTGCAATATTCAGCTAAAACTTTCTTTTTCCTCACTAGTAGGGCAATCGTTAATTATCTGCGTAAGTTAAGTAACATAAAAATATTGTAGGGCCTCAAAATAAAAATAAAAACATGTGTCCGGTTTTTTTTTGTCCGGCAGTGTATATTGATAATCGGTCACAATCGGAAACTAAAACGCGGTGATTTAGGGTATATAGCATTTGATACAAGGTTTAACCAAGACGCGTACTTAGCACTTGTTATGCAGATGTATAGATCCCCACTACGGTAACGTAGAGTTGTAAATTTTGAAAACAGGGTATAATTATTTTCCAACAATCTGTAGAACAGGAGGAAAATAAATCAAGCGTAACCGAGTAAGAACTTGACACATGTTAATAATCAGGAGGAACAGCTCCGCCCTCGTAAAAAATAACGAACTGCCTTTCATCAGGTACAGTATACACACGTACTTCCGAGACAGCAATAAAGTGGGAGGCGTGACTTCCGGCCGACTGTTATCACGTCTTATCAGCACAAGTGGATATTCGGAGCTCGGCAATCATATGCTAATGCGGGGCTCCGGCTCACTGATTTATTTATAAGCCAGTGATTTTGCATTCTCATATCCATTATTATTTCGAGCTCTCGAAGACGATTTCCTTAATCTCTGCTCGTTAAATTTTATTGCTTCTGTACCTCTGCTACTTCGCTTTGTAATTACAGTAATGAGAATAGCGCACTCTCATATTTTTCCAACAGCGCAAACATTCTGGTTAACCTGATGATAAAGCGACACCGCCCCCTTCACGTTAACACTCGGCTAATCCTGATGAATAGTTCATCCTTGCGTGACATCATCATCTAGGGACTTTACAAAATAAATTAGCTAGGCAAATCGAGAAAACTATCAGAGAAAAGAGTGTGTACTATAATCAGAAGACATTTTTACCAAAGCTTCAATTACACAGGTCGTTTACTTTTCTAGAATTTCTCATGCGTTGTTGAACTGTCTATTCCCTCTTCCAGTCAATAATAGAGAAGATCGATAACAGACAGATTTGCCATCTGCTGGAATAAAATCCGACAGGTTTTTCGATACCTATTTTTCCCCAACTTAATCATACCGACGGTTTATTTCCAATCCTCGATATTCTTTTCCAGTTGTAACTGTGAGTTTGCCCGTTTGTTTCCTTTCTCTGCAATTTTTTTATCATCTGAAATTGTATTGTCTGCACCTTCGTTTACACTCTTGAAATTTTCTTATATAAAACATTTTAATGTGATAGTTTTCACTTTTTATTAAACACTATTAACAAATATTGTTTAGCTAAAAACAAACTAAAAGTTTAAAATTTCAGTGTAGTATTGTGTTAACTATTTCTTATCACTTTCCTGCCTGTGTTAACAGGGTTTTAGTGTATTTTGTAAATTTGTATTTCTATAACAGACTGATACGAGAAGTTAAATTTAGCCCTAAAAAAAGTTCAGTAATACTTCTCACTCTGTTATGAACGGTATTTCCATCAGAAGCGAAATATAAAAATACTTTTTGGAATGTATTAACATTTTTTGGTTCATCAGAACTAATGAATCGGAAAATATGCGAATTGAAATATTTAATGAATTCGGACGTTGCCCCCATTGCAGGCTTCAAACCTTTTATCGCCTATAATGTTTATTAATATGTGGAAAACCCTTTTTGTCGGATATTAACAAACTTCATTCCTGACACGTGAAATGGATACATTAATACAGTTTCGAAAATGATGAGTTACGTTTATCACTTCATTGTGGAGCACGTATGTAGATAGGTACAATTTATTGGTATACAAAACTGACAATTTATAGTAAATATATATACCAGTGTTTAGAAAAGACATCGAACCTTCAAAAGTTTATTAAAAAACTTTGAAATGGATACAATACTGTGTACCTACCTACTGCCAGTATTGAAAATAAAGTAAACATAATGCAGTATACAAGAACGGCTACTATGTTGAATGTTAACGTTATTCCACATAATTATGTTTATATTGGTAAAGGCTGCCGGCACTTTAATAGTTGGTAGGTAAATATTGTGTTCTAATATCGATTCATGTTTACAAATTCAAGAATATATGGACATTAAAAATACATTCACAAAAATACATTCACCCTTCCTGGATTTTATAAGACAGCTCATCTGCTTCTGTATAATTACGTGAGTCTGCTTTAATATCGACGTTTCGGCCCTCTTTGCGGTCTTTATCAAGATTTATTTGTACATTATTTATCCGTGGATTCCTAGAATAACAATAACATGGCGCAGTCGGTTTAAATACGAGTTTAAGCACACCATGCTTGTTTCTTCCTTTGATAGCCGACGTAAGTGGTGTTCTTCACACTTGCTATAAATTTCTTATTAGAATGCCTAAAAATATTTCCTTTTGAACGCCTTCACTACCGTCGATGTATAGGCGTGTATCGATCGAGATTGTTGTGTCGTCAATTTTGTTAAGAGCATTTGTATTCCCCAACTGCCATTAATCAAAACGCTATCAATATAGATTGCTTATGCATTATTCGAACACGAAAGCAATAAGTGAGACCGTAAGATCCTAGAAGTCTATCTATATGCCGAATACATCATTATTTATTAGAGGGGCGGCCGTGCCAACACACCTGATCCTGCAACCGCAAAATACAATATAATTCTAATAAAAGTCCCTCGTTCTCAAACCGTATTTCCATTGCATAACCTATAGGCGGCACACAAATTTTTACAATTCCAGTTTTATATCTAATACCTAATTATAGTTTTTGTCTGCTTCATTATTTAATATTCAACTACGAATATCCTCATTATATTAAAATAGGAAGTACTTGTCTCTCCTTAATTTAAATTAAATATTGAACTGGTAGTTACGAGTTAGGGATCAAATATTCTTATTAGAGTCAAAAATTAAATTAATTATTAACAGGACGTTGACAATCTAACTATCGGTATGTTTAAAATCATGCAAGCATATACCCCTACTTCAGGCCATGAAGAAGAAGAAGAAATAAAAACAATCTACGAGGATATCAACGAAACGTTGAATAGAAACAAGGCGAAATATACAGTAACTATAGGGGATTTCAACACAAAAGTAGGAAAACGGGAATGTCGTAGAGAACAAGGAATAGGGCCATTTGGCCTAGGTACACGAAAGAAGAGAGGATATAGACTTGTAAATTATATCAATGAAAAAACCTTCAAAGCGAAAGTGGACCTGGCAAAGCCCAGATTGCCTCATACAATAAATACAGGAAGCGACCATCGGATGGTGAAGACGAAGGTGCTCATGAATTCACGCAAAGAAAGAAGAAAATTAATAACATCTCAAATTAGGAAAATAGAAAGAGAAAAGTGAAACAGCAAAGAAAAAAGTATACAAACGTTGGACAAAAACATATGTAAACAATGGATCAACATTCAAGCAATTCAAACATAGAGACCCAAAACACACAAAATAATAAAAAGTCCGTACCCAAGCTACTAAAGGGATAACATCTGGAAAAGGGAAAGAAGAATATAAATTAAGTCGAGGAGGAACTCCAGAATGACAGACTATAGAACAAGGAACAAATATCAGATATAAACAACAAATAACAAAGTTAATAAACGAAAAGGAAGAAGAGGTTACACAAATAGAAGAAATAACAGAAACTATTGAAGAATACTGTAAAACCCTCTATGAAGTCAAGAAAACCCCACCATTAGGAAAGGAAGAAAAAGACAGGATTATAGCAATAAACGCAGGATCTGAGGATATTCCAGAGGTAACAGAGGAAGAAATAAAAAACTCTTTGAGACGCATGTTGAACAAAAAGGCACCAGGGGAGGACAATATCAGAAAAAGCTAATGAATTCAATATATAGCGATGATAGACTCTGAAGAAGCCCTCGATTCAATAGAAATCTGGACAATTCTAAATGATTTAAGTCGTTGATAGGTACACAAATATAATCAAATACATATACAATAACGCCACATCACAAATAATACTTAACTCAAGGAAAAACGAGCAAAATAGAAATAAATCGAGGAGTAAGACAGTGAGACTCAATTTCGCCTGAGCTCTTCACGAAGCTAGACTGGAAAGAAAAAGGAATACTTGTATAAAAAAGGACAAAACTCTATAAATGGCAGAATTGTCATACAAAATTTGAATTAGTGCACACAACTTAAAAAGGAAGAGGGGAACTGAACCGCTGAGTCAGATAAGAGTATCGAATCCAGAGTAGCAGCAGCGAATTCCCTTCTGGAGGCAAATCATCCGCTTACGATAAGTTTCCATTACAAATATGTTCTGCTCCCACCGGCCGCATCCCTAAATAAATAAAAATACTCCTCCTGAAAGCTTTATCGTGTTTAAATGTTAGAAAGACAGCAGCATCCGTTCGGTCACACTGGTTATGAATTTTTGTCTCGGAGTTTTGTGCATAATTTCCCTCACGGACACCGTGATACATATTTATGGGGCGATATAAAAAATAGCTCCCTTCCGGGCCGCTCTGTCGCCGAACTTTCCGAAACTCCAAGTTTCCTCTTTTTATTATCTCTTTTTGCTCGTGCGGCTATGCGAATTTAATTCGGGGGGCAAAAAAGCGCTAAAACTCCGTGATAATTGATAAAGTACGTAACGTGTGATGAGTTTGGGGTGAAGCTTTTTTTTATTTCAAGGACGAGGTGACGCAAGTTCGCACCGGGAAAAGAACAACATTAGCGCAAATTTCCCCTGCGGCAGAGAATCTACTCTATTTGATTCACAATCAGACTGGTTTACGTCCTTTTGGGTGTAAATTGTTGTGTTCCTGGCAAAAAAGAAACGTACCCAGGGACTGTTATGTGAATTTACTAATGTAATTTAGAAAATTACACCCCGCGCAGGTAGACAGGTAATTTATTTAATCGAATGAAAACATGCGGACACACGGCTTTTTTATTTGCTGAGAAAGGGCATGTGGGATACACATCGTAACTGTGTAAGACATGATTTAGAGCGCTACAAAGATTTTATCACCCGAGTATGGGCTTAAATAGGGTCGTTAATATTACTTTATGGCTCCCAAAATTATAGTGACGCTATAGTGGAAGCACACCATGTAGTATTAGTAATTTATAAGTTGTAATTGCAATTATTGCTTAGGGCCTGTGTACGAAAAACTTCACCACTGGAAGTTGCCTCCTTTCAGCCACCCCGTCAAGTTTGAATTCAAAATCAAAAGCCTGGTTAACTTACTTCAATTTCTACTATTTGATAACTAATTACTCCAAGTAACAATTTAAGTTTCTTTATTGTCTACCAGGTAGCTACAAAACTCAATATCAGGATAAAACCTTTATACGCAAAAAATGGAGAACCTTATGAAGGTACTGAAGCCCAAATTTTAAAGCCGTTTTAAAACCTATTGGTTGGCATACAAAATACCTTAAAATACTCTTTGAGTCAATTATAGAACCAGATAAAAACCTGTTATAAATCAGTGATAAGAGTTTAAAGCATCATTGTACGATTAACTGCCCTTAAATTTGAATACACAAATAACCTTAGTTTTATCAAAGTCTAAACAATGGTTGAAAATTGTGTACTTGGTTTTAATGTTAAATTAGGGCAAAAACGATGACACAATAAAATCAAAGATACTCAAGTGCACGCAAACTTATCAAATTTTAAACTCATTTTATTTATTACTGCTGTAAGAAAGACCTTAAAATTTATTAACATTGTCTAAGAACATTTAATCTCATACAATGAATTTTGTACTTTACCAGAATCTTTTGATCTTACATAAGTGTATTATAAAACCAATTGGTTTTAAGGTACACTTTGCGCATGCGCTTACTATGCATACATACATAACCTCAAAAAAACGGAGTTCCTGCCTGTCAAAGTGTAAAGTTATTTTTGTGATTCATATGTGTATATAAGTAGTACATTGTCTTCTGCTTTCACTCTATAATATTATATCTATAATACCTATACCTGTACCTGCACCTGAACCTCCTCAGACCTGGCCAAATATCTGCTAAACACCTGTACCTGCTTTCTACCTGGCCAGGTACCACGCCTGGTGGTGGCTTACCTAGCGCCTCAATTGCGTCCAATTCGCCATATCTAACCTACTAGTTACAGTTATTAGTATGTCAAAATGTGCGAAATGAAAAATATCGACGATGTATCTGAGACTTCCTAAGTTTGAAGTTTCAGTACGACGAAACAGCTAGTCGAGATCTTCAAAGTTAGCATGGCACAGAATCTGAAAGAGTCGAAGCGGAATCTACAAGAAGACGAACTCCAACAGTAGATAAGTTATATACGTTCTGCGCCAACATCCCACGTATTTTCTTATGGAAGCCCATTTTATCAAATCAATAGTATTCCTGTGATGTTATACGCTAACTTCTTCTTCTAACGTCACGTTGGCTAGGAGGGTTAGAGAAGGGAATTCAACACAATACCGACTTGCAACATTGAATAAGCTCTCATTCGAACGACGGACAGTGTTTGTGACTTTCTTAATTGAAAGACTGCCAGCTTATCGGCGCAGTTACTATAAAATAAATTATTTAAAAATTACATTTATAGAAACTATAAGCTACAAAACGAATCTGTCTCTCATAAATATATCATGGAAGAGAATTGGGATTCAATAATAACATATTCAGAGAAAATAGAACATTAGTCCATGATTATGTGGTTACTAGATTCGAAAGGCAATCAGGTGCACGCTCCGTATTTATGCGAATGTCATTATAAGTTCGGTGAAATTTTACAAGGGAAACATAATCCGGGGCCGATGCGGGCATCATACTGATGTAGCACGTGCGTTTGATTGCCTAGAGATAGGTACCTGCTGTTGTCTCGGTATGATCTAGATATTATGCACATGGCTCAGTGCGATATTTGTGGACTTGGTGCTTACTTGAACGTCGGGAAAATTTGAACATGCGGTTCTGTCTAAACCTACATTATTATTAGCCTCTGAAATACTAGGGTTGCTTTCATATCAAGAAATCTACACAGAATCCTGAGACACGCGCATTCTCCCGTTGTAGCTTATGAATAAAATTGTATACACCGAAATTTGTGTTCCTGCCAGAACCTTCCGTCCACCACAAATGGATTTTTTTATTTATGCCCGTGATATCCCTAAATATGATGACCCTCGGTAGGTAGAAGTACTATAACGTCGGTCGTTTGGCTTTATCATAAATATCGTGGTCTACAAATGAGTGGAATTTTCCAGGCTATTGCTCGGGGGAAACTTATCCTCGTAAAAGTAATACACCTCCCGCAGACCCTATCGTCGATTCGCATACACGGCCAGCCACTATCGGTGTACTTTCAGGCTGCAGTCTCGCCACAATAGACCGCTCTGTAATGGCCCTGAAAGTTTCAGAACCACTGTGTGTGTTACGTGTTTGCTGTCAATAGATGTGTATGCATTTGCTGATAGTGCGCATATCTCGCTCCAACAGCGTCACATATCGTGGCAAGAAGTTTCAGCACCTAGAAAATAGCTTTCAACTAAAATCGTAAAAACCAGAGTAAACTTGGCTATATGCTGCAATTACTGTGGCCGTTACGCGAAGTGTACAAAAATAAAGTTGCGAACTTTCAGCGCAATCATTTTATTATTATGTTGGGGAATCGCGTTGTTTCTCTTGTTGTTTGAAGAACACAGTTACAGAAAACGATGACTATAAAAATATGTTGAATTTGGAAGAGAATCTTAATACCTATTTTCTTAGGAATTCATATTTAGTTCAAAATGTATTGTCCTAGCTGATGACCGCATTAAGGAAGGGGTGATATAAGTAAACCTGGTTGCAATAAACTATCTCTCTTCGGGGCTGCGTTCTGAGACTTTCTGTAGTAGTTATGCTTATCGGATCGTTATCTCATTAAAGATGCATGTTTTTTACATTTGGATAGGTTTGAAGGTAGACGGGTGGATACCAGTAGCCTCGTCGTATGATTTAAACTGTTTCGGGATACTGACTTTTCCGTCATGGCACAGTAGTGCAAGCCAGTCGAAGTTCAAGCCTGAGGTATTCGTCGGAGCACCGAGGGTGCAATCCCGTGTAATGTAGGTTTATTAACTAGTAATTCGTTATGTATTACTTTCCTTAGAATAATTCAATACAACGGTTGCCATCTTGCCATTGATGAACAGTAAATCACGGAGTAGACTAAAATTTATTATTCAAGCGGGATTGTCTTCGCTCTTCAATGCTGGCTTTTATAAATTCTTTCTTGCAATGTCGGTATTCTGCGGTCAGGCTCGTAGTCCCTTCCATCGGACTGGTCAGCGCGATTGGTGTGATTCCATATCCACTACTTGTTTATATTAATTTGGTTGTAGTTCTAGAGCAGTCGTCACCAGTAAAAGTATCAAAAGTAACAGATGTTTATTTTTACTTTTTCTTCTCTTTATTACATAACCTTACATTTATCTCCCTCTCTTGTCTGTCAACTTCTCACTGTTACCAACTTTTAACAACCAAAAACAACTAACCTAAAAATGTTTGGCACAAATAAAACAATCATCCAAGTCTTACCTATTTAAGTTAATTCTATCCATTTCTTCTTCCATAGCGGCTCTCCATTTTTCGTTGTATTTTCCTGACAATGCTTCCTTGGCAGATTCGGGTTCTTCCACTTCACTCTGCAACTCACATTTCAGCATATTACAGCAAATATACTTCTTTGGTTGAATTCTTCTTTCAGAACGTCTTAGAGGTTGTTGTCTTCAATTTCTTCTCCTCCAACAGCTGCAGCTTCTACAATTTCTTCATTTTCTGTTAACACTTCTCGATCACCCCCTTCTTCATTTTCAAATTCTTCATTATCTTCATTTTCTATAACTTTAACTGGTACCATTGTTAAATGTCCAAAACGCTTATGAACGTCAGCTGTCACCTTTATTCACCTTAGAAATAACTTCGTCAAACTTCGTCTCAACAACGTACATATTTTCCTTCTTTAAAGCTATGAATATTATCACATCGTTTTCTACAACTTTTGCATAACTACCTTCTATTATTATCTTCTGCCCTTTTTCTTCTATTCTTCTTAGTGATATGAGATTATCATCCAGATCAGGTACGCACAACACATTTGAAAGTTTGATTGTCCATCCACCGTGTTCTTCACTTAACTTTAGGAATGCTGTTCCTCGTCCCTTGATTTCTGCTCGATGTCCATTGGCTACATACACTCTTCTACGCAATCTTCCAATAAATCTAGATGAGGCGTCATGTGGTCTGAAGCTCCGGAGTCAAGAAACCATCGTCTTCTGTTTTCTTCTTCCTGATTTCTTACCCAAAGTGCTTTAAATCTTGATTCAGTCTGCATGGTTCTTCCATTCCTCTTTCTTTCGGTTTCAGTCTCATTTCTCAGCTTTTCCCTGCTTTCCTTAAACTTTTCACAATTTCGAGCCATATGTCCAATTTCACCACAGCAAAAACACATAACTTGTCTGAACTTTTGAAATGTACGAGGTTTCTCATGTTCACTCTCTTTATTTTCAAATTTATTCACATACGTCGGTTTGTCAAATCTTTATTAACTAAAGCCTTCTCGTCTTCTAAATTTTGCTTTGTTTCTTCATCTCTCTTCATTCTCTTCTCTTCCAGTAATAATTTTGCATTTACCACTTTCGTTGACACTTTCCCTTCTTCCTTTTCTAAGCTTCTAACCAAACCTTCATATTTATCTAATGGTAAACCCATCAAAACGGACATCGCCATACACTCATCCGTGAATTGTAATCCATTCTTTACTACATTCCTATTTAAACCTTGAATTTTTGCAATATACTCACTCGCACGGACCAAGGGTGGTAATTGTTCTCGCCAAGCTTAGGAATTTTAAATTCGTCGGCCATTCCGTCGTCTTCGGTCGAAACTTCTCTTCTGCACTAAAACTACTTCCACGTCGTCGTCTTCTTGTTTTAGGAATCGTCTGGGAAAATAGCCTGTTAATTTGGTTGTACTTCTAGAGCAGTCGTCACCAGTAAAAGTATCAAAAATAACAGACTTTTTTTTTACTTTTTCTTCTCTTTATTACATAACCTTACATTCATCTCACTCTATTCTCTGTCAACTTCTCACTGTTACCAACTTTTAACAACTAAAAATAACTAACCTAAAAATGTTTGACACAAATATAACTTAGTTCTAACAGTTTCAACAAATATTCAGAAATTTGATGCACACAACTTTCCCATGGTCAGGCAAATCAATTTTGGGAAAGACAAATGTCAGCATTACCAAAACTTGTCATGAAAGGAGCAAGAGTAAATTCAGAAAGGGCAGGAAGAAACGTGATAAAACTTTATTCGCGGGATATTGTACATATTGATGAAAAAGGCACAGTAATATTAAAATTTCATTTATAAAACAGCTGCACAGGTAACATGGTCGTTAGGATTAATGGACACGGATACATTTGTAATTGGTCCCTAATGTAGAAATATAAGGCAACAATGGATTAATTTATTTTGGATAATCCCCAGCTCTAGTTATCGCTGTTGCAGAGTGCACGAACATTTGTGTAACACTACACCGGCGTTGCCGCGGAACGCTACATTGACTGTATGAACATAATTGTTTTAGCAGCCACGGGACGCCGCGTACAACATGCACCAAAACAAAAGACTCCGGGAGCGCCGTGTTTGTGTTCAATTCGTTTCTTTTGTTTCGCGGTGTAGTTATAATCCTTCACGGAACATTACAGCCCGTGGAATGGGTAGGTACATATTGTTATTGATCGAAACGTCGGCAGGAATTGATATTTGAGTTAGCTTGCCGATAGCTGGCTGTAAAAGATGATGGTCGTTCAAATGGTGATTGTTCCCCGCGCGGTTCTTTGATGATGGAGTGTACGAGCGTATAACGCATTGAGCAATATCGGAAGTGTAGTCGACAGGAATAAGAATTGGGAATACACAATGAGCTCCTAGACTACGTGGCTTTTTTGCAAGATTGCAAGCGAGGAAAAACGTTCGTAAAATGAGCCCCTTGGATTACTGTTCCTTTGCTCCAAATTTCATGAACATGATGTCGGATATTGCAAGAAGGGCATAACAACGAAATAAAGGAGTTCATGACGGTAAGAGAGAAAATACCTTTTATTGAAATTGGTTATTTGAGTTTATTCATTCTAGCTTACCAGTTTCTAGTCTGCTGAGACACGCGGAAAAATCTATAGAGTGTGGAAATATTTACATAAACTAGGTACCTACGTATGATTTTCACATGCCAAAAGTAACTCTTCTAACTCTCAGCTATGTCAAAGTTTTGTTCCTAAAATAGCGAACGCGGTTTTATGCGAATAAAAGTTTCATAAGAAAACACAGGGGAATTTGCACTAGGACGAACATAGCCCATCTACTGCGCGAAACTTTTATTATGGATCTAGTAGATATTTAGGTTTTATTTTCCTTCTTACACGTAATTACTAGTACCTACTGAAGAAAAACTGTAGTAACCGATCATTTTAGCGGAAATCCTGAAATTCTTGGAGTGCGGAAGTATAATATTTGAATTTTCTGTAGCAAATGCCGTAGTGAAAGAAAACTTAATGCATTAAAGTACAACAATAATAAGCGTGAAGAATCGCTCGTTGCAGTTTGCAAAATATGTGCCCATAAAAATAATTTCCCATGAGAAGCTGACGGAGAAATAGCTGTATACTTTACAGGCTCTCTTCATTGCCCGCAGCTTTTTCCTTTGTGCAGGCAGTCGATTATTTCGGTTTTAAACTCAATATGGAAGATGAAAATGAATAATTTTGCATCCTCGTTGCTCAAAAATACTAGTTTACGAGGATAACCGAACAGCTTTACGTGTTTCACTATAAAACTATAAAAAAAAGTGACGCGTCTTTTACTATCGCACCTAATGTTCCTCTTGGGATTCTATTTGTATATCCCCCTAGTAAATTATTTCTCACCCTATACAGAAAAGTCACGGGCGGTAGATCTGTTTCTGTACTTTAACTGTCAATCAACTTGGAACTATCGGTAGGGGAAAGATACCCCTCTTATAACAACCCTCATATATTCGCATTATTACTACATTATATATGAACAGTTGATTGCAATCGAGAAGACTTTGGTTCAGGGGATATAGTAATCTGAAATTATTTGAAGATAATCTGTTAAAACCGTTTTAAATGTGACATTCAAGGTACCCGGCATGCTCGGCTTCATAAATCAAATGTGGCTTTCTGATTAGTTTGCGACGCTCAAAATCTTTACAAAAGCCCGACACCCCCACACAATGGAAAAGGCAACCCCCAACCCGGCTGGACCCAACGGAGCTGGTGTGACGGTCCACAAACAGAAAAATATAAATGTACCCTAGGCGCCACGCAATTATACAGGGGTTACAATACTCTAACGCTGGAGTACCCAAATTACGAACGGTATCAGTTGTCATATAATAAAACAGCGCATAATTCCAGAGCATGAACGGAGCCAGAGGCTTTAATAAACAAAATACAAGTAGAGATAATTACAAATTGAATCAAATGAGTGCAAAGTGAAGTAAGGTCTAAAGGAGTGCTTAATATAAATATATCGATTATCGCAAGTGTCACAGTACGTTTTAAATTGGTAAGAACAAAATATTATGCTGAAGGCAAAAAAAAGGTCGCCAGAATAGCTTACCAAAAGAGACAGGTAGATGGGTACCTATATACCACGGTGTACAGCGCTTTACCCCAAGGTTTACAAAGAGTAAATTATCACACAGTGTATAGTAATATTTGGTAGCTATTAAAAAAAACTTTTACTTAATGAAATTCTGAAATTACGGATCAATACAAAAAAAACTAGTTAAGACTACGATTGGAAAATATAAATGTGAATTGAAAGTAAAAATAAAATACAATAATAAACAAGCAGCTTATCTGAGTTTTTGTTGGCCTTCAAAGAAGTAGCAGGCGGCGATCGAATACCGCAAATATAATATTCTTCAACTAAATTTCCCAAATCACAAATTCTCGGGGACACTGGCGAGAAAGAAAACGGACATACGATTAGCGTTAATGTTACTTCTGCCCAGAAGTAAAACCCTAAAAGATTAAATATGATTCATAGTTCGATAAAATAATTAATAAATTGAATAGTTTACCTCTGAGGAGGGCCCAAAATGACAAAAACGGAATTCGTTACAGTCGTCTGGTAACCAGCGTAACTAATCCCACAAAGTGGTTAGATTACTTCCACAACCAAAATCAATAAGCAATTGATCTTAAATAAACAACGGAAGTATATCTAATTTACGTAGCTTTGCTCCTTTTATCCAATTAAGAACGAATAAACGTTTCGTTTAAAAATGAGCAAGCCTACACACGCGGCATATCCAGACTACTGACACGATGCGGCCAAAACCTCGATACGAGTAGGTAGTGAACCATTTGTTACCGTTTAGCAAGAAAATATTAAAGAAAAATTAATAGCTCCGAACGAAACTCTGAAATATTTTAACAGCTGATACCTTTCGAAATTATGGAACGTAACACTCCCCCCTCACTTAGAAAGAGGTGAATTTTCCCGAAATTTACCGACAAATATAACCCATCACCAATACACTAATAGATAACACATCACTAAACACTAACACAATATTTCGTTCTGGAACACGAAATAATCCAGATCTCGTGGAATATATTGATACCCAGGCAATTGTGTGACCCAAAATTTTTGTCGTCTCACACACCGACGTTCTCGATCCTGATCTTGTAGATTTTCAGTAGTACCCTAGCAACAGTGTGACCCTCAATTCGCCTCACACCCCGGCGCTCATTATTATGCAACATAGGCAGGCTTTAAATCCTGAACATGCCAAATACCAGCAGGTTTATCTCGCACGTCCTTCAATTCATAAGAAACGGAACCTATTTTCCTAAAAACCGTGAAAGGTCCAACAAACTTTGGCGCAAGTTTGGCACTAAAATAATTAGCTGCGTCTGACAAAACCTTATTACGACGCCATACCTTCTGACCGACCGTATAACTCACGGGTCGTCGTCGGAGGTCATATCTACGCTTATTCCTGGCTGCAGCATCCCTTATCTTATTTCTAACATCATCAAACATCTTGGCAAATCCTACTCTTCTCTTCTCAACTGTATTCTCTTCGGGGTTAGGTATAGGGTGTTCGTATCCATCTCCGGAACTGACATATTCTCTTCCAAAATTAACGAAGTAGGGAGTATATCCAGTCGTTTCATGTTTTGCGGTGCGAATTGCACAAGTCAGCGAAGATAAGTTTTCATCCCATTTTCTATGATTCTCTTTGACATAGGAAGATATCATAGTTTCCACAGTCTGATTGGTTCGTTCGGTAGGATCAGCTTGTGGGTGGTATAGAGCAGTGTAGTGCGGCTTCGAGCGATACTTCTCACAGAGGTTCCTAAAATCACGACTTCTCAACTGAGTACCATTGTCGCAAATTATGGACGATGGGACACCATAAACAAGGAATACATGGTCCTCAAGACAACGAACCACAGCAGCGGCAGTGGCAGCTCTTAGGGCGAACACGAGGACAAATTTAGAAAAGTAATCCGTTACTACAAGGCAGTAGCAATTACCTTTTGAAGATCGTACGAATGGTCCTATAAAATCGAGACTAATCATCTGCCAAGGTAAAATGATTTCTGGTCTGGTTCCCATGAGACCAGCTGGTGCTTTGCGTTCTGGCTTATGTTGGGCACATATTTCGCATCGCTTGATGTATTTTGCCACATCTGCTCTCATTTTCGGCCAGTAATAACGATTTCGCAGTCTCCAATAAGTCTTATAGACTCCTAAATGACCTGCAGTAGGGACGTCATGGTGGCTTTTAAGTAGCTCTAACCTCTCTTCTCTGGGTATGACTGTCTTCCAAGAATCTGAAGGAGAAGAAGTCAACTGTGGAATTTTGGAGGGTAGCAATTTCAGCAAACTTCCGTCCTCAACACGCCAGGATGGATATTTATTGGGATTCAACTCAACATCCTTCAACATTCTATTGTACCAAGAATCCCGTACATCCGGCCAAGGAAGTGTAACAGCATCAACAAATTTCGCAGACTCTTCAAGTGGAACAGATCGAGATAGAAAATCAGGAACCACGTGCTCCTTTCCCTTGCGATGAACAATAGAAAAATCGAATCCCTGCAGTCGAACAGCCCATCGCGCAAGACGACCAGTGGGATTCTTCAAACGATCCAACCAAAGCAAGGAATAATGATCGGTAACTACCGTAAAATGTATACCATCCAAGTAATTTTGAAGCTTCTCCACAGCCCAGATTACAGCTAAACATTCGCGTTCAGTTGTGGTATAAGCACGCTCTTGGCGAGTCAAGCTACGTGAAATAAAACAAATGACCTTTTCACCTTCCTCAAACTGTTGAGATAAAACAGCTCCCAATCCAAACGAAGAGGCGTCAGTCTGCAGAAAAAATGGCTTTTCGAAATCGGGACATGTCAAAATAGGTGCGGTCACTAAATGATTTTTAAGGGCCCTAAAAGCATCATCACAAGTGTCGGTCCAACTCCATTTCTGATTCTTCTTTGTAAGAGCAGTCAACGGATTAGCAATTGACGCAAAATCTGGTATAAAGCGCCTATACCAACTAGCCATACCAAGAAATCTTCGAACTTCAGACACATTCTTGGGCGAAGGCACCTGTAAAATGGAATTTACCTTGTCAGGATCAACACGAAGGCCATGCTTGTCTACCACGTAGCCCAAATACTTCAACTGGGGGCGGCAAAAATGGCATTTCTCCCTGCTAACCGTTAATCCTGCATCATACAGTCTATCAAACACTTTAGCAAGAATATCCAAATGGGTATCAAAATCACGAGAAACAATAACAATGTCATCCAGATAAACTAGCACGTGAGGCTGGAGGTCGGCTCCTAAAACTTTATCAATCAGGCGCTGAAAGGTAGCTGGTGCGTTAGTTAGTCCGAAAGGCATGCGCTTAAAATGGTAAAGTCCTCGTCCAGGGACCGTAAATGCGGTGAATTCGCGCGAGGACTCAGCTACGGGCACTTGCCAATACGCGCTACGAATATCCAGAGAACTTAAGAAACGGGCGTCCCTCAAACTATCCAAAATGGAAGAAATATATGGGATCGGATATGCATCCTTCTTAGTAACGGCATTGAGTTGTCGATAATCGACACAAAACCTCTGGGTACCATCCTTTTTTGGAATTAACAGAACAGGTGAAGACCAACGGCTCCTAGAAGGCTCAATCACTTCTTCGTCTAACATTCTAGAAATCGCAGCATCAATTAATTTTTGTTTCGCGGGAGAAACTGGGTAATAACGCTGTTTAATAGGCTTGGCGTCTGTAACAATTTCATGCTGGACAACATCGGTACGGCCCAGAGACGAACCCATTAATCTAAATTTAGCATCAAGCAATTCATTTAAAGATTTTTGATGATCCGGAGAAAGATCGTCGACATTACAAATACCAGCTATGTCAGGCAGAGCACAATCTTCAGCAAAATGCCACTCATTACGTCGTAAATCAGGAACAACGCCCATTTCGCGCCAAAAATCAGCACCTAGAATTAAATTGTGAGACAAAGTAGGGATAACTAACACTTGGATAAGTTTCAATCGGTCCATGAGTTTCATAGGAATTAAAACAGTTCCCACAGCGGCACAAGTGGCTCCATTAGCGACAGTACAAGCGCTAACTCCAGATTTATCCAATTCAAAGCCTAATTCGCGAAAAAGCTTCCAGCCAGATTCTCCAACTATGGTACACGAAGCTCCAGAATCTAATAATCCAAGAACACGGCGACCAAGAATTTCCACTTCTAAATAAGGACGTTGATCTTTAGCAGCATGGCGTAAAATAAAATCCAACAAAACTTTATTATTGTTGTTAATAAAAGATGTGGTCGAATTAGAAGAGACAGAGGAGGAATCAGTTCGACCATTTAAAACCTCCTTCTCTCGTTTCCCGACTGAGGAGAACATTTCGGACAAGTACGAATAGTCACATTGGGCTCTTGACAACGATAACAATGCCTATTAATGGGTGCACGGCAGTTGCGGGCCACGTGTCCAACTTCCTTGCAGTTAAAACAATTCACTCGAAATTGCGAAGGCCTGCGGATTGAAGAAGAAGCGCTAATCTCATCCACGACAGGAACAGGAGCTACAGCAACAGCAGGCATAACACAAGCTAAATCAGGTTCAACTAAATGAGAAGTTCTAGTCGAAGGACTCTGGTAGCTCTCTACTCGATACTTTCTTATTTCCAGCTTCAAACATTCTTCTTCAAGCTGTCCTAATGACGTCACAACGGGCAAGTTCATCGTATAAAACGGCGCTAAGTTTCTAATCATAATATCCAACTGAACGTCAGCTCCAACTTTTCCGTACCTAGAAAATAACGCGGTCATACATGTTAAATACTCCACAATTGGCTCATTCACTCCTTGTTTTCTCTCCAATATTTCCTGGAATAATCGAGTGAAATAGTCAGGGGGTAGATAGTGATTATTCAGAAGGGCAGACAACTCTCTCCAAGAACTGCATCGGTGAACTACTGTGCGAAACCACAATAAAGCTTTCCCCTCAAAAAGATCTATGGCAGACGCAAACAGTTCGTCGTCGGAAACATGTCTAGCTATACGAAGTTCGTCAACTCGTTCCAAGAAATTCGTAACAGTGATGGATTTCGGGTCACCGCTAAATTTAAGATTCCATTTGTAGACTGGCTGTGAACGAGGGTGAGAACCTGATGCTAAAGACTTAGACATACTCTGTACCATAGGACGTACATCACCATCGGGCTCCTCGACGGATTCCTCATCAGAACTATGAATTTTGCTACTATGTGCACGCACAGGCGCACTAAGATCGGGAACAGACTTACGTTTGGTAGCCCTATTCAAAGTATCCATCAAAGCAGTAATCTTAGATAACCAAGTGCTTCGTGCTTTCAAAATTTTGTCATTCACCTCATAGGGAAATCTATCAACGCGCTGCAATAAATGTGAAAGGCGGGTCTGATACCTACGAGAAGATGTATCTGCTGCAGTACCCGAAAAATTATTAATACTTTCCGCCAAATCAGTGTAGCTATTTGTAATGGCTCCCACTTCAGATTCCAAAGCAAATTCATACTTAGGATACCTAAGTGACTGGTTCAATCCTTCCATTCGCAAGAGTGACCGCAAACATCCGCGCATTTCTTGAACATCCATCTCAGCAGGATTGGCACCTCTATATACGAGCTCGTAAGCTAACTCGTCCTTCTTCAGATACTCCGGTATCAAACGCGACTCCATGACTATTCAGTTTCAAAAACAACAAGGAAAAACACAAAAAGATTGGGAAATGAAAAGGCGAAACACCAATCCGCACCAAACAAGATAATATCAAAAATATAATCAAAGCACAGAAGACGCAAAAAGAATGTAATTTCACAATCACAAATAGTAGGTACACTTCAAAATACTTCGCTTCGCACACTAAATAGGTTAAACTCAAGGCCCCACGTTGGGCGCCAATTGCGACGCTCAAAATCTTTACAAAAGCCCGACACAGTGTATAGTAATATTTGGTAGCTATTAAAAAAAACTTTTACTTAATGAAATTCTGAAATTACGGATCAATACAAAAAAAACTAGTTAAGACTACGATTGGAAAATATAAATGTGAATTGAAAGTAAAAATAAAATACAATAATAAACAAGCAGCTTATCTGAGTTTTTGTTGGCCTTCAAAGAAGTAGCAGGCGGCGATCGAATACCGCAAATATAATATTCTTCAACTAAATTTCCCAAATCACAAATTCTCGGGGACACTGGCGAGAAAGAAAACGGACATATGATTAGCGTTAATGTTACTTCTGCCCAGAAGTAAAACCCTAAAAGATTAAATATGATTCATAGTTCGATAAAATAATTAATAAATTGAATAGTTTACCTCTGAGGAGGGCCCAAAATGACAAAAACGGAATTCGTTACAGTCGTCTGGTAACCAGCGTAACTAATCCCACAAAGTGGTTAGATTACTTCCACAACCAAAATCAATAAGCAATTGATCTTAAATAAACAACGGAAGTATATCTAATTTACGTAGCTTTGCTCCTTTTATCCAATTAAGAACGAATAAACGTTTCGTTTAAAAATGAGCAAGCCTACACACGCGGCATATCCAGACTACTGACACGATGCGGCCAAAACCTCGATACGAGTAGGTAGTGAACCATTTTTTACCGTTTAGCAAGAAAATATTAAAGAAAAATTAATAGCTCCGAACGAAACTCTGAAATATTTTAACAGCTGATACCTTTCGAAATTATGGAACGTAACAAGTTGCATGACATGCAATCACTTAATTACTTTGTGTGTTCAATATAACTCGTAATTCTATTCGATTTTTAGCTAAGCCTTCTCACCACTAAACTAATTACCGATGCTAGATGGTACGTGAAACAAAACAGCAAAATTATACAGGTAATTTGTGAGTTATTGTTGCCTTAATGCTAGAAGATTAAAACCTTTTCGGCTGGAGGCCATCAGTTTGAAATTCCAGTAAAGATTTGTTTTGTTCATTTGCAGAGGGAAACAAAGTGGTGTTGGTTCTCGAGTTTACTAACGATTAAAATTGTTTCGGCAACAAATTGTACCCTTGTTGCGGCTTACAGGAACAAATGTTTTAAATATATTATTATTTACACAAACAGTTAAATGCTAAATAAACTCGGTTTTATGAGACGTAGGCCGAAAAAATACAATAACTAGTTGCATAAATTCATTTTCCAATGCTATACTTAAATCTTGCATCTGCAAATTCCTGTTTTCATTTAAAACTTTTGTGTATACATCAAGTGACATAAATTTACGTAAAATGTTTAGGTAAGCTTTTCTAACATATATGTACATACACCTGCTGCAAAATCTGTTAAGTTGGAAATGCTCGGAAAGATATTTTGTGTACATTTGTCGAAACACCGGGGATTTAGATGAGCCCTGCTCATGTATGCACGATCTCCACTCAACAATGGAATTGTTTTTCAATTGATGCTGCACAGATTTAGAAGCGTTTCCACGCAGATTTCTCAATGTATCAAACAATGAATAGGATTTCCTTTACTCAGCTTTGCTTTCATTTTTCGCTGGAAAATGTAAACTTGTTAGGTATCTTCAATAGACTGTATTTCCTTAACGAAGCCAACGAAAACACGTAAGTCGATATAACGATGTTATGACAAGGTATCATATGCAAGCTCTTTTAACTGAAAAAGAACACGTTTCAGGACCTGACCTGGTTCTTTTTATTATTATAGAAAAAACACCAGAAAAGGGAACAAGCAGCTACCTATATAGGATTCGTAGATTTAGAAAAAGCCTTAGGCAACGTAAAATGGGGGAAGATGTTCGAAGTGCTCAGAAAGATTGGGTGCAGGTGTGCAGGTGGCGTGAAAATAGGACTAAAACTAAAATACAAATAGGAAATGAGGAAATAGTGGAACGGGAACCGTTAATGTGGAAACTCTTAAGACTCTCCAACCTTCGAATTGAGAATTTAATGATGATGATGATGTAAAATTCAAGAAGTCCGACATTCACCAGTTTTATCCGACAAAAAGTTCGTCAGCATTCCCCTGAAACAATCTACAGATATCAAATTACGAATGGATTTCCTTTGAAGTAAAATAGATTATTTTTTTTCATCGTCAAATTGACCAATAGGAACATTTCATTTGGGTCTAGAAGCGTGTATTATTTCGGTTAATACACGCCTATTCTAAGAGCCAATGATATTTCTTCAATTTCTTAAAATCGACCAATCAACTGTCATTGTAAAACGATAAAAACCTACCTAGCTTTCCCAATAACTGATAAATATGCGCCTTGCCTTTTAATCAACTATGCCGTGAATGATAGTTTTGAAATTTCTACCTTGGCAACTGTCACTGTCATATTATTTTCGAGGTTTCTTGCAACATCGTCGTTTTGAAATGGCAAGATTTGGCCAAGAATCTTTGAAAGATATTCAAAAAACTGTACAAAGTGTTAAAGACCATGTGGAATGTTACTGCAAAACTCCTTCAAGAAAAATACTACAAAGAGTACGCCCGAAAATTTAATCCATTTACAGACATTGAATTCAAACAAGCAAAGGATGCAAAAAATGCGAAACGGAAGCAGCTTCAGCCTATTCTCGGAAAGAGGAAGCAAAGTTCGACTGCTCTGAGTAAGAAAGAAATATATACAATGATGAATCTGTGAAACGAAGATTGTCCAGAAGGACTTAAAAAAAACTGTATCATATAATAGCATTCGAACTAGCCTGGAGAAGGGGAGAGGCAGCAAAATGCGAAGTGCATTTTTTAAAGAGGAAAAGAAATCAAATGGTAACGTAACCGGAAGAATTGAATACAACCCGATTTTTTTCCAAAACATGCCAGGGTGAAGCTCAAAAATTATCAGACAGTAAGTGGTTAGTGCCTAATCACAATAATCTCGATATGTGCCCGGTAAGGTTATTTAAAAAGCTTATTTCTAAACGCACTAATAGAATTACGTCAGATCGACTATTTCTGACTGTAAATCCTTTCTGGAATAAAAGCAACTCTGAATGGTACAAAAATATGCCTTATGGAGTAAATGAGATTGGAAAATGGACCAAACAATCTGCTGAAAGAATAGGGCTTGATACTCTGACAAACAAAATCACGAATCATTCAAATCGATCAAGTGCTGTATCAAATCTTGTTAAATCAGGTGTCCCGGAAGAACAGCTCATCAAAATGACTGGACATGCAAATGCTAAGTCATTAGGCCCTTATTTACAGTTAGACGAGGAACATCATGCTAGTTTAATAAACAACCTGAGACCTGGACCTTCTGGAATCCAAACTATGTACAAAAGATATAAACATAAGGCAAGACAATTTTACCACTGAAAACATTAATAATAATAATATGCAAAAAAATCTGGTCGTAATATAACATATAACCATTGCACTTTCAATGTTCAAAGTATGTATGTAACTAAAGATCAATCAAACTCTACACAATATATTTAAATATTTTGATATGTTCTGTTAATTTAAAATGTTTATTGTTTCATTAAATCTTCTATTTACAATTAAATTGTCCGTATAATGCAGTTGTGTATTAACCTCCCTAAAATACATTAGAGATCATTTTTTTATAAGATAAATACATTTCAAATTGTATTCAAATTTTATTGCCATTCGGCAAAAAATCTCGAATCAAGGGAAGTAGAGAAAATCGCTCGAGCAAGCTCTCGCGATTTTTTCACTACCTTGATTCTCGATTATTTGCCATGACAATAAAACTTTCATACAATTAAACATGTATTTATCGATAAAAAAATTATCTCTTATGTATTTCCCCCGGATAATAAAACATTTTGTTAAAAGACGCTGACCATCGATTCTGCTTTGGTAAGACTTCGTTTGACGTTGTATGTCAAATTTGAAACTATTTGACCATTTAGCTTTAAATCAAAGTTCAAATTCCATGAATTTCTATGTAAAACTGGATCAAAAGTCCGACTGGTAATTTAATTAAAACTCGAACCTGCTTTGTAGAATTTATTTGTTTGTGTCGCTTCTATCGAATCTGAATTCATGATATATGTTCTAAATGCTGTGTATAATGATGTGTTCACCATTGCGTGTTTTGATTAACCAAATGAAATGATTGGCTAATCCAAGGCTTGAGGTTGGTTGCCTGAGACTGGCTTAGTAGTAATAAAAGTAATATTAACTGCTCCCGGAATTGGAAAAGCCATTACCCAATAACTCACTAGCGTCACAACTGTAGTCAATTCTCTTTAATTGAAACTTAGATCGTAACGATAAATCACCAACGTGCGCCATACAGAAAATGAACATTTTGATTAGAACCTAACATACATGATAATGGCGCGTGTAATTGCAACATTAACTTGAATTGCACCGAAATTCATAGTTAGACTGATTGAAACTACAGCCCTCGCTACATCACTTTGAAAATACCCGGTGCATTAACTTCACAATGTTCTGGCACTTCATCATCATCTTGGGTGGCGGTGCAGATCGTCATTTGTCACCCGTGTAAGTTTCCTTGACAGCATCCAGGTGGCTAATGGATTTAATCCACCATCCAAAATTCGCCATGATCAATCTCTAAAGTCATGCATATACATCATGTTATGTTATGCATTGTATACTCGAATTTTAAATTACCGGGAAGTCTAAGCGGGAAAACATAAAGTGAAAAATACGTATCGCGTATCGCGTATGCGAGAAAAGCGAGGTTATTCTTTACAAAATTTAGTGAAAGCAAATGTAACGTTACAGGTATAGATTGTGTATACAGGGTGTTTCATTAACAATGGGAAATCCGTTAACTGGAGATTCTACAGGTGAAATAATGACCATTGACCCGAACATGCTTTATCCGAATGTTGATGGTTTAGGAAATACAGGGTGTTGAAAGTTACAATTTTATTTCCATTTTTTGCCATACTTAACTACGAAATTTCTTAGGTTGTCGACTTGAAAATTTGCAGTCCTATGGTTTTTTTTACGGGAAAAAAGATTCCAATAACATTTTTGACGTTGCCCATAGAGGGCGCTACTTATAACCTATTGCTTTGATAAATTGACCCATAACTTTTTACCATGTACGTCTAACGTCAAATCGGCTCCAAAGCCTGTATGTTCCCTTAAATTAAGTGGTACTTCTTCAAGCAGTTCGTACAAATTTTGCTGAAGAAAATTTAAATAAAGTGGACCGTTCAGATTGGGTGGAAGTTGAAAAGGCCCAATAAAGAAATTTGAAATTACACCGCACCAAACATTGATCTTAAATTCATGTTGGAAGGGTCTTTCTTTAACGGCATGGGGGTTTTCAGGATCCCACAAATGATTGTTTCGCCAGTTGAAAACTCCACGTCGAGTAAACGTTGCCTCATCTGTGAAGAGGATTTTGTTCAAAAAATTAGGATCCGCGTCTTGCTGCTCTTGTAAGAAATTAGCAGGAGGATCTTCCGGTAACAAATTTTGTACTGGAGTAATGCGGTATGGGTAAAGCTTTTCTTTGTGCAAAATTCTCCAAATCGGAAAGCTACTTACAAATGTTGCCGCACTTAAACGATAGATACTTACCCCTGGATTTTCGTGCAATCTAACCAAAACCTCATCTTCCTGCTCGGCCGAAATAATCTTCGGAGCGCCATTTTCACCTTTTGGACGGAAAGATCCTCTTTCGCCTAAGCGATTGTACGGATTTCTAAATAATTTATGATTTGGTTGCCTTCGGTGGGGGTATAACTCTGAATACCTTCGGGCTGCAGCGAGTCCATTAAAATTGGTTTGGGCAAAAACACAAATCATATCTCTCATATCACTATTCGAAAAGTCATTTTGACGCGGCATTTTTTCATACTTTTGATAAATTTATGGAGAAAGTTAATGAAAAAGCTATTGGGTTAACACTGAACACTTTAAAACCATTGTCATATTACTATCGACTGTCTGTTTGTAAAAAGGCCTATTAGAACAAGTTTGGAATTTAAACACTATCTGCATTAAGTCGTTTTTTCTTGAAAATGGGCTGGAATATCAAAATGAGACAAGAGTAGTAGATAAATGAGAGCCTCAGGCCACATCTGTTGCCAACCCAAAACTCCAGCAACCAAAATCCCTGTTAGTGTCTTCAGCAGCGGCAGCAGCCTCTGGTTCTTTTGCCAACTCCAACACGCAAAAATTCCTGGTAATGTCTTCAGCAACGACATCTGCCATTGGTTGTGGCTCAGGCGCCTGCGCCGGGGCTCAAAAAGTGCGCGTGTTGCTCATTGTTGCGCAATGGAAGAATGTTCTGGAAATGCTGATGCAATAGTACACAGATGTTGCAGAATTAATGTTTTTTCCCCTTCTACGCTGAAGGAGTCCTCGAGTAATGTCTTCAGCAACGACTTCTGCCTCTGGTGTCTTTGGGGCCTTTGGTTGTGGCTCAGGCGCCTGCGCCGGGGCTCAAAAAGTGCGCGTGTTGCTCATTGTTGCGCAATGGAAGAATGTTCTGGAAATGCTGATGCAATAGTACACAGATGTTGCAGAATTAATGTTTTTTCCCCTTCTACGCTGAAGGAGTCCTCGAGTAATGTCTTCAGCAACGACTTCTGCCTCTGGTGTCTTTGGGGCCTTTGGTTGTGGCTCAGGCGCCTGCGCCGGGGCTCTATGAGAGTGGGCGGGGCAACAGCCAATGATAGAGGTTGTGGGCGGCATCCAATGGGTGTGGTTGTGGGTGGTAAGGTTTAACTACTGCTAGATGCCTTTGGATGTGACCCAGGCGCCTGCGCCGGGGTTTTCGCAAACGTTCTGGAAATGACGCCGACCGGGATTCGAACCCGGGTCCCCGCGCACCGGAGCCCTCGCTAAACCCACTGAGGTAATCGGCTGCCTACATGCCCGTCTTTTAAATCATCCATATATACTTAGGATTGTAAACAGAAGTTTCTCGGAAATTCCAATGGTTGCAATTGTTTATACTAAATAAATATTGATATCAAAGTTTAAGAAAAAAGCACGTTCGCCGCCGATAAGAGATGTTATAATTGTTTTTATTATGGGTAAAAAACCTTTCAACTCGCCGACAGGATTATGTTTGTTTAGGTTTGCTCCCACGTTCTGTATATGCACATACTACGTTGTAGACACTACAAGGTGACCCGTTTATTTGTTTGTATTATTACAATAAAATAACATTCTAGAACATTCGTCAGTTTGTTTATTTTGATACGTAGGTACTATGTTTTGAAATTACTTGTTATCTTAATGCGTTTCGGACACGTGTGGGAACCATCTGGTGAGTGCTGGAAGTACTAATTGAGTGTCGGTAATATAGAACACATGTAGATTTCTGTTACACTTAATGGAAAGTGCAAATTGAATGTCGGTAATATAGAACGCATGTAGATTAGGGCCCACTGCACACGCCCCCTTGCCCCGCCCACTTAGGTCATGGAGGGTATCAAATTAACCAGCTCGATGAGACAAATAGGAATCTATAGTTATTCTCCTACTTCAGAATTCTCATCAGATGTCTGTCTGTCAGTCTGTGTCTGTCTGTCTGTGTCTGTCTGTCTGTCTGTCTGCCTGCCTGCCTGCCTGTCTGTCTATCTGTCTGTCTGTTACATCAGCCGTTCGTGTCAACAACAACATTCAATGCCAATGACGAAATTCTTATACCAATCCACCAACAAGACGATTACGTACTGCCGCATCTAAGCTGCATCTACATAGAGGGGTTTTTCCTCTTTCTATTCTTGCTTGTGTCATCAGCCATGGTGTTTGCGAATAGAGCTGTCTGTGTCAACAGACAGCTGTGTCAACAGCTGTCTGGGTCAACAGCTGTCTGGTGTCAACAGACAGTTTGTCAAAAAAAATCACGCTTCTAGCATACATTTATTGGAAAGCACACAACAAATATTTCTAACATAATGGGGAGTATTATTCAGTAATCAATTCATTAGTTTAGTTAGTTCCCATGGAATACGGTAAATTATATAATATAATTTATTATATTAAAATACATTTTGTCAATTAAAATAATATAATACTGTTCATAATATGATATAGTTCTTTTCAGATATCTTGGCGTGTGTGTGCAGTAGTCTGCGCATTACGTTCATATGTCTTTCTCCCTTTTGTAAAATGGATTTGTTGAATTTTAATTACTGCCGTAAGATGACTTGAGAATATTCTCACGTTTCCGTATTTGATCTCACTCTTTCTTACTATGGTTGTGTGAAACAAAATGGTTTCAGTATTAATATGCTTATTTTGCAATATCCAGTGGTCACCAAGCAATGTATTAAAAATTATTGCCTTTCAAGTATAACTGTCAGTTTGATTGTCAGGTGTAAAGATGCCTGGAAATGTTTTTACCAAACAGTGTCGAGAAGTTTTACGAAATATTTTTGAATACTTTACTCGAGAGAAGGAAAATAATGGTCCTCTATTGCCTTTAACTTGTGACCAGGAGCGATTGGCCGGTGCATCAAAAGTAATTCTACGCAGCGTGTCGCGCATAGTTGGAGAGGAAAAACGAGGTTTGTCTGCTGCAACGCCCGGAAAAAGGCAAATCAAAATTAAAAAGTGAAGATGTAACTGACAGCATTAACACCGAAGTAAGGAATGCTATTTATTTCATGAAAGAAAAGAAATAACACATTACATTAAAAATTTTAAATAACAAATTAAAATCAAAACAAATGGTAGATATTTCTGGCACAAAAGGTTGTGGCGTTTATAACCAATAGCAGATTTAAGTACAAACTAGAAAATAACCGGCGTCTTTTGTGTGAACGGGCTAATGTTGTGGGTAAAAGAATACATTTCTTGAGGGAAAACGTCAAAATGCCGTGTGTCGTGTCCAGAGTCGCGGCGCACACGCTTGTTGCGGATCCTAGCAACAGCAAAATTTTGGAAACTACTGAACTGCTGGTGGTTGCTTGGATAATCGGATATGGCGGCGCAAACGCCAACAAATCTGAAAAATACTATATTATTATATTAAAATACATTTTATTCATTAAAATAATATAACAGTGTAATCAAACTCGTGACGCTGATTATACATCGTTGACTGCAACAAGAGAAAAATACCATAATTAAGAAATTATACTAGTAAACAAACAAACAAACAAACAAACAGACAAACAAACAAACAAACAAACAAACAAACAAAACAAACAAACAAACAAAACGTACAGACAAACTGACAGACAAACAAAGATAAGAAATTGTACTAGTAAACAAACAAACAAACAAACAAACAAACGGGCGGACAAACAAAGAAATAACTTCATTCATTATAAAAACAATTAATTTTCCACTACTAAAATTGTGAATCCAAAACTGGCACTTTTTATCTACTATCACTGCATATTAAAAAATCTAAATACTTTACTTACGATTTACAATATTGACCCAAATGACCACAAGTTCACTGCACGATTCCAACAAAATTATCTTGGTTTCTTTCTCCATGAATAGTCCAGAAAATAAAACATTTTCGGTTTCCGTTGCCATGTGCGATACATTTCCGCACATAATCATTTTGGGTTGGTCCTAAAGATAGAAAATAGTTTACAATTATGGAACAGATACGTGAGCTTTTTAACTACATATAATGAAATTATTATGAATGAGTTTTATTATGAATGAGTTTTATTAACAGAATGCTTGAACAATAAAATAAATGATTACTGCAAATGGACTTACTTTTAAATTTTCCGGTAAATTTTGGTGGATAAAATGGTACAATAAAATATCTCCAACATCATCTTGGCCAATTACAACATCCATATTGGGAAACTAACTTTTACCGCACCTGGGAACCAACTGAACTATTGAAGTGATTACTAAATAATAATTCTCGCAATTATATTCGTTCTATTTATCTCGCAGCTTTTGCCGAGCTTGCAAAATTTTGGTAACGTGCAGAAGTTATCAAAAACGACAATCAATCGAGTGTTTATGTTTCTGGCGGTGGCCTTCAAACTTTTTATGTTCTAGAATGATTTTATTATAATAATACAAACAACAGGGTATAAAATAATCTCGATCATCTTGTAGAGTTTACGACATAATATTAAGTGCACATGTACTTATTAGCATGCAGAACGTGGGAGTCAAACCAAACAAATATACATATCCTGTCGGCAAAGTTGAAAGGTTTTTCTAGAACGTTCTTAGCTATTAATATTTCATCATATCATCATAAGGTTCTCAGTCCGAAGACTGGTTGGACGCGTACCTCCATTCTTTTCTATCCTGAGCTAACCCACGCATCTCCCCAAAAGTAGAACATCCTACATCCCTAACTATTTGAGAGCAGTAGTCTAATCTAGGCCTACCCCTACCTCTTTTTATTCCTATCTCTGACTCTAGTATGTCACGAACTATTCCTTCGTGTCTTAGAAGGTGTCCTACTATCCTATCTCTCCTACTCTTTATTGTTTTCCATACCTTTCGCTTTTCCCCAACTCTTTCTAATACTTCCCTATTGCTAACCTTATCTATCCACGGTATCTTCATCATAATAAAAACAATAAATCATAACATCTCTTATCGACTTAGAATCTGTTGTTTCTTTCTCAAACTTTGATAACAATAGTTATTTAGTGTAAACAATTGCAAACGTTGGAATTTCCGAGAAACATTAATTCTGCAACAACTGTGTACTATTGCATCAGCATTTCCAGAACATTCTTCCATTGCGCAACAATGAGCAACACGCGCACTTTTTGAGCCCCGGCGCAGGCGCCTGAGCCACAACCAAAGGCCCCAAAGACACCAGAGGCAGAAGTCGTTGCTGAAGACATTACTCGAGGACTCCTTCAGCGTAGAAGGGGAAAAAACATTAATTCTGCAACATCTGTGTACTATTGCATCAGCATTTCCAGAACATTCTTCCATTGCGCAACCGTGAGCAACACGCGCACATTACCAGGAATTTTTGCGTGTTGGAGTTGGCAAAAGAACCAGAGGCTGCTGCCGCTGCTGAAGACACTAACAGGGATTTTGGTTGCTGGAGTTTTGGGTTGGCAACAGATGTGGTCTGAGGCTCTCATTTATCTACTACTGACAAGCATACATTTATTATTTAAAAAAGGTTGGTTTTTCAGATTTTGGAGCCGATTTGACGTTAGATGTACATATGGTAAAAAATGTTATTGGAATCCTTTTTCCCGTAAGAAAAACCATAGGATTGCAAATTTTCAAGTCGACAACCTAAGAAATTTCGTAGTTATGGCAAAAAATGGAAATATAATTGTAACTTTCAACACCCTGTATTTCCTAAACCATAAACATTCGGATAAGGCATGCTCGGGCCAGTGGTCATTATTTGACATGTAGAATCTCCAGTTAAAAGATTTCCCATTGTTAATGAAACACCCTGTTTAGGGTGACACAGGGATCCTCGTTCTTTCCTTGTTATTTTAATGAAAGGGATATTCGATGGAGCTAATATGGTGTTAAATTGCATTTCTTGGATTAGATATAAAATAAGGGAATAAAATGGAACATAAATTTTAAATTAAAATACATATGTTAGGAGAAAAGGAATTGACGAATTAATTTACTTTTGAACAATTTTGGTGGAATAAAGATTTCAATGTGATTGGCAATGAATTGTAAATTTTGGATATGTTGTAGGAAAGCCTACGTTGAAACAATGTACTTCTATGGATAGGAAACGTAATTCTAGGCACTTCCTCCTAACTGAGGCTGAGCAGTAGGAATTTGACGGTTTAGGTTTGTAATTGAAGCTGGGATAGTATCACAGTCTGAGCGCTTCTTTGTAGTTTGAAGTAAACAAACTAATCAATCAGCTGCGCACAGTAAATACCTCGAAGCGGGGGAAAACCGAATATTTGTGCAGTAGTTTCATGTTCCATTGTAATGGTGCTGCAGGAAACTCGGATAAGATGGCGGCGTCCATCTTTTTAAACATCCTTGATAAAAATCGCTTTATTTCGAATGTTCTTTCCCCAGGGAACGTATGCTTCACATAATTGCGGACGTACTGTGGAATGGACAGTTTCATACGTATTTATATTCGAAAATGTCCTCAAAAAGTGTTATGCAAGTGTTTAAAATGCTTTAGATGTATTTGTCTCTGAGAGTTTCGCTTCTGTGTAAGCCGCGGCACAGAGCAATCAAATTCAAATCAATACATTATCATATCAAACGGGAATTTCTACCCCAATTATCTGCCCCTCGAAATTTTTTAAAAATAGAATTTCTCGTTAGTATCAAATCCTCAAAGAATGAAAATTTAAACTGAAAATGTTCTTGTGTTTCTTCTAACAAGCTACTCGAATCAGGACATCATTATTTTTGATTAGACTCGTACTGTACGACCTATGCGCAAATTGGGACAACAAAGAAAACAAATCTTGCATACAAGGTACGTGTTCAGAAAATTACATCGTATACACACACATCGTATAGTATGCTTACTTCAAAACATTTTATTCCAGCAAGATATTGTTGTTGAACTCCAAGTAGAACTTTGTCCCTTGACATAACGAACTGTTAAAAAAACATTTCATAATTCGCAAAACTCACAATGATACCTAACTTATTTTTTAAAAGTTTCGACAGGAACTCCACAAGGACGAGATCTTTTCGTTTATTCACTATTCCAACAAAATTTAGATTAGATACGCAATTCACAAATATCAATAACTTCATTCCTAAAGAGCATAGGCAAAACAATATTTGCTCAGTCTATTCCTAAGGGACGTTGCGTGATATAAACTCCTAATAAAATAACGCTGCTATGTAAACACGATTCCTTCAGTTGATTGTTGACATGTTCCACACATATCTTGCTACAAATTGAGTTTGAATCGGTTCACCCCAAGGATATACAAAAGTGCAAACCGATAGTCGAAAGAAAATTGTATTTTCCTTTATTCGTATAACTGCGTGTTTAATGCACGATGTCCACCGCTTTAATTAAAATGGTTTCCGTTCACCATGAACCTTATTTGTATTACCAGTTTGAATATAACGCTGACTATTAAAACGCAAATAAACAGAGAAGCTAGAAACTAGAAGGAGGGGATGGACGCAGAAGGGCTGCTGAAGAAGAAGATTTACTGAAAAGTCAAGAAACCGACGCAATGAAACATAATAATTCACCCTAAACTGTCACGATGAACAGAGTATAGTCTTGCCAGAAAGCAGGCCCTATTTTTTAAAAAATTATGTTGTAATTTTAGATCTCAGACGTGATGGCGAGCAACAGAGATGCGCAGTTGAGTAATCCCCACTATTCATCCACTACGCTCTCGACCGGGATTGGTTTTCGGTGGACGCACGCAACTGTCAGTGGCGCACGATTAACTTCATAATAAATTCATTTATAATTCTATAGTCCAGGGAACCTCGCGCCACTGCCTGAAACTAGGGCGTGGCCTTGCCTGCGCGGGCTGTCGCCATCACGTTTGACGATTGCTGTAGGTTTAGTAAAAAAGGAAAAGCATAAAAATGAAAATTACTTTTCTAATAAAATTTGCAAACAATACCGTAACTATGTATATAAAATTAAGAATATAATTTATAATTATCACATTTTGATGTTGATAAAATTATGAATTAGGAAAAAATGTACTTACAAAATATGTATATTGATTTAACAATAATAATAATAATTAAGTAGCAGAGGGCAGGATTTTTGTCTTTTGGTAATATTTTTTCTTGTTCCAAAATTATAGTGTCGTTAAAATCGAAATCCTGATTTGTATTTTTGACGTGTTTACTTATGACTGAATTACTATCTTTACATTTATGCTGCTTTAATCTAGTACCTAATTAAATGTTTTTTTGTTTGCCATAATAATATGTTTAATCACATTTGGTACATTTAATTTTATAAACTGTAAGGGTTTTCATAAATTTTGGGATATTGGAAAGAATGTTGCATAAGCATTTTGAATACAAGAAACAATTGGTCTAAGAGCATTGTCAATTTTACTATTACTATTGCTATTGCTATTGCTATTCCTATTACTATTCCCATTCCCATTACTATTACTATTACTATTTATATTACTATTAGTATTAATACTAGTATTTACGGTAAAGTCTGGGAACTAATTGTAAGATTTTTGAATTTCTGTTGAAATATTTGTGGTGGATATACAGGGTGAATCAGGAATCCTTCTATGTATTGGTATTTTTGTTATTTGAAGAGCTACAAAGTCGGTTAAATGAGAGAAAAGTTGCACTATTTTGGGGCCATCTTAAACCTACTTTCAAACTTTCAAAAATTTTCACAGCTTTCTAGATATAATTAAAAAATTGAAATTTCCGATTTTTATCTTTTGCTGATAACTCAACTGTGGTTTGTGCAAATGACTTGAAACTTGGAATGCTTACATAAAAGAACGTTGTGCATCGTTTGCTGACATTGGCAGTGCAGTGCGATCTGTCATTTTTGCAGAGCGACAGTCAACTTTTTTTTTCTTTATGGCAGCCATATTCATTTCTGCCGCTGACATTAAGACAGCATTATTATGATTACAACGGTTTTTTAATTTTTTAAATCGAACTTCAAATAAAGAAGTTACAGAGAGAAACATGTTAGCCATGTAATCAAGGTAGCCATGCAACAAAAGAGCCGCGGTAAGTAAAAATTTTTGTCATCATCATAAGGTTCTCAGTCCGAAGACTGGTTGGACGCGTACCTCCATTATTTTCTATCCTGAGCTAACTTACGCATTTCCCTAAAAGTAGAACATCCTACATCCCTAACTATTTGAGAGCAGTAGTCTAATCTAGGCCTACCCCTACCTCTTTTTATTCCTATCTCTGACTCTAGTATGTCACGAACTATTCCTTCGTGTCTTAGAAGGTGTCCTACCATCCTATCTCTCCTACTCTTTATTGTTTTCCATACCTTTCGCTTTTCCCCAACTCTTTCTAATACTTCCCTATTGCTAACCTTATCTATCCACGGTATCTTCATCATGCGTCTGTAGCACCACATTTCAAACGCTTCTACTCTTTTTCTATCCGCTTCTCCTATTGTCCAAGTTTCGCACCCGTATAATGCCGTACTCCATACATACGACGTTAAGAGTCTCTTCCTAGTCTCTATATTAACCGTTCTCGAGCATAACAGTTGTTTCTTTTTGTTAAACGCAACTCGGCCCTGCGCCATTCTTTGTTTTATATCTTTAGTGCTCCTACCGTCTTGAGTTATTTTACTTCCTAAGTAGCAGAAATCCGCGACCTCCTCTATCTTCTCATTTCCAATTTGTATTTCCATTTTAGTTCTATTTTCACATCCCCTACATACCAAAATTTTAGTTTTCTTTTTATTGATTTTCATGCCGAAGCCCTGTGTCAAAACTGCTTCCATTTCATTCAAAGCCGCTCCTAATTCTTCTTTGCTAGATGCTAACACTGCTATATCATCCGCAAATCTGAGCATGTTAATAGTTTGGCCCTGTACATTGATCCCTGAGGCTGTTCTTTCCTTAACAATATTAATCGCATCTTCGATATACAAGTTGAAAACTAGAGGTGACAATGCACATCCCTGTCTCACTCCCTTCCGGATATCTACTTCCCTTTGTTCCTGCTCACATTCTATGACTGCCTTTTGCTCTTTGTAGAGATTATGTATTATTCTTCTGTCCCTGTATTTCATCCCTACCTTTCTCAGCACTTCGAACATCTTCCCCCATTTTACGTTGTCGAAGGCTTTTTCTAAATCTACAAATCCTATATAGACGCTCTTTCTCTTTTCTATCGTTTTTTCTATAATTACTCGTAAAGCTAGAATGGCCTCGCGCGTTCCTCTATTTCGTCTAAATCCGAACTGATCTTCTCCTAATATTTCTTCCGCCTTTTTCTCCATCCTTCTTTGCACAATTCTAGTTAAAATTTTTGACGCATGGGAAGTTAAACTGATAGTTCTAAAATTTTCGCATCTATCCGCGCCTTTTTGTAAATAAACAATTTACTTTTCAGTGGAAGCCCACGTATTCCCACCTTTTCTATTTGAAGAGATAGAGATTCGGTTAAATCAGCGAAAACTTGCCCAATTACTAGCAATAAACGGTGGTTCCAGAAGAGTTTAAGAAATCGGCTGTGGTCAAAATATTTATGGATATTTTGAAAAGGGTCAATTAGTACTTGGATTAAAATAAAAACTTACATTTATTTTATTTTTTTTATTAACTATGGAACTTTAAAGAACAATAAAACAAATTAACTAAAACGAATAAACAATTTAACAAAATGCCATGAAGCAACAATGTAGGATTTTATTTTAATCCAAGTACTAATTGATCCGTTTCAAAATTTCCATAAATATTTTGACCACGGCCGATTTTTTAAACTCTTCGGGAACCACCGTTTATTGCTAGTAATTGCGCAAGTATTCGCTGATTTAACCGAATCTCCATCTCTTCAAATAGAAAAGGTGGGAATACGTGGGCTTCCACTAAAAAGTAAATTGTTTATTGATACTTACCGCAGCCCTTTTGTTGCATGGCTACCTTGATTACATGTGCTAACATGTTTCTCTCTGTAACTTCTTTATTTGAGGTTCGATTTA
Organism: Xestobium rufovillosum; assembly: GCA_963966045.1. Lineage (NCBI taxonomy): Eukaryota > Metazoa > Arthropoda > Insecta > Coleoptera > Ptinidae > Xestobium > Xestobium rufovillosum. The sequence continues at coordinate 47,008,712 of OZ014492.1, read as the reverse complement.
AAAAATTAAAAAACCGTTGTAATCATAATAATGCTGTCTTAATGTCAGCGGCAGAAATGAATATGGATGCCATAAAGAAAAAAAAAGTTGACTGTCACTCTGCAAAAATGACAGGTCGCACTGCACTGTTAATGTCACCAAACGATGCACAACGTTCTTTTATGTAAGTATTCCAAGTTTCAAGCCATTTGCACAAACCACAGTTGAGTTATCAACAAAAGAAAAAAATCGGAAATTTTAATTTTTTAATTATATCTAGAAAGCTGTGAAAATTTTTGCAAGTTTGAAAGTAGGTTTAAGATGGCCCCAAAATAGTGCAACTTTTCTCTCATTTAACCGACTTTGTAGCTCTTCAAATAACAAAAATACCAATACATAGAAGGATTCCTGATTCACCCTGTATTATGTATCCATTCTATGTTAATCGAGTTGTTGTTTTCATGTTTGCAGCTAAACTTTCTAGTCCAGAGTTTATAAAATTATAAATAACAGGATGAATCAATTCTATAATAATAATAATACTTAATACTGTTAAAAACCAAAAGAAGATACAAATTATATTTCAACACCTACCATACATAAAGAATATGTTACATAATATTAATAACTTGTTAAAACAATACAATTTTCCAACAGCACATAAAAACATAACAATTTGCAGTTTTTATATGCTCATTTAAAAACACCCATTCCAAAATTGTTGAAATTTCATACAGTATATAAAATTAAATGTAGCAAATGTGTCAAAACATATAATGGGCAAACAAAAAACCATTTAATTACTAGATTAAAGCAGCATAAATAATATAATAGTAATTCAGCGATAAGTGAACACATCAAAAATACAAATCACCATTTAGATTTTAAAGACACTATAATTTTCGAGCAAAATTACTTGAAACATTTAATATCATGAAGTTAGCTATCTTCCATTTCTAAAACGAAAAAAAAGTTTTTAAAATTGTGTATTAGTAAAGAATAGATTCATTCAATCAATCACAAATAAGGGGGGTCCATTGAAAGAGATTTTGCTCTCAGAGTATCTTTAGCATTCTTCATAAAAACTCTTATCACTTCACGCGCCTTAATTTATTTCGAAAAATTTTATAGCGAATTAAAGAGCTTTTACCACAACAACGATTTTCATTTACCTATTTCTTCCATTTATTTATTAGCATAACCAATTGCATGTTGTGCAATAAACTATAAAAGACTATGATTGTGCAGTTATGTCTTTAGATTATGAGGGAATATATTAGATTGTAACTGAAAATTCAGACATTATTCATTTGTCTGCGTGCAGTATTTTCCTTAAAAGTGAAACCGTTTGAGCAGAAACGAAATGAAGCAATTTATTATAATATATTTGTGCTCAATATATGTCAGTACATGCACATATGCATGTGTTATTATACCACCGCCTAAACCAATGGAACCAGGTAAATATAATTTGGATAAATTAATATCGTTGGAGTAAAAAAACAAAATTTTATCAGAAATTTTGTTTAAATATTGTTTCTACACCACCTTTTTAAACTATCGTAACCGTATTTGGCTCCCCCGTATTTAGCAAACGAGATGCCAAATAATATGTTGACTGTTCAAGAGACCCGCTAAGAAAAATGTAAAAACTAAGCAATATTGCATAGTAAAGCATATAAAGTAACTCTTGAAAAGTTACGAAATGACGCCTTTCATCTACCCTTCAATACTAATGAAAGCTTTAAGAGTTCCTAAATAGCAGAAATCTGTGACTTCCCCTATCTTCTTATTTCCTATCTGTATTTTATTTTTAGTTCTATTTCCACGACCTCTACCTACCGAAAATCTGAGTATGTTAATAGTTTGGCCCTGTACATTAAGCCCTGAAGCTGTTCTGTCATTAACAATATTTATATTTTTAACATTAAGTGAAATCACAGCCCTTTTGCTCAAGAACTAGGAACATAGCATTCTACGTGACCTAGTGGTATTTTCACGCTATTTCATAACTTCTCCCTCAGTTCTAAAGTGTGTAGTATTAATATTTTTCCAATTAAAACATCTCCAGATCGCTCAAAGGCCGAAAGTCTGATTTCAACTGAAAGAGAACCAACGAGCGCACCCACCCGACCCAATTCACCACTTCAAAAATTTCCGAAAGTGTCTGAAGAATCCAAACTTTGACGAAATTTTCTAATTTTAGAAAACTGCTTTTTGAGGATGTCCAGTTTTTAATTTTGGTATTGTTAGAAAATATCAAGGAATCGTGTATGCATTGTACGTTTCTATAGCAACGTTTCCAAGAACTTCTATCTGTGCGGGTTTATCAGTTTATCTAGATTTAAGGCCCAGTTTTTCAAGTTTGAGTTAACTGACAGTTAGGACTAAACCTTCAGTTATTTCCAATTAGATGTTTTTCAAATCATGGTTACGTCCTAACTGTTAGTTAACTGTAAACTATACTTGGGGTATTGCGTATTGGTTAACCAGTACCTTGCACATCATAACCTGAATAAATGACACTGACAACACCGCATATTTAATCTAGTACCTACTCGTAATTTTCTATTTTATCATGGACCATCTCTCGCCGAGATCTCGATCTCGCCCAGCCCTAATAGTAAAGCATAAAGAACTCTTGAAAAGTCAGGAAATGACGCCTTTTAATATATTACGAATTGCTAATTCTTCCTAAATATTTGTACCCGCAGTCATTTCCTACTGTTTCTTATACACTAAAAAAGATTTACATGGTTCCTGTTTCAGAATGTTCATCGTCGGAGGTTTATTCTTCTTGCTTTGTTTGCGAACCGACCTGTAGAAACTCCATACAAGAAATGGAAATGTGCCGATTTCGTCCTTGCCGAGAAGGTTGCAAATGTAAGGATGGTTTTCGCAGAAACGTGATGTCCTCAGAATGTGTTCCTCACATGTTCTGTCCCCGAACGCCCATGATAGAAGATGGCCAGAATAGTTTATTGAATAATTTTGGAATTGTATAATTATTATTCGATAAATAAATATTTACTGTATTTTAATCCCGATATATTAGCAAGCATCTGATGTAATAGTTGTGACATAGAATGAAACAACGTGTTAATACTCCATGTTTTATTAGCCAACTGGTGATACCATATAAGGCCGCTAGGGGCGCAACATTACAATTCCACAGACATAATGCCTGATACTACATCCTCTCTCTTCCACACAAAGCCAAATTATTTGCTTTATAAATCTAACTTATTCGGAGGCTTAACATGCCTTCCGGATCTCGTTGTATATGAGTGAGGAGGTTCAGGTGTTAATTCTTTAAAATCTGAAATACAGGGTTTATCATTTTGTGTCACCTGACTGGGCTCACTAATATTCACCGGATCTTCACAATTAACATTTTCATATTTGTTTAACGAACTTCTTAAGTCTATTCTATTTCTCCTTACAACTTCCCCTGAAGCATTTTTAACTACATAACTTCTAGGTTCATTGTGCACATCTATAACTTGACCAGGTTCCCAACACTTATTAACATGATTATAAACAGTAACACTTGTATTTGTTTCCAAGGGTTGCAAGTCTTTGGCAGTTTTATTAAAATTCTTACTGTAAATTTTATGTTTTAGCTGTAATTTGTCATTAACATTTTCACACAATGCTGGTTTTAGTAACTCCGCTGACATAGGCAACTTAGTCTTACATAATCTATTTAAAAATAATTGAGAAGGTGTATAACCCATATTTTTTAAAGGGGAGTTTCTGTAACTCAGTAAGGCAGAATAAATATCTTTATTCTCTTCTATACATTTTTTTAACAAATTTTTTGAAATTGCCACAGCTTTTTCCGCAAGGCCATTAGAACGTGGATAGTACGGACTTCTAGTGGTAACACGGAAGTTCCATTCCTCAGAAAAATTTTTAAATTTATAGCTATTAAATGGATTATTGTCACAAACTATTATATCTGGAGAACCAAATCTCGCAAGTATAGACTTTAATTTTAACATCACTGATTCTATAGATTTGTCTTTTAAAGATAACAATTCAAGCCAATTAGAATAAGCATCATAAATGACTAAATATGAATATGAATAAGCAGCATACTGCTTTAGTATTATTGGATTATTCAAAGGCTTTCGATTCTATCAGACATGATGTTTTATTGTCAATTCTTTCTTATGTTGGTTTTTCTGAAAGTGCTATATTTTTTTGTAAAAGTTATTTAAAATGCCGTAAAAAAATGGTCAGACTGGATGGGAAGTGCTCACTGGAAGGCACCTTGGACTGTGGAGTTCCTCAGGGCTCCATTCTCGGCCCCCTCCTGTTCTTAATATACACTTCAAATCTTCACTCTTGTGTAACCCACTCTGTCGTGCATTGTTACGCAGATGACACTCAGGTCTACAAATCTTTTCGGATAGATGAGGTGGCGGAGGCGGGTTTGCTCATCAATTCAGATCTCAATAAACTAGTAAAAACGTCTTTAGATCATAATCTGATGATTAACCCAAGTAAATCTGTTCTTATGGTGTTTAGCGGAAGGGACAACCCAGACGAGGTCGCAAATTCTTTAAATATTGAAATAGGTGGAGTAAAACTGAAATGTGTGAATGAAGCGAAAAGTCTGGGGATGGTTATCGATGAAGAACTCAGATTTAAAACTCACATTTGTAATTGCATCAAAAGATCCTTCTCGAACCTGAGGCAGATTTATTCGAACAAGGAAATCTTAAATAAAAATACTCTTAGACTGTTGTGTGATGCTTTGGTGTTGTCTCATTTTTCGTATGGGGATGTTGTTTATGGTCATTGCATAGATGCGCAGACTGCACGCAGAATTCAGTTGGTTCAAAACTCATGTGCAAGACTAATTTGTGGCATTCGTAAATATGAACATGTTTCACATAAAATTAAAGAGCTGAATTGGTTGAATATGAGTGGTAGACGATATCTTCATGTATGCGTTTTTTATCATAGAATAATTTTATTTGCATGCCCACCATATTTATACAATAAAATACGATTCAGAACAGATGTCCATAACAAAAATATCAGGAGAAAGTCTCTAATTACACAACCTGCACATAATACAGCAATCTTTGAACGTTCCTTTACATATAATATAAGTAAAATTTATAATAGTTTACCCCGTTCTTTAAAAAAATGCGATGTTGATGGATTTCGGAAAATGTTAAAGTGTAAATTGCTCCTCCAATAGATGTAAAGTACTTAGTGTAATATCTGTGTTCCCGGCCTTCTCATCCTTTTTCCTTTTTTTATTTCTCATTTTTTCTATCCTATACTCTCTTTTCTTTCTTTAATCTTTAGCTGCCGCCGCTCATGCCATTTGTTCTGGTATTTTTTAGTTATTTAATTATTTAGTATCCGAACGGTTAAGTGGTAGAACAGCCATTAAGGCTGAACTTCGCCGTTTCGGTAACACAATAATAATTATCTTGTTTTTTTTCTTTATATGCTGTTTTTATTGTGTGCTGAATAAAGCCGTTTATTATTATTATTATTATTATTTGGTAGCATAAGTAAAAATATCAACACCTACTGGTTCCCATGGTCTACTTGGCGTTTGATATAAATGCAGTTTTTCTCTGCATTGATGTTTTGTAAATTTATCGCAAGTTCTACATTTTTTTATAAAATTTTCTATATCCTTAGCCATATTTTTCCAATATAAAATTTGCCGTGCTTTAGATTTACATTTTTCAACACCTAAGTGTCCTTCATGGATCAATTTTAACATCTCATGTTTTAAAGATGCTGGTACAATAACCTTGTAACCTAAAAATAACAATCCTTCACACAAATTTATATTTTCCTTCAATTTGTAATAATGCCTCACATTTTCTGGTACATATTTTTTATGTTTTGGCCATTCAGCGTTTTGATAATTTACTATTATCTTTAATAGTGGGTCATTACTTGTTGCTTCTTTGAAAGCCTGCTTTTTGGGTTCAGAAATTGGCAACTGATGAACAAGAGCATGAATCGAATACTCCAATTCAACATCCGATCTCTGACTATCATCTTTTAAAAATGCTCTAGACAATGCATCTGAAATGTACATATATTTTCCTGGTTTATAAACAACCCTAAGGTCATAATTAAGCAATCTTAACAACATACGTTGAAGTCTAGGACTTATTAAATGTAAATCCTTCTTAAAAATACTTACTAATGGCGCATGATCTGTAGTTATCTGTATATTTTCAATTCCATATATGAAGTAATGAAATTTTTGCGCTGCAAACAATATTCCCAAAGTCTCTTTTTCTATTACTGCATATTTTTGTTCGGTTTTAGTTAGGCTACGGGATGCAAATGCAATTGGGTGCCCATTTTGTAGTAAACAAGCACCTAATCCTTCTTTTGAGGCATCCGTCTCAATTTCAATAGGAACATTAGGATTAAAAAATGACAAGACTGGGGAATTTGTCAACAAATGTTTCAACTTATTTAAAGATTCATCATGCTCTATGGTCCATGACCATTCTCTGTTTTGTTTGTTTGACATATTCGGAACAAATTTACCGAGAAACTTAGCTATACCTAGTACTCGAAGTACTTCACTTTTGTTCTGTGGGACTATGTTTTCTATAGCTTTAATATAATTTTCGCATGGTTTGATACCATCACGCGAATAGATTTGGCCCATGTAAACAACACTTTCCAATTTAAACTGAGCTTTAAACTTATTAAACTTTAAATTGAACTTTTCGGCCCGTTCCAAAACTAATTTTAAATTAAAATCGTGCTCTTCCTCTGTCACACCTGTTATGATGAGATCATCGAAATAAACACCAACACCATCTATGTCTCCAAAGATCTCATAATTTTTTTTCTGGAATACTTCTGGAGCGCTACATATTCCGAACGGTAACCTGCAAAATTGGTACCTACCAAACGGAGTTCCAAATGTACATAGGTCGGCACTTTCGTCATCGATTTCCACCTGCCAATACCCGTCTTTCATATCAAGAACTGTGAAAAATTGTTTATTATTTAATTGACAAGTTATCTCCTCACTAGTCGGGATCAAAAAATGTTCGCGTTTTATACATTCGTTCAACCTTTTTGGGTCTAAACATAACCTCAAATCTTTATTTTTCTTTTCAACAATCACTAAGGGGTTTAACCAATCTGTGGGCTTATCAACTTTTCTAATTATACCTTCAGTTTCAAGTTTATCCAATATGTTCTTAACTCTTTCATGTAACGAATGGGGAATTCGTCTGAAACGCTGTATATGCGATATCGAGTTATCTTTTAAAGTTATATGATGTTTAGTTGGAAATTTTCCTAACCCTTTAAACAAATTAGGATATAAACTTACCACATCATCAAACGTTCTAAAATTAGCAGTCTTTACATGATCAATTCTTTGAATTAAACTTAAATCTAAACAAGACTTTAAACCCAGTAGCGGCATCTGATTTTTAACATCAACAACAACGAAAGCAACATTTGCAGATTTCTTTTTTACATGACACTCCAATGTTACTTCTCCTACAGGCTTAATTTTAAACTCTGAATTTCCGTAGGAAACTAAAACAATATTTGTCTTTTGCAATGAAATATTTCTGTCTATTGTTTGTAACACTTCTAAAGGTAATACACTCACCTCTGCTCCACAATCTAGCTTAAATTGAATGCTACAACCTTTTATTTTCACTTCTAACCACACTTGCCCATCACTTTCACTTTCTTCTCTTTTCTTGTCTGCTACTGCTCCTACAGTTTTCTTGAACAAAGCATCTATGTGAAATTCATCTGACTCATCTTCCTCTTGAGTAACTTCATTAATACTCTTTTTCTTCTTTATCTCCTTCAGTTGTGCTTGCGAATTACTCTTGCATATGCTTGCAAAATGATTTTTCTTGTGACACTTCGCACACGTCTTTCCAAACGCTGGGCATTTCTTGGGTGCATGCTTATAATTGCAAAATTTGCAGATCACAAAACCGGCAGCACTCTTGGTTTTTAACGAATCAACACTTAGCTCCGAAGATAAAACTTTAGACTGACTTTTGCTTACTTCTGTAGCTCTACAAAATTGTATTGCTTTTTCTAATGTCAACTGTGACTCTCGCAGCAATCTTTCTTGTGTATTCTTGTCATAAATGCCAATAACAATCCTGTCTCTTACCATATCATCTTGATCTTTATAATTCGTATGTTTAACGGCTTTCCTCAACTCCATCAAAAAGGAATCAAATGGTTGACCTTCCTTTTGTTTAATACCATTAAAAACAAATCTTTCAAATGTTTCATTCTTCTTTGGCGCACAATATTCTTCAAACTTTTTCCTAATGTCTTCTAGCTTGGTTCTATCTTCATTTGCACTAAACGTAAACGTATTGTACAAATCCAGCGCTTCATCTCCAATAACGCTTAGAAACACAGCTACTTTCTTTGTCTCAGGCTTCCCTGACAAATCTGTGGCCTCCATGAACAGATCAAATTTTTGGCAAAAATTCTTCCAGTTCTCTGAAACATTTCCGTCCAATGTTAACGGCTGTGGTAGCTTGAACATTGATTCCATCTTTTTATCTTTTTTTCTAGCTTTAAAACAGACCTGACACCATGTAATAGTTTGTGACATAGAATGAAACAACGTGTTAATACTCCATGTTTTATTAGCCAACTGGTGATACCATATAAGGCCGCTAGGGGCGCAACATTACAATTCCACAGACATAATGCCTGATACTACATCTGATGGTCACAAGTATTCCATGAAATCCAAAAGACTGTTTGTAAGCTTGACACATGAAGAAATATTTTTGATGGTTAAGGTTAAGCGTTAGTTTAGGGAGGAAACAGATGAATTTAGAACTGCTGAAGTGACGCAATGTATTACCTTCGCTTTTTGATATGAGTGACCGAGCCCGTGAATAACCGTCTCGTTGAAATCCGCAAAATAAATATAACTTTCAAAACCATAATAATTGATGTATGTACGTCGGAGGCATTGGAAAATAAACAAGGTGGCTCTGCAATTTGCATACAAATGAATACACATCGCAAATGTACGATCGTTCGCAGCAACACCCGCTCAAAATTTTCAACCGCACTCGTGATTCAATCGGAATCGGGTTAAAGCGAGCGGGAAATGATTTACTGACGCGGCCGGCAGAGGGAACCGGGTTCCACATGTAATAATGCAATGGAAATGGGAAGATATATTTGTAGAGATTACAGTTTTTGGGCTATTTAGGTGTAGCTAATCTAAATTTAATTAAGTTACCAGCAAATGTACCCGCCTCTATAAATTATCTGTCCGATGAAGAGACCACGGTCCACGAACATTTGCTGTATTGTTCCGTGTACCAGATTAAGTTCAAATTGTTGTGCTTTGTTCCTCTCAAATGATACATAACTGCGTGTTTAATGCACGATGTCCACCGCTTTAATTAAAATGGTTTCAGTTCACCATGAACCTTATTTGTATCACCAGCTTGAAAATAAGGCTGACCATCAAAAACGCATATAAAGAGAGAAGCTAGAAACTAGGAGGGAGATGGTCGCAGAAGGGCTGCTGAAGAAGAAGATTTACTGAAAAGTCAAGAAACTGACACAACGAAACACAATATTCAAACTGTGAAATTATTAGTGGACTGACACGTTGAACAAAGAAGTATAGTCTTGCCAGAAAGCAGGCCCTACTTTTTAAACGGTTTTATTTAGCTTGCCTTGTTTATTTGTTTGTTTGTTTGCTTGTTTGTTTGTTTGTGTGGGTCAAATCTAGTAATTGAAATTTTACCCCCTTCTTGTTGACCGATTGATCTGAAATTTGGCACACACCTTTAGTTATAACGACAATACAATTATGTATATTCAGTATCATTGTAAATCCAAGATGGCCGCCGTCACAAAATGGCGGATTAGATATTTTTTCAACCCCCTCAATATGGGTATCAAATGAAAGGGCTTAACTAGTAGAATGCAGTACACCATGAAAAATTCAAAATCCAAGATGACCGCCACCACAAAATGGCGGATTACTTTTTTCAACCCCCTCAATATGGGCATCAAATGAAAGGGCTTGACAAGTAGAATACAGTACACTTTAGAAAAATAATAACAAAACCAAAACACGCCCCACGATTTTATTTTAGTCTGATCAATGCTCTAGATTGATGAGGAGAGTGGTGTAATGACTGGTACCTGGTACCTACCTAATTATTTTTTAGCTTTTAGTACATTATCTGCATCATTATTATGTTTCTTTACAATAAAACCGTTTAACTTGAAAATTTTTTTTTATTTATTTTATTTAGAAATTATGTTGTAATTTTAGATCTCAATGAAGTCGTAGTAGTAGACGGAAGAGACTTTAATGCAAAATTCATTTCTATGATAGGATAGTTTTCAAGGGAGTACGCGCGCTCTCTTTTCCCGTATTTACTTTGCATATTTGATTTCTACCGCTCTCAGAGACGGCAAGATGTAAACTAGAAACTCGTTATTTACTACTAACTGAAATTATTCTTTGAAAAATTCAGGAAAATGTTATTTCTTTGACGCAGTGGGTTTTGCGGCAATTTAAGTAAGTAGTTAGTTATATGGGAAATATATTCAACAAATGAGTTTAAAAATTTGAATTTTACATTAAAAAACTGCAAAAAGCGCATATTAGAGAATGAAAAATAGTACGATTAAATTTATTTTGATGGCAGTAATAAAATTCTTATATACTTATTTAAGTTTGTCGACGTTTCGACCCGGTCTAGAGCATTAGATTCATTAAAAAGAAAAAGCATAAAAAATGGCACTTACTTTTCTAATGGAACTTGTAAACAATAACGTAACCATGTATATAAAATTGAAAATAGAATTTATAATTATCACATTATTTGATTTTGAAAACTGACCTCGTAGTACTACGCTCATTTCTAAACGGCGAAAATTGAAATGTTGAATTTTTGACAGTTTATAAACGAAACTTTATTTTAGGCTTCTAACGGGTACCTCACCGACCCGCAACCTCGCAGATGTAACTTTTGACTTGCTTTGTCGGACTCTTAATAGTTCACATATTTTATTTTCGTAATCTATGGAGTTCATACTTACCGTTTTATTACTTTTATCAGATTTTAAAATAGTCTTTAAGAATTTTTTTTATATTTTAGTGTTATTTAAAATTTCTCTTTCATTTTTATTTATTTTTGTGGATGAATTATTGCGTCTTGATAATTTGACAAATGTGATTTTTAATTAAATTTTTATATTCTAGAGGAAGTAAAGATATATTACTTTCAATTGTTTCAATAATTACTGCATTTTCATGGAGCTTGGAATTCGAAATGAGTACTCATTTGGTCATTTGGTACTGAATATCCCATATTTTAGTAGTTCATCCCCTTTTTCCTCAAAGATCGTAAAACCAACCGTCCAAAATTAATAATTTTACAATTTTTTTAATAACAACTTCAAATCAATAACAACTGCTTTATCAATTCAAAACATTTCTTGGCAGTTCATTACTGCTCGCTCTCCCAATTTCGGTGGTATGTGGGAATCGGGTATTAAAAGTGCAAGGGCGTGTTATTAGAGAACGTTATCCCCTTTATCCCAAAAATCCAATAATCCAACACCTTTAACTCCTGCTCATTTCCTGATTGGACATAGTTTGGCAGCATTACCTGAACAAACTTTTATTAATGCTTATGACTAAATAAACAAAAAATATTGTGAAACGTCCAAATTGTGTTCTTTGCCAGTTGACGATTAATTAAAGGTTCAGTTTATAATTTATTACTCATGAATGTATTACATACGATGATAATTTAATACTGGTTGATTGAAGTACTTTGTATTGTCAAGGCCGGCGGTATGTTAAGAGATATGATTTTATGTAAATTCAAATATTTCCGCCTACCTACTTATTTGTGATATATATATATATATATCAAAATACCCTCACCTCTATTCACCAGAATGGAGCACGGCAGATAGCTAGGTGTAGTATCCAGAACTTCAAATAAAAAATTTACTAATTGCAGCGCGTGATACCAAAACCTAATTCTTAATTACGAGTAGTTAACGTTACTGATGGTTGTCAATAACCAAAATACATAAAAGCATTTTTCTAAAAATAGTGAAAACTGCTAAAAGAACTTAAATCATTTAATAACATCATGAAGTTCGCTTTCTTCTATTTTCTTCTGTTTCTAAAATGAAAAAAAGTTCTTAAAATTGTGATTTAGTAAAGAATATAATAAATTATTCATTCAATCAATCACAAATAAGCGTTGTCCATTAAACGAGATTTTTCTCTCGGTGTATCTTTAGCATTCTTGATTATCACTTCACGCACCTTAATTTATTTCGAAAAATTGTATAGCCAATTAAAGAGTTTTTTGCACAACAACGATTTTCATTTATATTACTATTTATATTACCATAACCAATTGCATATTGTGCAATAAACTATAAAAGATTATGATTGTACAATTATGTCCTTAGATTATGAGGGAATATATTAGATTGTAACTGAAAATTTACACATTATTCATTTGTTAGCGTGCAATATTTTCCTTAAGAGTGAAACCGTTTAAGCAGAAACGAAATGAAGCAATTTATTATAATATATTTGTTCTTAATATATGTCAGTACATGCACATTTGCATGCATTTTACCTCAACCAATGAAACCAGGTAAATATAATTTGGATATATATCATGACCATTAGAGATATTAACCGATGTGCATCACTAACAAGATGCTGAGTAGCCGCTGTCGTAAAAAAACAAAATTTTTATCAGAAACTTTGTTTAAATATTGTTTCTACACCACCTTTTCAAACTATCATAACCGTATCTGGCTCCCCAGTATTTAACAAACGAGATGCCAAATATTGTGCTGACTGTTCAGGAGACTCGCTAAGAAAAATGTAAAAACTAAGCAATATTACATAGTAAAGCATAAAGTAACTCCTTGCAATAAACTTTTACATTAGGTATGGTATTTTAGTCATATTATATATAGGTACAAGGGATTTGACTTCTTCTTCTTAAGGTGACTCCTTCTTGTGAAGGTTGGGAACCATCATGATTATTTGTAGCTTGTTAACTATTGCCTGGAGGAGACGACTCGTTGAGCAGTCAAACCATTCCCCCAAGTTTGGAAGCCACGATGTTCTCCTTCTTCCCACACTACGAGTTCCCTCTATTTGCTTGGATGATCACTTGTAGCAGTTGGCATCGCTTCCCTCTCATGACATGACCGAGGCATTGCAATTATCTGGATTTTACTTCGGTATTCACTTCCATTTTCTTTATTGAACTTCTGCAAGACCTCTGCATTAATTTGTAACTCTATCCGTATCGGAAATTCTAATAAATCTCAACATGCGCATTTTAAGTCCACGGTAGAGGGTTTTATTACAGAAAAATTGCTTTAACCTACCTTTAACTCTCATGTGTAGCCATTTTTCTCAGTAATTAGGGTTCCCAGATATGGGTGTCTATATGCTCTCTCTAGGACCCTGTTGCCCGCAATCAGTCTAAAACCGGCTCCACACTATATGGCAAACTAGGCGAACGTTTGTGATGCGTGAAGTTTGCCAAACTTGACCTAGAGATTCGACAAGTGTCAGCGTTTGTCGAGTGTTCCATACACACTATATGCCGAATCTCCAAACATATGCGGTGTGACATTCGTGGCGGGAAAAGGCACAAACGTTCGTGCTTTCGAAGTGGTTGGTTATGTTGTAATGGAGGACAACGATGACGAAGTTATTGCTGCAAGTGCTTCTTTAAATAATAAAGTGTGAACATTTGTTGCGATTGAAAAGAAAAAAGCCTTAACTAGGAGAAAAAGGAGGTGGTGGATGGCGTCTGTCCATCCCAGTAGAACAAAATAATAATTATTTTCAGAGTAATTGTATGCAGAACCGTAATTAGGGTACTTAGTATTCTATTAGAAGCATGGTGCATAACATACTGGCGGTTTGTCAACGCCTACATTGTATGATGCCAATGGACAGTATGACGTAACATCTTATAATTAATGAATGAAGTTTACATTCTGACTAAACTAAACAGAGTGCTCTTAATTATGTTGAATATTTCAAGATGGTTTTGTAGGACAATGCTTTACTTAAACTAAGTTTATACTTGACCATTTAGGTATTAATTTAGATGAGATCATAGATACTTTTGACAAATTTCATCTAGCATAGATAATTTTATTTCAAATTTATCTAGATAAATGTCAGATAATATGAAAAATCTATGTAAGTTTGAAACACATTGGATCGCAGGTACAAAAAACACAACAATAAAATACCTACTGCAGGGACTTTTATAAACCACAAAATAAATAACAAATGAGCCCTATAAACATTAGAGTGATGTCATTTATGTCATTCCAAGAATGTAAAACTTGAATTTTATGTGCAAGTTGAATTATCTAGATAACTTTCCGGAGATAAACACTATTTTTATCTAATATGAGATAAAGATAATGATGAAATGACATCATCTAGATGAAATGATAGATTCTATATTATTATCTAGATAGTCTACAAAACTGCTTATGGGAGAGATATTTTTCGAAAAATAAATAAGTTTTTTATCCACCTAGTGCTGAATGCTCCAAAAACATAAGCCAATAAACGGGCAATTTAGTTGGTACATATATATTCATAGAATTTCCGTAAATATCTCATAAATAAGGAAATATCTTTCGTAAACAGATAAAAAATTCAAAAGGACACTTCTATTCCACCGCCTGTTGTATTGTTTCCTTGACAAAAGTTCAGATGAAACTATTTGGATTGGTGTCGAATCTGCAAACATTCGCCACATAGTGTGTAGCGGGTATACGTTTCCTATGCACTTGTCCAAATGTCCCTTTGACTCGGGCCTCTTTTACCGACTTCTATCCGAACCTCGGCGAACGCGAACGTTTGCGTAGTTTGCCATGCGTTGTACCATACACACTATGTGACGAACTCCACGCATCACAAACGTTCGCCTAGTTTGCCATATAGTGTGGAGCCGGTTTAACATTAGCGTCCGGGGATTTGGCGAAAATGACAAAGCTCATCATGTATTCGTCCAAAAGAAATTTAATACATTACGGATTGCTAACTCTTCGTAAATATTTGTACTCGTATTCATTATCTACTGTTTCTTATACTTACACTAAATCAGGTTTATATTTTTCCTGTTTCAGAATGTTCATCGTCGGAGGTTTATTCTACTTGCCGTAATAATTATTGAGAAAAGACCTGTGCGTCCCTATACGAAACGCAATATTGCGCTATTAACTTGTGGCCTTGCAAAGAAGGCTGCATATGTAAGGATGGTTATCTCAGAGACGAGAAATCATCAGAATGTGTCCACCCCACGATGTGTCCGATTTATAATATTTTGGATAAATGAATGCCGTCAAAAATAATTTTCGAATTGTAATTATTCGACAAATAAATATTTACTGAATTTTAATCCTGTTTTGTTTTCTACATTAACAAGCAACTACAACTATTTCATGGAATCCAGAAGAATGCAGGCTTGAAACATGAAACTCCATTTTTGGGGGATTCAGTTGAAAATTTAGGAAATTTCGGGACGGGTAGACTTGACTTGACCTTACATTTAAGTTTAAGTTATCAAAATAATAGAATTTGTCGATAATTTAATAGTTTTCTTTTCAAAATTAATGAAAAGGTACCTAATAGCAAGGAGCACTAAAGATATAAAACAAAGAATAGCGCAGGGCCGAGTTGCGTTTAACAAAAAGAAACAACTGCTATGTTCGAGAACGGTTAATATAGAGACTAGGAAGAGACTCTTAAAGTCGTATGTATGGAGTACGGCATTATACGGCTGCGAAACTTGGACAATAGGAGAAGCGGATCGAAAAAGAGTAGAAGCGTTTGAAATGTGGTGCTACAGACGCATGATGAAGATACCGTGGATAGATAAGGTTAGCAATAGGGAAGTATTAGAAAGAGTTGGGGAAAATCGAAAGGTATGGAAGACAATAAAGAGTAGGAGAGATAGGATGGTAGGACACCTTCTAAGACACGAAGGAATAGTTCGCGATATACTAGAGTCAGAGATAGGAATGAAAAGAGGTAGGGGTAGGCCTAGATTAGACTACTGCTCTCAAATAGTTAGGGATGTAGGATGTTCTACTTTTAGGGAAATGCGTAGGTTAGCTCAGGATAGAAATGAGTGGAGGTACGCGTCCAACCAGTCTTCGGACTGAGAACCTTATGATGATGACCTAATAGCAGGTGGGTCCAAAGTGGCGTAATCCCAATTTACATTTTCTTGCACAAAAATCTGTCAGGTTAGGGTCAAGCGGAGCGTTGTAGGTCTCAGCCGTTAGCGTTCATTATATTATTATCTTCAAAGATTATTCACGGTTTCAAGTTAACTTACAACAATTTTTATTATTTGATAACTAATTATGTTTTCGGATGATTGTACACAAATTTACAGATAATCGTTTTTAAATAGTTTGGCGTTAGCAAATTGGTGACAGATCCGTCATTCTGAGAACAAATCTATTTATTGGGTAACTAAAAAGGGAATAATTTGCTGACCGATTAAATCACGCCCATTAATAACATCATGAAGTTCACTTTTTCCGTTTCTAAAATTAAAAATAAAGTTTTTAAAATTGCGTATTTTGCGTATTCATTATCACTTAACAAATAAGTGTGATCCCTTTAACGAGATTTTTCTCTCAGAGTATCTTTATCATTTCTAATAAACTCGTTTATGGCTTCACGCACCTTAATTTATTTTGAAATATTTTTTAGCAAATTAAAACTTTTTTGCACAGTTTCAATTTATATTACCATAACCAATTGCATGTTGTGCAATAAACTATAAAAGATTATGATTGTACAATTAAGTCCTTAGATTATGAGGGAATATATTAGAATGTAACCGAAAATTCGGACATTATTCATTTGTCCGCGTGCAATATTTTCTTTAAAAGTGAAACCGTTTGAGTAGAAACGAAATGAAGCAATTTATTATAATATATTTGTGCTTAATATATGTCGGTACACGCACATGCGCCTGTATTTTACCAGAACCAATGAAACCAGGTAAATATAATTTGGATAAATATCGTGATCTAACCGCTAACCGCTGTTTATCGCTAACTACCTATATGCTGAGCAGCCGTAGGGGTAAAAAACAAAATTTTATCAGAAACTTGGTGTAAATATTGTTTCTACTTGTGTTAAGGTATTTTTTTCAATAACCCCATTTGCTGAATTTTTACAGTAGAAGAAACCAAATATGTACCTTAAACTCTTAAACTCTTCTTCTTCTACCTTTAATTCCCGTGTGTAGTCATTATTGTCAGTAATTAGCGTTACCAGGTATTTGTGTCTATATGCTCTCTCTATGACCCTGTTCTCCACTATCAGTCTAATATTAGTATCTGGGGATTTGGCGAAAATAACAAAGCTAATCATGTACTCGTCCAAGAGAAATTTAATACATTACAGATTGCTAACTCTTCGTAAATATTTGTATATACTGTTTCTTGTACACTAAACCAGATTTATATTTTTCCTGTTTCAGAATGTTCAGGGTCGGAGGTTTATTCTTCTTGCGTTAATTGCGAACCGACCTGTGCGTCCCTAGACAAAGTAGAATATTGCGCTTATCTTCCTTGCCGAAGAGGCTGCAAATGTGTAAAAGGTTATCTCAGAGACCAGGAGTCATCAGAATGTGTCGCCCCCTTCTTATGTCCGAACTTCAAGGATAAATATATAATATGGTCAAAATAATTAATTGAATAATTTTGGAATTGTATAATTATTCGATAAATAAATGCTTATTGAATTTTAATCCCTATTATTAGCAAGCATCTGATGGCCGCAAATATTCCATGAAATCCAAAAGAATGCAGGCTTGATACATGAAAAAATATTTTTGAGGGTTAAGCGTTAGGTTAGGGCGGAAATTTCGAGGCGGGTAGACTTGTCATGGGCTGTATGTACAAGGTGTCCCAAACTGGACGCGTTCGTATGGGAACACCCCTTATTTGAAGAGATAGAAAAAAATTAACCAAGGTGTCCGGAGCTCAAATTTAATGAGAAAACCACTGGCGCAAACAAAACTTTGCTATCTCTTATTGTTTGGCCGCTAGAGGGCGATTCTCAAATTTCGTCGATTTCTTTTATGTCCTATAACTTTTTTATTAATAAAGATAATTAATTTTAGTAAAAACTTTCTTGAGGCACTTTTTTCCTTAAAATCCATTGCAATAGGCAGTTTTTTTACAGGGCGTTTAGATTTTCGTGCACCACCCCAAACTATTTTTTTTTATATAGACCACCCTATATATTATGAGATTTTTGAAAAGCTCGTAAAATTTCCTAAATTTTGATGTATCACTTGTCATGTTTATATTAAATACCATTAGCAACATTACGATTTAAAAATTAAAATATTGTGCCTACAGAAATCAAGATTGCCATGACTAATAAAATGACATAGGATGCTAACATGTTATGATTAAAACCACAGATCTAAAGTTTCAGGATAAGATTACTCATAGTTATTATATTAAATTAATAATTCTTTAAATGTTGCTAATGGTTTTTAAGATAAACGTGACAAGTGATACATCAAAATTTAGGAAATTTTACGAGCTTTTCAAAAATCTCATAATATATAGGGTGGTCTATATAAAAAAAATAGTTTGGGGTGGTGCACGAAAATCTAAACGCCCTGTAAAAGAATTGCCTATTGCAATGGATTCTACGGAAAAAAGTGCCTTAAGAAAGTTTTTACCAAAATTAATTATCTTTATTAATAAACAAGTTATAGGACATAAAAGAAATCGACGAAATTTGAGAATCGCCCTCTAGCGGCCAAACGATAAGAGATAGCAAAGTTTTGCTTGCGCCAGTGGTTTTCTCATTAAATTTGAGCTCCGGACACCTTGGTTAATTTTTTTCTATCTCTTCAAATAAGGGGTGTTCCCATAAGAACGCGTTCAGTTTGGGACACCTTGTACTCTCGCATTTGTCATACAATGTTTCACAGTAAGTGTACCCTTCTAAAGAAACCTGCTCTTTCAATATTAGTCGGGCAAATTAAACTAAGATATTAAAGACGAACAAAGGGTGAAGGAGTTACAAAAAAGTTTCTTTTGTTAAATTGCTTAATACTTTTTACTCACCCTGTATATGTTCAATATGAATATAGGTAAGTACAAAATAAATTCTGAAATATCGATTACATGCGTTGAGAAATAGGCATGTGGGTCTCACGAAATCCGTTTAAGTAATGAATATCAGGCGCATGCGTCGGGCAAAACAATTTGAATAAAGTTCAGGTTTGTCGCTTTGCGACTTCGAATAAAACTTTCCGACACAAACTAGTGACAATGCAACGACGTGTGCGACTTGGAAGCACTAAATGAACAGTAATTGCTATAGGCAAAGTTGGAAACGGTGATTTCATATTCTTGGTCTGTTGAAGTCGGCCTCCCCATAATTTTGCGCTGACATTTCTTCGATCAAATAACCCGTGCTCTCCAGGAGGCGTCTCGCCATTACCGCGTTTCCATCCGCCAGTACACATTTAGTAAAATTCCATTAGAATAATTTTATTACTCACATTGCAAGTAACAATGTTAAGTATCTACATAAACCCCATCAGAGGCACATAATAATTATAAATGAAACGAGACATATAGCATTTCTTATTATTTATTGACATTGACCGTTTTGTGGGATATTAACGAAGGTGATTAAATCTTACAAAAATAGAGAAAAAAGGTTAAGCGCGGTTGAGAGCTAATTCATAGCAGTAAGTTCATTAGAATTATTATCTCCATTATTTCATTACTGGTGCATGGGCCACGTCTTCTAGCTTTTCTTGAAGTTCCTCGCCTGACACCAGATGGCGCGCATAACACTCGCGTCCCCATTTCATTGTAAGATCTTATGGTAATGGAAATACCAAGCATAACTAAATAATTTCTAACTATTGCAGAATTGTGTACAGGAGCACCATCATGTTGGAAATATACCCTGTTTATCTTTATTAACGGAACATTTTTCATTATCGCCTCTGCGTTAATAATAAATAAATTAATGTATCTCAATCCCGTTAAGTTTCCATCAAAAATTTGGTATGCTAGTTGACCACCCAAAATAAAACACGAAACGTTAAATCCAAAACGTCCTTGCCTCTGACATTCAAAAGTTTGGTGCTGGTTTGTATCAGACCAGTGACGCACATTATGCCTGTTAAATAATCCTACGCTGCTTATGTGAGTTTCATCTGTCCAAATGGCAGACCGCCAAAATTCTGGATTTTCTTACCATCTACAAAAATTAAGCCTTTTTTCTTGATCTCCCGGGAAGAGATGGTGAATAATTTGAATTTTATATGGCCTATATTTGCCTTTTTTAATAGTTTTTGAACTTTTGCTTTGGAAACACCAATTTGTGATTCGATTTCGTGACAAGAAGTTTTTGGTGTCGCCTCAAACAACGATAAAACGTTTGTTTCTTCCTCTTCCCTATTTTCTTTATTATAAATTTTGTTTCTAGGTTTATTGAATGACCCATAGTGCATTAAATTTGATTTTAATCTCGAAAACATCATTTTGCTTGGTTGTCTTCTTTCTGGGTATCTAAATTTAATAAATCGATGGATATGTATTATACTGGAAATGGGTATTTAGGAATTTTTTGTGTATCTGTTGAGATATACAGGGTGGCCCGAAATTAGCTTGCAATATTTTACCAGCGTGTTCTGTGGTCAAAATTAAGACAAGAAATTCCTATAAGCGTATACCGAAATATGCTTCCCAAGGGAGCTATAGCTTTCTATCTATCTCTGCTTCTTCTATGAGAAACCCCCAAATCACATCGAAAATAGGACAGCCTGTACAGGCTACAAGACAGATTCTTTCAAGTTAAATTTGGGAATACGCTATCCTTTTATCACCCTATAAACTCAAGTGTGCCACAAGGAAGCGTTCTGGGGCCATACTTGTATTTAATATTCACAGCAGATCTACCAATAACGTACACTACCACCATTGCAACATTCGCCGATTATACAGCTATCCTAACATTTGATTTAAATCCAAACAATGCCGCTAGGAATAAACTACATCACCACTTGGACCTTCTGCAGAACTGGCAAAAGAAAGGAGAAAAAGAGAATAAAAGTTGACGCTAGCAAGTCGACGCAGATCACCTTCACCACAAGTAACAATAAATAATGCCCTCATTCCCCTAAAAGACGAAGTTAACTCCTTGGTATGTATCAAATTACACCATTTTCCTTACGTGATTATTAGAGGAATTTCGTAAAGAATAGGTATAGTAAAAATAAACAAAACTGGTGATATTTGTAAATCAGAAGTAAGTTTAATAAAGACAGATAGATATACCAACTCAGAAAATGCCATTAGAATAATAAGTGATCGAATCAGAATACTGCTTGCTGGCGAAGGAGCGAATAATATCAAAACGCGTCCCACTAGGAGGCGCCACCGTTCCGCTTCCCGGTTCACCTGTATATACCGAGAAAGTAAAGCCAGCCATTATCCTGATTGCGTCGCAGGAGTCACCTGTAGACTGTGATTGATGGCCCTCTTAGCACTATACATGATTGCACAAGAAAGAGCCAACGCCTTTGCCTTGTAGAAACACAGAGCGTGCCGGAAAGATCCATTCAGGTGTTCACTTTGGAGAGTTGAAAAGTCAGTAGCGGACTTCCCACGGGAACATCCGTCGTGCTCTCACGTGATTGCAACCCTCGGATTCTTTTATGTAACTTCTGTGTTATACACGGGAAAGTACCGGCCCGTTTAATGCATCGGGTCAATTTAATTATTGAATAGTAAGTATGAATCCCTTTCGCTTTAACCCTAAAGTGACTACTTTAAACCTGAAATTAAATGACTTCGACAATAAAAATACTTTTTGGCCAGTAACATGTTAGGATACTCCTACATGTGCGTACAATTCAATTTCGGAGGAAATATAACTTTTATAAGCTGTCAGAGAAAGCCAAAAGAAGGTTATTTTAAAGGAAGTTGCGGAGAATATTCTTCACTTTGTTATTGAAAGTTAGGGGAAAAGATAACAAGAACGTTTCATCTCCAAACTTCCAACTGAATTTATATGGAAGTTAAAGTACTGTAAATCTAATATTGGACCTTGTCTAATCAAAAGTAAGAGTTTTCTAACAACGTTAGAGGACGTGAGCTTTCAACTACTCCAGAATTCACAACTTAAAGAATATATTAAACACAGAAAAACTGGATGATTCTCACCACGACACAAAAGAAAATCGCTCGGAGAATGCCATCCAAATTGTAGTATGCCACAATTCGATCAAACTAGGTAAAACCCGTGTTTATTCGTCCTGCAGCAAAAAGTTGGATCCAATTTTCCACTTGGTTTCTCGCAAAAGTTTCTTTTACAGTTTCATTGGAAAATAAAACAATTTGGGACATATTGTCGCATCAGAACAGGGAATGTAAGAAGGGTACAGTCATGGTCGTTTTGTAATACGGTTGCGCGTTCACATATGAGAATTTGTATTTGCAACGAAACACAATCGCTCGGAAAATGCAGAACGGTATTCTGTTAATCCAATCCAAAGTCGCCGTTTGCATTCTTCGGACAAAATTGAGAAAAATTTTATCGTGGTTAATAGAAATTGGTATCTGGTCATATGAAATAACGCATTTTTTCTGATTTCACAAATCTAGCTTTTACATACAAGTCTGTAATTTTCAACACTGCTGAAAATCACATGGAAAATCTAACAAAATGATAGATTGCGTGAATTTTCTTATGGGGGTTTTACAAAGTTTCAACTCTCTCAATCATCCCTGAGATCTAGGAGTTCGTTTTTCAAAGACTACACATGGTGAATAATTTGAATTTTATAATGGTGTCGCCTCAACCAACGATAAAACATTTATTTCTTCCTCTTTAATATTTTCTTTATTATAAATTTTGTTTCTAGGTTTATTGAATGACCCATAGTGAATTAAATTTGACTTTAATCTCAAAAACATCATTCTGCTTGGTTGTCTTCTTTCTGAGTATCTAAATTTAATAAATCGAGGGATAGGTATTATACTTACTGGAAATGTGTATCTACGAATTTTTTGTGTACCTGTTGAGTTATAACCAAACTCGTTGCCGTTTTTGGAAATAACAATATAAAAGTATATACATACCGTGTGACTAGGGTTTTCAATCCCGGGATCCCGGTAAAATGTCGATCCCGAAATCCCGGGATTTCGGGATCGACATTTTACTAGGATCCCGAAAAATACCGAAATAATAATTTACGCAAAAGGAATTTTTTTGCATTGCAAAATTATTGTTCATGTATCCCACAGGAAATTACGCCCATGTCCTTACAAGTTTCTATCAGCGCCGTGGGTCAGTTTCGGCGCCGCACTGCCGCGTGCGTAAATAATCCGTAAAATCACCAGTCGCCGATTGTATTTATGTAAATACGTGAATTCGTTCGGGGTGTTTATTAGTTATAAATAATGGCAGGAATGCAAAGTTGCAGCGATTTTTCGTAAACTTTTAAACGCGTTTATTAAACGTTTAAACGGCGTATAAACGCGCACCCCATGCGTAACTTAACGATATTGCAATATTGTTTTGAAACTTGAATAATTAGAAAAAATCAAATGCCGTTTGAAAGTTGGGTTATAAATCATAAAATAATATGTACTTATACCGTTGAATGATGACCGCGGCGCTGGCGGCGAAAGTCCTCAAAGGGATGCAAACAATCAATTTGAAAAGTGCATGACGGTTTTGCTCTTACGCGATGCGCGCCTAGCACTAGCCGCGGCTTTGTTTAGCTGAAATTTAAGGGTGCCTATATCTAAATTTTATTTGCATTTCGTTTAAACGTTCCCCAAAACGGGTAGTGTCCACACGTTGCGGTTAAACGTTTAAACGTTACATCCCTAAATAGTAGTGTTTCCTATTTCAACTTCTGAATTTCGGGTTCGGGATTCAATCCCGGGATCCCGGGATTCTAAATTTCGATCCCGAAATCCCGAAATTGAATCCCGATCCCGAATTCTTAAAACCCTACGTGTGACAAACTTCCATGTGTACATGGGGAAATAACATGGGCAATTACATTTTTGGGGATTCCTGCTCCCCATGTGCAGTTACAGTGGTGGTAAAGGTAGCAATCGAAAGACTATTTTTTTCTGCGTATGAGGATATCAAAAACTCTGCAATTTTCCAATTTATTAAAGCATTAAAAGCAAAAATTACACTAATAATTTTCAAATTAAAACACGGATATTCATCAGATTACCTAGTATGACAATTTAATTTATTCTAATAAAAGACTCCCTTGATTCTAATTTCTAATTCGTCTGAACTGTCAACATTATTTATCGACAATTTAAAATTTGGGTTTCAAAAAATATTTATTCAGTTGAAGAAAAGGTTTTCATTGTGAAAACATTTTACGGCAGCAATAGTCTGCGGGTAGTCCGTGACTTATTTTCTGTAAAATTCAATAACAGTCCTATTCCTTCGGTAACAACAATAAAAGATTTAGTTAAGAAATTTGAAGATACTGGGAATCTTTCATTGAAAGAAGGTAATTTTTACTAATAAATTTACTTGGTTTTTATTTAGATAATTCTGATTCGCTTATTATTATTACCTACTTGCTAATTCCTTATTGTTCGCTAACTTAAATTTTACTGGGATTATGAGAAATTTAACAAGTGATAACTTGGAGTGAAACAAAACTAAAATTAATCTTATCATTTATTTTTTTAGTCGTTCCAAGAAATCTAAATGTTGAGGTAGAGGAAATGGTAATAGGCCTGATAACTGCTAGTCCAACATCTAGTTTAACTGTCCGTAACATATTAAAAAAAACAAATATCATCCCTTTAAATTCCAAGGTCACCAAGAGTTACTTAATTTTGACGAAGAATCAAGGCAAACTTTCTGTGAAGAAATGCAAGAACGGGCTAATCGGGATCGCAGCTTCCTCTCATCAATTTGTTTTACCGATGAGTGTACCTTCACTTTAAATCAAGAGCCAAATTCACAAAACGTTAGGCATTGGGCCCAGGAAAATCCCAGAATAAATCTAGCCACTACAACGCAAAACCCTCAAAAAATCAATATTTGGGCAGGCATTTTTAATAATCGCATTATAGGACCATTTGAAATACAGGGAAATTTAAATTCAGAAGCTTATTTAGATCTTTTTAATTAACCATATTGGCCCTGCATTAGAAGAAGTTGCACATGCGAATCGGGAGGTCTGGTTTCAACATGACGGATGCCCAGCACATTTTGGAGCACAAGTGAGGGAATTATTAAATGAAATATTTCCAGAGAGCTGGATTGGTTGAGGTGATGCTATAAACTGGCCAGCTAGATCTCCCGATTTGGCACCGTGTGACTTTTTCTTGTGGGTCATTTAAAAAATAAGATTTATAAAACTCGTCACCCAAATATTGATTCTTTAAGGAATGCTATTTTTGCGGAATGCAACTTAATAAACGATCGGCAAGTCGCGAATGTGAGAAATTCTGTCTATAATAGGCTGGGATACTGTCTGATACAGAATAGGGGTTTATTTGAATATTTGTTATAGTTATTTTTCTTTTTTTATGTTACTTTAATTTCATTGTATATTAATAAGTTTTTGTCCTTACCTAGATATGAAATAAATAAGTATTAATGTGCCAGATTACAAAATTCATTAGAGCAAAATAAACAAACGTTGCCGCTTGTTAAATTTTTCATAATTGCAGTAAAATTAAAGTAATTTAATTTTTATTATTTCATTTTACTGCTTTAACATTTTCCCACATTATCCGATGGCGCCATCTCGGATCATGGATATACTAAAATAGGAAATAATGAGTAACTAGTTTATGTATTGAAGCAAATCGGAATATATTTTAATGGTACATTTTGCTTAACGGGACTATTGAAATAAGTTCCCCTGCAGCGGGTGGAGGGTGAAAGGAAGCTGACGAAGAAATCTTAGCTGAGCAAGTCATTTCCTACAAGTCACAGCTTCATGACAGCAAGCATCATCATCAACTCACTCTAATAAGCAGCTCCAAGAACCCAAAAACGCCCTTCTCGTCCAAAACAATTAAGGTAGATACTATCCACCAACCAATTTGGAGGTTGCTGTTACCATCGTTTTGTCTCAAACGCTGCCGCACCCGAAGACAACGAAATCCTTCATGGCAATGACAATAAATTGAGAGAAGTTTTCTTGGTAAGTGTAAGTATACGAAAGCGTGCGTACATACTTGACATAGGGAAAACACATTATACTGGGTACAGGGCACGATATAAGAAAAAGAAAGTTGTTTCATTCACCTGTCGGGGAGAAACGGCGCGCCTACTTGATCTTTCAAGACGGCAAACGGTGCGGGGCCAAAGGCAAGTTCCGTTCTATAAAGGCGAAGAAATTTTCTTTTTATCGCGAGCGATAACAGTGTAAAGTTGGCTAGAGAAGCCGCATCAGAAAACATACTGTGGGACCAGTTGTATTCCCCGAGTCTCTGACATTTGACGTCAACATACGCGGCCAGATAAATTAGAAGAGGGAATAGAGGCAACACGTTATAAGATACGTATATAACATTAAATAAGAGGCGTTGCTAGGAGACGAGGGAGTATTGTTTTGCGGGCGGCACAGCCACTAATTGCCCAGGGCGCACAGATGGCGCTCCTTGTACCGTGCGTCCTTTACGACACTTTCATGTTTGTTGCGAATAATGTTTCAGTCATCGAGTTACGTTTTTCAGACCTTCATTAGTAACAAAGTTTGTGCTCGTTATACATCACTGTATAATGAGAACTTTATAAATTGCATTTCTTTCTGCGCCCTGTTTATATTCTCAAGCTTTGTGCCGTTCGCAGAAATACTGTTGCTTCTTCTGTTACATAGGCAATTTCATAATGCTCGTTTCTGTGTAGGTTCGTTTGTCTGGGTTTAAGCTTTCATAAAAGCGAGCTGTATGGCGGAAAACTTTTGTTCCTATTGTACTTTATCTCCATCATCTCTCTTATTAGCCAACTTTGTGCAACTAGAGCTTGCAGCATCGATAACAAATTAATCCTGTCGCAAAAACACGAATATTTAGTCAAATTTTCATTTAATTGCCGAAAACAAAGGGTTGCTTCTGTTGAAAAAACAATTTTGTTACTACTCGTAATAGGGGAACGGAAGGATGATTAGGATGATTATGATGATTATGATGATTAGGGGAACGGTTGCACAAAAATTATCCGAAAACATTATTAAATACCTATCATGGTTCTCTTCCTCGTCACACAAACCACTCTAAAATTATCAAAGGACTGAGAGAGAAAGATTGTTTTTATCTTAAGGCAGATAAGGGTAACAAGGTTGTTATATTGGATAAATGTCACTATTACGAAAGAGTAAATAATTTAATTCCATTTTTGGACATTTTGGTAATTAGGAAAGACAGTAATTTAGAATTTGACATCTATAGGAAAGAAACCAGTACAGCTCGGTACATAACTGCAGATTCGAACCACTGCAGTCAACACAAAGAGGCTAGTTTTGGTTTTTTAGTTAATAGACTTTTGAGTCTACCGTTATCCGTTGAAAGATACTGCAAGGAAGTAAATACAATCAAAGATATAGCGAGATGTAATGGTTTCGATCCAGAGATTGTCAATAGGTTAATTAGGAAACGAAAATTTAAAATGCTATTGCAAAATTCACCCACTTTAAATTGGGATAATAAAATTACTAAATTTATAAAAATACCATATGTACCGCAGATAACTAGAGGTATGAATACTATTTTCGGGAAAGCAGGCTTCAAAGTGGTTCACACTTCGAGCAACAATTTACAAAATCTACTAGGAAATGCGAAAGATAAAACGCAACCCATTCATAAAGCGAGAATTTACGAAATAGTATAAGGAAATTGCGTCAGAAAATATATCGGGCAGTCAACTCGGTCTATTTTAACTCGCTTTAAGGAGCATCAAGCTCATTACAAATACGGCCGCACTAATAAGTCTAGCATGGCGTCACACGCTTTGGAAACGGGCCATAAATTCAATAGCAATAATCTCAATCTCTTAAAACCAGGAAATAATAAATTTGATTTAAACGCCTTGGAAAGTATAGCGATATATAAAAATAAACGTAGTAACTATGGTCCGATACCGAACTCAACCCTGTATAGATTTATCAGGTAGATAGAATTAAGACTAGCCATAAATATTTACGCTCCAGACCCTAATTTTATTGCTCAAAATAGTTTTAAGAATTAGATTAATCTTCAACTCCTGAGGATTCTGACGTTGTCAGCGAAACACGTGTCGAGTTTAATTACTGTGTCACTGTCTTTTGGCGTGTGGGGTTAACTTAATAAGAATTCATGGTGAATTTACTTCAAAGTTCTTGATCCATCTACTGTGTGTACCAATAGAAAATTCGAGAAATTCCAAAAACGTAATAAAAGAAACATACGTAAATGAAAGATAATTGGAGATCGAAGTAAAAATGGGTGAAAATCATGATAGCTTATGTACCAACTGGTAACGGAACAAAAGAATCAAAAGACGATTTTTTAATAATAATAATAATAATAATAACATTAAACGACTTTATTATCTGCTATAACATACAACATAAATAACAACAAAAATTGAAGAGTACACATAGCAGACAAACGGCGAAGTTCAGTTATTGGCTATCCTTGCGGAAGACAATAACTGTTCTTCCACTTAACCGATCGAAAAAAGATACATATTTGTTTGTTTGTTTGAGCAGCCTATGGAATAATAACTAGGTACTTATTTTCTACACACAAAAGAAAAATAGACATAAAGAAAACAATATAAGTAGTAGTATAATAAACATATACATAAAGCACAAAAATAAGAAAAAAAAGGCTAGACATCCAAACAACAAGATAGGTTCACATGAAATCAATTATTTATAGTGGCAGACTGCAGAAGGTGACGGCGTAACGAATTTTTAAATGCAAACAGAGACATAAACTTGTATTCCAGAGGAACAGCATTGTACACAGTACAAACATAGGAACAAAAGCAGCGATTAAATAAAAATAACTTGTGTTTAGGAATTGTGAGCATATCCTTCCTCCTAATATTCACACTGTGCACATCAGTTCTGAACCTTATTTTGTTATATAAGTATGGGGGCGATTTGTTCAATATAATCTTATGAAATAAGGAAGCAGCATGATGAAATCTTCGAGAACTCATATTCAACCAGGAAACCTCTGCAAGCTTATGAGTAATATGATAACCCCTGCGAATTCCATAGATTAAACGTAAACACGAGTTTTGTACAACCTGTATCCTTCTGGTCTGAACCGTGTCCAAGCAAGGCCCATACACTCCATTGGCATAGTTGAAAATTGAAAGAACCATAAGATCACAAAGTAGTACCTTAGTTCGGAAATCAACAAAACTTCGAATGCCATAAATACATCTCAGGTTCATGTAAGCATTGCGCACCAAACAAGTAATGTGTTTCTCAAACCTAAGTTTAAAGTCAAACCATACCCCCAGACTACGTGCACAGTCTGTATATTCCAACGGCTGATTTTTAATTGTCACCAACAACTTCCGCATTATTTGACGCCGAAGGGATGCGTTGAAAGGTTTCCCAAATAAAATTAGCTTTGACTTATCTGTATTAATCATTAGTGAATGTCGTTCTGCTAGATGTATGAATTTATTTAGATCGGTATTTATATTAGCTCGAGCCACCTCCAAGTCATTTGCAGGAAACTGATAATACAACTGCGTGTCATCCGCATAGAGATGGTAGGAACAATATTTAATACATTTTACAATGACAGATGTATATATCATAAACAGAACAGGGCCCAAGACAGATCCTTGAGGCACTCCTCGAGATACACTTTTTGATTGGGATAGCTGGTCATTAACTTTCACCATTTGATACCTGTTCCTAAAATAACTGGATAATAAATTCAATGCACCCCCACTCAAGCCAATATGATGCAAAATAGCGACTAACATATCATGATCCATAGTATCAAATGCTTTTGAAAAATCTAATAGTATAAGCAAACAAAACTGACCATTATCCAAAGCACTTATTACATCATCAATGACATGCATCAACGCAGTTTCACAGCTATATCCTCCACGAAAACCAGACTGATGAGATGGTATAATCTCAAATTTATTCAAATGCAAAATCAACTGACTTGCTAAAACCTTCTCAAAAATTTTAGAGAACACCGGGAGAACACTGATTGGCCTAATATCTTTAAACTCTTGGGGGTTGCTCACCTTAGGAATGGGATTCACAACTGAAATTTTCCATGCGTCAGGAAATTTGTTTTGACCAATGGCAAAATTTATTATGTGCGTTATTATTGGAGTTATTACAGGAATGCAATATTTTAACAGCGAAATTGAGATGTTATCAGCACCAGTGGCATTCGATTTAATCGAATCCATAACTCTGAGGACATCATTATCTGGCACAAAATTAAAATCCAGTTCGGTGTCAGTAAGTCTGTTCTTCGAGTAGTAATCAATTAGCTCCGGATCACTATTATGGTTACCATTAGAAAAATTCAAAAAATAGTTATTTAGGTCATTCGGGTCACTTAAACTTGCTGGAACACTAGGATTTTTTGCTTTGACTTCAGCACCCATCGACTTCAACTCCCTGAAAACATTATTTCTACCAACAATAGCAATACGATGAGCAAGGTATGCCTTCTTTTCTCTAGCTACGGTCGCAGTTACCAAGTTGCGCAGGGACTTATAGTAATCCCAATGTGCTTTATTTCTACTTCTTTTATGACGGCTCAGAACTTTGTCTCGCAAGTTCATCATAAACAATAAATTACATGTTAACCAAGGAGCCCTCTTTTTCGAAATTCGGGAAGTTATAGTGGGCGCATGAATGTCAAACATCAACACAATATTTCGATCAAGAAATGCCACCTTATCATTTATGTCGTTCATGTCATATATTTCACTCCATGGCAAACTATTTAAATCATTTAGAAATCTGTCGTAATGAAAATTAGAAAATGTACGATACTTAACATATTTTATACTACCTGACAGGTCTTCAGTAGTTGCCATATCGCAATAAATAACAGCGTGATCAGAAATAGCATGATTAGGGTCAACAGAAAAGCCACTAACAATATCAGGATCAGATATGATGATATGGTCCAGAAGGGTACAGGCCGTGTGTGAAATTCTGGTTGGTTCTGTAATAATTTGAGTTAAATTTAAAGATTCAAGAAGATTCAAATATTGCCTAGCATGAAGTGAGTTATCTAAAATATCAATGTTAATATCACCCATACATAAGAAAACATCACCCATAGTTATAAGTTCAGAATGAAAAGTCTCAAACTCTTGATAAAAAATTGCATGGTTCCTCAAAGAGGGTGGCCTGTATAAAACACTAACTATAAATACTCTGTTATTAAACATGCAAGTAGAAGAAATGTTGTATTAATAGGAGACGTGGATGGGAGAGTGGGAAATGTCAATAGAGTTCCTGCTTTGACTTATTATATCAATTGGCAACAGCCGAATAGTGATTAATTACAAAGCATTTATTGTGTAACCAAGGCCAGTATCGACAAATTCGGTTGTCGAACTCCAGGGCCCGAAATTCATTTCAATCGAGTTTCTGTGCACCTTTGAAGGTGGTTCATTTGTTTGCGTGTTCAACGTTTATTTGATGTTGATTGAGACTGCTGTTAGAGGGTCATATTGCTTCTATTCCAAGGTGGCGGCAGTGAGTTTCTGGTTATTAACGTTTATCTAAGACGTAATAAAACGGAACGCGACTACTCATTACTTTAAAAGCTCCATCGTAACATCGTTTGGTAATAAATGATATTGTGCTGTATTGATCTCTCTCCTATTTTACCTATTGATCTTCCCCTCCGTAGTATATGTCCCTTCTCGTAAGTGACAAAAGCGATGGCCAAATAATGTAAGTTGCAATATGTTTTTCACTTAAAATGGTTCTAGCCCTTTATAAGAAAGTGCCCGTAGTTGCACTCTGCGCCACCGCCTGCCAATCACGTTACGACTGGGCGGGATCTCCCCTCCGCTCGCAATCACTCGATCGGTTTACTTCATTTACGTATCTTGAGAGGGAATGCAAGTTTAAGCTTCAGTTTATCTTCATGACTGAAGATGCTAATGTTGTCAGCGAAACAAGTGTCGAGTTTATTATTATTATTTCCTCGTGCATGTTTTCAGCAAACTAAGTTGTAAATATTCAAGCTCGTGAGGAAAAACTTGTCATAATATACTGGGAACAAATTGCGGGCGATAGGTGCGTGTTGCGAAACTGCATTTTTTAAAGCTCGCTATTTATAGTTTCCTTGAGAAATGGAATATAATTTACATATACACTGGCGAATATCATGTTTGTAAATTTTCCTAAATTACACAGTTGGATCACATCGATTAGTAGATAGAGAAAGCGAGTCAAATACGTACAATTTAATAGATTTTATATTCGAGAATGAAAAGGTTATTAAATTTATATTTCCCAGAGGCACGATACCTACATCCACACCTTGATAATATCGCATTTAATTATAACAAATAATTTTACTTATTGGGTAGCTACCCTTTGGCAAAGGATATCGTGATAAGGGCGGCTCTATTTACATACTTTGCGGCACACATAACTAAGTCTAGCAACTTGAAATTGCCTATGTTTTATTCATGACCGTTAATTACCACATCTTTAGACCTAGCCAGACTTCAGTTCTTAGGATAGAAAATGACGTGTAGGCATCTGGTTAATTAAGTTTCTAGAAAAAAATATTCAAGCCCAACACTAAATTACACGTTGAGATTTCTGGTGTATATCCAGGATAGATCTCCTCCTACTTCAAGTATATTGCAGATGGTGGTCACGTTAAGCCGGGCCGGGTGCTACTTAACAATCTGCCGTTGGACGCGGCCTTCCAAACAGACAGGCAACAACAATCGAAATAAACATTTCAGACCTTACAATAGATTGAAGGTGGCGAAAGTCAGCTTCTACAAAGCTAGACACTCTTGAAGCTCAACAACAGGTATACGACGCTTCTGGACGACAACCAACCCCTGCACCTGCACCTAATCTGGAACACAAGGTTTGTTTAGTCCATTTAAAGTTGTAAATAAAGGGAGGGCTTAGGGACTTTATTTATTTCGACGAGGCCTTCATATAATCAACTTAACTTCACTTAAGGTAAGTTCATTTGATCTTATGATTATATTCAGCTTCGTCTCATAAATAAATGGTGTAAATGTTTAAAGAAGTCGCAGCAGTATATTACCATA
Source organism: Xestobium rufovillosum (assembly GCA_963966045.1). Taxonomy (NCBI): domain Eukaryota; kingdom Metazoa; phylum Arthropoda; class Insecta; order Coleoptera; family Ptinidae; genus Xestobium; species Xestobium rufovillosum. Next base: position 46,975,354 of record OZ014492.1, on the reverse strand, counting down.
AACAACATTTTAAGTGACTAAACTGATCAAATGTAAGTTGACAGTAATAAAAATAATCAATTCGAAGAGAAAATTTCTAACAACGAAGATGAAAAATAAAATGTTCTTTCGTTGATTTCTTTACATTCCCCTTACACAAGAACAGCGGTTTAGAGACTCCGCGAACGAACGAAAAGCTCATTTCAATTTTGTAAACTAGAACTCGAGTATTGGAAAATCCATTCTTGCCGAAGAAACTGTATCAGTAGCACAGCTCGACTGAATAATTTTTATGCAAATTAATTTCGTATGAGGTGCGCCGTCTTTACGAGCCCTTATGAGTTTCCTGTAAGAAAAGCAATCTCACGTGCGGAAGCGTCTTCCCTTTGTTCTCCAATTACGAAGGACGAATATTTCTCTTAAAATTGCTCGAGAAGTTAAACTTATAGCAAGTGTGGTTCCCCGAGAGTCATCAATTTCATACTCTGTTAGTTTTCTATTTTATTTTAGTCCCCGCAAAAAGATGGCGAGGCTGAGTGCTACACATCCGCCGTTCTGGCAATTTCATTTATTGTTTATTTTATTGCTCTTTCAAATTAGATTTTAACTGTGGCGTTTCATACACAACAAAACTATTTATATTAACTTTAACCGGCCAGCGCTGCCAGCCATTTTAATTTACATTATTGCACCGAAACAAAAAATACAGAGACAAATGTCTTGTATAGCTTGCTGCAAGATTGATAGCGGAGGCAAATAAAGAACATTTCGAAATACTAACACAATGCAATAGAAGAAACCAATAACAGCGTTCCGAGTCTCTGCAATGAATCTCAGATGGAACGCCCATCCGACCGTAAATACCGTACAAAAGGAGTATTTATTAATATTGAACCTGATCTGGAAGAAATATAAGACCTTTACCTCCATAAAATATAGCCGTTCGTGAAATTAAAACAGTAAACAATTACTCTCGGACTGATCCAATTCTGAATCAGTTTCGCAATTAATTCGCCCAAGGGTCTCATAAATCTAAGCTCCCGGGATGGATTGTGAATTATAAATATTCTCCCAGCAACTGACTTAGGGAAGTTCAGTTAGAATCTAAGTTCTGCAGATGTGACAAAGGAGTTACTACATAGGGAATAGGAGAAATCAATTGAGTACCTAGTGTAATAATGAACAAAATCTTGAGCAAACGTGTGATTGTAACAGGGCCAACTTCTGATATATTGTGTAAGAAGGGTTACATAATTACAAGATCAAACGAACTTACCTAAGTGAAGTTCGACCTTGATTATGCTACTTTTTTACACGAAGATATCACTCCCACCTAACCCTCCTAGATTTTCATGAAAAAAGGTAGCATAATCAACGTCGAGCTTCACTTAGGTAAGTTCGATTGATCTTGTAATAATGCAGTATATACATATATGTCCACCTTGACTTTTTGGTTGCCAGTAAATGGCAAGCCATGATTTCTAGGAGTCACTTTGTTCAGAATTAATATATAGCTTTGTGCGTGTGAGCGGCATAAGTGAAATACTTTCCAATTAACCCTAATCTCCCTGCTAAATCTTCTCAAACTATAGCTAAGACGCGGTATAATAGGTGCAAATTAGTATAATTGTCGTCTCAGAATTCCTGGCATATTGGAGTAATTAGATTTCAGTAATAGTTTCGGTAATGTTGGCAATTAGCGAGATGACACGAGACAAGCTTCAACGACTGCCGCAGATTTAATCATCTGTATCCATCGCTATCTCGCGCGAACAATACGTTTAATCCAATCTTTAGAGCTTTTCCCTCAAATATCTTTCGACGCAGTCTTCAGCAGCATTAGCTCTCTATTGTCTGCGTCGGTTCTAATGGTTTAATTAGCGCGCGGTCTGCAGACTTGTATTATTTGTCTCTTGAGTTCTAGAAAATATATTAAGACCACTGTCATTTCAGTGGGCGTCAGTTTTGGTTTAAATTACTTTTTATTTCTTTAAATATGAAGTGTGTTAAAACCACATGAATCACGTGTGACGTAACCTAAAAGACTAACGCCACAATGGAGGATCCTGCCGCAGCTATGCTCGAAGCCGAAGATGGGGTGGGCTAAAAACAGGAAAAGGGCGCCAAGGAGTTGTTGGCTGATCCTCTGTAGCCAACACACAACGACAACAACTCCTAAAAGCCGCTGGTACACAATAGGGCACAATAAAATAACAAAAGAAAAAAACGTAGTCAAATAGTATATCATATAATGAAAAAAAACAAAATAGGTATGTAAACCAGATATGGCGATATCTGACAATATATATATAATAGCAATACCAAAAAACCACCAATGATATCAACAAATTAATTATCAATGAATATATATAATATAAATATAAAAAAAACAATGAACATAAACCTGGGTGAAATTTAGACACCCGGTACTAACGTTGCGCTAAAAAAGAGAAAATCAAAAATAGGCGCGGATGACGCGGTAAATACACTACACGAATGGAGCTCCGCACGCGCAGCGCACCGACGGGTCAATCGCACGCACGCTAACTACAACAATGAAGTCAGACGCAAACGGGAGTATCGACTGTTACTAAATCTTGACAAAAAAATAGATATTACTATTAATCAAAATGAAATTTAAAACTAAGCAAAATTATTGAAGTGACTATAAACAAAATGAACCAAAATTATTAAGTACTTACTAAATGAATTTTAAACAATCATAAACTACTTAACTACGTGAGCAAAAGAAACAAAGTTAGTAAATGAATAAATTTTACAAAAGTCCAAAAGAACAAACAGGGTGACCACAACAAGCCATGGCCAGGCATCTACATATGAAACCAGCCGAACGGAGACGAAAGTTCGATCGGACGGGCGACGCGAAATCACAAAAAAACGAACACCAAAATTGGCACAAAAAGCTGTGCCGGGCGCAACTTACAAGCCAGCCGCTGGACACGGTGTTCCAAACGGACTGGGGACAAAACTATCTGACCTTACAGAAATGATCGATGGTCAGCTGGGCCGCCGGGTAACTTGTGACTCACAACGCCCTGGTAACAATGGTCGATTTTACAGATGGACGGGCTACTCAGAAAATGTCCAAAAGCACGTGGTCCAAAACGCTGTACCAAAAAAACGACGGCGATCAACCTATGAAAATCCAAATCCAAACTCCCTAAACCAACATCAAAAAGCATAGGCGTCGCCGGGTGCAGAATAATAAACAGATGGAAAGAAACGCTCTGAAGACTTGCAACCCCGAGCAGAAATATAATAAGGATGATCGAAACCTTAAGGAAACCTCTCGAGTTGAAAGAAAAGAGAATAAAGGACATAAAGAAATGAAAGCATCAATTTAGAAAGTTGAAATAGATGAGTACACCACTGGCCTGCTGAAAAGCAAATACAATCGAGGTGATCTTCACACATGACAGCTGGGGAAATCGCAAAATCAAAACATAACCCCAAAAGTCTGACAGATTACCTCAATGATTTCCGTAAACTAAATGAAACTCAAAAGTCCGAAAGATGAACAATAAGACGCACAGAATTGATCAGAAAGAGGGTAAATATCAAATAATGACGAGAACAAAATAAACAACCAGCAGATACAGGCAATATCCAGAATCCAGCTAGGTGACAAAGATACAAGAAAACAGGGTAATACAAAAGGTAAATCTCAACAAATCTTATTCAACCTGATAAACTAATAAAGGTAACTCGAACTAGAAGTGAAACAAAATCTATAGTGACCTAAGAAGATAGGGCCGAGGGCTGGGACGGAGGCATCTGCGAAAGACAACTGCGATGGCAGCTAAGGAGAGAAACTAATCATTAAATGGAATAAATAAGTTAGAGATAGCATAACAAACATTCCTAGCACGTTGTAAGTACCATAATCTTATATGAATTTAAATAAAATAAGTATTAAAATCCGAAAAATGTTTTAGTGTAAAATTTCACCGTTACACACTGTGAATTTCACAGGTTTGTAAGAGACTAGCAAGGTATCCAAACAGTCACCGATTATATATTTGGAGTAGAAACAGTTTATTTAAAGTACTAATGGGGAAAACCCGCAAATTTTGAAAATGATCCTATTGAATAGTTTACTATCCAAAACAAATTCCGCAACTTTCGTTTTTTATATTTGAGACATATTTTCGTCATAATTAAATAGTAAACGTGCATCACGCTTGAAACACAATATTTGAATGACGCTGTGACGTACGGGGCCTACAGATTATGTAGGGATTTTCACATGCGCAAATCGATCCGTTACACCCTGAGCGCCCGCTCATTCATTGACTCCTCCCCATTTTATGAAAAAAAAATTCCAAACCTTAGATGATAATCTCAAACTCTTCAGTGCATAAATTAATACTGTAACTGTTTGGCGCATCATCAGATTTTCAGTTCTTAAGTAGGTAGGTACTGGGGAAAGTTTGGAGCATACGGATTTGTAATAAAATACTCAAGTAACGTAATTACGTTTTCAATATTCTCAGTAATATACGCTAGACTCTTCGCAATCCGGATCTAAAAGTAAACGAGCCATCATCAAAGAAGTTTCATTAAACTAATGAAATAAATGAGAGGGTCCAAATTAGTGCCTGGTTTGCAAAACAAGGCGAACGTGGAGCTTCCTCCTCTTATATTGCCTTTGATATTTTCCTGAGAATGTAAAGTTTACGTGTTCCGATTATTAAATTTGCAAAGGTGCGAGCGAAATTATGCAAATTCGAGGCCATTAATATTAAAATTTTAAGTGTTGCCAGTTCTCTATGGAAAATTAATTAAAATATTCGTTTCCGTAAATTATTAATCACCGGAAAAAAGCTGAAGCGAATGGTAAATTTGCGATATTCAGACAACTACAAATTGCTCATTATAAAAACACTCCTCCGCGCTCTGGAACAGGCTCTTCATTTCACATTCTCTCTACAAACAATGCTTTGTCAACGTTAACTTAGACGCATCTCATCTCGAGCTGTTCAATCGTCTTTCTGCTTACTGCAAGACAGCAGAACCTTTTCCTTCTTTGCTTATGTAATGCAATACCTCATATAATATACTTCTAAATTATTACGTCTTACTCACCCAATTTCTACAAAGTCAAATAATACCGTATGTTTGTATAGCCTTTATGTAACGATTCATGAACGACTCGTTCATTTGAACGACTCTCTTACATGAGCGGTGAAATATCGGCTCATTTTTATAATGATTCGGCTTAGGAAGAGGAAACAGACTTGTTCGATGAAAAGTGAATCATTCATTATCGAGTCTTGAGTCAAAGAACCGACTCCTAAAAATCTGAACAATGTGCCAGATCTAGTCGAAAGAGGATCTGTGCACAAGATCCTGTAAGAGCAGTTCTTTTATTTCAAACAATTTTCATTTGAACTTACATAAATACGACTTTAACTTAAAGCAGCTTACTTATAATCGGAGGCGAAAGTTATTAATTGCAGAACTTCGGAAAACAATCGAGATATTAGAGAAGTAGATAACGGCTAATCTCTTAACGACGGTACGTGAATCGCTTGGATTGAAGAAAATAAGTTCGTAAAGGAATGCTTAATCTTTGATCGCACTTCCAGGTCATATCGACGTAACTTGCAAAACAATACTGCAAACGAAGCTAAAATTTCCCGGTTTGTTGGGAAAATGTCCGGAAAATATTAATCAAATCTTGAATATTCAACATGCAAAGTTGCACACAGATATATATTGCCCGTTTCGGAGCTGTGATTTAAGATGTCGCGACTCGTAACATGTTTATCTTCCTGCCAACGAGCTTTGCAGAATTATGGTCTTCTGTAGACCAATAATATTTTTAAGGCAACAGCTAGATATGTTTTATAAGATATGCAAACTTTACATGTGAGAAATCGAGTTGGCTAGAAACACTTGAACTGATTTCGTATCATAAAGCTTGTTCGAAAATTTCGAAAACATCGTACCTAACGAGTTAATAAACATATTTTGCAAGATAACTATAAAAATGATTTGAACAACCCAATATTTAAATATACCAGTCAATGACGCAAGAACTGCAAGCCAATAAGAATAATCTGTAATATGGGACCTGTATTACCGACACTGAGATGACTGTCAAAAGCTAGAGTGAGTGGTGAGGTTATGTGTTATTTATTTTATGGGTTTTCACTATGTATTCTTTATAAGTTAACCTCGCACGTTAAGAACAGTGACAGAGGGGAGGGAAGACTTGTGTCCAAAGATAAAATATTTGAGCGTTGGTTAACCATATATATGTATACTAAACCAAGATTCATAGAGTACAGTCGATGTTGTTATTAAATCTGGATCTAAAACCGGCGATTACTATTCAGAAATGAATTCAGAGAAGGATGGCAAGTGGTTGCAGCAAAAATTGATTCCTAATTTACCGAAGTAGGCACTGTTTCGTTGAGTTAGATGCAGGCTGTGGCAGGCGCCAACGCGTCCCGCCTCTACCGCTCACCAACTTAAATATGTCGGACTGTACAGTTGGCCAATTTTGTAAATGGCGCGGAATACAGAGCGCACTTCTAAAATCGTTAATTATAAAGTTATATTATGCTCGTAGAATCATCGCAGAGCTCACTAGACAGTCCTGCAGCTATAATTAATGACCACAAGCAACTTTATTTCCTACTGTTAATGTACGGGTGGCGAATTTTATTTTTGAATTAAACTATACAGTTCAAAGCTGTGGAGAATTAGCGTGAAAATTACTAATGGAGTTCGTTAACTTGATGTTCAAAAGGAATGTAAATACCATTCCCACAGGTATTGTATTTTTCCGAACATGTCGTATTTCCAATATAACTAACTATAAGTTAACATTTTCCTTTAGAGGTTAGTCGTATTTAACAAACATATTGACTTTATTCTGCTCAAATTATTTGCTTGAGGGGAACGATTTGCTTGTTGGCACAATTTATATTTTACTGCTTGATAAAAGCGAAAAAGAAATTCAGAGATAGCTCCCCAATGCAGTTTTAATCAAGTAAGTACAGCACACAATAAAAGCCACGTAGAATGCTTCGATTTTCGGGATATTCTCCGTGCGTGGGATGTCTTCTTGTGAGAAAAAAAACGCTTGTCTAAACAAATCCAAATTCAATCCGGATTATATTTTCCATTCGACATAAAAAAGGTGTCTGTTCGAAGCACTGATAAGAAGTTATGTGAGCTGGGGTCGGTGTCATTTGGCTTTATAGAGAAATTTCTGTAAAAAATGACGCTGCAGACGCGAGATTGAAGCGATGAACCGCGGAATTCAATTTTCCATTGGCACCCATTCATCTTCCGATCGGGGGATTCCTAAACACAGAAGGAGGGAATGTTGCGGCTCCGCGCACTCCGGGGGAAATATCTTTGAACTACATGCATCATCTTGCCGGTTCACTTAATGGTACGGGTGGCAAACGCGCACGTACGCATTTCCCTACTTTTTACTTACAATTGCAAACTTTTGCCGGAGAAAATGTTCCGAAATTTGCAGTTTCAGAAATTTGTCGACTATGCCAAACGTTGAATTCGCTAAATTTTCGTTATATTTTATATATGCCAGCAATTCAGCAAATTAGAAAATTATCTAACAGGTAGGCAAACATGTCAAACTTAATAAAAGCTTGTAAACTCAATGAACAATATTTCGTAGGAATGTGATTGCAGCGCGGTTCTTATTGACAGACGACCATTGGCGACGTGCAGTCACTTACGTTTCAATCAGTGCCCTTGTTTTGATTGTTACAGTGTGTGTGGAGGACGTCTGCCATTGTTAATTGTTAACGAAGGTTGCTAAATTGCAACTTCTGCATTCGACCAAATGTGTTACTAGGGGTACGCTGGAGTTTACCATCTTAGTAAATGACATGCTAAGGTGATAGTTGAAGATTTCCGTGCCGATACATTAAACCGATTTGCATAAGTCCTTCTACTCACTTTCGCTTTCAGGAAATATAACAAACAGAAACAGAATTTTCGCTTTCAGGTATCAATTTCCTCCTGGTAAGAAGCTTAACTTAACAATATATATAGCTGCTATATAATGCTACAAGCTGAAAATGAGACGATCAGCGTCAAGGGATGCATCTGGGGTGCCAGCATTCTAGTACATAATACATTATACATAACATTAAAATCCTTTACTATTCGAAGGATGGTAGCGAGGAGACTGTATGCAAATGCCAGTTACTCAACTCAGCGAGAAGTAGAGAAAAAGCATCTGAATAATTGAGTTTTCAATACAATACGCTAAAGAATATATTGTATATTTTCTGCTATTTTTTACAGGTGAATAATGCACGGGTTATCTCAGCGGCAAGATGTTAATCCTTTTGATACACTAATAGGTATTTAATAAATACACAGATACAGTAGTCTCAAAATTGGAAGAGTCTAGGGCGGGGCCTCAGATGCGCTGTGATTTAAGGCGTTTCTGCTACTAATCAGTGACGTGTATACGAAATTTTCCCTCGCGTGTCATATTTACCTGTTGTATTCCACTAACATCATAGTTGAAAGAAAATTCATCGATCGTCTACACAATGAGTTGAATTTCGAATGCTTTGAATAGAAAACCGATTTGATTCATTATTCCCCGGCAGATAAAATGACCTACTGAAGTCATGCAGCATACACACAACACAGATGAAACCGCATTGATTTTATGCCACAAATTGCAGACTAATAGACAGCAACACTACTAAAAAAGATAAACTACATTTTCTGATGAATGTGTTTCCAGAAATATCGCATCTAGGTACAATCTATCCAAATCAGGCGATTGGTTTTTGAAATCTGACAGCTAAAAATAAGCCAGCGTGATTTTATGTAAATAACTTTTAGATGCAATGCATACGAAATGTGTCCATACACTGCAGGCAATTATGAATAATATTTAATGAATAGCAAGCAGGCTCCTTCTTCCAATATGGAAATATATACGTGTTTTGTTATCTTTTAGAGTCACGATTTCGAGTAATTTCTAACAGCGTGTTCACATAGTTAACAACCAAGTGCTAATTCCGGTTTCATTTAGCTTTTCTTTTACAATCAACAGACTAAATCAAATATCGATATTTCCAGTTGATTTCTTATGGTATGACTTTATTTGGCCAACGTAAAAATTGACAAAATAAATGCAATAAGAAATCGTAGTGGGTGGTCTCACCAGTCCAGGAATTAGACAATAATCAGAAACTACATTTCTACTCCAGAATTTCCTCCTATCGACCATGTGTGTATTACCTACTCTAAAATCTCCTTTCCAAAAGTCTTCATCTTCTGGATAACGCACCTCACTAATACTAATAATACTAATGCTCACCTATCCATCTCAGTATTCAAATTGTCCAGCTTTCCTACTTGTTTCATGCTTCTAACATTCCACGATGCAAAAATTACAGAGGGTTAAGTTTAAAAAGCAGTTTTTTGGGATCTAGTATAGTTCTACGACAAAAGTAATTTATTATGACATTTGTAGTGTAGGAAATTGTCTACAAAAAAGTTTGTATGAATTATTTTCGTAGGAGTAGTCATATACCGGATTGTTGCGAGAAAAAAATTTGGTGTCTATAAATAAGCAGTGTATATTCAGAGAAATCCGGCATGCCACGATTGCTTCCATCAGATGAGATTTTCATAATGTTAAAGGTCAGCGGTATGAAGTGAGGCCTCGAGAGTCGAGGCCATTATCGGCTCGAAGCTTTTTCGGAAAGTCTAAAAATAATAACTAATGTTTTCCTCTCACGTAACTAATCTATGAGAACAGGAACGAGCAATAACAGTCAGCTCATCAATTCTGAGCAAACGAGAAAAGACGAATATTAAAAAAAGTCATTTACGAGGGAGACAAGCGACATGGCTTGAACCCAAGGGTTTGTCAATTACAATCGGAATCACGCCCATGCATCTTCTTAAATTGAATACGTACCGCAAATCTGTTTCATTTATACGACAACCTACAAATCCCGAAGGATTTTATTCGTAAGTAATTAGATTCTTTGTGCGAGTCGATTCGCACAACGAGAATTCTGTGTTGATGAATTGCGAGTTTATTGGAGGCGAACGACGGAGGGTTATTTTCTTTTAATTTAAATGATAGCTCCCTGGCTTTTGTCATTCCTAATATAATCAATGTTCACTAAGATACATGGGGTCTACTCCACTAACAACTTTGCAATTTGCACCTTGCAATTGCTGCATTTTTTGGCCGAGCAGGAAAACCTATACAGTAAATGTCAAATTCATCCTCTTCTTCACTTTTGTTTGTTTGTTTGGCATATTTGTTCCAGTTTGTAAATTCCTCAGCTGATGTAAACTCAAGTACGCGCCTTTTTTACAGCCAGGAAGGGTAAAACGGTTTTTGGGACTGCTCCTCTAGTTCTGTCTTTTATGTAATGATCAGCAACATCAGCCTCTTCCAGAACAAGAGAATCACTTGTTATTTCCTCACTTATTACACCTATGCCCTTATTTATCGTACTATTCAATTCATTCTCATTTTCGTCCATAATTGACTGTGTATCATCATCTTTTCTTGGTATCTGGAACAGCAAATTTTGCTTTAAGTTTCACATTGCAGATTCCTACGACAAAGGAAGAATAGTTGGATGGATGGTAAACATGTTGTTATCCGCTGTCCCCAGGACTGGTTGATGTTGAATCATGGCAACAGGGCACAATTTTGCCTGGAGCTTGGCGAGAGACTATCAGTAACGGTATTATAAATGTTAAAACTATTTCAAGTAATAATTACAAAATACTTACTTACTTTGGTAGCTGTACTGTCCCTTGGCACAGTCCTCAGAAAACTGTCTGCTGACTTGAACAGTTTTGGAATATACAGGTCGTCAGTTCCTGGACCGGAAAGTTCTGTTTGATCACGTTGCCGGGTGTTTTGCAAACTCAATTTTGTTGCTAGACGACAATTCGACTCATAAAACCGACAGCTGTCAGTTTTATTCGTCAAATTGCCTAGCAACAAAATTTCGTTCAAAACAGAAATTTATCCGGAAAAATAAAAAGTACTCGTCAAATTACTGTTGATAATTTTTTTATTTATCTTTTGCAGCCATGACGACGTAGCAAATTTAGTATTTTTGATTGGAAAATGTTTAAAAATCGAGCCTCGCAAATTAGTATTCTCATATTCATTAAATTATCTAGCCGAATTTGACTCGAACTTTTTATTTTGACTGGATAAATTCCTGTTTTGCAAACTCAATAAAATTGACAAATAACTAGTATGTACTTTGTACTTTGCACAATTTCACGTTCCCTTGTTTCTTAAGCACCTTGCATTCAGTAACTGATTCTGAAACATTCTGGCAATGGAAAAAAATACTCCTTCGATACTGAATCGTCAAAAATTCAACACCATTCTTAAAAGGAAGACCAAAACGTAGTGATAATTAACTTAATAATGAATTAAAGATGATAAGGTTAGTAAATAAAAATATGCACATTAAACCGAAAATGTCAGATTCTGAGCAACTGCTTTACATTGAGTGCAGCACATGCAGATTTTACAGTAATCCATGACAAAATAGTACAACGACTGGATTTAATCTCATCATCATAAAGTTCTCAGTCCGACGACTGGTTGGACGCGTACCTCTACCATTTCCTATCCTGAGCTAACCTACGCATTTCCCTAAAAGTAGAACATCCTACATCCCTAAATACTTGAGAGCAGTAGTCTAATCTGGACCTACTCCTACCTAATTTTATTCCTGTCTCCTATATTTCGCGAACTATTCCATAAACCGATGGGGTGCTGTTTGCATTACCATAAACTGAAGATTGAGACCCATCTTGAAGCTGATAGTATGTGAAGCTTGTGTGGTTGTGGTGAGACAAATAGGAACACGATTCCTCAACTTTGTATGTAGATCGTTCACTGTTGTAGGCTTTCTTGAGTTTCGCATGCAGGTTATGTGCCGGTTTGAGAACCTCCGCTATCAGTCGCGACGGGCTATCAATATGTATGCGAAACGGGTGCTCCGCTGCCACCACGTTGCAGCCAAATCACATCACGGCCTCATCCCGCGGGAGCGCAAGACGACGTCGCAAGTTGTTTTTATTTGGTATTACCAGATTTTATTAAAATCAAAATTCTGGTTCCGGTGTTGTACGCGAGAGGATATAGCCGAGATTGAAATTTGCTTGTCGCCTTCGAATCACCTTTATAAATGAAATCAATTCCGGAGACCGTGGCGGTGTCGGCTCGTGTTTGTCTAACGGAGGGAACAAGTCAATTTTCTGGAAAAATGGCAGATTATCTTGGCTGAGAAATTGGAATGGCAACAAATTTGAAGCGCATTGTTTGTCTTCTTTATTTACACATCTCGACGTACGTATTCAATATATATATATTGATAACCTCCTTCGTTCCCTACACAAAATTGACTCGAGCACGTACAAAGTCAATATAGCCGACGCTGTTCTCAATCAATCTAAATCTAGCTCATATACGCAGCCCACACAAAATAATTTTATCTTATTTCCTTCTACGCGCACGTCTCGAAAAACAAATGTTTGCCATAAACAGTGAATTGTATTAAAGAAACGCCCTTTGAACTAGAGGCACCGACGAATAATCCTGCTTTTGATGTAACAATTTGAGCCTGTATCCAAATATTGAAGAGTGACGTAAATTATCATGGTAAAGTTGAAAAAGTTGAACAACCTGCATCCCTAACTATTTGAGAGCAGTAGTCTAATCTGGGCCTACCCATGCCTCTTTTTATTCCTATCTCTGACTCTAGTATGTCGCGAAGTAAGCCTTCGTGCCTCAGAAGGTGTCCTACCATCCTAACTCTTCTATTCCTTATTGTCTTCCATAAATTTCGCTTTTCTCCAACTCTTTCTAATACCTCTCTGTTGCTAATCTTACCTATCTATCCACCATATCGTCCATAGCACCTTCTAATTTTTATTCTCCAATATTTATCTATTTTTTGCTGTCCTTTGTTTATTAGTTAGTGCAAGTGTTGTATCTCTACTTGATAATAACAACTGCTGTTATGTGTTTTGTCAGGAACACCAAGCAAAAGACCTTTGTTTTCTATTTACACACTTTATTTACACTTTAACACAATTTTACAACGCGGATGCTATGAGGTAACTGCCTCTATTTACAATTTCTTAAAACTAGGAAAACTACAGACACACCCCTTATTTATAAAAATACTCCCTTAATAGATTCATTCGACCAATCATGCTAAACATTCCAGTTTCATTCGTCCAATCACAGGGGTGATTATCTTATGCGACAGTTACAAAACAGACCCTTGTACGAAATATGATACACCAATTAAAACACCAATTTGTCACAACTTGGGCTTGTAGCTGTCACACCAGAAATGCCAAAATAGAAGAAATACTGCCCGTCCCAGTGACGCCACAGACCAGACACTCGACCCTCTCACAATGCAAAACATCCCTTGCAGATGGCCACACACACGCATATACTTCAAAATACCACCCAGAATTATCCATACACTCTCAAATAATTCCTAAAATATAAAATCCTAACACAAGGCTAACACATTTGTTGTCATTCAAATAAAATCGTTCAGATCCGCCTTCAAAACTTTAATTGTCGGACAGTGTCTAATGTTTTTTTTACCTCAGAACGTATTTGGTTATGACATTTTAAGCGAATTTGAACCGTATAGTAGAACACCACTTTTGCTGCTGATAGTACATGTACATGAATCATAGAAAACACTTTATAAGAGTGGTCTACTTAAATAATAATTTAAAGTTAAATTTCATAAACATATATTGTTGCAGACGTAGCATCTGAGAAATATAAATATAGTAATTTCCAGCATCATCTGCATTATACATAGCGCCAAATTGCTCTAGCACTTTTCCAAAGCAAACTAGACAAGAATACGCCGTTTAAACAAAATGTACTGCCAGAGAGAATAATGTATTCCTGTCTTTCCGGAGAAAACGACTCGTTTACGTCAAAATTTTTACAGAGAAACGTAACGAGCTTAGCGGAGCTCAAGTGCTTTAGAAAAATAAAAACTATAATGCATGCAAATGTTCCCATATCCTTATGCTGTTTCGCTCAGGTTTGTCGATATATCGGAGTACGTTTAATAAAAGTGCAGACCCGGGAACCATTCCATAATTTTTTGAGCCACGCTGTCTCGAAACTAGAACAGGTCAGGTCACAAGAATGCGAAGCGAGCGTAAAATGCTTGAGGAATTTTCATTAAACTTTGGTAGATATGCAAATCAGAAATAACTGAAATTATCCAAGTTTAAAAAGTTGCTACCTGATGCCTCGTCATCTAGGTTCCGGCATTTTTTCTGAAATGTTCCATCATAATTTCATTTGCTTGAGGATCGGCATTCGCATATTTTTAACTGGGCTGTTTCGAATCTAGTATTAATTTCCTGCCAGCAGTGAAAGGTCTATTTCCTAGTTGCAAGACAAAAGTATTTTTAGCTAATTCAACAACAATAATTTCTTTCAGAATTAATACAAGCTATTTATTTTCAATGCATCACTTAATACTTAATAAAACATCGAGAATTTGGGTACGCAGTGGCATTTTATTCCACCGTCCGCCCCAAATCTTGGGGGCCTGTGGGAAGAAAGTGTACTTTGTAACGTTAATTTTTGCTATTAGAACATTCTCTCTATTTTTAACGTTTTATTATAGACTAGTACTTACATCATGCTCATATTAACATACTTGTATTCCTATTTTAGGTCTTTCACTTATATTTAGTTTCTTATTTGCTTTAATTGTCACTGTTCCTATTTCTTGCCTCGCACTCCGATTATGCCTCCGTCTATAGTCTGTTTGAGTTTCTATCGATTTGGTTGAGGGTAGAACTGTCTTAAAATTATTAATTCTAGTTAGCTTTTCTATTCTAATAGGGTTTGTCTCACTTACCTGCTACCGTTGTCCTCTTATTGTCTCTGTATTTGGTAGTTTAGTTTGCTGGATTTCGCTGCATACGTTGAGTCTTGAAATTGTTCATGTTTCATATTTATCATTTGCTGAGCCTACCTTAGGAGGAATGTCGTTCCCTTTTCACGATTTGATCGTATAATTATTCATTTAATAGCCTCCAATTTGTTGTTCTTCTGTTGTCAAATTTTTTGAGGTTAAATTTCGTCGTGATAGTTACTTTCGGTTCTGCCAACTTGTGCAGGACATTTTCCCATTTAGATGCTCAGTGGCGCGCCCTCTCATTTTCATTTTTTTCCCTGTCTCATCTTTCGGTTCTTTATGCATTGTCTTATCTATTCTTCTGTCTCTTGAGACCTCTTTATGACTTTTCTTATTGCTATCTTCTTTTCCTTTGGGTTTGCAAGTCATTTTAAGCTTTCTTTTCTTTAGTTACCTATTCCATTACCGGTGACGCCTCTGGAAGATTTGGTGATCTAGGGTATTTCTGGTTACTTGTGTAGTTTAAAATGTGGCTACCTTGTATTTTATTAGTCGGCGGTTTTTTGGAATTTCCGTTTTCCGATTTGCTTCGGCATTTTTCACTCTTCCTGTTGATCTTCTCGTGAGTGGGCGGTGTTTCCAAGTTTTGGGGAATTAAGTTTTCTAGCCAGTTATGGGATTTTCTTGGTGCACCTCTTGAAGATGTCGGTTTATTGTAGTTGTAGAAATCGTCATCTGCTCCATTTTTTGGGATTTAGATTCACGTTTGAGGTTCAGCAGGATTTGTCAAGGAGAAACCCCACGTGGGTTTTTCCAGGGGAACGATTTTTTTTCGAGGGAGCGATTTTTTCGTGCAGACTTTGGTCCTGATGTACTCTCCGACTCTCCCCATATTTCAAGCGCCGATCACCTGGTGCTGAGCTGCAAGTCTGATTTGTTGTAGCAGCTGACCTGGTTATCATCTGGAAGGTCAGATATAAAGTTTGATTATTACGTCGCCTGTCCGTCTGGAACATCGCGTCCAACGGCTGGTTTTTATGTAGCGCCCGTCACAGCTTTTTGTGACCATTTTGTGTTCGTTTTTTTGTGATTTCGCGTCGCCCGTCCGATCGAACTTTCGTCTCCGTTCGGCTAGTTTCATATGTAGATGCCTGGCCACGGCTTGTTGTGGTCACCCTGTTTGTTCTTTTGGACTTTTGTAAAATTTATTCATTTGTTAACTTTGTTTCTTTTGGTCACGTAGTTAAGTAGTTTATTTTGTTTGAAATTCATTTAGTCAATAATAATTTTGGTTCAATTTGTTTATAGTCACTTTAATTATTTTGCTTAGTTTTAAATTTCATTTTGATTTACAGTAGTATCTATTTTTTTGTAGAGATTTAGCGACAGTCGATACTCCCGTTTGCGACTAATTACATTGTTGTAGTTAGCGTGCGTGCGATTGACCCGTCGGTGCGCTGCGCGTGCGGAGCTCCATTCGTGTAGTGTATTTACCGCGTCATCCGCGCCTGTTTTTGATTTCCCTTTTTTAGCGCAACGTTAGTACCGGGTGTCTAAATTTCACCCAGGTTTATGTTCATTGCTTTTTTTTATATTTATATTATATATATTCATTGATAATTAATTTGTTGATATCATTGGTGCTTTTTGGTATTGCTATTATATATATATATTGTCAGATATCGCCTTATCTGGTTTACATACCTATTTTGTTTTTTTATTATATGATATACTATTTGACTAAATTTTTTTCTTTTGTTACTGTTTGCCCTATTGTGTACCAGCGGCTTTTAGGAGTTGTAGTCGTTGTGTCGTTGTGTGTTGGCTACAGAGGATCAGCCAACAACTCCTTGGCGCCCTTTTCCTGTTTTTAGCCCACCCCATCTTCGGCTTCGAGCATAGCTGCGGCAGGATCCTCCATTGTGGCGTTAGTCTTTTAGGTTACGTCACAACTTACTCTACCAGAATAAGCAGGAACCGAATACAGCATATGGTCTTAAATAGAGCAGCATTTGCCTTCTTGTTTTCAAAAATCTTCCTATATTTTCTCAAGTCATTTTTAAATTATATGGGTTTAAATACTGAAATATAAGCAGGTACCTGCTCATTATTTCTGTATCATAATATTATAAAAACCGTCCTCTAGCCCAAGGCGCCAACCCAAAGGACTTGTACCTTGACGCAGTTCTAGTAATACTGGGACGGGTGGGATGGCTTGCGCGCTTCAATGATCTAAAGAGCCGAACCATAGGTTTAACCATATTGGAGGGGTTTTTATTTGAGAAGCCAGACTAAATCAAGTCCCTGAAAGGGGGCAGCAGCTCTTTCAGTAATCATAGTGGCAGAGATCGTGAGGGTCGGTATGGCACTGTGATACACACTACTGCGATGTGGAAGGCAACGGGAAACCACCACATTATTATATCCCTGGTACAGCGTACTTCGAATTTATGATGATGGCACTTTCTGGAGTAAAATATTCCGGAGGTAAAATAGTCCCACATTCGGATCTCCGGGCGGGGACTGCTTCGGGGGGAGTCATCAGAAATGATAAGTGTAACATCTCACGAGTCGGAGCGTGGAATGTTAGAAGCATGAAACAAGTAGGAAAGTTAGAGAATTTGAAAATTGAGATGGATAGGTTAGCATTAGACGTAGTAGGTATTAGTGAAGTGCGATGGCCAGAAGCCGGAGACTTCTGGAGCGGAGATTTTAGAGTAATACACACAGGATCTGTAGGAGGAAATTCGGGAGTAGGAATTGTTATGCGGAAAAAAGTAGGGCAGAGTGTAGAAAATTTCTTACAGCAAAGTGACAGGGTAGTTATGGTTAGGTTAGATTCGAAACCTGTAAAAACAGTAATAATACAGGTATATATGCCCACTTCTAACTACAGTGATGAGGTCGTAGAGGCAGTTTATAGTGATATTGAACATGTGCTAGATTTTGTGAGAGGACACGAAAATTTAATAATTATAGGAGATTTCAATGCAGTCGTAGGCACAGGGCGAGAGGGCGGAATAGTTGGCCCCTTTGGATTAGGCAATAGGAACGATAGGGGAGTGAGACTGATAGAGTTCTGCGATAAACATAACTTAACGGTCGCGAACACTCTATTTCACCATCATGTTAGGAGACGCTACACGTGGAAGATGCCAGGAGACCTAGGGAGATATCAAATAGATTACATTCTTGTTAGGCAAAGATTTAGAAATCAAGTTAGGGATTGTAGAAGTTATCCAGGAGCAGATATAGATAGTGATCACAATATAGTCGTTATGAAGGCCAATCTTAAATTTAAGATTTTGAAAAAACGAAGCGGAAGAAGGTATCTTGACCCAGAGAAACTAAAAGATGATGATACGCGCGATAAGTTCGAGAAAAAGACAAACGAAGTACTAAAGGGCGCGGACGAAAATATTGTTAGGGACATAGAGGAAGAATGGAATTGCATTAAAAATAGTTTAGTTTCCTCAGCTAGGGATATTTTGGGTCATAAACAGAATGAAAGTAGGAAACCCTGGATAACAAAACATATTGTGAGTCTAATAGAGGAAAGGCGCAAATATAAAAATAGGTTAGATGAAATAGGGAAACAAAGATATAAGGCGATCAAGTGGGAAATTATTCGGAAATGTAGGAAAGCGAAAGAGCAATGGATCGATGATAAGTGCAAAGAAGTGGAAAATAAGTTCGAAATAGGAAAGACTGATGAAGCATATAAAATAATTAGGAGAAATTTTAGAGAAATTGGATCTAGTACCAAAAGCATTAGGAATGAGGCAGGAGATATCCTAATCGAAAGCGGGGAGAAGGCAGATAGGTGGAAAGAATATTTAGGAAACTTATATGCGGGACAGGAAGTGCAAGATATATTAGAAAGTGAAAGCAGTGTAGAAGAGGATAACCTAGGGAGTCCTATAATGAGAGAAGAGTTTGAGCTAGCACTAAAAAGTTTAAGGAATAATAAAGCACCAGGTATAGATGGCTTGCAGGCAGAAATCTTAAAGTGCGCAGGTCAAGAGGTAATAGATCGTTTATTTAAATTGGTTAGTCGCATATACCTGACAGGCGAGATTCCAGAGGATTACAAACTGAACATCATGGTAGCTTTGCCAAAAAGGAAAGGCGCGGATAGATGCGAAAATTTTAGAACTATCAGTTTAACTTCCCATGCGTCAAAAATTTTAACTAGAATTGTGCAAAGAAGGATGGAGAAAAAGGCGGAAGAAATATTAGGAGAAGATCAGTTCGGATTTAGACGAAATAGAGGAACGCGCGAGGCCATTCTAGCTTTACGAGTAATTATAGAAAAAAACGATAGAAAAGAGAAAGAGCGTATATATAGGATTTGTAGATTTAGAAAAAGCCTTCGACGACGTAAAATGGGGGAAGATGTTCGAAGTGCTGAGAAAGGTAGGGATGAAATACAGGGACAGAAGAATAATACATAATCTCTACAAAGAGCAAAAGGCAGTTATAGAATGTGAGCAGGAACGAAGGGAAGTAGATATCCGGAAGGGAGTGAGACAGGGATGTGCATTGTCACCTCTAGTTTTCAACTTATATATCGAAGATGCGATTAATATTGTTAAGGAAAGAACAGCCTCAGGGATCAATGTACAGGGCCAAACTATTAACATGCTCAGATTTGCGGATGATATAGCAGTGTTAGCATCTAGCAAAGAAGAATTAGGAGCGGCTTTGAATGAAATGGAAGCAGTTTTGACACAGGGCTACGGCATGAAAATCAATAAAAAGAAAACTAAAATTTTGGTATGTAGATGGAGTGAAAATAGAACTAAAATTGAAATACGAATAGGAAATGAGAAGATAGAGGAGGTCGCGGATTTCTGCTACTTAGGAAGTAAAATAACCCAAGACGGTAGGAGCACTAAAGATATAAAACAAAGAATGGCGCAGGGACGAGTTGCGTTTAACAAAAAGAAACAACTGTTATGTTCGAGAACGGTTAATATAGAGACTAGGAAGAGACTCTTAAAGTCGTATGTATGGAGTACGGCATTATACGGGTGCGAAACTTGGACAATAGGAGAAGCGGATAGAAAAAGAGTAGAAGCGTTTGAACTGTGGTGTTACA
Source organism: Xestobium rufovillosum (assembly GCA_963966045.1). NCBI lineage: Eukaryota > Metazoa > Arthropoda > Insecta > Coleoptera > Ptinidae > Xestobium > Xestobium rufovillosum. Next base: position 46,955,329 of record OZ014492.1, on the reverse strand, counting down.
GACGCATGATGAAGATACCGTGGATAGATAAGGTTAGCAATAGGGAAGTATTAGAAAGAGTTGGGGAAAGGCGAAAGGTATGGAAAACAATAAAGAGTAGGAGAGATAGGATGGTAGGACACCTTCTAAGACACGAAGGAATAGTTCGCGACATACTAGAGTCAGAGATAGGAATAAAAAGAGGTAGGGGTAGGCCTAGATTAGACTACTGCTCTCAAATAGTTAGGGATGTAGGATGTTCTACTTTTAGGGAAATGCGTAGGTTAGCTCAGGATAGAAAAGAATGGAGGTACGCGTCCAACCAGTCTTCGGACTGAGAACCTTATGATGATGAGCCCAAGGCGACTTTGTATATCTGACACAATTTAACGTTAACTTTTACGACTGCTTATGACTTTTTAATTATTCCAAAATGAACCATGAAGTTGATTTAAGCGGGGCGTTAGTATACTCATAACTGATGAAAATAACAGTCAGTCTGGTTACATATAGCGTTAATTTGCTTGCAGGTGTAATCATGTATTAATAAAACGAGCGCGTGGCTAGGCTCCCAGGATTACCAACGTACTGCAGCTGCACATTGATTGGCTTTTAATTAAATCAAAGTATGATTAGCCTGCCCCGATTCCCATTAAATTTTTCAACAAATCAACGGGAAGAGAACACATATAACGAATGAAATATTTAGAATTCCCACCACTAAATTCATAGAGCTATCGATTACCATACAAGAATGCATAGCTCAATACCTTCATTACGTGGTAAGCTAACTTGCGTGCCCTTTGGCTTGTAAATTTCAATAATTTGCACTATCCACACACTTCAGTGGAACAATAAGCTTGCAGTAATTCGCAAAATCGAATTTTGAAACTGTTTCACCAGTTATCAATTCATTAACTTCAAAGGCAATTGCACAAACTATATTTTGAATATAAACACTATACTGTTCTGTATTTACCTACTGGCCGATCAACTGGCCTGCTTATTCAGTATAATTAATCTCAGTAGTCGACTTCTAAAATAAACAGTGAATTCACTGTTGGCGCCCAACGTGGGGCCGAATGCTGCTTAATCCGCCTCCGGTGTTGCGGTGAAATCTGTCTTATTAAGCAACGCATATACAAAGCACTATGTTTACAAACTCTTGTATACACTTGTGTTCGTGTTGAACAGCCATGTACCTACAAGATTTATGGTCTTTGGAGCAGGTAACTGTGCAAAACTTTTATGCATTTTCGAACTATCGACAGACGATGTATGAATTTTGAACGAAACTGAGATCGCTTTAGTTGTGATAAATTAGTTGATGGACGGTTTTCTCCCACCAGGATTTTGTAGCGAAGGGAGTTTATATCATGTACACGTTCTGTACAGTAGGGCTGCAAGTATTTAGAAAAAAATATCGAATATCGATTATTAGATTACATCGATATTCCCGATATTATCGATAATTCCGATAATATCGATATTTTCGACAGTATCGATATTTTCGACAGTAAAGAGATTTTCGATAATATCGATATTGTCGCATCTGGGTTTGCTAGGGGAATTTTTCTCTTGGTACGGGATCTTTAAAAGGGAGTTACTAAAGAAAAGCCGATTCTATCGAAAATTCATTTTGCTAGAAGCTGCAAGTGAGAGCTCTCGCTTGGCTTGCGAGAGGTACCGGGATCGTTGCCCGGCGCCTCCACCATGTGTCGCATCTGGGTTTGCTAGGGGAAGTGGATTTCTTAGACCTTCAGGAGAAGGTCTTTTTCAGGACGGACGGAAGTGTCATATAGCATAATTCCAAAAACATATTCTTTTTCTGTACCTGCCAAATTAAAATTTCCATTCATAAAAAGCAATGCTGAAGTAAACCGCAGCGTTAGCAAAAATGTTTAACCTCAGCCGTGCGAACGCGGTATAGGGAGTCGCGTCTCGGGTCTGCTAGAAGGTGCAAGTGACACTTCCGCCCAGCCTACAAAATGTAAGTAATTTTAAATTTGTAACTAATTAATTTTGTCTTTGTTATTTTTGAATTTTAATTGTTGTGCTGCGTTTCCCGATCTTTTTGTAAACGGTTAATATTTTATGTGTCCGGGTGGAGTTCATTTGCCTATGTAAGAAATGTTGTCGCAAATACAAGTTTTTTGATTAGATTAAAAGGTAAATTGAGGACTGGACATTCGGCTTTTCTTTAGTAACTCCCTTTTAAAGATCCCGTACCAAGAGAACATTCCCCTAGTAAACCCAGATGCGACAATATTATCGAAAATATCGATATTATCGGAAATATCGATATTATCGAAAATATCAATATTATCGAAAATATCCATATTGTCGAAAATATCTATATTTGTTTTTGCAATATCGCTTATCGATAATATCGATATAAAACGATATATCGATAACATCTGGCAGCCCTATTCATTACTGCTGATATTTTATCAATATTTTCTTTGTAAACATGGATATTGCCAAAATACAGGTACTGTCACATTGATATCGACGGCGTCACGACAAAAAGGCGTAAGCGGCTTTTGTCAAATTTTACAGGAGACCAAAAAATTGATTAAAACCTTAAAAAAGGTTGCCTAAGATGCAAATTTTAATTTATTAATTAGTTATAAAATTAGTAATAGTGTTTATAGTTAAAGAATGTGTATTTACCACTTGGTCTCATTTTTATTCACATTTTTGTCACTTACGCCTTTTTCATTTTCCATTTGGTGATTACGCCTTCTTTTGTGGTGCATAAGCCTCTTGAAGTCATTTTTTTTTGTTTTAAAGAGGCGTTTGAGTCTCGCATACGCCCTCACATTTCTCGTGAAATATTTTGATAATCGGTATATACGCCCTCTAATAAACAATAGAAAATTCACAAAATCCAAAATATTTTAAGAAAAATGCTTTATTTAAGAATAAAAAAAACAAGAAACAAACTGAAAATTTTGAAATTTATCTCTCAAAATATTAACTATAAATTTTTATTATATAACATTTAAAGAAACCAACGGAAAATACTATATTTAAAAATAAACGAAAAACAAAACGAAAATTTTAACCTAAGTAACATTTTTTGGCCACGAGACATCTAAGAAAAGGAAAAAAACAACAGGCGTAAGCGACGTATTGCAACGAAAATTCAAAGTCAAATTTGGGGAAACCTGTTGAATCTATAATTAATGTACACTGATATTTAAAAATTAAAGTAGCCTTCTAATCAATTTGTTCAAACATTTGAGCGATCTTGACATAGGTAATTTTAAAAAACACACTCAAACATTGCATACGTTACGCATGGGGAAATGGCGTTTAAGCCCACCAAAAGTTACTGCATCTAGAAGGCGTAAACGACAAAATCTGTTTTCGAGGATTTTCCCCAATTATTATTAACTCTAAATGCCCAAAACTATGCAATCTAAGCCTTGCCACAATAGTTTTAAGATTAATAATAGTTCAAAACCCATACCTGGTCAGGGCGTCTAATTAATGACGTTTGGCGTAACAGCACGTGCCACTGTCAGATCTTGGCGGTTACTACTTTTATAACCTCACTTTATTACAACTGAAATTGTCGCTTACACCACTTGAACTCAAATTTTCACGACTCTCGAATTTTTGGTAGATTCAACGGTAGTATTAGCCGAAAGGCATGTCTCTTACGACTCGTTTGCTAAAATAATCTCATTTTCAGATTTTTGTCGCTTACGCCTTTTTGTCGTAATGCCGTCGATATTATTCATAGTAGAAATATCGACGGCGTCACGACAAAAGGGCGTAAGCGGCTTTTGTCAAATTTTACAGGAGACCAAAAAATTGATTAAAACCTTAAAAAAGGTTGCCTAAGATGCAAATTTTAATTTATTAATTAGTTATAAAATTAGTAATAGTGTTTATAGTTAAAGAATGTGTATTTACCAGTTGGTCTCATTTTTATTCGCATTTTTGTCACTTACGCCTTTTTCGTTTTGCATTTGGTGATTACGCCTTCTTTTGTGGTGCATAAGCCTCTTGAAGCCATTTTTTTTTGTTTTGAGGAGGCGTTTGAGTCTCGCATACGCCCTCACATTTCTCGTGAAATATTTTGATAATCGGTATATACGCCCTCTAATAAGTAATAGAAAATTCACAAAATCCAAAATATTTTAAGAAAAATGCTTTATTTAATAATAATAAAAAACAAGAAACAAACTGAAAATTTTGAAATTTAACTCTCAAAATATTAACTATAAATTTGTATTATATAACATTTAAGGAAACCGACGGAAAATACTATATTTAAAAATAAACGAAAAACAAAACGAAAATTTTAACCTAAGTAACATTTTTTGGCCACGAGACATCTAAGAAAAGGAAAAAAAGGAAAAAAACAACAGGCGTAAGCGACGTATTGAAACGAAAATTCAAAGTCAAATTTGGGGAACCTGTTGAATCTATAATTAATGTACACTGATATTTAAAAATGAAAGTAGCCTTCTAATCAATTTGTTCAAACATTTTAGCGATCTTGGAATAGGTAATTTTAAAAAACACACTCAAACATTGCTTACGTTACGCATGGGGAAATGGCGTTTAAGCCCACCAAAAGTTACTGCATCTAGAAGGCGTAAACGACAAAATCTGTTTTCGAGGATTTTCCCCAATTATTATTAACTCTAAATGCCCAAAACTATGCAATCTAAGCCTTGCCACAATAGTTTTAAGATTAATAATAGTTCAAAACCCATACATGGTCAGGGCGTCTAATTAATGACGTTTGGCGTAACAGCACGTGCCACTGTGAGATCTTGGCGGTTACTACTTTTATAACCTCACTTTATTACAACTGAAATTTTCGCTTACACCACTTGAACTCAAATTTTCACGACTCTCGAATTTTTGGTAGATTCAACGGTAGTATTAGCCGAAAGGCATGTCTCTTACCACTCGTTTGCTAAAATAATCTCATTTTCAGATTTTTGTCGCTTACGCCTTTTTGTCGTAACGCCGTCGATATCTAAAATGACGATATTATCAAAATATCGAAAATATCGGTATTATCGATATATAGAAAATATCGATATTATCGAAATATCTAAAATATCGATATTATCGTAAATATCGATATTATGGAAAATATCGATATTATCGAAAATATCGATATCGGTTTTCTCTATATCGCTTATCGATAACACCTGGCAGCCCTATTGTACAGTTAAAAACATCAAAATGCGGATGTCACCTGATATTTTACGCTGCTATCATAATCCGATGACATACATGAGGCTATAATCCCAGCTCACACAACAGAAGCTGCTACGCATAATAAAACAAATTTTGAAGAATTACTTCAAAAACAACAAGTAATTCAACTAAACGAAAACGGCGAATATTTCAAGGATTTCTTTTATATAGCAAAAATGTTTGAGTTCGTCAAACATCAGAGAAAAATGTCGGCCAAATCACAAATCGGCTTATTCGCTGTTCCGCGGAACTGCGAGGTCTATCGAGCGGAAAAGAAAAATTGATGATGTTTGTTAAGTTTCATGGTGATGAGCGGGTACATTTTTTATAAAGTGAAAATAGTGTTCGAGCGGAATCCGGGAACAAAGCCCACGATCAAATTAATTTTACGGGGCATTTGTTCCACTGTTTTTGTTGTACGTATACCTACGTGCTACGTGGGATAAGACAGACTTGAACTCAATATTGATTATAGAAATTAGCATTCGTTCCTTCGGGACGTGTCCACATTATCTTGGCCAACATAAAGGAAACAACGGATTACCAGCTAGAACAATCTTGTTGTGTCATTAGGTACGTGCATAATACAGCAGAACAGCTCTCCCTAAATTTTCTAGCTCGTGCAGCGTAGCCCGCGCAACTTCTCAGGCTACGCACGTGTTCTTTTTCGTCCGTCGCCGAGTTAATACCAGTGTCAAACCGATTGATAAAACGCCGCGGTAGTAAATCACTTACAGTTGGAGGTTACCAAATGCAGCTAAAATAGTTCAAAGACACCGCCAAGAACTTTAACTGCTGTATTATGCTGTGGTTCTGTAAAGACTTTCCCTTCCGACGCCGCCTATGACGAGCCAGTTGTTTATCCAAGACCGTCCCACCGTGCGTCCTCTGGTTCATGCAACCGCGGTTTCATCGGTTACAACATCAATAAACTTGTGATAATACATCCTTATTGTTTGTAGTTTTCCAAAAAAACAGCTCAACAAAATATTGTTTAACTCCGTCGGTGTGTAAAATGTGCGCGACGAGGAAACCTTGTTAGATGCGCCTCTGGAACGATCCCTGGAAGCTAGAGCAGCCGACATCGGGTCATGTCGACAATACATCATCCGCCTGGCTACAGTCATTTATATAAACTCACACCACTGCGCTAACAGCACGATGAAAATTATTGATGGTGACACGTATTAAGCGGCGCTGTCAGCCAAATTATTTTTTATCGAAATTTAATAACAAACACGTCACAAAAACTGATTATGAGAGGAGCACGGATCGTTCCTGGAACACAAAAAAGGATCGTAAATCTCCGTAATTAATCAATCCATAAATCGGACGATAGGTGGAATACCGTGCGTTTCAATAGGGTGGATAGAAATTATTAGAGTGTCATTACGGTTATCCGACAGTTAAAGTCTACGCGTCTATGGTATATATTAGACAGCTGATTAACTAATCCATATTTCTATTCCTCAAATATAAGAAGTTGAAAATTTTAGGGCGATAAGAATCCCACTTCTGATTGATCATTTTAGATAATGTTGCAACTAAAAGAAAGGGGAAACTGTCTTCTCGCAATGACTCTAATGGACAATTTAGTACTGAAAAGTACAATAAGAAAAATTGAAGACGCCCTATGGGACCATTCTAAAATTTTGAAGTGGCACAAAAAAGGAACATTGTAGACCCGCATTCGGTGTATTTTCTTTAGTCACCCATACCCACATACAATGTATAAAATGGCTACACAGCAACAATACACACAATTACTTAGATTATATCGATATTCCCGATATTATCGATAATTCCGATAATATCGATATTTTCGACAGTATCGATATTTTCGACAGTATAGAGATTTTCGATAATATCGATATTATCGGAAATATCGATATTATCGAAAATATCAATATTATCGAAAATATCGATATTGTCGAAAATATCTATATTTGTTTTTGCAATATCGCTTATCGATAATATCGATATAAAACGATATATCGATAACATCTGGCAGCCCTATTCATTACTGCTGATATTTTATCAATATTTTCTTTGTAAACATGGATATTGCCAAAATACAGGTACTATCACATTGATAATATTATTCATAGTAGCTATCTAAAATGACGATATTATCAAAATATCGAAAATATCGGTATTATCGATATATAGAAAATATCGATATTATCGAAATATCTAAAATATCGATATTATCGTAAATATCGATATTATGGAAAATATCGATATTATCGAAAATATCGATATCGGTTTTCTCTATATCGCTTATCGATAACACCTGGCAGCCCTATTGTACAGTTAAAAACATCAAAATGCGGATGTCACCTGATATTTTACGCTGCTATCATAATCCGATGACATACATGAGGCTATAATCCCAGCTCACACAACAGAAGCTGCTAGGCATAATAAAACAAATTTTGAAGAATTACTTCAAAAACAACAAGTAATTCAACTAAACGAAAACGGCGAATATTTCAAGGATTTCTTTTGTATAGCAAAAATGTTTGAGTTCGTCAAACATCAGAGAAAAATGTCGGCCAAATCACAAATCGGCTTATTCGCTGTTCCGCGGAACTGCGAGGTATATCGAGCGGAAAAGAAAAATTGATGATGTTTGTTAAGTTTCATGGTGATGAGCGGGTACATTTTTTATAAAGTGAAAATAGTGTTCGAGCGAAATCCGGGAACAAAGCCCACGATCAAATTAATTTTACGGGGCATTTGTTCCACTGTTTTTGTTGTAGGTATACCTACGTGCTACGTGGGATAAGACAGACTTGAACTCAATATTGATTATAGAAATTAGCATTCGTTCCTTCGGGACGTGTCCACATTATCTTGGCCAACATAAAGGAAACAACGGATTACCAGCTAGAACAATCTTGTTGTGTCATTAGGTACGTGTTTTGTCGCAGCATAATACAGCAGAACAGCTCTCCCTAAAGTTTCTAGCTCGCGCAGCGTAGCCCGCGCAACTTCTCAGGCTACGCACGTGTTCTTTTTCGTCCGTCGTCGAGTTAATACCAGTGTCAAACCGATTGATAAAACGTCGCGGTAGTAAATCACTTACAGTTGGAGGTCACCAAATGCAGCTAAAATAGTTCAAAGACACCGCCAAGAACTTTAACTGCTGTATTATGCTGTGGTTTTGTAAAGACTTTCCCTTCCGACACTGCCTATGACGAGCCAGTTGTTTATCCAAGACCGTCCCACCGTGCGTCCTCTGGTTCATGCAACCCAGGTTTCATCGGTTACAACATCAATAAACTTGTGATAATACATCCTTATTGTTTGTAGTTTTCCAAAAAAACAGCTCAACAAAATATTGTTTAAATCCGTCGGTGTGTAAAATGTGCGCGACGAGGAAACCTTGTTAGATGCGCCTCTGGAACGATCCCTGGAAGCTAGAGCAGCCGACATCGGGTCATGTCGACAATACATCATCCGCCTGGCTACAGTCATTTATATAAACTCACACCACTGCGCTAACAGCACGATGAAAATTATTGATGGTGACATGTATTAAGCGGCGCTGTCAGCCAAATTATTTTTTATCGAAATTTAATAACAAACACGTCACAAAAACTGATTATGAGAGGAGCACGGATCGTTCCTGGAACACAAAAAAGGATCGTAAATCTCCGTAATTAATCAATCCATAAATCGGACGATAGGTGGAATACCGTACGTTTCAATAGGGTGGATAGAAATTATTAGAGTGTCATTACGGTTATCCGACAGTTAAAGTCTACGCGTCTATGGTATATATTAGACAGCTGATTAACTAATCCATATTTCTATTCCTCAAGTATAAGAAGTTGAAAATTTTAGGGCGATAAGAATCCCACTTCTGATTGATCATTTTAGATAATGTTGCAACTAAAAGAAAGGGGAAACTGTCTTCTCGCAATGACTCTAATGGACAATTTAGTACTGAAAAGTACAATAAGAAAAATTGAAGACGCCCTATGGGACCATTCTAAAATTTTGAAGTGGCACAAAAAAGGAACATTGTAGACCCGCATTCGGTGTATTTTCTTTAGTCACCCATACCCACATACAATGTATAAAATGGCTACACAGCAACAATACACACAATTACACTAGAATAGATTTTACCAGGGTGTTAGTAGTTAGAAAATGAGAATACTAGATCAGTCCATCCAGTTCTCCAGCTAGCACCAGTGTTTACCTATACCATGACGCTGGCATGTGTGGGAAGTTTAAATAAAACACTTTTGTATACTCTTCTGACTGATTCATTTTTTGGGGTATATTCAACGTACTATCATGCAAGATTAGAGTGTAACAAAGCATAATTATATGCCCTATCGATCTAAGAAACTTAGAGTGGCGTTAGTTATTTTGTTCTGCTGAATCAAATAAAGATCGCGACACCTGAGAAAAAAGAAACATATGCAAGTACGTCACCCGCGTCAATGAACCGAAGAAAAGTTGAGAGGATACAATGGTGCACATGCATTGTCCTAGTTGAATAATAGGAGGAACCGAGAATACGAACGGCCGTCTACGAAGGATGACGGTGAAAGTAATAAAACCAAATGTCGAAGCTTTCCATACAAGACATTCTCGAGATAACTTTCTGAACTATTGAGAGTACCTGACTACCTGTCTTACGTTGCGTGGTGCGATTTACTGTTGTACGCCAAATAAGTGCCGGAATTTATTTATTGTTGCTGTGAAGCTACCAATAATTAAATATACGTTAATTAATCCGTTGTAGAGGTATAATAGGCTAGTTAAGGATTGTTCTGAAGTTCTACGGGTGCCGTGGACGTTCAAACCAAGAATTCGCACAGGCTGAATGTATTTAGTGCCGTGAAAATAGCACGTCTCCATTCAACTAATGCATTGAGCGATTGCTGCATTTTCTACCATTTGCTTGTTTAAACATCCACTATGTAGTCGATGCCGCTGCATATGCATACGTCGATTCTGCAATCCGTCAGACGCAACGACCCTGAAGAGGCTACTGCTGAGACACACATACAGCACAGTGGATAAGAAATCGGAAGTACAGATTTCTCGATTTCCGCCTGTCGACAGCAACCACACTAACCTTTAAAAGCACCAGAGGCTTCTAAAAAGTCTTTGCTGCATATTTTGTGAAATTTGAACCAGACTTCCATAAACCTTAATAGCATAATGTGAAGTTTTCACACGAAAGTATCTACGTGATGCATGTCATATTCTTTATTAGTTCCTGCTGGACAATTCCCCAGTAGCTTGCCAGTATGCCAGGCACGTCGAGCCCATGGATCAACACTAGAATCAATTCGCACTCGAGACGAGACGGCCATGGCTAGCAATTAATCAATCTGTAAATCGGCCAATAGATAAAACAAAGCACGTTTGGAAGAAGGTAGTAAAAATTAAAGAGTGCCATCACGTAATTCGACAATTAGAGTCGCAATTAATTTCGAAGCACTCCAATATGTCAGCATTCATAGCGCCGTACACTGCGTTCGCAGCCAAACACAATTACTCGAGCGGTCCATCTTCATCAGACTCCCAATGAAAGAAATTGCGCGTCAGCGAATCCCGTCATCTCCTGCTGCCTACTCCTGCCTCTTCCCATTCAACACGACGTGGAGTAATTAAACTTGTAACGCCATCTGTCGCCGTCACCGATCGAACGACTAGGATAACAAAATGTCTCTACGGAAACACCAGCACAATTACTTTTATTCCAAGCGAACTCTTAGAGGTGAGGCCAGGGTATGCTTAGTTACCAGCCTGTCAAACTCAGAAATTGTACTTTTTGCTTAAAAGCTATAAATTAAATCCATTCCTGGCCTCCGCCTCGATTACAGAGTCAACTACCAGCCGTCTCACATCGATCTTCCACACGCTATTTTAAGTCTGATCTGTTTAGGAAGAGCCTTCTTTCATTATTTATAAATAATGGAATTTACTTACAAGATAGATTTATTTTCGATACGATAAGATTTGACCAGTGTTATGATAAACAAGTTCATTTGTTGTGGAAGTGTTGCATAGATCTTTCCACTTCTAAACGAAGAACTGTTAATAAGGGGGATACCCATACCCAGGTCATTGGAGTCCGGAAATCACGGGCTGCTTCTCGCATTCTTGTGTTTTCTTCTCAGTGAAAATGTTGGTAATTCATCAGCGAGGCTGATTTTTAAGTATTACCTCTGTCTCGGTTAAGTCAGTTAAGTTTTAGTTTATTTTCCTTTATTTTCCGATTTACTTTTTCTTTATATCTTTGAATAACGTCATGAAGTCAATCTAATAATAATTTTTCTGCATCCAGTTCTAGAAACTAGAATTTCACAGAATCGAAACGCAGGTCAGGCCAGCGGCGGTTGTTTCAGCGCATACGATCATTTATATTTGAATTTTTCTTTTTGAGCAAACAAAGTAAACTCTACATCGGCCTTTTTCAGTTTTTAATATAGGTATACGGAATGCTGTGTTTGGAATGCCGTAGGCGCACCGTAGTTTTCTCTGTTTCCCTAGCGGTGGCAGCGCCGAGACCGGCATATGACTCCGTCCGTAGCACGGCACAGATTTGTTTTCATTTGTGTGTTGTGTCATTGAAAAAATACCCCGACGAACGAGTCTAAAATGTACCGTTGAAATTGAAAATAATAGCCCGCGGGGCGGGAAGCGCGCATGGAAATTAATTTCAGTTAAGACACGCTGCCTGAATCACAACTGACTTATGTCTGGAACGGGAATATTAATCTACGTGTGTATTATAGGTGAGAAGCTATATAGAATATAGGGAAGTTATATAGAAGTTATATAAAAGTTATACATATAGAATAACAGAAATATGAACTCCGAAATGTTTCGAAAGACAGTTATCAGTTATAGTGACTATTCCATCCATCAAGTTGTAAGTCACCATGTCTGAATGAGCTATTGGTATTTAGCTTTCAACCTACAGCGATTAAATAAATAATCAACGGAACTTACCTAAGTGAAGTTCGATCTAATACGAAAAATATCCACTCTCCTTACTACTGAACCACTCATTATTTTAAAGCTATCTTGTTGCAACCCAGGGAAGAAAAAGGGGATTGGGCAGAATATTATTTCCTTCGTCGAGGCCCTCATATAATTTAGATCGAACTTCACTTAGGTAAGTTCTTCTGATCATGGTCTTGTCTAGGAAATTATAACATGTAGATGTTCAAAGATATTGCTGCGACAAAGTTTGCTCTGAAACAAAAACCACTGTTTCCAAATATGCAAGAAAACATTATTTATAATACCCGGAAGAATATTTGTATACAAGAAGAATTCATTACAATGACTTAACATATTGTACTTTAGTATACCATTACAAAACGAAAATCGAATCTTCATTTTCATGTCTTGCTTTAATTACAATCCTCAACAAATGTACCAATTATCTTTGTTCAGATTAAGAGTTTCACAATATATTTCCCACTAAGAAAAGCGCTTTTCTCGGAACACCCAACAATCTCCCCAGAGAGCTCGACAGACCCCTGTAGTTGAAAGCAACATTTCGAATGAAGAGAAAATTTAAATCTAATGAGGACATGCGGAGTTATATTTAATTTAATATCCTACATCAAATAATATTTGGAATTGTGATAAGCAACCCCTGGGTTCAGCAAACTGAAAATACCACCAATTTCATTGTACGAGGGAGTCACCAGATGGCGTTATTTCGTAACTTACCTTAATTGCCAAAATTTCTCAAAAATTTTAAATAGAATGGTATATTTTTTATGACGCAGTCTCATTACACACAGACTTAAGAACAAAATGCCGTAAACCGGAAGTTGTTATCTTTTTTCAAACTGAAGTTATCATCAAGAATATGGCTTGATCAGATCTCACTGCACAGGTACCAAATTTTCTGAAAAAAATTCGATTGGAATCGTACATTTTCATAACATGCTGTTATTACACATAGCATGAAGAACAGAATTCCGCGAATCGAAAGTTCATATCTTTTTCAAATCTTTTTCAAGTTGTCATCAAAAATGCTATTAATCATCCGAGCCGTGGGATCTTGCTGGCATGCGCGAGTGAGTAGCCGTTAATGCTCAGCAACACTGCCCGCGGTTTGGCTATGGATGGGTGACCCATTTCTGCGCTGTGCTAGGGCGCGCCTTGGATCGCCTATCCAGCTTTACCTAATGAGGTTTTCCAGGTTTTCCTCATTCTCGCACTAAATGGTGGGTAGAGTACTAACAACTGTAGGTCGTTCCTGTGACGCACCTGCGGCCATTAGTAATATGCCGCCTCCTCCGTCCCGCACAAGCTAGCACTAGCTTCTGGGGCTAACCTTACGGTTAGTTTGGAGTGAGTAGAGATATTATTATTATTATATCTAATTGCATGGGTAAATTTGAGAAAAATAAAATACGTAAATGAATGAAATGAATATTAATTTAATTTAGTAAATGTTCAAAGTGACCGCCATTATTTTCTTGACATATAATGATTCTCAGACGTGTAGAAGATGCAGCACCTTCGACTTCTGCCCAGGGGGTGATACTGGCATGTTCTTAATTCGTCCGCTTCTACGCATGACGTCACGCGGAGAGGGGATTTGCAATAAACGACCTTATGTACAACAGCTCTGAGTATGTTGTGGCGCCTGCGGAAACCAAGCTACGAAGGAACTGGAGATTAGGGAATGCAATAAATAAGTACTTTCTGTACTTTGGATAATTTGTTAAACGCTGTAGTAAAGCAAGATTATTTAATATTTTACAAGTAATGGAACCAAAATAATGTAATAAATAATGCATTTTCTGCACGTTAGACAATACACTACAATAGGAAAGAGGAGAGGGTTTTTATTTTTAAAACATGTTAACACTTCCAAAAATGCTTCAAAGGAGGTTGTTTGAAGCAGTTTTTAACATATTTGTTTTCAGTTTTATGTTGGTTTTAGTAATACTTAAAACATGTAAATTTCCTTTTTAAAGGTTTTCTTGAAAGAATTTGTAGATTTAGAAAAAACCTTCGACAACGTAAAATGGGGGAAGATGTTCGAAGTGCTCAGAAAGGTAGGGATGAAATATAGGGACAGAAGAATAATACATAATCTCTACAAAGAGCAAAAGGCAGTTATAGAATGTGAGCAGGAACGAAGGGAAGTAGATATCCGGAAGGGAGTGAGACAGTGATGTGCATTGTCACCTCTAGTTTTCAACTTATATATCTAAGATGCGATTAATATACAGGGCCAAACTATTAACATGCTCAGATTTTCGGATGATATAGCAGTGTTAGCATCTAGCAAAGAAGAATTAGGAGCGGCTTTGAATGAAATGGAAGCAGTTTTGACACAGGGCTACGGCATGAAAAACCAATAAAAAGAAAACTACAATTTTGTTGTGTAGAGGGAGTGAAAATAGAACTAAAATTGACATACAAATAGGAAATGAGAAGATAGAGGAGGTCGCAGATTTCTGCTATTTAGGAAGTAAAATAACTCTAGATGGTAGGAGCACTAAAGATATAAAACAAAGAATGGCGCAGGGTCGAGTTGCGTTTAACAAAAAAAAACAACTGTTATGTTCGGGAACGGTTAATGTAGAAACCCGGAAGAGACTCTTAAAGTCGTAAGTATGGAGTACGGCATTATACGGGTGCGAAACTTGGGCAATAGGAGAAGCGGATCGAAAAAGAATAGAAGCGTTTGAAATGTGGTGCTACAGACGGTGTATAGATAAGCTTAGCAATAGGAAGGTATTAGAAAGAGTTGGGGAAAAGCGACAGGTATGGAAGACAATAAAGAATAGGAGAGATAGGATGGTAGGACACCTTCTAAGACACGAAGGAATAGTTCGCGACATACTAGAGTCAGAGATAGGAATAAAAAGAGGTAGGGGTAGGCCTAGATTAGATTACTGCTCCCAAATAGTTAGGGATGTAGGATGTTCTACTTTTAGGGGAACGCGTGGGTTAGCTGAGGATAGAAAAGGATAGAGGTACGCGTCCAACCAGTTTTCGGGCTGAAAACTTTATAACGATGAAAGAATTTGATATCAATTTAAAATAATAACCAAAACTAGGTAGGTACTGCTGTTTTCTTCGTTGTACAAGGTAAAGTTATTTTGAAATATACAGATTATACAGGAGGAAATAAGATTTAAATTTTTTAAACTTTAATGATATTGTTACACGATATTATTAGAGAATAGTTTTTGCAAGTTTACGTTTCTGCGACAATGTTCTGTCCTGTAAAATTGTATTTAATGACCTCATTCTATACAGCCGAGACCTAAAAAACATATGTTTTATTTTATTGCTACATGGTATATCAGCGGCCAGATCCATTAAATTTTGGAGATAGTTTCTCGAAATTGATATTTTGTCTGCATTCACATCGCATGTTTTACGTCTAAGTACCACTATCAATGAATTCGCAACACAGAGAACGGCATATAACCACACAAAACTAATAATTCTACGGATACCATGCGGCCGCATGACATCGACACATGCACATGCTAATGCTACCGCCGAGCCGAGGCGCCGAGCCGTCTGGGCAACCGCGCTCACCGCTTGACGTAGGCAGTGGAAGGGGAATCTGCGCAATAGCTTATCTTTAGTTCGTTGTATCATGACTTCTGCCGCTGAAATAGATTGTACCGCATTTCTTATTCGAAGAATCATGTCTTCCCGGGTTGTTGGTCGAATTTGGTAAACAAGGTCTTTCACCCTTCCCCATAAATAAAAGTCCAATGCAGTCAGATCTCGAGATCTGGGAGGCCAGGGAAATTGACTACCTCGTCATATCCACTTGTTGGGAAACTGAGTATCTAAATATTCTCTAACATTACGAGCGAAGTGAGCAGGGCAGCCATCGTGCTGAAACCACATGCCTAAATGGGTTTCTAATGACACCTCTTCCAGAAGTATCGGCAAGTGGTTTCTTAAAAAGTCTAAATATCTATCGCCATTTAAATTTTGATCAAATATGAAAGGACCCATTATCTTCCCATCAACAATGCCGCACCATACATTCACACTAAACTAGTTCTGATTATCAATTTCAATCATCCAGTGCGGATTGTTTGCTGCCCAATAATGCATGTTATGAAGATTTACCTCACCTGCTCTAGTCTTTGATCTCTTAAAATCCCTTACACAACAGACCGAGGTATTCCCAAATTTCTTGTAATTTCCCTTATGCTTAAACGGGGATTAGTTTCAACGTAAGCAAGAACATTTATTACATTTTCCTCATTACGAGTTCTTCTATGTCGGTTGTTAGCTTGTAATGGTTTAACTTGCCCAGTTTCCCTCAAACGCCTTGCCAGACGAGCGAAAACTTTTCGAGAAAAATGCCTTCTTTCCGGATACCTTACAGCGTATGCTCGCGAGGCAATAACGGCATTTTCTTCATTTTAAAAAAACATGGCGAGCATGTCATACGCTTCAGCAACAGAGTAAGACTTTACTTAAAAAGTTTTAATAAATTCTATCGAAGAAAAGCACTGAAATCGAATTTAAATTAACTAATAATTAATAGTTAAGTTAAATGTAACAAAACTATGACAAGGTATTTGTTTTTATTTTCCATGGATTGCTTGTTTACAATATTTCTTATAATATAATTCTGTCTGATGAAGTGATGAGAGATACAAGAACGCCCCAATATTCTTTGAAAAATTTTATTTTCCTAAAATTACCCATGCAATGAGATATGATTAAGCAGTATTTTTGAATACTTGTAAAAGGTAGGAATTTGTGGCAAACTGTATCATTCCATTCAAAATTTTTTGATTAAACCATATTCTTTATGAAACAAATAAATACTCCGCGAACTACCAATATATAACGTTTTATTTAAATATTTTACCGGTTTCAGGATTCTTTATGATAACAACTTCCGGTTTCCGGCATTTTGTTCTTAATTCTGTGTAAAATGACACCGTGTTATAAAAAATATACCATTCCATTTAAAATTTTAGAGAAAATTTGGCAATTAAGGTAAGTTTGAAATAACGCCATCTGGTGGCTCCCTCGTAAATTGGAATTCATTAAAATTGGTTCAAGCAATCCGGAGATATGGTATTTTTTGTGTAAGAGAATTCTTTCCTCCCCCCAGACCTTATTTCGTAAGTTAGATCAAAAAGTTATTAAACCAATTTACGGGGTATTACGATGAGATTTTGAGAAAGCGGGTTAAATTGAAAGCTATATCCTAAGATATAGCCGATCGCCAACCTTAACCGGACACCTGGTATATATAGTGATTGACATTGTATAGTTCTTGTGCAGACTTACAACTGATCATTCTTTCTAACCTTTACCAGTGTACAAATTGTCGCTTTGCCAGATTTTAAAAATTAAATAGAAGCCCGCCTTCGTACATACGTATTAAAGTATAAAACTTAATGTCTGTTGGCAACATCCAGCGTCTTGTCTGGCGGTTCTCGTTTCCAAACCAACTACGATGAGCCAAAGCGCAATCTGCTAAAGAGTTATTGCTTCCTTATAAATAATATACCAATATATTACTTTAAAACAAGAGTGTAACTGACGCAATGAAAGAGGTGTGTTTTATGAAGCAACGAGCACCCTTGTTCGGAGCTGTTACGTTTCAAATTGGGACGTACATTCCGGGCAGATTTAAATATTATTCAAATTCTTGAAACGCATTTTCTTGCATGTTCTAAGATAAGGAATGTTCTCCTTCCGAAACAAATTTGCATAGCTTTCTTATTATTCATTTTTCGCATTTATGTAAAGAGCTACTTATGAGATTATTAAATAAGTATGTACTAATAAACTGAGCAATGAAAAGTTTTTGTAGAGCATTTATTCACGTTCCGAAACTGTTTAGGATTGTATGCCGCAACAAGACTCTCTGGAAGTTGCAGAAAGTTTTAACTTTATGTAATTACCCTCAAAAAGTGTTACTAAGAAAACTTTGCAAGTTAAGGTGTTATAATTATTATGCTTGTGCTGGACTTACCTCAGTTAAGTTAACGATAATTGCTTTCTTGTTTTAGTTTTTCCATTTTTATGGCAGTTCGAAATCTGTCGTAAGAATATATAACTTGTTTTGTGAATGAAAAGACGAACGAAAATTTTCTAGGAAAAAACTGTTTAAAACCAAGTCCTGAGCTTAACAAACTCTGTAATGGAAACAATCAGATCATCATCATAAAGTTCTCAGTCCGAAGACTGGTTTCTTATACTGAGCTAACCTACGCATTTCCCTAAAAGTAAAACATAATACCGACGGCGTTACGACAAAAAGGCGTAAGCGACAAAAATCTGAAAATTAGATTATTTTAGCAAACGAGTCGTAAGAGACATGCCTTTCTGCTAATACTACCGTTGAATCCACCAAAAATTCGAGAGTCGTGAAAATTTGAGTTCAAGTGGTGTAAGCGGCAATTTCAGTTGTAATAAAGTGAGGTTATAAAAGTAGTAACCGCCAAGATCTCACAGTGGCACGTGCTGTTACGCCAAACGTCATTAATTAGACGCCCTGACCAGGTATGGGTTTTGAACTATTATTAATCTTAAAACTATTGTGGCAAGGCTTAGATTGCATAGTTTTTGACATTTAGAGTTAATAATAATTGGGGAAAATCCTCGAAAACAGATTTTGTCGTTTACGCCTTCTAGATGCAGTAACTTTTGTTGGGCTTAAACGCCATTTCCCCATGCGTAACGTAAGCAATGTTTGAGTGTGTTTTTTAAAATTACCTATGCCAAGATCGCTAAAATGTTTGAACAAATTGATTGGAAGTCTACTTTAATTTTTAAATATCAGTGTACAAGGTGTGCCAAACTGGACGAGTTCTTATGGGAACACCCCTTATTTGAAGAGATAGAAAAAAATTAACCAAGGTGTCCGGAGCTCAAATTTAATGAGAAAACCACTGGCGCAAACAAAACTTTGCTATCTCTTATCGTTTGGCCGCTAGAGGGCGATTCTCAAATTTCGTCGATTTCTTTTATGTTCTATAACTTGTTTATTAATAAAGATAATTAATTTTGGTAAAAACTTTCTTAAGGCACTTTTTTCCGTAAAATCCATTGCAATAGGCAGTTTTTTTACAGGGCGTTTAGATTTTCGTGCACCACCCCAAACTCATTTTTTTTAAATGGGCCACCCTATATATTATGAGATTTTTGAAAAGCTCGTAAAATTTCCTAAATTTTGATGTATCACTTGTCATGTTTATCTTAAAAACCATTAGCAACATTACGATTTAAAAATTAAAATATTGTGCCTACAGAAATCAAGATTGCTATGACTAATAAAATGACATAGGATGCTAACATGTTATGATGAAAACCACAGATCTAAAGTTTCATGATAAGATTACTCATAGTTATTATAATAAATTAATAATTCTTTAAATGTTGCTAATGGTTTTTAAGATAAACATGACAAGTGATACATCAAAATTTTGGAAATTTTACGAGCTTTTCAAAAATCTCATAATATATAGGGTGGTCTATAATAAAAAAATTAGTTTGGGGTGGTGCACGAAAATCTAAACGCCCTGTAAAAAAACTGCCTATTGCAATGGATTCTACAGAAAAAAGTGCCTTAAGAAAGTTTTTGCCAAAATTAATTATCTTTATTAATAAACAAGTTAGAGGACATAAAAGAAATCGACGAAATTTGAAAAACCGCCCTCTAGCGGCCAAACGATAAGAGATAGCAAAGTTTTGTTTGCGCCAGTGGTTTTCTCATTAAATTTGAGCTCCGGACACCTTGGTTAATTTTTTTCTATCTCTTCAAATAAGGGGTGTTCCCATAAGAACGCGTCCAGTTTGGGACATCTTGTACAGTGCATTGGCTAACACTTCGAGTATGAGGTGCTACATTAATTATAGATTCAACAGGTTTCCCCAAATTTGACTTTGAATTTTCGTTTCAATACGTCGCTTACGCCTGTTGTTTTTTTCCTTTTCCTAGATGTCTCGTGGCCAACAAATGTTACTTAGGTTAAAATTTTCATTTTGTTTTTCGCTAATTTTTAAATATACATAGTATTTTCCGTCGGTTTCTTTAAATGTTATATAATAAAAATTTGCAGTTAATATTTTGAGAGTTAAATTTCAAAATTATCAGTTTGTTTCTTGTTTTTATTATTCTTAAATAAAGCATTTTTCTTAAAATATTTTGGATTTTGTGAATTTTCTATTGTTTATTAGAGGGCGTATATACCGATTATCAAAATATTTCACGAGAAATGTGAGGGCGTATGCGAGACTCAAACGCCTCTTCAAAACAAAAAAATGACTTCAAGAGGCTTATGCACCACAAAAGAAGGCGTAATCACCAAATGCAAAATGAAAAAGGCGTAAGTGACAAAAATGCGAATAAAAATGGGACCAAGTGGTAAATACACATTCTTTAACTATAAACACTATTACTAATTTTATAACTAATTAATAAATTAAAATTTGCATCTTAGGCAACCTTTTTTAAGGCTTTTATCAATTTTTTGGTCTCCTGTAAAATTTGACAAAAGCCGCTTACGCCTTTTTGTCGTGATGCCGTCGATACATACCCCAGTATTTGAGATCAGTAGTGTGATCTGGGCCTACCTCTACTTCTTTTTACTTCTATTTCCGACTCTAGTATGTCCCGAAATAATCCTTCATGTCTCAGAAGGTGTCCTATCTCTCCTATTAATATTCTCTTCCATAAACCTTTCGCTTTTCCACAACTCTTTCTAATACCTCTTTCTCTTTTTTGATGTATTTTCTAAAATTACTGGTAAAGCTTTATTGTATAGGTATTACCTATGTCCATTTTAAAAATTTCTTATCTAGCTCTGAGTAAATAGCACATTTTTCTATTAACTTCTGTACTTGTTTTGCCAATCTGCTTTTAAAGCAACTTTGAAACCAACAAGTACGAAACGAGTAACGCTCTGTGATGTATGCACATACGATTTGGGTTATTCAGTATAAAACATTCTTTGTGCTAAGAAATGCGCTTGTGATGTTCTCACAGATAAAACCAGCTCCCAGTAGTAACCTGAATGTGCATAGAAATTTACGCTTATCTAAAATTAGCATCTTATCTCACAAAAAGCGCAAAAAACACTTTTTCATGCGGTGAAAATTAATTAGAGTTTTCAATTACACCGCCGGATTCTGAAACTAAAACTGCGTCTTTCACAGATTTTTCAGAGCCCGTAATTAAAGTTAAACACTCTCCTCAGGCTGAAAAATGTTGATATCGCTTTCAGCACACTAATTTCTCTGGATTTCGTTTTGAAGGTACAACATAAAATTTTACAGCAAATTTGATCACATCTCTAGACATGGAAGCATATTTCTTTAGGCGTTTTATCAACCTTTATTCATAAGTAGATAAGCCATGGTGATTGCGGACCAAAGTTCAATGCATTTTCTTAAGCAAGTTTAGGGAATTCTGGGCCGAAATCATCAGGTCCAAGTTAGAAGATTTTTCAATATTGCATGTTTCGAATGTGCATGGAAAACCGTAGACCACTGGTTTCGTCCTTTTGGGACTCATCAGTACGGTGCTTTGCCCTACACACTCGAACTATGCAATATTGCTTGCTTTATATATACTTACACGCTTGGTGTAAGTATTAGCAAGAGCTAATTATTTGCCGAATTATGGGGTGGTTATGAGTGGTACTGGACCGTTCGAACAACTACTCCTCGGACAAATACCCCGCCAGGCATTGAATTATAGAACTAAATCCAGATTTTGTGTACTACGAGATCTTATACGGGATGCTACCCCAAACATATCGTTGGGCTTGGAACATCCTTGAACAATGCAGTAGCAGCAACAAAGAGTGCTGCTCTGACACTCCACACATATTATTAGGGAACATAAGGGAGACTGCGTGAATTCTAAAAGTGTCCCCAGACGTTAATTCCACTGCAAGAGAAGACTAAAGCGACCTGATAAAAGGGAACTACTGGCACAAAGAAGTATGGTAATTTCTCTAACAAACTGGCTCGAACTTCTGTTGCAGGAAATCGTTAAAACCAATATTGGTTATAAAATGAAAATTAAACTGTTTAAGAAGTTTGCCATTGGAGATGAGTTTCCCGAGTATCAACGGCTCTGTTGTTTCAACTTTAACTTGATTTTTATCATTAAAGCGGCAGCGAAGGGTCGTGACGTCAATAAAGATTTTTAATTATGAAAACGGTGCCAGTTTAAAAAGGAAACATTTCATTATCAAATTTCACAGGTTTATTTTGCCCTGCTTGCTAATTAATAAATTAATTTATTGAAGTGCTTAATAAGCCAAGGAACTTGCATTAAATTGTATAGATGAATTCGAACATCTCGATTTAATAAACAGAATTTCTCGTATTCCAACTAACTTAACACTACAGATATCATGAAAACGTCCTTTTAATAAAGTTCTAAGGCATGTACATTGAGCTCAACGCAGCGTATAATCAAGATGCATGATTTATTTATTAGCAATCCCACTTCTGAACTGCGAGATTTCCCAGTCGATTTAGAACCATCACAGCTTCAGTGAACGTCTACGTTCCCGCTCTAAATCTTTCATAACCACACCTACAGGCTTGTTAATAAAACAATGGGCTAATTAACTGGGACAAAGAAGTCTGGAATGAGCCTTTGTGTGCTTTACTAACTGAATTTCAACGCTTAACAGCCATTTTTCGTTATTTGTTTTTATTTCTTCGAGAAAGTTGTTCATCCTCTACATGCTGGAAACGTTGCCCTCAACGATATACAAACGATAATTCGAAAGAAATATTATATTGTTAAGATCTGAAAAATAATGTGTGTTCAAACTCTAACTCGGTTTGCCAGCGTTCAGAGATAGCATGGCCGATAAATCGTAAATTACAATTTTAGGTATAATTTAAAAACACAAAATTTATATTTGTTAATTCCCAGGGCCCATAGATAAACCCAGCTCGCATATCCTGACATTTATTTCATCCGGACAAGTGGAAATCGAACTTAACAGTAATACTGCAACATACAATAATAATAAATATTCGCTATCTGCACAGCGGTTGGACTTTCAGAATTATTATCACTGGATGCAGACATGCAAAATCTAATTTTAAACGAATATAAATTATCCAATTAGTATTTTTAACTTCGGAAGTGGTGGAATAGCGAGCCGCTCGCGTCCAAATGCTGATGATGTATGTTTCAAACAATTTCAGCGCGAATCGGGGATTCCCATAATAACTGCTCCAGTAATTATGCTTTTTTATTGTGTGCTAATTTACTCGCGATTGTCTGCCCCTGAGCAGGATTATTTAGAGCGCGTACAGACCCTAAATTCAATTAATATCGCTCAGACAAGCGTTACAAATCAGTCATCTGACTCTTACCACTATTACAATGTCTGTTCTTTAGAGAGCTGGGCCTGAGACTGCGTTCCCGGTATTGGTATCTGAGTCTGAATTTGACCACATCATCCAAAGTCTCTTCTTCAACAACAATTAAGAAGTTGTAGTAAGTTCGTAAGTCAAAGTTTATGTTTCAATAAACGGGCTATCACAAACATGTTCTTCATTAGTGAATTGCATTTTCATTATACAACGATTACATGTCTTTTCCGGGGACGCAAAATTTTACAATGGCGTATTCTAGTCCAGAGACGGTGCTTCTGGATTCGGTCAGGTCGGTAAGACTTAGTCGTTGATCACCCTTGAGCTCTTAGTCGCAGAAGGGTTGGGTTCTATTACTATTGCTAAACGTCGAATTACAAAACAAAAAGAAAATGAAAAGGTACTCTATTAATTTAACTATGTACATTTGAAAGAATTGAATTGATAAACAGATTTGAATTTATATACAAAAATACGAGATATTTGCATTGAAATAAAACGCGGAGTATCCTGAATGTGGGCTGCGGCCCGTCGTGTAATCAAAACTGAACATTTACGGTGTCTCGGAGTTTTCGTGGGAGCACCGCACGCGAGTACAATCACCTGGGGGAACGCCGCTAGCTTGTCCGTTGCAAATAAGTAAACGTCCTGCCTTAAGATTTCACCAAAAGCCGCCCATTACAAAGATGCGATCGAATTCCGCCGGTATCTCGTCCCATTACAGACACAAGTGCCACACAGGATTGCCAAAACGATCTAATCTTCACAGACAGCACTTTCAATTCCCCAGTATGAACGTATTTACTTATATGCTACCAACTAGCTAGGGTACTTACTCAAAAGTTAAAGGACGGTTGCTATCAGTCGATCACACGGCAAAGTCGGAATGGTCGATCAAGTACTACTAGGTCGGATGTCAGCGGCCAGCATCATCTCTGAGACTGGGAGTATTCGTTCCAGCTGAGGGCCGGGAAGTCAAATACTGCCTTTTCTTCTCCGGAGCACCCACTTTTATAAGCGGTGAGTGGAGGCTTCGGCGTCGGTTTGACGTCGGATTCTTCTACGTCAGCTGTGGTGGCGGGTGCAAATTCAGCACGAATTCTTGCCATGTAGCACGTGTAGCGTGTTTCATTCTTTCATCGGCGCATGCGTATACTGGCAAATTTATCCGCAGCGGTCTCGTAGACCAATTTCGGAATGCCACTCTAAGTTCATTAAAGCTCTTAGGCATTACGTCTGTGCATTGTTACAATTGAATATTAAATAATTTGTTTAAATATACCGTTCGTTTAAAAAAGTAAAAACTTCACACTATTAAGATAATCTACAAGCAAGCAGATTTTGAGAGTTTAATTAAAACGTTAAACGAGTTTGTAGCATCATAGGCGAGTTGGGGTGATTTAAGATTTTAACGCCCTCGAGCAAATTCAAGTGACGCACCCTAAATCATTATTAAAGTGACAGAGTTTGGTTCAGCTAATTCCAGCAACGTAAGTATAGCCCAACAAAGCCCTGCGGTTCAGGAAGTATTCCAGATCTGGACGGCTTTGTTTGATACCGTATTTCTCTTTATTCTGTGAATAAAAAGCAGTGTTTCTCTTAAATTTTCTTAGGCTTAATGAAATCATTGCGACGTTTATGCTGCCTTTGTTCGCTTGCAGAGAGAAAAAAATATATTATAATTTTTCATTTGATGGGGATTTTAGGGGTATCGTTACAACTGCAAACGCCGAAAGCTGGATGATTTAGCAAGCAGAAGATTGCTTATTATTTGACATTTAGACATTTAGACATTTAGGCGTGTTAAAATTACGAGAGATTTAGCGACGTGCCCGCTGTCTATCGGCGATAGAAGACACTTGTCAAAAGAGTCTCTGTATTGAACGGCACTGGTATATAAACGACTTTCTAAAAAATCCAACCGTGATGGAGCATCTGCAGGTTCATGATCAACTCATATTTTTGAATATTTACTACCTGGGGGCTTTAACAAGAACAGATGTTGGCCGTACAATTTAAGGCAATATGAAGATTGATGTGGGGAACTCAGGAAATAAAGAATAAATTTCCCCAGATAATTGGGACTAATTTGCATGCTGCTTTAAATATTTACACCATTAAAGGGAGCCTACTAATGAAAAACTCCTATAGCCTACACACATAACTTTGAACTAAAATGAAAGTAATGTGGATCCATATTTTTTACTGTCATATTGAACTTTATTTGCTTTAAACAATTCTCCATCTTTTATTTTACCTAAATCTCCCACAGGAAAACAGCTGTTGCAAATTAATCTAGCAGGAAAGTATTTCGAAAGGGCCGTATCCGCTATCCTTCCGTATTATAAGTTTGAACTGTAAAGAACAGTGTAAGGAGCAATTTTGAGAAACTCATAAAACGTCGCATGCAATAAGAGACACATGCTGCTAACAGCTGCCACCTAGCGGGGAGAAAATTCCGGTTACTTCTTATTTGATAACATTGTAAAAGTATTTCCGTCGCACTTGTCTATCCAAGGGTATTTTCAACACCCGTCTGTAGCATCACATTTCAAACGCTTCTACTCTTTTTCAATCCGCTTCTCCCATTGTCCAAGTTTCGCACCCATAGGTATAATTTCGCACTCCATACATGCGTCTTTAAGAGTCTCTTCCGAGTTTCTACATTAACCGTTCCAGAATATAGCAGTTGTTTCTTTTTGTTAAACAAGTACCTAGTACCTACGTAGCGTAGTTTTTTCGCGTGAGTTGTATTTGTTTCCGTTTTTTCTAAAAATTTCCAATCCGTTATAAAACTGTTAACTTGATAACTTGTCAATCACTTAGGTATACATACCTACGTAAATGAGTAGGTATGTATTGTATTGTATTAGAGAATATAGGTAGGTACCTACCTATTTTACAAACAGAAGTAAGCAGGTATCAACAATCTACATACCTACTTATACTGAATTATAAAAGGCAAGTACAGTTAATAAATTGTTGACTTTGTTTTACTTATACCGGTCTGCCTTTACACTACTGTAGTTTTGAGGTTGAATGAAGTTGGGGTTAGATGCAAGAATCACACACCATTTCCACATTTACCGGGACATTTACCTACCTACTACATAAATATGGCAAATTATGTGAATGGGACTTTTGATACCCTTGTTGCATCATTATATCGATTATGTTGTCTTTGTTTTATGTTTCCTTGACACCTTACTTTAAAAATTCACGCTCGAAATAGTCCCAATAAGTATGTTATGAGATAGGTACCGCTTCACGGGCACTTCAAGAGAAGTGGGAGGAGCGCCTTACGAATCTCTGACGTCAAACCAATAACAAAGCGAACTAGCATGTGGGCGTGATAAGCTAATTTCTTTCGTTTCTTACGCTGCAAAAAATTTTTTTAGAAAAAAAATTTCGCGGTAAATCAATTTCAATAACAATTTTCTGTCATTTTCATGCCAAAAATAGATATCTTATTTTTCTCCGAACCTCCCTATTATTCAGCGAATTGACCACGCTGAAAATTAATATATACCTACCACTCGTTTTTATAGTTTGTATTGATAGCTGAATTGACTTAGTAAATAAATGCCCAACTTTCCTAGTCAACCCAGAGTCCTCAAATGCACACTTCAACCTTTTCCAGGTTTTCGTTTCCTGGATATAAATATAGTTGACGGAATCTATAAAAAAATATAATTTTCCCTCTTGCTTTCGTGTCCTTCTTGAAGTCTGTAGTGTATGCAACTTCGCCAATAATGCACCCCCAAAAGTCTTCGTGCTCTAAAAGCCTGAGTTTTTTTTACAGACAACCCTACACTTGCCATGTTTTGCGACATATTTTGTGGTTAACTTCTATAAACTTCGGTATTACTTAAAACAGAAAAATGCTTCAGTAATTCTGACCGCCTGAATTTCATCAATAAAAAGTTATATCTTCTTTTGAAGCCAATCTGGGCCCATAACCTGATGAATTACGATTTTATTTCTGAAATTTTCGGTAACCAAATCAAACGCATGTCAGTCAATTTACAGTGAACATATGAACTGAACCTTTATTGCCAACTTAAAATACAAAATATAAATTATGTTCTACTTTCCCTAACAAGGTATTCAGAAATGGCAAATTTTGACGACTTAATTGGTTAATTGGAATAGTCATACAATTCAAGCAAACTATTTCTATTTACTAAAGTGGATCCATATTTTTTACTGTCATATTGAACTTTATTTGCCTTAAACAATTCTCCATCTTTTATTTTACCTAAATCTCCCACAGGAAAACAGCTGTTGCAAATTAATCTAGCAGGAAAGTATTTCGAAAGGGCCGTATCCGCTATCCTTCCGTATTATAAGTTTGAACTGTAAAGAACAGTGTAAGGAGCAATTTTGAGAAACTCATAAAACGTCGCATGCAATAAGAGACACATGCTGCTAACAGCTGCCACCTAGCGGGGAGAAAATTCCGGTTACTTCTTATTTGATAACATTGTAAAAGTATTTCCGTCGCACTGGTTTACGGTCTCGGATTGAGGTGGTTGTGAGTTGGATATTTCGGGACATCTAGATTCCACAGGCTGTTCATATCCAAACTAGCTTTCATTACTTAAAGCTAGACAATTAATATACAATAAACCTATTAAACTTAAAAACTTTATGAAAATTGTACCTTCCCAAAAATTTGGTAATTATATAGGGTGTACCACGACGTTTTCCCGCCACTTAAGGGGTGTATCCTAGAGGTCATTTTAAGCAAAAAAGTTCCAATGAACACGGGTTCTCAAAAATAAGCGAGTTATGGCAAATTTTAGATTTTTCCTTTTTTTTAATTTTTACACCATTTAATTTGACAAACATTAACAATTACAATTGCAATTACCTTATAGAACACACAGCTTACACTACATTTAATTTTAAAAACAACAAATTGTATTACAAACAATTACAATTGCAATTACCTTATTAAACACAATTTACACTACATTTAATTTTAAAACAATAACAAATTTTATTACAAATATCGTTAAAATAGTATATTGTGTCTTATTGCAAAAAAACTCTCAACCCTACATTAGACTTAACTTTAATAAACAATGATAAAAAAAATTCATGGGAGTGACTACTGCTCCGTCCGACCACATGCGCATTACAGAATGTAAACACATTTTGCATTTTGGAAGTGTAAAAAAACTAAAGCCGAGAAAACGCATTTTTGAAACAGACCATTTAGTTGTCCTCGCACCAGACACACGCATTTTTCTTGAAAAAACATGATGTAGAAACAAAAGCAAAATAAATCCAACCTGTACGGGAGCAGAACTCACCTAGCCCTAGGTGAACAAGACGGTGGCTCTACACCATACCCGAACACCCACCGAGACTGTTGGCGGTGCTTTCCAATAACGAATTACTTAAACGTCATTTTACTGATATTGTGTAATGCGCACGTCCGACCGTCTCGGAACAAAATTTAAAGCAATCGTCGGAAGAAGCAGTAGTCACTCCCAAAATTCCAAAGTTACGGGAAGTTTGACGTTTCATTCTAACCTAACTTTCAGTCAAAGGATGTCTAATCTATATTACCTCTGTCGGTAACACGTTTTTTGAGTTTATCTGTGTCTTAGATCCTCACGAGTTTATTTTGTGTTTTTTCATGTTTTAAATTAAGTTTAATATTCGAAATGTAATGTAATAGAAGAGGAAGAATTTCAAAAATTCAAGAATTTCAAGAATTTCAAAAATGCATATTGATTATAATTTAAAGAAACGTGTGAGGACTATAATACAGTTTGAGATTATCTACGATAAATCTAGGGAGATCCAAAGAAAGTTCGGGAAACAATCCATGAGAAGTCCGAGGAGGTCCACTGGAAATCCGAGGAAATTCAAGGGAAGTACGAGGAGTTCGAGGAAGTCCAGGAAAATCTAAGGAAATTCACCAAGATATCACCTTCAGAGGGAATGACTCGCATTTATGACAGTATCCAACTTGGATTTGACTTTAGTTGAGATTTTTTCCTCCAGATGGAAAGAAATTGTGACAGCTCGAATTTCGTTTTTATCCATAATAGAAAATGTACAAAGTTGTTCGACTTGGACGCTTTTCAAACATGTCTGTTTGACAGATCAATTTAATATTTGCAGTCAACTCTTATGAGAGTTGTTATGACAACACAAAAATATTTAAGTAACAAGAAACAATTCCCTAGTGGCGATTCCGGGAACTTACAACGCTCTGCTCGCTTCGCTTCGCTCCGCTTGACCTTAACTTGACAGAATTTTTGAATAAATTTTTGAATTGCTTAAGTACCACACTAAGCAGGTTAGAAATGATGAACGCAACCATGCCCCGGTCTTTTAGGTAGTTTCTTGCAACTTCATGATTTGCTATTTTGGCCGAGTTTTCGCGATTTCTTCCCACTGTGCGTGCGTGTCTTACAATGTCAGCATCCTCAGGGTTGAAGATTATCTTCCCTTTTGTACAAATATCTATTATTGATCTGCCAAATTTCAAAGCTGCTTTTTCGAAAAAAACTGTTAATTTTTCGCTTCTTGAAGTGGTTGCAGGTAACAACTTGCCAGTGATTCCAGTCGCACGTGGTACTCCTGAAAATTTTGGTCCTCTAGTTTCTTATCCGCTGGAAGGATTTTTTCCATTTTTTATGTCTCTTCTAATCTATTTTTGTAAAGCTATTGAACGGCCTGCAATCAATATCAATACGTTCCAAAATGATTACGGATAGAATGCGTATATCTTGAAGTTTCCTCACAAATATCTCTGAATGTGTGCGGTTATGAAATAATAAATAATTCCTTATCCATCATCTAATTTTCTGCGACATTGAACGTGTGACACAAATACATCGAACGGAGCAATCTCCGGAGTTTTCCGGAGAATAAGCGTCGTCGGCCGCCGATGATCCCTGGAATTGTCTGACAAGTAATCCATCATAACGCGACTTAAATGCATTCCGAAGCCATCTGAGATAGCGCTCGGGCAATCTGAAAGCGCCTGGAGGACAGATGACGGACAAATTGTGTTCGTTCGGCATCTAGGGTTTTTTTTCTGCGAAAGAAGGGAAGTGAAACGTAAGTTGAGTTCATTCCGCAACCAGACACCGTTTCGGCCGTCTGTGTCCGAATCCGGGTAGAACTGTAATACGATTTGTTCTATCCCGGCGTCAGATGGATCGGAAAGACAACATCGGGCCGCCCTTTGATTCCGGAGCTGCTAGAATGCAACGTGTGCTGTTTTATGTAGGTCTCCAAATTAGATTTGGAAGACCGTTTGTTCCGTAAAGGTGTTATCGGAATACCTGAGGCACGCTTTGTTTTTAGGAGTTTCGTTAATATTTGAAATTCCGTGCGCACTCTTAAATTGGTACAGTCCACGATTTAACTTTTTCTTGAATGATGCAGTGAATATTAAACAGATGATGCATGAAATGCTACTTGAAGCCTTCAGAACATTTCGTTCACACGCTAATCAAAACGAAAAAGGATTTGGGCCACCAGAATGCTCAGAAGTACCGCTATAACGCTCCAAAATCAGCTCGTAGAGGAGTAGAGGCCACATGAATCAGAATAAGTACAAAAACGATACGTAACAGGCTTCACGATTGTTAGTTTCATGCAAGAAAACCAGCTAAGATACCTCCTTTAAGTCGTGATAATCGCAGAGCAAGTGGAGCAACGTGCTGTTCACTGACGAATCCAGGTTCTGTTTAAATCACATTGATGGACAAGTTCGAGTCTGGAGACGCCCAGGTGAACGTTTTTTAGACTGCACTGTGGAAACAAGGGTTCCATTTGGAGGAGGGTCCATCATGGTTTGGGGTGGGATAAATTTGAATGGGCGCACGGAGCTGGTGGTAATAGGCAGGTTCGGTAATTTTCAAATTTCATTAAAATTGATAGAGTTTGTTATACTGAAGGCAGTTATGTTGTTAATTTTTGTTAAAAAAAAGTCCTTCGCCTGTGAAGCCGTTGCAAAGTTTTCCGTCGGTGCGAGGATAGAAATCGTACCTTGCAGCGAGAGTAGGCCGCATGACGTCAGAACTTAGTATAACATACAAGTCCCAGCTTCAGCGCGCAGCAGTCCCATAAGTATTATGCATATGCATGTGTAGTTAAATTGTTAAATATTATTAACTGGTTCTAACTGGTGTTTTCTGTTTTGTACCCAGACTAATACATCGTACAGCACACCAATAAAACGGAAAAAGTGGTTCGTTGGAGCCAAAAGGAACATCGGTCAGCATTATCGATATTTTCGCGAGTTAGTTTATCATTGCAAAAGTTTATAAAATTATCGGCTGCCCCATTGCAGCCACTCTAAATAAAATCGAACATAATGTAATTTATCGACATTTTTCTGGGACCCCTTGGTACTTGGTAACGTGTTACGGTTAGCATAATTTGAAACAGGATGCTAGGAGCATGACGGAGCCAAATACTGAATCGCCGTAGCGGTCCCTCCCTGAACTAAAAAAGGAAATTTTATTAACTATTTTACAATAATAATTAAATAGTACGTCATCATAAAGTTCTCTTTTGAAGACTGGTAGGACGCGTATCTCCATCCTTTCCCTGAGCTAGACTACCCATTTCCGTAAAAGTAGAACATTCTACATCCCCAACTATTTGAGACCAGTAGTCTAATCTGCTCCAACCTCTACCTCTTTATTCCTATCTCTGACTCTATCTAGTATGTCGCGAACTATTCCTTTGTGTCTCAGAAGGTGTCCTAACATCCTACGATCCTATCCCCTATTCTTTATTGTCTTCCATACTTTTCTCTTTTCCCCAACTCTTTCTAATTCCTCCTTATTGATAACTTGTCTATCCAAGGGTATTTTCAACACCCGTCTGTAGCATCACATTTCAAACGCTTCTACTCTTTTTCAATCCGCTTTTCCCATTGTCCAAGTTTCGCACCCATAGGTATAATTTCGCACTCCATACATGCGTCTTTAAGAGTCTCTTCCGAGTTTCTACATTAACCGTTCCAGAATATAGCAGTTGTTTCTTTTTGTTAAACAAGTACCTAGTACCTACGTAGCGTAGTTTTTTCGCGTGAGTTGTATTTGTTTCCGTTTTTTCTAAAAATTTCCAATCCGTTATAAAACTGTTAACTTGATAACTTGTCAATCACTTAGGTATACATACCTACGTAAATGAGTAGGTATGTATTGTATTGTATTAGAGAATATAGGTAGGTACCTACCTATTTTACAAACAGAAGTAAGCAGGTATCAACAATCTACATACCTACTTATACTGAATTATAAAAGGCAAGTACAGTTAATAAATTGTTGACTTTGTTTTACTTATACCGGTCTGCCTTTACACTACTGTAGTTTTGAGGTTGAATGAAGTTGGGGTTAGATGCAAGAATCACACACCATTTCCACATTTACCGGGACATTTACCTACCTACTACATAAATATGGCAAATTATGTGAATGGGACTTTTGATACCCTTGTTGCATCATTATATCGATTATGTTGTCTTTGTTTTATGTTTCCTTGACACCTTACTTTAAAAATTCACGCTCGAAATAGTCCCAATAAGTATGTTATGAGATAGGTACCGCTTCACGGGCACTTCAAGAGAAGTGGGAGGAGCGCCTTACGAATCTCTGACGTCAAACCAATAACAAAGCGAACTAGCATGTGGGCGTGATAAGCTAATTTCTTTCGTTTCTTACGCTGCAAAAAATTTTTTTAGAAAAAAAATTTCGCGGTAAATCAATTTCAATAACAATTTTCTGTCATTTTCATGCCAAAAATAGATATCTTATTTTTCTCCGAACCTCCCTATTATTCAGCGAATTGACCACGCTGAAAATTAATATATACCTACCACTCGTTTTTATAGTTTGTATTGATAGCTGAATTGACTTAGTAAATAAATGCCCAACTTTCCTAGTCAACCCAGAGTCCTCAAATGCACACTTCAACCTTTTCCAGGTTTTCGTTTCCTGGATATAAATATAGTTGACGGAATCTATAAAAAAATATAATTTTCCCTCTTGCTTTCGTGTCCTTCTTGAAGTCTG
Source organism: Xestobium rufovillosum (assembly GCA_963966045.1). Classification (NCBI taxonomy): domain Eukaryota; kingdom Metazoa; phylum Arthropoda; class Insecta; order Coleoptera; family Ptinidae; genus Xestobium; species Xestobium rufovillosum. The sequence continues at coordinate 46,921,709 of OZ014492.1, read as the reverse complement.
TAGTGTATGCAACTTCGCCAATAATGCACCCCCAAAAGTCTTCGTGCTCTAAAAGCCTGAGTTTTTTTTACAGACAACCCTACACTTGCCATGTTTTGCGACATATTTTGTGGTTAACTTCTATAAACTTCGGTATTACTTAAAACAGAAAAATGCTTCAGTAATTCTGACCGCCTGAATTTCATCAATAAAAAGTTATATCTTCTTTTGAAGCCAATCTGGGCCCATAACCTGATGAATTACGATTTTATTTCTGAAATTTTCGGTAACCAAATCAAACGCATGTCAGTCAATTTACAGTGAACATATGAACTGAACCTTTATTGCCAACTTAAAATACAAAATATAAATTATGTTCTACTTTCCCTAACAAGGTATTCAGAAATGGCAAATTTTGACGACTTAATTGGTTAATTGGAATAGTCATACAATTCAAGCAAACTATTTCTATTTACTAAAGTGTTATTTGGATATGTTTTCCTGGACTGTGCGTCAACTAAAAATTATCCCTTCGATTTTTCATTAGTGCTTTATTTACCCACACACTGTTTTGTACTATTAACTTAATTCATTGCTTTTACATTAGTAGCATTCAACTTTTCTTTTACTTCAATAATTTGCTCGTGACCGTCCATTACAAGTACCTATAGTCTGCCATCAATATTAATAGGGTATATGGCATTTACATTAAAGCAAACATAACGGCCGTGAAAGCATTAATTTTGTGTTCTGTACAAGTTTTAATTCGTGACTAATGATATGAGTTTGGTCTTTGGTAGCAGAAGACGGTTCACGAATATTTTACAGGCTGGCCGATATGTATTACGATCTTGGAGAAGTGAAGAAATTTTTGCGTGATATGCATGAACTAGGTTGCTCAATTCGGCGTTGGCGAAGCACAGGTTAGATACCGGTCACCAAATTAATTTCTTGGTCGAACACCCTATTCCTACAATAGGGAGCTGAGACAGAGCATGGCTAAAGAGTGGGGCGGCGTCACGAGAAATAAAACGCTGTGATCTTGCTTTACTGATGCTTGCCTGAGAGAAAGAGCACGAAGCATGAGAGAGAGCGTGGCTAAAGAGTGGGGTGTTCGATATACAATTTCTCCTCTGCCCCGTCTTCTCAGACTGCTCCCCTTCATTCGTTTCATTTTTCGTGACGCTCGCATTTGCCAACACAGGAACTTACTCTACCGAGACAAAAGAAGTTTCGCTTCAATAATATTACAATGGCTTTCAACTTCAAGACACTATCAACCCTCCGGTACAACATTTCAGAGCTGAAAACATTATTAAGTCAAAATTGTATCCATGAACAGCATTTTACAAAGTAATAAAAAATAACCAACAAGCGAGGTTAAGTTACGGGTACAGCACCGCTTCCAAAATTCTTTAAACATACACGTCCTGTGTTTACTCGTGAGAGCAAATTTCTTTCTCAATTTATGAACTAATCTTACCGCAACGATTTATAAAACATGTATGCTGGTAAGCGGCGTTCGTTTTTAATAAAGTGCTTAGGATATATTGCGGAATCCAGCGTCCCCGCAAAAAAGGAAAATGAGCCGTTCAAAAAGCGCCGTTTTGCAACCGCCTAAAAAACCAGCGCGGCAAATCTGTCCCAAAATTAGTTCTAGCTTCGTTCGGCTCCCCTCATATTTTAGTTTAACAGCGGCCATATTTCCAGCGGATAGTCTTCACTGTACGTCCTCCGTTCGTTTTTACTGTCCTTTGTAACATAAAGAATTTATAGCGTCGCTTTCTTGAAGATGTTTTACCCTATTGAGTTTTTTTCGTTCCATATGCGCCTCTGTTCTGCTAAAATATTTCACATTGATGGGTCTATTGCGGACTAAATTTTCTGTTGTGAAAATTGTCCTGTACGCAGTTCGCGTTCTCCACCACAACAAAACTGGCGAATGCCTCTCTGGAGTCCCATATACTGGCAATAAAGCCCCTGTTACGTTCATTGTTTGAGGAAGGCTGATAGTTTACGAGTCGATGGGGGCATTATTCTATAGAAATGTTTCAATTCTGCAATATTACTATTTCACTGGTTGAATTTATAAGACACGGTCATCTCCGGCCGTTTATGCTGGGCTCAAATTCTGAAATTCCCCTAATAAATGTTCCTTCCTGGTTGTAAATATTTTTTATTACTTTCTATAGTTTATTTTATTCCTAAGTATTGTAACGTATTTCGTATTTATACAATTAATTTACAGTGACTTATGTACAAATATTTACGAATAAAACTGATTTGGGAACAAGCAATTTTAGAATAAACAATAAGCAGCGAAATATACAAGCAACAAACAAACAACAACAAGCAATAACAATTAAATAATTACCAACGAACAATTAAACAGTTAATTATCTAACCTAAACAATCCACAGTACACAAATAAAAAACGCGACAACATTCGCACACACGTACCGACCAAAACACGCGTACCATAAGACATATACTCGCACGGGTCTATCGCTGTCTATAAATTACCGCATTCTCTTCGCAAAACTTGAGACTTCGAACTAACTTTAAACTGTCCTCCCGGCTTCTTGTTTCCCAATATTGGAAAATTGTTCCAGAATGAGAATTTTCGGGAGTCATATACAGGCGACAAGGTCAACGCCGTAATAAACAAATGCGGCTTGCAGACAGACAGAGTGACTCATAGCCAGGAGTTATTTTTAAGGGATGTTTTGGTAATTTCAATGTTACTTAAAAATTCTTTTTCATTTTTATAAACTTTTGTAGATTACTTGCTTAATTCTTTAATAATTTGACAGATTTCATTTCTGATATAATTTTTTTCTTCAGTTCCCTCTAGAAAATACTAAATTATTGTTTAATTTTGGAAAGAGTTATCAATTAGATATATTAGAGTCTATAGAAATTTATACCTAAATATAAAAATTATAACTTACCTACTTAATGACCAAGCTGAAGTTCTAACCTCTCTTTATTGACTAATTTCTCTCTAGTTTATTACAAGATTATCTTGATGATAACAGTTGTCTAGATTCCATGGACGTTTCGTTTTATTTAGTTATTTTTCTGTCCACTGATATTTCACTTGGAGGTTTTCTTTAAATTCATTGGATTTTCCCTTCAAGCTAGGAGGTATTCGAATTTCCTTTCTATTTTTAGTTTTTTTAATGGCTCGTAGATAAATATTGAAATTCAGTTATCTAGTTAGTTTACTTTTTATTATGAAGATTTCATGGATATTATTATTTTAATAATAATATCATTATTTGTGTTGTTTTGTCAATTTTAAGTTTCCTGGCCAACTGTCATATTAATTTATTTACAATTTTACTTTATGTAAACATATTCTGATGACCAGATTTTTAATCCTGAAACCGGTCAATACTCTTAATAAATTACTAGATGAACCCGGGGGCTACGCTCCACGACTTTTACTTAGTGGTGAATCGGTGTAGTAATTATACTTAAAACGTAGGTGCATCCCAGGTGCACCACAAAATATTCCCATAGAATATTCTTAAATAATTAATTGCGTTTAATTTAATACGGCAAAAACCATTCTACCTATGGGCGCGACGTTGAACCCCCCCAGGTTGAACTAGGACTGCGGACAGCGCTGAGCAGATCCAAGCGTCCATCGGAATGATGCCGATGCAGTTTTCTTATTTGCGTTAAAGAAACACCTGATCGAGTGCACGATCTCCGCCAGTTGAAAAGAGACCGAGCGACCGATATCCATCCCCACCCGTAAAGTGTTGTGCCAGTTCGCTTTTAATATTATGATGATTATGTTTGTAGTAAACGAAGTATTTTATTAATTATTGAACAATTCTATTCTTTGTTACAAGAAATTTGATAAATAAACATGATATGCAAACAATTAAAAGGAACCTATAATAACAAAAAAGCAGGAATTTAAGGTTAGCACCTAAGCTTACATTATCACAAGAACTTTATGAAAACACAAATTGATGAATTGCATCCCGAGCTTTTGTCTGCGGATCATGCGATACATCAAACAAAATTAAAGAAGCCCCGAGTAAATTATGTAAATCCTGCGATATTAATTAAATATTGATTTTCTTTTAGGATGATCGGAAAGAGGGATGTTTTTACAAGGATATTAAATAATGGGTTCTTTTTAAAAGGACTATCGAAGGAAGGGCTTCTTACTTTGTGAGTTTTAGCTTATACTTAATTCTTATATTGTGTACATAACGTTCCCTTTTAACAAGGATTTATTTTTAGGGATATTGGTTTTTGGCGCTAATATACATTTTCTGCGAAATGATAGGGTTACCAGTTTACTGCTTTATTATCCTCTTATCCAGTGACTTACTGAAAATGTCCAAACAGAAAGCAGAAGAAATCTGCTTTAGTTCATATAATTCGGCGTTGAATAGAAACCTGAAAACTGAAAACTATTACCAGGTTAAAGAAGCTTTACAAAGATCATTAAATACAAGTAAATTTATACTGACGTTGGATAATAAATCTTGGTCAACGAATATTTTTTGTGCCAACGAAAATGCAGCCCTGCTCCATTTTTACAACATAAATTTCATGTACCGATGTAAAACATGCCATTCCCTTTATTTATCACTGTATTTTCAGTGCCCGAACAGGCTCCAAATAACTAAAAATGGCGTTCTTCCAAACTATCAAATCAGAGCAATATGTAACTTTTCCCATTACAGCAGCGCGGCGGCATTTATTTATTATTATTGCTTTCCTGGATTTTCCGACGTAATTATTTCCGGATTTGAGGCGCTACATCTTCGCACATCAACTTTACACACAAATGGTTAAAACAACTAGGTACGTATTTGCGTTAACGGTTACACGCGTAAATGTTTTGGCTGACGCAGGAGTTTGAAACTTTTACCCCTTACTCTAAGCAACTAAATCATAACAACATGGAAACCCTGCGGCCTCAGTAAGAAGTTGCTGGATTCCAAGAGATTCAATCGCGATCACAATAAATTTCTCAACTTCTGAGATGGTTTCGGGTATAATACATTCCATTTGCCAGAATACGAACTGATAATGCGCCCGTTTTCGATTTTATTGCTGTCCAATTACTACGCTGCCATAATTCATCTTCGGAAATAATAATGCGAGTTCGAACTTAATGTTTCAGAGAATAAATACTAAAGAATACAATTTACAAAATTTACAAAAATTTAGTAAAAAGCGATTTTCCATATTTCGCGCCTAGGAAGTGCGGCGCGCTCAAAATGTATCATGTTATAACTCCCTCAAAAATTGTCTTATCGAGTTGCAATTTTTTTAAAATTATTTCTTAAACATTCAGGATGCCCAAGAAATCTTTCAAATTGCAATTACATCATTACCTTTCATTCCGCTTTGCGATTTTCGAGACGTTGTCTTTTTGGTGCAGTGGAATTTTCACCTATCGAGGAACTATGCTCATTTTTAGAATTTGGACAAACTTCCAGCGGCAAAATTACAGAGAAAGGATTGAATTTTATTTTACGCCAAGATTCAATTCATTATCTCGCACAGAAAAAAAGTTGTGGCGATTTGAACACGATAATCGTTCTGAGCGCGTAACTCTTGATATGAAGTCAGTATACGATTTCAAGAGTTACGTAATGTAATCAATTAGGTGACCTGAAATTTCATTATTTTCATAAATACAAATGATTCATTGCATGAGGCAGTGCAGTATAACTCTGTTAGAATATACCTATTTGGTGACAAAGGGATATCGAATGCCATAGATCGATGTACTAATCACATTGTACAAACCACGACATGTGCTCTAATAGCAAATTGAAAATATTGGTAGGATGTTGTATGCTATCCAGCATGTATAATGGTGCCGTCCACACAGATGTGGTCATCAGAACCACATTTGGAAAACGGTCAACCGCATTGCGCTTTCTGACACAGACACCACCAGATTACAGGTCAAATTCGATTTGGGAAGAAAATGCAAATGAATGATATTACGTTCAAATATAAACAATCTGTTCAGTTTGAAATATTGCTAACGTGTCCAGATGATGATTTGCGGGAGTCGAGTCGTAGGTTTACATTGTGGTATGTGTAGGTGGTGCAAAAATTAAATAAACGCAAAATAAATTATAACCATTACTTCCGTAATTTCACTAATGAGAATTATCGAGAAAAACTGAATTAATTGATTAAAAATAACAAAAATAAGGAGCTTTAGGTAGATAAATTTATTTTACCATAAAAAACGAAATTAGAAACTCTCATTGTCGTTATGAAAGAAAAAAAATTTCATCATCTTCCGAGTTGTGCTCAACTGGAGAAATTATCATTCGTGATACTAAGACATTCAGTATTACATATTTCTCGATCCCACCAGTCCATTACTAATTTCCTTATACAGTGAAGATACTGGGAATCTTTCATTGAAAGAAGGTAATTTTTACTAATAAATTTACTTGGTTTTTATTTAGATGATTTTGATTCGCTTATTATTATTACCTAGTTGCTAATTCCTTATTGTTCGCTAACTTAAATTTTACTGGGATTGTGAGAAATTTAACAAGTGATACGTGGAGTGAAACGAAACTAAAATTAATCTTATCATTAATTTTTTTAGTCGTTCCAAGAAATCTAAATGTTGAGGTAGAGGAAATGGTAATATGCCTGATAACTGCTAGTCCAACATCTAGTTTAAGGTCTATTGCCCTAGAATGTAATGTTTTAAGAGAAACTGTCCGTAACATTTAAAAAAAAACAAATATCATCCCTTTAAATTCCAATGTCACCGCAAGAGTTACTTCCTTTTGACGAAGAATCGAGGCAAACTTTCTGTGAAGAACTGCAAGAACCGGATAATCGGGATCGCAGCTTCCTCTCATCAATTTATTTTACCGATGAGTGTACCTTCGCTTTAAATCAAGAGCCAAATTCACAAAACGTTAGGCATTGGGCCCAGGAAAATCCCAGAATAAATCTAGCCACTACAACGCAATACCCTCAAAAAATCAATATTTGGGCAGGCATTTTTAATAATCGCATTATAGGACCATTTGAAATACAGGGAAATTTAAATTCAGAAGCTTATTTAGATCTTTTTATTAACCATATTGGCCCTGCATTAGAAGAAGTTGCACATGCGAATCGGGAGGTCTGGTTTTAGCATGACGGATGCCCAGCACATTTTGGAGCACAAGTGAGGGAATTATTAAATGAAATATTTCCAGAGAGCTGGATTGGTCGAGGTGGTGCTATAAACTGGCCAGCTAGATCTCCCGATTTGGCACCGTGTGACTTTTTCTTGTGGGGTCATTTAAAAAATAAGATTTATAAAACTCGTCACCCAAATATTGATTCTTTAAGGAATGCTATTTTTGCGGAATGCAACTTGATAAACGATCGGCAACTTGCGAATGTGAGAATTTCTTTCTATAATAGGCTGGAATACTGTCTGATACAGAATGGGGGTTTATTTGAATATTTGTTATAGTTATTTTTCTTTTTTTATGTTAATTTCATTGTATATTAATAAGTTTTTGTCCTTACCTAGATATGAAATAAATAAGTATTAAATTGCCAGATTACAAAATTCATTAGAGCAAAATAAACAAATGTTGCCGCTTGTTAAATTTTTCAAAATTGCAGTAAAATTAAAGTAATTTAATTTTTATTATTTCATTTTACTGCTTTAACATTTTCCCAAAAACTTTTTAATAGGTTAGACGACACCTACAATTTACTCTAAACTATGGACCAGCATTCACCAACGAAACATCCACACCAGTAATCAATTAATTGTGAACTATAGGTAATGACAATAATAATGTGAATGAGAATTATCTAAAGAAAAAACAAGTTTATGTATTAGTAAAAATTAACTTCTTTCGATGAAAGATTCCCAGCCTTCAAATTTCTTACTAAATTATTTGTTGTTATACCGAAGGAATAGGACCGTTATTGAATTTTACAGAGTTTTTGATATCCTCATACGCAGAAAAAAATTATCTTTCGATTGCTACCCTTACCACCACTGTAACTACACATGGGCAGCAGGAATCCCCAAAAATGTAATTGCCCATGTTATTTCCCCATGTACACATGGAAGTCTGTCACACGGTATGTCTCACAGTAGACTGAATAACTCAAGACGTCCCACCAATGTCTTGGTTCTTAAACGTCAGTTTTGACAAATTTCCGAGATGTTTTGCAAAACGCATGTTCATCTTTTGCACTCTATCGTATTAAATGCCGTAAGTTAAATAGAGATAAAGCTACTAGAACCTAGAAGTATTTATCTAAAAACGTGTGACCACAAAAACCAGAGAATTGGCCCGACTTCTTTCATCTCTTTCTCTTTACACCAACGCAACGTTTTAGACTTTACCTCGGCGATGTGCAAGTCGAATTATATACGTCTCTTACATTACTTGATATGAGTATATAATGCGCAAAGTAATAGCAATAGTAACTGAAATAATTTCTGCTAATTACCTTGAAGCACATAGCAGAAAAGGGGTTCTACAGATGTTGCTTTATAATAATTATCCTGAAATACGTCCATTAAAATTTTCGAGGCTATTATGTTGTTTTACAAATTAAGCGTCTTGGCATCTCGTTATTTTTTTATTCACAGAAAATTAAAAAATGCGGAAATAGCATCGCATAAACGCTTGAAGCCTCAAGAGACGCAAGTTTAAAATGTATCAAAAGGACTTTAATTAGGTCTAAATAAAGAAGCATCGGTACGCGTGAGCAGGCAAAAAGCAATTACCTCAAAATAAAACAGCCCCTACCCGAAGTACTTATATTATTTAATTAAAATTACACTCTAATCCCTTCAGAAAGGCGCGGGAATCGTAAACAAAACTCGGACTGAAGAAAATGAAAGGGGCAAAAACAAAAACCCCTTATCCCGGAACAGTGCTTATGAAATTAAACCAAAACTTTATAAACCCTACAATGAAAGCTCTGACTGATATTGTTTGAGCAGAACTGGAGATACAATTCAGTATCTGCATACCTCATAAGCGGATCATTGTAATATCCGAAATATCCTAGCAGGAAACCCTGGGAATGCGCAGTTATTGCTGCGAATACAGTCCCTTATTTTAATTTGCACACTACGGAGGGAAGGATTAAGCAGAATTAACGCAATCCTCACCTCATAGATTCACGAGGAATTCGTTACTTATACTTGCCCTTGCAACCTCTCAATTTGCTACAATTGACCGTCAGAGTGAGCATTGTTGCAGCTTCAATTAACTAAATCACCCCGGTGAAAATTAAGAGCTTCTCCAATAACACTAAAGTCATCATCATAAAGTTTTCAGTCCGAAGACTGGTTGGACGCGTACCTACATCCTTTCCTATCCTGACCTAACCTACGCATTTCCCCAGCAAAAGTTGAACATCCTTTGAGAGCAGTAGCCCAATCTGGGCCTATCCCTACCTCTTTTTATTCCTCTCTCTGACACTTTCCGTTTTGGCAGAGCGACTATGATGTTCCTTTTAATTTGGCGACAATGACCTGCTTTTGTGAATTCAAGTTATGCACATTAAATGATATAAACTTAGACGTCTCCCAATTTATCGTAAACAAGATACTCGAGCAGAGTTAACGAACGAAATTAGTTTTAAGCTTTACTACTACTATCTACAATAGTTTGCCAACTGTTAACTGTTAAGTCTCCGCTCGGATGACAAAGCAACCGAAGCCTATATATAAGTTAGAGCGGAAGAAACTGTTCGCAATGGTGGTTCGATCCACCAGCCACCCCTAACTAAGTTACAGAGTTAATTGTTAGACGAAGCCGTTATATTAGCTACTGGGATACTCCAGTTAGAACATCGTGGCTACAAGAATTACCACGTTCGTTTCCTATGGTTTCTCTAATAAGTGGGTAATTGCCTTAACTTCCTCAGCGCCGGGGTTGTCAATTTCTGTATTAGCTGCAGAGAAATCTCTGTTACGATGAACTCTCGAAACAAGTGGGGTGATAATTGTACGCTCACGTTTCTGTTTCAGAGCGTGCAATATTTTTAAGGATGAAAATCGAAACATTTTCTTGTTCACAGCTATGCAATTTGAAAATAAATTACTATCAAAAAATAGAATTATTAAAGATCTCCAACTTGGCAATTTATATTAACTGCACAGTACCTACACCACAATCACCATTCAGAGTAAGTTGTTCAAATTCTAAGTGCAGTCTGGTTTAAGACTGAAAAGTGTAAGCCTCAGGTCTAATGGTCCTACTCCTTTTCACCCCTCAAGCTCCCAAGTTTAATTGCTCGAACCGCGCCAAATTAATTGTGATTTTTCTTCGCCCTTCCTCAGTTCTGATAATTTGTAACACTTTAAAGCAATCGTCATTAATTTTTATTTCGTAATTCTCTGCGAGCATTAAAAACTAAACACACATGGTTAAAGACATTCTGGAGGGTTTAGTTCCATTTCGTGCGTTCCTGTCTCGTGCGTCGATGAAGATTTTTCCGTTTCGTGCGTCGTCCCAAACCTCTACCTGATTTGAGTACCGTTTCGTGCGCTGACCTGCTGATAATACAGTAAGCCACTAATTCGAGTTTATCTTTACAACACAACGCTGTTAATAACTAGACTTCAATGCGGAAGTGTATGTTGATTTCTCTCCTATTGTTTCAAATGTTAATGTTTTTGTTTTGGGGAGAGACTTGAACGCTCCGCTCGCTCCGCTGGCCCATAGACCGGAAATAGTGGGCGTGGAACCACTTTTTGGCCGTATTTAGTGACGGGCAACTATAAAACAAAGCAGTACGTTTTGTATGCCTTTATTGCAACAGGTACCTAAAACATGTTCAAAGTAAAGTGCAACGCACGAACTGGCACTACTTAATTACCCAGTAAATTCTTGACGCTCGAATCGGCACGAAAACAGGTAGAAACCCAAAAACGCACGAAACGGGAACGCACGAAACGGGAAGATTCCTTCTGGAGAGTCTGTAATTTGCGAGAGGAAATCCGTTATTAGCCTTTATGATCTACATCCTACATCAACCTGCATAAAGAAACAAAGATTTCGAATTCAGACAGTCTCGTTTATGAAACTGGACCATGTCTCAAATTACTCTACCTACTGTACCTATCAAGCAAAATAACAAAGAATTGTTGAATTTTGAAGTTTATTTATGGCTCTTGACCATGGTGGGCAACTGATATCTGAAAAATTAATTTATAGCCATACTATTCGATTCCTAGCTCAACCCTGTATAGATTTATCAGAGAGATAGAATTTAAGACTAGCCATAAATACTTACTTACTTACTTACTTAGTCTCCAGTTCTAAGAAACCCTACAGGTTTATCGATTCATTTTATTTCAGTAGTGGGAAGTTAGGTATTTATAGCAACGTAGCGTAAGTTTAAATTGAGATTAATCTTCAATTCCTGATGAAGCTGACGTTGTCAGCGAAACACGTGTCGAGTTTAATTACTGTGTCACTGTCTTTTGGCGTGTGGGGTTGACTTATTAAGAATTCATAGTTTATTATAGAAGAACAGAACTGTTCCAAGTACAGCAAAAATATATTTAAGTATGAGTACACCGGAAATATTTTTGAAATACAAAAATGCATGGTGAACTACAAATACGCATTTAAAAATATACAGTGTGTTATATAAATACGTTGAGAAACTTTGATCTTGTTGTAGAGGGTACGTAAAAAATATGAAGATGCAGATTTGCAAAATTAAAAATTTTTTGGAGCGCCAAATTGAAAGCTTAAAGGAAGAAATCGAAAAGCCAAAAATTAATATTTATTTCATTTAGTACGTTAAGTAGTTTTATTCAACCTGAAACCCTCCAACGTCAACTTTGAAACTTGAACTTTGAACTTGAAAAATAATAATCGATATTCAGATAAGAAAGAACAAAGAATAGATTTTATTTTTAATATCAAATATCAAAGTTTCTCAACGTGAATCGTATTTATATAACAATCGAAATTATGAAGAATGATTTTTTTTCGAAAAACTGAAAGTAAAAGTTTTTGCAAGTATAGTTAAGTTCATTCATAGACACACTGTATATAACAGTAACATAAACTATTGCACTTGTAAAGGCAGAATTAAATAAGGACACGTCGTATTCGAACTTCGGATATGACAAACTGTTCGCTATAACCGAATATTACTGTATTCTAAATTTTCATTTTGTTCTTTTTTGTATCCGACGCGTAAACAGACGTCTTTCTGTTAGGCAAGTGAGTACTTTTAAAATAGTACCTCTTCGCGCTACAGTTTAGGACCGCCCACATTTTCCAGCTAATGCGCGCGCGCACCACGACCGCGGTTTGGCGTTGCGTCCCAGCAATATTTATTTTCAGACTTTTCATTTTATGATGAACTGTTGATCCGAAATCCATTAGTATCCAACGGCACTAAAGAATATAAAACGCTCTTTAGTTTTAGTAAAGCAGTTTGGCTTTGAAGCTTTCGTCAAATACAGGACGCCTCAAAAGGAGCTTAACTGCTGAAATAATTAGGGCGCTGAAATATAAAGAGACTGAATATTCATCAAGGTGAGGAGAGAGTTAAGTTTCATAATCTACGCATATATACACACGCTAATTAGCATTGTGAGCAAAGTGAGCATCAGTGAAAGGGAGCACTTCAAAGGCATCAGCGCCTTCGCCAGCAGCATCCCCACGCAGCTCAGAGATGTATTATGAATGATGTTCTTTGTGATATACCTCGTTAAAATATTGCCCTGCTGGAATACTAAAACGTATCTCATTTCTTCCGGCCTTCGGACGCCCACTGGGTTGAAACTTACTTTTTGCTATGTTGCGTAGGTATTATATTATCTTACCTACTCAAATTGCAAATCAGGAGGAATCACGTCGAAATTATAAACACGCGGGGATGTTTTCTCGGTCGGAGGGTCTTGTTTGCGAAGTGAAAATAATTGCACGTAAACAGTACACCCTTTTAAGTCAAACACATTGACGATAAAGATTTTAAGTACATTCTACGTGAGAATTTTGCCCATAGGGTGGGAAGAGTGTGAAATGCAATATTATTTTACAAAACTGAAAGGGAGGAGTTTCTTATTTTTCAGAATAATCGCCTAAGACGTTGACACACTGTCAGTATCGGTACTATAGAGCGCTCAGAACTATTATCGTGTTCAAATCGCCATAACTTTTTTTCTATGCGAGATAATGAATTGAATCTTGGTGTAAAATAAAATTCAATCATTTCTCTATAACTTTGCCGCCGGATATGGGACGCCGTTTGGGTCTTTAATCGTCTATTTAAGGATATGTTACAGATGTCCGTAAATCGGGAATTATGGATATCCCACAGATATTTTTAAATATTTAAAAATATCTCACAGATATTTTTAAATCATTTTGGATATCAAACAGTGAACAATGATTATTTTTATCTGCGAGATATCTTTAAATATTTAAAAATATCTCACAGATATTTTTAATTTTATAATTACGGATATCTACTAAGCATTTTGATATCCAAAATTGTGGCGCCACCTACAAGGCGAAAGATGTAATTATTATTTCCTTTTGGGCTGGTGTAAATCGGTCGCGCGGCTCCACAGTGTTGCCAACCCTACCGAAATTCCGGTAGATCTACCGATTTTATATGTTATCTACCGATCTACCGAAATGATACATAATTCTACCGAAATTTCATTTTTTAATTATGCAATAGAGTCCATTAGTGTAACGGCAAAATCAGAGCGCGAAATTTAAAACGCTATCGGCTGTCCTAAGAGAAAAGTAGGATAAAATTTTTCAATGCATTTTAAATGGAGCTTAGATGACCTTGCACTTCACATTCTATTTTTACCTTTCATCCTGATTTCTTAACATTAAATCAATATATGGCGATTACTATGAAGCTTTTTCGGTGTTTGTCTTGTAAAAGCATTTATTTATGCAGTCATTTTGTTTAAAACCAAAATGCAACAAACTACTGCAATTTACGGCGCTAGAACCGGCGCAATAGATGGTTTAAATCGTCCATAGAAGTCCTTAATAACACTAATTTTTAACACTTTCTTTTCCATTTTACACTTTTTAAATATAAATAAATTCTTAAACCCCCTATTAAATAAAGATTAAACAATAAATTAGCCGGAGAAATAAACAACTTAACCTCAAACCCTGTGCATCAAACGTCAAAATAATAATGATCTGGTCTAAACAAGACATAAGTTCTGTTATTATATGTACTGTACTCATCCGTTTTAAAATATTTCTGAAATTAAGTTGTATTTTAAGTTGTTTTTGAAAGTGTAACAGCTGGAAAGAGCAGTCGTTTTGTCACTTGCAGAATCCCTGTGAACAGTAAACCGTTGTTAATATTGAAGTGGCGTATAAATACTGCGAAAATATTGTGAAAATCCCTAATGAATATGTGTCCAAAAATGGCTACAAAAATAGATACAGGATGTTGAAATTTCTTACAAAAATGTAATATCTGCTTGTATCGTTACCTACTATTTTCAGCTGTTTTGTGCTATTCTCGATTATTTACACGCCAATTCGATATTTACAACACTTTACTATTAGAAAGAATGGATTGACAATTTCGTTTTTAAAATCTCCGACTAATGCACCGTGTTACACAAAATTATTTCTCTCTGAAACTATGCCTCGAACGCAAAAAACAAAAGAGAGATTTTTTCTTGTAAATAAAACAAAGATTCTAATATTTTGCAACATATCTATGTAAGTCAGTAGCTTAATATAGTTTCGGTAATAAATATGGTCTCCCCACCTCGTAGTGACGCCACTGGTGAGAGTACAAAACTCAAAATTTATAAATTAGTAAATAACTTCAAGGAATTATTATGCCCAAAATTCCAAATGAATAGGTCCAGTAGTTTTCCAGATATTAAAAAAATAACATTTTTGAAAGAAATTTCAATACCTTGTATCTCGCTTAGCCGGCATTTTTGGACATACGTTGATTAAGGTTTTTCGCATTATTTTTAAGTATTCTATCTACCCTAGAAGTTTGTTACACTCATTATAGATCACCCTGTATTGCATTATACTCCGATCATCTGTTTACCCTACACAATTTGCATTCCTCTAAAACGTTGAAGATTCACTTCTAACGCGAGTGGCGACCACGCATCCAGTTTTTTTAATCATGTTTTTCCTTGCCCTCAGCGTTCAGGTTATTGCCAATAAGTGGTGCGAATAATATTGAAATATTAATAACGGTCAACGGCAAAACCAGCGCCGGCAACGAAAAGTAAATTTGCTGGCTGCCGGCGGCGACAACGCAGGCACTTCCGGGGATAAATATCCCAGGAAGTACCAACGTTGCCAAGCGTTTCCAATGTGTAAATATCCATCCGGGCCGTGGGATCTTGCTGGCATGCGCGAGTGAGTAGTCGTTGATGCTCAGCAACAGTGCCCGCGGTTTGGCTATGGATGGGTGACTCATTTCTGCGCTGTGGCTAGGGCGCGCCTTGGATCGCCTATCCAGCTTTACCTAATGAGGTTTTCCAGGTTTTCCTCATTCTCGCACTAAATGGTGGGTAGAGTACTAACAACTGTAGGTCGTTCCTGTGACGCACCTGCGGCCAATAGTAATATGCCGCCTCCTCCGTCCCGCACAAGCTTCTGGGGCTAACCTTAGGGTTAGTAGGAGTGAGTAGAGATATTATTATTATCAAGTAGCTCATACAAGAGCCTACCTTGCATCGGCACCTTGGTTAATGGGATACACATGAAGTTAGCGGTTCAGGTAGCTTGGGGTGCAAACCCGCTGGGGATGACTTTTTAATCATATTTTTCCTTGCCCTCCAGACAAAATGCTTGCCGTCTGTAATTTTCAAGCTTATAGTTTCTTAGGGCAAGGGAAAGGTATTTTTTCCCTTGCCCTACAAATGAAAACGACGTAATGCAACGTTGCACATTGGAATTGGAGAAGCTTGACAACGTTGGTATTTCCTACGATATTTAGCACTGATTTTATAATATTATAAAATCACTGATAATTTAGCCGTCCTCTTTATCCTCGGTAAGAAACGTCAGTTATTGCCGAACACGAACACAAAAGTTTCACCAATCAGAGTGCTACCGAGGCACAAGTCCTGGGGAAACAGAAAACTCGACCGCGCGCAGGCTGGAGATTTAAAGCGGGAGAGCGCGTAAGTCAGATTTACACTAGACCATAAATACAACTAAGCTTACTTCCTGGAAATTAGAGGGCGCTACAATTTTGGATATCAAAACTGGCAAGTGATATTCATAAATAATTAATTCTATCTTACAGATAATTCTAAATATTTAAAAATTACCGCCCCATATCTAAAATTGTTGATTTAAAAATATCTGTCGGATAAAAATAATTGTTTGTGGATATCTCACTGATAGCATTAAATATTTGAAAATATCTGTGGGATATCCTGAAACCAATACTATTTTTGCTCACTTTGGATTCGTATGTAATTCTTTAAGCAATACTTACGTGCTAAAGTCAAAGCTAAGCAAAAATTGATTTGATTTAAAAATATGCTATAGATATTTTCAAATATTTAAAACTATGAGTGAGATATGCATTAATAAATATTTATATCTCGCTGATATTTTTAAATAATGAATTATGGATATCTCCGAGATATTTATGTCGATTTAACAATATCTGGTAGATAGAAATAATTATTTATGGATATTACTTGCATGGTTTGATATAAAAAAATGTAGTCTTCCACTTGCTACTCTAAATTGGATAACAATTACAACATGTAAAGGATGGTGTAATTGAATTATTGAATCTTTCGCCTTATAGGTGGCGCCACAATTTTGGATATCAAAATGCTTAGTAGATATCCGTAATTATAGAATTAAAAATATCTGCGAGATATTTTTAAATATTTAAAGATATCTCGCAGATAAAAATAATCATTGTTCACTGTTTGATATCCAAAATGATTTAAAAATATCTGTGAGATATTTTTAAATATTTAAAAATATCTGTGGGATATCCATAATTCCCGATTTAAAAACATCTGTAGGATATCCTTAAATGGACGATTAAAGACCCAAACGGCGTCCCATAGCCGGAAGTTTGTCCAAATTCTAAAAATGAGTATAGTTCCTCGATAAGTGAAAATTCCACTGCACCAAAAAGACAACGTCTCGAAAATCGCAAAGCGGAATGAAAAGTAATTACGTAATTGCAATTTGAAAGATTTCGTAAGCATCCTGGAAGTTTTAGAAATAATTTTTAAAAAATTTTAGCTCGGTAAGACAATTTTTGAGGGAGTTATGACATGATACATTTTGAGCGCACCGCATTTCCTACGCGCGAAATATGGAGAATCGGCCTGATTCCCCTCTCGCACTTCCCTTCTCTTGCCTATAAGCTCGGACTAATACTACTTACTCACCTTTTAGAGGCAAGTCGGTCTACTTGTCTTATCCACTTTCATCTGAGCATTTGCTGCAAATTTTATGAAATAATAACAGACTGGGATTGTTCGGAAAATGTATATTGCGATGGGGATGTTCAGTAGCATATGTTTTCGGCCGCCGCAATAACGCTTTATAATGGGGAAGTAAAGAGATTTAAATATAGGGGAACATTTAATATTACCAGATAAAGTAATATTTTATTCCGAGCTTAAATTTAGGCATAAAAATTGTGTGTATGGAAAACCCTAAACTCCAAGGAATACTTTACGCGTTGTTTGTTTGCATTCGCAACAGCGAAATTATTTAATTTCTCAAACACTAATTTTGCAGAAATTTCTCCACAAGAACACTTAATCAAGGGCTTTCTAATAACATTATTATGTACATCACCAAGCATATTTATACAGTGTGTCCACGGATGGACTTAACTATACTTCTTGTAAAAACTTTTATTTTCAGTTTTTTGAGAAAAAGTCATTCTTTATAATTTCTTTTGCTTGTTATATAAATACGATTCACGTTGAGAAACTTTGATTTTGTTGTACAGGGTGTGCAGAAAATACAAAAATGTATATTTGTAAAATTCAAAATTTTTGAATGAAGCTTTTTGAAGTCTCAAAATGAAACAGCTTAGAAGGAGAAATCGAAGAGCCAAATAAAGTTTTTCCATAGAAGTTATACTGAGTTGTTAAGCAATACCGGGTGTCCGGTTAAGGTTGGCGACCGGCTATATCTATTCATCCTACAGCTTTCAAAAAAAAAAAATCTTTCTATAAAAGTGGCCATGAAAACTTCATCAAAAATATTTTTAGCTTTCAGTTTTCCCCGCGAGGGGGCACAATTTTAAAAGAAAATAGACAATCCGCATTTTCTTCGAAAATTCAAATGGAAATTTAGAAATCCTTTAGCTTTCTCAAAATCTCCTCGTAATACCCTGCAAATTAGTTTAATAACTTTTTGTTCTATCTTATGAAATAAGGAGTAGGGGTAGGAAAAAATTCCCTTAAACCAAAAATACCATATCTCCGGATTGCTTGAACCAATTTTAATGAATATGGTATTGTTGGAAAAGGAATCTATACCGTAATAGAAATCTGCATCTACATTTGAATTTAATTTTACGAGGGAGCCACCAGATGGTGTTATTTCGAAACTTACGAAATTGTCAAATTTTCTCAAAAATTATAAATGGAATTGTATATTTTTTATATGTTGTCATTACGCATGGAATTAAGAACAAGGTACCGCAAATCGGAAGTTTTCATCTTTATCAAATGGAAGTTATCATCAAGAATATCGTTTAATCAAATCCCAGTGCACAGGTACCAAATTTTCTCAAATTTTTTTGAATGGAATGGTACATTTTTACAACATGCTGTTGGTACACATAACATAAAGAACAGAATGCCGCAAACCGAAAGTTCCTATCTTTTTCAAGCGAGAGTTGTGATCAAAAATACTGTTTAATCATATCTCATTGCGTGGGTAAATTTGAGAAAAATTAAATACCTAAATGAATATCAATTTAATTTAGTAAATATTCAATTTTTCTCAAACACCTTGTCAAGGCTCGGGAGGCAATAACGGCATTTTTTATTTAAGCCGGTTTCCAGAAAATCTTTTGCTGCGTAAAACTGCTATGGCAACGTACTTTATAGTCAAAGAAAATGATGTTTGAAACCCCAGAGTATTGCGTTCGATCCGTTATGAGTTACATCTAATTGGATCCCGAAACAAATGGAAACATTCCGTGACTGTGGTATTATGCGAAAGACGATTATATCAGAATTAATTACGTTATCAAAGGTTTCGTCCTGACCCACCAGCAATAACTTTCCAGGGAGGCGTCCTAATCTCGGAGCATTTCCGCTTAAGACGTAACCCAATTTTATAATGATAATTAATAAAGCAACTAAATAGTTTGTAACAGCATTAAAGTTAATAAGAAACTCCGAGGTGTTGGTTGTTTTGTAGAGGCTGGTTTGATGAAAGCGCTGACACATTTTCAATTACGCTCCTCCGGCGGAGCGGCTTTCCTCTGGAGCCAACCCGAAGGAGAGTCTAATTCGCGCCCGACGCACGAAACTCGTTAAAGCGGAAGGGTAGGTTTGCATCTCTGAAAGACTAACTAAAATTGGAATACTTTCTGGCCGCTCACGTGCCAACTTCTTGTTTCTTATTTCACTGAAAAGTTTTAAGTTGGTTCCCAGCGGGTGACAAGTTCTTCTGAAAGCCCTGTTACTTTATTCCAGTTAGAACCTTTCTAGCATTCAAATATTCCCACAACACTACTATGTTTTTGCCCCACATCAATTCAAAACATCGTCGATAAGAATAAAATAACTTCGTTTCCACATTTTCTGTGAAGTGGATTCTTTTATATGTAAAATGAATGTCGAACCATACTCTTATTGTAGGTAGTTATTCTTATACGTATTGCATTTCTTCGGAATTGAGGTTGGTATACAGAGTATAATATGGTATATGGTGAACCTCTAATAAATTAATAACAGATAACAAAAGATATTTACTTCTAATCTGAACTTATAGTTCTAATGTCAAGATAAAGACTGGAAGTGTAGAAGAGGGAGATACTGAGGACGATCTATGATAGGAAGTAAGTGCCGGTGTTTAATTATTGTTGCTGTGAACCTACCAATAATTAAGCATGGGTTAGTTGTAGAAGGCTAATAAATTAAGGCTTGTTCTGAAACACGATGGCTACAGAGAATGTTAAATCCATGAATTAGCACAGCTGAATCTATTCCGTCCAATGAAAGCTCGCACGCCTCCATTCATTGAACGACATCTAGCACGGTTGAATTTAAGAGAGGTTATACAACTACGCACGTGCTAATTAAGGGTCATCCTATCATGGAATTGCACATAGTGGCTCAAACGTACATCCCAGATCTACATCCCGTCTGAATTGCACACCTGTGCTGAGGTATACAGGGTGTCCCAGGACGCACGAGGGGAAGTTCGTAGCAAAGCATCAAAGATCTGCTGGATGGTGTGTGGAAGATGACGCAAGAACAGGAAGAACGGTGGAAGTGGTGACAGACGACAAAATTGCACTTGTAGAGGATCTCGTATTGACGACCGACGCTTGAAGGTGAAAGAAATATCAAAATGGCGGGGCTTCCAGATACAAGGGCTCGCTAAATACTCCGCGGTCATTTCGGCATGAATAAAATGGTGTTGAATGTGCTCGATGCTTTTTGGAACTCTACAACGTGTCCAAGATAAGGAGGGCCAGTATGGGGATATTGGAAATGACAAGAGATGCGGATTTGGTTAAATGGGAAAAAAGTTGTGTAATTAAAGGACCAACAAAATGGCGCCTAGAAATCCTTGATAAGATTTTCTGTTTTTGAGTTATTTTGAAAAAACTGAATTTATGGATTTTTAACTATATTTTTTTCTTGCTTTAATATTAAAGTTAGAGCGAAACTGACGAAACTTCTTCGTAGCAACTTTTGATGAAATTAAAGATTTCATTGCCAATTTTTTTATTCTACTTTTCGTCTTCGAGCAACAATCATCAACTTCATTTTTTTAAATGCGGTCCTGATTTTCTGATGTCAAATTTTATGAGCCCTTTTTATTCTGAATTCAACCACACATTATGGTTTCGACCCTTTTTTGGCCATCATCAAAGAATTTTTAAGATACGGACCTGTATGTCTCATAGTTTTGTAAAAAATATGTACATACAGTATAAGTTGGGCAATTTTTAAGTGCACCACAAGAGTTTTACGAATCTGTTAGATGATACTAGCGATAAGCACCTACCCTACTCTAAGCATAGCGCGTCTTGCAGTTTTGGAAAATCTTGTTCGTTTCTGATATCATAAGAAAGCCCAACTAACTGTATTTCTCATAATTTTTAGAAAAGTAAGAGAAATGCAGGTCCGTATCCTAAAAATTTCTTGATGATGGTCAAAAACGGGTCGAAACGTAATTAAACCATAATGTGTGATACATTGTTGAATTCAGAATAAGAAAGGCTCATAAAATTTGACATCAGAAAATCAGGACCGTATTTAAAAAAATGAAGTTGATGATGGTTGCCCGAAGACGAAACGTAGAATAAAAAAATTGGCAATGAAATCTTTAATTTCATCAAAAGTTGCTACGAAGAAGTTTTGTCAGTTTCGCTCTAATTTTAATATTAAAGTCAGAAAAAAATATAGTTAAAAATCCATTTCAGTTTTTTCAAAATAACTCAAAAACGGAAAATTATATCAAGGATTTCTAGGCACATTTTATTGAACCTGAGGGTAATGTGGAAACGGCAAGTATTTTGACTGCAGAGAGCTTCACTCTATCGGCGATTGCCGTAAACAGTCACTCTCGTTCCTATCCGTCACGGCGCAGCGCTAGGAATCAGTCGGGCATTGTAGTTAATGGTGGTGCGTCGATTTCTGTTTCTTGATTTTCGTGAAGTTTTTGGAGGTAAGTTTTGTTATTATTTAGTCTAACTTATCATAGAGGTAGCGTAGTGCGTATCAGAGTATTGGGAAAGGGGGTTATAGGGAAGGTATTGTTGGATTTCAATGAATCATAAGCTAACGTTTTCTTGACTTAACTCGTAAAATCCAGTTTGGCTAAAGTGCGGGTAACTTGGAAACATGTGTTGTATTTTTTATCAACGAATGTTTTCTATGAATAAAAAAATATAATGCTTAAAGTTCAATATTCCAACATTTCAAGACCATCTTAGAAATATTAACAAGTAGGAAACTTTAGGAAACCATAAATACTCATTTTGTTAATATAAATAAAATTTATTTGTACAAAAAAATTATATCTTCTTCGGATAATAAATTCAAATAGTTCTATCTATAAAGCAGTAATTATACTGCAGTCCTTGATTTTTAAGGACGTAAGTAGATCAAAACAAAACCATTGTTCATAAAAAAGTATAAGTAGGTAAGTACTACCCAAAAGTAGAAAAATTCGATGCGACAGAACAATAATTCGACTTCAGACTAGAATATTAATAAAAACTTTGCAAAAATAACAGTAAATATATTGGAAAATAATTCACGTGTTGAGATAAAATTAGAAGCAAGAGTTACTTCAGCAACATGAAAAATTAATGGTCATGTTGAAATTTGTTGAGTTCCTCTTTCCCAAGCGTATCCTGAGCCTGCCTAGAAGGTGAATTATTGCTCTTATCAGTTACAGAAACTGCTGACTTCGGTACGTTAAAAGGATGGTACGTTAAAAGTTCGTCTTCAGAGGCAGAGACACTGTCAACATCACAAGTACACTCATAGTACGACAAATAAGTTGTAGTCTTCCTCAAGATAACCCTTTTGAGCAACACATCACCCTGTATGTAAACGGTATCGATGTTACCAACTTTCTCTCTGAATGGAAATTCTGCATTCAACTTGTTATCCACCCAAATGCCCCAATGCCCCCCTTCATTTCGAATAGCAATTTTGAACGGCGCTCCTGGTGAAAACGGAAAAACAGGAGCTGATTCTTCCTTGCCCCACTCCCTGATCCACGCATTACGAACGAAATAGTTTTCTCCTAATGCAGTACCTGAAACAATTGGGAAATTGTAGGACTACCCCTATTTCCTATTCAAAAATACGTAACACCAGATGATCTAGTTGGTGCAGTCGCCAGGTTGTACTGATTAAATAAAGCTTAAGCGTACGCGGTCGAAATGATAAACGTTTTTTTACGGCTAATATTTGTATATGCACGTATAATATGCGGTATAAGCAGTTGGTTCACACAGACGTGTTTATTTTATCTTGCCGCCGTTGCTTTTATACTGCCAATTTTTAACTGGCTTAGAATCCAATTTATTGTTAGGCCTGTTCTGATTTTCTTTATTTTTTCGTAACTTTATCAAGCCATTACGCTGTCTTTCATTCCGGTCCATTTATCACGCTGTAATTGGTTCTGTAGGCACCTAGTGACTGACAATGAATTTGCAGTGGACCATTAATCCACTTAACATCGGTTTTAGCGCAAATATACGCTCTTGTCTAAACTCCTTTCATTCATTTGCAACGAGTGTCCCAACAATTTTGTGAAATAAGTAGACGAATAATTCAAGATACACATTTTATTATTTTCTAGGCATTTACTGCAAATCGATCGGCAAATGTTTGACAAATGACAGGCACGCGTGTTTTGTGTTTTGTTTAACAAAGTGGTAACGGAAGCACTACGATAATTTTGTTTTATTTAGGGGTCGGCCCAATTAATTTTAATTACGTAGACAAACTAATGCCATAACAACGCCAACTATTAGGAAGTTGCCGCAATTAGGGGGGGACATTATTGTATACGTTATACGGTCTGGATTATGTAACTTGTAAATAATTGCTATAACGCGCACCTATCTCACAATGTAAACAACCAGAATTCTGGGCGAGCTATATCATAGTTGCTGCGCCGTAATTAATATTCCCCACTTGATGTGGAAGAACTCAAGATATGCCAGTCCGCAGAAGCACATGATTGTTTGAAGCAAAAGCGAACCTTCCAGTAAATCAGGAATTACTCGTATATACCAAGTTAAACTGTGTTATGCTGAATAAAACCAATCTACTACGCATGCGTCACCATGCATAATTACCATTGTGCCAGTAACCACAATACAATGGTCAATTAGGCATCTGCGCTTAAAGAGGCAGATTTTGACAGTTCACAGTTTGGCGGGCACACAAATACATTGTTTTGGTTGGCGTTACGTGCGTATTACTGTTTTGGGTAAAATTTTTAGTTGCATAGTGCATAAAAGTTAGGTTATTAAAAATAAGAACAGAAAAGAATGGAAATAAAAAATAAAATCAATTAAGGTAAATGTACCAGTGTTCGTCAGGTTAAGAATAAGTCACAAATTTCAAGAGTAATATTTTTTAAACTATCGTCTTAAAACATTGAAACCAATTTTTAGATGAATGAGTTAAGTAATAAAATTGCATTGTTTTGTAACTTTACATTTGTAGATATATATTTAATTTTATTTTATTTAATAAAGTGTCATGTGCACCAGTCTCCGTCATACCAAAAATGATTATGCACCAGTATTCGTCATGCGGCAGTACCAGAGTTCGTCATAAGCTAAAAGCATTTATTATACCATTCTAATACATCGTTGACAAAAATTGTCCTAAAGGCCTTAGCAAATCATCCAACCTCATAAATAAATAACAAATCTTTACTTATTCAATACATATAAAACAAACATATTTTTTTACTTTTTTCGAAACTCCCGCACAATTCTCGTGTACCCATTTAGAACACTTCATACATTTTATCATGTTTTCTTGGCTACTAGTCTCGCAAATGAAACAAAACCAACTTTCTGAAACATTTTCAAGCAACGCTTCAACTTGTCTGATACCTCTTTTATTAGATTCCTTCTTTATTTCTCTTTGCTTTTTCCGATTTTCTGTCTCTTCGATTTTCTTCAATTTTTTCTCTTCCTTATTTTTATAATATTGTTGCCATTCATTTGAAGTGGCAACTGAAGGAACCTTCTCAGTTGCTTTTCTTTTTTTATTACTTTTTGGCGAATTTGGCCAAAAAAGAACTCTTTTGAAAGGCGAGGGTATGCCCTCAGGAATCTTACTCGTGGAAGGTAATGGTGGAATTTTTCCGCTTGCTCTGATGTTTGAGGGTGAAGGATTTTTTCCGCTTGTTGAATTATGCTATTAATGAGAGAATGTGTAGAACTCGTCTCGTTCCGTATTTCATCAGTGGTTTCGTCACTAAGTTTAGCTTTTTTTACTTCTTGGCTCTTGTTATTAATGAGGCAAGGCGAGGGAGTTTTGTCACTCCGTGTTTCAGTATGGACTCTTCCACCAATTTCAGAAAGAGTTCCACCTTCGTCAACCTCATAAACAATTACTCTTCGATTTTCAAACAACTCTTCTCCAATATTGGTATTTTGTTCTTCATTGTTTCCGTCTAGGTCGAAGTTAAACTCTAAATTCTGCTCTTCAAAGTTTGTAATGTCGTTGTTAATAAGAAAATTCTGCTCTTCAACGTTTAGGTCGCGGTTCCAGTCCAAATTCTGCTCTTCAATATTAACATTTGAATCATCTAGAGCAGGCCCGTGCAACCTGCGGCCCGCGGGCCGCATACGGCCCCTCTGACAATTTTATGCGGCCCGCGTGGCACAGAACTGAATATTTAAAAAAAAAGCAAAGTGATGTCTATTAAAAAATGTAACGTCTCTCTCAACAAGGAACACATAAAATGCACCGTTTCATGTACAGCACCACAGACGAATTTAAATTCGGCTGTGACAGCACATATATTATATGTGTGAACAATTCTTTTCTTTGATGAAATTGACAAATTCGCTTATATTAGCGTCAACCAACATCCGCCCGAATATTGCTCAAATTTTGGACAAACACCAGCGCCAGAAATCACATTGATTTATTATTAATAGATTATTTTATTAAAGTAACCTAAAAGTTTTGTTGAAAATTCATTTAAAAATGGGAGTGACTACTGCACCGTCCGACCGGCACCTAAAATTATGTTCGAACACGGTCGGACATGCGCATTACTGAATGTCAATACACTGAAAGTGTAAAAACTAATTATGATTATGAAATGAAAGCTGACAGAACGCATTTTTGAAACAGACCACTTAGCTGACGGGGCACCAGACACACGCATTTTTTGAGAAAAAATATTATGTGAAAACATAAGCGAAACAAATCAAACCCGTACGGGGGTAGAACTCATCTAGCGCTAGGTTGAGACGATACCCGTACACCCACCGAGACCGTCGGCGTATTTTATTCACATTGCGTAACGGTCAGACGATGCAGTAGTCACTCCCTTTAAAAATAGTTTGAAGAATAAGATATTTATTTTTTTGCAATTTTTCTCAATAATTTGTGTTTTGATGGTAAATATTTTTTTTATTTTTACACATGCAAATGTACAAGTATTCCTAACGTTTTTGTTTCTATCAAAAAAGTGTTCGTTGTTAACTTTTTCTTCTGTCCAGTGGTTGGATCGAGAACTTTAACATGCCAAGACTCCTCAGGATGCTGACGTTGTCAGCGAAACACGTGTCGAGTTTAATTACTGTGTCACTGTTTTTTTTTGCGTGTGGGGTTAACTTATTAAGAATTCACAGTGTTTTACTATTATAAAATTATAAAGCTCAATATTTAAAGTGTTAGTCTTTAATTATTCAAAATACTCTGAACCCATCACACTTAGGGAACTCTTGATAGACAGTAGTGCGGCCCGCTAAGATTTCATAAAACTTGCAAATGGCCCTTTCGCTTAAAAGGTTGCACGGGCCTGATCTAGAGTAACAAATACGAAATAATACTTTTTTACTAAAAGTAGGTAGATACCTACCTATTCCAATTTCAGAAGAAATGGTTTTTTATTGCCTTCTGAAATGGCTGATCTGATTTTCTGACTGAATTTTTTCCATATATAGAAAAGTTCGGCGTCTTGTATGGGACCAGTCCATTCTTCTCCGGATTTTCTAAATAATTCCAATTTTTTATTTGAAATTAAACTTTCAAAATATTTGAAGTGAGTTTTCACTTCATTTTCATTATCTTCATTATCAATGGCATCAATATTATTATCAATTTGACTTTTTATCCTGAAGTACTTTACAGCATTTGGGTTTAGAGGAAATAAACCGCAAGTTCTAAATCCATTTATCAGGAGCTGAGGTTTAATTGTCTTTTGGAGGACGGTATTCAGTAAGATTCCAAAATTGTCGCGACGAAGGCGAGTACCAGCATTTTCAATTCTCCAATCATATACTGCCTTTTTCCAGGCTAATTTCAAGGGATGGAACACAGAAACATCCATTGGCTGAAGTATGTGGGTGGCATTAGGATACAACGCTATCAGTTCAATTTGTTTCGATTTGCAAAATTCACTGAGAGGCAAGGTCAAATGTGATACGTGTCCGTCAAGGTAAAGAATGATCGGAAAAAATTTATTATTTTCTACGAGCCATGGGTAAAATACATTGCATATGTATTCAAAAAAAGGCTGACCAGTCATCCACCCGTTGTCCGATTTTCCTATTGCCCAGCTGGATGGAATGGAAGTTGCTAAATTTTTGGGCACTCTCTTCAAGTTAACCACAATCATGGGCGGTGCTACTTTTCCTGCAGCATTATCCATAATTAGAGTGGTTATACATTCTTTTTCATCCGAATTTATAATTGTATGAATGATCTTTTGCCCCCTTTTCACTAGAACTTTATTGTTACTTGGACTGAGAAAAAATGCAGTTTCATCACAATTAAAAATTCGTTCGCTATCTGAAATTGCTTCTAAGAGATCATATTTCTCAAAGTGCTGTTGTATCTCCATAAACCACTCTCTAATTTTATCTTCTGTAACTATTGCCCTCGTGTTTGTTAAATTTTGGGCAACTCTTCTTGCAACTTCTGGATGCCTACGAAGAAATGCTTCGTACCAGTGTCTTCCTGGTCGATCGTTAGTAAAAGGACAATTTGGTTTTCTCAACTCTTTAATCAACATCTGCACGCTATTTAATAATTGTTCCTTTCCCACAGGAAATCCTTTTTGAGCCGAATGAAAAATCCATTTTACTAGGGCTAACTCCTTTTCGTCGGAAAGAACAGACGGAGGGCCCATTTTCCTAAAAATAGGAGTTTTTCCTTTCGCCTTATCGGATAAGATGCTTGGAGGAACTTTAAAATTTTTTGCGGCAGAATAAATAGAAGCCTGCATGGTGTGAATGTGCACAGCAATCCGCAGACCGGTTTCGTCCTATTGGGACTCTTCAGTACGGCGCCGCTATGCACAAACACACCCTGCCCAACGATCTCCCTATAAATAACTGCGATAGTCATCCATAAGGGAGAGCCAAAATCACGCCATCTAGAACGTAAATTGTTGAACAGCTGCCGA
Source organism: Xestobium rufovillosum (assembly GCA_963966045.1). Taxonomy (NCBI): domain Eukaryota; kingdom Metazoa; phylum Arthropoda; class Insecta; order Coleoptera; family Ptinidae; genus Xestobium; species Xestobium rufovillosum. The sequence continues at coordinate 46,893,387 of OZ014492.1, read as the reverse complement.
CTAATACACCCGCTCAAACAACTACACCTCGAGCAAATACTCCGCCAGGCATTGAATTACAGAACGGGCCTACGTCGGCAGAATGTACATTAGGATGCACACAAGAGGCCTACCCCAGCAAAGCTGGCCTTGAAAGCCTCCATACGTGCCCCATCGTAGATGGCGTGATTTTGGCTCTCCCTTATGGATGACTATCGCAGTTATTTATAGGGAGATCGTTGGGCAGGGTGTGTTTGTGCATAGCGGCGCCGTACTGAAGAGTCCCAATAGGACGAAACCGGTCTGCGGATTGCTGTGCACATTCACACCATGCAGGCTTCTAGCTTGAATAGTGAACCTGGTTCACTGTGGTACGATGGGGCACGTATGGAGGCTTTCAAGGCCAGCTTTGCTGGGGTAGGCCTCTTGTGTGCATCCTAATGTACATTCTGCCGACGTAGGCCCGTTCTGTAATTCAATGCCTGGCGGAGTATTTGCTCGAGGTGTAGTTGTTTGAGCGGGTGTATTAGTCGGCAGCTGTTCAACAATTTACGTTCTAGATGGCGTGATTTTGGGTCTCCCTTATGGATGACTATCGCAGTTATTTATAGGGAGATCGTTGGGCAGGGTGTGTTTGTGCATAGCGGCGCCGTACTGAAGAGTCCCAATAGGACGAAACCGGTCTGCGGATTGCTGTGCACATTCACACCATGCAGGCTTCTAGCTTGAATAGTGAACCTGGTTCACTGTGGTACGATGGGGCACGTATGGAGGCTTTCAAGGCCAGCTTTGCTGGGGTAGGCCTCTTGTGTGCATCCTAATGTACATTCTGCCGACGTAGGCCCGTTCTGTAATTCAATGCCTGGCGGAGTATTTGCTCGAGGTGTAGTTGTTTGAGCGGGTGTATTAGTCGGCAGCTGTTCGGCAGAATAAATGGTCGATCCATTTTTTACCACATTTAAAGCGCTTTCCATGTCATCTTGACTATAATTTAAACGGGCCATATTGCATATTCTCTAAAAGTGAAAAACCCAGTGTTCGTCAGTTCAATGTTCCAGTGTTCGGCCTAAACTCTAATAAAGCACAGCTCATTCGTTTAAACTATATTTATATGACGACTACTGGTACGTATATTTGTTTGGTTCACAGGAATATCGCCAACAAATTTAATTTGATATAAGCGTTATAATAAATTAGAAATTGCAGTTTTGTTTTTAGTCATCATGGTTCCAGTGTTCGGCACACATGACGATGATTGGGAAATAGCCAATAATCTGAGTACCAGTACCAGTAAAAAATTTAAATTAGGTTAGTTTTAGCGTACGAATTCTTGTATTTTCATAAAAAATATAGTTTATATATTAAGAAAAACTTACTTGATGTGGTACGACTTGAACTAGACCGGTTTCTTGAGTTTAGAAGTGGGAGTCACTTCCTTAACGGAACTAATCGTTTTAATATGCACTAGCACGCAGTCGCAAAAAATGAAAATTTTCAAAATTTTTTACTGAGAAATAAATTGACAGAACAGTAATGTAACTTTACAAAACTGATACGAGATGGCTCTAGAAGCTTAAAACATTGAGATCTAATTTGTATGGTCCTATAAAGTCTTAATTTATGTTGCCAAAGTGATTTTATGTCGATCACTGGGACAATGACGGGCGCTGGTACATTTACCTTATAGGCAGTAATATTTCATTAGTAGAGCCACAACACTCTGTGTAGATACTATGTGAATACAATTCGTGTTTAAACTTTCTTACGAAATTGAAGATCTTCCAGATATATTATCACTGAACAAACTACATACAACACTAATATACCTAATGCAATAAATAATTTTGATTATAAAAAAAGTTTTTTATTTGCTCAAATTTAATATGACGCGTATAAAACGCACTGGAACGTTGTGAGTGGATTCCGAAATTATCGTGTTCTCCAACGAATCCAACGCCGGATTAAGTCCGACACTGGCTTCGTTGCTATGATACAACCAATCAGAAAACCGGTATCATCGCAACGAAGCCAGTGTCAGACTTAATCCGGCGTTGGTTTCTTTGAAACACCGGACCTAAATTTTGTTCCAACACGGTCGGACGTGCGTATTACACAATGCCGATAAAATGACGTTTAAGTAACTTGTTATTGGCAAGCACTGCCAGCGGTCCCAAAAAATGCGTGTCTGGTGCCCCGTTAGCTAAGTGGTCTGCTTTAAAATGCGTTCTTTCAGCTTTTGGTTCATAATAAATTTGTTTTTACATTTCTAAAATGTGTTGACATTCTGTAATGCGCATGCCCGACCGTGTTCGAAGAAAATTTTAGGTAACGGTTGGACGGTGCAGTAGTCATTCCCATTTATAATTTAATTCTAAAACTTCATAAATTATACACTTAATACTTACTAAATCTGGGATTTAAATGAAGCGGGACTATTGGATGGGGCCACACGTGAGTTCCTTCCTGCAAATTAATGTAGAAAGAATGAGGTAAGATTTTCACACGGCCATAAATTTCTAGTTGCCATCCTTCGGTGAGCTCTAGGGGTAGCGATCCCGTCCAGGGAATATCCTGCAAAGAGAGAGGTCGTGTTTTAGGGAGGAAGTAACAGACTTTTATGAGGTTCTCAAGTAGACGTAAATTTGAAGAAACGGCCCTGCTTTTATTACACTATAAATGCTATACATATTAGTTTGCGCGCAATGAAAGTATAAAATAAAATTCTGATTTTGCGAGTCTAATTTCTTTAATCTTACTCTTTAATTATGTGAATTAACATTTTTAATAGGGGCGTAGGTTTCTAATGCAGATGCTACATAAATACCAAGGTCTTCTGGCAAAACTTCCAGGACAACAACTACTCCCCGGGTAAATACCCCGACAGGAACAATAATTATTAGTGCGATATAATTACCAGGTTTTGAGAAGTGGTCTTGTTCATATCAACGCCAGTGACTATCGGAATCTGGACGGTGACAGCTCTATCAATTGGATAAATATACATTTCCTTGTACACAACCTCAATCACATCCACCATTCCGCGAAATTCTATTCCATTTATCCTTTCAGGAGATATTCGGAATGCAAAGGCGCAGAAATGCTTGTCATTTACAGATACTAAGAAATGCTCTTTGGTGACGAAGATATCCATGAAAAACGTCTTGTTACGCTCGAAAGGGAATTTTCTTGTGGCCGTTGTTTCTTCCTCTCCCCAACATTCGTTTGTATAGCAGTTCCTCACAACATATCGTTCTTCTAAACGGGGATTGAAGTGGAACGCGATGTCTCTGGAGTCTTCTTTGCGACATAGTAAATCCACTGCAAACCTGATGGGACAAAAAATACACCTAATATGTTTTATTAGAATATATAATCAAATGAACAGTACCAGAACCAAGTGGAATTATTTTAGAGGCAGAAAAGATATGGTGGCAGAACCAGAAACCATTAGGAAAAAACTAAATGTTGGAAAATCAAAGAGCACGATTTTTAGGAAAGGAGGGGCGAGTAATAAGAAGGAAGAATTGATATTGGAAGGGGCAAGGAAAAGAACGGGTTAAAGAATTCATTTACATTCGCAAAAACCATGTAATAATAGAGTAAACAATTTCATTAGCAACATCCTCTGGCTTTGCCTATAGGGTAATAGGACAAGATTTCAAGGGAATTATACAAAACAGTCACGTTTTGAAGCAAGCACTTTAATAAGTTAATTTTTTGAACACTAACAAGTAATTTTATGAAAAACAATAGCAAAAGATCTTTGAAGCATTATTCGCATGGGTCAACAATCTGACTATAAAGAGAACAAAAAAGGCTGGTGAATGCAGATTCAAAATATGAGAAAAATAGTATAGCCGAAAAGTCACAATAGCTGCGCTCTCTCGTATCGAATGGCCGAAGCTCACAAACGAAGAACATTATTTTACAGAACATTGGCCAGTTCCCTAGAAAAGAAAAAAAAGTATGTTCAAGCGTTCTTTTCTTTTCTTTGTAGGGTTTAATAATTCATTGCGAATTTTGAAAACTATGTACATGTGTGTTCCATAAAGAATATAAAACTGAGCAAAATTGTTAACATTGTGCATACTTACAACTTCAAGAAATTAATTTAAAGTTGCAAATTCTTATTGGCGTCTACAAGCGTACGCGGATTTGTTAAGTTGTCCATAAAAATTTTATGTTTCCATTAAAGTTTAATGTCCAACAATCGAAGCACCACTCAGAACGTAATTTAACCCCGTTTTAGTCCCTTGTTTTACCCTCTGTCAATGTTTCAGCCATATTTACACAGGTAGCCTCACAATTCCCCATATATTTCTTTTAATTTACTCATCGACTAGTTAGACTAGTTACATACATATAACAATTTACTTAAATACAGCAAATTTTATGTATGACCCATATTCACTAGCAATTTAGAGTCCAGGAATGAAAAACCACTTTCATCCAAGTAGGTAAGTATGTAGAGGAGGGGGTGCAAATGTGAAAACATGAGGGTAATGTGAAAACTGCAAATATTCCGACTGCAGAGAGCTTCACTCTAGCGGCGATTGCCGTAAACAGTCACTCTTGTTCCTATCCGTCACGGCACAGCGCTAGGAATCAGTCGGGCATTGTAGTTAATGGTGGTGCGTCGATTTCTGTTTCGTGATTTTCGTGAAGTTTTTGGAGGGAAGTTTGTGGTATTATTCAGTCTAGCTTATCATAGAGGTAGTGTAATGCGTATCAGAGTTCTGGGAAAGGGAGTTATAGGGATTTCAATGAATCATAAGCTAACATTTTCTTGACTTAACTCGTAAAATCCAGTTCGGCTAAAGTGCTGATAACTTGGAAACATGTGGATGAGGGCAATGTGTTGTATTTTTTTTTATCAAGGAATAATGTTTCCTATGAAAAAAAACATATTATAAAAAGAATATAATGCTTAAAGTTCAATATTCCAACATCTTTATGTGTTTACACATTGATTTACTGTAATTTTAGGGTGTTTCCACATTACCAGCACTTTTTTCAAAAAATCGAAAAATGTAGTAAGTTAGCCAAATATTTTTTTATTTTTTAAGTACATGGTTTTTGCACTTGTGACTTATGGTCCCCTATTTCTAACATTATAAGGCATTTTAAGGCAATTTTCCAGGTTAAAATAACGATTCACTGATTTTTACAAATTAAAAACAAATTGGGTTTCCACATTTGCTCCACCTCCTCTATTAATAAAGCCAATTAGTCAGTTTCTTATCGCTATTATTAAAAAACTCGTATTTATTTAAAATAGGTACCTCTTCGCGTAAAAAAACTCTTCTAATAGTAATTAACATTATCTGACCTTTTCGATTAGGTATATTTTGTGCGTGTCTATACATATCTAAATTTTTTTGTTTGGCTGATAAAATAACTATGTACTGTTGCCAGTTATTTTATATCTGTTTACAGTAGCGGTTCGTGATTTATTCTGCCACAGAAAATTCTCCGGATTTAGGGATAAATATAATTTGTAATCGACTAGGTCCTATAAGGTTCAGAAGAAATTATTTTGTATGCAAATGATCACAATAAATTCAGCAAAAATATGTGTAGCTCTAAAATTAAATAGACAGAATTTGGTGCGTGATTTTGTTCATTTTTAATTTAGAAATTTCTAGGAGACCAGCGTCCCGGAGCCCCTCATTACGAGCCGCCATTGTCTGTTTGATAAAACGTACGTTAGCACATGACTATGTTTATGTGCGTAAGTTAAAATGATTCATGGCAGTTAAGAATTTATAAAAAAACAAAAATATCTTCATTATGTACACAAGATGTTTCGAATTCAAATTTTATGAACGGTTAATATAGAGACTAGGAAGAGACTCTTAACGTCGTATGTATGGAGTACGGCATTATACGGGTGCGAAACTTGGACAATAGGAGAAGCGGATAGAAAAAGAGTAGAAGCGTTTGAAATGTGGTGCTACAGACGCATGATGAAGATATACCGTGGATAGATAAGGTTAGCAATAGGGAAGTATTAGAAAGAGTTGGGGAAAAGCGAAAGGTATGGAAAACAATAAAGAGTAGGAGAGATAGGATGGTAGGACACCTTCTAAGACACGAAGGAATAGTTCGTGACATACTAGAGTCAGAGATAGGAATAAAAAGAGGTAGGGGTAGGCCTAGATTAGACTACTGCTCTCAAATAGTTAGGGATGTAGGATGTTCTACTTTTAGGGAAATGCGTAGGTTAGCTCAGGATAGAAAAGAATGGAGGTACGCGTCCAACCAGTCTTCGGACTGAGAACCTTATGATGATGATGAACAATATGAGAATATGACTATCCTGGACATCCTTATTATAATGATACAAAGTTTTTAAAAAAATTCATCGTTAAGTGAAAAGTTCCCATTTTTATATCATATTCCAATTCTACTAACACTTTTGATATTTTTTGCGTAAATTGCGTCGTTTCTCAGATAGGTATTTCGATTTTTAAGCAAAATGTGAGACGCCCGGCTTTGGTAATAGTATATTATACACGAGTTTATAATGAATGGTATTATTACCGAGGATGAAGTTTACAACACGAGCGAGTGAAACGAGCGAGTTTTGTAATCATCCGAGGTAATAATAGCATCATTATAACGAGTTGTATACTATACTTTGTTCACGACTATCAAAACAGATTCCCAGAAAGAATTTACCTTCATTTCCCTTCTCCAGTGTAAGAAAGATTCATACATACGCTCTCAGGTATAATTTTCTTGGTTTTTTGGGCAATGAATCTAATAAGGCAAGTTCTGCAGCTTCTTTTATTGCTGGTGCTGTTAAAGAAACCTCGTTTTCACTCTCACTACTCATTATATCTTCTTTTTTAGAATATGCATTTCAAATTAAAAGCAAACCATGCTGATTTGACGTTTCAATTTGAACTGGTACATCGCGATCGCGGCCTACTAAATAAATGTAAAAAAGGGTCAAAGCGATGTTCCTATTGGTGTAGTGAATAATATTCATTAAATCACTGCAGTGATTAATGTATCTAATTATGATTGAAGAAACACGAGTATATTATAAGATAGTCGTGGACAAAATAATTTTCTTTGGTAATAAAGGCGTAGGTACCTAGGTGCATATTGTGGAAACTCTTTGAACACATAGACATAGTACACAACATAATTATATTATTAAGTAGGTATGAACTAATCAATTCAAGAATAAAAAAATAATAATAAAAATGCATACAATACCAGGATTGTTAAATGATGATCAAATAAATGCTAAATACTTTTGATGCTAGGAATAATAATAGTACCATTATAAAAAATGAATGTGCCCACTCATAATTTTTATTATAAGACTTTTGAATGACAGAGAGTCTATTTAAAAGATCATAAAAGTAAAGTAAATAGGTATTATGTGCGTGTGTACTGACCTTAAACAATTTCGTAAGACGAAGCCCTTAATGCAGATGCACTGTCCAGCAGTCAACCCTCCAATTAAATCTCCACTGCAGTACGGACTTCGCTGTTTAAAAGACAGAACGATATCATTTTTGATTTCCATAATTATTATTACTAATAACACACTTTCCAAGAAAACATTGTGTAAAATGTTACTTTATTAAAGCTAAATAATTTTCAAGATAACAGGTACATTATATGTAATAGAAACAACATGCCTTTATCAGTGCGATTTTAATACTACACTTCTGTTATTGAATTACGAACATGAAACCTCGGCTTCCTAAGCACATACCACATACTACTATTTGGAAATAGGAATAGAGCCAATTTTGGTAGGCAACTTTTGTTATTGTGTCACGTTGGCTGTGCCGCGTGTCTATTGATTTTGTCTTGCTGATAGAGGGAAATTCTCTAAACCAGAAACCAGCAAAATTTACCTACTATTTTATTTACGATACTACGATAAAACATGTTTTTAGTTTTTCAAGTATAAGCAACCAAATAAAAATTAAAACTCAGCTGTCATTTCCATATGTTTCATCAGCTGATCGCTGTTTTAAACTGCTAGTTATTTTACTTTCCACTGCGTATGAGTGGTGTTGGTATTACTTAAGAACCAGGGAAATTTGAAAATCTGACTTTACGTCCCCAAATAATAAACAGTTCATTGGGTACAAATTTGAGTCCTTGAGAAAACCTTCCGAAACTATTTCTATAACCTCACCTGTACGAGCCTATTATTTGGATCTACCGAGTTTTCACTGTCGTATTTATTTTCGTCGACCGTATGTTTGCTTTTGCTTTTACGATTGCGGCGTTTGATACAGCAACAACAACATTTAACTTTTGTATCACTATTTTCGAGTTCATTATTCGACATGGAACTTGTTTTTAGAGAACTGTGTTACGCTAACAATGAGAACAAACTGTGAAAACGGTAGTTTATAAATAACGGACGGTAAATTCAGCGCACGATTTCGCATTAAATTATAAATCGGTACCGACTGTTTAGTACCTAGAAGCATGATTAAACATACCTATACCAATAGAACGACAAATATACAAGGTAAAAATAACGTCATCGCAAATAATAACAATAAAGTGTTTTGCTGATGTTCTTATCCCTAGGTACCTTAAAGATAATGATTTCAGTTTGAGTTTAAATCAGGTTTTTGATATTTAACTCACCATGATCTAATTAGTTGACGCTTAAAAAATGGTTTTCTGACACATGTTGAAAGCTAAAATGTAGATATAACAGGTATTCAAATTTTAGTTACAAGGGTGTATTGATATATTTACACCTGGCTTAGCCTACTATAAAAACAATTTGAATATCATCAAAATATTTTATTTTATTTTATTTTATTTCTCTCCACACTTTTATTCTACACGAAAGTGGAAGTACTTGCAAAATAAAAAAAGAATATGCGCCGAATTATTCTCCACGTTTCACCTATTTTCGACGTTTGATGAAAAAGCTGCATCTTCGATTCAGAGTAGCAGTGTCTTTTGTGGCTCATCTGTGGTGCTGGACTCCCAAATACTTGTCCATCAAATTCCACAAACTCGAAACAATGTTTTCCTTTGCTTAGCGGTGCCGTTGAATTAAAGTAAAGTAAAGTAAAGTATATTGTCTCAAAAAAATACAGACATTGTCACAATACAATATAAATGATCAAAATCAACATGTTCTTGACATAGCGCCACATGCTATTCGAAATTCACCCAAGGAATAGAAAGCTTGCTCCACAAGAAAACCTCGCACCCTCGTCCCGAATTCCTGGTTAGATAAGCTCTTCCACTTATCAGGAAGGCAGTTATAGAGACTCAGCCCAATCACGTGGATGTCCGCACGTTGTATCTGTGAACGTCGCTGCGCAGTTTCAGATTTGCTATGTTCTGCCTGGTCTGTCTGACCTGAGCCCAAATATAAGCAGAGTACACCGTCATAATACCATGCCTCTTGAAAAGTGGCCTGCATGATACATACGAAGAAGCATTTTCCAGTGCTCGAACTGCCCTTTTCTGGGTGACCAAAACTCTCTCAGTGTGAGAAGAGAGACCCCAAGCCAAAATCCCATATGTCATTACAGAGTGGAAAAGAGAATGATACGCAGTTCTCCCTGCACAAACACCAACCACTCCATTTATCCTTCGAATAGCATATATTGCTTTTGATAATTTATTACACAGATAAGTAATGTGCCTTTCCCAGGTAAGGAGACTGTCCAGCGTCAGCCCAAGATATTTGGCTTCACCCTCGTGTAGCTGCGATAAATGTCTGCTTGATGTAAAGTTAATAATTACAGACTTCTCTTTGTTGAGAACTAGTTTATTTGCTGCAAACCATTCCCCAGCGGTAGTAGTAATCCGATGTTACCAGTACAGTATCATCGACAAATTGTGTCACGTGACTCGGAACATTTACCGGTGTCATTCACAAAAATAACGAAAAACAGGGGACGCAACACACTGCCCTGTGGAATACCACTGGTGATATTACCAACTTCGCTTCTATCTAAACCCCAGTCAACAATTTCGCGTCTGGCTTGGAAATATGATTCCATTAACTTTAGAGGTTTGCCTCTAATGCCATAATACTCCAACTTCTGAATTATAATATTATGCGGCATGCAATCAAATGCTTTACTCAAATCACAAAACAAAGCACTGCAGTGTTCACGATTCTCAAGTGCAGTGGATATGCAGGAAAGGAAATCCAGAACGGCATCCGTGGTATTCAGTCCTCTGCGAAATCCAAATTGGTGGGCTGATAAACAATTATTTGCTTCCAGGAATCTTACTATTCGACTTGCTAGTAGAGTTTCAAAGATCTTTGAGAAAGCTGGTAGCACCGAGATGGGACGATAGTTTGATGGATCTGTTCTATCGCCTTTTTTGAATATCGGTACTACACGAGCTAGTTTCATTCGATCAGGAAAAATTCCATCATTGATTGAAGTGTTGATTATGTCACATAGTGTCACACCTCATTTTGGGACCCTAAATATACTTACACAGGCCAGATCGTTCTCTTATGAACCATTTCTTTCGTTGCACCTGGTTACGGTGTAGTGGGAATGAGACTTGTTCGTTGAAAAACTTAGCTTTCAGTCGAAGAAGGGTGGGACATTTCTATTGCTAAATGACGATAAATAATAGAACAGAAACATAATTAAGTTTACTTTATGTAAAAATATTCTGATGACGAGATTTTTAATATTGAAACCGGTAGTATGCGAAGTATTTTATTAATTCAACTATGTCTTCCTTTGTACAACGGTAAATGAAAATGTCCTTTACTCTTGCGGTACCAACAAAACCTGGATACAGTCATTAGAACATAATATAATCATCGCCAATACCCTTAGCTCTTTCTTGAAGCTATCTATTGCTAAACGATGATACATTTTTAAACAGAAAAAAATTAAAATAAACTATCAATTTAGCTATTTACGGATTACGTTTATACAGAATATTTACAGGGAAAATTGATACAGGGTTTCGCGGTAGTTTCTGTTCTGTAATCAATCTGATAAAGGGTATGTACTAGTTAATCGAATGACTGACTCCCTGGGGCCAAATAATAAATAATCTGGAGCAAGCAAACCTCTCATCGGATTATAGCGGCCTGATACATGTCGAACGTCAGCTATACCCTCTGGATATAGTTCTGGTCTTCTGGAGGTTACGTTGTAGCATCAAGATGTCCTCCAGCCAAGGGTTAGATTAAGAAATTCAGTCTGTCGAGTATAAATAGGGCTGTGTGCTTTTCTCGATATATCGAGAAAAATATCGATATATCAAATGACGATATGTCTTTTAATATATCGATAATTTGATGTATTGATATATCGATATACCGATAATTTGATATATCGATATTGCGATATATCGATAATTTTATATATTGATATTCCGATATCAAGTTTTAACAAACATACATACATCGATATTATGTATCGAATAACGATATATCTTAATACAGGGTTACAACTAATTCAAGGGCCACTATGGGAATATTTGAAACCGTAATACATACAAGGTTGGTCAAATGGGATAAAAGTTGCGTAATTATGGGGACATCTCACACACATTTACAGATCTCGAAAATATTTCATGGATCGCTAGATATAACAAGAAATGTGAAATTTGCCGATTTCTTTAATCTTAAATATCTTTTTTGCTATTAGAGATAGTGATCTGAAATTTGGTACCGTTGCATAAGCAAATATTCTGCATCTAATAGTAGTCATATAATCTTCCTAAGCCTCCTAGTTTCTTCAGGGTGATAGTCAACTTTTGTTTTCCTTATGGGCGCCATATTGGTTTTTATTCATATTAAATAGACAGAAAAAATCTGAATACAATGATACCAAACACATTATAAAAACTTTGAAGAAAAAATGCATATTAATAGATGCATATTAATAGATGTGATGCTATTAAAAATTTCGTTTGCAAAAAAATTATTTTCATCGTAAGAGATGTTAACTGATAACAAAAAGCAGTGTAATTGTCAAAATTCCAAAGCCAAGTTGAAAAAATGAAAAATATCATTTTATCTATCAATAACCATTTTTTCTTCAAAGTTTTTATAATGTGTTTGGTACCATTGTGTTCAGAGTTTTTCTGTCTATTTAATGCGATTAAAAACCAATATGGCGCCCATAAGGAAAACAAAAGTTTATTATCACCCTGCAGAAACTAGTAGGCTTGGGAAGATTATATGACCACTATTAGATGCAGAATATTTGCTTATGCAACGGTACCAAATTTCAGATCACTATCTCTAATAGCAAAAAAGATATTTAAGATTAAAGAAATCGGCAAATTTCACATTTCTTGTTATATCTAGTGATCCATGAAATATTTTCGAGATCTGTAAATGTGTGTGAGATGTCCCCATAAATACGCAACTTTTATCCCATTCGACCAACCTTGTATGTATTACGGTTTCAAATATTCCCATAGTGGCCCTTGAATTAGTTGTAACCCTGTATACATAGATATATCGATAATATTTGATATATCGATAGTTTGATATGTCGATACTTGATATTCCGATATATCAATAATTATTGTAAATGTGGGTTTTTTATCGTCTGGCAGTCCATAGTTATTCAAATTTCACACTTGATATGTTTGACATATTGATATAGTCGAAATGTTGGAAATATAGAAATATCGATATATTCATATATCGATGTATTGATATATCGACATAATGAATCGATATGTTGATATATCGAATAATCGATATATTGATGTATTGATATATGGAATATTCGATATATCAATATATTGATTGCGTCGATCATATCGATATTTTTTAAAATATCATATATCGATATTTTTAAAAATATCATATCATATCGATATTTTTTAAAATATCGCCCACCCCTAGTCGAGTATCAGTGGCGGGAAAAAAATCTCCCTTGGCCATCCTGATATTCCCTTTTATAAGCTTGGTGAGGCTGATTCTGCGGCCTACTTTGAGATTTTCCAGCGGGGGAATTAGTGCCAGCTTGCACCATACATGTTGGTCCATCGCTATTATTTGGGATATGTTGTACGGAGCATGCTTCCTTCACCCATCCGTTATAAGGATATGATAAACGCCAGACTTACCCTCTTTTCCTTTCTGGGAGCCTGATACCCGTAGTGGCTTCACAGAACAAATTATTAATGCCAATCGAAGTTCATTTGTGCTTAGTTACAGTATATTTGGAATAAAAAGACGAGAAATAGGAAATAATTTAAATAAGATAATTATATTTGTTGAAAAATTCTTAATATTAGAATACTTATGTGTAAAATATTTTGATCCATTCGAAAGGCATTGACAGGTCACTTAAATTAAACAACATTGAATATGCTAAGGAATGGACTGTTTTTCTTTATAAACAATAACGAAATAACTATATTAACTTTTATAATTTGGTGTTCGTCTTAAGAGTAATTATGTAAATATATAACAGCAAATACATAAGTAACAAAATATGTACGAATATTCATAAAATAAATTATTTATATAATTATTTATTTTGCCAAATACATTCACGTAATAAATTTTATTGTTTATCATTTGGTAACTTTTTAATATTAACAACAAACTTAAAATAATAATACTCCATTATTTAAACGAAGAAATTAAAAACGGCATTCTTCCGCATAAAATACTGACCAATAACTTAAAAATTTGGATGATATAGCTTCTCTGTCACTTCCCTACCGACAGAATTTTGTACTATGGAACATTAAAAAAAAACCTGGTCAATAACTAAAAATACTTCAAGTCCCTACACATAAAAATTGTACATATTTACAGCACCCTCCCTTACTTTAAAAAATTAAATGAGAGTGAGCTAACCTCAAATAAATTCTCGCGAATGCGACCGATTACTTCACTAGCTATTGCCTATGGACGTTTTTGAAAAACCATTCCGTGAATTTCCTGAGTTGCTGAACAGCTGCTTGCGCTTGGTCCTGCAATTTCCGATTCTCTTCTTTCAGCCGCCTCACTTCATTTTCCAAGGACATGCGGCGGCGCGTCTCTCTGTTTACCCTTGTTTCTAGTTCCGACACGTGGCTTTGCAGCTCAGGCACGCTCGCACTCGAGCTTATCCTAAAGGTGAACTATAGTAAGTGAATATGAAATTGTAGCATGCCCGCCTAGTAGGGCTATTCGCAGTAAAAATGTTCTGAATAAAGTCGATTTTTTTTAAATTAACTATAATTTTGTAGTAACCGTACCTATTTCATATTGATTATTCCAAAAAATATCCTATTTCGTCTGTCGATTCATTTTCGTTTCGACTTAGGTAGTTTATTTATTTGAGAAATTTATGCGTTCGCTCTTTATGTATACACTGGCGTAGGGGGATTAAGGGGATGTAAGCGGTCACGTCTGGAAATGAGAGGACTCGTTCTTGAGACGCAAAAGCGTCACTACGTGTTTTAATTATTGTCGTTCCTTTGTGAATATTTTTATTGTTATAAAAGTTTTTGGGTGTCTACGAGATATTCACAGGTCAGTTAAATTTATATTATTTGTTTTGTCAATTATTTCTTGTATTTGTTCCAAAAGGTATGTTGTTCTTTATTTATTTTCAATCACATTTATGTATATTTCATTATTTGCGATTTCTTTGTTCACAAAATTACGTCAATAATTCTGATAAATTAATTTGGGGTTTATTTTATTCATTGCTACAGTTCACAAAAAGGGGAGTATCACTTTTGTTTTATGTTCATTACCAGGGTATGTGATTGTAATTTGTGCTCATTTGTGGTTTTTTTATATTTGATTTAACGTTTTATTGGAGTAACAAGTGCTCAACTGTTTTGAGAATGTGGGCTTTGATGAATTTAAATAACGTTTTTATCCGTGAGAACAATAATAATTATCGAAGTACCTTGAGTTCTGTATATTATTGTTTTACTTGTGTTCCTTGATCCCCAAGGAGGGACCTGAGAACCTATTTATATATGTGTTTATGCCGTCGTTAAGGACCCTGGTACTTTGATAATCTCGTTTCCATTTTCAACTTGTATGTGCCTATTTGGGTTACTTGATATTTCCAATATTCGTTGTAATGCTCACTGCTTTGATTTAAAATTTTCACAATCACATACCTATTCTGCATTTTGGTCATTTGTATTCAACATCTGAATTTTGACTGCCGTTTATTTTATTGTGTTGTATTGTGCATAAAAATAGCAGATTTATACTGGACTGTGATCGAGGTTTTTCTTTGCACGGCTCTTTTTCTCCTCGTGAGTCTAAGTCAGGCTGAGCACGTTAATTAAACTATTATTTAAACAATTGTGTGTTTTCCTTCCAATTTTCCCAAATGAGCTATTTCATCAGTGCAATTCTAGACAAAATTCATTTTAAAATTAACACAACGTAGGGTATAAAATTTTTAGACGATCGCGATCACGAATTATGTTTTCGACTGTTTTCTGTCATGAGCCTGGGTTATACGGGATATTACAATTTAATGTTTTTCTATTCTATACAGTATATGTCAGAACTAAGTTTTATTTGTGTCAAACATTTTTAGGTTATTTGTTTTTGGTTGTTAAAAGTTGGTGACAGTGAGAAGTTGACAGATAAGAGAGGGAAATAGAATGTATTATGTAATGTAATAGAGAGAAGAAGAAAAGTAAAAATAAACGTCTGTTGCCATGCTTTTCGTGGGCAGCGTTGAAACAAGCCAGACAATAGACCGGCTAAATTCACCAACTGTTTTGCACTACCACTCATTGTTACATTTCTCAACTTACTAGTACGCGGTACTGACAAGAAATGAGTTGAAACCGCATATTCGCAGACGATTTAGCGAACAAGTCCAGACACGTCTACAAACCCCGTATCGCACACAAGTATGAAAATCGTATTCATGTGCGGTACGGGTCGTATAAACCCCGTATGATTTTAAGACTTGTGAAGGTAGAAGATGTTATGGGAACTATATATCTTCAATCCAAATGAAAATATTTAAAAAATTACTATGTTTATTTAAAGTCGCACCACAGGAAAAGTAACGTTTGGAAAGGCCCGCATGCAACGCTGGTGCTGTACGGGGTCTATGTGACCCGTGCCGCAGCGAACGTGTTAACCCAATTTTTTGGTTATAGCAATTCTACATAATTTCAAACAACACTCATAGTATCGGATTTAAATTTAGCGCCACTAGTATAATATACACAATATTTGGTAACATTTAATTTCTCCACCAAAAATTACGTTGGCAATGCGGAGGCACGCGGTGACTTTTAGTGTCGTCTGTCATTTTCAGTCTTGAAATTGTTCATCTTTCATATTTATCACTTGCCAAATCTACCTTGTGAGGATTCCTATCCGACTATCACGATTTTGTCATGTGCTTATTCTTTTATTCGGATTCAGTTTGTAGTCAAATTTTGGAGGTTAGGTTAGTTTAGTAGTTACCTTCGTTAGAGCAAGTTGTGAAGGACATTTGCATGTAGTTGTACAGTTTCTTATTACTATATTATTTATTTATTTATTTATTCAGTAGAATGAATAAATAAATAAATACATTATTTTCTTTTGGGTTTGCAAATATTTTCAAGTTTTCTTTTCACCATTTATTTTAATCCTTAGCATTGTTATTTCATTTCCTTTTTCATATCTTCTTTTCTAATTTGTCGAAACGCTTCTAGTTTTTTTTTGTAAATATTGTTTTGAAAATTTATGTTCAGTTTTTGTTTTTGCATATTTTACATCAATATGTCGATTTTTTTACATATTTTTCAGCATAAATAAATGCATTGTTATTTGTGCATAATTCATGCTTTTTAATTTGCACATTAATGTTGCATATATTATATCGGTAATCGGTATTTCTGCATCTAAATTTTAATAGTTCTCATGCCTTCTTGACGCTTCCTGATGCTCTGACCTGACCTCCGCCCGACAGAAGCAAAAGCTATGCTAGAATATCAAATCTAATGTTCATTTCAGATCTGAAATGTATAATAAATAACGGGGGCTCCTGCACTGAATCCTGAGCAACACCATTATAGCTAATTTAAAAAAATATACTATTCAGAACATTTTTTATTACGAAACCTAATATAAGCATGTGAGAGAAAACCCTACTAGGTTGACGCACTGATGAAAGCAGGTATTATATAGCTTTCAATGTTTGAGCTAAAAACTTACTAATTACAACCATGCAATCTGTATTTTATTTAATCTAGTGAGTAGCTTACATGTGATTTGAAAACTTCTTAAATACTTTAGAAAGCATGAACAGAGAAAGAATAAACATAAGAAAAATAATATGTACGCATTACATATTTAAAATTTAGAAGTTTAAAATGAACTCCACATGAGAACGTCACCATGTCGTCAAAATCTCCCAGTGGCCAAGAAACCACCAGGAACCCCATCAAAAACCGACAAAAGCCAGTTTTTGATGCGATTCTTGGCGACTTCTTGGCCAATTTTCGATATAAAGCATGTTTACGCGACCACTAGGTCTAGGCAAAAAAATCGATATTTTGATTCGAATCGATTTTCTTTTCCAATCGATTCATTGATTGAAGAAAAAATTGAATAGAAATACTGAATCGAACTGGCACATCAAGTCGAATCGAGCTATCGAATCGGCACATCGAATCGAATCAAAATGGCACATCGAATCAAATCGGCTCAGGCAATCGAATTTAACATAGAAGCTAAATATGTGAAAATAAAATAGTAAAGCACACCTTTCACAAAGGACCAGGCGAAAAAATCGTTACTTCGATTCAAATCGATTTTCTTTTTGAATCGATTCAAGAAAAAACTGAATCGAAATATCAAATCGAATTGGCATATCGAATCGATTCGAGTCCATTCCAATCGACTCACAATTCGAATCAAATTGGCATATCGAATCAATTCGATTCGAGTCCATTCCAATCGATTCACAATTCGGTTCAAATAATACCACAATTCTATTAATCGATTTGAATCAATAATTTTTGAGAAATCGAAAATCGATTTAAGATCCCCTGAATCACCAGGTCTATTTCATAGTTTAATAAATTCATGTTGTCTGTATCTATGTTTTAATAGATTTAGATAGACAGGGTCAACTCGTTCTTCTAGGGTAAGGGAATATTGGAAAGACATTCGATCACTAGGCTTGGGCAAAAAATCGATTTTCTTTTCCAATCGATTCATTGATTCAAGAAAAAAATTGAATCGAAATATGTACTGAACCGAACTGGCACATCGAATTGAATCGAGCCATCAAATCGGCACATCGAATCGAATCAAAATGGCGCATCGAATCAAATCAAAATGGCGCATCGAATCAAATCGGCTCAGGCAATCGAATGAACATATCGAATTTTACATAGAATCTAAATATATGAAATAAAACAGTAGTAAAACTTTTGAAGCACACCTTTCACATAGGACCGGACAAAAAAATCGTTATTTCAATTCAAATCGATTTTCTTTTTGAATCGATTCAAGAAAAAACTTAATTGAAATATCGAATCGAACTGGCATATCGAACCGATTCGATTTGATTCGAGTCCATTCTAATCGATTCACAATTCGATTCGAATAATACCACAATTCGATTAATCGATTCGTATCGATAATTTTTGAGAAATCGAAAATCGATTTAGTATCTCCTGAATCTATCTCATAGATTAATAAATTCATGTTATCTGAACCAATGTGTTAATAAATTTAGATAGACTCGTTCTTCTAGGGTAAGGGAATATTAGGCTAAGGGCAAAAAATCGATTTTCTTTTCGAATCAATTCATTGATTCAAGAAAAAATTGAATCGAAATATGTACTGAACCGAACTGGCACAATCAAATTGAATCGAGCCATTGAATCGGCACATCGAATCGAATCAAAATGGCACATCGAATCAAATCGGCTCAGGCAATCGAATCAGCATATCGAATTTAACATAGAATCTAAATATGTGAAAATAAAAACAGTAGTGAAACTTTGAAAGCACACCTTTCACATAGGACTGGGCAGAAAATCGGTATTTCGATTCAAATTGATTTTCTTTTTGAATCGATTCAAGAAAAAACTGAATTGAAATATCGAATCGAATTGGCATATCGAATCGATTCGAGTCCATTCCAATCGATTCACAATTCGATTCGAATAATACCATGATTCGATTAATCGATTCGAATCGATAATTTTTGAGAAATCGAAAATCGATTTAGTATCTCCTGAATCGCACAGGTCTATCTCATAGATTAATAAATTCATGTTGTCTGAACCTATGTTTTAATAAATTTAGATAGACAGGGTCAACTCGTTCTTCTAGAGTAAGGGAATATTAGAAAGACATTCGATCACTAGGCTTGGGCAAAAAATCGATTTTCTTTTCGAATCGATTTGTTGATTCAAGAAAAAATTGAAATCAAAGTATTGCATTGAATTGGCATACCAAATCGAATCGAACCATCGTATCGAAAAAGCACATTGAATCGAATCAAAAAGGGCCACCGAATTGAACTGAGCCATCGAATCGAATCGAAAAGGCGCATCGAATCGAAAAGGCACATCGAATCAAATCGAGCCATTAAATCGAAAAGGGTCATCGAATCGAAAAGGCACATCGAATCCAATCAAAAAGGCGCATCGAATCGAATCGAGCCATCGAATCAAAAAGGGTCATCGAATCGAATTGAGCCATTGAATCGAAAAGGCACATCGAATCGAAAAGGCACATCGAATCGAAAAGGCACATCGAATCGAAAAGGCACATCGAATCGAATCGAAAAGGCACATAGAATCGAATCAAAAAGGGCCACCGAATCGAATTGAGCCATCGAATCGAATCGAAAAGGCGCATCGAATCGAAAAGGCACATCGAATCGAATCGAGCCATTGAATCGAAAAGGGTCATCGAATCGAAAAGGCACATCAACTCCAATCGAAAAGGCGCATCGAATCGAATCGAAAAGGCACATCGAATCGAAAAGGCACATCGAATCGAATCGAAAAGGCGCATCGAATCGAATCGAGCCATCGAATCAAAAAGGGTCATCGAATCGAATTGAGCCATTGAATCGAAAAGGCACATCGATTCGAATCGAGCCATCGAATTGAAAAGGGTCATCGAGTCGAATTGAGCCATCGAATCTAAAAGGCACATCAAATCGAAAAGGCACATCGAATTGAATCGAAAAGGCGCATCGAATCGAATCGAGCCATCGAATCAAAAAGGGTCATCGAATCGAATTGAGCCATTGAATCGAAAAGGCACATCGAATCGAAAAGGCACATCGAATCAAAAAGGCACATCGAATCGAAAAGGCACATCGAATCGAATCGAAAAGGCGCATCGAATCGAATCGAGCCATCGAATCAAAAAGGGTCATCGAATCGAATTGAGCCATTGAATCGAAAAGGCACATCGAATCGAAAAGGCACATCGAATCGAAAAGGCGCATCGAATCGAAAAGGCACATCGAATCGAAAAGGCACTTCGAATCGAAAAGGCACATAGAATCGAATCAAAAAGGGCCACCGAATCAAATTGAGCCATCGAATCGAATCGAAAAGGCGCATCGAATCGAAAAGGCACATCGAATCGAATCGAGCCATTGAATCGAAAAGGGTCATCGAATCGAAAAGGCACATCGACTCCAATCGAAAAGGCGCATCGAATCGAATCGAAAAGGCACATCGAATCGAAAAGACACATCGAATCGAATCGAAAAGGCGCATCGAATCGAATCGAGCCATCGAATCAAAAAGGGTCATCGAATCGAATTGAGCCATTGAATCGAAAAGGCACATCGAATCGAAAAGGCACATCGAATCGAATCGAAAAGGCACATCGAATCGAGCCATCGAATCGAAAAGGGTCATCGAATCGAATTGAGCCATCGAATCTAAAAGGCACATCGAATCGAATCAAAAAGGCGCATCGAATCGAATCGAGCCATCGAATCAAAAGGGTCATCGAATCGAATTGAGCCATTGAATCGAAAAGGCACATCGAATCGAAAAGGCACATCGAATCGAATCGAAAAGGCACATCGAATCGAATCGGCTCATCAGATCGAATCAGTATATCGAATCTAAATAATATGCGAAAATAAAACAGGGTCTTGGGTCTTTACAGTAAAAAAATAACTATGTAATAAAACTTTTGAAACACACCTTTCACATAGGACAGAACAAAAAGTAGATGTTTTGATTCAAATCAATTTTCTTCTTGAATCGATTCAAGAAAAACTGAATTGAAACATCGAATCGAATTGGCACATTGAATCGATTTGATCCGATTTCATGCGAACCGATTCACGATTCGATTCAAATAATAGCATATGATTTGATTAAGTATTTCCCGAATTGCACAAGCCTATGTCATAGATAAATTTAGACAGACAGGGTCAACTTGTTCGTCTCCTGTAAGGGAATATTGGAAAGATATCCTACGACAATAAGAATACTTACGCTGACGTAATAGAAACATCCCCACCATTCTCCTCTTCCCACCGTTTCCCATCATCATCATCCTCCCCCTCATTCGAATCAGAAGTACCAGTGACCTGCAACATAACACGAGTTGCTGTATCTACCAGACTGGGCCAATCCATGTCTTCTGGTAACGGCAAATCCTCGGGCGTCACCACCATCGACTTACTTTTACTCGAGCTGCACTGCCTGCCATCTTCTTTCTTAAAATCTGCATGAGGTAAAGGACTGGACGCTGTACTTGCATTTGAGATCACTGTAGCAGGCCTTGCCATTGTTAAAATAACTTCTGGTTGCGTTTTGTGGGCGGACAGAGAGTTTAAGTTTTCTCGAGAATGATCACGGTTCAGGTCAGAGTCATTTGAAGCTTCTATGTTATCGGGGTTTATAAGTCTTATAAGTTCTTCTTGGAAAGCACTGGACGACATATTGGCACTGTTTCTATTGGAAGAACGTGGCGTTACACCTGGACGTAGTTTAGCTTCTCCGTTTACACTTCTTGGACTCTGATTACGACTGTTATTATTCGATAAGCTGCCTAAATGCTTAGCTGCTCTTCTCGAGCGAGGAGATTGATTTCCGCTTCCGTTGGAGAGTTCTTCTTCACTACCAACACCATATAATCGCTCACTTATCGAACTATCTGTAGAATGTCCATCATTAGCGCGAAAATCATTATTAATGTGCTGTATCGTCGAGTATTCCGCTACTTTCGGAGCCCTTGTGATGACGTATTCATTCTCCTGTCGTATCCTCTCATTTTGCTGCTTAACTAAATTGTTCTTCTCTTTATAATTTAGATCGTAATCATTTGCATTATTATGTAAAGTAGCTGTTAATGGTTGTGAATAATTTACGTGTTGCAGTGGTAATGAATGACTTATTTGGATTTTGTTGTGTTGAACATTTTGGGTGCTGTAATGGTTGTGCGATTGCTGTGATATTTGATGTACGTTATTGCGTTTCGGAGTGGACGGAAATGTGTTGTTTGATGTGTTCCTGGATGATAGCTGACCTCCTTTGGACGGCAGAGGAGGTGCTACTTCTAAATCTTGAAACGTTTCGTACCATCTTTCGTCACCTGAGTGACCACTAGAAGAGCTCGTTATTGTGCCCTGGAAAAGACAATTGATATTACAAATATGCGCCATTCCTGTCTGAATTACATTTGCCATTGAAGAGGATGTCTAGGAAACATTAACCTAAAAATTCCCCTATATTTCCCACATATTCCTGATACATTTATTCCGGGGAAATTTCCGTGTATGTTTCTCAAAATTTGCAAAAAAATGTCGAAAGCCTTGCTATGACGCGAAATTTTAACAATTTTAACGACAGTCCAAGATGTCGGTATCTTTAACGTATTTGCATTGTCGAAGTGCACTTCTAGTGGCATATCTGAAGTCAACAAAGGTGCTATTGGAGAATCTGTTTGATATTCCCGAAGAAACGGTTCAATATCTTCCGCAATGGAACGACAAAAAATAAGTTTTGCAGGTAACAAAACGTCCTTTAAAGTTTTTTTGATGGTGTCAAAACTCTTGCACTTGGGGTTCTTCTTTTTGTCTTTGGTTACAGATTCCACATGTAACTTCAAATTAGGCAAAACCATTTCTGCCTGTTCCGTTCCAACCACGTCAGAGCACAAAAATTTCAATGGAAACACTGTGGAACCAGTTATATTCATGCAGTCGCTCATCCTCAGAAACGCTGCTTTCAGCCAGGTCTCGAAATTGAGGTTAGATCTGGACATTGTAAAAACCTGTCGCGGCGAAAGAAGTACCTGTCACGTGTTCTGCGCGAAAAAACCAATTTACGAAGAACACGTCTACAATGAAGTAATGGGGGTGTCCGCTCTGTTGCTGTCAGCTGCAGTGTCGTGCCAGCCTTTATTGTTTACATGTTTATGCTGTTAATTACTTCATTGTAGACCTGTTCTACGTAAATAGGTTTTTCGCGCAGAACACGTGACAGGTTTTTCTTTTGCCGCAACAGGTCTATCTGCTGTATTGTTGTACTTGTTTTTTACGAAAGCGTAGAGCGGCCACAGTGAGACAAAAATTACTCTTCCCAAATCAAACTGCAAATTGGCTTAAATTTACAGTTTGAACTGAGAATTTTGTTACATTGGCAGATTGAAGTGGGAATTTTGTTAAACTAACAGTTAGAACTGTCAATTTTGCTTAAATTTACAGTTTTAACTGGGAATTCCATAAAATTTACAGTTTGAACTGGGAATTTTATAAAATTTACAGTTTGAAGTGGGAAGTTTGTTAAATTTGTTAGCAAAATTGACAGTTCTAACTGTCAATTTAACAAAATTCGCAGTACAAAACGGTCAATTTTATGGAATTCCCAGTTAAAACTGTAAATTTAAGCAAAACTGTGGATTTAACAAAATTCCCAGTTCAATCTGTCAATTTCACAAAATTCTCAGTTCAATCTGTCAGTTTAACACAATTCCCACCTCCCACGTTCAAACTGTAAATTTAAGCAAAATTGACAGTTGTAACTGTTAATTTAACAAAATTCCCAGTTCAAACTGTCAATTTTACAATATTCCCGGTTCAAACTGTAAATTTAAGCTAATTTACAGTTTCAACTGGGAAGAGTAATTTTTTTCTCGTTGTGGCCGCTCTACGCTTTCGTAGGTTTTAACTCTGGCACTATAACTAGAAACTGGAAATTTGATCAAATTTACAGTTTAAACTGGGAATTTTATAAAATTTACAGTTTGAACTGGGAAGTTTGTTAAATTGACAGTTAGCAAAATTGACAGTTCTAACTGTCAATTTAACAAAATTTCCAGTTCAAACTGTCAATTTTATGGAATTCCCAGTTAAAACTGTAAATTTAAGCAAAACTGTCAATTTAACAAAATTCTCAGTTCAATCTGTCAGTTTAACACAATTCCCACATTCCACGTTCAAACTGTAAATTTAACAAAATTCCCAGTTCAAACTGCCAATTTTACAATATTCCCAGTTCAAACTGTAAATTTAAGCCAATTTAAGCTAATTTACAGTTTCATCTGGGAAGAGTAATTTTTTTTCTCACTGTGGCCGCTCTACGCTTTCGTAGTTTTTAACTCTGGCACTACAACTATGAACTGGGAATTTTGTTAAATTGACAGATTGAAGTGAGAATTTTGTTAAACTAACAGTTAGAACTGTCAATTTTGCTTAAATTTACAGTTTTAACTGGGAATTTTATAAAATTTACAGTTTGAACTGGGAATTTTGTTGAACTAACAGTTAGAACTGTCAATTTTACTTAAATGCACAGTTTTAACTAAAAATTCCATAATATTTACAGTTTGAACTGAGAATTTTGTTAAATTGACAGATTGAACTGGGAATTTTGTTAAACTAACAGTTAGAACTGTCAATTTTGCTTAAATTTACAGTTTTAACTGGGAATTTTATAAAATTTAGTTTAAACAGGGAATTTTGTTAAGTTAACAGTTAGCAATTTAACAAAATTTAACAAAATTCCTAGTTCAAATTCTCAATTTTATGGAATTCCCAGTTAAAACTGTAAATTTAAGCAAAACTGCCAATTTAACAAAAATTCCCAGTTCAATTTCAATCTGTCAGTTTAACACAATTCCCACATTCCACGTCCAAACTGTAAATTTAAGCAAAATTGCCAGGTCTAACTGTCAATTTAACAAAATTCCCAGTTCAAACTGTAAATTTTACAATACGCCCAATTCAAACTGTAAATTTAAACTAATATAGATATAGATTTCGTAAGAATTTGGGGTTTTTATTTTTACACAAATTTTTAAGGACGTCGCCCAAGTTTCCGGTATATTTCCTGCATTTTCAAATATGCCATAAGAATTCCATATAATTTCCGGTTTTCCAGGAATTCCCAGTCGCTAGACAACCTGATATCACCAAACATTTATAAATTCACAACATTGAGGCGCTGCTAAGCTATATTTCCTATACACTTTGAGTCTTAACAGACTCGATGCCGCTTTCCCATAGGCCGCCAAAGTGGGGTGGCAGATGGGGGATTGAAATGCCATTGAATGGCCTCGATGTCCACGGCGGTAAAGACACAATATTATAAAAAATCAAATAATTCATACCTCCTGGTTTTGCTGAAACCTGGATTCAGCTCCAAGAAACGACTTGCTACTGCTCCCTGTTCCATACCCAGAACTATTACTAGATCTCGGAGGAGAAAAGCTCCTCTCGTAAATCCTCCGATGGTTACCCGGAACGGCCTGCTGCATCTGCGGCGCTTTTCTATTCTTTCCGTCTTCATTACCAGCATTTTCATAATCCCCTTCATAATTAGTCTCATTATATTTACAATTCTGAAGGGTGCACCCTTTCCGAGGAGATCCATCAGCCAAGGGCGGTATCACAGTTAAGGTTACTAGTAACGAAGTTTTCAGCAAATCCACCATTTGATCGTACGTTAAAGTGGACACGGCGATTTTGCATATTTCAACAAGACGCGAGTTTTGCCGCAAACCCGCCTGCCAAGCTTGGCCGGCACTTTCTACTAAAGTTACGATACCATCAGGTTGTACATGGAAGCCCAGTTGACCCATGATGTTCCTTCTTATCGACAGCTCTTGCACAAGTACTCCTTAATTACAAAAATGTATTAGTAAAAATTGTATACATACCATACTTCAATTTACCTAGAGTCACAGCTTTTAGTCTCTCCATTATTTCCATTAATTCGTCCCTATCTCCATGAGTATCCCTCATGTGGATCGTCATGCACTCCCCTTGATGATGATATATCCTCAAACTGGCTGTTTGGGGTGCCCATCCCAAAATCGATTTACAAGGAGTGACGAACACTATTTGTTTGGATTGCTCTTCTATTAAAACTAAGGTGTCTACGGAAATTCCCAGGAAGCACTCTATCTGCTGAGACTGTCCACTGTCGTCCAGCAAAACTTGCCACAAAATAGCACCTCTTTGGCATGCATCAGGTATGAACCGGGGACGGATCTTGTCTTTCTTCTTGCTACTGAAGATCGCTGGAAGTAAAAAGTAAGAAATAAACCCGACAACATCAATGTTTTTTGCTCACAAAATTTCTGTCCCGTGTCCACTGGCGTTGTGGTACAAGAATTGGCAACCAAATCCTTGAGATACTCTTGCCTCGTCCGCGTAGCCATCGTAACGAATTTCTCCGACCTATGCGCGGCATTTTCCGCATTCACAATTTTCGCCAGCAGAAACTCGGCGAAGGCTTTCCCTTTGGGAAAGATAGCGCCATCTTTTATCGGTGGACCAAACACTAGAAGATCTTTGGATCGACTCACAGCGACTTTATAGTGGGTATTCTCGGTGCATGGATTAATGGCCTGCACTACGATGAAGACGTGTTGGAATTGCGATCGTATTCCTTTCGGAGTAAACGGGAGAGCGCCAGGCTCTTGGAATACAATCGTCACGATATCGTTGCCTATGTGACGCTTGCGCAAGAGCTGCTGACGGTTGTTCGGTGTGAAAGGCAGCATGGTGGATACGTGGAACATGATTTCACAGTCTTGGTATTGAGAATACACGGAATATATTCCTGTGGAGTCAGCTGTAAAATAAAATTCGTGAATAATTAAGAAAATTTCTGAAGCTATGACACATTTGATGACTAAAATAACATAGTGTTGCATTCAATTATTTATTGATGATTAGCTACATAAATATGGGTATCAAGGTCAATCAGGAGGCTACCACATTGATTTTCTTCATCTACATTGAAATAAAAATGCAACTAAGTAGGTTGTAATTTAATACCAGAAACATGTTGATAAATAACTATTGCTATCAAGGATACTATCTAGACGAGCGTTTTCTCTGCTTCATCAGTTTCATGAGGTAGAGCATTCGATGGATATGGTCACCATAAATTCCTTGATGGACCAAAAGATTCATCTCAAAAGAAGACATAGGGAATTCTAACATCTTCAGCAGACTCATCTGGATAGGGTAGGGACCTATCAGAAGGCAAATCCAACCGATTGGCAGTCGGTCTTTTCCCAAAGTTTGACTTTCTGAATGCGGAAGGGCCTCCTTCCTGTCCATAAGCACCAACCAACGTCTATGGCTGTAAATTGGCGACAGCCATGGCCATCAAAACAATTCAGAAAATTCGTAATCTCATAGAATTCTGTGGCTTTTTTCAACCACATTACCTTCCAGATTACTTGACATGTTTCTTTGATGGGATGGTTTTTCTAGAAATGTAGAAATCATGCTCAAGATCTCCAAAGGTGGTCATTCCTGATGCTAAATACCTAAAAAGAAGAAGAATTTACAGGCACATTTGTGATTATACCAAAATACATGTGAAATTATTCAAATAAGACAAGGAGCTGATCAAAAAGTGGAAGGAGATAAGAGACCACAAATTAGTTACTGTTACAGAAACAGGGAAGCCATCAAAGAAGAAGCTCTATATTATGACCAGCTGCAATTCCTGCTCCCTCATATTAGAGGGATTGAGAATACATCCCCAAATATCGCGCCTCCAACAGGGAGTGAAGTTGATACTGAAGAACCATACAATACTCAAAACCAGACTGCTATTGGGAATACAGAGCAGAATGAAGTTACTACTCAAATATTGACAAGTATTTCAGCAATGGTTGGTCCTAATAAAAGAAGGCCTGGAAACCAACACACCCGAGTAAGCAAGAAAGCAGGTACTGAAAGATCTGTGGTTTCGTCAGCTAAAGATTTGACGTCAATTTTGTTGGAAAGTTTGACATTTTAGAAAGAAGAACGACACTTATGGCCATAGGGCTTTCTTGATGTCTATCAGGCCAATTTTGAATAGTTTACCTCAGGCAAGACTGCAAATCTCACAATTGATGTCAACTGGGTACCCATGGCGGCCCCAGGAGAGTGACGCAGAGGGCGCCACTGCTCCCAAACCGATTCTTCACAGGATTTCAACATTTCGGATTACCTATATCAATGGTTCTGAGCTCATATTTTGTAGTAGATTTTTTAAATAAAGAAGTTACTGTTTAGTTATTTACTATATGTATTTATTGTTTTACTTTCTACTTACCGCAACGTCAAAAGTCTTTCTGGAGGATAAATACTCTTCCTCATGATGATATCACGTTTCACAATACATATTTTCACTCACTAAACCAAGCAGTTCATTAAATGAAGAAACGGACATTATATAAAACTGAAAGAACTTCTTTCTGCCAAACAGCCGATCTGCACAGGGTCCATTTTTAAAGCAAACTAGAATAATTCTAGGCTAATTATTAGCCTAGCGTTTGAATCACTACTCTAAAAGGTGAGCAGTATTTGTCAGAGCTTATAGGCAAGAGAAGGGAAGTGCGAGAGGGGAATCGGGCCGATTTTCCATATTTCGCGCGCTCAAAATGTATCATGTCATAACTCCCTCAAAAATTGTCTTATCGAGTTGCAATTTTTTAAAAATTATTTCTTAAATGTTCAGGATGCCCAAGAAATCTTTCAAATTGCAATTACATAATTACTTTTCATTCCGCTTTGCGATTTTCGAGACTCTGTCTTTTTGGTGCAGTGGAATTTTCATCTATGGAGGAACTATGCTCATTTTTCGAATTTGGACAAACTTCCTACGACAAAGTTATAGAGAAAGGATTGAATTTTATTTTACACCGAAATTCAATTCATTATCTCGCATAGAAAAAAAGTTATGGCGATTTGAACACGTTAATCATTCTGAGCACGTACGATTTCAAGAGTTACGCGTGCAGAACGATTATAATGTTCAAATCGCCATAACTTTTTTTCTATGCGAGATAATGAATTGAGTCTTGGCGTAAAATAAAATTCAATCCTTTCTCTATAACTTTGCCGCTGGAAGTTTGTCCAAATTCTAAAAATGAGCATAGTTCCTCGATAGGTGAAAATTCCACTGCACCAAAAAGACAACGTCTCGAAAATCGCAAAGCGGAATGAAAAGTAATTATGTAATTGCAATTTGAAAGATTTCGTGAGCATCCTGAACGTTTAAGAAATAACTTTAAAACAATTGCAACTCGATAAGACAATTTTTGAGGGAGTTATTACATGATACATTTTGAGCGCTCCGCATTTCCTACTCGCGAAATATGGAAAATCGGCCCGATTCCCCTCTCGCACTTCCCTTCTCTTGCCCATAAGCTCTGACAAATACTACTCACCTTTTAGAGTAGTGATGCAAGTAAAAGTTGCAAAATTACGATTTATTTTAGAATTAGTAAGTATGTACAGCCACGATTAAATGAAGTGCTTCCACAAACATTGCCTTTGTCTGGTAGACCATACACATACCTGAAATTATTTAAAACCATAAAAAACCGCAAAATGACCGCTAACCTGTCACCGTTCACCGCTAAACAAGGGATCTTAAAAGGAAATGACTAATCCAACGAGACGTTCAGTGAGACTTCGTATCCTACAACGTGTGTAGTCAGTTTGTTCACATTGATTTTATCTGGTATAGACAAACAACTAAAAGCTTCTTCTGGCAATTCAAGGTTATCTAAATAATTTTACGGTACCAAGGTTCAGCCTTAAAAAGAGTTTCTAAAAATTATTTCAAAGTGCAACCTTCCCCTTACTTGCTCCCCAACTTTACGAAACATAACTTTGCCGTAAGCTTATCCTAGAAAATAATATTCAAAAATTATATGTACTTACATTTGTTGTCAAGTCCGGCTTTGTACTTAGTGAAGCCATTGAGCCTGACTTTCTTCCCAATCGTCTCCAAGAACTCCTGGAATGCCGGCCCCGCCTCCTCATTGTTGTACATTTCCTCTTCGGACGATTGTCCAGCCTTGCAATACATCACCCCTACTTTATAATGGTTCATCAATCCCTGCTCGTCCAATTTCAGTAACTGTTCTTCAACTTGCGGCGTTTGCACCCCTAGCCTCAAACACCCCAACTGTATTTCGGGCGAAACATATTCAAGCACTTCTTTGGTGTTTAAAGTTTTGCTATTACTAGAAGATTTAATGTTCGGAATCGCATCTTCTAGAATTGCGCCCCTGAGGGTCTGTAACTCAGAGGTGCGGATTACTAAGCGATATTGATACTGCATTATTGAATTTTGGTTCTCGGTATGCGACACTTTCTCACGTCGTATTGATATCGCGACGGGACCGAGCTGCTCGTCCATGCCGAACCAGTTTTGATGATCTGAAAGAAGAAGCGAGGAAGTTGGGTAAAAATGCATTGGACAGGTTTCGAAGAATGCGTGTCGCTCCAAACGGGATTCGATACATGACACCTGGTCATTTAGAGAATCAAGGTTTTATTGCTACTAAAGTTAGCGGCAGCTTACATAATAGAACTTCAACTTGAACAATAAATGGTGATTGCCAGCAAACTGTGTCCAATACACACGTGGTATTAGGCGGAGAATAGGCAAATAACAATTGTATATTTTTCGAAGAAAGCTTGTACAGAAATGCGGTTCAATAATTTTGCTATTGTATACAGGTCCGGTAACAGGATTTAACTGTTTTTGATAACTTATTGTGAAGAAATAAACAGCGTAAGTATTCTAACCAATTTCCAATGAAACTGAAAATATATTTCATGAAATTTATTAGGAAACTAGGTATTAGTGCCTAAAGTCGACATCTGTAGATGTCTGTTACAAGATTTACCCTTCCCTAATTACGTTGAGCTCTGGAATTGTTTAAGGGCGTATCTGGTAAACAGCCCCAAAGAACAGCCAAAACCGATAAATCATAAACAAAATGGCATTACCTTGTATATTACTTACTGGTAAAAACGAGAAAAAATTTTTAAAAATATCCCTCTATAAAGTCTGGCCTTTGAAGATGACAACAAAGCATAACAGTCGAATAACAGTATAGATAAGTATTTAAACAAAATAAAGCATAAACTATACAGGATGGCTCACTGAAAACAGTAAGTGCGATTTTATGTCTCTTTAAAGAAACTGGAAATCGAAAAGTTTTCGCTAATGTAATAATGGAAAACTTCAAGAAAAAATTTGTGAAAAACATTTTCAACACAGAGTAGCGAGGATAACAGAATTAAAGACTTGACATTGCAAGAGGCATCGCCAATGAAACTAAAAATTAATAGCGATGCAACACTTGGAGAACATTATCGCAACTTAGAGGAAGATCTAGAAAAACGGACAATAGAGATAATATCTCTATTGAAATATCCTGGAAATATTATTTCCGAGGATATTTCTAAGCGAAAAATGCTTACATATGTTATCAAAACAAATAGATGCAGACCCTACAGTTCCCTTTTCCGTTTATCCTAAAATTATTGTATCTCCTATCATTGGTCGCTTTCCTATAGGTACCTAGAAGATTCTCTCGCAATAATTTTATCTTTATCACAACTCAATGCAGTACCTAGAATCTCATCTGCAACAGTTTCAGCAAGCGGATGATATAGGAAACACGGAAAATGGCTGCATCAAGACCGAGATCAAGGCTGTGCAGTGAGTGAATAGTTTAGTGCTTTTTCTCTCTTTGTGTTGAAAAGTGTTTTTCATGGTGGGCGGTATGTTTAGACATTGAATTAGAGACATATTGTTCATAAATTTAGTTAGATTTTAGAAAGTACATCTTATGAGTTTATCTTTTTAAATCGGACCTCTAATCTTCGAGATTAATTAATTAAGGCACCTTAACACTAATAGAATCGGGTAACAGAGGAATACCGCCAAATTACTCCACAAGCGTTGCAGAATGTTAGACAGCGATTTCAGCAAAATCTTTATTGCTGCAGGAGGTTGGGGGTGGTCATTTTGAACACTTTTTGGTCAACTGACACGTAGCAAGTAGGTAATACTTATCGCATCTTCATGTCATATTTTCTCGAAGGTTAGAGGGCCGATATCCGATTTCAAAAAATAAAAAACGTCATCAAAAACTGTTACAAAGAGAATTGATAGGGCTTTCAACGAGGCTTTCAAGCGGTGTATATTTTGACACCAACTCCCATTAAAAAATTTAAGGTAGCTGTCCTCCCCGTTTTGGGGGTTGAAGTTACATGAATGAAAACATCGAATTTAGATGTCCACCTTAAAACCACAATCGACGTGTCCGAGATTTTTGCGTAAAAATGATTGTAAATAGTATACAAATGCCCTTACTGTTTTCAGTGGGCCACCCTGTATAATAAATTAACTATAATCCGATCTCGTCATTTTAATACACCGGATACTTCACAAGAATATTCAAGGTTTCATAAAAACAATTATTTACGCTTTGCGAATGAATTATTTAAGTACTTGTTAGAAAAATATATAATTGGAATCGTAATCATTATACAGGTCGGCCCAGAATTCGACTACGGAAATTTAAAGGCAGATTCCTCGACTAAGAATATCAAGAATCAAATGTACATATACAGTGTGTCCACGGATTGATGCAACAAGGATATATTGAAAGAATTCTGTTTTAATGACAATGTCATATTTAGGGATTAAGCCTTGTTTGGCTTGAAAAGGGGGGTTATTCACGTGGGAAGTTTGGTGTACACTATAAGGAAGTTCGACAGGAAGTTTGAGGAATTCCGGGGAAGTTTGAGGAAGTCTGGGGAAGTCCGAGGAAGTCTGGGGAAGTCCGAGGAAGTCTGGGGAAGTCCGAGGAAGTTTGGGGAAGTTTGAGGGAGTCTGGGGAAGTCCAAGGTAGTCTGGGGAAGTTCGAGGAAGTCTGGGGAAGTTATATAGAGGAAGTCTGGGGAAGTTCGAGAAAGTCTGAGGAAGTTCCAGGCAGTCTGGTAAAATCCGAGGAAGTCTGGGCAAGTCTTTAGGAAGTTTGGCTAGTCTCGAGGAAGTTTGGGAAGTCTCGAGGAAGTTTGGGAAGTTTGGAGGAAGTTTGGGAAGTCTCGAGGAAGTTTAGGAAGTCTCGAGGAAGTTTGGGAAGTCTCGGGGAAGTTTGGGAAGCCTCGGGGAAGTTTGGGAAGTCTCAGGAAAGTTTGGGAAGTCTCGAGGAAGTTTGGGAAGTCTCGAGGAAGTCCGGGTAGTCCCGGGGAAGTCCGGTAATTTTAGGGGAAGTCTGGGAAGTTTTTGCTAGGAGGAAGTTTGGTGTACATATTTTTTACCGTGAATACCCCTTGGCTTGAAACTAATTTTGAGCATATTTTCAAATGTTTTAAATGAAGAGGGGGTGCAAATATGGAAACACGAGGAAACGGCAAGTATTTCGACTGCAGAGAGCTTCACTCTAGCGGCGATTGCAGTAAACAGTCACTCTCGTTCCTATTCGTCACCGCGCAGCGCTAGGAATCAGTCGGGCATTGTAGTTAATGGTGGTGCGTCGATATCTGTTTCGTGATTTTCGTGAAGTTTTTGGAGGTAAGTTCACATAATGACGTTCCCTTCATGCTATTTGTATAGCCTGCTTATTTATGTATATAAGAACAAACAAAAATTTATAACTTCATCGCAGATTACCCATTATCCTTTAAGAAATAATTTGTTTAGGCCAGCTTTTCCAAATTCTACTAAATTCCTAAAGAGCCCGTTCTATAGGTCGTTGACACTCTTCAATTGCCTCCCTGACATTTTGGCTGGAGCTCCGAATATACATATTTTTAAGAGTTCCTTGAAAATGTTTTTAATTGATAATGCATTTTACAGTGTGGTTGAGTTTGAGGATCACTGTTCGACTTCATAGTTTGATAAGTGTAAAGAAGTCATCGAGTTTGGTGCTCTTTGTGATGTTTAATGGTTGCCTGCGATTCTGTGCTTTCTGGTTTGTGGCTGTGCTGCGTTGCGTATTTTTTTTAGTTTTTGGACAGCCCTTGTTACTCTGCAACTGTCGCCGTGTGGTGTACGGATAATGTGTTCTGGTTTGGTTCGTTCAGTTTTGCTGCTGTCATTGGTTCACTTATGATCTTGCTACTCCGGCGTTGTGTTATCTTCGTCCTTGCGCTCCTGGCAGGATCTCGAAACTTAAACATGGTCTCTTTGATGGTTTCATCTCCATTTTGATAATGAGAGGGGCTTCATATACTTACTGTGTTTTGTAATTGTAATTGTAATTTGTTTTTGAAATTTTATTTATATATTGTATTTTTATTTATATCCAATATTTTTGTTTGTATATTTGCATATCTTGTGGTAATGTCTCAAATCCTTACTGGTATAGACAATAAAGTGCTTACTTACTTTGTGGTATTATTTAATCTAACTTATCATAGAGGTAGCGTAATGCGTATCAGATTATTTAGAAAGGGAGTTATAGGGAAGGTCGAGGGGAAGGTATTGTTGGATTGCAATGAATCATAAGCTAACGTTTTCTTGACTTAACTCGTAAAATCCAGTTTGTCTAAAGTGCGGGTAAGTTGGAAGCATGTGGATGAGGGCAATGTGTTGTATTTTTTTATCAACGAATAATGTTTTCTGTGAATAAAAACATATTATAAAAAGAATATAATGCTAAGTTCAATATTCCAACATCTTTATGTGTTTACACATTGATTTACTGTAATTTTAGGGTGTTTCCACATTACCCGCACTTTTTTCAAAAATCGAAAATGTAGTAAGTTAGCCAAATATTTTTTTATTTTTTAAGTACATGGTTTTTGCACTTGTGACTTATGGTCCCCTATTTCTAGCATTAAAAGGCATTTTAAGGCAATTTTCCAGGTTAAAATAACGATTCTTTGATTTTTTACAAATTAAAAACAAACTGGGTTTCCACATGTGCACCACCCCCTCTACCTTTTCTGTTCTAAATAGAAAATCAACTTCATTTATCGTCGTAACGGGAGCTGTCCCTTAAAACCACCTCAGTTTCAGGTAAAATTCTTCAGCATAATAAAAATACCGATTGCCACTTAATCTTTTAACAGCTTGTTACACAAAACGCGGTTTATTTTTCCTTCCTTTTCCCACTGCAAAATTGATATAAATAAAACATGAATAGACGTCGTACCAACTAACTTTAGTGCAACTTTTAAATTCATTCATCTGCAATCTAGTTAACGCTTATTCGCAACAACTATTTTCATTAACGTCACTTATCGTTATCGCACTTACCTTGGCCCAAAAAGAACTTCCTATAATACAACGCGCCTTGGTCCACGCTTTCTATCGGTCTTGGCAATCTCTGATATGGACAAGTCGAATGCCTCCAATGCGTCTCCCCCACGGAAAACTCCAAAACGGCTACCCCGTACGCCAATGGAGGCCTGTGTAGAGGCCTCCGATGGTTGCTGCTTTGGCCATTTAGCCTCGTAAGACTAACCACCCTTTCTTCTTCTCCCCCAATTTCGTTGCGGAAGAAAGGGCAACTTTCCACAAGATCGTTGCTTTGTCCATCGCCATAATCTTCATCACCACTCTCACCGTCCGGAGTTGAAGATCGTGCAAATAGAGAAGCTGCGGATGCTCCAGTGGTCGTATTTCTTCTCTTCGCGAGAAGATTTCGTCGTATTCGCACAGCGTATCCCAAATTTGTTGTCAGCGACTGGCAGTCATAATGGGAAAAAGCTCTTCTACGCGCTATTTCCTCAGCTTCACCCGATAAAACAACACTAGAACTACTAGCCGAGGTATTCACAACACTGTCATCCATCGCTTGTCGCTGTTGCTTCACACCACTACCGTTTACACCAGCACCCCAAAACCTGGGCAACTTAACTCTCAACTTCGGACTCTGGGGAGTCGACTGATGAGAAGAATCTTCCCCATTAAGCACAACACTATCGTCAACTTTGCCGCGCAAGTACTCCGAAGGCCCGGGAGATCTCTGATCAGTTCCGATGGCCCCTAGCACGGTGGGCCTGTAGTCTTGTAACATCTCAAAGAACGACTCACTTGTACCCGAAATAGGCGCCGGCCTGTCTATAACGTCGATCGACCCGTGACTCCCGTACTCACGTTTCAAAGTCGGAGAAGAACTGTTGCACTGTCTCGCCCCGTGATCCAGCAACTCCAAGCTCGAGTTGCTCCGGTACAAGAAATCCGAGGCTAGATTGTGACGCTTAGTAGGGTTGGTGCCGGAATGGTTGTGATGATGGCGGTCGTTGTAAGAAGAACGGGAAGTGGTGAGTCCGGCGTTCGCTCGTGCCCTTTGCAGGTGGTTGTTATAATACTCGACGGCTTGGGCCGTACGCTCCCTGGCTCGGGTGGCGGCCGCGGGAGCTCTCGGAGGCGCAGGCCCGCATTCTTGCAAACCGATCATCCCATCACGCTGGAAAGAAAATTGAAATAATTTTGGATGTTTCAAATAAATAAATTCAATAGATCATCGAAGTGTTTGTACCTTACAGAATTCCGGAATGTCTATTTAGCACTACAAAAACTGGGTTAGAATTTAAAAGCACCCGTTTTTATTTAGGTTATGAATCATTAGTAAATGACCGAGAACAAAGGGACAAGCTCGTCCTGGGTTACACTACTCAAATATCGGAGATGCTTCTGTTATGATTATGAACCAGGGGGCGGGACATGAGACGGGACAGATGTTCTGTAACACGAATCTCTTTGAAAGCAGATGGTACGCGTTTATCCTTTTACTTTTCATCTGTATTGCACGCACGTCACCTTTTCACACGTATTCGTTTCAAGCTCGGTTTCTTTGTCTAAATTTACAGAGCTAGTCAAATCTACGTTGAATTGGTGTTAATTGGACTGATGCTATTGCGAGCAGGTCAAAATGTAACTCAGATCTCCAGGTTACATTGTTAAACTGAACGATGCCTTTGCATTCCTTATTTAAAGCGCTTTTGAAAGCTTTCGATGTCAAACACAAAAAAAAAACTAAAACTACACTAATTTCACAAGACTGAAAGTTGTCGTGTTACCCTTGCGAATTTGAACCAAAAAAATATAGACCGAGATAGAATGAAATGAATCCAATGAAACACTAAGAATTATTTTGCGTAAAATGGGGTTCAGGTGGAGAAGGACACATATCTCTAAATGTCAGAGACGAGAGACGGGGGATAACAACTTTTGAATTGTTGTGTACACTCTCTCTGAATTGGAATTGAATTGGCTGAATCGATGAGGCATCCTGTAGTAAAATTTTGTACACCATATATCCTGTCAAGCAAGGATATCCTCGGATTTCCTCAGATATCCTGGCAGATAGATATCCCCAGGTAGTTA
Source organism: Xestobium rufovillosum (assembly GCA_963966045.1). Lineage (NCBI taxonomy): Eukaryota > Metazoa > Arthropoda > Insecta > Coleoptera > Ptinidae > Xestobium > Xestobium rufovillosum. The sequence goes on along the minus strand of OZ014492.1, from coordinate 46,855,878 downwards.
TTCCCGAGGGGTAAACCGTGGCTTAAAATCTGTACACCTGATTTCCCTTTTTTTGATGATTTCCTGCGATTTCCCCTTGATTTCCTCTGATTCCCCTATATTTCCCCAGATTTTCGCTTGATTTCCGCTTGATTTCCTCTGATTTTCCCTTTATTTCCTCTGATTTCCTTTGATTTCCTCTTTAACAGTGACCCAAGAAATTTTTCAGCATATTCTTTTATTTCAAACTTCCTTCGGCCCTGGAAAACCTGAGTGTTCCCATTTAATCAAATTCTGCTTCGTTTCTGGGTCACAGAATCGTGTCCAAGTATATCATCCATTGTATAACAATACGGTTCAAGAAAGCAACATAGTCTTGAAGACGGGAAAGATAGCATAAATTTATTAACCATTATTTGTCGCGTTATTAGAGGTCGCATCAAAAAAATACGGAACACGGGCCTCCTTATTTACTCTATTCTTTAATAATATCCAATATGCTGGAAAGGGTGTACAACCCCATTATTTAAATACGAGGTTTCTTGACGAATAGAATGATTTACGTAAAATTTAAGATTCTGAATTTCATCGTAACATTCTTATACGAAGGCGCACTGGATATCCTCAAAATGCTGTCAGACTTCCCCGGATATCCTCAAGATATTCTTAAATTTCCTTGGATATCCTCGGTTTTCCTTGGACATCCTAGGTTATCCTCATGTATGTACACCAGAATATCCTCCACCAGATTCCCCCTCGGTCTGAATTGAAATGAATTGAACTGAATTTTTTGAATTGACCGAATAGAATTGAATTACATACTTGAATTGGATCGAATAATTTGAATTATATTGAATTATTTTTGAACTGGCTGTATTGAATCAAATTATACTCGAAATTATATGAATTAAATTGCTTGAATTGACTGAATTTTTTTATACTTACTTGAATTGCATTAGACTGAATTAAATTGAATTAGCTGAATTGAATTGATTTGAATTATATAAACTGAATTGAATTATGTACTTGAATTGGATCGAATAATTTGAATTATATTGAATTATTTTTGAACTGGCTGTATTGAATCAAATTATATGAATTGAATTGCTTGAATTGAATTATACCTACTTGAGTTGAATTGGATTGAATGAAATTGAATTAGCTGAATTGAATTACTTGAATTGGATCGAATAATTTGAATTAAATTTAATTATTTTTAAATTGAATTGGCTGTATTGAATTGAATTATGTATATGAATTGAACTGCTTGAAGTGAATTATACTTGAATTAAACTATTTGAATTAACTTGGCTGAATTGAGTTAAATTATTTGAATTGGATTGAATTATTTTTGAATTAAATTGAATTGGCTGAATTGAAATGAATTGAACTGAATTGAATTTTTTGAATTAACCGAATAGAATTGAATTACATACTTTAATTGGATCGAATAATTTATATTATATTTAAATTAGCTGTATTGAATTAAATTATATGAATTGAATTGCTTGAATTAAATTATACCTACTTGAATTGAATTGGCTGAATATAATTTAATTATTTGAATTAAATTGGCCGAAAGGAGATAAATTACTTGAATTGAATTACATACTTGAATAATTGAATTACTTATATTGAATTATTTTTGAATTGAATTGAATTATATGAATTGAATTGCTTGAATTGAATAGACTAAATTGAATTATACTTAAATTGAATTATTTGAATTGAAGTTATTATGCAGAGATTAATTTTAGCAATCTAAGTCAAATTATGCAGGTTGCATAGGGAGAATGATAAAAATGAATGAAAATTTGACTGTCGCAGTGTCCAAAGAAATTTCAAATCAAATTTTTAAATATTATACAAAATGCTTCCCGTGAAAGAGGCGACATTTAAGTTCTTATATTTACACGTCATTATTAGACAGTGTCTGTTGCATGTAAGCCTCATAGACGAGATTAGATAAGCCGTTGATAAGGTTGCTCATCCCAAATTTCATGACTGATAAAAATTTATTTCCACGACATAGAACCGGAAATCAGTGCCGGACGGAAATGGAAGTTGACCGTGCATATCTCCACCTACGCTCTGCGTGCGTTACTTAACAATAATTTTATCACCGTTATACATGTCGCTTGGCTAGTGCATGTACATCGACCGCAAACGGCCCAAGAAGCTGCTGGCCTAGATTTTATTGGAATTCAGATAATAAAATTGGTCTCGTGTAAATACAGGACGCCCTGAATAACGAACTGATCCGCCACACATTCACAAGGAACCTGTCATTAAATTAATAACTTAATGTTGCAAGACTTAATTTTTTTTGTCTTCTCATTTTCGTAGGAGTCTCACGATAAAATTGTACACTGCGGAAGCTCATACCATTTAAGACATCGGATAATAAACAAAAGACGAACAGGCGCGGGAATTTGCTTGCGTCACACAACACATGCTTGTTTTAATTAATTTGACTTGGGTTAACAAAAAGAGAGAGGCGCATAATCATTTCTTTTTAGAAATCTCTTGGTCTATGGTTAGTCTGTGCTGTGATCTATACCACCATGCTAAATAAGGAACCAAACATTGGGTCAAATACAGGATTAAAAGGAAAGTAACATTGTATTTTAAACAATCTTGATAGTCGGATTTCCAAACATTGTTCTCTTGCTATTTTTACTCTTTATATACCGTGTGACAAGCTTCCATGTGTACATGGGGAAATAACATGGGCAATTACATTTTTGGGGATTCCTGCTCCCCATGTGTAGTTACAGTGGTGGTAAAGGTAGCAATCGAAAGACTATTTTTTTTCTGCGTATGGGAATATCAAAAACTGGGATATTCATCAGATTACCTATGACAATTTAATTTATTCTAATCAAAGACTCCCTTGATTCTAATTTCTAATTCGTCTGAACTGTCAACATTATTTATCGACAATTTAAAATTTGGGTTTCAAAATGAACAAAAATATTTATTCAGTTGAAGAAAAGGTTTTCATTGTGAAAACATTTTACGGCGGCAATAGTCTGCTGGTAGTCCTTGACTTATTTTCTGTAAAATTCAATAACAGTCCTATTCCTTGGGTAACAACAATAAAAAATTTAGTTAAGAAATTTGAAGATACTGGGAATCTTTCATTGAAAGAAGGTAATTTTTACTAATAAATTTACTTGGTTTTTATTTAGATAATTCTGATTTGCTTATTATTATTACCTAGTTGCTAATTTCTTATTGTTCGCTAACTTAAATTTTACTGGGATTATGAGAAATTTAACAAGTGATAACGTGGAGTGAAACAAAACTAAAATTAATCTTATCATTTATTTTTTTAATCGTTCCAAGAAATCTAAATGTTGAGGTAGAGGCCTGATAACTGCTAGTCCAATATCTAGTTTAAGGTCTATTGCCATAGAATGTAATGTTTCAAGAGAAACTGTCCGTAACATATTAAAAAAAAAACAAATATCATCCCTTTAAAGTCCAATGTCACCAAGAGTTACTTCCTTTTGACGAAGAATCAAGGCAAACTTTCTGTGAAGAAATGCAAGAACGGGCTAATCGGGATCGCAGCTTCCTCTCATCAATTTGTTTTACCGATGAGTGTACCTTCACTTTAAATCAAGAGCCAAATTCACAAAACGTTAGGCATTGGGCCCAGGAAAATCCCATAATAAATCTAGCCACTACAACGCAATACCCTCAAAAAAATCAATATTTGGGAAGGCATTTTTAATAATCGCATTATAGGACCATTTGAAATACAGGGAAATTTAAATTCAGAAGCTTATTTAGATCTTTTAATTAACCATATTGGCCCTGCATTAGAAGAAGTTGCACATGCGAATCGGGAGGTCTGGTTTCAACATGACGGATGCCCAGCACATTTTGGAGCACAAGTGAGGGAATCATTAAATGAAATATTTCCAGAGAGCTTGATTGGTCAAGGTGGTGCTATAAACTGGCCAGCTAGATCTCTCGATTTGGCACCGTGTGACTTTTTCTTGTGGGGTCATTTAAAAAATAAGATTTATAAAACTCGTCACCCAAATATTGATTCTTTAAGGAATGCTATTTTTGCGGAATGCAACTTAATACACGATCGGCAACTTGCGAATGTGAGAAATTCTTTCTATAATAGGCTGGGATACTGTCTGATACAGAATGGGGGTTTATTTGAATATTTGTTATAGTTATTTTTCTTTTTTTATGTTACTTTAATTTCATTGTATATTAATAAGTTTTTGTCCTTACCTAGATATGGAATAAATAAGTATTAAATTGCCAGATTACAAAATTCATTAGAGCAAAATAAACAAATGTTGCCGCTTGTTAAATTTTTCATAATTGCAGTAAAATTAAAGTAATTTAATTTTTATTATTTCATTTTACTGCTTTAACATTTTCCCAAAAACTTTTTAATAGGTTAGACGACACCTACAATTTACCATAAACTATGGACCAGCATTCACCAACGAAACATCCACACCAGTAATCAATTAATTGTCAACTATGACAATAATAATGTGAATGAGAATTATCTAAATAAAAAAACAAGTTTATGTATTAGTAAAAATTAACTTCTTTCGATGAAAGATTCCCAGCCTTCAAATTTCTTACTAAATTATTTGTTGTTATACGGTTATACCGAAGGAATAGGACCGTTATTGAATTTTACAGAAAATAAGGCACGGACTACGCGCAAACTATTGCCGCCGTAAAATATTTTCACAATGAAAACCTTTTCTTGAACTGAATAAATATGTTTGTTTATTTTTAAATGTTGACAGTTCAGAAAATCCATAAAAATCAAAGACGTCCGTGATAAATTTCTGTGTTTTAGTTAGAAAATTATGAGGAAAATTATTAATGTAATTTTTGCTTTTACTGCTTTAATAAATTGGAAAGTTGTAGAGTTTTTGATATCCTCATACGCAGAAAAAAATAATCTTTCGATTGCTACCTTTACCACCACTGTAACTACACATAGGGAGCAGGAATCCCCAAAAATGTAATTGCCCATGTTATTTCCCCATGTACACATGGAAGTTTGTCACACGGTATAAGCTTATTCTAATTTCCAATAATGCACTGATCATGATTTAAGCCTTTGTCATGATTATCAGATGCTCTGTTCACTAACTGTAACCAAAAAGTAGTATTTTACTGTTGGACTGTAAGTCGTAAGTATTTTTCGTTTTTGAAACAATTACTGGTTTCTTGTATTACGGTTTATGTCATCTTCAGAGTGCAATACAATAGGTGTACCCTTTATTTTCAGCTATTAATGGCACAGTTGGATCGTTAATTAAAAACATTTTTCCAGTAACAGTTCTTGAATTGCACAAAGCGGAAACTGCTGCTGAGGTCATAAAGCACCTTTATTATCCACGTGCAATTTCAGCGAATAATTGCGCGCGGATTTAATTGTTTTCCTGTCGTTTCACTTGTGCATTCGCACATTGCGCATTATGTGTAAAATAAATCACAAAAGTAGCCGCATTATTTATTTTGTTTATGAACGTGCTACTTTTAACAAGGCAGAAAAATAGAAACTACTTACGGACAAGTTCAAAGAAACTTAAATGATACTCGACTTCGATGTTAATGCGCCTTACAAAATGCATTAGAAGACCTTATAAAGCAAGTCGTTTGGATGGTACTTTACGAGAAATGCTCATTTTAAGTACAATTTTCTGACTATACTTTCAAGGGGCAAAGACAAATCGATTTTATTTCTAGATCTGCCACTATTACTTACCGATTCAAAATGAGAGTCTACAGCCTTTAAAAACCTGAAAGGTGATTAGTATTTTTGTCCGAGCTTATAGGCAAGAGAAGGGAAGTGCGACAGGGGAATCTCGCCGATTTTCCGTATTTCGCGCGTAGGAAATGCGATGCGCTCAAAATGTATCATGTCATAACTCCCTCAAAAATTGTCTTATCGAGTTGCAATTTTTTAAAATTATTTCTTAAACTTTCAGGATGCTCACGAAATCTTTCAAATTGCAATTACATAATTACTTTTCATTCCGCTTTGTGATTTTCGAGACGTTGCCATTTTGGCGCAGTGGAATTTTCACCTATCGAGGTACTATGCTCATTTTTTAGAATTTGGACAAACTTCCAGCGACAAAGTTATAGAGAAAGAATTGAATTTTATTTTGCACCAAGATTCAATTCATTATCTCGCATAGAAAAAAAGTTATGGCGATTTGAACACGATAATCGTTCTGAGCGCGTAACTCTTGAAATCGCATACCTTTCCGTGGCAACTTTTTCCTTGCCCGTTGCATAACCCGAAACAAAATTAGACACTACACATTTTCGTCCCATTTTGATATTTTCATCACACGGTGAATACTTATAAAATAAAACGAAATAAAATTAACTTGTTACGTCATCCATGGCATCCATATTATTCACGCAAAATACGTCATCAGCTGACCACGCCCCTGGCCTCTTTACAAGTTGAATAGACTCTACCTATAGACTATATTACTACACCGTATTGAGACTATCTCGTTTCTGTCTACAAAGTTAGATAACACTCATAATGCAGTTTCCATCCAACAATACTCCGAAGGAATGCAATGACCGCTTGTGTCTTACTCATTCTGTTGAATGCATCCGCTGTCAGATACCAGAGGTTTCACGGTACGTCACCGTTCTTCGTTCTTTATAGTCTATTCATACAGAGGAATCTCGATGGCCCAGTGATAGCACAATAGCATACCTTCATATTTCACGTTTCTCGATTACTAACCATGCCACATAAGTTGACGGCGAATTTCATAAACAATTTAATGGAAGACACTTGGACGCCAATTTTGAACAACGCCTTATACATAATATCTACTTGCTGAATTAATTCTGAATGACAATAGGTGTACCTATTCGTCTAGAACCTAGACTCTAGGTATTATTTTTTACCTAATTTTCAAAGCGAGTATGTACGTATTCCGAGGTAGACATTTTGCGGATGCAGATAACAAACCCGATTTGTATAGTAATAGTAATAATATAGGTAGAAATCTAGTTAGCTACGCAATTCACGGGCAAGTGAGTCACCTGCCTGTGGGCTGTATTTTGTCGAGATTAAATTAGATACTTGATTATGACGTTTTCGGAAACAAGTTATTTCTGGACGTCAAAGCGTGGACACGCAAGAATATTAAGAAGTACACATAAAACAGCCTGCCTACAAATAAAGTAGTGTAGGACAACTAGGTACCGTATTTTCATAACCTACTTTTTAAGTTACCTACTTCTTTTTTCACAATAATTAAAGAAATGTTCACACAATAATATGGCAAAATTTCAGTACTTGCCTGGTTAATTGTTTAATAAATTTACGACCAAAGTTAATTTGGTGGTCTATTTTATTACAGCAGCCACTGTTTTCTTTCAAAACATTATTAAACGTTTTATTGCCTATTAAGTGTTTTTTATCAATTTTATCTGTTACACGTAACTGCAGAAGCAGATATTATTTATTTTTGCTAAATCGTAGTCAGACATGAGATCTATATATCAATCACAGTTCATAAAAATCTCTGGCCGTACTTAAATGATGAGTTTATTTATTTTACTCACTTCTTACTTCTTACTTCTATTTATTATTACTAGTTTCGAATATCCATTTTATGTAGTGTGTACATCCAATTACATAGGTTCAAACATGTAAACTTTGACCCAGTAAGCCACAAAATGTAAACAATCTTGTTCTACAAACGCTTATTTGATTTCTCTACGCTTTCTATTTAACATTGAACATTTAGTACCTACACAAATTTTCTTAAAATGTAGTTTTCGATTTATTGAAATTTTTGATAAAATTTTGACGTCTGACCGCTAACAAACGTTTTGAAAATTCGAATCGAATCAAACTGGATGTACCTAATAAATATTTCCCGCATTCCTGTTGATTTATGATGATTTCATTTCATTAATTTTTATAGAAAATAAAACGCAAAAGCAATAAAACATTTTATGGTTAGACTTGCTGTAAAAATTAATATTCAAATATGATATGTACATGATTCACAGAAAGTCATCCGATTTATATTTGTGCACTTCCTCGCAGATTCCCTATTCAGTTATTGATACCGTGAAAATGGGTAAACAAACGTAGAATTAATTATTAATAGTGTGTACTAAATATACTTACTTATACATATCTACACTCAGTCAATTATAAAGCTAATAGATCCACAAGTTTTCTTTTAATTAATAAACTTATTACAAGTTATTAGAACAACTTAAGCACGATTTTCACGGAACTACTTTGATTAGAAAAGCGAGGCAGTTAGCCTCGATATTTTCTGGCCCAATTTCAAATATTGGAACAAAAAAAGATTATTTTTTCTACCGCAGAAATTTCTCTTCACATCCTCTAAGTACCTTAATAATTGCTATAATAAATATTAGCTGTTTTGCCATCCCAGGAAGCAGAGAAATTTCTTCGTCAATTATCGTTAACACGTCGGAATTTATAAACGAATTTTTAAGGAAATCTTCAGAGTAAATCAAGTCAAGATAGTCCAGTCAATCGGTGTTCAAAACTGCCGTTTTCGTAACAAATTTTTTTTCTCAACGGTTCTATGTGTTTTTTGGGGTGCTGAATCCGAATTTCAAGTTTGCTACCTTGTAGGAGGTCGGCTTCACAACTAAAAACGCAAAAAACCTCAAAATTCTCGCACTGTTTTCAGTTTTTCGCTTATATCTCGATGCATTTTTTGAAGATGACCACTCTAAACAAAATTAAAGTAGACAAAATTTCCTACAAGAGACGTCTCTAACATTCAATTTTCTCATAAGGTGGGAGGGAGCAAAGCGAAAATTACGAAAAATGCCTTCTGCGCTCTACAGTCAAAACGGTCCCTCCCACCTGTCTATCTCTCATCGGCGCTATACTTTCCATGTATTACACTTAAAATAGGTTGTTTTGAATGAATTGATAGCAAAGCATGTTTGATGAAAACATTAACAAATTATATTTACAACATATTAGGTACACGACACTGAATATAAAGCTGAATATGAAATATTAATATTAATGTACATGTGTCATGAAATGAGGGAAAGTCGAACCCAGTATTAGGTCATCACTTCGAGTAGGCAATGTTTTTTCGACACTAGAAGGTCCAGGTGAAGGGTCTTGGGCAATGGAAGGTCCAGGCAAAGGATCAGGGACTGTGGAAGGTCCAGGCTGAACAGTTAAGTTGTAGCTGTTCTTTCTTCTGAAAAATTGTAACTGAATGATTAATGATATTATAGAGAAATATTGATTAGTAAAGATGCATAATGCTGTAAAATTCAGAAGAGGGAGACGACCTGGACGAGCCCCTTGCAATACGACTGTCTGAAGCAGCTGAGGCGACCGAAGGTATTAATTCATGTAATATTTTGCAGCATTATGCATCTTCACTAATCAATTTTTCTCTATAATATCATTAATCATTCTATTCCAATTTTTTCAGTTGAAGAACAGCAACAACTCACTGTTCAGCCTGGTCTTTCCACAGCCCCTGACCCTTTGCCCAAAACCATTCACCTGGACCTTCTAGTGCCCAAAAGACATTGCCTGGGCCACCAACAACCAAACGGGGACGACTAAAATAACTGCGCACATGACATCAGGTACTTCTTCGTACATCGACAGTTCACTATACAACATATCTGTTTTTGTAACCATCTTCTAACACTAAATGCCTTCTTTCTTTTCCAGATGGAGAACCTACTCGAAGTGATGACCCAATCCTGGGTTCGACGTTCCCTCATTTCATGACACATGTACATTAATACATACAGAGTTCATATTCAGCTTTATATTCAGTGTCGTGTACCTAACATGTTGTAAATATAATTTATTAATGTTTTCACCAAACATACTTTGCCATCAATTCATTCAAAACAACCTCTTTTAAGCGTAATACATCGAAAATATAGCTCCGATGAGAGATAGACAGGTGTGAGGGACCGTTTTGGCTGTAGAGTGCAGAAGGCATTTTTCGTAATTTTCGCTTAGCTCCCTCCCCCCTTACGAGAAAACTGAATGTTAGAGACGTCTCTTGTACGAAATTTAATGTACTTTCACGTGGTATAACGGTTTTTGTTGATAACATGTATATTTGTCGAGTTGTAGGGGGTGGGAGTGGGCGTTTTTGACATTTTCGCAGAAGGGCCAAAAATCTCTGTTTTTCAGAGCGCTCTAGCGCCGATACCGGACATCAGAAAATCAAAGTTGACTAGTGCATTTTGTAGGAAATTTTGTCTACTTTAATTTTGTGTACAGTGGTCATCTTCAAAAAATGTGTTGTCTTCGAGATATCAGCGAAAAACTGAAAAAAGTGCGAAAATCTTGAGGTTTCTTGCGTTTTTCGTTGTGAAGCCGACCTCCTACATGGTAGCAAACTTAAAATTCGGATTCAGCACCCCAAGAAACATAGAATCGATGAGAAAAAAACTTCCCCAATTTTGTTACGAAAACGGCAGTTTTGAACACCGATTGACTGGACTATAAGTTATTAAATGCTACGAGGCTACGACTAGTATCTTCAAGTATTCATACTATAGAGACTCAAAGCAGTTTCTAATTAGGTCAATACGATAGAAGCACTCTGGTGTAACAGTACCAACGGTTTTGTTTTGTAAACATAAAAAGATGCCCGGAGCATCTTGCATTAAAACATTATGTCCATCATGACTTGCTAAGGATCGTCGTAAACCTAATTTGATTTTAATAACTTCAATTCCATTAAGTATATGTTGTCTTTACACAGCCACGTTGAGACGATAAATAGTCGTTCAATTTTATTGGTTTTAGGCAAGAATGGTGAAGGCACAGACGTGTCAGATATTCCAGAAATTACTTACGAAAGCAAGGGTAGCACAAAGGTCATAGCTTCCTCTTCTTCGAACGGGGAATTCAAAAAACTCACTGCACATGTCTTCATATCGATTTTATATGATTTATTGTGGTAGCATGAAGGAATAGAACAGGAAGGCGTGTAATTCCGAATAAACACTGGACAACACAAACACGAAAGATAACGGCATATTGCGAAGATAACTGAGGAAAATTAACTTGCCGATAAGATAAAATGTGCTTCTATTTGTTCTCAAATCCCCGGGATCGACCTCCAGAGATATCGAAAAACGAGGAATCGAATATTGACATTTGATAATGAATGAATAATGAATTTCCCTCGACAAATCCCAGTGATCAAAGACCTTGTATCATATGCCAATCGTATATTATTCACAATCACATGCAGAAATCTCTTTGGCGCGTTTAGCAATGTGCAATTATACCAGAAATAGACAGCAGTACCCGAACATCAAAAACTGACGTAGCAATTGAGCGGTAAGTTCAGCAGCGCGTCCGGTCCTCAACAGACATTCCAGGAATTCCTAAGTGCAATTTACGGCTTGCCAGGGCGCTATAACCCCGGTGCCACTGAATGCAACCAAATCAGTCGGACATGTTAACTGAGCTTGTGGTGGTTTAGCAATATAATAGTCTGTAAATGTAGTTATAGAGAAAGGATTGAATTTTATTTTGCACAAAGATTCAATTCATTATCTCGCATAGAAAAAAAGTTATGGCGATTTGAATACGATAATTGTCCTGAGCGCGTAACTCTTGAAGTCAGCAGAGTACGATAACTAAACGGTTACAGCATCAATCTTTAGGAGACTGTACATGTGTGCACACGTATTTGGTTTTATTTTATAAGTATTCGCCGTGTGATGAAAATAATCAAAATGGGACGAAAATGTGTAGTGCCTAATTGTGTTTCGGGTTATGCAACGTGCAAGGAAAAGGGTGCCACTGACAGTTACGCGCTCAGAACGATTATCGTGTTCAAATCGCCATAACTTTTTTTCTATGCGAGATAATGAATTGAATCTTGGTGTAAAATAAAATTCAATCCTTTCTCTATAACTTTGCCGCTGGAAGTTTGTCCAAATTCTTAAAAATGAGCATAGTTCCTCGATAGGTGAAAATTCCACTGCACCAAAAAGACAACGTCTCGAAAATCGCAAAGCGGAATGAAAAGTAATTATGTAATTGCAATTTGGAAGATTTCGTGAGCATCCTGAAAGTTTAAGAAATAATTTTTTAAAAATTGCAACTCGATAAGACAATTTTTGAGGGAGTTATGACATGATACATTTTGAGCGCGCCGCATTTCCTACGCGTGAAATATGAAAAATCGGCCCGATTCCCCTCTCGCACTTCCATTAGCTCGGCAAGTCGGTGCACTTGGCTTATCCACTTTGGTTCATCCATATCCACAAAGTTTATTAATGGAAGATTGCACTCTATTTTTAGTTCATTCAACTCGAAGCTCTAATTGATAGCAGCCGTTAGTTCTATTGCAACGAAATTTCCATGAATGACTGGACTGAAGCGGAGATTTTGCTCATCAATGGAACTCCCCAACTGCAAAATAAGAGCCGCCTTTGCATGAGAAGCAACAGTTGCCGGCTTCGCAACCTCCCTGGCTTACTTTAATGAAACACGTATGAAACCAGGTATAATGAAATTGAGCACTCAATCTAATTTAATACCTGGGCTCGCCCTTTCATTTAGAAACTGCTCCCAGCCCGGCGTATTTTAATAAAGTTTATTACGGACACTAAATTTCGTTTGGTTAATTATTAATCACATCCCTCTTTGATGGTTGCGCCCAGATTATTTTTAATTCCCACATTCGGGGACTTAATCAAAAAATATTCGGAGTTCGAAAGTTGTTAAATACCCGAGAGCTGTTAAAAATAAACATGGTTTATATTTTTTCGACAAACGAGATAAATATTTATGTACCTAATATCCATCAGTAAATTTAGAACATCCAGAGGAAGCAAAACAAATTTCTGCCAAAAACTACGGCGATTAGATGTATACATTTATTTATAATGATTATCGATTTAAAATAACCTACATATCGCCAACAAGATGACATAACTCTCGATAAGTATTTTCTTGACTCTGTGCCAGTTCAAACATTAAAGCAAGCGATTTCCGTATCTTATGCAGTAAAAGTAAAATTGAATTTTTACAACACCAGGTTATCTATTTTTTATACACTTTGCACGACCAAGACCAATTAATTTTTAATAACAAATAATTGTGATTCACAGTTGTTCTTGGAAACAATAGCGTCATGATACCTACGTCGGTGCATTTTGTTTAATTAAACTGTACATACTTTCAAGACATATTGTTAAATTTAACTGTAGTTTAAACTATAAATAAACTTTCATTCTTGTGGGTAAAATGCCAAGCTGGTGTTTTATTGTCGACATCTGGAGCCATGTTTACATACACAGTTAGATCACACAATTATTCATATTAAATTTGATTCAGACATTTTCGTCATACTGCATATTTTAAGAATAATCTATATACCTACTCGGCAAGGCAATGAACTTACCTATCGGGCATGAAGATAATTTCTGAAAAGTATTATTAAAGGTGCAGAAACTAGTATGTGTATAAATTGACAAAAGAACTACACGTGGCGAAGCTGCTCGCAAAATTCTCGTATGCATATTTTTTCTTTTAAAAATGCCCAAACAAAAAAGTCTAACATACTCAGATCCGGTGATCTTGCAGGCCACAATGTAGGTTCATTTGTACCCAACCATCTACCTGGAAAATGATTTTCTAAATGATTTCTAACTATTGCAGAATTGTGTGCAGGGGCACCATCTTGTTGGAAATATACCCTGTTTTCCATTAGCTCCTCTGCATTAATATTCAATAAATGTATCTCAATCCCGTTAAGTTTCCATCAAAAATTTGGTATGCTAGTTGACCACCCAAAATAAAACACGAAACGGTAAATCCAAAACGTCCTTGCCTCTGACGTTCAAAAGTTTGGTGCTGATTTGTATCAGACCATTGACGCACATTATGCCTGTTAAATAATCCTACGCTGCTTATGTGAGTTTCATCTGTCCAAATGACAGACCGCCCAAATTCTGGATTTTCTTGAATTTTATTCAAGTACCACCTACAAAAATTAAGCCTTCTTTCTTGATCTCCCGGGAAGAGATGGTGAATAATTTGAATTTTATATGGCCTATATTTGCCTTTTTTAATATTTTTTGAACTTTTGTTTTGGAAACACGTGACAAGAAGTTTTTGGTGTCGCCTCAACCAACGATAAAACATTTTTGTTTCTTCCTCTTCCCTATTTTCTTTATTATAAATTTTGTTTCTAGGTTTATTGAATGACCCATAGTGAATTAAATTTGATTTTAATTTTAATTTAATAAATCGATGGATAGGTATTATACCTATACTGGAAATGGGTATCTAAGAATTTTTTTGTGTACCTGTTGAGATATAGATCCATTGATTCATTTACATTCTCACGATCTTCATTAAAAACAGCAATTATGTCATATTTTACGAAATTTTGATAATTTTGAAGTGCCATTATGTATACAGGGTGATTTTTTTTGACCGTCTATTAGAAGTATCTGGAGAACTAAAAGAGATATTGATTTGAAATTTTGGCTGTGGCCGAAACCGGGTCGGATCTATTTCATGAAAATATTTTCAAAATGGTGGCATTTCCGGGAATACCGGAAGTTGACACGAACTTTGTTATCTTAAATGGAATGTTACCATTTTCTATTTTTTTTAGATTCCACGGAAAATTTTAATGTCAATTCAATAAAGGTTCGCTATGTCTAAAATTCATATTTTCGGAGATATAAATTTTTTTCTCAATATTTTGACACTCGTTTTGACAGTTGTGGTAGATTATGTAAAAATTAATATCTCGATAACGTCTAGCAGTAAGATGTTCGATTTTTTATGGTTGCAAGACGAGGTGTTGGAGTTACTAATCAGGCAAACAAATTTTCAAAATCTATTACATAAAATTTTCTAATCAACGACATATGTTGATCGCACAAAAGTAGCAAAAAGTCATTTTTCTTAAATAGAATGATACCATTTTCAATTGTTTTTTAGATTCCACGGAAAATTTTAATGTTAATTCAGTAAAGGTTCGCTATGTCTAAAATTAATATTTTCGGAGATATGAATTTTTTTCCAATACCTATTTTGACAGTTGTGGTAGATTATGTAAAAATTAATATCTCGATAACGTCTAGTAGTAAGATGTTCGATTTCCTATGGTGGCAAAACGAGGTGTTGGAATTACTAATCAGGCAAACAAATTTTCAAAATCAATTACATAAAATTTTCTAATCAACGACATAATGTTGATCACACATAAGTAGCAAAGAGTCATTTTTCCCCGCATTTTTCTTAAATTGAATGATACCTATTTAAAGAAACCAATTAAAAAACGTGAAAAAATGCGCGTTTAACAATGTACCTATGATGTTTCTCTACCCAAAATGAATAGTATTTTAAATACCTACTAGATGGGGCGCCAGGTCATTGTTCTGCAGCAGTTACTAACGAATTGTACCAGATGTTTGAAGATAGATGGATACGACGTTTGGGTCCATGGAGTTGGCCTGCCAGGTCTCCAGACATTACACCGTTGGCATGGATAGAGGATTTTTATCTTTGGGGCCGTATAAAGGATAAAGTGTATCAATATCCACTCAACAACAGGGATGAATTGGTGGAAAGAATTGCTACAGCATTTGCAGGCTTAGATCCACATGAAATTCGTAGCGCTACTACACACGCCGTAAATAAGCGAATTATTAAATGTGTAGAAGTTAATGGACTACATTTTGAACAGTTTCTTTAACATTGTTTTACTATCACGTACTTACTTTATTTTTTATTTAATTAAAATAAGTTCAGTGGTGGTAATTCAGGATATGTTCCATTAAATGTTCTGTATGTCCTGTTAATTATTTTATCGCATTTTCCATGAATGTTGAATAAATTCATAATATCCGAGTTAGAATAATTATCATTTGCCATATCCTATTCGTTAAACACCAACCGTACTAAATTACTAAAAAATACCAATTGCTTTTGTTAGACATTATTTGTGAAATTTGTGAATATTTTGTTTTGTTTTGTTTTGAAAACTTTGAAAACGAAAATAAAAGTTTAACTCAAAACTTTAATCCAATTCCCTGTATAATTTTAATACCTGCACCGGCATCAAAAAAGGTTTTTTTTATTAACGAAAAGCCGTCTGCATTTTCAGAAACACATGTTCATCATACATGTACTATATCAACAAGCTATATTTACTCCTCATTTTGATAATAACCTGTGTTTACAGTACGTTGTCAGCTATTTACCTTAAGTCTCTCATCTTAAAATTCAATTGCTAACATGTTTTCCAAAATCGTTTCCGTTTAACGCAAATCAAAACAAACGAATTGGTCGTCATAGAAACCGCTCACTCGTTAAAAGATGGCGAAATTAGTTCACAGCTGTCAAATAGCAACAGCAAGTGGTACTTTATTTCTATGGTAAAAAAAACTATTGGACTCCTGGAGTTTTAATATTAAAACGGGTGAGTGAACTTAGATATAGTCGAATAAAATTATGAATAAAATGAAGTTTAAATGAAGATTTTAGAAATGCCGTGCATGACTGAACCCAATTATTTATTAAAATTAACCTTCGTTCATTGCCACACATTATGGTTAATTGATGCCACGGAAAAATGACTTCACTGATAATTTGGAATTAGAGGCAATCAACTGCAATTACGGATACCTAATGTTGAAACAAACTGGGTGGCAAAACGCATCAACAATGATATAAATGACAATAAAGGCATTGTTAGGTCATCCTATTTCTTGTCAGAATTATTCCGAAATCGCACATTTGTATCTCAACACAATAGACAGTTTCTTAGCGGCAGTAATGACGTCACTCCCTCCTCGCGGTTCCCTCTAAATACGACCCTGTGTACGTGAAATATTTAAACACAACTTCAGTTATCCATACTCGTATCTAAATGAAAGACCGTAGGAAATTAAGTAGGTGGAATTTTCTCAGAGAGACCCGTAACGAATAATAATTCACTTGGTCGAGAGAGCGAAACCAATAGTCTCACTATAACCTACAATAGATCAAAACAATACTGAAGAAAAAGAAATGTATATATAATATCAGATTCTAATCGACTTAACGAAGTCATTCCTCAACCACAGATTAATTGCAATTAAAAGCATGTGTCCGCTCAACGAACCATGCGGAACGTCTATGGATGCTCTCTTCGGAACACTGGCAATAACTACGGTGTTAGTATAAATTAATGGAATATTCAGAATATTTGAGCGAAACGACCTTACTGCTGAATATCGTTGAGTCTGTGGATATTTGGATGTTTGATTCAAAACTAGTAAACGAGTCGGGGCGGATTTCTGCTATTTAGGAAGTCTAATAACTCGAGATGGTAGAAGCCTCGGGAGTAGCACTAAAGATAATAAAACAAAGCATAGCGCGGGATCTTAGCTAAAGTCTCGTGTATGCTTGTTAGCAGTATACCAGTTAAAAAAATTTAGCGAGTATACTGCGGTCTAGAAACAAGAGCTGAACTTATTTTACTTAGTGTGTAGCTTTGCTTAACTGTAACAAATCAGTTTCAGTTGCGAAATTCGATTGCATGAGAAAATGTTCTTTCCAACACTTCGACTTTCACCGAAAATTCACACGAACCAAATTTTCGCAATGATTACATAGATTCTTGTTGTCGAGATGAGCGGGCGCGAGAGTACAACCAACGGATATATTAGTGGGCTACAAGGTTATGTACCGGCGAGTTAAATGTCCCTTCGGTGCCAGTGACCGCATCCTGGTCTGTTTTTCTGGCCACGCAAGTTTCCACAGGCTTAGAAAACTTGTTAGTTTCACGCTCTCGTGCTCTAGTCGACTACGGTGATGATGAATCGCGGTTTGCTACGGTGGCATTTAATTTACAGACGTAGGTAATGAAATATTGTATTTTGATATAAAATATGAGGATATAAGGGATAAGTACGAGAAAAAATATTTTTTATTTATTTATTTATTTATTTATTTATTTTTTGATATTTTTTGATATTTTAACCGTCTATTAGATGTATACCGGGTGGGGATTTAGTGTGCAATCGGCTCTATCTCTGGAACTATTTAAGATATCAAAATGACATTTTGCCCGAATGTAGGGAATCCCATGGAGCATTTCCCAAAATTATTTAGGTATATACAGGGTGTTCACGTTCTAAGTACCAGACCAACGTTCATCGTTGACAAAACAAGACAGCCAACACGTATGACCCTCGGTAGGACCGGGAGTATGACAGATAACACACTCTTTTCATTTTTGATACGGCCTCAAGGATAAAAATCCGTAGGTGTCACGTCGGGAGATCTAGCAGGCCAACTCTATGGACCCAGATGTCTTATCCACCAGTCTTCAAACATATTATGATAGAGTGCATGACCAAGAGCTCCATCCGAAGGGAAACCACCACCTATTTTATGTACACCATACATCCTTCTATACCAAATATATCCCCGTACATCCCAATACATCCTCGTACATCCCTATACATCCCTGTACATCCCCGTATCTCACCATACATCCTTCTATACCAAATTTGTTTAAATGTCGGATTTAGGCTCTATTTTAGGGCACATTCAACATCTAAAAAGCATTGACTGGCCATCTGAGGAGAAAAATCGAGAAAAATAAATAATTCCATACACCCTAAATCGAGACCCAAATGCCATAAACAGGTATAGGTAAAACAATTTGATCGCTAATTTTTTGGTAGGTGATAATGTGGCAACTATACTTTTACATAATATTGCATTCATATTGTAGGTATATGAAGAAAAAAATGGTTGTATAGATTTTAAAACATATACGACAATAAAATATAACAACTTTCGACTTATTTACATTTTCTCATGTAACTAAGTACCTAACTATTATCGCAGAAAATAAAATTCTTGATGAAATGTTAAATTAAATTCACAAAAAGGGAATGAATAGTATGCAGGGTTGATTGAATTGTTCCAAGTGGACATAATTGGACGATTTTGTTCAATTATGTCAGTCCGGACAAAATCAATAGTGATGGACAAATTGGACAAAATTGAACGAAATCAATAAAACGCGGCAAAAATTCAAAAAAAACTTATTTTTTATATGTTATATTAAAAACTAGCTGCTACCCGGCGCGTTGCTGCCTCAGAAGAAATAATTGTGGTAAAATCGTTTGAAATTTGATAAACTGCGAATGACATATGCCGTTTGACGTTTGCTGTCAATTGTCACTTTATAAATTATAGTGACCCGCCTCGGCTTCACATACACGTATAAAAAAAAATCTGTTGATCCGATCGCTATCAAACTTCACAGGAACACCCGCTGGGCTAATCTGAACATTGCCTGAAAATTTCATCAACATCGGTCCAGTCGTTTCAGAGTAGGGTTTTCAATCCCGGGATCCCGGGATCCCGAATCCCGGGATCCCGGTAAAATGTCGATCCCGAAATCCCGAATCCCGGGATTTCGGGATCGACATTTTACCAGGATCCCGAAAAATACCGAAATAATAATTTACGCAAAAGGAATTTTTTTGCATTGCAAAATTATTGTTCATGTATCCCACAGGGCGTTACGCCCATGTCCTTACAAGTTTCTATCAGCGCCGTGGGTCAGTTTCGGCGCCGCACCTCCGCGTGCGTAAATAATCCAGTAAATCACCAGTCGCCGATTGTATTTATGTAAATACGTAAATTCGTTCGGGGTGTTTATTAGTTATAAATAATGGCAGGAATGCAACGTTTAGCGATTTTTCGTAAACGTTTAAACGCGTTTATTAAACGTTTAAACGGCGTATAAACTTAACAATATTGCAAAATTGTTTTGAAACTTGAATAATTAGAAAAAATCAAACGTCGCGTCGTTTGAAAGTTGGGTTATAAATCATAAAATAATATGTACTTATACCGTTGAATGAGGCTGCGGCGCTGGCGGGGAAAGTCCTCAAAGGGATGCAAACAATCAATTTGAAAAGTGCATGACGGTTTTGCAATATTTAAGTGGTCGCCTCGCTTTTGCTCTTACGCGGTGCGCGCCTAGCACTAGCCGCGGCTTTGTTTATCTGAAATTTAAGGATGCCTATATCTAAATTTTATTTGCATTTCGTTTAAACGTTCCCCAAAACGGGTAGTGTCCACACGTGCGGTTAAACGTTTAAACGTTACATCCCTAAATAGTAGTGTTTCCTATTTCAACTTCTGAATTTCGGGTTCGGGATTCAATCCCGGGATCCCGGGATTCTAAATTTCGATCCCGAAATCCCGAAATTGAATCCCGATCCCGAATTCTTAAAACCCTATTTCAGAGTCTATAACGGACATAGGTAGAAACATTTTTTGCGTTTTATAGATATAGATAGATAAAACAAATGTAAATGAAAACCCATTATGTTGCTTGGCTAGATAGGTTAGCAGACTAACTACTAACTTACAGTATTTAATAAATAAAAATTAAACTTGATTTTGTCCAATATTGTCTGATTTTGTCCAATTTTGTCTAATAATGCGATTTTGTCCAAATTTGTCCAATAATGTCCACGCCCTGGACGAAATCAAAAAAAAGTGGACAAATTCACAACTCTGATAGTATGGGCCTGCCTTTCAACAGATTAAATAAAAGCTGTTCTATCGTTTTTCCCCCAGCACATTTTAAATTGGGCATTTGGGTTTATTCAAATTTGGAAAGCACTTTTAACAAAGGGCTTGGAAGTTCCATTTGCATGCATGTTCGGTAGGCTACCGCAAAACTCGGGAATTTAAAAATCAAAAATAAACCGGAAAAACTATTTTTCGAAGAAAAACGACAATGGGGTCGTTACACAATTTTTTAAAATCATATTTTTCCGAAGATTGTCGTAAAATATTTGACCCGTATTTTTTATTTTTCTTATAGCGAACATTTTAGGCATCTAAACCAGCCTCAAAGTTAAGACGCTGGCTCTTTAAGCCTTTTTGAATGATGACGTATCGGGGGCAATGCCGAGAATTGTCGATATTAGCCGGAAAGTACAACTGTTGCTTGTCAAACGTAAACTGAATTAATAAACAATCATGGCAGTCTAGTCGTTTGACAGATAGTGTCCAGTGTTGTTTTTCAGTTTGTCTAGTCCCCAAATAAATGAAGCATTTACCGTTTCGTTTTAATATTTTTCATTTCAGCACTGAAATAGTCCAAATTGGATAAATAATAATTGTCAATCATTTCACTACCCCTAAAATTGTCTGAATCGGCTTTAACGAAACCTTGCTCTATTTTCCATACACAAATATACTAATTGACACAATAAATAGGAATAAAGGCACATAAATAAACGGCAGATAACTATTTATACACCCAGACCCAACACAAATAGAAATAAATTTCCAAATGTTAAATTCTGATTATTCCTAACACTTGCCCGTAGTATCAGGAGGTCATAAATGATCATGATGCGCGCACCGTTCTCCGTTTAGGTTCAGACCACTTTGCTGACGGTAACTTTTTTAAAACAGACCCCAGAGTTGACACACGCATTTTAAACAGACCCCTTAAGCTGTCCTCACACCAGACACACGCATTTTTTGCAAAAGAGATATATGATCATTATGACTTCCTGCTAACAAGGGCAAATCATTATTGCTCCCTACTTTACCGGCTCAAACTCCACGTAACGTTATGCTTTCTGGGTATCAAAACATCAATTCAGATGACCAATCACAAGCGCTTCTAAGCTAATGACGTAACTGGGGCAGCACGTGTTTCTGTTTAATTCTCTGAAGGCGCGCTTCGCGCGAAAACCGCCATTGTTTAAATTTTGAGCTACTGGTGAGTAAATAAATGTAACCCAGAGGGCCAATAAACACCTAGTTACTTATTTCTATCAAAATTATATCGATTTTCTATTTAGTGCAACGACCCCATTATAACCTGTTTTAGGTTTTTTGAAAGGTTACGCGCAAAGGCTTTCGTTAGATACATTCCTTAATTAGTAGTCAGAATTTCTGACTTATTTAAACGCAAAAGAATCGTACCTTATGCTACAAACGTCTCAAAAGATGAGCAAACTGTTGAATATACTGCTGTAGCCCCGGCTGTAGCAATTAACCGCAATTAGCATAACAATGCGCCGAAGACGAAAGAGAGACTTACGCGAATAGCACGCGTGACCCGACATGCAGATGATGAAATGCTTCGCTCATGCGCACATCAGTGCATCAGGTAATTCCCGGGCTTTTTTACGTGTTTACAATCCATACATCCCCGTACATCCTCGCATACATCCCCGTACATCCCAATACATCCCCGCACATCCCAATACATCCCCGTACATCCCAATATATCCCCGCACATCTCAATACTTCCCCGTACATCCCCCATGTTGTACACCATACATCCCTGGTGGTTTACCCCCCGGCTCCATCTAGTTGATACCAACGCGAGGGACGTTGGTTCAGAAGCAAATTATTAAAAAAAAATTGTTAGGTGCCGTATTTCTTAGAATCTATTGTCCTTCAGTAAGCAAAACACATTAAAACTAAAAGTATTTTGAAAATTTCTCTGTAGTATAACATTGGGATTTTCGTTGTTCCAAAAATGTGAATTTCTTCGATTGAAAATACGTTCCTGCATTACCGTATTCTAGGTAACATTAAAAATAATACCTTTGATGCAGGTACCTACTTTCCCAAAATCTGTCACCAACCATACCTAAACAGCATAACAAATTGGTAGCATTTAGCAAGAAAATTTATATTCCTGCGCGATCAACAGATACTAGCAGGCAATACTTATAAATAAACCCCATTGAATCTAAACACCAGTCATGGCAACTAATACATATAAAAATATTTCTGCTTTGATCCGCCCTCTTGTCTGGCAGAGAATTCTGAAACAAGATGAGCCATTTCCGCCCACACAACTTTTATACGGCTCCGCCGCAAAGTAAATTATTTTATTAGGTCAATTTCATCTTCTCGAACAAACTACACTTGGCCACATCCATGGGTCCAAAGTAATAAGCCGATATTACGTCGCCAAAGCCAATTAAGATTACACAGCTACTGGTATCCAGCGGCGCCGTTAAGCCGCCATCTGCATTAAAATTTTTACAAACTGGTCCAATAAAACATGTCAGAAAACAAACCCATGATTGAGAAATATCTTAAAAGGGTTTAAGTTGGTGCCCGGGATGGTACCGTGGTACATTTTCTATGAAAGTACGATCCATCTGAAGCATCTCTTTTCCACTCAAATGTGAAAACTGAAAAGCTGCTGTTTTAACGAGCAAATGATTTTACAGCTTCCAAAATCAGTACGGCCATTAAAATTAGATTGTAAAATAACAATTAGTATTGTTACATCATAAAACTATTATGAGAGAGTAGCATTATTCCTTTAACTACCTAATTACTATAAAGCACTAACAATAATTCTGATGCTAACACAGTGCTATAATAAGGACCACTTAGTATCCTGGAATTCTTGAAATGTGCAGCGTATTTTCAAAGCACCTCTTCTGTTGTTTATAATTGCTAAAATCAATAATGCTAACTCTAATTAGCAGTCCACATAAGGGATTTCTGCTGTTCAGAGTTCAGTTGTATGCTGTATGCATCAGCAGCTGCAACACTGATATAATAGGTTTCTTGTAGCACTGAAGAGGTTGCCAGGTCAAGTAGGAACGTACCGGGCATGATTGAAAGTGGTTTGTTTCTCGAGATGACTAAAGAATGCTTTATTACTAAATTATTTTGCCTCCTTTTATGGCAGTAGTTTCAAAGATTTTTCGCTCAGACCAGTGGGCAATTCGTAACTTTTTTCGAATTCGAATCAGTATATTGGTACGTAGTACGTACACTACAGTTTCTATTGCAATTCCTTCTAAACATTTCAGAAAATTGCGAAAATAAATGTTAAGTAAAGCATGGGCTTGTTGGCCAAGGTCAAACATCTACTAAGTCAGTGAACCAGGAATCTGATTTCTAGCCAATTGTAATTAGAGCGCCGGGATACTGGAATAGTTTTGCTTTGCTCCAGCTTGGTATTTCACCTATTTAGGTCTGTTTACAACAATTTCTTCTTTCAACTCTGCTGGGAGGGAACAAATTCATTCAATAATGAGATGCATCGACACGTACCTACAAAATACCGTGCAACAAGAACTATAGTAAAATGCTTTGTTAACTATAAGGCTATAGCCCCCCAGCAAATTCTCTTCCAGCTTGCTCGAGACGCCGGAAATAAGATGAAGGACAACTTAAATGGACAGACAAATAAAATATTGTTCCTTCAACTCTGATATTAAGTAACTGCTCTACAATTATACTATTTTCAGCACCCGCATACAACCATACACCATTAATAGATACGTTCAACAGGTTCATTTATACACTGAAGTGGGTATGCACCTATGTAACTAATCACTATTTTAGTTGCATCACATCTATCAGTTTTATTGCATCCTTTACATCAATCAACAAGGTTTTATACTTACATTGTCGTTCTGAGAAGACCGTTTTTGTCGAGGCACGCAAAATAACGTCACCTTAAAGCCTTTCTTGCACTTGGTCCTCAAATAAAAATTGTCAAATTGTCAGTCTTAAAGTTCGATTCACTATTTGTTGCAAGTAAATCTAACCTACTTCACATAACAATTCGTTAACAAAACACATCCAAACAACAATAAAAACAAAAATTAGTAATGCTCAACAAAATGCACATCACATCTAGACCTAAAACTTTGGACACTTAAGCGCGACTGCGTCACTGTTTTCTACTAAATACGACCTACGACGGCAAACGGGAATGGATAGTTTATTCGTTGTCGTATTTTGCCCCTCCTAGCCTTTGTGTATACCGTGTAAACCACAAGACTGTGAAACATGTAATTTCGGACCTTATATACCTTGTTTATAAGGAGCAGAATCGTGAACACCCACCAAAGCATGACGAACTTATTAAATGTCCGCTACAGGACACGAATGTATGAATCACAAAGGAGGCCATAGACAGAAAGGAGAAAAACATAACATTGAGTCAGCAAAAACTAAAAGTACGAAATGTGATGATTTTGTATTTAAAATATAAAAATACATCGTTTAAGTAAATTGTTTAAAGTTAAATGTGACACTGTGACACGCTGTGGATACAACTCCGTTAAACGGCAGTGAACTGCTTGTCGGTGTTCTGTTACTGTCATTATCGATTTTACTGAAAAATTATTGCTGGTGGTGGATAGACAAAACATTTCGCAGCAGAAGTACTTTTGAATTATAAGAGAAAAGTATGCAATATCAGGAAATTTAAACATTACGTTATCTTTATTCGTTATCTCAGTCATTCCCGTATTTTATATTTCCGGCATACTATAGCGTGGTCACCGCCGAACGGTGGCTAACTTCAGGTGCAAGTGTCATGTAGATGAAATCCATAACCTATTCCAAATGATTATGGGCGATCTGTAAGTTAACAATGTCATTAAATAATTTCGTTACATTTTTACCTATAGGTAAGTGGTTGTAAAGTAATTATGAAGAATTTGGTCTCGTGTTTGTTCGAGTTATTTGTGTTTTTATCCTTAACTGACGCATTGCCAGATGAAGGAAAGTTGGATCATAATGTTACAAACGTGAGTATACCTAACAAGAGTGCGTAAATTGGTCGTTATCCATTCCGTCTATTATTACAGCAAAACAATTATTTTCTCCAAGCTAAAAGCCTTTATAAGAATTCGAACATTTTTGTTACTGGTAAGTTGTTTGCATAATTTGGGTACCGATGTCAAGTAGTAGGTATGATGAAATTCTTTTTTTAGTAAATTGCGAAGATATTCATGACGCAAATGTAACGATAAGTTTGACAATTGTTTTGTCACCTTGTTGGGATTACACAGATGCTGCAAAAAAGGCTGCTTATGTAAGTACTTTGTTATAAACTGTAAGAGAGTTTTTGGTTTTTTAAAATGCGTAATTTCAGATCGGGCAAACTGGAAACAACACGATACATGCATTTCTGAACACCAAAACGTACAAATGCAATGATCATATCGTGTTGGATACAGTTCCACTTCAGGAAAAAGAGAAGTCACTAAAATCATCCCGGCCAATTTACGTGACGGCGAGGGATGCTGTTTATGTCCTGTTTTTCCTGGTTTCCAATGTAACAAATACTGATTATACAATGACTGTTCATGTGGAAATGAAAAGTAGCTACGGGTATTTGTCTGCTGCAGACTGGCCTTATTTGCCCTTCTACGGGTGTATGTGTATATTTTATGTCATATTGGGGCTGATTTGGTTAATTTTGTCGTTCATGCAATGGCGAGATTTGTTGAGAGTTCAGTTTTGGATTGGAGGGGTCATCCTTCTTGGAATGCTCGAAAAAGCGACATTCTATGCCGAATATCAAAGTATAAATAGCACGGGCACTCGAGTAGAAGGTGCCATGTTATTTGCAGAGTGGGTGTCTTGTGCCAAGCGAACTTTAGCTCGTATATTGGTCGTTATAATAAGTTTGGGGTTCGGAATAGTTAAACCTCGATTAGGAGCTTCTCTGCACAGAGTGGTAGGCGTTGGTCTTCTTTACTTCATCCTTGCCGCTTCTGAATCATACCTGAGGGTTACTCAACCCAAAAATGATTCCAGCAAAGATTTGCTTGTAGCATCTGTACCTTTAGCTGTTTTAGATTCGGCGATTTGTTGGTGGATTTTTAGTGCATTGGTAAACACTACTCGTACTTTACGTCTCAGGAAAAACGAAGTAAAGTTGACTTTATATAAACATTTCACTAATACGCTTATTTTTGCCGTCATTGCTTCAGTAATATACATGCTGTATTCTATAAAAACGCATCATCTGGTAAGCTGTTACGTTAACTGGAAGAATCTATTCTTAGACGATGCTTACTGGCATATTTTGTTCTCTGCCCTTTTGCTGGTGATTATAATCTTGTGGAGACCAACAAACAATAATCAAAGGTATGCTTTCGTGCCTTTGGTTGAATCGGGAGAAGACGAGGAGGAGGAACAGCTAGTAAACGATGCTTATGGAGTTAAGGTGAGGATACACCATCAAAGGAACGAGTCTCCAAAGCAGAATTCTGTGGAAGAGGATCTCAAATGGCTCGAGGAATATGTGAAGACAGAGAGCACTCTGCCTGTCTTGGATTCCGATGAGGAAATGGTTAATACGAGGTTCGAAGTGTCAAAAATGCAATAGATTATTCTTGAAAGCGTAATGTTTTAATTAGAAGGACTGTCTCGTATAAACTAATTTGTTATTATGCCTACCTTTCAGAACTTGGCACTTGGAACTTATAGGGGTGGCTCTAAGTGTTTACGTAAATATATTTAGTTTCAAGTATGAAATTAATAAATTTTCGAGAATAGTGTCTTGTGGCAGGGGTGAACAGATTGATTCAATTTGCTATATTGCAACATAGTCATATTATTTTGTATGGAAACAGGCGATCCTTTAAGGCTTGTGGTTTGTAAGATAATTTTAAAAATTTGTTGAATATGCACAGTTAACTTACGTCTTGGCATAGTTCACGTGACGTTTAGGTAGGAAAAATTGGTCGATGCTAAATCCACTAACTCCCATTCTTAACTCGATTCCCGCCGAATCCTTTTTTTTTGTCTGAAGTTTATTTTGATGTGTTCTTTTAAGTTTAAAGGTTTCTTTACAGAAAGGGAATTAACGTCTCGTGAACGACCTGTAGTGGATTTAACACCTCTGTACCAGCCCCAAAAATTATGTGAGCTTTTTATTGGAGGGAAACTGCACCAACGTAACTTTCATACCATTTACTTAATGTGCATTACTTTTGACATTATGTTTATTAGTTATCCATTTTTATGTTTTTGCGACTTATCTGCTCCTTGTGTAACTTATTGAATCCATAATTCTATTTCTAGTTTGTTTAATGTATGATGTTTCACTTGTAATACTTAACATTACTTTATGTTTTTTAATTTAACTTTGTGGAATTTTCGATTTCAATAATTTATTATTTCCATGTTCGTTTTGTTTTTCTATTGGTTACTGTTCCATATTAGACGTTAAAAATATGAAGCAAATATGTATTTTCTTTTTGGGAGATTTAGTTTTGTTCCTATGGCCCATATGTAATGTATATTGTAAAATTATTGTAATAAGATTATTGCTTTTATTGCTGCATTATTTGTGATGTACAGAATGTTAAATTATGTTAGTACTTTAAAAAATTAAATTACCTATGTAAAGTCTTGAATTCTTTAAATTTCTTACTTATTTTGAACTAAATTTTATGTTTTAGTGTTGACTAAATAGTAAATCAACGGATTTAGTATCAGTTTGATGTTGCCAGCACCATGAACCATGTGAAGAGCAGGCAGAAGGCTTCGAAGGTTAAGGGTGCAAGGGTGGGATTTATCAGCTGGACAAACGTCTATAAAGTGCTGCCACCTATCGCCCAGCTTGGAATTTTCAAGGTTTTTTTTGCTTTGGCGGCAACCGAATAAATCTGGGAGGATTAGTCGGCGGTCATATTTTTGAATTATTATTTACTATTAGGAAATTAGAGAATTAACTGAAGGGCCAGCGCCATCTGCATTGCAATGGCCACACTACTGTTACTAATAAATGTCAGGTTTAGATGTGCATCTCGACTAAATGTAAACAAGATGGAGGAATTGCAACATGATTTTTATTTCAACACGCCGGTTCAACCAAGTAACGTATCAAGACGTTCTTGGTCGGAAATGAATAGCGAATAATTAACTTAGACAATCCTACTTTCTAAACACGATAAATGTGTGTACAAATAGTAAAAAAAGATGTCGAGTTTATGAGGGATTTTTCAATAATTTGAGAGATTTATTTAAGCATTTAAGGCGAACAAAAAATATTACTATAAAACTTTTTTTTATTTAACGCCATATCTACTTTAATAGGCAGGTTCGGTAATTTTCAAATTTCATTAAAATTGATAGAGTTTATTATACTGAAGGCCTCATCATAAGGTTCTCAGTCCGAAGACTGGTTGGACGCGTACCTCCATTCTTTTCTATCCTGAGCTAACCTACGCATTTCCCTAAAAGTAGAACATCCTACATCCCTAACTATTTGAGAGCAGTAGTCTAATCTAGGCCTACCCCTACCTCTTTTTATTCCTATCTCTGACTCTAGTATGTCACGAACTATTCCTTCGTGTCTTAGAAGGTGTCCTACCATCCTATCTCTCCTACTCTTTATTGTTTTCCATACCTTTCGCTTTTCCCCAACTCTTTCTAATACTTCCCTATTGCTAACCTTATCTATCCACGGTATCTTCATCATGCGTCTGTAGCACCACATTTCAAACGCTTCTACTCTTTTTCTATCCGCTTCTCCTATTGTCCAAGTTTCGCACCCGTATAATGCCGTACTCCATACATACGACGTTAAGAGTCTCTTCCTAGTCTCTATATTAACCGTTCTCGAGCATAACAGTTGTTTCTTTTTGTTAAACGCAACTCGGCCCTGCGCCATTCTTTGTTTTATATCTTTAGTGCTCCTACCGTCTTGAGTTATTTTACTTCCTAAGTAGCAGAAATCCGCGACCTCCTCTATCTTCTCATTTCCAATTTGTATTTCCATTTTAGTTCTATTTTCACATCCCCTACATACCAAAATTTTAGTTTTCTTTTTATTGATTTTCATGCCGAAGCCCTGTGTCAAAACTGCTTCCATTTCATTCAGAGCCGCTCCTAATTCTTCTTTGCTAGATGCTAACACTGCTATATCATCCGCAAATCTGAGCATGTTAATAGTTTGGCCCTGTACATTGATCCCTGAGGCTGTTCTTTCCTTAACAATATTAATCGCATCTTCGATATATAAGTTGAAAACTAGAGGTGACAATGCACATCCCTGTCTCACTCCCTTCCGGATATCTACTTCCCTTTGTTCCTGCTCACATTCTATAACTGCCTTTTGCTCTTTGTAGAGATTATGTATTATTCTTCTGTCCCTGTATTTCATCCCTACCTTTCTCAGCACTTCGAACATCTTCCCCCATTTTACGTTGTCGAAGGCTTTTTCTAAATCTACAAATCCTATATAGACGCTCTTTCTCTTTTCTATCGTTTTTTCTATAATTACTCGTAAAGCTAGAATGGCCTCGCGCGTTCCTCTATTTCGTCTAAATCCGAACTGATCTTCTCCTAATATTTCTTCCGCCTTTTTCTCCATCCTTCTTTGCACAATTCTAGTTAAAATTTTTGACGCATGGGAAGTTAAACTGATAGTTCTAAAATTTTCGCATCTATCCGCGCCTTTTCTTTTTGGCAAAGCTACTATGATGTTCCGTTTGTAATCTTCTGGAACCTCGCCTGTCAGGTATATGCGACTAACTAGTTTAAATAAACGATCTATTACCTCTTGACCTGCGCACTTTAAGATTTCTGCCTGCAAGCCATCTATACCTGGTGCTTTATTATTCCTTAAACTTTTTAGTGCTATCTCAAACTCTTCTCTCATTATAGGACTCCCTAGGTTATCCCCCTCTATACTGCTTTCGCTTTCTAATATATCTTGCACTTCCTGTCCCGCATATAAGTTTCCTAAATATTCTTTCCACCTATCTGCCTTCTCCCCACTTCCGATTAGGATATCTCCTGCCTCATTTCTAATGTTTTTGGTACTAGATCCAATTTCTCTAAAATTTCTCCTAATTATTTTATATGCTTCATCAGTCTTTCCTACTTCGAATTTATCTTCCACTTCTTTGCATTTATTATCGATCCATTGCTCTTTCGCTTTCCTACATTCCCGAATAATTTCCCACTTGATCGCCTTATATCTTTGTTTCCCTGTTTCATCTAACCTATTTTTATATTTTCGCCTTTCCTCTATTAGACTCACAATATGTTTTGTTATCCAGGGTTTCCTACTTTCATTCTGTTTATGACCCAAAATATCCCTAGCTGAGGAAACTAAACTATTTTTAATGCAATTCCATTCTGCCTCTATGTCCCTAACAATATTTCCACCCGTGCCCTTTAGTGCTTCGTTTGTCTTTTTCTCGAACTTATTGCGCATATCATCATCCTATGTTGTTAATTTTTGTTTAAAAAAAAATCCTTCGCCTGTGAAGCCGTTGCCAAGTTTTCCGTCGGTGCGAGGCTAGAAATCGTACCTTGCAGCGAGAGTAGGCCGCGTGACGTTAGAACTTAGTATAACGTACAAGTCCCAGCTTCAGCGCGCAGCAGCCCATAAGTATTATGCATATGCATGGTGTAGTTAAATTGTTAAATATTATTAACTGGTTCTAACTGGTGTTTTCTGTTTTGTACCCAGACTAATACATCGTACAGCACACCAATAAAACGGAAAAAGAGGTTCGTTGGAGCCAGAAGGAAAATCGGTCAGCATTATCAATATTTTCGCGAGTTAGTTTATCATTGCAAAAGTTAATAAAATTATCGGCTGCCACTCTAAATAAAATCGAACATAATGTAATTTATCGACAGTTTTCTGGGACCCCTTGGTACTTGGTAACGTGTTACGGTTAGCATAATTTGAAACAGGATGCTAGGAGCATGACGGAGCCAAATACTGAATCGCCGTAGCGTTCCCTCCCTGAACTAAAAAAGGAAATTTTATTAACTATTTTACAATAATAATTAAATAGTACGTCATCATAAAGTTCTCTTTTGAAGACTGGTAGGACGCGTACCTCCATCCTTTCCCTGAGCTAGCCTACGCATTTCCTATCTCTGACTATTATGTCGCGAACTATTCCTTTGTGTCTCAGAAGGTGTCCTACCATCCTACGATCCTATCCCCTATTCTTTATTGTCTTCTATACTTTTCTCTTTTCCCCAACTCTTTCTAATTCCTCCTTATTACTAACTTGTCTATCCACGGTATCTTCAACACCCGTCTGTAGCATCACATTTCAAACGCTTCTACTCTTTTTCAATCCGCTTCTCCCATTGTCCAAGTTTCGCATCCATAGGTATAATTTCGTACTCCACACATGCGTCTTTAAGAGTGTCTTCCGAGTTTCTACATTAACCGTTCCAGAATATAGCAGTTGTTTCTTTTTGTTAAACAAGTACCTAGTACCTACGTAGCGTAGTTTTTTGATTCGCGTGAGTTGTATTTGTTTCCGTTTTTTTAAAAAATTTCCAATCCGTTATAAAACTGTTAACTTGATAACTTGTCAATCACTTAGGTATATATACCTACATAAATGAGTAGATATGTATTGTATTGTATTGTATTAGAGAATATAGATAGGTACCTATTTTACAAACAGAAGTAAGCAGGTATCTACAATCTACATACCTACCTACTTATACTGAATTATAAAAGGCATGTACAGTTAATAAATTGTTGACTTTGTTTTACTTATACCGGTCTGCCTTTACACTACTGTTTTGAGGTTGAATGCAATTGGGGTTAGATGCAAGAATCACACACCATTTCCACATTTACCGGGACATTTATCTACCTACTACATAAATATGTTAAATTATGTGAATCGGACTTTTGATACCCTTGTTGCATCATTATATCGATTATGTTGTCTTTGTTTTATGTTTCCTTGACACCTTACTTTAAAAATTGACGCTCGAAATAGTCCCAATAAGTATGTTATGAGATAGGTACCGCTTCACGGGCACTTCACGAGAAGTGGAAGGAGCGCCTTACGAATCTCTGACGTCAAACCAATAACAAAGCGAACTAGCATGTGGGCGTGATAAGCTAATTTCTTTCGCTTATTACGCCGCAAAAAAAATTTTTAGAAAAAAAATTTCGCCCTAAATCAATTACAATAACAATTTTCTGTGATTTTCATGCCAAAAATAGATATCTTATTTTTCTCCGAACCTCCCTATTTCAGAATAGTGTTGGAATAAAAATGTGTCTACTGCATGTCCAGTTTTTAGTGCTCAAATTCCCCACCCTCAACCCATCGCAGTTTTCTTACAATTATTACTTATTTAAAAAATATACCATTTTATTACTTGCGCTTTAATACCTTGCTAATATACTAATAACTTTGTTATATACAAGTGTTGGTGCATCAATAGCATACAGGTAATCAAGATGATTAAATTCTTCGTCGGTTACAAGCAATTTTCCTTGTGGGTTGCCCAGTTCTTCGTACAGTTGTGTAACATCTACTGGAGCTGATAGCCAGTCATTGTTACTGTAGAAGAGGTATACTGGTGCTGTTACTTTGCTAAGATCATATTTTGGTGGCGAGTCTGTATCATAATAGTTGTGATTGTCCCATGCATGGTCATACTGGCGAAAGTATCCTGAAAGAGTAATTTTTGTTGAATCATTAACAATCCTCAAGTTATTTTACAACTTGTTCATGTAAACTTTTTACATCATTACTGGTTTATGACAACTCAAATTATGCAATAGGTATAGGGAGCATCGAAACTCTTATCAAGAATTTTTCGTGAGTAATATCTGTGCAGCACTGATTTAAATCAATGTCAGCTGAGACTTGATAACTTGTAAGTATAGCACATGAATTCATTACAGCCAGTGTCGTTATTGCATTGTATGTAATTGATAACACAACATCTGAGATATGTTATCAATAAACGCGACTATGTGTAAAAATTCTAGAACTGATAAATGCATTGCAAAAGTTAGGTTAAGATGCTTTGTACCTGACACTGACATTTGTCGAGAGAGTTTGTTTGTTTGGGATGAAAAACTAGCCCATATTCGGGTTGGACGTCACGTTTTAAAATTTATTTAATTTACCTGAATTGATTTCTTGGGCGTAATGCATGAATTGTTTAACTGATGCTCCGGCGGGCGTGTGACCCATTATCACTGGTAACAGTGAAGTATTGAATTGGCTTGCATCAAAACCACAAATGAGGAAGAGTGTGTTTGCGCAAAGACCCTGGGCAATTGAATCGTCCGAGCACACTATATCGCCAAAACTTGTCATGAAATCATTGCTGGGCAGAAACTCGTTCACTCCGATTGCGTCAGCCAGAAACTGAAATAAAATCATATTTGACTGTCAAATATCCAACTGGTGGTAACTTTAGTCTAAATTGGATGAATTATCTAGTCTTCGGTGTTAAGTCCTTATTAGAAGAAGCTACTCACGCTAAGAGTTCCTTCAAAGATCGACAGCAGTTGCATGAGCGGACTAGTCATGTGTTTCATATAAGCGATGGGTGCCATGCTAATCGACACTTTTATTTTTTCATTATATTCTGGCTTTTCCGCTGCCATAACGTAAAACGCTGTAGTACCCTGGGAATGGCCCACGTAGTACAAATCTTTTTGGCCGGTCGTCTCCAGCACGTAATCTATCATGGCAGGAAGGTCAGCAACACCAATTTGATGCCAGTCGAAATCCCAAAATTCTTTCGCATCGTTATCTGGATCCAATGTTGTGTGGTTACGTGAGAGCTTGTTTCCGCGAGCATTACCCATCCAGACGTCGTAGCCTTTATCCGCCAAGATATAACCTAGAAATACCAGTAATATTACTGCCACACTACAAGTGCAAGGGAAAGGTGGTTCTGTGAATGGAGCCGGAAGAGGCTACAGTTCAGGCTTGGCCCCTAGTGTATTTGGGCTCTGGTAGTAATAATTGAAACTTACCGAGTCCTTTTTCTGGGCCCGCGAGAATCCAGTCAGCCGAAGATGATATTAACCCATGCATCAGGAATAATGCTGGTCTGTCTTCTGAAGAACCTTTTATGCCGTATGGGATACGGTTCATTTGTAGAATATAGCCATCTTCTGTCGTGGTGAAATGTGTTTCTGTTGGGTACCCATGTTTGACTATTATTTCAGGCTAAAAAATGTAAATTAAATTTTGTCTGCAATTTTTTTAGTAGCATGTAAATACAACCGTTCAGAAACGATACTTACGACAGTCATAAGGGCTTCTTCTGGTATTTCGGCCGGCACTGTTTCCAATTCTCGTTTTTGAACATTTTTTGCCCGCTTAGCTACAGCTGCCGAAAATATTGGGGTTGTAACTAAGGCTAAGACAAACAAGAATTTCAAAAACATTTTTTGGAAATGGCAAAAACTTAATGATACTCAAGTATTTATGTATTGAAGATTGAACGTGATGAAGATAAAATCAACGCATTCTGGCAGCTGAAAATACATCACGATGAAGTCGAGTGCCAATTTGTTGTTTAATTTTAAAATATGTGCCGGATTTGTGCAAGGTACCTATTTTGATGAAATTTATCAATTAAGTACATACTTTCCTTTTGCGATTTAACCCTTGACACGCAGGTACATAGATTAATCTTGAAACTGTGGACTTTAAACTGTTTGATAAATTGGTCGTTTTTTACAAAATTGTCAAGATAAAAATTATAACAAATGAAACTGCTATTTTTATTCAATTCATTATCAATTTATTGTTTATACAATTGAGTATACATATTATGCAGTAGTAAATTGGGAAAGGCATTTTTCGGAGATTTTCTCTTTCTAGTTGAAATTGCAGAGGATCTTCATTTTCGCCTGAACATTTAAATAACAAAGCAGAGACGGACTGGTAATAAGTTTTATCCACTTGAATTTTGTTCTTTTAATTTTTATTATAATGAAACATAATATTTGTTGTTATTTTTCATCTACATGGTGTTACATCTGGTGTATTTCCTCCATAACTCCATAACGAAAAATGATTCAAGTGAAAGTTGCATCCAATCAACTTCCTCACATTATAAAATTATTATCGACTATACAGGCTGTCCCATTTCTTCTGCTCAGCTACTAACTTTGTTTTCTTCAATGGAGCAGCTTGCATCTGATCGAATTTTGGAATTGTTTGTTGAATTTAAGCGACCGTACACTGGGTGAAAGTCTTACCGTTTCGGCGTTATTTGACGTTAAAAATCGTCATTTTTCAAACAGCGAGTGGATCAACAATGCATGGCAAAATATGTTGCAACATCTTGTAAGTCACCCCCTAGATCAAAATTTTACAAGAGTGGAAAAATTAAAGAAATTGAAATAAACGCTTGATCTAAAAAACAAAAAGTGTGCCGGCATAAGAAAAAAACGTCTTCAAAATTTCAACTGCATATCTTAAAAACAACAGTTATTAATATTTCTTTAAATTTTAACTTCAACGCGCGCTTTTAAAAGAGAGGCGCTTAAATTGAAAATGACATAGGTAAGGAAAGTCCCATTATTTTCGGACAAATAATTTGTGGTTAACCTACTTTTTGTAACACCTTGTATAAGTCGCAGTCTGATATGTGGTACTTAGTTACGTAACTGAAAATCGCGTAAAATACGTAACTTGAAACACCAATAACACCATGTACTGAATCAAATCCGGCAGTTTTTGAAGGTATTCTATGTGGAAATTACATGATTTGCCGGTATTTCATGATTTTCACAATATTACGTATTCCAGCATCAGACTAAGCCATATATGACCGGGCCCCGTAGAGTCAGCTTAGTTGCATTCGTCAGCTGTCGCTCACCAGTGGCACATGGTATTTCGAAGAGAGAAAGAGAGACTTTAATCTGATGATTTTCGATTGTAATGTAAAATTGAAAGTGAGAGATGTATAGAAACTTAAGTTTTGTTCCCTGATTTGAAAAGAAAATTGACTTGATGTGAAATTTGAAACTGGCATAATGCCCTTCAATTTTGGTGCTAGTTTCTCCTGGAAATCAACGCGTTATCGCTTTGTTGTTGATTTTTCGCTCATAGCTGCCAACACTTGGCAGTTTTTTCGCTTCATTGCCCGCTTCCTCGATGGGTCCGGAGACTTGGGCGCTTGGGCCGTTGCCTCAGGACCAAATAGTCGAATTGACTTTTGTGGCTACCGTCAATAACCTGAATATATTCCTAGGCAGCACCAACCACACCAGTAAGCAAATATAAACAATATAGTAGCAAGAACTATCTCCAGTTCTTAGAATTAAATTTTTGAGAGAAATGATAGAATAACCGGCCCCGTTGGATTAGGTAATGTTAACGACAGGGGAGTTAGATTGATAGATTTTTGCGATAAACATAACCTAACCGTCGACATCAACATCACGTTAGAAGATGGAAGAGGTCAGGTAGAGGGTAGCTGGGTACTACATCCAGGTAGTACCCTGGATTCCTTGGATAGTTGCATAAGTTTTAGCAATTTCTGAATGTAGATAGGTATGTATGTCAAGCTAGATAACCAATTGTAAGAAAGCTAAAATACAACTAAAAAAATGAAAATGCAATTTTAAATTCAGTATATTTACACAATTGCGTACAATTACATTTCGTGTTTTCTCATCAAACTAATAACCTTATTATAAACTAACGAAGGCGCGTCATTTGCAAACATGTAATCGACATGATTAAACTTCTCATTTGCTAGAATGAATCGTCCTCGCGGATTTCCTAGACTTTGATATAGCGTGCTTACATCAGTCACATGTGCCAACCAATCGTTGTGACTATAAATTAAGTAAACCGGCGCTGTTATTGATTTCAAATCGTAATCTGGGGGAGAAATAGAGTTGTACATCTCTATATTTTTGAAAAATCCATAGTCATACTTTTGGAATTTTCCTGAAATTGTCTTCCATTAACTGTTCGAAATGAAAATAAATAAAATAATTTTTTACCTGATCGTATTTCCTGGGCGTAATGATAAAATTGTTTTATTGAAGTACCTGCAGGGGTGTGACCCATTATAACTGGTAACATTGTTACGTTTAGTTGTTCAGCATCAAATCCACAAATAGCAAATAACGTATTAGAACAAAGCAATTGTGTTATGGAGTCATCGGAGCAAAGGATATCGCCAACATATGCTGTAAATTCACTGCTAGGCAAGAATTCGTTTACACCGGTTGCTCCTAGCAAATACTCTATAGCTTTACCAAAATGGGCAATCAGTTTTACCAAAGGACTTGTCACGTGACCCATAAAGGCAATTGGTGCTAAACTTATCATGACACGAATTTTACTGTTGTATTCAGGTTTTTCTGATGTCATCACATAAAAGGCTGTGGTTCCTTGAGAGTGACCAACATAAAAAATTGATTCTTGAGTAGTTGCTTCTAAAATGTAATCTATCATTGATGGTAAATCGTAAACACCTATTTCGTGCCACGAGAAATCCCAAAAATCTTTTGCGTCTTCATCAGGATCAAATTTAGTGTGATTACGAGAGTATCTGTTGCCGCGGGCATTGCCCATCCAAACATCATAGCCTCTATCTGCCAAAATGTATGCTACGGAAGAATTCATCAATACAAAAGTTTAAAAAATGTTCTTGTACTATTACCAAGGCCGTTGGTTGGTCCTGTAACTACCCAATCAGCGGATGAACAAATTATACCATGTTGTAAAAATGCTACTGGTCTTTTTTTGGGACTAAATTCTTTACCGTAAGGAATTCGATGGAGGGTCAAAATATATCCATCTTCCGTGGTAGCTGTATGGGTTTCTAGCGGATAACCGTTCTTCGAAACCAATTCTGGCTAGGATTCAGATATTAATTGTTACATTTCTCAAAGTGTTATAACTTACGACTGTCATCAGGGCTTCATCGGAAAGTGCTTTTGGTACCGTGTCTAAGTAACTTTTTAATTTTGCTTCATAATTTGGTTCAGCAAACCATGCAGGTTGTACAGACAAAAATAAGAGGAGTACAACTATCATTTTGGAAGACAAACTTAAGAATGCTATCAATGTTTTACCCTCGATATGTTTTATTAGAAAAGTTATCTATTTTTTTACAAAGAGCTTATCAAAAAATCTATTAAAAATACAAAAAAAACAGTAAAACAATTTCCTATCAGTGTTTCTTCATTAAATCTATGATTTCATCGTAAACCAGTTCCTTGGCGTCGATTGCGTACATGTAGTCAACGTGATTGAACCTTGGATCAGACACCAAAATCATTTCTTGGGCATTTGGCAAACTGCCTTTCAATAGCTTGACGTCGGTTGGATGGGAAAGCCAATCGTTCAAACTATACACCAAATGGACTGGAGCAGTTATCTTTTCAAGGTCATAAGATGGCGGTCTCAGTGACGAGTAAACTAACAAATTTCTTGTTAGTCCGTAGTCAAATTTCCTGAAGTATCCTGGTCAGATAATTAAATTAAATTAAATTAAACCAAGTATTGACTTTTGACCATTTTTTTAAAAATTAGAGAAAGCTTTAGAAAAAGTAAAAATAAAGTCATGATTTTATGAAATTGGAAATGACAAGAGTAACGGATTTGGTTAAATGGGAAAAAAGTTGTGTAATTAAAGGACCAACAAAACAAAATGGAGCATAGAAATCCTTGATAAGATTTTGTGTTTTTGAGTTATTTTGAAAAAACTGAATTTATGTTTTTTAACTATGTTTTCTTCTGGCTTTAATATTAAAGTTATAGCGAAACTGACAAAACTTCTTCGTAGCAACTTTTGATGATGAAAAGCAAAGTCAACAACACATGTTATTTTACAAAAACAAAAATTTCAGCCATACAAATACAGAATTTGCCAAGGACTTAGGCCAGGTGATACAGAAA
This sequence comes from Xestobium rufovillosum, assembly GCA_963966045.1. Taxonomy (NCBI): domain Eukaryota; kingdom Metazoa; phylum Arthropoda; class Insecta; order Coleoptera; family Ptinidae; genus Xestobium; species Xestobium rufovillosum. The sequence goes on along the minus strand of OZ014492.1, from coordinate 46,816,392 downwards.
GAGTCAAGGCACTAACACCGTTTTGGCTTTAACATCAGAACGTTACCTAAATTTACTTCAAGATAATTTGGGGGGAGCTCTGGATGATTTCCCTCTAGCGGAAGTTCACGACTGTTGATTCCAGCAGGATGGTGCACCTGCACATAATTCAAGGGTAGTTAGAGAGTACTTAGATTTCCAGGAAAAGTTATAAGCACGTATTCTGAAACACCCTGGCCAGCATGTTCACCCGATGTAACCCCGCCAGATTTCTTCCTTTGGGGATATATCAAGAATTATGTTTATAAGCAAAACTTTGAAACAGAAGAAGAACTTAGAAGATTGGTTCTTGAAACCTTTCAAAGGATAACACCAGAAATGCTGAATAATGTTTAAATTCTACAGTTAGAAGATGCTATTTATGCTTAGAGAATCATTTTTTACAATTTAATTCATATTGAATTGTTTCTATGTTCATTTTGTTATGGTTTCTGTAAGTATGTCCATTGTCCATTTATTTATTGTTTATTGTTAATAGTTATTGGTTGGTTATTAAATTAATGTTTCATAATACAGGCCCGTATATTAAAAATTTCTTGATGATGGTCAAAAAAGGGTCGAAACGTAATTAAACCATAACGTGTGAAACATTGTTAAATTCAGAATAAAAAGGGCTCATAAAATTTGACATCAGAAAATCTGGAGAATACCTATTTAAAAAAAATGGAGTTGATGATGGTTGCTCGAAGACGAAACGTAGAATAAAAAATTGGCAACGAAATCTTCAATTTCATCAAAAATTTTGTCAGTTTCGCCCTAACTTTAATATTAAAACCAGAAAAAAATATACATAGTTAAAAATCCATAAATTCAGTTTTTTCAAAATAATTGCATGATGGTATAGGCGATGCTGCTGTGTCGCTTGATGGTTATTTGCTGGTTAGATCTGATCGTGCTAGTAGAGGTGGGGGCGTTGCCATGTATATTAGAAATACCCTGCAATTTATAGTAATTTCAAGAATTTGTAATGTTAACTTTGAATATTTAGTTGTTGCTGTGACATCTGGTGGAAGTGATCATGCGATTGGCGCTGTGTACAGACCCCCTGGCGGTGAGTACAGCGAATTTCTGAACTGTTTTGAAGACTTGCTTGTTACTGTCGCTTCCAAGTTTAACAGCGTTCTCTTTGTGGGTGATTTTAATGTTAATTTGTTACATTTCACCAGCATGTCTGATAATTTGTTGACTTTGGCCGAAACTTTTAATTTAGCTCAAATTATTGACCAGCCCACTCGAGTTACTGACTCTTCCGTTTCGTTAATTGATTTAATTTTTGCAGTTAAGTCTGAGGTGTGCAGTGCCTCGGTGATTGATGCGCAGATTTCGGATCATTTTCTTATCTACTGTAAAGTTAACTGTGTCCCTGTACCTTGTGAAATTGCTAGTTTTGTGTATCGCTCGCTTAGAGATATAGATACTATTCGCTTCAGTTCTGATCTTGCTTCTTTGCCGTGGCACTCCATACTTCGGACGGATAGCATTGATGGTAAGATTGATATCTTAAATTCTTTTATTCTCCACCTATCTAATCTTCATGCCCCCCTTCGCGTTTTTAAAAAACGTAAATCTAATTGCTATACCCCCTGGATAACAGATAACATTAAGTTTATGATGAAGTTACGGGACAAGGCGCTGATTAAATTCAAGAGGACTAGGCTCCCTGTCCATTGGTCTTATTATAAGCTACTGAGAAATACCACGACCTCTGCCTTGCGCTCGGAGAAGAAGGCAAATCTGAATTTTAAATTCCAGAACTGCTCTGTCAAGGAGAAGTGGGCGGAGCTTAGTAAGCTAAATATTCTGAAACGTAAGTCACATGATCTACCTCTAAACTTGAGCAATATCGATAATCTTAATAAGTACTTCGTTGATTCAAGTAAAGCTGCCACTGTGCCTGCTCCAGATTTGCTCTCCTCCTATTCCTCTTCTATAATGCCCGGCGTTTCAGAGTCTCTGTCCTTCCAACTTGTCGATGAGCAGAGTGTCAGCGACCTCATCCTGTCTGTCAAGTCCGGGGCGTATGGCAGTGACGATCTCAGCATTTCGCTTATTCTTCTGTGCTGTCCGTTTATTGTTTCTTTCCTCACTCACATTTTCAATGAATGCATACGCAGCTCATATTTTCCGAGAGTCTGGAAGTGTGCACATGTAATTCCTCTTCCAAAGATTACCCCACCTGTGGAGTTTAGTGATCTTCGATCAATAAGTATTCTTCCAGTCCTTTCGAAAGTTTTTGAAAAGATTCTTGAGCTTCAGCTGCGTGTGCATTTAAACTCTTTTAATGTGCTGCCTCTGAGGCAGTCGGGTTTTCGTCAGGGTCATAGTTGCGCTTCGGCATTGTCGGAGGTTACGGATGATATTTTTCGTGCTCTCGACCAAAACAAACTTACTGTTCGGGTCCTAATCGACTTTTCCAAGGCCTTCGACATGCTGAACCACGATATCATGGTCTCTATTTTGCATCATATCGGTCTAGCCCCTGACTCTGTAAAACTTATTGCTTCATTCTTATCCGATAGAAGTCAGTGTGTTGCTTACAACAACCGGCTATCCTTGCCGTACAGTCTCACATCCGGCGTGCCTCAGGGTAGTATTCTTGGCCCAATCTTGTATACTATTTATACGTCTTCTTTCCATAAATCGTTTCATCACTGCAACTATCACTTTTATGCAGATGATACTCAGCTTTACTATTCTTTTGACGCTGCAGATGTTCACAATGCATGTTCCTTTATAAATAGTGATCTGGAAAAGCTATCTATTATGTCCGAACAACACCTATTAAAAATTAATCCAAAAAAATCTTGTGCCATTTTGTTTGGCGATGAAGGGTTCAGAAATACCTCAAATGACATTGTTTTAAAAATTAATGACGCCGTGGTACCGTTTACGAGTTGTGTTAAGAATTTGGGATTACACATCGATTCTAATTTGCGATTTACTCAGCATGTTAACTCTATGTTGCAGAAGGCTTACCTCGCGCTGAAACTAGTATACGGACAAAGGCATTATCTTAATTTGAATACCAAGAGGACGCTGTGTGACTCGCTTGTCCTTTCCCATTTCAACTTCTGTGACACTGTCTATGGTCCTTGTCTCTCATTTCGGGATAAATTTCGTGTTCAGAAAGTTCAGAATTCGTGTCTTCGTTTGATGTTTGGGATTAGAGCACGTTCGCGCATTTCTCATAAATTGAAAGACGCGAACTGGTTGAATATGTTCAACAGGCGTCGCCTTCACATGGTCTGCTTCTTCCTCAAGATTGTTCAGTTCCGTTTACCTCTCTATTTGTATTATAAACTTGTTTTCCGTGCTGATGTGCATGGCGTTGCCACCCGTCGAAAGTCCCTAATGCTCACGATTCCGCGGCATCGCAAGGAAATATTTAAGAGGTCTTTCTCTTACAATGTCGTGTCCTATTTAAATCTGTTTCACTCGTTTCTAACTCTCCCTTGTGATGCCGTGAAACATAAATTATTCAAAATTTTCTTTGACCAGCAGTAACTATTTTTTTTTTTTTTTTGGTCTGCTTAGCATTACGTGGGTTGCACATGACTGTGTTCTTCTTCTACATTTTCATAGTCTTTCCTCTCTTTCTTCTCTTTCCCTTTCCTCCCTTTTCTCTTCTTTTCTTCTTCGTCCCCCGTTTTATCGTTTTATCGTTATCGCTTCAAGTAGCTAATTTTTGGTTCTAGTTTATTTATGAATAGGCCCGCATGGAAGATCAGGCTCTGGGAATACTGCGTTATTTTCAGATGCCTGAATGCCCGCCTTTTAGCACCAGTGTTATTATTTACATTTTGTCTATTATGTATCGAATTGGTGTTAATAAATTTATTATTATTATTATATCAAGGATTTCTAGGCGCCATTTTATTGAACCTTTAATTACGTACCAAATCCGTATTTCTTGTCTATCCCCATACTGATGGCCCTCCTAATCTTGGACAGGGTGTATGTATTATACCCCTCGACCTTCTAATATTATCACGTAAAATTTGCGTACCTAGTTAAACTTTTTGCAAAATTTTGGTTTATTTAGGCAAATGGTTTCGACTAATAAAATCCCTTGGGATTGGGATTTTATCGTCGAATTATTTAGTCTGGACCATTTTCCAAGCAAAATTTTGCAAAAAACCTGCCTACGCAAATTTCACTCTGAAATTTGAAGGCCTCGAGATGTAACCTATGAAAATAATTCGGCAGGATTTCGGAAACTCGTCGCAACAGCCCGTAACCCGTAGTGTTGCCAATTTTACGAGTGTCAATTTGATAGATCACTCGCACTAAAGGGTTCATTGTCATCATTCTGTATGCAGTACATGCAGGCATATTTTTACGATATTTCATTGTTCATATTCATACATTCCAAGCCAACCTCATCATAATTAAAAAATAGCTCTAAAATTACATTTTTGTCTTGCAACATTTTCTTAAATTCTTCTTTTATGCACATATATTGCGAACTTACTACGGGGAACATGGTTTTCTGCCTATTTTTTACCAGTAAATGAACTTTAGTTTGTTTACTAGATGTACGTAGATAAAATATCGCGGGGATCATCTGAACACCTGGCTTACACACTTAAAGATAAAATATCATAAATTGCATACCGGAAGATATTCCTTGGCTGAAATGCAAAATCTGATCTGTAGAGGATCCAGCAGGGGTATGCCCCAGCAAAATCGGTATAATGCTAGCATTAAACTGATCTTTGTTGAATCCACATATTGCAAACAGGGCATTTTGACAAAGAAGTTGGCTAAGACTGTCATCTCTACACAGAACGTCACCAACGTAAGCCAAATAGGAGCGACTTGGTAAAAATTCGTTTACTCCAAACATTGACAAGATGAACTGCAAATAATTCACTAAACTGTTAGTGAACATTATTTGGAATTCTAATAAATTTATATGGGATACTTACGTCTAAGCTGTTTTGGAAGTTAGCAACAAGTTTCAAAAGGGGACTAGTCATGTGGCTCATGAAACCAATTGGAGCTAGGCTAAACTGGGCGATAATTTTATCATTATATTCTGGAAGTAGGGAAGCCATCACATAAAATACGGTCGTGCCTTGGGAATGGCCGATATAGAAAAGTTTTTCTTCTCCCGTGGCTTCTAATACATAATCTATTATGTTTGGGACATCATAGATACCAATTTCATGCCAACTGAACTCCCAAAATGCTGATCGTCTCGGATTTAACCTAATATGTTGCCGAGAATATTTATTTCCACGGGTGTTTCCCATCCATACATCATAGCCTTCATCGGCTAATATGTAAGCTGTACGTGTAGAAACATTATAAGATTACTTGTAAAATGACTGAGAAGTTATTATTACCAAGAGCTTTTCCTGGGCCAGTAATGACCCAATCAGCTGATGAAGAAATTATACCATGTTGGAGATAAACAACTTTTCTATGACCCCTTGGACCAGTTCTTCCATACGGAATGCGGTGTAACGTTAAGTTGTAGCCATCTTCAGTGATAACTTGATGGACTTCAGCTGGGTAACCATGATGTTCAATTAATTCTGGCTTTAAATTTGACATGGGTTAGTAGGTTAGTAATTGCTTTATCGTTTTTAGAGAAATTCTTAAGGTAAGTAATTATTTGTGAATTTGCAGAATTTTATTGTGTTCCAGCTCGCCTTTCCGTACAATTGCCTCACCTTCAGCGTAGTAAAAATATATGATAGATAGGTAATATTCAAGATAGTTGTCAGAAGTGAGGTTATGTCTGCCATTAATCCCAATGAGGCTTTTAACACCCTAATGCGCATGTGCAACCTTCTAGTATTATTGAGTTCTCAGAGGCGACCCCAACTCTTTTAGTAATAAAATTCCATGGTGGTTTTAGAACTTCTATCTATACCGGGTGGGGATTTAGTGTGTAATCGGCCCATATCTCTGGAACTATTTAAGATATCAAAATGAAATTTTGCACGAATGTGGGGAACCACACGGAGCATTTCCCGAAATTATTTAGGTATATACAGGATGTTCACATTCTGAGTACCAGACCAAAGTTCTATTTTTTTAAATGGAAACCCTACGTGTCCTTGCATAAAATGAATCCCCATAAAATTCCATGAAAATTGATATACTACATGATGTGGTTTTGACTAAGGAATGTTGAGATATTGACATTTTTGTGCTATTATGGACCCAAATTTATGACGCTACTAACGCATGCTAAGCAAAGCCACCTAAAATTTCTTTGTTGAAATAGGTTCACACACTGCTCTATTTTTGAAATCTATAAATAATTTTATCATAATGCTTGAGATAATACAGGGTAGTTAAGTTATGCAAAACAGAAGTTTTCTCAGAAATTTCAAATGGAACACCATGTATATTATTTATACAATTGATGGTCATTTTACTAAGCTTTTTATTGATGTGGATATTGCCAAGTCTACCAGTAAAAGTTTCGGCAGAATGTACAATTGAATTATAAAAATGTAGAGTTTCGTCATTATTTTACATTATTTTTGATGATCTCCCCTATTTTGTCACCCAAAACTCCAAAAAAGGTCTGTATTTTGTTTCTATAGAATATTTAGCAAATGAAGTTTACATTAACACAAGAAATCCCATCGCAAGATTATTTCTTAAAGATAATATTTTCTTCCATGGCACTCCTTGTTTGAAAATTATACCCGACTTTAAAGACATTATACATTTATGAATATAACCATCAAGAAACAATTTTACAATAAGATTTATTGTCTTTATATTGATACAAATTTGCAGATACAAAATATAAACATTATTGTGAGTTTTGAGCAACATAATAGGGGGAATTCGCCAAAAAGAGTATAAACTAATAATGAAATTCAGTAATTTTGATGTTCAATCGTAATATCTGCCGAAACTATCAGTAGTAGACCTGGCAATATCTACATCAATTAAAAGCTTAGTTAACTGACTGTCAGTTGTGCAAATAATATACATGGTGTTCTATTTGAAAGTTTTGAGAAAAATTCCCTTTTGCGTAACTTAACCACCTTGTATAATACTAAGTATTATGGTGAAAGTATCTATAGATTTTACAAATACAGCAGTGTATAAACCCCTTTCAATAAAAAATAATTAGGTGGCTTTGGTCAGTAGGCGCCGGTAGTGTCATAAATTTGGCACCATAATGACACAAAAATGTCAATATCTTAACAGTCCTTACTCAAAACCACATCATGTAGTATATCAATTTTCATGAAATTTTATGGGGAATCGAAATCACGCAAATACTTGTGGGGTTTCCATTTAAAGAAATAGAACTTTGGTCTGGTACTCAGAATGTCAACATCCTGTATATACATAAATAATTTTACGAAATGCTCCATGTGGTTCCCCACATTCGTGTAAAATTTCATTTTAATATCTTAAGCATTACCAGAGATATGAACCGATTACACACTAAATCCCCACCCGGTATAAATAAAAAGCATTTGCCACATGTATGTAAGATCATCACTTGAGAACGGCTCGACCGATTTGGCCGATTTCTTTTTTGTTGTGTTCGTAATTTTCAGGACAAGGTTTGTATGAAAGAAAATTTTGGAAAATCCACCAGGAAAGTCGAAAATTTGGATGGTATGTTTGTATGAAAATCTGTTTGACAAACAAAAATGCGACGTTCAGTTTGACAGTTCTAAAAATTGAATTGTCAGTGTGTTATCGGTGGTGATTATGTATTTGGTGTTTCTTTGGAAAAAATGCCACCAGTGAGGCGTCGAAATATCGGTCGGCGTACGCGCAATGCAAGCCAACTGCATGATCGTCGAGTCAATGAGACTGACGAAGAGCGTAGACCGCGTTTGGAGCCAAGCCGAATAAGAATTTCTCAAGCCTCAACCGCGATCCATTATGACTCCGGAATAACGGGTACAGTCGAGTTCGACGCGCTCAGTTGGAGCTTACGCACAAAATAATTTGGAACGTCGACAAAACAGAGGCCGAACGTGGCATTAGGGAGAGAAAAATTGGAAAAGTTGCCCGGAAAATTGGAAAATTCGGGAATGGGAATTTGATTTTTGTATGATATGGATATGCGTAAGTCGGGAAATTCGGACAAACTGTAAAAATTATAATTTTGGAAAATCCAACGGAAAATTTGAAAATTCGGGAAAAACTAAAAGTGCTTAACGGCTGGACAGATTTGGCGGATTTTTTTTTGTTGTGATCGTAATTGTCAGGACAAGGTTTGTATGAAAGAAAATTTTTGGAGAATCCACCGGAAAATGTGGAAATTCGGGAAAAACTGAAAGTGCTTAACGGTTGGACCGATTTGGCCCATTTTCAAAAATAAGGTTTTTAGGGAACGAAAAATTGGAAAAGTTGCCCGGAAAATTGGAAAATTGTGATATGGATAGGCGTAAGTCGGGAAATTCGGACAAACTGTCAAAATCATAATTTTTTGTATGCACTCGCGATCATAACTGACGATAGGAACGACATACATATTTGGTTGAACATAAACGTAATCAGAAAAATGTTTCACATTGAATAAACGATCTGGTTAATATATCAAATGTTCAATACGAAAAGTAATTTTAGGCAGGACAACGTCTGCCGGGCCCGCTAGTTTTAGAATAAAAAATAATAAAAGGAACAGTAGACATCATCAAACACCGAACCCTTAGATTTTAATAACTTGCAAAATTTTTTTATTAGGCGCATCACTGTCACTATAATCTTTTTCAAAAAAGGTAGATACGTACCACTGTCATTAAAGCTTCATCGGCTACCCATCTAGGAACTGTGGATAAATATGCTTCAAATTCTTTTTGGTAGTTCTCATCTTGATGTATATCTTCAACAAGACCATGAATGGAGATGATAAAAGCAGCAAAGATAAATAATGTGAGAATCATCTTTCCGCTTTTACTGATATAAATCAGATTATTTTTTGTTTATATACTTACTTACCAATTAAAAAATTATCTGGTTTTAGTGTAACTTATGGGATCTCAAAGTGTAAGTAATATCAGCAAATAGTTCAGGAGGCTCAAGTTTATCTTTCACAATGAATCCTTGGTCGAGGTTAGGTTTATCTACCTATTGGTTTGCTCAACTTTGTAAGTAGAAAGAACTTTTGTGCTATACAGGAAATGAAACATCTATAAATATAATACAAAGTGTATCGACTCCCAGGAAAAGGTGAGTAGTATTATTTGTACGAGCTTATAATTGGCAAGAGAAGGGGAATTGGACCGATTTTCCATATTTCGCGCGTAGGAAATTCGACGCGCTCAAAATGTATCATGTCATAACTCTCTCAAAAATTGTCTTATCGAGTTGCAATTTTCTTAAAATTATCTCTTAAACTTTCAGGATGCTCACGAAATCTTTCAAATTCCAATTACATAATTACTTTTCATTCCGCTTTGCGATTTTCGAGACGTTGTCTTTTTGGTGCAGTGGAATTTTCGCCTATCGAGGAACTATGCTCATTTTTAGAATTTGGGCAAACTTCCGGCGGCAAAGTTATAGAGAAAGGATTGAATTTTATTTTACACCAAGATTCAATTCACTATCTCGCATAGAAAAAAAGTTATGGCGATTTGAACACGATAATCGTTCTGAGCGCGTAACTCTTGAAATCAATAGGGATCGATAACGAAACGGTTACAGCAGGCCGTGCCGATAGAATCTAGTGCGCACGTAAGTGGGGGAACGTGACGTCAATTGGGAGCGCGAACCTGGGAGCCGGGCATTTATCTTTACGGCAGCGGCGTTATCGCCCGAAGACGTTGCAGACTTTACTAACTTGCCAGTATCTTCGACAAGTTTATAATGCCTAATTGTGCTATCGTGGGTTGTTAACAACAATAACTGAAATACAAATGACATTAACTTTTTTAGGTTTCCGCAGGATTCTTTGCTAAAACTATATAGCTCAACATATGTAAACGTGCAGACAAAGTACTGCGTTGTCTAGTTCGGACGCGCACGTAATTTGAGAATCAAAAAATTAAGTTTACGATTTCAGGGTTTATCAGAAACCGATAAGAGTAAAATTGTGAAGAAAATGCGAAAAATAGCAAACTAAAATTAACTTTGTTGTGATTGTGATTCGCGCCGTATTTTTAACGCATGCATTAAGTATTTTGTAAAACAAAATCACCAAGGAAGTGGTTATTGTTGAAAGGGACTAAGCATTTTAACAAATTTTAGACTGGACAAAAATACCTTAAATATACAAAACCTAATAAGTTGAACTAAAGTAATCAGAAATGTTTACAGATAGATATCTCTGTTAATGTACTAAAATTCCTCTGAAAAAAACTCGCTTTCGGAAAATGCAATGTTTTCTTGTCACCTATTAAATTTATTAAATATTTAGTTAGCTCCTTTCACAAATAATCGATTCTGTTAAAGTAATTCACCGATTGAAATAACAGTTGTCATGTGAATTATCGTTGTATGGGGTGGCCCACTGAAAACAGTAAGTGCGATTTTATGCCATTTAGCATCATTTTCACGAAAAAACCTGGGACACGTCCAATTTGGTTGTAAGGGAGACATCTAACTTCGATGTTTTCATTCATGTAACTTCAACTCCAAAGCGGAACGGGAAAGCACCCTTAAATTTTTAAATAGGAGGTAGTGTCAAGATGCACACCGTATGCAAGGCCTTTAAATTCTCTTTGTAACAGTTTTTCATTTTTTTAAATTGGATCACTAACCTCCAAGAAAATGCACTTTAAAAATAACATTAATTAAGGCACCTTTTAACACCGGTAAGTGCGATTTTATACCATTTGAAGCACATTTTCTCAGAAGTCAGTGGTCCGTTTTAAAAAAATGGAAAACTATTATAAAGAGAATTGAAAGATGGAAGGCTTTCAAATGGTGTGTATCTTGATACCACCTTCCATTTAACAATTTAAGGGTGTTGTCCCCTCCAACTTTGGGGTTGAAGTTACATGAATGAAAACATCGAATTCAGATGCCCCCCTTACAACCAAAATCGACGTGTCTGAGCTTTTTGCGTAAAAATTATGCCAAATGGTATAAAATCTCACTTACTGTTTTCAGTGGGCCACCCTGTTTAATGTATGTGAGTTAATTAGTCATTTTGTATTAATTTTTTTGTACCGATATCGATCAATCAGGAAGCTAGATTTAGTAAAGTTATCTTGCATAATATGTTTCTATTGCTTATTAGATGAGGGAAATTATAAATATAATATACTGCAATATCATTCGACCTTCCTAGTATGTATATTCAAATACTTTTTCTCCTTTTCTAAAAAAATTAGTGTTGCTTTTAGGAAACACCCCTCGCGTTAACTTTGTTCTCAAGTTTAGAAAATATTTTTCTCGAATACAGTAAGGTAGTCTTCTGATAATTATTACCGAATTGGTTTTGTAATTAATAAATACAAGTTTAAGTTTACTCGAAAATCAAAGTTATGCTTCATATTTGAATAATTAACCACGTTTTACAATATTGCACGAACCATAAGTCTTCCAAATTCATCATTTATTTAGTTTTGATGTATTTCTTTCAAACATCTTTAACTAATTTTATTTTATTTTGAGTCACTCTATAATAAATTAATTATTGCAACAAATATGTTTAATTTTTTCTTGGTAGGTGTACAAAATAATTCTAATATAAACGAGAAAGGCATAGATACGCTTTGCCGTGCATAGCGGACCGTATATATTCGAGGGTTTGGCGCTCCCAAGCAACGTCATTGCGCGCTCCCGGCCGAATAGCGTCTGCCTATGCACTCACCATATACAGTGTGTCCACGGATGGACTTAACTATACTTGTAAAAACTTTTATTTTCAGTTTTTCGAGAAAAAGTCATTCTTTATAATTTCTTTTGCTTGTTATATAAATACGATTCACGTCGAGAAACTTTGATTTTGTTGTACAGGGTGCGCAGAAAATACGAAAATGTATAATTGCAAAATTAAAAATTTTCGAATCATGCTTTCTGAAGTCTCAAAATGAAACAGCTTAGAAGGAGAAATCGAAAAGCCCAATAAAGTTTTTTCATAGAAGTTATACTTAGTTGCTAAGAAATACCGGGTGTCCGGTTAAGGTTGGCGACCGGCTATATCTTAGGAACTATTCATTCTACAGCTTTCAGAAAAAAATCTTCCTATAAAAGTGGCCATGAAAACTTCATCAAAAATATTTTTAGCTTTCAGTTTTCGCCGCTAGGGGGCACAATTTTAGAAGAAAATAGACAATCCGCATTTTCTTCGAAAATTCAAATGGGAATTTAGGAATCCTTTAGCTTTCTCAAAATCTCGTAATACCCTGCAAATTAGTTTAATAACTTTTTGATCTAGCTTATGAAATAAGGAGTGGAGGAAGGAAAAAATTATCTTACACCAAAAATGCCATATCTCCGGATTGCTTGAACCAATTTTAATGAATATGGTATTGTTGGAAAGGGAATCTATAGAGTAATAGAAGTCTGCATTTACATTTGAATTTAATTTTACGAGGGAGCCGCCATATGGTGTTATTTCGAAACTTACAAAATTTTCTCAAAAATTATAAATGGAATGGTACATTTTTTATAATATGTTGTCATTAAGCATAGAATTAAGAACAAGATGCCGCAAACTGGAAGTTTTTATCTTTATCAAATGGAAGTTACCATCAAGAATATCGTTTAATCAAATTCCAGTGCACAAATTTTTCAAATTTTTTTGAATGGAATGGTACATTTTCAAAACATGCTGTTAGTACACATAACATAAAGAACAGATGCCGCAAACCGAAAGTTCAAACGAGAGTTGTGATCAAAAATACTGTTTAATCATATCTCATTGCGTGGGTAAATTTGAGAAAAATGAAATACCTAAATGAATATCAATTTAATTTAGTAAATATTCAATTTTTCTCAAACGCCTTGCCAAGGCTCGGGAGGCAATAACGGCATTTTCTTCATTTTGAAAAACACCACGAGCTTGTCAGACGCTTCAGCAACAGAGCTAGACATTAGTTAAAGTTATAATAAATTCTAGCGAAAAGACACTGAAATCGAATTTAAATTAACTAATAATTAATACTTAGTTAAGTTAAATTTAACAATTAGTGGCAATACTTTGACCAGGTATTTGTTTTTATTTTCCATTGAGTGCGTTTTGTTTGTAATATTTCTTATAATTCTGTCTGATGAGAGATACAAGAATGCCCTAATATTCTTTAAAAAAATTTATTTTCCTAAAATTACCCATGCAATGAAATAGGATTAAACAGCATTTTTGATCATAACTTTCGTTTGAAAAAAGATAGGAACTTTCAGTTTGCGGCCTTCTATTACTCATGCTATTTGTACTAACAGCATGTTATGAAAATGTACCATTCCATTCAAAAATTTTTGAAAAATTTGATACCTGTGCGCTGAGATTTGATTAGACCATATTCTTGATGATAACTTCCGTTTGAAAAAAGATAACAACTTCCGGTTTGAGCTATTTAGTTCTCAATTCTATTTGTAATGACGCCATGTTATAAAAAATATACCATTCCATTTAAAGTTTTTGAGAAAATTTGGCATTTTCGCAATTTTCTAAATAATGCCATCTGGCGGCTCCCTCATAAAATTAAATTCAAGCGTAAATGCAGATTTCTATTACGCTATAAATTCCTTTTCCAACGAGACCAAATTCATTAAAATTGGTTCAAGCAATCCGAAGACATGGCACTTTTGGTATAAGAGAATTCTTTCCTCCTTCCAGTCCTTATTTTGTAAGTTAGATCAAAAAGTTATTAAACTAATTTGCTGGATATTACAAAGACATTTTGAGAAAGATAAAGGATACCTACATTTCTATTTGAATTTTTGAAGAAAATGTGGATTGTCTATTCTTTTAAAATTGAGCCCTCTAGCGGGGAAAATTGAAAGCTAAAAACATTTTTGATGAATTTTTATGGTCACTTTTGTAAGAAGATTCTTTTCCGAAATCTGTAGGAAGAATAGTTCCTAAGATAGCCAGTCGCCAACGTTAACCGGACACCCGGTGTATCTTAGCAACTAAGTATAACTTCCATGGGAAAACTTTATTTGGCTTTTCGATTTCTCCTTATAAGCTGTTTTATTCTGAGACTTCAAAAAGCTTGATTCAAAAATGTTTAATTTTGCAAATATACATTTTTGTACTTTTTGCGCCCCCTGTACAACAAAATCAAAGTTTCTCGACGTGAATCGTATTTACATAATAAGCAAAAGAAATTACAAAGAATGACTTTTTTTCGAAAAATTGAAAATAAAAGTTTTTACAAGTATAGTTAAGTCCATCCGTGGACACATTGTATATTTACGCCATGGGTTACAGCGAAGCCACCGTAATATAGAAAGCCTGTACACTGCTCTGGTGACGTCACACGCGGTTGTAGATTTCTATCTGGCGAGCATATACTACGGGTAGAGTTTCTCGGCTTAATATTGGGAAATAGTAATTTTTATTTAATGAATTGTAATTTCGTAATTATATTACTGTCAATACGTTAAGGGAATGCAATTATCTAGGTAAAATAATCTATTAATAGTTAAAACTGAAGACAAAACGGCACTGCAAAGAGTCAACAGCTTTGGTAAAAGAGTAGAAGTAGGTCACCAATTTCTTTGTTCTTATTTAGGTGTAATAGTATTCGCAAAGTCAATAATGTAGGGTTTACTAATTACATTGCCTCGTTTTATTAAACAAGTGTATTGAAGACAAATAAGAAGCCCTTAAATAAAAAAACTAATTTCTAGTTGGGCAAATGGCTAAATTAATATATTCGGTGAATAGGTACGTAATTTTTTTTTAATATCAACCCTAATTGGTCCCTTAAAAAACAATTTTATGAAACGCCGATTTATTCAATACTTTTTCTACACAAACTTTTATTTAATTTGAGTTCAATAAGTAATAACTAAGCGCAAATCCGAGAGAATGTTTATAGAAAACTTTAATAGTGCCTATTTCTGGTGTTTATAGTTGTTCTGTATGACGTTAACTTTCATTATTTGTTTTGTACGTATCTACTAGGTACTGAAAATTTCGCTCGCAGGAAATTTTGCGACGAATGCGACGTAACCGCAATTCGAATTTAGCTTGTCTTTGGGAAATTGAAACACGGACATTTTTTCACTTGTACGAACGTAATTGCTCCTACACAAAGGAACGCAACAATATTTTGGCATCTAAAGTTGTAAAATTAGTTACTTGTTCAGTTATAATAAAAAATATAATATGTTGCCATTGCATTATTATCGCATTCTTATCTTATGCAGCAATACGAATAGTCTCGACCGGGAGCGCCTGGAGAGCCACCACCGTTTGTGACGTTTCATTCGAGGAGTGGGGCGATGTGCTAGGCTTTCTATATTACGGTGGCTTCGGTTACAGCATCAATCTTTAGGACACTGTACGTGTGTGCTGACGTAATTGGTTTTATTTTATAAGTATTCGCCGTGTGATGAAAATATCAAAATGGGACGAAAATGTGTAGTGCCTAACTGTGTTTCGGGTTATGCAACGTGCAAAGAAAAGGTTGCCACTGACAGGTATACGATTCCAAGAGTTACGCGCTTATAACGATTAGCGAGTTCAAATCGTCATAACTTTTAACTTTTTTCTATGCGAGATAATGAATTGAATCTTGGTGTAAAATAAAATTCAATCCTTTCTCTATAACTTTGTCGCTGGAAGTTTGCCAAAATTGTAAAAATGAGCATAGTTCCTCGATAGGTGAAAATTCCACTGCACCAAAAAGACAACGTGTCGAAAATCGCAAAGCGGAATGAAAAGTAATTATGTCATTGGAATTTGAAAGATTTCGTGAGCATCCTGAAAGTTTAGGAAATAATTTTTAAAAAATTGCAACTCGATAAGACAATTTTTGAGGGAGTTACGACATGATACATTTTGAGCGCGCCGCATTTCCTACGCGCGAAATATGGAAAATCGGCCCGATTCCCCTCTCGCACTTCCCTTCTCTTGCCTATAACCTCGGACAAATACTACTCACCTTTTAGAGGCAAGTCCACTTGTCTTATCCACTTTGCTATGAACATAAAAACACGACAAATTTATTACAAAATTTATTTCTTAATTGTACATACACATTATTTACAAAATCGTTTTGTTAAAGCGTCGTATTTTTAAATTAGGACTCACATTTAACACAACAAATCTAGTGAATCATTTTTCTATTACAATATCTACAGTGTTAAATAACTATTTACACTTTTAACAAAAAAAAATCGTCGTTTAATTTAGCTATTAGGCATGGCTTGAAATGGCAGGTCGAGTATTTTACTACCACGGTGAGCAATTCTAATAAGTTATATACACAAATTTACACTTTAAAGTCCATCAGTCTGTAATTTTAAAACAAACACAGCCGCAACATTGAAAAAATTAAATCCTAAGTTCCGTGTCAACTAGCGCTTTGTTCCTCAGTTGTGCGGACTGTCTTGGCATTACGTGATGCGTGGTCGGCAATCCTGGCGTTACTAGGGGCGAAATTGACGGAGATTTAGTCGCTAGTGGCGATAAACTAGGAGAAAAACTCGGCGACATTGCTGTTGACGTGCTAAACGTAGCGCCCGACGCGTCGTGGTTAATCGGCGACCTCGGTAGCATCATCATTTGATTATGACCGTTCCCGTGATGACTAGAACCCCCTCGCGAATTGAGCACTGGTACCGCTATTGACCTCGGCGCCACACTTGTTATCAACGGCGGCGGAATGTTTTTAGCCGGCGCGACGGAGCTTTTACTTTTAACACTAGAGTTCCCACTGGCGGCACTTTGCACCGAAGCGGTATCGTCTTTCAGTCTTGCGATCTCGGAAAACACGTGAGCTAGAGGTTGATACTGAGGCCCCCAATCCAACAAATAATCCCAATTGTAGCTGCCCGCGAGCTCTTCTTCACTGTGCACTATGGAACTTAAAGAACCGTTCATCGACGGCTGATGGGTCACATTCGACACCTCGTTGTAGCCTCCCATGGCCATTACATGGTCCATTGTCGCGCCTAACGTTGCGGAACTAACGCCTCCACCTTCGTCCGTGGAACTAGCCCGGTCACTGCCCGTAACATCGTTCAATTTCGCGTAAATTAAGTTCGTTATGTCACTCTCGTTATTGCCCTCTTCGTCGAACATATGAAGACTGTCCAGGGGTACACCTTGATGGTGATGCAGCGTGTCTTTACTACTTCCTGCTCTCGGATCTTGACATATCCTAGGGCCACTTTGGGGCATTCCAGAACTGCTGTTATTGACAATTCCAAGTCGAGCTAAATATTCCTGAGTATTCCTTACGGATACATCCGACAAGTTGTCATCTTCCTGATGCAAGCCGGACTCACGTTGTAGCGGTCCTTCATTAATCATTCGTATTTCTTCATCCTCTCCATCCTCACCATCTTCAGCTGATCCTCTCCCGCTAGATCCAGATTGTTCCGATCCAGACAGTTCCGATGTGGTTGCAGCCCCTGAGTTGGAACTAGCAGGGTGTCCTGGGCCATATGGTGGAATTTCGTCATATTTTGGTGGACCAAACTGGTTACCTACTGGAGGCACTCCTCCTCTTATAGGAATTGTATCAAATGCGCTGGGATCTACGTAATTGTTGGAGTTCGGAACTGATTCACCATTTAGACTCGGTTTATTAATATTCTTGTTCCTTTTGTTCCTCATGTGCAAAAATACAAAGATTCCTCCAAACATTACCAGTAATAGGATTAAGGCAATCAGTAGGCCAAGCGCCCAATCTGCTATTCCACTACTTGCGGCTGCTACGGTGGCGCTGTTTTCGTTAACGGCCATGTTGGTACCGGGGTCTCCAAGAGGGTCCATCAATATTTCCACCACAGTACTGTTGGTTAAGGACCCTTGTCTACCTGTTCCAGCTGTGATGATGAGACTAATTTCTTTACCAAATTCCAACACTTCTGAATTCTTCAATTTTCTTTTAATCACTATAGCACCTGTAGTTCTATTTATTTTAAAGTAAGGATTTTGTGCTGTAAGTTGATATACAACGCGTCCATCGGGTCCTTTGTCACGGTCAGTCGCCATCACATTTCCCACAACGTAACCCACGGGCAAACTTCCTTGAGGTGGCGTTGCAATGACGAATCTATAAGTTTTCTCGGTAAACTGCGGGTGGTACTCGTCTTTACTCTCAACTTCAACGCGTACTTTGACGCTAGTAGATTTTCCTCCAGTATCCGTGGCCAACAAAATAAAAGTGTAACGGTTCCTTTGTTCGTAATCGAACACAGCAGTTGTGCTCAACAGTCCCGTGATATGATCTACGTGGAAAAATCTCCAAGATTCGTCTGAACCATAGTTTTTATTCGAGTTCACTATGGAGTAGTTCAGTTTACCGAAGATGCCTTTGTCTGCGTCAGCAGCATGAGCGGAAAATATCGGAGAACCAACGGGTTCATTTTCACCAATGAATTCCAAATATTCACCAAACGGAAAGTGAGGTTCATTGTCATTCTCATCCTTCAAACTAATACGGAATGTCGTCAAGGAACACAAAGGTGGCGCTCCTCCATCACAAGCGCTTATTACCAATCGGTAGAGCTGCAAACCCTGGTCGTAGTCTAAGAGCTTTGCCACTGTAACCACTCCAGATTGTTGGTCGATTTTGAAATGACCTCTATCGTTCCCTGAAGTAATATCGTAGCTAATTTGCGCATTAGAAGTGCCCATTAAGTCAGAATCCATAGCTGTGAAACGTTTGATAGACGTCCCTATTGGAACACTTTCACCAACAACTTCTTCATAATCAGACTGATCAAAAATTGGAGCATTATCATTCACATCGTCCACTGTTATATAAACACTCAAAGCAGTGTAATTCAATGAAAAGACATCATCGCCAGTGGAGATTTTCAGTTTATAATTTTCCCTAGTTTCTCTATCCAATGTTTTAACGAGGATCAGGGCGCCCGATGGATTTGATATTTGAAAGAAACCATCCTCGTCGCCATCGGAAATGATGTAGTGCAAATCTTGTTTGCTTTGCAAGTTTCCAATTTGTAGGATGGATGTTCCTTTTGGTGTGTCTTCTGATACTTGCAACCTGAAATTATTTGAAGTTAATCTACGAGAAGAATGAAGAATGAAGAGTGACCATTATCTACTGGAAACTAAGATTTAGATGGGGAAAAGCCAGGAAACGAAAAGTAACGAATTAGCAAGCAACATTAAACATGTAAACAGAGAAGTAATCAGGTCATACATGCTGAAGAACCCGGAAGTGGCTGAGGAATACAATAGACTAATGGGAAAAAAATGCGAAAAATAATACAGATGGAAGGAAGTGTGGAGCAAAATTGTGGATTCTTTAAGGAAGTGGTAATAGATGTGCTCAAGGCAGCATGTGGGATGGTTAAAATAAACAAAAATAAAAAACAAACATCATGGTGGAATGAGACAGTTAAAGAAAAGGTGAAAGAAAAGAAGAGAGCATGGAAAGTATACCTTCAGTCCCAAAGAGGCGAAGATTGCAAACTGTACAAGGATAAAAGAAAAGTTGCTAAAGATTTAATAGAGAATGAGAAGAATTCATGGGAAGAATTTGGGAGGAAGATGGAGCAAGACAGTAAAGGGAATTACAAACTATTCTTCAGAGTATTGAAAACGCAAGATGAATTGAAAGAATCCATTAAGAAACTCAAGGGGGGGAAAACGGCTGGACATGACAAAATTACACCAGAAATGGTAAAGAAAATGGACGAGGCTCTCATAGCTCATAGCATGAGGCTGATGAACTTATGCAATCTAACATGGAAAACTGAACAGGTCTTGGAAGAGTCTCAATGTGGTTTCAGCAAGGGTTAGCAAAATAGAACAAGTTGAAAACTTTAAGTATTTGGGAGCAATAATAAGCAGAACAGGAAAAAAGGAAAATTAGCAAGAGAAAAGGAAAATTAGCAAGAAGGCCAAAATGACAGTGTACAAAACCGTCTTTAGACCTATTCTTACGTTCGGAAGCGAAAGCTGGCCATTAAACGAAAGACCAAAACCACGAATACAAGCCACAGAAAGGAAATACCTGAGGAGAGTTAAAGGTGTTCCGCGCATGGACAAAATAAAGAATGACATAATAAGGGGAGAACTGGAAGTAAAACCGATGAACAAGGAAATCGAAATTAAGCAACTAGAGTGGTTTGGATATCTATCGAAAACGTCAAGCGAAAGGCCAGCTAGGAATATATGGGAGGTAACAGTTAAATCAAAAAGAACTAGAGGAAGACCACCGAAATCATGGGACAGTGTCGTAGCACAATTACTCAAGGGCAAAGGACTAACGTGGAATGGAGCGATATCAGAAGTTAATAATGGATGATGAGTTGTATAAATGGGACCAAAAGGAGAAGAGGCTCAGAAGGGCAGAGGAACAACCTAGGATTTAGGGTCCCTGTATTTACAGGGACCCTACTAGGATTTCAAAAAACCAATAGCAAGTAAAATGGCGAATCTACAAGGGATGATGGAAGGGGACTCGACTTCTGCAATGATGACACGGAAACGATCTGGTATTGAAAGAAAATTTATGCAAGCTACATACATCGACAAGTATTTAAGGCACGTACAAAGAAGGGGCACCTGATTGGAGAACTGAAAATTTATAAATTTGATTTAGTGGCAATACAAGAAACTAAGCAAGAAGGAAAAGAAATGGGGGAAATGGGGGACTACAACATATTCTTTAACAGTGGAGGAGAAAACAGAATTCTTGGAACAGGCTTCATTATTAGCAAGAATCTTAAATTAGTCTTGATAGAATTTAAACCGATTTTGGACAGAATGTGTCTTTTGAGGTTAAGAGGAAAATATCAGAAACTCACGTTCGTTAACATCCACGCACCAACCGAAGAAGCTAGTATGGAGGAAAAAGAAGATTTTTATGTCAGACTGGATGGGGAATATGAAAAAATAGCGAAATATGATCTAAAAGTGATTTTGGGAGATGCAAATGCGAAGATTGGCAGGGAGGATGCTTTTTGGCCAACTATAGGAAAATACAGTAAACATGTAAAAACCAATGAAAATGGACAACTACTAATTGATTTTGCAAAGGAAAAGAACATGGTAGTTAAAAGCACATATTACCAAAGAAAGGAAATTTACAAGGGAACTTGGAGATCACCAGATGGTTTGTACGTGAATCAGATTGATCACGTTTTAATATAGAAAGATAAAGAAAAGTGCATAAATAACATAAGAAGTTATATGGGGCCAGACGAAGACTCTGATCATTTCTTGCTAGGTGTAAAAATGAAACAAATTGTACCTTTTGCGAGAAAGGGAAAAAGTAGAATATCAAAAAAAATTGAACAATAACCTGCGTTCCATAAATAAATCAAGTGATGTAGAAAGTTTTTGGAAATCTATAAGTGAAGGAATGAAAGTATCGGTAGGTTGCGGTGAGGATGATGATGCAAAGACAAAACAGAAATGGTTCGACAGGGAATGCGAAAAAGAATTAGAAAAAATAAAAAAATTGCGACTGGCAATGTTGAAGACGGAAACAGGAGAAGCCAGAAGAGAATTCGAAGAACAAAGGAAAACATGTAAGAGGATATTGAGAGAAAAGGAAAGAAAATATAACGAAAAGCTTATTAATGATATAGAGGAGAATCACAAGAACAACGAAATAAGAAGTCTATACAGAGGAGTAAGAAGAGAAAAAAGGGATGTCAACCAAGAACAGTATTTTATAAGAATAGAAATGGCGAAATAACAGGAGAAGAGAGGGGTGTGTTGGAATTGTGCCAGAATTACTTTGATGAATTATTGAATGGGGGCTGAAGGGCGAGACGAAGAAATAATAGAAGAATGCACAGGAGATGATATGCAGAATCAAGATGGATGGGAGGAAGAACCACCAACTTTAAAGGAAGTTGAAGATATTATTCGAAGTCTGCAAAATTACAAGAGTCCTGGAGGCGACGAAATACCTGCAGAAATGTTTAAATATGGAGGAGAGGAATTGGCTCGATGTGTGAGGGACCTTTTGGAAGAAATATGGATACAGGAAGAAATACCACAGAGTTTGAGGGAAGCAATACTGCATCCATTGTATAAGAAAGGCGATAAGATGCAAAGAATAATGACAGGAAACCGATGCATACACTATTTAATAATCTGCTGAGTGTCAGCAGATTATTAAATAGTGAGAAGATATCAAGGGGGTTAAAACTGAGGATTTATAAAACTGTTATACGGCCAATTGTGACATTTGCAAGTGAAGTGTGGACTTTAGGATCAGCAGAACAAAGAATGCTGGGAGTGCGGGAGAGAAAAGTGCTGAGGAAGATATACGGAGGTAAAAGAGTGGATGATGTGTGGAAAAGGCGAATTAACCAAGAGCTAAGGGAGTTATTTGGGGAACCGGATATAGTGGGAATTGCAAAATCACAAAGGCTGAGATGGTTGGGACATATTACGAGGATGACAATAAATAGACCATCAAAAAGAATATTTGAAAGTAGTATAGGGGGCAGAAGAAGACGTGGAAGACCGAGAGCGAGGTGGAGGGAAGAAGTAATGAAGGATATAAGGCAATTAGGCATTGATGATTGGAGGGAGAAAACAGAAAACAAAAGGGAATGGAGAGTATTGGTTAATCAAGCCATGGGCCTACTAGGCCTGTAGTGCTAAAATATATATATGAGTTAAACCAAAAAGAACGAGAGGAAGACCACCGAAATCATGGGACAGTGTCGTAGCACAATTACTCAAGGACAAAGGACTAACTTGGAATGGAGCGAAGGAAGTGGCCAAAGACAAAAAAGTGGAAAGAACCACCCATATTTTGTTTAGTAAAACAAACCTGTATTCCTTTTTATTCAAAAGCATATTCTGACCAGCTCCAGAAGTAAGCTGTACACGAATGGCTGCTAAAGACGATAACTCTGGTTGTCCGGAATCAGTAGCTTTGACAAGTAACTCGATGTCAGAATTAGAAGAAGAAATTCCAGATAAATTGACTCGTAGGGTGCCTTCTTGTGGGTCTATAATGAAACCACTAACAGCAGTTGCCAAAGAGTATCTTATTCTTCCATTTTCTTCTGTATCTGCATCTGTTGCATTAACAGTCAGGATTTCAATGAACACCGACGATTTAGTATCTGCAATATATTTTTTATTCATGATTTGTGACAATTCGATTATATATGTATTACCTGGCATGGTTGCATGATAAGCAGGTTGGGTAAAAATAGGTGGGTTATCGTTGACATCGGCAACTTTGACTGTTAAAATCGTTTGGGCCAAATGAGCTGTATCAGAAGCGGTTATGTATAGCTGATATTCTTGCCGATCCTCAAAATCCAATTTCTTCTTCAAGACTACTTTTCCACTGAAGCGATCAATACTGAAGTAGCCCAAAGCGTCACTTCCACTTTCCTTGGAGAGGCTGTAAGTAATTGTTGGGTTGGTATCGACGTCATTGGCTGTTACGGTAGTGAGAACACTGCCAACTTCAGCACTTTCGTTCACAGTGATTGTACGATACGGAGGAAAAGTTGGTCTATTGTCATTAACATCTACGACGTTAATACTTATTCTTGTAGTTCCCGTCATCTGAGGTACTCCTTCATCAGTAGCTATAACAGTCAACCGATAGTTGTCCCTTATTTCACGATCCAACACTATGTTTGTTTTGATTATACCACTGAATACTGGTTCTATGAGGAAGGCGTTATCGTGATTGCCATCCACAATGTGGTAGAGTACCCTGGAGTTTTGGTCTTGATCTTGGTCGAAGGCAGCCACTTGAAGAACAAAAGTTCCTTTACTCTTACCCTCCCAGACATTCGCAGAGTACTGCTGTTGAGTGAACTTGGGAGAATTGTCGTTTTGATCCCTTAGATTAATCACCACTTCGCAGTATCCATGACGAACAGCGGGGTTGTCGGTTCTTGCTTCAATCACCAATCTGATCGTACTGTAAATTTCGTAATCCAAATATTTGGAATCCCTGACTTGTATCATCCCAGTCTCTGAATTAATGGAGAAAATATTTTCTTCATTCCCAGTACCAACTGAGTAAGTAATTTTTTGTTTTCTTCCGTCATTTCTGACGGCTGTTACTTGGATTACATCTGAAAACTGGTCAGTGTTCTCGTCAAGGAAAACGTTGTAGATGCCCTTTTTGAATCTCAGTTGCGGAGAAACTTCAGATACATCACCAACAAGTATTTCAACCAACCCAGTGGAACTCTGAGGAGGATTTCCTTTATCAGTGGCAATGACATTCAAGTAGATGACGCGTCCATTCTCGGAAGCTAGACTTTGTCGGGTGGTGATGATACCAGTGTTGGGATTAATCCTAAATTTACTGTGCATTCCTTCACTAGGTAAAGTGTATACGACTTCTGAATTCATTCCTTGGTCAATATCTTTTGCGGTTACTTTTATGATGGTCTGTCCAGGAGCCACGTAGGGTGGAACAGTTGCGTTGAAAGGGTACTGGGTAAAAATTGGTTTATTGTCGTTGACATCGGCAATCTGTATTGTGACAGGTACTTTTTGGGATCTTGCGTTAGACTTGCCGCTATCCGTAGCGACGACCTGGAAATTATACACACTTTGTCGTTCCCTGTTGAACAAACCAGCAGTGGTCAATACACCAGTTCTGTTGTCAATTCGGAATAACCAGTGGCTTTCGTTGGCCAAACTGTAAACCAGCTTTGAGTTGCTCCGCATGTCGGGATCGGAAGCGTGGACTTTCAACACAGAAGTATCGACAGGAACGTCCTCCCTTATGGTAGCCGTATATTTAGACAGATCAAATTTGGGATCATTATCGTTCTGATCCTCGACGAAAATCGTGATATTGCAGGTTTCTTTTAAAACAGGACTTCCTCTATCGTGAGCTGCTATTACAAGATGATAACGTGGTCGAGATTCTCTATCCAAAACACCCGCAGTCAGTTCACCGGTTACGTGATCGATGACGAATTTGTTGTCGAAGTTCCCGCTTGTTATCGAGTAGGCTATTTGCCCGTTCTTGCCCGTATCTAAATCAGTAGCTGCGAAAGTGTGTATCACGGATTGCTTATTATTTTCTGGGATGCTGATAGGGTAACATGAACCAGAAGCGAATTCAGGTGCATGGTCGTTGACATCGGTAACTGTAATAATCAAGGTGGATACATCGAATAAAGATTTACCACCAGATTTATATTCTAGCACGTAGACGGGTATAAGGTAAGTTTCTGTGCGTTCCCGATCTAAATGTTTCTTCAAGGTAACAGCACCAGTCCTGGCATTAATTTCGAAGGTATCATCTGCTATACCAGTAGGGATGTGGAAGCTCGTGTTGGCTATTTGTTCGGCTAAACCTGATTTAGCTGATACTTTGACCACAAAGGCGCCACTTGCAGCATCTTCTGGGATACCAGCCCGATAAACATCCGCAAGAAATCTAGGTGGATTTTCCGAAGAACCTCTAACGGATAAACGTAACTCGGTACTGGCTTGTCTGGTTGGTGTTCCGTGATCGCTCCCAGTCACATTGAGGGTAAATATCTTCGATGCATCTGTAGTCGACAAAGGCTTGGCTAAGGTAAGGTAACCAGTTTCGTATCCCAAAGCGAACAATCCCGCATCGTTCCCATTCGTTATAACGTAAGTAACTCTCCCGTTATCACCACTATCTTTGTCAACAGCTACTAGATGCACAAGCGGCATGCCAACCGACGTACTCTCACTTACGAATATATTTGGGGTTGATGGCACCACGAACTTAGGAGCATTATCATTAAAGTCTTTGACGACAATCCTAGCCGTCAGACTACTAGAAAGTCTCTCCGATATATTCATGGACTGATCAGTAGCTTTCACGATGATCGTGTGTTCTTCCAACGTTTCATAATCCAGTGGACTTGCGAGTATTAAAGTCCCAGTCAGTGAGTCTATGGTAAACACATTTTGTCCTGGATACTGCCGCACCAAAGAATACCTCAAATCACCGTTAGAACCGAAATCTGCATCACTAGCGCTAAAGTTATAAATAGAACTGCCGAGGTCGCAATCCTCGCGCACTTCAATCGACACAGGATCTTCAGACCATCTCGGGGCGTTATCATTAACATCAGCAATATCTACCCGAACCGTGACAGCGCTACTCTGAGGATTATTCATGGCACTAGTGTCTAAAGCCCGCACCTCCAGACGATACTCCGATTGCACCTCTCGGTCTAGTTCTTTTGATACCACCAACGAGCCACTGTTGCGATCGATATCGAACGCATCTTTTATGGTGTCTGGCATCAGCGAGGTCAAAGTATAAGTTATGTGGCCGCCAGAACTTCCAGGGATGGTGTTTTCTTGGACAGGGTATTCAGATGTGGCAACGGAACCAACAACGTGACCTACACCGACGTTTTCAAATACCCTGAACACCAAACTAGAACTCGTGAATGTAGGTCGATTATCGTTTAAGTCCAGTACTTCCACCCTCAAAATCCTTACAGTTTGCTTAGCAGGGTTACCACCATCAGTAGCAGCAACTGCTAGTCTGTAAATAGTCTTTTCTTCATGATCCAGTACCATTCTAGTACGTATTACACCAGTAACAGGATCGATGCTAAACACACCATAACCGTCAGAATCTTTTCCCTTCACTATAGCGTAAGAAATTGAAGCGTTATGACCATTGTCTGAATCCACAGCTCGGACTTTAACAACTTCTATTCCCGGAGACTGTTCCTCGCGTACACTGACAACATCTTCTTGGGGATCAACGATCTCTGGGGCGTTATCGTTGACATCCAATACGTGAATTTTGAAGGTGATCCTTGTGCTTCTCGAAGGCGTTCCTTGGTCTTTGGCCTCGGCCACCAAATCGTACACTTCGGTTTGTTCTCGGTCGAGAGGCTTCTTCGTTGTTATTTCACCTGCAAAGACAGAGAATATGGTTGTAAATATTTTAATGGCTGAACTTTCAGAGAGCAAGGTGGAATTGCACTTAACGCGAGGTGCTAAATTTAGAGCAATTAGCTTTGCTAAGTAATATTGCAAGAATAAATGCACTTTAGTGCCATTTTATTGTTCTTTGCGGACTTTTCACACATTCGAGTCCAACAGAATCAACTGATTTGAATTGAAATTATGTGAGATCGCCGGGGTTAATTGTTTAATTAAACGAAGGAAATCTCAGATTAGTCTATTCTTGTTATATTTCACCAGTAAAGTACACTTCAAAAACATTGCTTGGAAATTGTAAAAGTATGATATAAACAACAATAAATTATAGGTAGATTACGCTCTTCTCAGTTTGATTAAGTTAGTGATAAGCAGCTAATCCATAGATTTTGATATTCCAGCCCATTTTCAAGAAAAAACGACTTAATGCAGATAGAGTTTAAATTCCAAACTTGTTCTAATAGGCCGTTCCGCATTAAGCAAAATATTATCTAGATACCTACGTTTTACAAAGAGACAGTCGATAGTAATAAAATTAGGAAACATTAAATTTTAAAGCAGTTGTTCGAAGTGTCCACCATTCAGTTGGATACACTTTTCAATGCGTTTCCTGAGAGACCTCCGAGTTCTAAACAATGCCCCTAGATTGCCTTTGATTTCATTGGCAGCCGCTTGTATTCTTCGCCACAGCTCATCGGGTGAATCAACAGCTTCTTTATAAACCACATCTTTCATTCTAGACCACATTGAAAAATCCAGAGGATTTAAGTCGGGGCTTCTAGGCGGCCAAGCAAATTCACTTCCACGGCCAATCCACCGATGTGGAAAGACGTCTAAAGGTACTCCCGCACCGGCCGGGAAAAATGTGCGGGCGCCCCGTCCTGCATGAACCACATATTTTCCCTTAAATTAAGTGGTACTTCTTCAAGCAGTTCGTACAAATTTTGCTGAAGAAAATTTAAATAAAGTGGACCGTTCAGATTGGGTGGAAGTTGAAGAGGCCCAATAAAGAAATTTGAAATTATACCTCACCAAACATTGATTTTAAATTCATGTTGGAAGTGTCTTCCTTTAACGGCATGGGGGTTTTGAGAATCCCACAAATGATAGTTTCTAATTCCAATTTAATTGAATAAACTCATAATATGGGTGCTGCATCACACCAGATGTCGTGTATCATAATTCTACGAAGCAAGCACATTTTGTATCGTAACCGATTTGTCCACAAATTGGGGCGACTAATCTGGTGTTTCTCTATAAAGGTGCGTGCAACTCGGCGTCCAGAATGTAACTTTTACAAACTAATTATCCTATAAAAAGCACAGCAATCAGAGGAATGCGCGCTTTTTACGGGTCTTGCGTGAGATTATCATTTGCTCCGGAACAAAAACCTCATTTTACTCGAGTCTCTTTCTCTATAATCACGAGCATTAGAGAAAACACACGTTGTGCGCCATAAAAAGGTCGAAAATTCTCAATTTGATATATAATTGCATCTGCATTAGAGCCGAAGCAAGAGGTAAAATTATGGCGTGAAGTATGCGAGTGCGTCACCGCCGAGGGGCTGGGGATGAACTAGTCCGGCAACATTCCGGCCACTGAACGAAATATTCCGAAACGAACATCGTGAGGGCCAAAACCATTGATGCCACATACGACCAGATTGCTGCGAAATCGGGGAGAGCATTTTTGTAACATGTAGGTACAATAACATTAAAAAAATAAATAAATACAGAGGTTTCATGTTTTTACTTCAAAATTAATTCAGTCATAAAAATAAAATTGATAATGCGTGTGAAAAGGACGATTAAAAAGGGTGAGATGGAAAGAATCTGAGAACAGGGCCGTGCCGTGCTATGATGCGGAGAGGCGGCCGCATCAGGCGGCACTATAAAGGGGCGGCATTTCAAGCAGTGAATTGCAATTTTAAACAATAATGAAAAATAATCTTTACGCAACTTTTTTAAATTTTCCTTTTGCCTATACCTACATATTTATAATTTCTTACTCCAGGTTTACCGCACGCCACTGCCTACACGCTCTCAGTACTGTCTGACACTGGCTTCGTTGCTATGATACCTGCTTTTTGATTGGTTGTATCATAGCAACGAAGCCGGTGCCAGACTTAATCTGGTGTTGGTTTCTTTGAAAAACCGGGCCAAAGTGTTGCAAAGATCCGCACCGCTCTGCCGTTCGCCGCGAGATTTTTTGATCAGGGACCAATCACTAAGTGGCGCTAATGCTTGTATTTGTTATTTGTTTTATTTGCCTAAAGACTGAGGCGGCTGCTACACACAAAAGTAAATCGCACGTGTTTTATCCTTTTTTATTCATGTTTTATTTGCTAATAAACAATTCATATCAGCTGCCAGTGCCAGCTCACAATTTTGAATTTAATGTAACTTTGTCTCTCGAAGTAGCAAGTGGAGCTTATTTTTAAATCAGATAGGTATATTTCTGCATTTTTGGACTAAATCAATGTTTTGTTCTTAAAAAGTACCTAGATCAGGCAAGTGAATTATTGTTTTTTTACAGGAATTTTAGTGACGATTTATTTTTTAATATTTAATATTATAATGTCAGTATGGATAAGAAAAGGGAAAAATTGTTGGGAAGTCAATATAAAAACATTTTAATACTAAAAAATATACATGACAAAACGTTACGTTATTGTACGAGTACGAATCTCCAGTCAACACTTTCTGTCCAAAATGATTCAGATTTAAATGCAACTGATCTTCAAGAAGAATTATATGATGTATCCCGAATGTTACCATCATCTATGAAATTTTTCGATGTTTTAATATTATTTTTGCGAAAATAACTTAACTGCTTTGTGTGGTACTGGACCGTTCGAACAACTACTCCTCGTGCAAATACCCCGCCAGGCATTGAATTATAGAACTAAATCCAGATTTTTTGTAGGTGGGGTAGCTTTCTGTGACATCTCGTATTACAAAAAATCTGGATTTAGTTCTATAATTCAATGCCTGGCGGGGTATTTGCCCGAGGAGTAGTTGTTCGAACAGTCCAGTACCACAGATTAATCCCAGATAATTACTCAAGTAGTTGTCACTTGCTGATATCTGTCCAGAGCGCGGCAGTATATATAGCAAGATTAAATTGCATGGTTTGAGTGTGCAGGGGAAAGCACCGTACTGATGAGTCCCAGAAGGACGAAACCAGTTGGTCTGCGGCTTTCCATACACATTCAAAACATGCAATATTTGAACACTTTGTAACCGAATACAATTATTACAGCGCTGAGGATTTTATTAACACTCCCTGTCTCTGTAGCCAGCGCGCGAAAGGATCTTTTCTAAATTAAAATGAATAAAGAATTATCTAAGAAATTCATTGGGCCGAACAAAACTTAAACATTTATCAGTCAAATCTACGTGGACTGCCACTTTTGATTATACACTCTTAATTAATGAATTTGCCAAACTTAAAGTTAGAAGCTCGGAGGTTAGAAAAGTAAAACTGTAGTAGAATGAGTTTGCTGATGCTAATTATTTTTAAATTGTTATTAAGTATTTTCGAAAATAAAAGTACCTATAGACGTTCTGTAATGTAGTTTTTTAAATCAAAATTCAATGTTACTTTTTTAAATTTTCATATACCTAAGGGGCGGCATTTCGAAGATTCGCATCACACTGAAAAAATTTACCGCACGGCCCTGTCTGAGAAGTTCGATGGCAAACAGAAATGGACAGTTAACAGTTGCGCAGGATTTTCGCGCAAGAATCTCTGAGGAATCACGTTCATCCAGGATGTTCAAATTTCTCTATTTCACAAAAGCTGTCAAATACGCGTAAAATCACGGCCTAGTCGGGGAGCAGCTTACTTAAATTCAAAGTGGTCGTCCGAAGTCGAGGACACACTTGTTTTGAAAACTGTTTTCTATGTAAAATCACCCGCTGAATCCGAATCCGGAGGGCGCCCGTTCATTTGGGATGGCCTTAGCCCTGAAAAATGCATTTTTACGTAAAATTTCGAAAAATTGGAAACTCCGAACATTTCAGTTTACATCGTCATATCTTCGTTCTGGAGACAGCTAAGAAGCTAATTTTTTTTTGAAATGTTCTCCAGGCATTTTTGATTGCAAACCTCTATACACAACAAACTTTTGAAGAATAACTACGTCAGAAATTTATAATTTTGTACACAGCGTCATTTTTGTGCAAAATGGTAACCGGCTGACCGGCACGGGTGCCGTTCCGTTGAGTACGATGTTTTTACATGCCTTTGCCGCACATTCCATTTCGTTAACAGATGGGTGCATAATTTTGCAGCGGGCTCTCGGACTATAACCTCAGTCTTCAATCAAAATCGCACAAACAGTGATTCCAAAACAATTCCACATATACATACTACTCGTACATAGTTATTGTTATTTTTGAACAATTAAACATACTCTTCATTGCATCGGAAACTGTTTTATCACTTTGTCAAAGAAAAGTAATTGGTATTTGCACGAGTTTCCCGCATATGACGGAGATTAGCCGCCTGCAGGCGCAGATGCACGGAGTAGGTAGATGCGTAGAGTAGAGATAGAACCTTAGAGGAGGGAAGAAGAGGAGCAATAACAAAGAAGAAGATGTTTCTGTTACCATTCGGCACCAAAAAAGGGGCGTAACCTAAACTTCTTAGTCTCTTTACGCCGAGAATTGAACGAAAATTCTTAAAATGTGATGACTAATTGCACTATTTCAAACGCTGCTTTCGTTATTTTCAGTTAAATTACACGAATTCTAAACAGTAACCTGGTTTCATCACTTTGTTTGGCACCAAACACGCTCAAATTTTGGTAACACTCACGTGTACGGCAAAGGTCGGGCGTTATGTATCCATACTCTTCCCTCATCTAAGGATAGAACACTATGCCGCAACGCAAAAATAAATATTTTCTTAATTGCTGTAACTCGGTCAGTATTGCAGTTATCGAGATGATTTTTTCACTAAAAACTTCTGCATACTCTTCACGACATATTATTTCGATTGAATAGGTATCTATCTTTTACAATAAAAATTTTTCTCGCATGGTAACAATTAAGGTGCACAAAAATGACGCGGTGTACAAAATTACAAATTTCTGACGTAGTTATTTTTCAAAAGTTAATTGTGTATAGAGGTTTGCAATCAAAAATGCCTGGCGAACATTTCAAAAAAAAAAAAATAGCTTCCTAGCTGTCTCCAGACCGAAGATATAACGATGTAAACTGAAATGTTGAGAGTTTTCAATTTTTCGAAATTTTACCTAAAAATGCATTTTTCAGGGCCAAGGCCGTCCCAAATGAACGGGAGCCCTCCGGATTCGGATACAGCGGGTGATTTTACATAGAAAACAGTTTTCAAAAACAAGTGTGTCCTCGACTTCGGACGAAAACTCTTTAAATAAGCGCTTTTTGAGATGGCTGCAGCTCCCCGACTAGCCAGACGTTTTTTTGAGGTTAATTCTTTCGTTTGCGACACGGGCAAGTGACATTTGACAATGATATAGAAGCCCGTGTTTAACATTAATTTCAAAAGGAAAGTGAAATGGCTGAACTTAGCATAACTTGCAGCTGTGTTGTCAAAAATGTCAAAGATGGCGGTGGTGCAGTGAATGATGCCCGATGACAAGTAGTAACCACCATTTTACTTTTCTCACTGAAACACCAACGTAAAATAAATTGGTTCATACTTCACACAGGTGTACCATTTCATTGGCGATGAGTTGATCTTTTCTCGGCCGCGAGGATTCAGTTACAATAACACGGTCAGCGGCGGTTCTCGATTATTTTCAGTGCTCTATAGAAACGTAGCTGCCCACATAAATAAAATTAATCAACTCTGTATTTAAATGTCAAATAGGTATCCATTGAAAATGCTGACGGAAATGTCTAGCGGGTTTATATACTACAGGTCCCGTTCGCCTCGCTACAAATTCGCGGCTACGTTTTTTGTAACCCGATACTGTAGAGAGATTGACCGATTATTTTATTATGCAATGAACACTTTACCTTTTGGGCATTATAGTTTCACGTATATCAAACCGAGAAGCTTACTTCTCGCCACGAGTTTGCTTTAAATAAAATTTACTGCCCAAATGCAAAAATTCTCTTTTTTCCGAAGTCGATTAAATTTAAGACCGAGCAGCACTAGATCTTCTTGATGCTCTTAAATCTCCATAAATCACTTAAATGCGGGTTTATCGCGGCTGATTTAACAACCGTTTATAACTAACGCCTTTTGATTGTTTGCAAAAAATATTTTTTTAACCCGAGAGCGGGAAGTTTTTCGACAGAACCTCGGCTGACATTAAGAACCTGCCCGATGAGTTTTAAATATTATAAATTGATTTTAAATCTTATTAATGATCCGGCCGCAGAGCCTAGTTCATAATACCTTGATTTGTTGGTGCTGCACCCGTTTACATCTGCGCTTTTTATTTCAAATTTGGCATTCTCCAATTTCAAAGATTGTATTCAGAAATAGTGTAAAATGGGCAAATACAGGAGCCGCAAGCGAACAGAAGAACCGCAAATAATGAAAGCATTTATTATTTTCGGAATCGAGAAGAAACGATTTCGGTAGCTTGTCCCGGGTT
Organism: Xestobium rufovillosum; assembly: GCA_963966045.1. Lineage (NCBI taxonomy): Eukaryota > Metazoa > Arthropoda > Insecta > Coleoptera > Ptinidae > Xestobium > Xestobium rufovillosum. Next base: position 46,782,823 of record OZ014492.1, on the reverse strand, counting down.
GAGAGCGCGGAGCAGTACAGTTGTACCATCGTTTTGGGCAAACAGAGACGGACATCGCAAATACAGATGATTGAAATGTATGAGGGCCAGCATGCTGGTCACGTTGCCAGAATGTCGAGCGACTACAGAAGCCGTGGAATGCTTTTAGCATTCCGCTTTCAGAACACATAATAAACCGTTGACACTTTTCATAACTACCTAAGCCCATCAACACCTTTTTGCGACCCAATTATTGCCCGCATTGCAAATTATTCACCGCACATTTTCGGACCCGATCCGGTCGATTATTCACTTAACTTATATCTAAACGTCGCACAATTACAAGTCTCAGGGAAGCAGTATTTTTCATAGAATACATCTTGACCTCGAGAAACTGAAAGATTATGATTCGCGCAATAAATTCGAGAAAAAGACGAACGAATTACCAAGGGCGGCAAGAACATTAGCAACGAGGAAGGAGACATCCTAATCGGAAGAGAGGAAAAGGCAAATAAGTGGATGGAATATTTAGGAAGACCCCCCTCTTTTTCAAAGACCACCCGGACCTCCTCGTCCTTCGTTCTCATAAGGGTAATGCCACTGTCATGCTACTCAAGACGGAATTGACCGTCTTTCTATTGATGACCTTCTCGGTGATCCATCTCAGTACTCTGTGGTCCCTTTAGATCCCACTGTTGCCTTACAAAACAAGGGCAACAGATTCATAAACCTCAACTCTTCCCGAGGCCCATAATTTCGTCCATTTCCTCTCCTACTTCGGGAATTCAGAAAATGTGAACTGGATTACTTATAATCAGTTACAAAAACGATAATACGTATTTTTTCCAGTTTTTCCTCTTTAGTCAATGACTTACTCCTTCCTCCGTAATCTTGAACTTTGACGCTGTCTCCTTGTTCTCTTGTACATAGATCTAAGACCCGAGTGGTACAGAAAGCCCTCCAGTTCGAGCAGGTTTCTTAATTTTGCATTCCACCATAATCAATCTGTCATTTCATTCTGATTGTTGCAATATAGTCCGAGAGCCCGCTGCAAAATTATGCACCCATCTGTTAACGAAATGGAATGTGCGGCAAAGGCATGTAAAAACATCGTACTCAACGGATCGGCACCCGTGCCGGTCACCATTTGGTGCAAAAAGGTAAAAACAATGGCACTTCCGGTACGGAAATTTGCGGAAAATTGCGCGATTTGTTAACAAGATGAAAGTTGTGCCATCTTGTAGCCTGCGATTAATTTAATTGAAATCGGTACCCGTGCCATCTTTTACCCTAGTACAAATCCTCGGCACGGCGACATTTTTGCAGCCCGTAACTCGGACAAATTCCCGTCATGTGTTAACGAGTTGAAATATTGTTCAATGGAAAGAGAATTATGTTCCTTTTACGAATATCCAAGCGTGCCGCAATTCAAAGCGGTCTAAGTAGGTGGCACGGCCCGATTTATAACGCGCTACGCGGCGCCATTTTCAGGGAATTCGGCAGTCGGCGCGCGCGAGTTTTTAACATTGGAATATTGGAAATGTTTTTATGTTCGTAGTATAGGCCCGAAATTCAGCAAAAGTGTCACTCGTTGCATTTGCAGCATGATTTAATAGCGAAAGTTTACCTAGTTACTTGCTCCCTATAAAGTCCTTTTTTAACTTGATCCTAATGTCATCACTCAGTCCAGCAGTCCGAACGCTGAAAAGAACGTAAGCCGGCATGCAATTCAGCGGCTACTTTTATGTACCGTCCTTTTTGCACAATGCAAATCGCCATACCGGCATTCCAGACATTCTTTTCGAAAGTGTCTCTTTTCAACATGCACTATTACAGCTGCCCGCGCGGAGTAACTTACACATTACGTTGATGACCTAAGGATCAAGTTAAAAAGAAGGACTGTAGTTACTTAGTTAGTTCTTTGTATCATGTCTTAGTTACCATTACCATTAACATGTGTCACAGTGACAGATGTCAATTGTGCACCACACAAAAAACATTTAATATTCGACATGTTGCACGACCATTGGAATTGATTAAAAAGTGACATTTTGACGCCGCGTAGCGCGTTATAAATCGGGCCGTGCCACCTTCTTAGGCTGCTTTGAATCGCGGCACGTTCGGATATTCGTAAAGGGGACATAATGCCCTTTCCATTGAACTTTATTTCAAGTCGTTAACACATGACGGGAATTTGTCCGAGTTACGGGCTGCAAGAATGTCGCCGTGCCGGGGACTTGTACTAGGGTAAAAGATGGCACGGGTACCGATTTCAATTCAATTAATCGCAGGCTACAAGATGGCACAACTTTCATCTCGTTAACAAATCGCGCAATTTTCCGCAAACTTCCGTACCGGAAGTGCCATTATTTTTACCTTTTTGCACCAAATGGTGACCGGCACGGGTGCCGATCCGTTGAGTATGGTGTTTTTACATGCCTTTGCCGCACATTTCATTTCGTTAACAGATGGGTGCATAATTTTGCAGCGGGCTCTCCTACTAATACATAAAATTTTTATTTTTAATTGTATTACGATAATTTTCTTGGTGACGTACGTAGTGATTGAATGCCGATAAAATAATGGGAACCGCCTTTTGATGGTGCATCAAGGGAGCAAGGGGTAGACTACCCCTTACCTTCTTAACTTCATATTTTTTTAGGGGCTGAATATTTTTAATTTTTAACCGCATTTTTTGTTTCCCCGGACATTTTGCTAATAAAAAGTTACTCTTGTTAGGTTTCGATAAAATGAAGCGTTTCCAAGAAACTAAAACTCGACGAGCAACAGGTAGGTACAGTGTTTCTATACAATTTTCGTTTTCATTTTTTCTGGTATTCGAAAAACCGAAAGCAATTATTGTAAATTTTCACTACCTTTCGCAAACTGTTAAGGTTATTTTTATACGACGTTTCGTCTGTTATCTACATCGTCAATTTTAATTTTTTCTTAATACGGACCTGGACAGTTTTAATGCATTTCAATAAAAACAGCTAATGTAGGGCCAAAATTCCTAAGAAATTATTTGTTAATAGAGCTTTCGAATTTTTGATATCTGTGAAAATAATGCAAGAAAAAAAATAGAAACCAAAATCGTAGAAACACTGTGCCTCTTGCTCGTTGAGTTTTATTTTCTCGAAAACCCTTTATTTTATCAAAACCTAACAAGAGTAACTTTTTATTAGCAAAGTTAAAAAAAAAATTTTTCTCAAATTTAAGGGAGAATATCTCGGCAGGGGAAGATCGTAGGAGAAAACTTTATATGAACTTGGGGTGTTATTTTCGTGTAATCTATTCGCACCCGAGAGATTTCCCACCTTCACCGGGACACCCTGTATACAGTGTGTACCCGGATTGAGTTTAAAAGAGGAAAACTTTTATTTTTGATTTCTCAAAAAAAATCTCTACAAAAACCTTTGCTTGTTTTCAAACCCCTAAAACACTCATAACTTTTTAAATTGCTCTTTTCTTAGTTTGTTTATTACCTTTTGTTCCAAGAAATCGACTTTGAAAATTTTTATTATCTTTGCAGAACTTTGTTTTATTTTGATATCCCTTTTTTGTCATTCGAATCTCCTGACAGAAATTCCTCATTTCTTTATTTTTAAAATTTTCCTCAATGTCTCATAGGTATCAATTTTTCGTTATACGTTCTCTTTTTCCCTCCTACATACCTTTTTTGCTTCTTTTCTAGCAATATCAAACCTTTTCTTATTCTCTTCCGTATCTTCTTTCATCTTCTTTCATCTTGTTAATTCTTGTCATTGTTCTTTCTCCAATCATCTTCGTACACTCTTCATCAAACCACCCCTTTTTCTTCGGAGGTTTCGTTTTAATAATTCTTTTCTTAACTGCATCTGCGATTGCCACTTCTACTTGTTTCCATTCGGTTTTTATGTTGCCATATTCTGACATGCCCTTTAGATTCTCTCTTAGTTCTTCCTGATATTCCTTTCTCACATTTGCCTTTTGTAATTCCTTTACTTCGTAGTTGACCCTATTTTCTACTTTAGTTGTGGCAACCCATGAGACTTCTTCTCTTATTTTCATCACTACCAAAGAGTAGTCAGAATCGGCATCGGCCCCCCTAAAGCTCCCAACGTAGCAGACATTTCCAGCATGCTTTTCCTCAGTTAAGACATGGTCAATTTGATTAGTCACCTTTCCATTTGGGGTTACCCATGTACCTTTAAGTATATCTTTATGTTGGAACCATGTACTACAGATCGTCACGTTTTTCATTGCAAATTCAATAAATTTTCGTCCATTTTAGTTGTTATTTATGTGTAGTATTTTTCTATCGTGGATCTAAATATTTCTTCTCTATCTATTTTTGCATTGCAGTCACTCACTGCTGTCTTGCACTTGTTCAAAGAACACGCCCTTAATTGCTGCATTCTTATCCTCGATTGGTACATGGATGTTGATTATACTTATATATCTGTTTTTCTGTTGGGGATAAAAGATGATGAAAAAATGTTTCTACTCATCAGAAGTGGGATCTCTATCGTCCTAAGAAGTTTTGGATATTGCAACATAGTTGACTAATACACCCACAGAAACTTTAACCATTTCTGAAGTACCTCTTCGAAAAAATACCACGATAGTAATGAGATCCTAAACTCTAGAAGATATTGACACTAGTAATAATTAATTATTTACTACAAACATATCAAAAATAGCTGAATATATTTAAAATAAATCCACTAAATATAAAGGAGGGCCGCATTCGACGACTTTACAAAACCAACCGCTTGCTTTTAAAATCCACTTGTAAATCTCTCTAAATAAACAACGTTGTAGATCTTAAAGTCAAAATCGGAAGTAAGGCATCTCTGGACAAGCCAGCCGCCCTCTCGAGTTAACAGCAATTTCTTGTTCGTCCAATTCTTCAAATGTTTGCACGTCAATTTTCGTTAATGAAGCAGATGACAATGAGGTCCTGCGTCAAGAGTTTTTCGGCGTGTTTTTTGTTGCTCTTGGATTCTGATTTAGGTTTTGTAATTATTTACATATCTATATCAAATTTAACAACGTTTCATTCTCATACTTACTTAATGTATTTGCTTTTCATGACGTTACAAAATTCTCAGGAACAGTACAAACACAACTTTTAAGTTCATTTTAAATTTTGTTATTCCTACACATAATTTGTTTTTAGCTCAAGTATCTGGTATTTCTTGATACTGAGTAAACCAGTGGATATATTACTATGCGCACATGCCAGCTGCGGAATTTGCTACACTAATTTTTTTAGTATTGAAAATACTTCTGGGCGCGTGTATACGGGACTCATCTTACGAAAAATGTATCGACAGGCGACAGATTCTGTCGTAGTGCAGCGATATTCAGCAAATACTAAAATTTTAACTTTGAGTGATCCCAAAGTATAACCAGATGAAACTCTCACAGATGATTCTACAAGTCTTTTGGCACTTAAAAATGGCAATTACGACTTTTTTGGGTGGTAGCGAAAAAAATTAGGGGTGAAAAAGCAGTAAATCTATCCCACCGTGCGCCGGGAGACTCTCGGGCATCTTACGCGAAAATTACAAGTCGTAGAACTTTACGTTTTTTTCTAATTGTTGAAGAAATATTGACGTTTTTAATGGTGTAAAATTTGTGTAAAACCAAGAAACCAAACTAATTTTATTGCACCGTATCTAAAATATGTCGCCACATCGGTAACAATACGTTCCACTTTGAACCTGGATAACTTTTTTTTTACGATATAGATTTTGTTTTTTCTTACATAGAAAACTTCCTTATGGTATAACGAAGTTATAATTTCGAATAATGTATGGTCGCGTTTCAAAAATAAGTCCGCTATAACACTTTCAATGCGCCGATGTCAAAAATTCACTTTCGGTGCACGGGACGAGCCGTGCGAGTGAAAAGGATAGACTATGGGGAATAGCCGAGCATCAGAAGGAGACAGAACGCGGCCAAGTTACTCTGCAAAAGAACAGCGTTGTAATGCCACGTTTAAAATCTTCTTTCAATGCATTTTCAAAACTCTCTTTCTGTAATAGCCACGAAATAAATGCTAGTAAATGAGGTAGGTACTTGTTTAGCGAAACTTTTACTGCTTATATCATCTGGGGAAGGATAATTTTTATTGGGTATTGCAAAATTTTCCATACATTTTCTTAAAATTGCAGCAGCTCTGTGAAGAATTTGCAAATCTGATAATGTATCACCCGTTGTTTCCAGATTAAAATCAGACGAGTCGTCTGTTGAGCTTGCGTCCTCATTTACATGTTTGATTTTTTTGTCAAAAGTTCTTTGCCAGAACACAACAAATCACCTGACCTGACCTGGTCTACGAATAAATTGAATAGAGCCTTTAAATCTTTTCGACAATTTCATTTTCAGTTTCGCTTTTCTTTATTATCTAAGATGTGTTCTTGAATCCAAGAAGAAATTGTTGAAAACAAGCGATCGGTACTTTTTGTATTTCTGTCAATTTTATTTTTGTGGGAATTTATATTTCTGGTTGATATGTACTCTGCCTAGCACAATTTGTGGTATTTTGCATCGTATGCAAATAAGTCTTCATACAAAATCAGTCTAGAGATAATACGATTGTCATTTCTCTATCTTGCAGCATTTTTATGCGAGTGGAATCACCCGTGTCTATAGTAACAAGGACAAACAATACATAATTAACCAAATAAAACATTTAGTACTACGATACCAGTTTGAATTGAAGTAAGTGATTTCCTTTTTCTTTTGTCAGATCCTCCACAAATTAAGGCAGTGGATAGTAGTCCGCAAGTTACGGAATCCCATCAAGTGTACTACAGTTCCGCAAGTTATGCGTTATACTTTCGTATAAGTACTTCGTTAGTTCAATCCCCACCCAGCAGCGTTTATGGGTAGGTAGGTTATCGTAGAGAGCTAGTGGTTTGTTACTCTCGGGCCGGGTAGGATCGGCTCCCGTAAACGTTATTTTTTTCTCACATTTCCACATTATCTTTTTCGCATAAAATGCGTATGTCTGGTGCGAGGACAAGTAAAGGGTCGGTCTAAAATGCGTTGATACACAATATTTAACACCTGTTCGCATGCCCACAACTTGCGGAACCGTAATGACAAATGATAGTGATCCGTAACTTGCGGTATTTAAAAGCGTATTGCTATTAGAGGCCGCAGAACCATGTTGTGTGAGGGTTCACGATTTTTAGTATTGAAAATACTTCTGGGCTCGTGTATATGGGACTAGTCTTACGAAAAATGTATCGACACGCGACAGATTCTGTTGGCGGCGCGCGCAGTCGAGGCCGCTAATAAATTGGATGGAGGCGGCTACCGGCTAGCCAGATCGCCAGATGTAAACTAAGGTACGGCGAGGGCGAGTACCGTTTAAGAGGGATATCGCGTTGCAATAAAAGTCCAAACTGTACAAAACGGATGCGTTAATATTTTGTTACGTATTGCGTCAGTTTGACTATCTGCCTTGTGCTTGTCACAAATCATTTATTTTATTGTATCAATAATATACCAACTTGAAACAGCACAGATCACTTTTGTTGGACATCTTAGAAACCGAGCAGTTGTGTCGGTATTTTCAATACGCCTATGATACTTGCGTAAGATGCGAGGTCTGTGAATTTTTTACAAAATATCTCACTATGCGCATCTAAATACAATTTACCGTAACTTCGTGGTAAGAAAGCTCTGTGTATATTACAGATTTTACTGCAAATAATTTATGCAGGTGTCATACACTTAAACGCGTTTTAAACATGCTCGTGTTGTAACTATAGGAACATTAGTAATAGCAATAAAATTTCTAATTTAAATAATTGTGCTCCTCGTAAACTGAAAAGCAATCTTATTGAAAATGACCGTGCAAAGCTATAAGAATCATAACAGGAGTATACCATCCCTTGGATATTATTGACAGTTTCTAACTTACCAGTTATTGGATCGATGTGGAAGCTGGTATTCCCTGGTGACAAACTGTACCGTACAGCAGCATTAGCTCCAGTATCCTTATCAGTGGCTTTCACAGTTCCAACCAGGGCACCTCGTCTTTGATTTTCCTCCACGAAGAACTCGTAAAACTCTTTCACAAACACTGGATCGTTATCATTCGCGTCTAACACCGTCACTATCACTTTAGTTGTCGCAGTTTCCGATGGGGTTCCGTTGTCTGTAGCTGCTACAGTCAAGCTGTAGTGATCGTCTGCCTCCCTATCCAAATTCGTACGGAGATAGATCCAGCCACTGTTGGGGAAAATGCCAAAGATGTCTGAAGAGTCTATGTTCTTGGAGTTGTTTACGGATATCAACCGGTACGTCAATCTGGCATTGTTACCAGTGTCCAAATCGACTGCCACTACTTGGAGAATCTAAAGAAAAATATTTTACTTCAAATATCATGTTTCATTAAGTAAATCTGTGGCTATATTTAATGGAATCCCAAGCAGCAATTTATAAAACCACTATAAGTGTAAAATTGGCACCATTTTATAAAACACTTCTCTCTCCGTTAGTATTTTGTAAAGCCTTTTGCGAACATTACAAAACATTGTAAACATTTCTACAGCTCCTAAAAACACTAAATATCAGCATTACAAAATAGTTTTATTAAAGCTTTCCATACTGCGCTACAAAATATACTTAGACTATTTCTTATATTAGTATTATAAAACAATATAACAACAGTTTCAGGTAAACCTTATAAAGTAAAATTGCAAGATGCAATAGCAATAATAAGATAAAAACGTTTTTTAAAGTTGGTCTAATAGTAGCAAGACAGTTTTTAATTTCTTTTAATTCTTAAGCGAACCCGCTATTTGCTGATATTATAGATTTTTTTTTATTCGAAAATATGCTTTGTTGATTTTGTATAAAATAATTTTGTATCAATAGCAACCGTTTTAAAATAATGAAGCTGATACACAACTTCTATAAAAATGCTTTAAAGCTACCGGTTTTCGGTATTGCAACAGGGTCAAACTGCTCATGAATTGGTAGATTTTTCTTAGGGATTTTATCACACTGTGACATCAGAAAGAACGATTTACACAGTAAGTACAAAATTAGGTGCACCTGATTTTTTTGAAATTAACTGTAGGTACATAGCATCTTCAAATTCTTCATTAAAAAATATCGGTGTTTCTTTGCCTCAATGCAAAAACAAAAATTACCCGACATAAAAAATATTTTATAAAATAAAGAATCCATAGAGCAAAAGTTATGGTCTAAAAGCTTATCTGTTTCTAATAGCGCCGTTCGTGAAGATTTCGCCGAATATCGGCTCCACACTAGCTCTAAAAACAAATGTATGCATTTTAATAAATATCCTATTCTGAACAATACAAAAAATGTAAAATGATTTTTTAAAAATTAAACAATAAAAACTTTCATCATCATAAGGTTCTCAGTCTGAAGACTGGTTGGATGCGTACCTCCACTCTTTTCTATCCTGAGCTAACCTACGCATTTCCCTAAAAGTAGAACATCCTACATCCCTAACTATTTGAGAGCAGTAGTCTAATCTAGGCCTACCCCTACCTCTTTTTATTCCTATCTCTGCCTCTAGTATGTCGCGAACTATTCCTTCATGTCTTAGAAGGTGTCCTACCATCCTATCTCTCCTACTCTTTATTGTCTTCCATACCTTTCGCTTTTCCCCAACTCTTTCTAATACTTCCCTATTGCTAACCTTATCTATCCACGGTATCTTCATCATGCGCCTGTAACACCACATTTCAAACGCTTCTACTCTTTTTCGATCCGCTTCCCCTATTGTCCATGTTTCGCATCCGTATAATGCCGTACTCCATACATACGACTTTAAGAGTCTCTTCCTAGTCTCAATATTAACCGTTCTCGAACATAACAGTTGTTTCTTTCTGTTAAACGCAACTCGGCCCTGCGCTATTCTTTGTTTTATATCTTTAGTGCTCCTACCGTCTTGAGTTATTTTACTTCCTAAATAGCAGAAATCCGTGACCTCCTCTATCTTCTCATTTCCTATTTGTATGTCAACTTTAGTTCTATTTTCACATCCCCTACATACCAAAATTTTAGTTTTCTTTTTATTGACTTTCATGCCATAGCTCTGTGTCAAAACTGCTTCCATTTCATTCAAAGCCGCTCCTAATTCTTCTTTGCTAGATGCTAACACTGCTATATCATCCGCAAATCTGAGCATGTTAATAGTTTGACCCTGTACGTTAATCCCTGAGGCTGTTCTGTCCTTAACAATATTAATAGCATCTTCGATATATAAGTTGAAAACTAGAGGTGACAATGCACATCCCTGTCTCACTCCCTTCCGGATATCTACTTCCCTTCGTTCCTGCTCACATTCTATAACTGCCTTTTGCTCTTCGTAGAGATTATGTATTATTCTTCTGTCCCTATATTTCATCCCTACCTTTCTCAGCACTTCGAACATCTTCCCCCATTTTACGTTGTCGAAAGCCTTTTCTAAATCTACAAATCCTATATAGACGCTCTTTCTCTTTTCTATCGTTTTTTCTATAATTACTCGTAAAGCTAGGATGGCCTCGCGCGTTCCTCTATTTCGTCTAAATCCGAACTGATCTTCTCCTAATATTTCTTCCGCGTTTTTCTCCATCCTTCTTTGCACAATTCTAGTTAAAATTTTTGACGCATGGGAAGTTAAACTGATGGTTCTGAAATTTTCGCACCTATCCGCGCCTTTCCTTTTTGGCAAAGCTACCATGATGTTCCGTTTGTAATCCTCTGGAATCTCGCCTGTCAGGTATATACGACTAACTAATTTAAATAAACGATCTATTACCTCTTGATCTGCGCACTTTAAGATTTCTGCCTGCAAGCCATCTATACCTGGCGCTTTATTATTCCTTAAACTTTTTAGTGCTAGCTCAAACTCTTCTCTCATTATAGGATTCCCTAGGTTATCCCCCTCTACACTGCTTTCGCTTTCTAATATATCTTGCACTTCCTGTCCCGCATATAAGTTTCCTAAATATTCTTTCCACCTATCTGCCTTCTCCCCGCTTTCGATTAGGATATCTCCTGCTTCATTCCTAATGCTTTTGGTACTAGATCCAATTTCTCTAAAATTTCTCCTAATTATTTTATATGCTTCATCAGTCTTTCCTACTTCGAACTTATTTTCCACTTCTTTGCACTTATTATCGATCCATTGCTCTTTCGCTTTCCTACATTTCCGAATAATTTCCCACTTGATCGCCTTATATCTTTGTTTCCCTATTTCATCTAACCTATTTTTATATTTTCGCCTTTCCTCTATTAGAGTTACAATATGTTTTGTTATCCAGGGTTTCCTACTTTCATTCTGTTTATGACCCAAAATATCCCTAGCTGAGGAAACTAAACTATTTTTAATGCAATTCCATTCTTCCTCTATGTCCCTAACAATATTTTCGCCCGCGCCCTTTAGTACTTCGTTTGTCTTTTTCTCGAACTTATCGCGCGTATCATCATCTTTTAGTCTCTCTGGGTCAAGATACCTTCTTCCGCTTCGTTTTTTCAAAATCTTAAATTTAAGATTGGCCTTCATAACGACTATATTGTGATCACTATCTATATCTGCTCCTGGATAACTTCTACAATCCCTAACTTGATTTCTAAATCTTTGCCTAACAAGAATGTAATCTATTTGATATCTCCCTAGGTCTCCTGGCATCTTCCACGTGTAGCGTCTCCTAACATGATGGTGAAATAAAGTGTTCGCGAACGCTAAGTTATGTTCATCGCAGAACTCTATCAGTCTAACTCCCCTATCGTTCCTATTGCCTAATCCAAAGGGACCAACTATTCCGCCCTCTCGCCCTGTGCCTACCACTGCATTGAAATCTCCTATAATTATTAAATTTTCGTGTCCTCTCACAAAATCTAGCACATGTTCAATATCACTATAAACTGCCTCTACGACCTCATCACTGTAGTTAGAAGTGGGTATTATTACTGTTTTTACAGGTTTCGAATCTAACCTAACCATAACTACCCTGTCACTTTGCTGTAAGAAATTTTCTACACTCTGCCCTACTTTTTTCCGCATAACAATTCCTACTCCCGAATTTCCTCCTACAGATCCTGTGTGTATTACTCTAAAATCTCCGCTCCAAAAGTCTCCGGCTTCTGGCCATCGCACTTCACCAATACCTACTACGTCTAATGCTAACCTATCCATCTCAATTTTCAAATTCTCTAACTTTCCTACTTGTTTCATGCTTCTAACATTCCACGCTCCGACTCGTGAGATGTTACACTTATCATTTTTGATGACTCCCCCCGAAGCAGTCCCCGCCCGGAGATCCGAATGTGGGACTATTTTACCTCCGGAATATTTTACTCCAGAAGGTGCCATCGTCATAAATTCGAAGTACGCTGTACTAGGGATAGAATAATGTGGTGGTTTCCCGTTGCCTTCCACATCGCAGTAGTGTGTATCACAGTGCCATACCGACCCTCACGATCTCTGCCACTATGATTACTGAAAGAGCTGCTGCCCCCTTTCACTTTAATAGTAAAATATTGAAATACGGTCCTGTCGTTATTTTGCTAGTAAGCAACTTTTTAGCTAATAGAAAACTTTTGGGCATCTCCTATAAAACAAAATTGCATGATTCCGGCGTGTATTTTGCTAGTTAGCAAATGTTTAGCTACTATAAAACTTTTTGGCGTCTCTTATAAAGCAAATGACTCTCCCTTGCTAAATTTTATCTAGGGTTGCCAGATATTTAAATTAGAAAAGCGTGGCACCTGGATGGGGGGCAAGGGGGGCCGAAACCCTTACAAGGAGGGTGTTTCCCCCGGATTTTTTAAATGAAGTTCTTTGGAAGTCATTTTAAAGTGTTTTAAAAATATGTTGGATACCTTACGAAGGAATAGAAATAATGTAGGTACTTTGAAATAAACTTTTTATTATGAAAAAGCACCCAAAATATAAAAGGATCCCTCACGCGTCTAGAGGCGGTACTTACCCATTTTTTATGGTGGGGTGATGGAACGGTACGTAATCATAGCTTCTGTCTCTAAGATGATAAATACCTATGGAATGTTGTCAGTTGTATCCTTTTTTGTCCCAAAAAATCGGGATAATCGGGAAAGAAATTTTTAAAATCGGGGTATTTCGTTAGTTCGGCGTGGCGCGGGGCAGCTACTGAAAAATCGGGGCAATCCCGCCCAAATCGGGGCGTCTGGCAACCCTAATTTTATCTTATTTATGAGAATTTTTTTGCTAATTGGTAGTAAACGCGACTTGCCGCTTAAAATATAAACATAACCAATAAAATCGGCGTGGTTTTTGGTTATAGAGGTAGTGTTGTTTTGTCGAGCAAAACTATAAAAAAATAAGTAATATTTTTATAATTATTTGTGCCAATTCTTTATTAATATTTGTTAATTTCGTGAAATTTTTGGCATAGGTAGATATCAAGATTTTATTTAAGAAAATTTATAAAAGTATAAAAATGACATATTTTTCAATCAAAATTTATAAAAGTATAAAAAATGACATATTTTTTTCTTAAAAAATCAATATGTCATTTTTTATACTTTTATAAATTTTCTTAACAAAGACTCCACTCGGAGTCGAAACGTCGATTATATTTATTATACAATATATTTCATCTACCTATGCCAAAAATTTCACGAAAATAAGAAATATAAAAAATAAGATATTTGGGTGACACACACTCATTGTTTAGTGTATCTATTAAGAAAATTTAGTATTATTTGTGTATATATTTAATAGAGATTATTATTCATTTGGTTTATTTATTAATTTTTTCCATTGCCCGATATCTGACATTTTTTATTTTCGTTATGATCAAACGATTTTACTTTAGTCCGACAAATGCTCTAGATTGATGAGGAGAGTGGTATGATGACTGATACCTGGTACCTACCTAATTATTTTTTAGCTTTTAGTACATTATCTGCATCATTATTATGTTTCTTTACAATAAAACCGTTTAAATTAATAATTGTTTTTTACTTATTTTATTTTCAAGTTTTTAGTTTTTTTTTGTTTGTTTTTGTTTTGTTTTTATTTTTCTAAAGTGTATTGTGTTCTACTTGTCAAGCCCTTTCATTTGATACCCATATTGAGGGGATTGAAAAAAAAGTAATCCGCCATTTTGTGGTGGTGGCCATCTTGGATTTTGAATTTTTCATGGTGTACTGTATTGTAGTAGTTAAGCCCTTTCATTTGATACCCATATTGAGGGGATTGAAAAAAAGTAATCCGCCATTTTGTGGTGGCGGCCATCTTGGATTTTGAATTTTTCATGGTGTACTGTATTCTACTAGTTAAGCCCTTTCATTTGATACCTATATTGAGGGGGTTGAAAAAAAATATCTAATCCGCCATTTTGTGGCGGCGGCCATCTTGGATTTACAATGATACTGAATATACATAATTGTATTGTCATCACAACTAAAGGTGTGTACCAAATTTCAGATAAATCGGTCAACAGGAAGGGGGTAAAATTTCAATTACTAGATTTGGCCCAAACAAGACACAAACAAAGCAAGCTAAATAAAACCGTTTAAAAATAGTTATAAAGTGGAAACTGATATAACAATTTACTATTAAAATTGCCTCTAAAGGTACGTTAATTTAACTGTTACAGGAAGCAACTATAAAATAATTTTAAAATGTTTTTATAATGATATTAACAATATCGTCGAAAGGTACTACAAAACTACTATAAAATAGTTTAACTTTTTAGGATCAAATGTTTTATTAGTTTTGCTATATAAACGTTTTGATGATAAATTTATAAAACAATTAACCTGCCGACAAGAGAATAGTGTTTGGTGCAGCTTTAATATAACCAATTTGCATTTTGCCAATAAAATAAAATAGTCTCAGAACCACCGAATTATAAAACAACCTTGCTGCTTGGGATGTCCGACCAGGTCATGTCATGGCAAATGTTGATACAACGTATGAGTGGAGATTTATGTCTTCCCGCTGATGGGATTGAATATTGATTGGGACTTGATTCTGCAATTTCTTTTCAGAAAGTTACTCGTCCTATCGGGCGTCGAGAAGGCCGAAATATTTGCATGATGCGATCGGAAATGATGAATTCTGTGGTAGGTACAGTAATTACTGATGACAGCCGTATGAGTCCGTAATTAAATTAGTTACCATTCCTACTGGAAAATTACAGAGCACAAGGTATGTGAAAGTTTATGAGCGCAAGAATATTACTTAGTTTAATTTCGGATATGTAAACAGGAAATTTTTCCAGGTATCTCCCACGTCAAAAGCAACTTTAATAACTTTCCAGAAGTACAGAAGAAACACACCCAAATTTAGAAGTAATATAACCATTTGTTTTATTTAGGATTATGGATATAAAAACACCGGCACTTTATTGTACAAACAAACTCACCTGTGAATTAACCGGCATCGTCTCCAACACCTTTATCAAATATTCCGCCTGTTCGAACACCGGTGGGTTATCGTTCACATCTTGAACCTCCACCACGATGGTCAGATTTGTTGATAGCGGAGGCACCCCCGAATCTGTGGCCGTGACGATCAGACTGTGTCTTTGCGACGATTCGTAATCCAGTTTTCTTCTCAAGGTGAGATGGCCTAATTTTGGCTCTATGGCGAAGAGACCTGCATTGGACGCTGCGTTGGCGATTTTGTATCGCACTACCCCATTTGGGCCAGAGTCTAAATCACGTGCATGTGCTGCGTATAAAGCAGTATCAGTTTCTACGTTTTCGGGTACAGAAATGCGAACAGTTCGTGACTCAAACTCCGGCGCATTATCGTTTACATCCTCTATTTCTATATTAGCCTTAAAAAAAGAAATAACAAGTCGGTCCTTTTCATAAAAATATTTAAAAATGTATAGATCACCTGCGAGTGCCCGTAAACTGGTGGATCTCCACTGGTAGCAAGAATATTCAAGAGTACACTTGGTCTAGACTCGTGATCCAACTCCATAGCTGTTTTTATGAAACCAGATGTCGGATCGATTCGAAATAATCCATCAGGATCACCGGAATATATCGAATATCTGATTAAACTGGATCCACCTGAAGAATACGAGCAACAAATAAAACCTTCTAATCCGTTGTTGGACTGCAAATGGGACAATTATACTAGAAAATGACTACCTTTATTATATCAAGATCTAAACCCGCATATTATATAGTAAGCCAAATGAAAAATTTAAATCACGCTTTCGTGTTTTGAGTTGTAGAACCAGTGATACCGGTAAACTATTTGCTATAGAAACACGTAAGTTAAAATCGTGAAAACAAAGGATATTTTAAACCATACTTATGTAGTATTTTCACGACTTGCTCTCCGTTTCGTCACGTAGCATTATGTATTTGTTGAAATAACTCTGCGTCTAGTTATTTTTTAACGTGCCCAGCTTTATGGCAACCATGTTTTATGTCTCGGTCGAGATTATTGCTCGCCACTTGCTATTAAAATTTCATTTTTGAAAGAAATGCCCTTAACAGCACGTACTTATGCACAATAACAATTACGGTGCGAATTAGAGCAACAATTTTACAAAAAGGCACTCAAAACGACAATAAACCAACTACAAGTTGCTTTAAAAAGAAACTGACAACATTTAATGCTCAATTTTCCATTCCACGCTCGAATTAAGTCATATTTAATTTCTGAAGGATAAACAAAAGGGGTAGGTGACAGTGTAATCAATAAAGTTTATGCATAAGCCGGTGCGGCCTGGTGAACAAACTAGAAAAGTACCATTATTACGAGCCATAAACGAAGAAAATCGATTACAGCCACCGTTTTGATACTCCGGTTCGTCACAGACCTCGGAGAGACGCTAAATTTATTACATTGCTGAAATTTAACTCGAAGTTTCGAACCCCAAAATCTGACCAAACGAGTCGAACCGTCGGCTCCGTTTCAGTCTGCTGATGAGGCGAGAGCGCCCAGGGGGCAGGACAGAGGAAGACGCGAAGACGGGCGGCAAGCACTTTGGGGCCGATGTCGCAGGACATCGCTTGATCTTACCGTATCGTATGCATGAGTTACATTCAAGATGAGTTGTGCTGACAAAGAAATAGGTTAAGCCCTTAATAATCCGACACATTTACTGATTCACTCGAATCCACAATAAATTTTTATCCCCATTTCGACAAAAAAACATTTACATGCTCCGATCCTTTCAAGAATCCCAGCAAAAGTTACCGGTGCACTTCTGGTAGCACATTCCTCTCTCCATACTTTATCACCCACTGTTTTAAAGTGTACCTATTTCAATTCCAAACAATTACACGGACGAACAGTAAATAGACCTATACAAATCTAAAATCACAATCTCGGAATCCTTCCTCATTCTATTACGTCCGAGCAATTTATTAGAGAATTTTTTGCACGAAACAAAAGGCCGCACTACGAGAATCGAGCCCATTTACTTATAAACGTTTGTCTTCAATCATGTCCAGCGGTGCTGTACGCAAATGCACAAAAAGACGTCCCTATTTAGTTATGATAATTAAGATGGCTATAAAGTGCAATACATCATCATCATCATAAGGTTCTCAGTCCGAAGACTGGTTGGACGCGTACCTCCATTCTTTTCTATCCTGAGCTAACCTACGCATTTCCCTAAAAGCAGAACATCCTACATCCCTAACTATTTGAGAGCAGTAGTCTAATCTAGGCCTACCCCTACCTCTTTTTATTCCTATCTCTGACTCTAGTATGTCGCGAACTATTCCTTCGTGTCTTAGAAGGTGTCCTACCATCCTATCTCTCCTACTCTTTATTGTTTTCCATACCTTTCGCCTTTCCCCAACTCTTTCTAATACTTCCCTATTGCTAACCTTATCTATCCACGGTAACTTCATCATGCGTCTGTAACACCACAGTTCAAACGCTTCTACTCTTTTTCTATCCGCTTCTCCTATTGTCCAAGTTTCGCACCCGTATAATGCCGTACTCCATACATACGACTTTAAGAGTCTCTTCCTAGTCTCTATATTAACCGTTCTCGAACATAACAGTTGTTTCTTTTTGTTAAACGCAACTCGTCCCTGCGCCATTCTTTGTTTTATATCTTTAGTGCTCCTACCGTCTTGAGTTATTTTACTTCCTAAGTAGCAGAAATCCGCGACCTCCTCTATCTTCTCATTTCCAATTTGTATTTCCATTTTAGTTCTATTTTCACATCCCCTACATACCAAAATTTTAGTTTTCTTTTTATTGATTTTCATGCCGAAGCCCTGTGTCAAAACTGTTTCCATTTCATTCAAAGCCGCTCCTAATTCTTCTTTGCTAGATGCTAACACTGCTATATCATCCGCAAATCTGAGCATGTTAATAGTTTGGCCCTGTACATTGATCCCTGAGGCTGGTCTTTCCTTAACAATATTAATCGCATCTTCGATATATAAGTTGAAAACTAGAGGTGACAATGCACATCCCTGTCTCACTCCCTTCCGGATATCTACTTCCCTTTGTTCCTGCTCACATTCTATAACTGCCTTTTGCTCTTTGTAGAGATTATGTATTATTCTTCTGTCCCTGTATTTCATCCCTACCTTTCTCAGCACTTCGAACATCTTCCCCCATTTTACGTTGTCGAAGGCTTTTTCTAAATCTACAAATCCTATATAGACGCTCTTTCTCTTTTCTATCGTTTTTTTCTATAATTACTCGTAAAGCTAGAATGGCCTCGCGCGTTCCTCTATTTCGTCTAAATCCGAACTGATCTTCTCCTAATATTTCTTCCGCCTTTTTCTCCATCCTTCTTTGCACAATTCTAGTTAAAATTTTTGACGCATGGGAAGTTAAACTGATAGTTCTAAAATTTTCGCATCTATCCGCGCCTTTCCTTTTTGGCAAAGCTACTATGATGTTCCGTTTGTAATCTTCTGGAATCTCGCCTGTCAGGTATATGCGACTAACTAATTTAAATAAACGATCTATTACCTCTTGACCTGCGCACTTTAAGATTTCTGCCTGCAAGCCATCTATACCTGGTGCTTTATTATTCCTTAAACTTTTTAGTGCTATCTCAAACTCTTCTCTCATTATAGGACTCCCTAGGTTATCCCCCTCTACACTGCTTTCGCTTTCTAATATATCTTGCACTTCCTGTCCCGCATATAAGTTTCCTAAATATTCTTTCCACCTATCTGCCTTCTCCCCACTTCCGATTAGGATATCTCCTGCCTCATTTCTAATGTTTTTGGTACTAGATCCAATTTCTCTAAAATTTCTCCTGATTATTTTATATGCTTCATCAGTCTTTCCTACTTCGAACTTATCTTCCACTTCTTTGCATTTATTATCGATCCATTGCTCTTTCGCTTTCCTACATTTCCGAATAATTTCCCACTTGATCGCCTTATATCTTTGTTTCCCTATTTCATCTAACCTATTTTTATATTTTCGCCTTTCCTCTATTAGACTCACAATATGTTTTGTTATCCAGGGTTTCCTACTTTCATTCTGTTTATGGCCCAAAATATCCCTAGCTGAGGAAACTAAACTATTCTTATGTTTTTTATAATCAGCTAAGTACGAGGGGAGGTCCAATAATAATCCTCGAGAAAAAAGTTTTTTTCTTTGGCTTCAAAATACTCCGAAATTGCAGTATTGACTTCTTCGTCGTCCAGAAATTTCTTCCTTCGAAGTTATTTTATTTTGGGAATTAATAATAATCTGTCGAGGCCAGGTCTGGACTATAGGGAGGGTGGTTCAATGTTTGGAAGCCACAGCTGTGAAGAGTAGTCAACGTCTTTCAGTCGTTCCAGCGGGTCAGCGTAATATCTTCCAGTTATTGTGGTGCCCTTATCTTTATAATCAATCAGCAGGATACCCTCTGAATCCCAAAACACAGTTGCCATGATCTTCCCAGCTGATTGCCTTGAACTTTTTGGGGGATGCTGTGCCCTTTTTGTGCCACTGCATAGAATCCTGCTTTGACTCAGGCTCATAATAATGAACCCACTTTTCATCACCAGAATGAACTACAGAATCAACCTTTAAGCACTTGTAGTCCCACCCCTCCGTCATCCCCTCGATTTCGCGAATTATTGGACCTTCCCTCTTAGAGAAATAGAGTAGAAGTATTTGGATCGTCAAGAATGTTGACAGGCCTTGGCTATGATTTCTTCAAAATTTGTACATAAAACCTTATTTCAAGCACCAATGGAACATCCCCAATATCAACAGCCTTTCCCAATTTGAAACCCCACTTGCATCTTCCAGAAAGGATCGACTATGCTTCTGTGGTGTGTATGATGGAAGAACCCATCTCTTTACGCAGTTCACAACTTCAAAACTTATATCTTGTCAACAATTTCCTCTACTATTATGTAAGTCGTGAACTTTCTTTAAATTGACTCAATTATTATTTGATTAATGGACTAGCATATTGATTATTTGATTAGTCTACTGTATTAATCGAGCCGAGGCGTTAAGGACCTTTTCGCAAGTGTTCGTCCCGGAGAACGCGATAGGTAGAAAAAAAATTCCAAAAATTTAATTTGTTTCCGTGGGAGCAGCAACGATTCTTTTATCAAAATAATCGATTTGAAAAATAATCGTTTAATCAAATAATCGATTAATTGAAAAATCGATTATTATAAAAATCGGCCAAATTTTAATCAAGCGCATCCCTTTCTACAAAGAAGAATGGAAGGAATGAAAATCTGTAAAATATGCCAAATTTTGCGAATAGGATTAAATACGGTTTTGTAATAATTATGTACGTATCTCATGATGTATAAATTTATACAGTAGCGGCTGATTCAATTTGTATACATTTTTGGAGCCACTGGAGTCCGCGACGGCGGCAACCGGGCGCAAGCTGACTTCGATTCTTGAATACAATGGCAACTTTTCACTTAGCATACTACAGAATCGTCGTCATCACTTAGACCCCAAAGACATGCACATGTGGACCCTTCAACTTCAACAAAATAAAGGACTCCATATTGTTTCTTCTGATCTTTGTAAAGTCCCGCGCCAGCTGACAGAAAAGTTTACCGACCTGCTCATTAGAATGCCCGTTTAAGCAAAAAAGGAAAGTTTACGCCAAAATAAGTTTGCATTCATTACTCGTAAACTTACAATGCTGTTGTAAAGGAACACGTTTCATTTAATTCCTCCGTTGAAGACTCTAAAGAGTATCAAAAATGTGATGATATAGCTTACCAAAATCCCTGACAGAAGCTTTCACAGATCCAATAACAGTATTTCTCCTAACATCCTCCCTGACTGTATATGTGTATCTAGGATATTCAAAAATAGGTGGCTTCTGCGTTGAATCAATCACACTAAGAAAAACTTCAGCATCTAAATCTGATCTCAATCCTCCCCCATCTGTGGCCGAGATGTTTAGCCTGTGATACGGCTGATTTCTGCTGGACAGCAAACTAGGTCTGCTTACGAAAACCTCGCCCGTGTTTTTGTCTATCCGAAATAGACCAGCTTCATTTCCTCCGACGATACGATACGTTACTGAACCGAATCTACCAGAATCCAGGTCCGTAGCTGCTACGATTACTACAGGAGTTGTGGCTGGGGATGAAGAACCCCCTTCTCGTAAGGAAACGTTATATTCTCGGGGGTAAAATATGGGCCGATTATCGTTGACATCCGTTGCTTGAATCTTTATCATTGCAGTTGTACTTAAGCCACCTAGAAGAAAAAACATTGGAGTAAAAGAATTGTACAGAGTGGTTGAAAGGCGAGATCAACCAACTACAATACATTTCTACATTTTAATACAGTGAATACGAAAGAACTTGTTAGAAGAAAAGAAAAATTATTTGTTTTGCAGAGTGTCCATTCTGTGTTTTACTGTAACTGTATCTAAAATGACAGTATGAATATGTAGTAGTTCAGTTGTCAATGGCATACAAGAAAAAGCTATTTTGTTTCACATGCTTATAAATCTATTTTATATGTTGATGAAAAAGAAGACATTAGCACGCACGTTGCAAAATTGCAAAAGTTATTTGTGGATTTAAATGACGAACTGAGAAAACACGCAGAGAACACTTTATCCGAACGAATTTTAAATGGTCGAATTTTATCTACATTGGGAAAGGAGTATGATAATTTTAAAGATCTGTGGGACACAATTCCACCAGAAAATCAAAGTTTAAATTTACTTATTGAAAAGTTGTGTACCATTGAGTTGCGTGACCAAAGTGTGACCGAAGCAACCGCGTTTGTCATACGAGGTGAATCTAAAAGAAAGACGCAGCAATTCAAGAAAGAAAATTCTGAAAAATCGAAGAAAACAATGGAACGAGCCAAGCAAAAATTTCCATGTCATAAGTGCAAACAATTGGGTCATTGGGCAGCAGAGTGTCCTCAGAAGAATACAAATTGCAGCACTGGTAAGCAGTTAAATAATAATGCTGTATTTATTTCGCATGCTATGGGTGCTTCAATCGAACATTGTATGGATGCAGATAAATGGTATTGTGACAGTGGGGCGTCTAAGCATATTACTCTAAATAAACTCTATTTTTCTTCGTATACAAAATTTGATGTTCCTGAAGTAATTTCCCTTGGAAAACAAGACACAAGCATGCAAGCGTATGGACAGGGGACAATAAAGATCCAAGTGCGTCTAAACAGTGATTGGTATAATGCTGAAATGCGAAACGTTTTATACGTACCTGATGCAAGTGCGCATCTGTTTTCTGTGAAAGTAGCTGCACTGAATGGATACATCACGATGATTGACGATAGAGGTGTGAAAATTCGAGACAAAATTACTGGAAAAATTGTAATGAATGGATATATGAGTAATGGCCTGTACATACTGGACATGCGTGTTGTAAAACCGGACACCATCGTTCAGGTGAATTTGGCTTCAGGGTCCGAAACGTTACAAGTTTACCATGAAAGGTTTGGTCATCAGAATAAGCAGCACGTAAGGGGCGTGTTGAAACAAATTGGAATCAACGTGGAAGGTTCCACAGAAGAGTTCTGCGATGGATGTGCGCTAGGAAAGATGCATCGATTACCATTCAAACAGCTAGTGAATCGACCAACAGTTACTGGCGAGCTGATTCATACAGACGTAAATGGACCTATGAACACGGTGTCATTTGGAGGTGCGCGTTATTACGTATGCTTTAAGGATGATTTTAGTAAATTTCGTCGAATTTTCTTTTTAAAACACAAAAGTGAAGTGAACAATGTACTTGAACAATTTTTGAACGAAGCTCAAACTAACGGACATGTTGTTAAAAGATTAAGATGCGACGGTGGTAGAGAATTCGATAACAAAAACGTATCTGAATTGCTCGCAAATAGAGGAATAGAACATTGTATCACACCGCCCTACACACCTCAACAAAACGGCGCTGCGGAACGTGAAAACCGAACTATCGTTGAAGCGGCTCGGTCTATGTTAAACCCAAGCAAATTGCCAAAAGGGTTGTGGGCTGAAGCTTGTAACTCTGCAGCATACCTTTTGAATCGCACTGGAAAATCATCAGTTAAAGACACGTCTCCGTATGAGCTATGGTATGGACGACCAGTGGGCAGACTTGATCACTTGAGAATTTTTGGCACTAAGTGTTATGTCCACGTGAATAAAAACTTTCGTTCAAAGTTTGACGATAAAGCTGTTTTTGGACATCTTGTTGGATACGTCAATGACAAGGATGGGTTTCGAGTCTGGATTCCGTCCAAGAAAAAAGTAGTCCTTAGTCACGATGTGAAATTTAAACCGGAAGTTGTCTGCAATCTGTGGAATGATACTGTGGACTTTGAAGTTTCTGGAGAAAAGAAAACACAAGATCAGTCCAGCGTGCCATTTAATTTGAAAGAAGAGCTGGAGGAAGCCAACCACCATGATGAAGTAAGTCAAGATTTAGGTGAAAACGAGAGTGAAAATGAAGAGTTCAACCCAGGGTCCACTTCTGGAGGAAGTCCAGCTTATAAAAATTTTGAGAAGCAAGAAGATCCGATAGACGAAGAAAGATATTGTTTGGAAAAACAAAGCAAAGGAGCTCGAAGAAGCAAACGTAAACATAAAAAACCAGACTGGATGAAAAGCGATGAATTTCTGTATATGATGCAAGTTGTCGCTGATGAATGCAAAGATCCAAAATCATATTCGGAAGCATTGCAATCGACTGAAAGAGAACAGTGGTTGCAGGCTGTTCATGAAGAAATTAATTCTTTAAAGGAAAATGACACATGGTTGTTAGTGGAACGTCCGAAAGATGTACAAATTCTTCAAAATCGTTGGGTTTTACGCCGGAAAACTGCGAGTAATGGTAGCACTCGCTTTAAAGCTCGTTTAGTAGCCAAAGGTTATGTCCAAAGAGAAGGGATTGACTACGAAGAAACGTTTAGTCCTGTGGCCCGCTATGACACCATTCGTACTCTATTGGCCGTAGCTGCTGCAGAAAACATGAAACTGAAACAGTTCGACGTAAAGACAGCTTTTTTGAACGGTGTACTTGAAGAAAACGTGTATTTAGAACAGCCAGAAGGTTTTGAGGATGGCAGTGGGCGTGTTTGTTTCTTAAGAAAAAGCCTGTATGGTCTGAAACAAGCGCCACGCTGTTGGAATAAGCGTTTTATGGAATTTATGAAGAAAGATGGATTCAAGAACAGTGTCTCTGATCCATGTCTTTTCTACCGTAAGCGCAACAATAATAGGCTTTATGTTGCAATCTATGTCGATGATGGTCTAGTTGTTGGCAGTGATAAGAAAGAAATCGTTAAGTTTTTGGAAACACTACAACAGGAATTTCATACGACGACAGGATCCCTTGACAACTTTCTTGGCATGAAGATTAAGCAAAGTGAAGATGGATCGATTATGGTGAGTCAAGAAAATTATACAAATCGAATATTGGAAAGATTTCGAATGGGCGAATCTAACGCAGTTTCAACTCCAATTGGTCGAGAAGAAAGTGAGACAATTGAAGCAATTTCTTCCAAAGTTCCGTATCGAGAGGCAGTTGGTTGTCTCATGTATCTTACAACAGCATCTCGTCCAGATATTGCCTTCGCAGTGAATAAAGCTGCTAGAAGTATGGAAAACCCAACTGTTCAAGATTGGAATCAAGTGAAGCGAATATTTCGATACTTAAAAGGTACAGCGGACTATGGTATCTTTTACAATGGAAAAGAAAACCTAAAAGTTTATAGCGATTCTGATTTTGCTGGTGATAAAAGAACGAGACGTTCGACAACTGGAATAGTAGCAAAATTTGCTAATGGAGCCATATCGTGGACTAGTCAGTTGCAAAAAGTAGTAGCAACATCCACCACTGAAGCAGAAATAATCGCAGCAAGTGAAGGAGCAAAAGAATTGGTTTGGCTGAAGCGATTACTGTTCGAATTGACCGATATGCGTGAACATGATTTGCCTCCTACACTCTACATTGATAATGCTAGCGCAGTAAAATTAGCCAAAAATCCAGAATACCATCGAAGGTCTAAGCACATTGAGGTTCGACACTTCCATGTACGTGAACGGTTTTTAAATGGTGAACTGGGACTAGAGCACATCAATGGGGAGAACCAGTTAGCTGACTTGTTAACGAAACCGCTTGAGCGTGTTCGTTTTCAGTTATTGCGTGAAGAAATTGGTGTACAAAAGAATGTTTAAGTGTATTTTTCTTTTGGAGGAAGTGTTAGAAGAAAAGAAAAATTATTTGTTTTGCAGAGTGTCCATTCTGTGTTTTACTGTAACTGTATCTAAAATGACAGTATGAATATGTAGTAGTTCAGTTGTCAATGGCATACAAGAAAAAGCTATTTTGTTTCACATGCTTATAAATCTATTTTATATGTTTTGCTTACACATGATATTCATTTTTCAGTTAAATAAAGTAATATCAACAGAACTGTTAAAACAAGTCGTCCATGAAGATGGGCAAATTATTGAAGTAACTTGTTGGCGTTAATTTATCGATTTAATGTCAAACTGAGGCATTTATTTGATTCAAGTACCGACTGAGAGAATTTATGTCTATTTCATGCTACAAAAGGTCAGAAGTAGGAGACAAGCATTTACAACATTAATATCGTGTTACCTGTGGTCCTGTGGCCTGTGCCTAAACACCCGACTCCATTAGCTGCTTAGACCAAAATGCATCTTAAAATTTACGACTTAATGAAGACAAATAATTATCAATTTATAATAATAAAACAACAGGATGCAACTTATAATGTTATACAATTACATTGCCTAACATGGCCGGATGGATTCTGTTCCTCAGCGGTTAATATAACGTCATTAATAACTTCTTTAACAGTTCGTATAGTAATTTTCCTAGGAATGCCAACAGCTTTCCCGCGATTATTCTGAAACGAAATTCACCTAGGGTCATGACCTTCACGACCAAATTCCTTTGCTCTAGAACTTTAGACGTAGGTATGTCAAGTTGGCAAACCTAGGAGAATACAGCTACTTGCTGCTGTCCCGCAGGGATGCCACCTGTAATATAATGCAGTATGCCCCCCGATCTGTCGTTTATAATTACATATATCCTATTCAGAATATACTCAAGTACCAGCATGCACTAGCGCAAATTGGATGGATCAGTTGAAGTTGGAAAAGTGGGAACGAAAATAGGAGAAAGATCGTACAGAAGAACAGACGAAAATGTCATGAATCTGTATGGTAGGGCTTGAATTGTAGAGCAGAAAGAATTCGGTGGTTGAGATAGGTACAAAGACTACCCTTAGGAAGAATAACAGGAGCCAATGGAGAAATATGCTATAGCAAGACCTGGACGTATACCAACGGAAATTTGGTGACTAATTTCATTTCTGAGAAAACAGGAAAGAATTAGGAATTGCCCAACTTTCGAGCAATCCTATACAGCCTTTATTTACCAGTCTATTTCACTAAAGGCGTGAAACTGAATTCGCACTTCAAAAAATTTGTGTAGTTTATATTTTCTTGAGTTACTTCTTGGTAATAATTCATGTTGAATTAATAAAATACTTCGCGTACTACCAATGGAATAATTTATAGAGGATTGACCGGTTTCGAGATTAAAAATCTCGTCTTCAGAATATGTTTAGATAAAGTAAAATTGTAAATAAATAAAAAATAAGCTAACTAGATAACTGAATTTCAATATTTATCTACGAGGCATTAGAAAAACTAAAAATAGAAAGGAAGTTAGAGAAAGTATTAATAAAATCATACATAAAAATACCTTACACAAAGAAAGAAATTCAATAATGTAAATTATATTCAAGATTATAACAAAACTAACATCTATAACAACAATAATTAAGACGCAAAATTTTATTAGAAATAAAAAATTAACTGAACTAAAAAAAGATCCAACAAAACATTTTCAAACAAAATTAAAAGATTGGTTAAAAATTGCAAATGTACCTATTTTTAATAATAATTATGAAAAAATAAAATTAATTCATATGAATGCATGTGCCCCTAAATTATATGCAGTAAACAAAAACCATAAAATTAATACTCCTATAAGGCCAGTAGTATCATATATTAATGTTCCCACAAGAAAATTAGCTAAAAATGTTAATAATATATTCAAAAATACAACAAATTTTAAATCCAAATTTACTTTAAAAAATTCTTTAGAATTAATTGAAAATATCAAAAATAAAAATATTCCAACAGGGTCCTTTTTGGTTTCTTTTGATGTTACAAACATGTTCCCCAATATTCCTCCTTTCCGTACACTGATATTTCACTTGGAGGTTTTTTCCCAATCGAATTTATTGTTCTTTTCCCAAATGGTTTTCTTTAAATTCATTTGTTTTCCCTTCAAGCTACGAGGTATTCGAATTTCATTTCTATTTTTAGTTTTTCTAATGCCTCGTAGATAAATATTGAAATTCAGTTATTTAGTTAACTTAGTTTTTACTTTCGAGATCTCATGGATATTATTATTTTAATTGTTTGTATTGTAAAGTCATATTAATTTATTCACAATTTTACATTATGTAAACATATTCTGAAGGCAAGATTTATAATCTTGAAACCGACCAATACTCTGATAAATTATTCCATTGGTAGTACGTGAAGTATTTTATTAATTCAAAAATCAAAAAATTTGGAATTCACACCCATACCATGAAAATTTGATAATGACTAAGAATGAAAATGAAAAGAGCAAGTTTAGTCCAGAATAATCTGTTTTAGGAGGCCATGAAAATTTTAAAAACAATAGGTCGCTTAGTTGCATTTGACAGTTGTTCAAAGCAATCGTATTATTATGCTATATAAAACCGAAATTCGTGTTGTAATAAAATATTGTTTTTTGACAGGAATAAAAGCGAAATTAGATAAATATTTGTCTTCGTCTTCATTTTCAATGGTTGCCAAATGGCTGGCCAATTTTACACGTGGCCGTATGAGCTACCAAACTGAACCCAGTGCCGTCCGAATTTGGTCACAATTTCGGAGAGAATCGAGAAAAGAAAACAAATAAGTTTGAGCGATCGCAGCATGAAAGTTGCTGTGATAGCTGAGGCCATGGGTATGTCGACTGAACGGATCCACAAAGTCACTTTGATTTTGGATATGAAAAAGCTTTATGCTAGATGGGTGCAGCTTTTGCTAACGGCAGACCAAAAGCAGCAACGCATGAATCTCTCGCGAGAATTTGACCCATGTCGAACGCAATCCAAATGAATGCTTTAGAAAATTTATGACTGTCGACAAAGTATGGATCCCTCACTACACACCGGAGACTAAGAAGGTGCCAAAAGAGTGGACGATACGAAACGAACCATGCCCGAAGAACGCTAAAGTGGTTCTCTCTGCTGGGAAAGTCACGGCCAGGATATTTTGTAATGCACGCGGAATTACTTACATAGACTTTCTTGAAAAGGGAAGAACAATCACTTCAAAAACGCTGGACTAAGTGGATAAACAGTTTTGTTCAAAATCAATCCTTTTCATTCTTCATTATCAAATTACCCTCGTACGTGTAACTATAACATGCAGTTTCGCATTTTTGTGATGCTATTAAAAAGGCTCATTCTAATGTGTAATTATTCTACTCCACGTTGCCACTTTAAAGTGGCATGTTTTCTATAAAAACTGTTGCAGGTTCGTAAAGGAAATTTCTTTGTTTTATAATTTAACTCTTTGTATTTCGCGTTATTTTATGCGAACAAGCAGTTTCGCATCGGTGTGATAATATTGGAAGACTTATTCCAAGATGTAATTATTCTAACTCCATGTCGCCACTTTTAAAGTGGCACGTGTGTCTTTGAAAACATTGCTTTCAGGTTTGTAAAGGAAGATTCTTTATTTTATAATATAATCCCATATTTCACAACATTTTTATGTGAATAAAAGATCAAACATGTCAGTTTCCCAGAGGCAAAGCTGCGTAGGTACGTATATACTCTAAAACGCATTAACCTAACAATTGTGCGCATATTATCCTTCACTAAAGGAGTGAAATTGCATTCGTACTAGTCGAGGAATCTGGAATTCACACCCGCACATTGAAAAGGCAAACCGATTAATCATCTGAATCCAATAAACCATATTACCATTACCACTGTCGCGCGGAAACTCCAGATTAAAATCAAATCATGTGTGACCCATCCCATGTGAGATATATAAATTAACTTACCTCTATCGGTGGCAACAATGGGGAACTCGTACACGTTCCTTTCCTCATAATCAAGATTCGAACTGATACATATTTCTCCGGTATCTGACCGTACCGTGAACTCCCTCTGTTTTCCGAAGCCGTCGTCGAGCGTGTAGTTCACCATGGCGTTGACGCCGCAGTCAGGGTCCGTAGCCGAAACCTGAAACAACACGTGAATACAAGTTTTGGGTTCGACTGTAGTAAATTAGAGTCATTAGTGACAATAAAACCGTCTATATTAGGTGTTTGGAGGTGTCAATGACAAAAGGGGACCTCACAAATTAATTCCATCAACTGCGCGGCCTCCCCAATTACAACGCTCCACGGCCTGGCCCACAAAATGGCTGACAGTTAGTTTGGAATTGACCATATCGCTAAATCGCACTCCATTAGTCATTCTTAAAGACTTGCAGTTGGTGACGCTACTTATCTGGACGGGACATTAGCCCGCGCTGCCAAAATAAATCACCTCGGCAACTCAAAAACTTATTGCCAGAATTTTAATTTCGGGACAAAATTATTTAAATTGCAATTGGCCGCATTTTTAAGAACAAGTTCAGAGTCGATTAATGTGCCCGAAATATTTGTGGTTTTTGTAATAATAACTGATTTTTGTAGTTTTCCAAAGGTTAGAGATAGTAGGTACAGTAATGTCAGATGTTTAAAAGTAAAAAGGCAGACGCAAACGTTACTTCTACTAATTATAATATAACTGTTCGGCGATTAATGTGTGTGGTCAGATTTTTCAAATAAGTTAATATTCAATACACTCCTGCGCAGAATTTTAATGTACGAGCATGCAGTGTACATATTTGCAATCAACACTTTCTTAAAATAAAAGAATCTCACTTTATTTTTATGTTTACACTTTGAACTGTAAAATGAGTTTTTACTGCCTTTTAAACACTTTTAGTTCTTTTGTATTTCCGCTCAATAAAAGACGACAAGAGTTCATCTCCAACTGATTAGATGCACATCCTATTTTATTTTGTAAAAATTCTTCCTTTACTAATTGCGTTCATTACACCTTTGATTGTCTGCATAATTAGTCTGCACGTATTTTATTACCGAAGAAAAAGCCCGAGCGTCTTGGAATATTGCAATGAAGACGCGAAGACTTACTTTGCCACTCTAAAATATGTTTAAAGTGGCATTTATATTTTTATTCTAACATTCTATTAAAATGCGCCACTATTCTACATTTAAGTAATATTCATTCTGGACAAACTTATTCATTTATTTCATAGTGCCTAACAATGCCCAATGTAGGCAAAAGCCTTTTTAGAAATCGCTACATTTTATCTGATAATTTTGGATATATATGCTGTTATAAGAGTAATTTTTAATTGATTGTTGTTAATTATTCTATTACTCATTTCCAGTTTAAATCCATTATTAATAGACATTTATTGTAATTAATAATTATTTCTCTAAATTATCTTTGGTAGTCTGTGTACAATCTAATCTTTTTAAATTATTATAAATTTAAATTATTTAGGTAGGCAATTTTGATTTTTTAGGTTTTCTAAAATGTCTGCCAACAATGATGTCAAAGTTCCCACAGTAGATGGATCAAGAACTTTGACGTAAATTCACTATGAATTCTTAATAAGTTAACCCAAATGAAAGATGAGCTCCCATATTTTCCAAAGGTGTGGGTTAGATACGATATTATTTGCCATTTTTGACAATAGTAAATATAACGTTGAAGATTTTTTGAGCGAGTTAAATAGTAGATTCAATTCAATCAAATTTACCCACGAAATAGAAAGAAAAGGACAGCTTCCATTTTTGGATATTTTGTTAATTAGGAAAGACAGTAAGTTAGAATTTGACATCTATAGGAAAGAAACCAGTACAGCTCGGTACATAACTGCAGATTCGAACCACTGCAGTCAGCACAAAGAGGCTAGTTTTGGTTTTTTAGTTAACAGACTGTTGAGTCTACCATTATCCATTGTAAGATACCGCAAGGAAGTAAACACAATTAAAGATATAGCGAAGTGTAACGGTTTCGATCCAGAAATTGTCAATAGGTTAATTAGGAAACGTAAATTTAAAATGCTATTCCACCACTTTAAATGGGGATAATAAAATTACTAAATTTGTAAAAATACCATATGTACCGCAGATAACTAGAGGTATGCATACTATTTTCGGGAAAGCAGGCTTCAAAGTCTGATAAGTCTAGCATGGCGTCACACGCGTTGGAAACGGGCCATAAATTCAATGTCAATAATCTCAAACTCTTAAAACCAGAAAATAATAAATTTGATTTAAACGCCTTAGAAAGTATAGCGATATATAAAAATAAACGTAGCTGTCTTAACAATAATTATGATCCGATTCCGAACTCGACCCTGTATGGATTTATCAGGTAGATGGAATTAAGACCAGCCATAAATATGTACCTTCCAGTTCTAGGACACCAATTGTATTGCTCTTATGTTCAAAATAGTTCTAAGATACCCTGTAGGTATGCCGATCCCTTTCGCTTGGGAGACCAATTTTGTTGCTCTCGTGTTCGAAATGGTTCTAGAATCTCATGGAACTATTTTGAACATGGGGGTTGTTTTCTTGAGTGGGAGGGGTTGATGAAGAAACCCTATAGGTTTATCGATCCTCTTTGCGTATTTATAGCGATGTAATTTAAGTTTAGAGTTAGATTAATCTTCAACTCCTGAAGATGCTGACGTTGTCAGCGAAACACGTGTTGAGTTTAATTACTGTGTCACTGTCTTTTGGAGTGTGGGGTTAACTTATTAAGAATTCATAGTGATGTTAAAGTTACTAAATATTTATTTTCTTGCAGGTGGATTACAAGAGTGTCTTTGTTCATTTTTTGAAGTTTTTGAAGTTGGCTGGGTTCTACTGGAAACCTGTTATTAATTTTTAATAATGAAAACATTCTCTATTGATAAAAAGAAAATTTTCTGAAAATGTATTTCGAAAGTAGCTATACAGAGTGTCCCAAAAGTACGGAATAAATTCTATATTTCCTAAAATTGAAGTTCCCAACTGAAACCCTCAACACGTCGATTTTTAATTTTGAGTTGGCACATTTTGAAGTGTGTAGGTGGCGCTGCGCACCTCCCTGATATCACGTGATCGATTTATTTTAAATGACAATCCTATATTTTTCTATCGAAATACTGTGGGGAATCGTTTCCCGTGTACGGTATTATGCCACACTTTCTATTTTCTGTCATAATAAGAAGAAAATTCGGAACATTTAATTCTTAAAGCAATAAATATTGGATTTACGAACAAAAACGTAGGACAAGTAACAAAATTAATTAAGCCCATTTCGAAATTTCGCACAACTCAACTTAATACGTCTTGCTCGATTGGTGTTGTATTAGATCCTGCAGTTCGTCCGGGTTTGCTGGTTTCGTCACTTATACCTCACTTTTCAAATAATCCCGCAGGTAAATGTCAAATGGGGTTAAATCAGGTGAACGTGGGGGCCATTGCCTAGGACCCCTTCGATCAATTCAGCGCCCTTTAACCTGAATGTTCAAGGATGCTGACGTTGTCAGCGAGACACGTGTCTAGTTTAATTACTGCGTCACTCTTTTGGCGCGCGTGAGATAGAAATCCGGACTTCTGACAGTTAACAATTCGAATAATGCGAGTGCTTCAGAATGTTTTGGCGCAGCCCTATGCTGGTGCCGCTGGTAGTTAGTGGAAGATGGGTAAACGGCGTCAGTTAGCATAAATTTCCGAACCTTGCGGTTCGTGGAATGTTATTTTCGAAATAATTAGCTATTAAAAGCAATCGATCATTCCCGGACTAACTGGTAGTGAGCACTGAATCGTGTAAGGAGTAATTTGATGAGAATTTAAGGTGTAAGAGATTCCTGACACGACAACTTTAGAAAACAAATCTCGACTGTTTTTAATCTCGCGTTCTTCACACAAATAATATATCAAAGTCCCAGCGAAGTGAGTATATAGGTGTTTTCTTGGACATGACTGATTACCCCACATGTCTGAGGTGGGAGGTTCATCATTAACGCAACTTGCTGATGGCCGACGAAGAAATCACATACGGATTACACCAAACGAAATGAGAAAACGGCTGCGGGCGCAGTGGCGTCGCTGGCTCGCTCTCATTATAAAGTTTTTTCTGATAAAACAATCTGCTGCATGCATCATACACAAATTAAATAAATTGTGGGTTCACTGCTGCTCGATACTCTTGGGTTAATGCATATAAGTTCACAGTGTCTTCGAATTTTTAAATTTGTGCAAAGGTTGTGTAAATTATTTGACAAAAGAAAATGGAGATTCTTTTCTCGGCCACAGGGAATCCACGGTGACCCTCCAGTGATAATACTATGCCTTGTTACACCCTAGTATTGCGCGCGCGAGTCACCACTGCTGAGGTCGTTATTTAAATGAGCAAGATGGATGTTACGACGATCATTAAACAAGACAAAGAAAGAAACTGGTTTATTTCAAATAACTAAGTACGTTGCTTCGACAAATGAAAATTATTAAACCGCCGGAGCATTTCTAGTTCTGACCGCTGCCAGAGAAATGTACTTTGAAATTAACAATGCTAATTGTTATGTCGCATGTCGGCGGGTTCTCCTGCAGACATAAATTTGTCCATCCGACTGCAATTTTGTTTGAGCAAAGCATGGAAGCCGATTCTTGTTAGGAATGCACGTCCTTCCTTCTATCATAAACAAATTACTGTTTTATTGAAGCGTTGGACATTTTTTTGTTTAAAATATATCGAAAATGTAATATAAATTGCAATACTTTGTAATACACTTCATCGTACTTATATCAGTAACTTATTCTTGTCCCATTTAGACGTTCAGTGCACGCTCTAACCAAAGTGATTCAGAAATCATCGGCAGTCATCGAATAAGTAAAAGTAAAAAATCAAGTAGAAAGAATGACATGCGTCCACGATCTCTATGTCTTTTAGGAATATTGTGCCATTTTCCTTAAAAATGATAAAGCATTCGCTGCGGTATACAAATAATATAAGAAGAATTACCATTATTTAACAACTTCTTTGCATTTGCTAAAGAAATATTTCAAGAAAAGCTGCCAAATATGTACAAAGTACAAGGTTTCAGTTTCTCTCTAATTTCCAGTAGTTTTCTCAAATTTCACGGAAGATAATTGTAGTTTGATGAAGAGTAAATATTTGCACACGCGTTTGTACACACTAGTAGGTAATCGGCTCATGCAAAACATCATTTCGGCATTTAGCAAATGGCTCATAATTAGCCGTCTAAAGTTACTGGCAGAGTCTACAAGTTGTAATGTCTCTTCATCTTTTAATTAAATATTTGTCAAATGCTTGTGCTAAAATTTGCAATACGCGTAATAATAACAATAACAAAAACATTATCACCGAGTTGTACTGGTTTATTTCCTTTAGATATCAAATTCTAACTATCTGTCTTTCCTAATTACAAAAATGTCTAAAAATGGAAGCTGTCCTTCTCTTTCTATTTCATGGGTAAATTTGATAGAATTGAAACTACTATTCGAGTCGCTCAAAAATCTTCCAAGTTACATTCACTAGTGTCAAAAATGGCAAATATATCGTATACATACCTCACCCACACCTTTGGGAAAAATGGAAGCTCATCTTTCAGTTTGGTTTCAAATTTGCCCATGAAAATTTCTGCAATGAAAGGAGAGAGGCAGTTTCCCATGGCTGTACCTTCACGTTGTTGAAAAAATGATCCACTGACTTTAAAATAATTCTGTTGCACAGCTAAAGATTCGAACCACTGCAGTCAGCACAAAGAGGCTAGTTTTGGTTTTTTAGTTAGACTGTTGACTCTATCATTATATCCTTTGGCAGATACCCCAAGAAGTAAACACAGCGAGATGTAACGTACGTACCGCAGATATTTAGAGGTATGAATACGATTTTCGGGAAAACAGGCTTCGAGCAACAATTTACAAAATTTGCTTGGAAATGCGAAAGATGAAACGGAACCCATAACCGGAATTTACTAAATAGAATCCGGAAATTGCGACAAAACATATATCAGGCAGTCAACTCTATTTTAACTCGCGTCAAGGATCATCAAGCTCATTACAAATACGAACGTACAGATAAGTCAAGCATGGCGTCGGACGCGTTTGAAACGGGCCATAAATTCAATAATCTCAAACTCTTAAAGCCAGGAAATAATAAACTTGATTTAAACGCCTTGGAAAGTATAGCAATATATAAAAATATACGTAGTTGTCTTAACAGTATATTATTATGGTCCGATTCCAAGCTCAACCCTGCATAGCTTTGTCATCGATTAATCGATTAATCGATTTATCGGAAAATCGATTTTTGCTGCCAGCACTAATATTAATATTGGTAATGTTTATGGGTTTCGGTGCATAATTGCCAAGCGCTGAAAAAATACAGCAAGGAGGAAAAAATGCTAATTGACGGTTGAGTGTGCGATTTTTTGGGGGAATGATTTGTATTCCCGTGCGCAGCTGAATGCGATCGTATTTGGCACTAAAAATAAAGACCGCCAATCTCAAATCTTAATGACAACTAAAGTAAGTACGATAAGGTCGGCATTCCTGTTGCTGACCGGCCGAGAAAGAGGAGCGTCGTGTCTCGCAATCGAACGGATCGTGACAAAAGAGGTGAGAGAATCTTCTTAACGACACGCCAAAAATATAAAACATTCCGCCGTATAATAGTATGGAACTACCGGATTACCTCAAGCGTTGAGAATTGGACGGTAATGATAGCGCGTTTTGATCAATCTCGACGTTGTTTCCTTCACACTGGGAGATCTCGAATCGAGGCGCGCTCGGGATCAACAGAAACAATGGAACAAAAATAAACAATAAATTATAATGCGACAATGAGTTAATGCAGCTACCACTAAAACAGTAAACTAAATCTTGATTTCATTTCGTTTTTAGAAGAGCTCCAAAATATTTTGATGAACTAAATTCTATGAAGTTATAGGTAAGGAATTGTAAGGCCGGAGCATCGTAAAATATAACGAGCTACTGTTAATGCAAACAGAAATATAAATCTGGTACTTATGACATCACGTGGAAGCTGTTAGCGTCAAACACCAGTGTGCTTCATATTTTATTAGAAGAATTAAAGTTATAAGTAGAATTTATGCAGGCATTTATTAAATGAGTAAAATAACACCTTTTTCTTCACTTGGAGTTTTCCACTTTTGAGTTCATCACTTGCCAGCCACCATTTTGTTTTGGTATGTACCGGGTGGCCAGATAAGAATGCAAAGTACTGTATCTGGGAAGCTATTCATCATAGAGTCTTGCGGTAAAAAAATTTATTACTCTAAAGTGGCCAAGAGAAGACCGTGGAAAATATTTTCAGATTTCCAAGATGGTCGCCAGGGGGCGTAACCGCCATCTTCAATTTTTAAAGTGATTTTTCACTGAAATCCACCTAGTAAATGTACCAAAAAATATGTGTAATTCTTGTTTAACACTTTTTGCGTATCTATTAAAATGAAGTGGTGGGGGGTGATTCAATGTTTTTTTACATAAACAGCTGTAACTCCTACACGACTGAACGGATTTTAACAAACTTGGTCTCGTTGGAAAAAGCATTTATTGCTCCATCAAACCCATCTTACCTGTGATATGTCTAATTCTTAGTGATGCCGCTAGAGCGCGTTTTTTGATATAATAACAGAAAATTGCAAAATTCTCTAAAAAATTAAATACAATAATATTACTTTTTTCATAAAAATGTAGTGAAATGATAACTAAATAGGCTAGTGAAGACCACAT
Source organism: Xestobium rufovillosum (assembly GCA_963966045.1). Taxonomy (NCBI): domain Eukaryota; kingdom Metazoa; phylum Arthropoda; class Insecta; order Coleoptera; family Ptinidae; genus Xestobium; species Xestobium rufovillosum. The sequence goes on along the minus strand of OZ014492.1, from coordinate 46,745,482 downwards.
CTCGATATCTTATTCCTAGCCAAAAAATATCGAAGAAAGAAAATTTAGTTATCATAAAATTTGAGAGAGACGCTATTACACCCGTATTTATTCTTATTTATTTGTCTTTTTTCAAGATTCAGTGATAAAATTTCATAATTTTATAATTTTTAAATAATAAAAGTATTTAGATCGAAGATATCACCAGAGGTGGATTGGAGGAGGAAGTCTATTTCCTTGGCCACCCCGATCCCCAGACCTCACCTCTTTGAACTTCTATCTATGGGGTCGGTTAAAAGATATTGTTTACCAAATTCCACCAACAACGAGAGACATGAACATACGATGTAACGTTAATTTTCGCTATTAGAACATTCTCTCTATTTTTAACGTTTTATTATAGACTAGTACTTACATCATGCTCATATTAACATACTTGTATTCCTATTTTAGGTCTTTCACTTATATTTAGTTTCTTATTTGCTTTAATTGTCACTGTTCCTATTTCTTGCCTCGCTCTCCGATTATGCCTCCGTCTATAGTCTGTTTGAGTTTCTATCGATTTGGTTGAGGGTAGAACTGTCTTAAAATTATTAATTCTAGTTAGCTTTTCTATTCTAATAGGGTTTGTCTCACTTACCTGCTATCGTTGTCCTCTTATTGTCTCTGTATTTGGTAGTTTAGTTTGCTGGATGTCGCTGCATACGTTGAGTCTTGAAATTGTTCATCTTTCATATTTATCATTTGCTGAGCCTACCTTAGGAGGAATGTCGTTCCCTTTTCACGATTTGATCGTGTAGTTGTTCATTTAATAGCCTCCAAATTGTTGTTCTTCTGTTGTCAAATTCTTTGAGGTTAATTTAGTTACTTTCGGTTCTGCCAACTTGTGCAGGACATTTTCCCACTTAGATGCTCAGTGGCGCGCCCTCTCATTTTCATTTTCCCTGTCTCATCTTTCGGTTCTTTATGCATTGTCTTATCTATTCTTCTGTCTCTTGAGACCTCTTTATGACTTTTCTTATTGCTATCGTCCTTTATTTTGGGTTTGCAAGTCGTTTTAAGCTTTCTTTTCTTTAGTTACCTATTCTATTACCGGTGACGCCTCTGGAAGATTTGGAAATCTAGGGTATTTCTGGTTACTTGTGTAGTTTTAAATGTGGCTACCGTGTATTTTATTAGTCGGCGGTTTTTTTGGAATTTCCGTTTTCCGATTTGCTTCGACATTTTTCACTCTTCCTGTTGATCTTCTCGTGAGTGGGCGGTGTTTCCAAGTTTTGTGGAATTAAGTTTTCTAGCCAGTTATGGGATTTTCTTGGTGCACCTCTTGAAGATGTCGGTTTATTGTAGTTGTAGAAATCGTCATCTGCTCCATTTTTTGGGATTTAGATTCACGGTTGAGGTTCAGCAGGATTTGTCAAGGAGAAACCCCACGTGGTGAGTGTCTTATTTTTCATCTTTTATTTAAATCTTCAGTCATCAGTGTTGTTTCCTTTCCTTTTTCTTATTTTCTCTTCTAATTTGTCTTTTCGGCATTTTAGGGTTTTTCCGGGGGAATGATTTTTCCGGGGGAATGATTTTTTTTTCGAGGGAGCGATTTTTCCGTGCAGACTTTGGTTCTGATGTACCCTCCGACTCTCCCCATGTTTCAAATGCCGATCACCTGGTGCTGAGCTGCAAGTCTGATTAGTTGTAGCAGCTGACCTGCTTATCATCTGGAAGGTCAGATATAAAGTTTGATTTTTACGTCGCCTGTCCGTCTGGAACATCGCGTCCAACGGCTGGTTTTTATGTAGCGCCCGTCACAGCTATTTGTGTCAATTTTTGTGTTCGTTTTTTTGTGACTTCGCGTCGCCCGTCCGTTCGAACTTTCGCCTCGTTCGGCTATTGTTAATGTAGTTGCCTGGCCACGGCGTGTTGTGGTCATCTGTTTGTTTATTTTTGAACAAAATCTGTAGGTACTTTTTTTAAAAAATTCAATTTGTTTGCCATAGTATAATTTCCGTAGTTAAGTAGTTTATTTTGTTTAAAATTCAATTTAGTCAATTTAGTCACTATTGCGATTTTGGTTCATTTTGTTTATAGTCACTTCAATAATTTTGCTGTTTGTAAATTTCATTTTGATTAATAGTAATATCTATTTTTTTGTCAAGATTTAGTAACAGTCGATACTCCCGTTTGCGTCTGACTTCATTGTTGTAGTTAGCGTGCGTGCGATTGACCCGTCGGTGCGCTGCGCGTGCGGAGCTCCATTCGTGTAGTGTATTTACCGCGTCATCCGCGCCTTTTTGATTTTCTTTTTTTTAGCGCAACGTTAGTACCGGGTGTCTAAATTTCACCCAGGTTTATGTTCATTGTTTTTTTATATTTATATATGCATTTATTCATTGATAATTATTTTTGTTGATATCAATTGTTTTTTTGTATTATTATATAATATGTGTATTGTCAGATGTTGCCATGTCTGGGTTTCCTACCTATTTTGTTTTTTTTTATTATATGATGTACTATTTGACTACATTTTTTTCTTTTGTTACTGTTTGCCCTATTGTGTACCAGCGGCTTTTAGGAGTTGTAGTCGTTGTGTGTTGGCTACAGAGGATCAACAACTCCTTGGCGCCCTTTTCCTGTTTTTAGCCCACCCCATCTTCGGCTTCGAGCATAGCTGCGGCAGGAACCTCCATTGTGGCGTTAGTCTTTTAGGTTACGTCACAACGAATACAAGAGGCCATTCGTAGCCTGTTAAGAGCAGAAATTATTGAAGCTGCTGTAATCTCTACTCTTGAGCGGCTCCAACAATGAATTGAGTGTGATGGAAGACAATTCGAGCATTTTAGGAGGCATCAGTTTTATTTCAAAATCGGTCCTTCTTTCTTCTTATGCCCCTACACATTTTTTTTAATTGTTTGAACTAAGAATACTTTTATTATTTAAAAATTATAAAATTATGAACTAGTTTCTGACGTAGTATTCCTATACTTTATTTTTCAAAATTCCGTGCTCAACTGTTTCTGGATTTCCCTCGTTCAGTTAAAGGAACTGTAATATTTTAATAAAACGATTCGTGAATCACAGTGCCGTAAAAGGTTGATGGTTTAATGCTCTGTTACGACGAGCATGTCATATTTTATTGTACCTATATAAATAACATTAGTTTCTGGCGAAACGTTTGTAGCTACTGTTTTTTGAATTCCGCGGTATTCTTCGGTCCCAGCATTTCAAACTGTAATGTTGCGACGTGAGTTTAATGTTCCATTACATCGCGTAAAAACCCACTCTAATTTACTAATCCCATCCGAAAAACTAATGAAAGAAAGGCATTCGGAGGTGCCCAGCGTCCTTAGCACTGGAAGATATTAGCGCTAGCCCGAGGGGACGTTGACCCGATAGATGGCAGTGATAGCGCGAGAGCGTGGGCCACAGAGCCTGTGTTGGTACCCGTACCAATGCTAATATGCCTCCAATTCGACTATCCATTAACGGAATTCCATCGACGTCTCATGGTATTTCGAAATAACATCAGGAGGAAAGTGTTTGTGATATTATTTTTTTAAATCCGATTCGCATGTCGAATGGATTAAGTAAGATAAAATTTGGACCAGTTAGGTTGCTCAGTGCGTCCGAGCCGTTGATAAAGAGCCATCGATCAGAGATTGTATCGGTGTTAATTGGTGTATAAATGGACAGTTACATAGCCGTCATCTGAAATAACTAGAACTTGTCGATGGTTCGTTTTTTGGAAAAAAAAACTGCAGGTACCCATTCTACAATACTCCACGTATTATTAATTCTTAGCAAGATGCTTAAAAACAGATAATACATCGATATGAATTTACAAAAGATTTGTGCAAAAAATGAAATCCGTTGTCCATGTTTGAACGTAAGAATTAGTATGTTATACACGTACAGATGCAGTAGGTGTAAAATGTATTGTTAATTTGTCTACTAAAGCACGTTAATGAAATGAAGTCACTTAATATGACAAAATATGCTATAAGGACAAGTTTTTCGACGGAAGTAGATTCTTCCATACTAGGAAAGTCAAACCAATTTTCATAATTCATAAACCACTCTAAAAAGCATCAAATTAAACCTCTTCGACCTTGTGCCTTCGAAGAGTCACGAGCATATTCATTTGAGGTGTTGTACATACCAGTTTATAACAAAAAAGTAAACGATTCAACACGATAAGTACATTATATTTAGAATCAATTAGCAGAAACAACTAAACATGTAGGTATACAGCGGTGATAGACTCTACTTGAGAATTTGCTCACGGGCGCACCAAATAATAAATTCCTGAAGATTGTTAAACCACCAACTTGGAAATAAGTATGGTATTCAAGCTCCTTGCATTTGGTTATCTTTATAGCGACACATCGGCGGTCATGGCTGTCACTGGGAATATTTGTATCGATTAATTCCATTGCTATTTATTATGACAGTGTTTCTGAATTAATCATAATACCATAAGCACTCGGTACGCTGTCACTGCTTGACCGTTAGCGTTATCTATATAAATATCTACGGAGACAATATAAATAATAATTACACGCTACTATAAGCAAAGCAAAATAAAAAATAGTTTGACCACGGCAACTACGAAACATTACAGACAATCTAGTGTTCACAGTGCCAACTTAATTAATATATCAGGAAATTTGAACGTTTTTCTTCAATAGTTCCCTTAGGACTGTCTATTTTATCTTAGGTACCTATGCCCAAACGCATTATGCATATTCACTGGGAGAACCTTGAAAGAAGCAGTTTGAATAGAGTCCACTCTGTGATTTGCACGTTTGATTTGTCAGTGACACTCGCGCCTGTTATTAATAACGCCTGTTGTGGACTGATCACTATCAGCATTGTGTTGGTGCGGAGGACCTTTCAGGCGACGAATAGTAAATGGAATAAGCGTCACATAATTGATTAGGTGGCGAAGAGTCCAGTCAGAAGCGTCGGTGACGAAACATCGAGCAATTTAATGCCCAGCGTTTGCTTTCTGAAAGTTTACGATTTATTTTCCGACGTTGACAGCCACGAACGGTTCACTCCTTGCGGTATTTTATCTGAAACCAGTTAATATCGTCCTCCGGGAAATAAATCAGAAATAACGTAAGTCCCGTGTAATCCCTCAAAACGAACATATGTAAGATTTAGTTACTTCGTCCAGTAGAATGTGTAATTAATTAATTCAAATTTTCTGTTTTAAATTTCCTGCTTTATAGACTCATATCCGTGCCTCATTAAGACCATTTGTCAACGGCGGCAGCTTTAATTCGAAAATCGAAGTGATACAATGCAGTTCCGCAGTTACGGATTGTAATGTATGTAAAATAGTTAAACGGATTCCAGTTGTTGGGCTTGCGCTCCATCGGAGATTTATGTCACCATATTCATAATGAGGTTAGATATGACGGAAATCAAGAGAAACGTACCTAATGCTCTCTGATTTATGCCGCTCTTTTCTTTGTAACTTCGTCGCTTGCAACATTGCCGATCGGTTCAGAAAAAAACTTATGATACATTGCTCCAAGGAATGCCACACTCGTAGAGTCGTCCCGAAAGAAAATCCTGGTCTTCTTTATTTTTTTCAGGATCACTTGCAAAATGAAGATATAAGAGTTTCATTAACATTTCCCATTAACTTGAAAAATTCATAATCGTAGGGCCCAAATGGAGTGGATAGTGGTTTCTTAATTCAGCGATGTCCTTCATTATTTCCGATGCAGATTCGATTATTTATAAGAAGCATAATCCTCGATTTAAGTGTTAGTTATAGCCGGTCCGTCAGAGAGTAACTCAACGCATATAAACCTTATATCAACTCACATTTTAAGAACCAAAAATACTCATGAATTATTTATACGGTGCCAGACATTAAGCGAAAAGACGAGAACTAAAATTATACCTGTTAAAAGATACATTAATTAGGCATAAATGCAGATGGAAACTCATTAGAAACGGAGAACACTATCTAAAGCTGTCGCTTTAATACAAAAGTACCAAAACCAATAACGAATCAATCTCGACACTCTTACAAAACGCTATGATCGTTTGCGAGGCTGTAAATTGAGAAACAGGATGGCATCCAGACGATTGCCAAACTTTCGTCACCCAAAGTAATCTCATATACTTAACCGTATATGTATTTGGAAAACTGCAGTTTCTTTACAAAATATTTTCACAAGAACATTACCCTTTTCTTCACGCACAATAATAAATATAGAACTCGAAATGTAAGTACCTAGGAGATAATATTAGAAGTGAAAGAATCAGCCAGACATGTGAAATACATTGTTGAGTTGATTTAGAATACCTAAGCTGCGCTCGACAAACCGCAAAAGAATCTGAGGGCAAACATGTCCGTATGTTTGAAGAGGTACATTTACAAACAGCGGGTGACAGTTATGACGTTGACAGTAACCAAAATATTAGCTAATACGTTAAGAGTGCCTCCTTGGGCATGACAAGAACCATTTTAGATAGCAACGTTGCAATACGACACGCATAATCTGTAGTAACTTCCTGCCATCCTGCAACACCCATTTTGCTCAATCTCATGACCTGTATTTCAGCAACGAAAAGAAAGATCTGTTTTTTTCGTGGAATATACGCTGAAGTGTGCTGATCACCATAGTGTATTCATTGTTGGAGCCGCTCATGAGTAGACATTACAGCAGCTTCAATAATTTCTGCTCTTAACAGGCTACGAATGGCCTCTTGTATTCGTATGTTCATGTCTCTCGTTGTTGGTGGAATTTGGTAAACAATATCTTTTAACCGACCCCATAGATAGAAGTTCAAACAGGTGAGGTCTGGGGATCGGGGTGGCCAAGGAAATAGACTTCCTCGTCCAATCCACCTGTGGTGATATCTTCGATCTAAATACTTTTATTATTTAAAAATCATAAAATTATGAAATTTTATCACTGAATCTTGAAAAAAGACAAATAAATAAGAATAAATACCGGTGTAATAGCGTCTCTCTAAAATTTTATGATAACTAAATTTTCTTTCTTCGATATTTTTGGCTAGGAATAATATATCGAGATGTGGTCTTCACTAGCCTATTTAAGTATCATTTCACTACATTTTTATGAAAAAAGAGTCATATTATTGCATTTAATTTTTTAGAGAATTTTGCAATTTTCTGTTATTATATCAAAAAACGCGCTCTAGCGGCATCACTAAGAATTAGACATATTACACGTAAGATGGAGCAATAAATGCTTTTTCCAACGAGACCAAGTTTGTTAAAATCCGTTCAGTGGTTTAGGAGTTACAGCTGTTTATGTAAAGAAAACATTGAATCACCCCCCACCACTTCATTTTAATACATACGTCAAAAAAAGTGTTAAACAAAAATTACTCGAATAAAGCTTATCTTTAAAAAACACATATTTTTTTGGGTACATTTACTAGGTGGATTTCAGTGAAAAATCAATTTAAAAGTTTAAGATGGCGGTTACGCCTCCTGGCGACCATCTTGGAAATCTGAAAATATTTTCCACGGTCTTCTCATGGTCACTTTAGTAATAATTTTTTTTACCGCAAGACTCTATGCTGAATAGCTTCCAAGATACAGCACTTTGCACTCTTATCTGGCCACCCGGTGCACTATTTCTCATGGCCCCTTAAGAAAATAAAATACATTTCAATAATGAAAACATTCTCTGATGTTGGAAAGAAAATTTCCTAAAATTCATTTAGAAAGTGACTTATGTTATATACTTAATAATTATTGGTAGTGCGCATAGCAGTGATAAACTTAATAGAGGTAAAATTCTTACCTGATGGCAGATTCCTTCTGCTGCATCGTCTGCTATCCACGTGAATAATGGTGGAGCCTTTTGGACCAGTTCCGTGTCCAGCAGACCATCGCTGCGGTGTGAGATATATCGATGTTTTGCAAGAATTCACGATTGTGAAGATAAAGTTCTCGATGGCTACTGAAGTGTGCATATTTACGATTTTGCGCAAAGAACACAGTTACCACTTTGCATTTCAGATTCGCTTGTTTTTACGCCAACTTCGTGCCAGATTCAGGCACGACGTTTAGCATTAAGATATGTATTACCCGTGTTTTCTTTCTTCGGTCCAAACGAGAGAAACGTGGAGTGTACATACAGTGCCCGTCTAAAGTCCGTTCCCCCCCTACTAATTTTTGAACCATTTGAGGTACATCAATGAAATTCGGCACAAGGTAATCACAGGTCACAATATATTTTTTGACGTAACAATGGCAGCTGTCAGTCTCAAGATGGCGGTCGAGCGCCATTTTGAAACAAAATTTTAAATGGGAGGGAGGGTCATGTGACACCTCGTTTTAAAGGTCTTATCGAGTGCAATATCATACTAAAATATGGCGTCGATGTCTTTTGTAAAATTTTTAAATTTTAACATTTTTCTAACGAAATTTTATTCTAATTTGTAGTGAAATTTCTTAATGAAGTCGACCAATAAGAGGAGAAAATAGAGTTTATTAAGGAAAAACTACCGTTAGATGGTAATTTCTTCCACCTTCTCCAAAAATCAAAACCGCTTCAAATTTATCGTCTAAGCTACGAGCCATGGTCACACTTTTCCTAAATGAAGGAACTAAACATGCCACATTTGACAAGTAGAAAACAAGATGTTACCGCGACAACGAATTTTGTTTCTCATACAAACGTGATTGAGAGCAACATTCATGGTTATTTAGAAATTTGATTAGCCACCATTTTGTAACGTTTTCAGGTATCGACGCCATATTTTAGTATGATATTGCACTGGATAAGACCTTTAAAACGAGGTGTCACATGACGCCCCTTCCCATTTAAAATATTTTTTCAAAATGGCGCCCGACCGCCATCTTGAGACTGACAGCTGTCATTAATACGTCAAAAAATATCTTGTGACCTGTGACTACCTTGAACCGAATTTCATGGATGTACCTCAAATGGTTCAAAAATTAGTAGGGGGGGAACGGACTTTAGACGGGCACTGTATAGAAACGTACGATGTTTGTTGCGAATCGTATGAATTCGAAGCTAATTTATTTAAATTAAAATAGTGTTAAATGGAGTGAACTATTACTATTACAAGGCGCATAACAGTAACCGGCCGCTAAAGTACTGCACAGAGAAGTTCTCACATAAAGCGTTCAAGGAGTTATTAGCGGTTTAAAATGCTATTACGATATTCTTGAAAATGTGAAATACAAACAGAGGCTAAATACCTACAGCAGCCGTGTTTGGTTTTCTTCTGTTCAAAAAGTGCTCATTTATTCCCGCATTACTTCGATATTACAATCTACAGTAAGAGGAAGTTATAAAGAAATGCTTTGTACAAATACAACACCATGGTAAGAGGATAAAAACGTGGTATTCATCGGGATACAGGAATAAGCAACGAGTTAAGTACGCGAAGTTGTGGATTTTGCATTATTTTCATTTGTGAGATTTCCTTTCAGTGGCGAATATCTATAGTTTACCTGTGCAACGGCCCAAATTATTTTTGGATTAGAAAGAATTCAGGGAGAGAATTAAAAAGGCCTCAGTTTGGGCGTCTGTTAAGTATCTGAAAGTTGAAGAAAACAACAATCCCAGCCAATGCAGTACCAGGATTTAGAGCAACAGAAATGTTCCCCCTTCAATCCGTCAGCGATTCTTGATCACACTTTTCGCATGTCGGAGCATGCAAATTCAGAAAATAATGTGCAACCAAGGGCTGATGTTACACCTGAACCAGCAGATGAAGACGTGAATCTGTTGATGGCGCAACCAAGAATACATCTTCTTACGTTCCTGGAAAAGATCGTCGAAGAAGTCCCGAACCACAACCATTGCAACCAGGTACTGATGGCTTAAATATAAGGCCCTAAGCTAATTATAGAAAATAATCTAGATATCAGCAAATTTCCAAAGCTACTGGCATTTCTGAAAAGAAAGAACGATGGGTACAACAAGCCCAATAGTTTTAGATGCAGATCAAGTTCAGAAACTTCTTCAAGAGGCATCAGATGTTTTTCCCCCTTAGGGCCTGCCCGTAGGCTCAGATGCTCTGCAGCCATAAAATGGGCTTATTATCCTCACCCTAATTCTAAGTCACACCCATTCCATGGACCACACGGTACAAGTCAAACATTGAATGCGTGGAAAATTCTTCCGGTTCCATTAGACATCGCCCGAAAATTCGCTGCCTCTTTTGGTCTAGAGCTTCTTATCTGCACAAGATGTTCATAGCTGTCTCGAGTTCCTTATTACACAAGCGGCAGTTAAGGTCTCCGTAATATTTGCCCTGCTTTGCTAGTTTATCGGCTTTCTCGTTTCCTATCAGCCCACAGTGACCTCGAATCCAAAGCAGTCTCACTGCGTTCCGCATGGCTAGGATATTAAGTTGCTCGAAGCATTCCAGTCTGGAAGACATCTTTGGGCTCATAAGAGCCTTCAAAGCTGCCTGGCTGTCTGATGAGATAAAGATCCGCTGATTTTTGTAACCCCTCTTAATGTTTTCCCGCGCACATTATAGTATCGCGTACCTCTACTTGAAAGACAGGGGCATATTTGCCCAGAGAGGAGCTGAGTTTCACTCTTAGTTTATCTCCAAACAGTCCTGACCCAGCACCTGTGTCGGTCTTGGAACCGTCGGTGTACCAGATTAGACTGCCGGAAGGTATGCTGCTCAGAATTTGGTTCTCCACTCTAGGGTCATCGATTGTGACCTGAAAGAGTGGTTGTGTGGTGTTCTTGGGGACCATGTAATCCGTCCTCATGTCAAGCATAGGATTCTTTATGTCCTCAATAATGCTGGTGTGCTCTGTACCCAGACGGACACGGTAAAAAGAATTTTGCAGTCTGTATAGTGCCAGTCTCGCCTCCCCCTGTATCACGAAGTGGAGAGGGGAAAGGTCCAGAAGAGTATGGCTGCAGTTGGCGAAGTCCGCATCGCCCCTGTTATCCCTAGGAAGGCAAGCCTCTGAATTTTGCTTAGCCTTAGCCTAGTAGTTACCTGTTTGACTTTGGGCAACCATGCCAAAGCTGCATACATTATTCCTGGTCTGACCACTCTGGTGTACAGCCAGTGCACCATTCCTGGCCTTAGACCCCATTTTTTGTTATATGTTCGCCTAATTACTGCAAGAGTAGTTTCCGACTTTCTGACTATTCTATCGATTTGTTGGTGCCAGGTAAGTGTTGAGTCCAGTATAACCCCAAGATACTTGACCTCCCTTGACAGTGGGATCTTCCTACCACGGAGATATAGAGGTCCAAGTACCTCTATATTTCTCTTTCGCCTAAATGGAACTATTGTTGTTTTTTCTGGACTAATGGTCAAGCTTTCCTTTTCAGTCCAGGCTGCTACAATACAATAACATTTTAATAATTTTCGTGAAATGGATGGCAAGTTAAAACACTTTATGTAAAGTATCGACATTTCGCTCCCGATTGGGAGCTTTTTAAAGATTTTATTTAAAAATTCAAAAAACGATAAAGAATGTAACATAAAATTTTCTTTAATAAAATTTTCACAATTTATACTGTTTGTCTCACAATAAGTTCCCTCTTCCCCTCTAACTCTTACACCACTTTATATTTCTTGTATTCACCCAAGAATTTGGAATTTATTTCACTAAAGCAAAAAAACTTCAAAGTACCTAAAACATAAAGTACAAAACAAGTATAATATAATGTTCTCTGTGCTGAATATAAACATTTTGGGTCAATCAAATTAAAAATAAGGGAGTTTCATAATATAATTCCAGAGATATTCAACACGCAGGATTCCCAAAATTAGAAAACCAATAAAAGCAAGACCGTGTGGTTAGTGGTCCAAGACGCCGTCATATTAAACGTGTAATTGTCCCTGTTGTTTTTAAGAGCAGTGAGTTTTATCTTCAAAAAGGAATGATCGATTGGAAGTGTGGGTTTGATAATGAGCTTGACAGTTTGGTCCGCCATCCATTATAGTCGACAAGCAGACATGTTCTGGGATCAAAGCTGACAGTCACAACAGCATCTGATTCAAACCCGATCGATTTTCTCTATATAGCAATGATATTATATTCCACAAGTTTAAATTTTGTAATATATTACTCGCTATTACCGACGAGGTGTCCCAACTTTTAGTTTGTCAGTATTTGATAAATTTTTAATGTGTGGAATTTATCAGACTGCTACTAAACGGGAATGGAACATGCATTAAAATTCAAACGAGATAAACATGTAAAAAGAATCGATTTTTTCCGTTCCACAGTCTATTGAACCGGCACAGAAGGTGAAACTTTGTACTGTTATACTAATTAAGAATATTAATTGATGGTGTTATGAGCCAAAAATAAATTAACAATTCTTTCTGTTCAATCGACGGGCTATTGTGACATCAATAGTCAAACAATTTTCTTCACGGTTTGCTCTAACACATGTACGCATCTATACTATAAACATGTTGACTACGTAGATATTCACTCCTAACCTCCAAAAAGTGCAACGCCTATTTTTCTCGAGTCATCGGGTCACAATATGTACAGCATCCTTTAGACTTCTTTGTACACAATCATTGTGTCCTGATTAATTTCACAATTACTTAAAAAGTTGGCAGTCATTCTACGGACAAAAAAGACGAATTTCACGGAACTACGGCCAAAGCTGAATCCGTCGTTCGTTTCTCGCCTGAATCTTCTGGAATTGCTTTTTTTCAATTAAAGTAGAAAAATCCGTTGGAACTATAGACGAGAACGAACTTTAGGTTACTCGTCTGACTGAGAATTGAAGTCTCCAAAACCACTGAAATTAAAATTTTATTTTTAACTTGCTATTTACAATAACTAGCAATAGTTCAATAATTAAAGGAATATGCGTATGTACATAGGTAATATTCTGACACATAGAAGTCAAATATACAAACAACACAAGACACTACCGCAAAGCAAATTGGTAGAACCAACCTCTAAAAATTACTATAAAATGTTTAAGTAATGTTTATAAAGCAATAAAACTAACTTTTAATAGAAAACGTTTTTGCAGTTTAAGTGTTTAATTAAATACAAGAGTCTGTTAACGCTTGTGCTCCGAAGATAAAAATAACACAATGCATTTTGTTCTTCGATATCTCATTTTTCTTCGCATGTCGCAACTTATGCTAAACGCTTTTTTATCTTAAATATTTTAACACTATATCATAAAGATCGGTAAACTGATAACGGAGCGGAGAGTTGTCAGAGCTACCACATAAGTTCATAAACCTCAATTTCTTTTTAGCGTTTACATCATAGGTACCTACGTATTAAGTAAACAGACCAAAAATATGGAATGCGTCTGCCACATTTATAAATTACTTGGACGAGTGACGCGTAATCGAAAAGCTGAACCACAATTTTCTATTGAAATTTGGAACATGTACAACCGATTCGTGGAAGAACTCCCACGCACGAATAATTCGGTTGAAGGTTGGCATAGGGTTTTTCAATCAACTGTTGATTGCGTTCATCCGCCACTTTGCAAACTCATCGACCACTTCCTAAAAGAACAAGAAAAGCATGTTTTGAGCCTGGGTTTAGAAGAGAAAGTACGTCCAATTAACCAGAAGACTTCAAACGTTATGATAAATTTTCTCGCACCATACGTAATTATGGTCATTTAATTTAGTAACAGTTATTGAATTAGCTGCAAGATTACGCAAAATGACGTTCCATTCCACAGCGATGGACAATTAATAGTGCATGCAGCCTGGAAAATTTACTGAATGTCGAGAAGCGCGATATCTCCTCGAGAATAATGCAACTCTATAATATCCGTGGCGAGTGGTACAATGCTTCTCTCATTTCATGGCACTCTTCTAGCGCGTTACAGGTACCAACTAACCGCAGCCGCATTTGTCATTGCCTTATTTCTCTCTGGTCTCACGACCGCCACCAGCTTGCAGTTTTGATTCGTTCCATTGATACTTTGCAGGATTCACACAATATCACACCTCTGCTTTCTTAAATTTATTGTAATATTAGGACAGTAGGTATATAGAAGGTACGAATAGGAATTTCTTTGGCAAGTTCAACCGCTTGTAGAAGCGTCTGAAAAAAAGGAATTGGATAAAAAAAATGGTAAAGTAATTTCATTGTACCTACACTAGGCATAAATATGAGGGAAAAAGTTCTAAAATGCTTTTTAAAGTTAAGTGTTTTGAAAATCACCGCGAAACTCATCCCTCCGTATCGATATATTTTACATAAAGATTCTGCTGCGCACGACGGGCGCCCCGAGCGGGCTACCGTGCGGACACACCCCCTCAGCAGACGGAGACGGGAAGACCAGCAGTATATTCGCCGTTAGAAGACGGAACAAGAGAGCGGAAGGTCAATCGGAGTAGTGCTATTATAATCTCAATATCGACGCTTATTAACATTATTACAATATTCGCCCAGAGGGCGACTTGCGCTGAAGCAGCAGTTAAGAAACGTAAACCATACATTCCGCTCTTTTCACATACATTAAACTATTGTTGCTTGGTGATATACATACGGAAGCTCGATTTCTTTAACAACGGGTATTCTTATAACAAGGTTGACCCCGAAGTATATGAGGGCACGACGCTCCCCTTAATAGTTCGTCATTTAAATTTTGTTCATTATTTCGGTTATTTATTGTCAACACTCCAGATATACACAATTCAAGTACTGGCCAGAATAATGTTACATTTTTCTTTAACAATTCGTTGTACAGTTCTTATGCTCACATTTCGCGCTTCTCATACTTTTTTAGAAATAGACTCTGAGTTTCTTAAGCCGCCGCTTTCTATAGGTTTTCTTTGTACCTCTTCAGAATAGCTTATAGGGTGGCATAGGAGATAAAGTTGATGAAGAAGATTTCAAGACTTTCAGATATTTTCCCAAAACTTTTAGCATGATGGTTCTTCTCTTACCTTTTCCATTTGAACTACTTGCTTAGATATTTAATTTTTTTTCCTGTTCTTGTAACCTGGAGCCAAAAGTGTAAGTAAATGACTTTAAATCTGGAGAAATTCAGATATATTTACGCATATCTACTGTGCATAGGTACTAGATATCTAAAAACACATAACTATCTTGCAAATAACGTGGAGACTCCAACGGTAGATGAGACACGAAACCCGAAGATTTTTTTGGATAATTTATTTTTTCCGTCTTTCCTGTTAATTGACAATTCAAAAAGTAATTCACCTTGTTCTTGGAAAGCCATGGTTTCAGAATTTACAAACTTGAACAATGTAATTTTTACGAAATTCATTAAATGCATAATAAAATATTAATACCTAGTACCTATATATAAAAACTCTTTTTCTGTAGGTACTCTGAGATTTTTAAATAATATCTCGTTGATAGGCTTATGGGCAATATATTTTTAACCTTTTTAAAAATAAGAAATCATAAGACACTAAAAAACAAATAATTTTTTTCTTTAAGTCGGGTTTTATATCTAGGAATGTCCATTTTGGATATATAGTTATTCAGCATAGGTACATCTATAGTTTTTTTAAATTCTTGAAATTTGACAATAACCACGCGGTCCGAAGATAAAATATAACCAAGATTAATAAGGAGGTATATAAAATGTAACTACTAGATAAATAAAAAAAAATTCCCACGCAAGATTTTTCCAGAAATGTATTTTGTGTGGTAGAATTAGTATAATTCAGAGCGAGTTAACTAGTTTGAGGTGTTGGTTTGATCGATGGCAGCCATAAAGAGAGCGGTCACATCTCAATTCCTTTCGGCTTGTCCTGCTATCGGTTTCTCAGAGGTCCGAGATGGCTGCTTTACGTAAGTGCCCGGACTTGTTTAGATAAGGGTTTGAGTACGCGAGACCAAGCGGCCGAAAATGAAGAGATACCCGTCCCCTCTTATCTTATTGATGTAACAATTCCTACAGGTTTCATAATTTCAGTAATTAATGTTAATTTAGTTGATCCAACGAACTAAAACCTCTTGACAATTGTGAATGAACGGAACAGGATAAGTTTGTGTTATCACCATTACGAAACCAGCAAGAAGCCATTACAGCAATGGTGTTTTAATACCATGATTTAGCGTTAATGCCTGTTGGCACGCCACGAGAAAATATTGCTAGCTAATGTCTTGTTGTGAACATTAATTCTGTAGTCACCCTCAGACTACATAGATACTTGATTCCAATCGTGTATGGGCATAACTTGATCTAGCATCTGATCTATAAGAGATGACGCGAATGCGCAACTAACGTCAGCATCAGTGATTTATGTTTTTTATGACGTGCAATTTTATATTCATTTACCCGGACCTCCCGACTTACCCTACTGTGGCCACAAAAGCTATATCTATGACATAATATGTCGCAGGCAATTTGATAAATTAATATTCCAAATAAACGGATCTATAACAGTAAATAACAATAACAATAAAGGCGATACAATACAATTGGAAGTTAAGGATGAATAGAATTCTTGAAGCAACAATAAACAAAACATTTTGCTGCTACCATGGAACCGTACATCGTGATAAGAGAAGACAAACGACTAACAAACAAAATATTTAGGTATGTAAAAGCAAGATGCGGAAGACGTGCCTAATGTGACCTTACAGTAACCTTAGGGAGTGGTAATCGGCAAATAAATGACCATTACAGACGCATTACGCCAGTTTATTCATATATTCACTTATAAACTGAGAGGTTACATGGTGTGAAGTTCCTAATTAATCTTAAATGTCGCATTGTGCGAAGACCGACAAAACCGTAGATACAATAATTGGCATCTAAACACGATTATTGTGCACTGGAATGATGGACTGACAGCAAAACGATAATTTCTTCCTTGTTATTGCAAAATGTTACAACTGTTACTGGTTGCCGTTTGAAATTCCACTTTGAAATAATCAAGCAATTTAATTGGCACTAACCTACGTATTTCCCTAAAAGTGGAACATCCTACATCCCGACTATTTGAGAGCAGTACTCTAATCTGGGCCAACCCTTGCCTCTTTTTATTCCCATAAAAAACCGCCGAACTTATAATTCTTTGATTTTATTTTAGAATAGCGATTTTTATTGCATTTTGCAACCCCGTTTGCATCTCTGCTTTGTTAGAAGAGGCTTCCCTTGACTTCGCACAAATATATTAAATTTGAAGTTAAAGTTACGCTTTTTGTTCTGTAAATTGCTTAGTTATCTTTGGAATAAGTTTATATTAATTTAAAGTTCTAGCAATGTTTGTTTATAAATTATATTGTTTTGATGGTTAAGTTTAGAAATATACCGTGTGACAAATTTCCATGTGTACATGGGGAAATAACATGGGCAATTACATTTTTGGGGATTCCTGCTCCCCATGTGTAGTTACAGTGGTGGTAAAGGTAGCAATCGAATGATTATTTTTTTCTGCGTATGGGGATATCAAAAACTTTCCAATTTATTAAAGCATTAAAAGCAAAAATTACATTAATAATTTTCTAACTAAAACATAAATTTATCAGATTATCCATGACAACTTAATTTATTCTAATCACGGACGTCTTTGATTTTTATGGATTTTCTGAACTGTCAACATTTAAAAATGAACAAAAATATTTATTCAGTTCAAGAAAAGGTTTTCAATGTGAAAATATTTTATGGCGGCAATAGTTTGCGCGTAGTCCGTGCCTTATTTTCTGTAAAATTCAATAACGGTCCTATTCCTTCGGTATAACAACAAATAATTTAGTAAGAAATTTGAAGGCTGGGAATCTTTCATCGAATGAAGTTAATTTTCACTAATACATAAACTTGTTTTTTTATTTAGATAATTCTCATTCAAATTATTATTATCATTACCTATAGTTGGCAATGAATTGATTACTGGTGTGGATGTTTCGTTGGTGAATGCTGCTCCATAGTTTAGGGTAAATTGTAGGTGTCGTCTAACCTATTAAAAAGTTTTTGGGAAAATGTTAAAGCAGTAAAATGAAATAATAAAAATTAAATTACGTACTTTAATTTTACTGCAATTATGAAAAATTTAACAAGCGGCAACATTTGTTTATTTTGCTCTAATGAATTTTGTAATCTGGCAATTTAATACGTATTTATTTCATATCTAGGTAAGGGCAAAAACTTATTAATATACAATGAAATTAAAGTAACATAAAAAAAGAAAAATAACTATAACAAATATTCAAATAAACCCCCATTCTGTATCAGACAGTATCCCAGCCTATTATAGAAAGAATTTCTCACATTCGCAAGTTGCCGATCGTTTATTAATTTGCATTCCGCAAAAATAGCATTCCTTAAAGAATCAATATTTGGGTGACGAGTTTTATAAATCTTATTTTTAAACGACCCCACAAGAAAAAGTCACACGGTGCCAAATCGGGAGATCTAGCTGGCCAGTTTATAGCACCACCTCGACCAATCCAGCTCTCTGGAAATATTTCATTTAATAATTCCCTCACTTGTGCTCCAAAATGTGCTGGGCATCCGTCATGTTGAAACCAGACCTCCCGATTCGCATGTGCAACTTCTTCTAATGCAGGGCCAATATGGTTAATTAAAAGATCTAAATAAGCTTCTGAATTTAAATGTCCCTGTATTTCAAATGGTCCTATAATGCGATTATTAAAAATGCCTGCCCAAATATTTATTTTTTGAGGTTATTGCGTTGTAGTGGCTAGATTTATTCTGGGATTTTCCTGAGCCAAATGCCTAACGTTTTGCGACTTTGGCTCTTGATTTAAAGTGAAGGTACACTCATCGGTAAAACAAATTGATGAGAGGAAGCTGCGATCCCGATTAGCCCGTTCTTGCATTTCTTCACAAAAAGTTTGCCTTGATTCTCCGTCAAAAGGAAGTAACTCTTGGTGACTTTGGAATTTAAAGGGATGATATTTGTTTTTTTAATATGTTACGGACAGTTTCTCTTGAAACATTACATTCTAGGGCAATAGACCTTAAACTAGATGTTGGGCTAGCAGTTATCAGGCCTATTACCATTTCTTCTATCTCAACATTTAGATTTCTTGGAATGACCAAAAAAATTAATGATAAGATTAATTTTAGTTTTGTTTCACTCCACGCTATCACTTGTTAAATATCTCATAATCCCAGTAAAATTTAAGTTAGCGAACAATAAGGACTTAGCAACTAGGTAATAATAATTAAGCGAATCAGAATTATGTAAATAAAAACCAAGTAAATTTATTAGTAAAAATTACCTTTTTTCAATGAAAGATTCCCAGTATCTTCAAATTTCTTAACTAAATTTTTTATTGTTGTTACCGAAGGAATAGGACTGTTATTGAATTTTACAGAAAATAAGTCACAGACTATTTATTGCCACCGTAAAATGTTTTCACAATAAAAACCTTTTCTTCAACTGAATAAATATTTTTGTTCATTTTGAAACCCAAAATTTTTTTTTGGATAAATAATGTTGACAGTTCAGACGAATTAGAAATTAGAATCAAGGGAGTCTTTGATTAGAATAAATTAAATTGCCATAGGTAATCTGATGAATATCCGTGTTTTAATTTGAAAATTATTAGTGTAATTTTTGCTTTTAATGCTTTAATAAATTGGAAAATTGCAGAGTTTTTGATATCTTCATACGCAGAAAAAAATAGTCTTTCGATTGCTACCTTTACCACCACTGTAACTACACATGGGGAGCAGGAATACCCAAAAATGTAATTGCCCATGTTATTTCCCCATGTACACATGGAAGTTTGTCACACGGTATGTAGGGAAAATTCTGCCTTGCAGAATTAATTATCAAAGAAAGATCAAACTAAATAGTAACTTCGAGTAGTGAAGTGTTGAATTGTTGGTTCCTGGTAATAGAATAGGATAGTTTCGAAGAGTATTTCAGATTTGTATCGGGGCCAAGTAGTTTAAGCTGGTTTTCTGGCGGAAGGATTTTCTAGTGGAACATTAGACAGACGTATTGTTTTAGTGAAACTCAGCTAAGCCAGTTAAAGACTGGAATTTTATTCGACACCCCATCGTTGTGATGGTCTTCAGGAATCCCCCCATCGCAGGGGTAAGCTTATCAAACTTTAGCTTTTTTTTATTGGTGGCTTTTCTCTTTATTTGGGGTTCTGGGACTCGGTTTACTCTCCTACCTGGAACGTAACCCAGTTGGTTAATTTTGATTTGGAATCACCTTAATTTTCGAGTTGGACCGTATTGGACTTGTTTTGGAATAGAACTTCACCGTATCAGTCAACTGTCAACATTTCTATGAATTTTCCTTAAACTTATCTAAATACGAAAAACACAACAGATAGATACGTTGGCGATATTATTGAGGAGAAACTACAACGTATAAACCTCCTTGAAACCATTCAACTAAGTCTAATTGAGTTAATTTATGATCTCGTAAGGCAAACTGCAAATTACCAGTGACAGTGCGAAGGTGAACGCTAAAATAATAAACCCATTTTTTAATCGCGCCAATAACAACATTATCAGATACACGAGTATTGTTGAAATTAGCCGCTCTTGAGAGTGTGAAAATAAAAATCTAGCAGCAACACCTCCTATTGTTTTAACAAAAGCCGGCCACTCAAGCCGAGAATAATATTACCATGGCAAGCCATGGTAATCCCCATCTGCATACGAACCGATACATTTTCCTAGTACTATTTGCATGTACCAAAAGTTTATTTAAATGTTAGTCATTGTCACGAGGATTTTGAAAAATTGCTGCAAGTGTTCATGCAAATGGTGTTTGTGCGAGACTGCAAGAGCATGTCCTCTAAACGGACTACTTTCTTCACCGTCCTTATGATGAAAGGCAAGAGCTCGGACTGCTTGGATATTAATAAATCTCTGGAGGCATTATTAATTCCATGAATTACCATTTAATGCAAGCAAACCGATCAAACAGGAGTTTTATTTAATGAAATAGGCCATTGCACTATAGCGAATTTGCAAATAGGTTTTATTGAACATTGTAAGAGTCATTAGAAATATCAAACATTATTCAGAAGCACAAAAATGCACAAAAATTTCTAAAGATGTTCTTCAAACGTTGCAGTTAAAAAACATGTCTTTCTAATGCTAGGCTATCCTACTATCCTACTCTACACTCTATACACTATTTTCCGTGTTTGACTACGTAAAACACCTTTCCGTTCGCAACCCGCCATCTTACCTTTTCATAAGCTCACCGGTACTGGTACTGCAAGACAGTTTATTGCATTTTTGCGTTTTTAGAATGTATGTACTACTTAATTCAGATGATTGCATGACTTCTTGTTTTGCTAAACGGGGGTACTTGTCTGAAAGCTGCCTACTATTCAATACAATTCAAAACAAGAACTACTGCTCTTCTCTTCGTATGAAACCATTCCCAAAGCACATGCAAATGCATCGTCGTTTGTAGTTCTTACGGTGTCGCGCTGAATAAATAGATAAAAAAATCGAAATTCATTACTGCCGGCCAGCGCAGAAGCTGCGTCTCAGGAATGCCAGAAATAGATTTAGTGCGCGTCCTTTTCGACTTTTTAAAGAAGGTCTTGTCTCGATTGTGCATTGTCCGCTCGCGAGAGTCTGAATTTTGTGACATGGGAGTCTAAAATTCGCCGTGTATAGGTTACACACGGTGCAACTACAACACGCAGACGGATCATTTTCATAACAGGTTTAGATTGCAGTTAAAAATGCAGGAAGGATAGCTTTCCATTTCAGTTCTCAGTCAATAAACAAAGGAGCTATTATAAGCATATTTCGTTTGACATCTATTGCTGCCGCTTAATCTGAATATAATTTGTGTTTATGCAATTATTAAAATTCGCCAAATCGGTTTTTAAGTCGACTTGGATTATGAAGTCGCCAAGTAACGCCGAGTTTTTTTAATTGTGCATTTCGTTATCGAGGTCCTTCGCTCCCGCGTTTATTCCTTGCAACCTTGTCGCTCTTTAAATACCTGGTGATGTTATATACCAGCTCACTCAAATGGGAGTGAATTTTATACCTAATAAAAACGAATTCATTTTGAGCAGTCACTGTTGTGACGACAAATTTTGATTAAGTATATTCGATAACTTCTTTCTCATCAGACAGGACCAAGTTCCAATTCGAAATGTTATATGTATACGATATGTACCAAAATAAAAGTATTGCGAAATTTTTACTATTATTCTATTGTCTTCTTAACTAATTAATCATCACCCTAGAATATTCTGCGAGAAATGCTTTTGGAACGTGATATTTTTACAGGCTGTAAAACATCATTATGGAAAATTGTGCGCAACATTGGTTTTAAATATAAGAAAGGTGATCCTCGACGTGGGTTGATAGAACTACCTCACATTGCCTTGAAGCGAGTATCATTTTTGAAAGAATACATTCGTCTGAAGAATGAGGGGGTGCCACATTTTATTTATTTATTTATTTATTGTGCAATATAATTATACATATTATGGAATCCCAAAGAGAGTCTTGTCTCACTCTAGAGAATTTCCATAAATTTTGCCCGTTCAATCCATTATTCAATTTTTATTTGTATGATTTGTTCCAAAATATTGTAATTTGTTTGCTAAATCCAAAATGTTTTCACTGGAAATTTTGATTTATGTATTTATTGCTGAAATCCTGCGAAACTTGATACTTCCGGTTGAAATTGGACACCTGCTCGGTGAAATTTGACACCTCCTTCTTGAAATCCGACACCTGTTTTTGTGAAATTTGACACCTTCTTGAAATTCGACACCCGTTTGGTGAAATTTGAAACCTTCTTCTTGAAATTCGACACCCGTTTTGTGAAATTTGATACCTCCTTCTTGATATTCGACACCTTTTCGATGTAATTTGACCAACTGACAGTTGTCATCGCTCTTTTATTGTCTTATGCAAAATTCGATTCTTGTTTAAATTTGGTTAAACCAGTTCTTCAGTTTTCAAATGCGCCTTAAATAATTGATGTAAAGGCATTGTTTTCTATTTAAATGAAAGTTGTGGCCAAGAAAGGATAACTTAACGCCATCATTTTATTTAAAAATTTGTATATTTGGTTTGTGTCCATACACGAACAATATTCTGACGAAAAAATACGGCAAATACATAGGTACTATATGAAAAGCTCAAAGTGTACACTTAATTAAAAAGGCCCAAGCGTTTGATGCTGGTTATTACATCTATTCTCCTATTCTATTTCTCAATAAGCAAATCATAATAGAAATGTTTCAAATGGCGTCTTTATGCGATGAATCTGACCGGAATGGCACTCGTTTGGCATGTAATGCTTTCCATCTCGACCAGAGCCGAATAGCACGACATCCAGTGGCGGCACAGGTCACGAACTTCTGTACGACTGCACAGCGAACGCTTACAGCCGAAGCTTCCGTTACCATAACAAAAGAACTTTATAACTCGTATCTATAACAACGTTACTTGTTGACACATAATGGCTTTCTATTCAAGGCCAAGTGGCGGAGAAATTCTAGGTTATGTAACGTTCAACGTCGTTCGAACAGAATGTCGCGCCTATTTATTCAAGTTCAAGAGCGATTTTTATTGTAGAAGAAAGGATTTATGTGACGCTGGCAACAACTGCATAACCTAGATCGGATGGTGACTTAAATTCAGGGGAACTTTTTGCATGCTGAGTTTTATATAAAGGCTCTATACAGACATAATACGCATGACCACTATGATTGAATTCCTGCACCTATGCTAACGGTACCGCTAGATCTCATACTGGACTGGTATATTATTTACTTCGTTAATAAATTATTCAAAGCGTTTAGAATAGATTGGTTTTTTCCTATGTGCCTAAATTAGATATTTATAACCATAATGACAGTCCAGCTCCAGCAGACAGGTTTTTATAATTTTTGCACTTTTCTTTCTCTTCACGTCACCTACAAAGCAGGCTATGCAGTAAAAATAACGAAAGCGGGCATTGTTTTAGCAAGAGGAATCGCTTTTAAACTGAAATTATATTGTAGGCTATGGCTGGCTGCGCTTGTGTCCTCAGGTACACCAAACGTCTGAGGCCAGGTATATCTGGACCCTGATGAGGCAATTTTACGTGTTAACGCCCACAAAAGAAATCAGTCAGTGTCTGAAGGCAACCGCATAATTTTCGAACCCATTTTTGTTAGAAAGTTAGAACAATCTTATATGAAGAAATTATCGAAATGACTTTGAAAATTATACGTATGATTGCAAGAGGAATGCACAGTCGCTTATAAAATTTTCCAGCAGGGACTTCAGTTAACAGTTCCACGTTTTAGATTACTGGGACCCTAAATTACTCTAAATTACTTTATCACTATTATGCGCACTACCAATAATTATAACAAAATGGCAATTTCTAAATGCAGTTTCAGAAAATTTTCTTTCCATCATCAGAGGTCTTTTTTAAAACTATTAAAATATATACCGTGTGACAAACTTCCATGTGTACATGGGGAAATAACATGGGCAATTACATTTTTGGGGATTCCTGCTCCCCATGTGTAGTTACAGTGGTGGTAAAGCTAGCAATCGAAAGATTATTTTTTTCTGCGTATGAGGATATCAAAAACTCTACAACTTTCCAATTTATTAAAGCATTAAAAGCAAAAATTACATTAATAATTTTCTAACTAAAACACAGAAATTTATCAGATTATCCATGACAATCTGTCAATTTAATACTTATTTATTTCATATCTAGGTAAGGACAAAACTTATTAATATACAATGAAATTAAAGTAACATAAAAAAATTAAAATGACTATAACAAATATTCAAATAAACCCCCATTCTGTATCAGACAGTATCCCAGCCTATTGTAGAAAGAATTTCTCACATTCGCAAGTTGCCGATCGTTTATTAAGTTGCATTCCGCAAAAATAGCATTCCTTAAAAAATCAATATTTGGGTGACCAGTTTTATAAATCTAATTTTTTAAATGACCCCACAAGAAAAAGTCACACGGTGCCAAATCGGGAAATCTAGCTGGCCAGTTTATAGCACCACCTCGACCGATCCAGCTCTCTGGAAATATTTCATTTAATAATCCCCTCACTTGTGCTCCAAAATGTGCTGGGCATCCGTCATGTTGAAACCAGACCTCCCGATTCGCATGTGCAACTTCTTCTAATGCAGGGCCAATATGGTTAATTAAAAGATGTAAATAAGCTTCTGAATTTAAATTTCCCTGTATTTCCCTGTATTTCTGCAATAGTTAGAAATTATTTAGAAAATCATTTTTCGGGTAGATGGTTGGGTACAAATGGACCTATACTGTGGCCTGCAAGATTACCGGATCTGAGTATATTAGACTTTTTTGTTTGGGCATTTTTAAAAGAAAAATTATACATACGAAGATACAACAATCAAGCGAGGCTTTTAGTAATCTTCTTAGCCGTCCAAAGTGTAAAAAACGAGCTAGACCCATTTTAAGTTTGCCTTGAAAATATTGAACTATGATACCTCATGACAAGTTCTGGGTCGTGGTTTACACAGCAAGAGGTACATGTTCTGTGCATTACGAAAGAATGCATAAACAAATATATTATCTAAACCACGGAGAGTAGGTACATAATCACGGTCCCTTTCCCCATCCTAAATAAATTAGTAGGTGTGGAACATCTGCAAGGGTAAAAAGCAATCAACTTTTTTCCTCACCTCCTTTGTTCGGAGTCCCGTACCTGCACTATAAAAATGCCACCTCCATAATTACTTACAATTTAAAACAGTCAACCGATAAGACGGAACATGCGGCTCGCCTAAGGAATTCAAATATTTTAATACTTAATATGGTACAATTATTCTTATCTAAGTGGAAGAGTCCGGTTCTGAAGGAATTTTCGTGACCGCAATTACGTAGTCCACAAGAAATGTTATTGATGGCCGGTTGTAATTCAAAAATCCGTTGAACTATGGAAACAGTAGTCTGCTTACTTCCGAGATGAGCGTAATAAACGATTCAAAGTTGATCATGGCCTGTTAAAATACGAGCGAGTCTGAATCAACGGGTTCGCAAAACAAGAAGGAAGTTTAGTAATGTAAACAAAATCGTGAGTGCCCCTGCTGCGAGGCAGGTCAACCTCTGAATACACCATTCAAAACTATTTACTGACACGTAATAAATGAACTAATTATTGCTGCCTAGTTTTCGACCAATAAAAAACGCTTTATTAAACAAATTGTTCATTATCTCTCATTTTTTGCGGCAGACTAGAATTCTGATGTTTATGCTCGGAAGAAGAAACATGGACGAATTTTGAGAAGTGCTGTAGTCATTGTAGTTATATTTATTTGATGATTTCCTTTTCTCGAGTAAGTACTAAGGCAAATTTAGTATGCATTATGACGCCTGCACTGCCGTGTCATGTAGGGTTTATTAATAGACACGTAAATTCCTGAGCGTGGGAGTCTTTGTTAGTTTTTTGTACGCCGAACACTTGACCAGTATTTGTACAGTGTGCCCTTGCTCTTTCTGTAATTTTATGCTAAGTACAATCATCCTCTAATACTTAACGGATTCATTATTGGCACAGTTTCGAAACGATCAAATCCTGCGCGTATGTTTCCATTCTGGCTATTGACAAATTTCATTAACCTTTTACATCCTAATTGAATTGAAAGAAAATTTGTGTTTGGTTAATGTTGTATGCGTCGTATTAGGCGAAGGTATGTGCTTTAATCAGTGCTTTGATGGATTAATGTAACCTTATTTACACACATTACAATAAATTACCACTGGAAAAAGTCTATTGATGGTATAAATCACGCATTTCTAAGACATAGCACAATAGCAGAAAATTAATTAAAGGCCATAAGAAAATGATACTATTGTAATATACGTGTTTTGCGCAAAAATCTGAAAAGAAAGTTATCCATCGCCTGGGAATGCAAGATGAACTCTTGGAGTTTAATGCTATTTCCTTTTAACTTAATGGCAGTTTTCACCTCTGACGCAGCTGATATTTTCTTACAGACATAGGCTGCCATTAAAATGGGAAAGGTAGAATAAGAACCTAGTAAAGAGATATGCATCATGCACCATATAGCACCAGAGAGTGCAGTGTCGCTGTCGCATCCATTCATTAACATACAAACTGCATTCGTGTCTGATGCCAAAGCTGGATGGGATTTATAGAAGCGCTAATGGGAGACAGACTCTGTTATCGCGACCACAACTCGTATGCTGCTTAAACCTTGTTTTAATTAACATGTAATTAAATAATTCCTATTAACCATTCAAGCTCGCTCCCGAGGAGCATTATTTCCAATCTACAATTGGCCACCCTTTTGAAACGCACCAAATAAATATCATAAACAGTAACAAACTAATTTCGCTACATACCCACACTCTTGCAATCATCAAATTCCAGAGCACTACGTACCTGCAACAAAAAAGAACTGTAAGAGCAAGTTAAGCATTTTTGAACAAAAGATAAATGAAAAATGTGTAGAAAAGTGTAGAAAAAGTAAATGTAGTGGTATTTTTCTAGAAACTGACAAAAGATAAGTGTTTTAATTCACTATTAGGTTGATGGAAGCTTCGGGACCCTCGATGAAAGACTACCAGGTTGTGGTTCGTTGGTGCATGGTATTCGAAAGAATGGGAGGTGGTGTACAAGGAGTTGAAACTTTGCGAGGACCAGCTTGTGGTTCAGAGGTGGAGTTCGAAAGAATAGGAGGTGATGCAGGCCAAAGAATTGAAGCTTCACTAGAATCCTCTTGTCCTTCGTTAGACGCATCAGCTCTGGAAATCGTAAACGCGTACAATGTGGGCATAAACATAGAATCGTGACATAATTAGATCTGGCCTTTTCAATTAGGTACATACTTCCAAGTTCTTTGTGTGAGACAAATAACCGTTACATATGAGAAAAACGGGATAGTCTTCTTTTGGTTTCAATTGAACTAAGAAACGATCAAATTACTGAGAAAGTACATCCAGCCTTATCCAGCCTCTTTCACTCTAAGCATACACAGAACCAGGCGGTGCCCCATCCATCAATTGAACTTTCATCCGCTTCCTTGCGAAGATCAACATAGGTGGTATAAAATAACCACCTGCTGGCATACATAATATACCGTGTGACAAACTTCCATGTGTACATGGGGAAATAACATGGGCAATTACATTTTTGGGGATTCCTGCTCCCCATGTATAGTTACAGTGGTAGTAAAGGTAGCAATCGAAAGACTATTTTTTTCTGCGTATGAGGATATCAAAAACTCTACAACTTTCCAATTTATTAAAGCATTAAAAGCAAAAATTGCATTAATAATTTTCTAACTAAAACACAGAAATTTATCAGATTATCCATGACAACTTAATTTATTATAATCACGGACGTCTTTGGTTTTTATGGATTTTCTGAACTGTCAACATTTAAAAATGAACAAAAATATTTATTCAGTTCAAGAAAAGGTTTTCATTGCGAAAATATTTTACGGCGGCAATAGTTTGCGCGTAGTCCGTGCCTTATTTTCTGTAAAATTCAATAACGGCCGGGAATCTTTCATCGAAAGAAGTTAATTTTTACTAATACATAAACTTGTTTTTTTATTTAGATAATTCTCATTCACATTATTATTGTCATTACCTTTAGTTGACAATTAATTGATTACTGGTGTGGATGTTTCGTTGGTGAATGCTGGTCCATAGTTTAGGGTAAATTGTAGGTGTCGTCTAACCTATTAAAAAGTTTTTGAGAAAATGTTAAAGCAGTAAAATGAAATAATAAAAATTAAATTACTTTAATTTTACGGCAATTATGAAAAATTTAACAAGCGGCAACATTTGTTTATTTTGCTCTAATGAATTTTGTATTCTGGCAATTTAATACTTATTTATTTCATATCTAGGTAAGGACAAAAACTTATTAATATACAATGAAATTAAAGTAACATAAAAAAAGAAAAATAACTATAACAAATATTCAAATAAACCCCCATTCTGTATCAGACAGTATCCCAGCCTATTATAGAAAGAATTTCTCACATTCGCAAGTTGCCGATCGTTTATTAAGTTGCATTCCACAAAAATAACATTCCTTAAAGAATCAATATTTGGGTGAAGAGTTTTATAAATCTTATTTTTTAAATGACCCCACAAGAAAAAGTCACACGGTGCCAAATCGGGAGATCTAGCTGGCCAGTTTATAGCACCACCTCGACCAATCCAGCTCTCTGGAAATATTTCATTTAATAATTCCCTCACTTGTGCTCCAAAATGTGCTGGGCATCCGTCATGCTGAAACCAGACCTCCCGATTCGCATGTGCAACTTCTAATGCAGGGCCAATATGGTTAATTAAAAGATCTAAATAAGCTTCTGAATTTAAATTTATCTGCATTTCAAATGGTCCTATAATGCGATTATTAAAAATCCTTGCCCAAATATTGATTTTTTTGAGGGTATTGCGTTGTAGTGGCTAGATTTATTCTGGGATTTTCCTGGGCCCAATGCCTAACGTTTTGTGACTTTGGCTCTTGATTTAAAGTGAAGGTACACTCATTGGTAAAATAAATTGATGAGCGGAAGCTGCGATCCCGATTAGCCCGTTCTTGCATTTCTTCACAGAAAGTTTGCCTTGATTCTTCGTCAAAAGGAAGTAACTCTTGGTGACATTGGAATTTAAAGGGATGATATTTGTTTTTTTTTAATATGTTACGGGCAGTTTCTCTTGAAACATTGCATTCTAGGGCAATAGACCTTAAACTAGATGATGGACTAGCAGTGTTATCAGGCCTCTACCTCAACATTTAGATTTCTTGGAACGACTAAAAAAATAAATGATAAGATTAATTTTAGTTTTGTTTCACTCCACGTTATCACTTGTTAAATGTCTCATAATCCCAGTAAAATTTAAGTTAGCGAACAATAAGGAATTAGCAACTAGGTAATAATAATAAGCGAATCAGAATTATCTAAATAAAAACCAAGTAAATTATTTATTAGTAAAAATTACCTTCTTTCAATGAAAGATTCCCAGTATCTTCAAATTTCTTAACTAAATTTTTTATTGTTGTTACCGAAGGAATAGGACTGTTATTGAATTTTACAGAAAATAAGTCACGGACTATACCCGCAGACTATTGCCGCCGTAAAATGTTTTCACAATGAAAACGTTTTCTTCAACTGAATAAATATTTTTGTTCATTTTGAAACCCAAATTTTAAATTGTCGATAAATAATGTTGGCAGTTCAGACGAATTAGAAATTAGAATCAAGGGAGTCTTTGATTAGAATAAATTAAATTGTCATAGGTAATCTGATGAATATCCGTGTTTTAATTTGAAAATTATTAGTGTAATTTTTGCTTTTAATGCTTTAATAAATTGGAAAATTGCAGAGTTTTTGATATCCTCATACGCAGAAAAAAATAGTCTTTCGATTGCTACCTTTACCACCACTGTAACTACACATGGTGAGCAGGAATCCCCAAAAATGTAATTGCCCATGTTATTTCCCCATGTTACACATGGAAGTTTGTCACACGGTATAAACTTCAGTTGTGGAGTCACCACGTTCAGCAGAGTCTGTGCTAGTACTTCATCCTTCAGTATTTTGAAACATTTCGTCGCCACAGGCTTGTTGAATGCCCTGGCTCGAGCTGCAGAAGTTGCCTCAGGAATACGCAATGACAGTTCTGGATGTCTCTTTCTAAAATTGTTCGGCCAATCTCTCAGAATTTTATGAATTGACTTGTAGTTCTTTAGCAAAATATACCCACCCTGTATATTGAGTAAATTGTTCTAAATTATTATCGAATTTCGGGATCGCCTCGAATCCAAATAAACGACGAAAAGTCGTTTCGGAATTCGACGTAGGGAATCTCTGCGTTATTTCCTCTGTCGGTTGGCACGAAGTATATAATTGTTATATGATATAAAAAGCTGCACGAGCAGTTTGTCTTTTACCGAACCTCCGGTGGTAATTGTGTAAACCAGCTATGTGAATTCTCCATAAATGTCTTAATCTTCAATTTTCGAGAAAACCAATAACGAGCCTGCTTTTCATCAAACGAGCCAATTAGACAAAATCTTTGATCCGAGTTATTTTGAATTTCTCGAGTTTATGGTCGTCAAAGGTCAACAGCCCAGTTTACCAGAACTTGAGGTCACAAGAAAAGCACGAGAATACCGTGATTGCAATCACATGCATGTCTTTGACGATGTTGGAGAGAATATTATGTCTGCAACTGTCAACTCTTGTCAACCCATTATGTTTGAAGTTTCTTAGAAACATTCCAGTTCTCCAGCAATTTGTCAAATAGACTGTAATACAACATAATCTTTTGTGCTCAGCAAGTTGAAATACAAAGTGGGCAATGCCAGCTGCGTTGTTCTTCGCTTTACCGAAATGATATGAGATACTCTAGTTTTATTAATTGGTCTTTACTTGGAACGTACTGTGAAACATGCCGTTGTTTCTTAACTGATGTTTCAAATACGCTTTGATTTTATTAATAGTTTGTTCAAAGCGAATTGCAACTGAAATTAGGCCCAATTACAAAACAAATCAATTTTTTGTTTAGTAAAATCACCTGCCAAGTGCCAGGGATCCATTACAACGACCTTTCCCGTTACGTCACCTTTTGTGACCATACAGGGGGTTGCTTCAGTCGGTCGGTCGGTGGACTTCTGGTCGTCGATAAATATACCCTGAACTCTAGTCAGAGACAGGGTTCTCTGCAACTATTGCAAAAACAAAATAATACTCACGATGAAACTTAAACACACTCTATTAATTTAACTATATACAGAAAATTCAAATAAAACCAGAACGAATGTACAATAAAAAGTTATTTACAAATTTAATCAAAATAATGACAACCAGCGGTATCTGGCGGTCAAAGTCGGTATCACTATATACACGAAGCGTGCGACCCACACCCACATTCGGAAAATCACAAACCAAAATCAACGAAGGTATGTAAATCGTACTACCTTGCGGTTATTCACGGGGAGTAAATGTTGTTTCAGTGTGATGTAACGGATAGGGACTCTCGCAGCCTTTCGACGCAAGCTTTCCTTAATGAATGTGCGGAGAAGAGAATTATTCCGTCTTTCAATTGGCACAATTCCCTTCAGTGTAAATGATGGCTGTGTTGCGTTATGTAATAGCAAGGTATATACTGTGCTAAAGAACTCTGCAACTGTATTGACCCCCTAAGAGCGGCTGGTATTTCAACGCCTGCAAATTAGGTCTGTAATAAATTAGGCAAGCCTTTCGACTAGCTCTAATCGATTACCTGCGTTTACCGATTATTAGAAAATGTGCCTTCACGTATGTTCGAGCCCACCTCCAAATTAGTAATCGGGTTTGTAAGACTCTAGGTATTACGACGACACACTATCGACGGTTTCGGTAAGCAACTATCAAGTATTTAACAGTTCTATCGGCGGTACAACAATAAACATTTAATCTCATAAATGCTTACGTCTTCGGAGTGTACTTTGAACAACCTCTGCCGCGTGTCAACGCTGGCAAAGCAATGCTGTCGAGGTCTGGGCCCTCGGCGCGGTCGGACTATATCAAGAGGCCAGCGGCAGGAGATTTTGGAAGGAGGCTTCGGCGCGCGGCGCGACCATATTTTCCCAAAATCTAGAAGGGGGCATCCTCGCTTCAAACGACCGGAGAAAATGATTATTCATTTGTTTGAATAATTGCTTCATTTTATTTTGCATCGTTACACCATTATTCAACATTATTGAATACGTTGCGAATAAAATAAAATAAAGTTCTTTCAGATATCGTGGTAGGTCGTTACCACCGAGAACAAGGCCTGGGCGCTCTCGCGTGACGTCAGCATAAGTAGGTCGACCGCTGTGCACATTAGACATTACAATATGCTAACATTTTGTGGTTTTACACGATAATAAAATAAAAGGTCTTTATTGTGACTGTGACAAAAAAACAATCAATGTCGTATACAAAAAAAATTAAAACTCGATATCGTGAACAAAAACTTAGAATTTAAGTGCCACAAAGTGTGAAGTTCAGCCGGCGCTGCTCTTCAACTTAACCCGATAAATCTAATCTTACGCTAAGTTAGAGTAAAGTAGCAAGGGTGCATACGAAGGGGAGAGAAAGGAGAAATCAGAAATGAAAAAATAAGGAAAAGTAAAAGAAAAACAAAGAGGAGAGAAGGGAGAAAAGACAACGAATACCATACTGCAATCCACGTAGTGAGTGAACTCACTTCCACAGTTATTAATAAACAGTATAATTATGTACTATACGGGACTTTAATTTAACATTTATTGAGAAGAATTTGTTTTATGCTCTTACGAAATACAGGATTCTGCATGCTCTAGGCAATTTATTATAGACTTTCGCAATATTAAACAAGAACGATCTTTCAAAACTGGCAATTCTGTGGAAAGAAGGGGTAATAAATGCTTCAAATTCCGCTTTACTCTGTTCTATGGCACGTGCGAAATTGTTCTGCTCAACTTTTTCTAATTCTTCCTCCCTACTTAAACGATAGTGAATATTTGTGGATAAATTACGCTTACAATAATTAGGAAACATACTAGATACAGCTCCCTGGACTTTGCATCGCAAGCTCATTTTCATACCACCCTTGAGGTGCACCCTCGATGGTACAGTTTTTAAACGGTTTCCTCTGTAAAAAAACGTGTTTCTAAATAAGTAACACCTTCCCAGGTGGTTTAGTACTTATGCTACTTCGTATTCCCCTGTCAGTATAATAGAACGACTTACTGTCCGTTCTTAAGTTTCACATTATTGCAAGTAAATTTACGACGGTCTGCCATAATGCAAACATCTTGTTACGGCTGGACTAGAGGAATAATTCCGCAAGTCTGACACCCTCTTTAACATACGCCTACGAGCAAGACCAATAGTAAACTAATTACTGAAGATAAAACAGCGGGCAGTTTTGACGTTCAATTTGCCGGAGCCATACATCAATACCAAGAGTAGCTCTCTATTTGCCCCGTCGACGGCCAACGAACGCAGAGTCGACACAGGAAAGAAAAAAAGTCACGCCGTGGAGGCTTCAGTGATAATTTTGTAGCTGCAGTCGAGATTCGATACCATCTATTAATATGTTATTCGCTCAGCGCATTAGAATAGAAATTAATATTAACTACTGGCTATTTATTTCCAAGGGGAATAGTTTATTTGGAACGGGTTTGCTCGCGGGGAATTAGACCTACAGCACGCCATCTGCTGGTAATTGCGCGTCTTCGCGAGTTATTGCGTTCGCTTATTTGGTGCGATCTGTAATTGACCCATATTTTCTAGTAATCACTGGTTTTATCACTGTTGCGAAGCATGCTTCTTCTATTGTGACAAGTTAAGTAAATGTTTACATTGAAACACTATGAATACAATCCGATCACTGTTTGAATGGTAAAGTACCCACACTGTTGCTCTGTGCAGTCTTAGATACAAAAATTAGTGCATCGTTGGAAAAAATCTCATTTCTCTGTCCTCGTCAGCAGTATGTTATAATTTTTGGAGTTTACTCCTTAAGAATCGATTTTCAGTTATAGCCCACGGTCCGGAAATTTTATGAATAGTAAAATCAAGTGTTACATTTCGCGTTAACAGCGTTAACTAAAAGTGAGGCGTTACGTTCCTCTTCGCAACGCACCTTTCACATTGAAATTATGTGTGTATCTACGGATACGTATATTTCTGTACAATAAACAAAATTATCAAGTGATTGAAGTTAAAAAAATACTGAAAGATATGGAAAAAACCTATTCCAGTGATAATGAAGAAGAATCCGAAAAACACGTGGATGCGGTTAATTTGTAAGCGTATAATTCATGTTAACGAATTATATAAATTGAACATACGAACAGCTATGTCTTTTATTTAGTGTATGTATGTTTGATTAATAGGGAGGTTCGGAGAAAAATAAGATATCTATTTTTGGCATGAATATGACAGAAAATTGTTATTGTAATTGATTTACGGCGAAATTTCGTTTCTAAAAAATTTTTTTGCAGCGCAATAAGCTAGTTCGCTTTGTTTTTGGTTTGACGTCAGAGATTCGTAAGGCGCTCCTCCCACTTCTCTTGAATGCCCGCGAAGCGGTAGGTACCTATCTCGTAACATACTTATTGGGACTATTTCGAGCGTGAATTTTTAAAGCAAGGTGTCAAAGAAACATAAAACAAAGACAACATAATGGATATAATGATGCAACAAGGGTATCAAAAGTCCAATTCACATAATTTGCCATATTTATGTAGTAGGTAGGTAAATGTCCCGGTAAATATGGAAATGGTGTGTGATTCTTGCATCTAACCCCAATTTCATTCAACCTCAAAACAGTAGTGTAAAGGCAGACCGGTATAAGTAAAAGAAAGTCAACAATTTATTAACTGTACATGCCTTTTATAATTCAGTATAAGTAGGTATGTAGATTGTAGATACCTGCTTACTTCTGTTTGTAAAATAGGTACCTATCTATATTCTCTAATACAATACAATACATACCTACTCATTTATGTAGGTATGTATACCTAAGTGATTGACAAGTTATCAAGTTAACAGTTTTATAACGGATTGGAATTTTTTTAAAAAAAACGGAAACAAATACAACTCACGCGAATCAAAAAACTACGCTACGTAGATACTAGGTACTTGTTTAACAAAAAGAAACAACTGCTATGTTCTAGAACGGTTAATGTAGAAACTCGGAAGAGACTCTTATAAAGACGCATGTATGGAGTACGAAATTATACCTATGGGTGCGAAACTTGGACAATGGGAGAAGCGTTTGAAATGTGATGCTACAGACGGGTGTTGACTAATACCGTGGGTAGACAAGTCAGCAATAAGGAGGAATTAGAAACAGTTGGGGAAAAGAGAAAAGTATGGAAGACAATAAAGAATAGGGGATAGGATCGTAGGATGGTAGGACACCTTCTGAGAAACAAAGGAATAGTTCGCGACATACTAGAGTCAGAGATAGGAATGCAGAGGTAGAGGTTGGAGCAGATTATACTACTGCTCTCAAATAGTTGGGGATGTAGAATGTTCTACTTTTACGGAAATGCGTAGGCTAGCTCAGGCAAAGGATGGAGGTACGCGTCCTACCAGTCTTCAAATGACGTACTATTTAATTATTATTGTAAAATAGTTAATAAAATTTCCTTTTTTAGTTCAGGGAGGGAACGCTACGGCGATTCAGTATTTGGCTCCGTCATGCTCCTAGCATCCTGTTTCAAATTATGCTAACCGTAACACGTTACCAAGTACCAAGGGGTCCCAGAAAACTGTCGATAAATTACATTATGTTCGATTTTATTTAGAGTGGCTGCAATGGGGCAGCCGATAAACTTTTGCAATGATAAACGAACTCGCGAAAATGTCGATATTGCTGACCGATTTTCCTTCTGGCTGCAACGAACCACTTTTTCCGTTTTATTGGTGTGCTGTACGATGTATTAGTCTGGGTACAAAACAGAAAACACCAGTTAGAACCAGTTAATAATATTTAACAATTTAACTACACATGCATATGCATAATACTTATGGGACTGCTGCGCGCTGAAGCTGGGACTTGTATGTTATACTAAGTTCTGACGTCACGCGGCCTACTCTCGCTGCAAGGTACGATTTCTAGCCTCGCACCGACGGAAAATTTTGCAACGG
This sequence comes from Xestobium rufovillosum, assembly GCA_963966045.1. NCBI lineage: Eukaryota > Metazoa > Arthropoda > Insecta > Coleoptera > Ptinidae > Xestobium > Xestobium rufovillosum. Next base: position 46,708,946 of record OZ014492.1, on the reverse strand, counting down.
CTTCACAGGCGAAGGAATTTTTTTTTACAAAAATTAACAACATAACTGCCTTCAGTAAAATAAACTCTATCAATTTTAATGAAATTTGAAAATTACCGAACCTGCCTATTGTTTACCGTGTCCCGGGAATCCTGAAGCATCCTATTTCTCCAAATCTTTGCTTGAGGTACAGTCAGTTTAAAATTCAACAAAATGCAAAAAGGACAACAAACAAGATTGAAGTAAAATCACAAAAAGTGATCTATTTATTGACCTCTTTATATCAAAATGTTAAGCTATGAACTTCTATAAAGTTTCGTTCCGTATGACAGTATGGAGTAACGTGGAGCGAGGTGCTCTGGTAGTAATGATTTACAATAAATCAGTATGTTTTTCTGCGAAGTAAGTCCGGTTTAATTATGCAGACATTTTAGGTTGTCTTGTCCGTGGCTTTCCTTGGCGTTGCAATAAACTGGTCATTTTCGAAATAAATGAGTTAATTCGTGTCCGTGGCGAGGGTTAAATAAAATTAGCGAGCGCGTTATTTATCAGAAAAGTGCGTGCAACGGTCAAAAGTTATGCGCCCCTAGAGAAATAAATAAAAGTGATACACAAATATTTACGAAAATAAAACGATCCGCGCATAATTTATAAACACGTTCGACAAAGAGCGACCGCAAAAGGCCGAATGCAAAATGGCAGTACGCAGCGTTTATGCCGTACAGTATCATAATTTTCTTATTGATATTCACAATATCAACAGCAGTGGCGTAGATGTTGCGTCGCTCACACACCTATAATAAATAATCACAATCGCAACAATTAATAATATTAAATACCTCTGTGCATACTCAGATTACATTTACAAGATTATGTGAACGAATGAATTCATGGCGCAGGCTTTTCTTGCACGTATAAATAAACGCCCGGCAAAAATGCGGCTTTAATCGACAACCGTATAGATCACAATAAAAGCTCGTCTGGTTGCTCTAAATTAGGTCTCCCGCACGCCAATCCTCAGCTCCGCCTCAATCAAGATGCAAATGCGCTGCCACAGTTCGTAAAATGCTACATGCATCGACTCATACTACTTTTTCTGCTTCGTTTCTCCGACTATACAAGCCTCACGTTGATATTAAGCATACATCAATTACTTACAATGTAACTTGCGAACTATAAAACAAGTAGGTACCAGCAGTAAGGAAACTTTCCTATGAGGTTTCCTCATTATCAGAAACTGGAGCTGGAGACTTTTGGAGCGGAGATTTTAGAGTAATACACACAGGAGGAGGAAATTCGGGAGTAGGAATTGTTATGCGGAAGAAAGTAGGGCAGAATGAAGAAAATTTCTTACAGCAAACTGACAGGGTAGTTATGGTTAGGTTAGATTCGAAACCTGTAAAAACAGTAATAATACAGGTATATATGCCCATTTCTAATGAGGCCGTAGAGGCAGTTTATAGTGATATTGAATATGGAGATTTCAATGCAGTCGTAGGCACAGGGAGAGAAGGCGGAATAGTTGGCCCCTTTGGATTAGGCAATAGGACTGATAGAGTTCTGCGATAACCATAACCTAACGGTCGCGAACGCTCTATTTCACCATGTTTCTCGACGAAACATGGATTTTTGCTAAAGGAGGATGCAAGCGCACATGGCAAGATGAAAGTGTTAAAAGCTTTTAGAAAGGCCACACTTCAAATGGGAAGCGATTTGTTGTACTCCATGCAGGAACTAGGCATAGTTTTGTACCGAATGCATCGCTGCTGTTCTCTACAAAATCAAAATCGGCAGACTACCGTGGATTCAATGGACCAGAATTTGTTCAAAAAGTGGGTTTTAGAAGAACTAATACGAAACCTTGAGGAACCGTCGCTAGTGGTAATGGATAATGCATCATATCATAGCTTCTTAGTAGAGCCATCACGTCCCCATGCATCCTGGTATAAATCAAAATTAAAAGATTGGCTTGTAACTAAAAGAGTGCCTTTTTCTGAAACGGCTTTGAAAATTGAACTTATAAATTTATGTAAAGAGAATAAACAACAGCCAAGGTATACGCTATAGACGAAATGCCCCAAGAGCATGGTCATGAAGTCCTAAGACTGCCACCCTACCACTGTCAGTATAATCCAATAGAGTTAGTGTAGGGTATTTGCAAACAATATTATGATCTGCATTCTTTCAAATACTTAATCATAAATTCTACTTGTTGACAATTGCTGGAATGCAATACATATTTTATCCATACTGACATTATGACGTAGGAGCCAAAATAACTGAAAACAACTATACCGCAGCAGAATCTAAATGTCCACTTCAAAGTTATCCAGTGATCTTCTTGTCTGCGAACTTCTGCGTACTCACAAAACAAGATTATTAACAACAAACCAGTCAGAATAGAACTTCGAAATCATAGAATGGTAAAATGTCTAATCATTTTAATAAAAAAAATTCAAATTAAACTTATGGACGCTGGAATTCTTCTGGAACATAAGTGGCCATGTTTACTTAAGTGATTTGTACATCGGAGACAACGTAACGTTATTTGGGTAATTGATGAAATTACGGGTAATTTTCTTAGATGTTGACTTGCATGAGAACGCACAGACACGCCTCCGTGTGTAACATCCGTAACTATGAACCCACTCCATGGCAGGCACCTCTCATTTGCTGAAATTCGGTGTTTTCACCTGCTGTAAACAGGTACATTAAATATTACAACCAAATTCAAGAATAATGTTTTGTCCGAGTCCTCTATCGTCCCTATTACGACAGCATTAAAGTCTTATACCGTGTGACAAACTTCCATGTGTACATGGGGAAATAACATGGGCAATTACATTTTTAGGGATTCCTGCTCCCCATGTGTAGTTACAGTGGTGGTAAAGGTAGCAATCGAAAGACTATTTTTTCTGCGTATGAGGATATCAGAAACTCTGCAATTTTCCAATTTATTAAAGCATTAAAAGCAAAAATTACACTAATAATTTTCAAATTAAAACACGGATATTCATCAGATTACCTATGACAATTTAATTTATTCTAATCCAAGACTCCCTTGATTCTAATTTCTAATTCGTCTGAACTGTCAACATTATTTATCGACAATTTAAAGTTTGGGTTTCAAAATGAACAAAAATATTTATTCAGTTGAAGAAAAGGTTTTCATTGCGAAAACATTTTACGGCGGCAATAGTCTGCTGGTAGTCCTTGACTTATTTTATGTAAAATTCAATAACAGTCCTATTCCTTCGGTAACAACAATAAAAAATTTAGTTAAGAAATTTGAAGATACTGGGAATCTCTCATTGAAAGAAGTTAATTTTTACTAATAAATTTACTTGGTTTTTATTTAGATAATTCTGATTCGCTTATTATTATTACCTATAGTTGCTAATTCCTTATTGTTCGCTAACTTAAATTTTACTGGGATTATGAGAAATTTAACAAGTGACAACGAGGAGTGAAACAAAACTAAAATTAATCTTATCATTTATTTTTCTAGTCGTTCCAAGAAATCTAAATGTTGAGGTAGAGGAAATGGTAATAGGCCTGATAACTGCTAGTCCAACATCTAGTTTAAGGTCTATTGCCCTAGAATGTAATGTTTCAAGAGAAACTGTCCGTAACATATTAAAAAAAAACAAATATCATCCCTTTAAATTCCAATGTTACCAAGAGTTACTTCCTTTTGACGAAGAATCAAGGCAAACTTTCTGTGAAGAAATGCAAGAACGGGCTAATCGGGATCGCAGCTTCCTCTCATCAATTTGTTTTACCGATGAGTGTACCTTCACTTTAAATCAAGAGCCAAATTCACAAAACTTTAGGCATTGGGCACAAATGAGGGAATTATTAAATGAAATATTTCCAGAGAGCTGGATTGGTCGAGGTGGTGCTATAAACTGGCCAGCTAGATCTCCCGATTTGGCACCGTGTGACTTTTTCTTGTGGGGTCATTTAAAAAATAAGATTTATAAAACTCGTCACCCAAATATTGATTCTTTAAGGAATACTATTTTTGCAGAATGCAACTTAATAAACGATCGGCAACTTGCGAATGTGAGAAATTCTTTCTATAATAGGCTGGGATACTGTCTGATACAGAATGGGGGTTTATTTGAATATTTGTTATAGTTATTTTTCTTTTTTTATGTTACTTTAATTTCATTGTATATTAATAAGTTTTGTCCTTACCTAGATATGAAATAAATAAGTATTAAATTGCCAGATTACAAAATTCATTAGAGCAAAATAAACAAATGTTGCCGCTTGTTAAATTTTTCATAATTGCAGTAAAATTAAATTTCCAAATTTTGTGAAATTTCTGGCAGTTTTTTTAACATATAAAACTTGTATTTTTTATTCGACGTTTCGCCCCCGTTTGGGGGCTTTGTCAAGAATATTTATTTAAACTTGTAAAGATATAAAAATATAAACGTAAATTATTTGACAAAATTTTTTAAAAAATTTTGTCAAATAATTTACGTTTATATTTTTATATCTTTACAAGTTTAAATAAATATTCTTGACAAAGCCCCCAAACGGGGGCGAAACGTCGAATAAAAAATACAAGTTTTATATGTTAAAAAAACTGCCAGAAATTTCACAAAATTTGGAAATTTAAAGTTTTTGGAACTGGCACAAATCAAAGAAAAATTTATAGTAAAATTAAAGTAATTTAATTTTTATTATTTCATTTTACTGCTTTAACATTTTCCCAAAAACTTTTTAATAGGTTAGACGACACCTACAATTTACCCTAAACTATGGACCAGCATTCACCAACGAAACATCCACACCAGTAATCAATTAATTGTCAACTATAGGTAATGACAATAATAATGTGAATGAGAATTATCTAAATAAAAAAACAAGTTTATGTATTAGTAAAAATTAACTTCTTTCGATGAAAGATTCCCAGCCTTCAAATTTCTTACTAAATTATTTGTTGTTATACCGAAGGAATAGGACCGTTATTGAATTTTACAGAAAATAAGGCACGGACTACGCGCAAACTATTGCCGCCGTAAAATATTTTCACAATGAAAACCTTTTCTTGAACTGAATAAATATTTTTGTTCATTTTTAAATGTTGACAGTTCAGAAAATCCATAAAAATCAAAGACGTCCGTGATTAGAATAAATTAAGTTGTCATGGATAATCTGATAAATTTCTGTGTTTTAGTTAGAAAATTATTAATGTAATTTTTGCTTTTAATGCTTTAATAAATTGGAAAGTTGTAGAGTTTTTGATATCCTCCTACGCAGAAAAAAATAATCTTTGGATTGCTACCTTTATTACCACTGTAACTACACATAGGGAGCAGGAATTCCCAAAAATGTAATTGCCCATGTTGCACATGGAAGTTTGTCACACGGTATAATTATTGCATTCACAAATAATAATACATTCCATATCACAATGTAATACCGATCCCCAAGCCCCCACGGACTCTGCCACTTTGTATGTGCTTTGATAGACGATTCACGCGTTTACCGTTTTTACCAAAAATCCATAAGTAGCGGTATTTGGCCTTACAAGTAAGAGTATGTATTCCAGAGACCCTGACGTTGTTCAATTGTTTCATTAAACGTATTTCGTTTTCTGGATGTGAAGGCACGTAGCCTGTGCTACGTGTGCATATTTTGTATTGCCACATTAACTTTGAAAACAAAAAAACTGATGTCATCCTCAAGTTGAAGGTCTGCGGGAGCATTCTCTTGTTAATTTAACATTTTGTTTTCATGTATGCTAATACGCTTCATGATTGAGTCGGCCATTTTCATTACAATATGAATACAAAGATGAGAATAATTGTATGTGACAATTTCGTTTTTTTTTCTGCTCGCAACTGGTATGTCTTGTCAATGGCTCTCCGACTTAAGCTACTTTATGCTCTGACGTTCATGAACAGAGGGAGTATTTATATTCCTATTTATTTCAGCTCGGAAGAAAAAGAGAATGAGTGCATGTTTATGGTTTAACATGCATGTTGTTAAAAATGCAACGCATATTAAGTAGCCGAACCTCCGCTATCATATTCTTCGCTATTGACTTTTAATTAAGGGCGGCGCATCTCTACAATATATTTTCCTAATATTTAATGCAAATATTAAACCAATATATTAGCCGTTTTCAGTTTGTATTGGGGTTGACAAGACAATACTATTAGACCAATTTTGCCTAGTACGAGACCTATATAAATAATCGATATAACCATTCTAAATCAATATTGGCTAGTCGGGGAGCAGCCATCTCAAAAAGCGTTTATTTAAAGAGTTAGTCCGAAGTCGAGGACACACTTGTTTTGAAGACTGTTTTCTATGTAAAATCACCCGCTGAATCCGAATCCGGAGGGCGCCCGTTCATTTGGGACGGCCTTGACCCTGAAAAATGCATTTTTACATAAAATTTCGAAAAATTGAAAACTCCGAACATTTCAGTTTACATCGTCATATATTATATTCGTTCTGGAGACAGCTAGGAAGCTAAGTTTTTTTTTGAAATGTTCTCCAGGCATTTTTGATTGCAAACCTCTATACACAATTAACTTTCGAAAAATAGCTACGTCAGAAATTTGTAATTTTGTACACCGCGTCATTTTTGTGCACCTTAATTTTCACCACGCGAGAAAATTTTTTATTGTAAAAGATAGATACCTATTCAATCGAAACAATATGTCGTGAAAAGTATGCAGAAGTTTTTAGTGAAAAAACCATCTCGATATCTTCAATACTGACCGAGTTACGGCAATTAACAAAATGTTGCTTTTTGCGCTGCGGCATGGCATAGTGTTCTATTTCTACTCTGCGCATCTACCTACTCCGTGATGCATCTACGCCTGCGGGCGGCTAATCTCCGTCATATGCGGGAAACTCGTGCAAATACCTATTACTTTTCTTCGACAAAGTGATAAAACAGTTTCCGATATAATCAAGTTTATGTTTAATTGTTTACAAATAACAATAACTATGTACGAGTCGGTACGAGTAGTATGTATATGTGCAATTGTTTTGGAATCACTGTTTGTGCGATTTTGAGTTATATGCATTACTATTTACTATTAGTGAAAATGGAAATAAATTACAATTTGTGCATAATTTGTCAGATGAATGATTCAGCAGAAACAGTTCAAGCTGTAACTGAAAATGGATATAACGCATTGTTCAAGGCGGCAGGCAGGCCGCTTCTGACCCCTTGGCTGCCTCAAAGACTAGAAGTCTTTGGGCTGCCTGCGTGTCAAGTTACGTATTGCCGTCCTCAACGTAACCTAAGCTAACGAACACTGTATCTACACCGAGATCTACACCCCTATACCGTTCCTCATTCGAAGAAAAAGATTCATTTTTTAAAAAGTTTTTATATTTGTTCTCAAAATAAAAAATTGGAACTCCATACATGGGCGTAACATCAATTTAATATAAGATCTACATCGAAATGCATAAAAAATACAATGTAAGTAAGAAGTAACTGCATAATATGAAGTTCTCCCTTCTCCGCGCGTGCCGCCTAAAAGTGAATGCCACCTTTAACTTTCAAAGTTAATCGGTAATCCGATTTCGTTTTTTCGGCGGGTGTATACCGCCCGCCGGCGCCGCCTCAAAAATTGGCCGCCTGTGTGTTTGACACGCATTCCCCGCTCATTAGAAACGGCCCTGGCGGCAGGTACAAAAACAGATAGAATTAGTGTAGGTATGTCTGTCGCAGAATTTGAAAAATTAAGAACAGTTTTACAGTTATGATATGCTATTTGTAAACAATTAAACTTAAACATAAACTTCATTACATCGGAAACTGTTTTATCACTTTGCCAAAGAAAAGTAATAGGTATTTGCACGAGTTTCCCGCATATGACGGAGATTAGCCGCCCGCAGGCGCAGATGCGCGGAGTAGGTAGATGCGTAGAGTAGAGATAGAACACTATATGCCGCAGCGCAAAAAGCAATATTTTGTTAATCGCTGTTAAATCGGTCAGTATTGCAGATATCGAGATGATTTTTTCACTAAAAACTTCTGCATACTTTTCACGACATATTATTTCGATTGAATAGGTATCTATCTTTTACAATAAAAAACTTTCTCGCGTGGTGAAAATTAAGGTGCACAAAAATGACGCGGTGTACAAAATTACAAATTTCTGACGTAGTTATTTTTCGAAAGTTAATTGTGTATAGAGGTTTGCAATCAAAAATGCACGGATAACATTTCAAAAAAAAATTTAGCTTCCTAGCTGCCACCAGAACGAAGATATGACGATGTAAACTGAAATATTCGGAGTTTTCAATTTTTTGAAATTTTACGTAAAAATGCATTTTTCAGGGTCAAGGCCGTCCCAAATGAACAGGCGCCCTCCGGATTCAGATTCAGCGGGTGATTTTACATAGAAAACAGTCTTCAAAACAAGTGTGTCCTCGACTTCGGACGACCACTTTGAATTTAAGCAAGCTGCTCCCCGACTAGGCAGTCTCTTGTTTGCAAAAGCCTCCTCGATATACAGGTTGTTCACGCGAAACTAATAGGCAAGTTTATTTCGGAAATAGGGAGGTTTACAAAAAAATGTTTCAAAAATAAATTGTTAGGTTGCATCTACTCTATGATTAAAAAATATTTTTAGTGATATAGCTTGTCCCATTTAAGGGTGGTGGACCAAAGATGTGGTGACACAGTAATATATTAAACTCGACACGTGTCCTGCTTAATAAAATCAGACGCAGTGTGGTCCCTCTACTGACAATTTGGTGGTTTTAATATTTTTCCGAAAACTTTATTTTTCGTAAAATGCATAAATTGTTAAAACTTGAAAGTGAACAAAACATCTCATTTTTACAGTCCGTGGCAACACTGTTAGTAGAATTAGCGAATAATTACTTTTTAGTTCACAAATAGAAAAACATAAATCTTTTCTTTTGCCGAGCTTCCAGGCAAGAAGTAATTGGCAGCCATCTGTTTAAAAATGCATTTACATATATTAGATAATGTTTATCATTTCATAATTAATTATAATTAATGGTTTGGTTGAGTGGCAGTAAAAGAGTTGCCGCGACATTTCTGTACCTGAAATATAGCCTAATTTCTAAACAAGCTGCCGCTATATGAGTCAAGTATTGCTTTTCAATAAACATGTGTCATGAATGTATCGTAATTATCTTCGTTATCTAACCTTCTGTTACCAAAATTGGTTAGTGAATGATCTATTGCAGGTCTATGAGCGAGGAAAAATGTTTCAAAATACTTCCTAACGCGGGCAATAACAAGAAAATTCAATTTGTCTTAATGCAGTTGAAAATTTACGGTCTTCTAATAATTAGGATCTTTTTAGTAGCACAGCCGACGACGAACAAATTATGAAATTTTATTTACGTAATACAACTAGGAACTCTTAATATAATAATTTAATTACTGGCTACTAAGCTCTCGGGTTGCTCAAGTAGCGTTCCAAAAATCGATTGTGCCTTGAAATCTTGGGCAATAAAAATCTGTAACGCACATGTTAACAAGATCGATAAAGCAGATTAGCGTGAGCATTCTAATGGTCATTTGTCACAATCAGACTCACAGCAAAACCTCACAAGGCAATCGACAGGAAATATACCATTACAAGATATTCCTTTTTTTATTCCATAAATTAAAAATTCGAAATTACACAGATGGGCTCACGAGAAACACAAAAGAAATTTTGATCATTACGGAGCCATAAATGCGAGGTGTTTCAGCGAAAAATGCACGAGAGTAGTAATTTTCTCTTGTTCAGGGTCGTTATTAAGTAGGTTTTTTGGTGCCCTGTCGGCAGAGCGATCATCATTAGACAAAAAGGACTTTTTCCGCGTTTTTACGACCCATTGTTATTAATATCCTCGTTGTCGTAACGACAGGCCCACAGTGGCGTTCACCATGGCGAACAACCCAAACAAAAGAAGCTTTCCAAGCGAATATCAAAAATGTGAGAAATAAGTATATTGACCATTGTTTCTTATTGTTTAAACTACTCATTTGTTGCACGCCAGCAACATTCTTGTAACAACAAGAGTACTAAAAGTAAGTCTTTGGCATAGCTATCCGATTATCAGATTACAGTACAAAGTTGTTGGTTATCGAATTTTGGTGTAAATGCACTAAGAATGAGTTTACCAAACGTGACGAAACAGTGACACAATAAATTAAACTTTACAAAGTCGACCATAATTTCAAACAGATTCAGTTAAATTTGTTATTGACTAATTTTAAAATTTCCAAATTATTAACATTAAATTTACAAGTGCAATACCAAACTCGGCTTATCTGTACGACCATACTTAAACTGAACTACAAGCTCCTTTAGACGGGTTAAAATAGATCGCGCCAATTGCCCTATATAGGGTGTCCCACACTAGCGTATTTCCTCCATAACTCCACTACCGTTAGAAATACGAAAAACTATAAAGTACAAAAGTTGCTCTAACTTGTAAACTAGATGCTTTAAAATTATTTTCCGGGTATAGCGGAAATAGATACTAACTTCGTCATTTTAAATGGAACAACCTATATATCATTCATCATCATAAAGTTTTTAGTCCGAAGACTGGTTGGATGAGTACCTCCATCCTTTCCTATCATGAGCCAACCTACGCATTTCCCCAAAAGTTGAAAATCCTACATCCCTAACTATTTGAGAGCCAGTAGTCTAATGTGGGCCTACCCCTATCTCTTTTTATTCCTATCTCTGACTCTAGTATGTCGCGAACTAAGCCTTCGTGCCCCAGAAGCTGTCCTACCATTATATCTCTCCTATTCCTTACTGTCCTCCATAAAATTCGCTTCTCTCCAATTCTTTTTAATACCTCTCTGTTGCTAACCTTATCTATCCAAGGTATCTTCATCATGCGTCTATAGCACCACATTTCAAATGCTTCTAATTTTTTCCTAAACGCTTCTCCTATCGCCCAAGTTTCGCACCCGTCAATGCCGTACTCCATGCATACGTTTTTAAGAGCCTCTTCCGAGTTTCTACACTAATTTATCATTCCCGAGCACAATAATTGTTTATTTTTATTAAATGCAACTCGGCCCTGCGCTATTCTTTGTTTTATATCTCTAAAGCTCCTACCATCGCGAGTTATTTGACTTCTTAAATAGCAGAAATCTTAAACTTCCTTTATAGTTTGGCCCTGTATATTATTTCCAGCAGCTATTCTGCCTTTAACAATATTAATCGCATCTTCGATATACAGGGTGGCCCGAAATTAGCGTGCAATACTTTACCAGCGTGTTCTGTGGTCAAAATTAAGACAAGAAATTCCTATAAGCATATACCGAAATATGCTTCCCAAGGGAGCTATAGCTTTCTAAAAGAGAAGGCCTGAAGACGTATTCTTCTAAGTATCTTCGAAACAAGTCCAATTAAAATTATGAAATTTGATGGAATGTGTACCAAATGCTGAATCTTTTGCTGTAAACATACTTTTTAAAATTTAACAAGGGCGTCTCAAATCTGGGGGTGGCGGAGGTAAGATTTACCCCAACGATTCAGCGATTCCATTAAATTTCATGATTTTAACTGGACTTGTTTCGAAGATATTTAGAAGAAAACGTCCTCAGGTTTTCTCTTTTAGAAAGCTAATAATAGCTCCCTTGCGAAGCATATTTCGGTATACGCTTATATAGGATCAATTTGTGTTATTTTTGACCACAGAACACGCTGGTAAAATATTGCATGCTAATTTCGGGCCACACTGTATTTCTATACTTTTCAAATAGATTAAGTAAAATTTGTTATTGACTGATTTTCAAATTTTCAAATTATTAACATTATTAACATTAAATTGTAAATGTATATATATTTCTTTTCCCAATTTCCACTTACTGTTTCGTAAAATCCCGTTTTATGATTGAAATTGTAAATTGTTGCTATGTATTGATGAATTTTCAGAAATTCTGATTCTGATTTTTATTAATTGAGTAGGTAATTTAATTATTCCCATTTAAAGTGGTGAAATCTCAGAATAACATTTTAAATTTCGATTTAAATTTGCTATTTTTAGAGCAATTAAAGTTGCAGTTGTTAGAATTCTGCTGTGAGTCAATAGTATGGGATTCTTCCACAGCACCTCTATTGTACATTTTAATTTTTGATTCTCCATGATATAAAATTATTTTTATTTATACAGACTGTCCCATTTCTTCTGCACAGCACCTAACTTCGTTCTTTTAAATGGAACACCTGTATTTCACTTCATTTTCGAATTCCTTGATCGATTTGACTATCAGGCTGCATAAACGCCGCCTACTATGATGAAACTTCGAAAGACGATATACGAGTACATACAGGCATACAGGGTTATGATAAAGTAACGCTTAAATTCATTATTTCCGCAAATACACATTTCCAACGAATTTCCTCGGACACGTTAACTTTCTCTTTCTTTGCGGCATTTTTAAGTTACTTCACTAAAATAGAGGTTGATCGGGAAAAAAGTTGCAGGCTAAACTTTTTTAAATGGAATTTCGCATTTTTAGAATCAACATCGAAATCTGAACAAAAAAGTGTTAAGGTCCTATGATATTAATATAAACAGTTTTTGAGTTACAGCAATTTGAAGTTCTGTGTAGTTGTAGGTACCTCTACAGTAGGATTATGAAATAAATCCGAAATACACAAATCTTGACCCAGAGAAACTAAAAGATGATGATACGCGCGATAAGTTCGAGTAAAAGACAAACGAAGTACTAAAGGGCGCGGGCGAAAATATTGTTAAGGACATAGAGGAAGAATGGAATTGCATTAAAAATAGTTTAGTTTCCTCAGCTAGGGATATTTTGGGTCATAAACAGAATGAAAGTAGGAAACCCTGGATAACAAAACATATTGTGAGTCTAATAGAGGAAAGGCGAAAATATAAAAATAGGTTAGCTGAAGTAGGGAAACAAAGATATATAAGGCGATCAAGTGGGAAATTATTCGGAAATTTAGGAAAGCGAAAGAGCAATGGATCGATAATAAGTGCAAAGAAGTGGAAAATAAGTTCGAAGTAGGAAAGACTGATGAAGCATATAAAATAATTAGGAGAAATTTTAGAGAAATTGGATCTAGTACCAAAAGCATTAGGAATGAGGCAGGAGATATCCTAATCGAAAGCGGGGAGAAGGCAGAGATAGGTGGAAAGAATATTTAGGAAACTTATATGCGGGACAGGAAGTGCAAGATATATTAGAAAGCGAAAGCAGTGTAGAGGGGGATAACCTAGGGAATCCTATAATGAGAGAAGAGTTTGAGCTAGCACTAAAAAGTTTAAGGAATAATAAAGCGCCAGGTATAGATGGCTTGCAGGCAGAAATCTTAAAGTGCGCAGGTCAAGAGGTAATAGATCGTTTATTTAAATTAGTTAGTCGCATATACCTGACAGGCGAGATTCCAGAGGATTACAAACGGAACATCATGGTAGCTTTGCCAAAAAGGAAAGGCGCGGATAGGTGCGAAAATTTCAAAACCATCAGTTTAACTTCCCATGCGTCAAAAATTTTAATTAGAATTGTGCAAAGAAGGATGGAGAAAAAGGCGGAGGAAATATTAGGAGAAGATCAGTTCGGATTTAGACGAAATAGAGGAACGCGCGAGGCCATCCTAGCTTTACGAGTAATTATAGAAAAAACGATAGAAAAGAGAAAGAGCGTCTATATAGGATTTGTAGATTTAGAAAAGGCCTTCGACAACGTAAAATGGGGGAAGATGTTCGAAGTGCTGAGAAAGGTAGGGATGAAATATAGGGACAGAAGAATAATACATAATCTCTACGAAGAGCAAAAGGCAGTTATAGAATGTGAGCAGGAACTAAGGGAAGTAGATATCCGGAAGGGAGTGAGACAGGGATGTGCATTGTCACCTCTAGTTTTCAACTTATATATGGAAGATGCTATTAATATTGTTAAGGGCAGAACAGCCTCAGGGATTAACGTACAGGGTCAAACTATTAACATGCTCAGATTTGCGGATGATATAGCAGTGTTAGCATCTAGCAAAGAAGAACTAGGAGCGGCTTTGAATGAAATGGAAGCAGTTTTGACACAGGGCTATGGCATGAAAGTCAATAAAAAGAAAACTAAAATTTTGGTATGTAGGGGATGTGAAAATAGAATTAAAGTTGACATACAAATAGGAAATGAGAAGATAGAGGAGGTCACGGATTTCTGCTATTTAGGAAGTAAAATAACTCAAGACGGTAGGATCACTAAAGATATAAAACAAAGAGTAGCGCAGGGCCGAGTTGCGTTTAACAGAAAGAAACAACTGTTATGTTCGAGAACTATTAATATTGAGACTAGGAAGAGACTCTTAAAGTCGTATGTATGGAGTACGGCATTATACGGGTGCGAAACTTGGACAATAGGGGAAGCGGATCGAAAAAGAGTAGAAGCGTTTGAAATGTGGTGCTACAGGCGCATGATGAAGATACCGCGGATAGATAAGGTTAGCAATAGGGAAGTATTAGAAAGAGTTGGGGAAAAGCGAAAGGTATGGAAGACAATAAAGAGCAGGAGAGATAGGATGGTAGGACACCTTCTAAGACACGAAGGAATAGTTCGCGACATACTAGAGTCAGAGATAGGAATAAAAAGAGGTAGGGGTAGGCCTAGATTAGACTACTGCTCTCAAATAGTTAGGGATGTAGGATGTTCTACTTTTAGGGAAATGCGCAGGTTAGCTCAGGATAGGTACGCATCCAACCAGTCTTCGGACTGAGAACCTTATGATGGACACAAATTTCTACATTTTCTTATTATAATTTTGACAATGCGTATGTACATGAAAATTAATAATTTAAAATAAAAAAATATCTCAGATGCTCAAAATGTTCATTTATAATGAAAAACGTAGGCTTATAAAATGGAAAATGCGCATCTCTAAATGACTGTAATTCAAAAACCATTTGTTTTAGCGTTCTAGTAACTTTAGAAGTTTTTGCTCGGATTACGATGTAGATTCTAAAAATGCAAACATATACAGGGAGTTCCATTTAAAAAAAAAAAAAATTTAAAAGCTGGTCGGCCAAGGCAACGGGCATGTTTATCAGAAACTGCGTGTTTAATACACATAATATTCACCATTGTTCTGATGAGATAGTCATCAGAGAAGATTTTCCATTAATGTTTGGCTGGACATAATAAACCATATCATTTACCAATCGTCGTAGTGCCGATGAATACATCAATGTTTTGGATCAAGTGTAATTGTCGAAATTCCATTGCAGATAATTATTTTTTAATTTTGTTCAGCTCTAATTCTGTTCCTGTTCCAGTACCCAATGTCAAAAAAGTCTCCAAGGCTTCATACTAAAATGCATTGTTATGCCTTTATGATATAAACAACTTTATAAGAGCAATCATTTTTTAAACTGTAGACGCTATACTCATCGCTATAGACAACGCCAGAATTCAGCCAAAAATCACCAAAAAAGCAGGGCTGGGGGTTATATACAAAAAGAAAGTGAAGGTAACGCAGCGTTAAACGTCACTAAGCTACAAGGTTCACGATTTATACACGAAACCAAGTAATTATGAATGAATGTGGTAGCTAGAAGTTTATTCTACTAGTGCCCACGTTTGAAGCCAAGGGCGCCAGCGCTTTTCTTTATATGTAACTAGGTTGTGTTGCGTTCACATTGTAGGACTGGCCACATAATTTTGATTATGCCATTATTAATGTATGTATTGTTCAAAAGGTAAATAACAGTACTCACGGTAGTATTTTAGATAATCGAATTAAGATTGCGGCCTTGTGTATCAAATAGAGTTATTATGGTTATTATTTTCTTTGATCTTGGCTTCTTATTGGCCCAATATGTTGTGCTGGACCCGTATAAAATATTTTAGCCGATATAGCCGATGTCGGTTATGTTGCCAAAATTGTCGTTTATTTTATCAACTCTTACAAGTCGCTCAAGAGTGTCGCATTCAGCAATGTCGATCATGCAAAGAAGTCTTAATAAACAATATACAGTCAATGCTAACGCAACCAACGTAAATTTAATTCTAACCTATAAAAACAAAAATCTTTCAGCACTTCCTGGTCTAACCGCGAGAGCGCAGCATTTTCTAATCAAAGATCTTGTATTGAACTGGAACAACCTGCACGTATACAACCATTCCGCCGCGGATATCCATGAAATAACACAAAAAAAACATTCCGCTAAAAAAGAACTTGTTTTGTTTTAAATTGTAAATATAATACACGTTCTGCTGCGGTTTCAGGCTCTGTAAAATTTACATAGGATTATATTAAATTTTCTTTCTCTCGGATTTTAGGCCGATGTGCGTCCAAGAATGTCGTCGATCGGGAGCAATTGCGGTTTTCGTCCAGACGAAAGGATGCATCTCGTAAATCGACAAGGCCTTTGTATTGTACCAGATAAAAATCTCCGTAGCTCAAATTCAGTTTGCATTACAACGTGAATGTAATTAAAGAATTGGACTGTGGATATTATTATTTCCTAACGAGAATTTCCCCTAAAAATGCTTCTGGCATTTAGAAATGCAGCCCATTAATTTATTCATAACAGATGGTATTCGAATATTAAAATTTTAAAATTTGCATAAATCTGAATAATTCCAAACATCCTAGGCCAACATCTCTATTATTAACATTAATAATTTGTTTTGCTAAGGCCTACTCTCATTGAAAAATGTATCTGTGCAAAAGTTGACTGAGAAATTTTAAAACACAGCAGAGGCGTAGTGAAATGTACATTTCTCTAACGTTGGTACGCCTGGAATCTCACTTATTACCATATGCAGTAGTTCAAACAACGAGTATACAATAGGAAGTGCAATAACAATCGATGTGGGAATAAAGAAATTCTGACTTGGTTTTTAGTATCTGTTCAATAGAAAATACTTGTACGTTGATTTTCGAATGCAGTTTTTACCGTTTCCATTAGAAACGAGATTATTTTTGAAGCGGGTGAACGACTTTCGCGCAAGATACAAAAGTGCTTCAAAACTTCTTGAATCTAACAAAAACAACTTTCCGGACGCTTTTTGGTCGGGGCCGCGCATGACGTCACTTGCGAGAGCGAATATCTCGGACGTACATTTTCCAATAATACGTAAAAGCAGAGATAATTGATTAGAGCTAGTCGGAAGGCAAACTAATTTATCACACTCCGAAGCCTTGGCAATGTGAAACCGTCCCTCTTGGTGTTAAATTTCATGCAGAGTTCTTTAGCACAGAATTTAGTTGCCTATACACAAATAAACCTCCGTCACCTGCACTGAAGGGAATTAGAACAATCGCAAGACGGAATAATGCTCTTCCTCGCTCACTCATTAGGCCGTCGTGCTTAACTAAAATGTTATGGGAACTATTTCAGACACCTAACGGGAAAGCATGCAACAAACTTAAGCTCATTACCACGTTGACGTTTCAAGTTTCTTGAGGCGCCTGTGGAGCTATAGCCTCGCCGCTATCAACGAAATGAAGTAATTTGAACTAAAACTTATTAAATATTACATATGCGGTATTTAAGATAGCTAATGCAGCCGGCGTAGAAACTGCTAGTTGCAAGCCATTGTAAATCAAAGTTGCTGCGGATATATAAACAGCACGTGGTGGAGTCTCCGTGGAATTTCTTGCCGCGAAGACTTATGGTTTGTCGTTAATCCATCTGTGTATGTAAGCATTACATTTGGAATATCTGATGTAATAAGCATTCGTAAGTCGCAACCTTGGATAGTAATCTGCTTGGGAATGAATCATTCTTGAAGGTATCAAAGAACTCTTGCTTGCCTGTCTGCGTAAACGTAAATAAATTCAGGGGAAAATCGAGAAACAGCACACGAACGTTATGTGGAACTATCAGAGAGATCTAACACCGGACGTTTTCATTTCAGTTAAAGTCTTAAAGTGTTCATTTTTAATACAATTTTTAATACAAAAGTAATTATTATAAACTGGTTGGTCAATGAATTTAATAACCTCGAGATCAAAATAACATTGACGAGCAAACTCTCAAAAGTTCTAAGAAACCCTATAGGTTTATCGATTCATTTTACTTTAGTAGTAGGAGGTTTGGTATTTCTAGTAACATAGTGTAAGTTTAGATTTAGATGAATCTTCAACTCCTGAGGATGCTGACGTTGTCAGCGAGACACGTTTTGAGTTAAATTACTGTGTCACTGTCTTTTGGCGAGTGGGGTTAACTTTTTAAGAATTTATAGAGAAAACTTGCTGGAAAACAACATGATCAACTCCGAAGAAAAAACAAAAGAGGAAAAGCTCACTTAAAATCGAAGCTCTATGTAGCAAGAGCAACTTCACTACAAGATCTGAATAACTCTTGTGGAAAATTTTCTTTTGAGCTACGTGGCATGCAATTAAAATTTCATCCCTAAGGCAGAAATCAACACAAAATATACCAGCATGCTTTATTCCATTCCATGTATATTTTTAAGACATTCCTTGTCTCGACTTCAAATATGAAGCCGTCTGTATTTACATATTGCAGCAAATATTAAGTACCTACATCTTATTTTCCAAACATACGACCCTTTCAGTAGAATGTTGACAGTTCTAACAAAAGTTCCATTTCCTTTTACAAGGGAATTTTAAATCAATATTAGTGCTGGCAGCAAAAATCGATTTTTCGATTAATCGACTAATCGATTTTCGATTAATCGCGATTTTGGGAAAAATCGATTTCTAAAGTCGACTTTAAAAATCGATTTCTAAAGTCTAATTTAAAAATCGATTTCAAAAGTCTACTTTAAAAATCGACTTTGAAATCGATTTTAAAATCGAATTCTAAAGTCGACTTTGAAAACGATTTCGGAATCGATTTTTAAGTTCGATTTCGGATTCAATTTTTAAAGTCGATTTTGGAATCGATTGTTAAAGTCAATTTTGGAATCGATCTTTAGAATAAAATTTAAAAGTCGATTTTAGAATCGGTTTTCAGTCAACATTAAAATCGTTTTCAAAGTCGACTTTAGAATTCGATTTTAAAATCGATTTCAAAATCGATTTCTAAAGTCGAATTTAAAAATCGATTTCAAAAGTCTACTTTAAAAATCGACTTTGAAATCGATTTTAAAATCGAATTCTAAAGTCGACTTTGAAAACGGTTTTAATGTTGACTGAAAACCGATTCTAAAATCGACTTTTAAATTTTATTCTAAAGATCGATTCCAAAATCGACTTTAACAATCGATTCCAAAATCGACTTTAAAAATTGAATCCTAAATCGACTTTAAAAGTCGATTCCGAAATCGGCTTTAAAAATCGATTCCAAAATCGACTTTCAAAATCGACTATCAAAATCTATTCCAAAATAGACTTTCAAAATCGATTCCAAAATCGACTTTAAAAGTCGATCCTAAAATCGACTTTCAAAATCAATTTCTCTTTATCGTCGATTATTCGGTTTTTTCTAAAAATCGATTTTCTCTAATCGATTTTACATTTCTGCCTATTTTGCCAGCATCGAGCTGACGTCCCAGTCAAATGGGCGGGAAATTTAAAAATTACCGAGGTTGAGTAATTACACGCAGGCAATTTTCATCAAAAAGATAATTAAATCAAATAAAAATACGGTAATGAAGAATAGTATCACCTGGCAATGATATATAATGATTACAAAATTTATTATAGCCGGTAAATTGAGCTTAATATTCTTGTGCGATGACCTGAGCGAAACGTTACCATACATTAATCTAGACTAACAGCATCAACAACAAACTATAAAGTAGAAGTCGGGCTTTCCTTATTGTGTTGTATCATCTAAATTTCAATTCCCAACGTGCAGTTTCACCGTTATGGGGGAGTGACGAGGAAATTGTTAACCTTTCCAACTTTATATATTATGCTCGGTTTCGTTGAATTATTATCTGTCCAATAAATTACAAGTGTAACGCTAGATTTATAGAAATAAAACATTTCTTTCGATAGCACTGGGACGAGTCAAAAAATGTGATTTATCTCCCGTGAAATCTACCGAACCACAAAATGAATTATGGTGCTATTACCCAAATCGTCTAACATTTAGATAATGTGGTTCGATTTTTCTCCACTGCCAAATTGCCAGCAAGGCGGAAATTCTTGAAAGCAAACCTCGCCGTCAATTTCTCTCAGAAATTAGTTGGGACATCTGAAAAATGCAGCGCCGAATACTTTTGGAATTATTGACTAAAAATTTTAATTGTGTGATTAGAATTTCGACGGCGTGAAATTAGAGTATCCTTGATCACAGCTCAACCGAAGGATGCTTTACGCGCTTATTAAGTCCGAGACAGCTCCCTGGAATTACCCACCATGTTCTATTAAAAGGCATCAGCTGTTTGACCAGTATGACTTCGATTGGACGAAAGGCGAATTATTCTTACCTATTAACCTTGTCTATAGTTTCTATAGTTGGCTAAAATATATTAATACACCCTCATATAATACTTTTATATAAATTTTGTGAATTACTGGCATTAAAAACTGTATTAAGAAAAATTAATATTCAATAAATTAATGTATCTCAATCCCGTTTAGTTTCCATCAAAAATTTGGTATGTAGTTGACCACCCAAAATAGAACACGAAACGTTAAATCCAAAACGTCCTTGCATCTGACGTTCAAAAGTTTGGTGCTGATTTGTATCAGACCAGTGACGCACATTATGCCTGTTAAATAATCCTACGCTGCTTATGTGAGTTTCATCTGTCCAAATGACAGACCGCCCAAATTCTGGATTTTCTTGAATTTTATTTAAGTACCTACCACCTACAAAAATTAAGCCTTCTTTCTTGATCTCCCGGGAAGAAATGGTGAATAATTTTAATTTTATATGGCCTATATTTGCCTTTTTTAATATTTTTTGAACTTTCCATTCAAAAAAATCAACTTTATGTCATAACTCAAAAAATACGCTCCATAGAAAAAACTACGCACGCCACTGAATTCCTTGGAAAAAGTTCTATATGAGTCAATCATAACAGTTTTAATCTGTTTGGTACAAAAGAATTGGAGAGTTTTTGAAAATCGATAAAAATCAACATTATTTTTTTCTCGAAAACTAAAAACGATATCCAAATTCTGGTTTCGGCATTCTATTATACTCAAAAATGTAGCCCAGGTTCGCGAAAACCACGAGGCTCTATCTCTGCTGCTTCTAAGAGAAACCCCCAAATCACAACGAAAATAGAACGGCCTGTACAGTTTTCGACGTAAATAGCAGTGAGTTTCATCGCAATCAGATAGTAGTTAAAGTAGTATCCTGTTTAAATGCGTGGAAGGATCTGCATTTGACAGTAGAATAGTAGGTGATATCTTCTGGGAAGTGAGTGAATTGTGTCGGATTTTCACTCGATGTGGCAGACTTCTTGTCTCAGTTTTCAGGGACATCTCGAGACCGAGAAAAAGTCGATAACAACGCCTCGTTCTAGGTATGTAACACTCCCATTCCCCTGGTATCGAAGGCCGTCGCGGTTATGTTAAACAAATGAAGTAGTCAAGTTGTCTACTGATTTCAGACTGTATTATTTTAATTGCCTGGTAATTTATGCGCTGATTAATCAACGCATTATTCATTAATAATGTTTCGAAACTCCGGTCTTGGGATACTTATTTAAATAACACAACCGCCTGTACATCAAAGAAAAAAAAATATGTTATCCACCCGCGTATATAACTCCTATAACCCTGAACTCGTCGACGTCTGTTTACGTGAGTGTGTAATCAAGGGAGTTTTTATCTAAGATCATATCAATTTTTCGTGTAGTCGAGTACGTGGGATGTCTATCCGACGCAACAATGACAGAATCCAGAGGTCTTACTGAATTTAAACTAGCTCATTTTCGGTCCAACAACAGCTTTTGTCCACCACAAAGCGTCTTCCTCTGCCAACAATAAAATTAAAGGTACATTTTTATTGATAACTCCTCACAAGCGAATACAATTTTTCTATCCTTAAAATTGAAAGTAAGTTTTCAATTATCACGTGCCTTTTTCTAATAAACTTACACACTGAGTGGAAAAATGCTATTTTATTACATTTGGAATTCCCAGTCGGTACAGCAACCGTCTGGGAAGTCAGAAGATCTGAGTTCGGTTCCCAGTCGGCGCTCGTGAAATTTTTCGTTGGGGATGGGCTCCTTTGTCGCTTTACCCAAAAATAATCCTTATCGCAATTTATTGTTCAGCATATGGAATGCTCACAAAGACTAAAAATGCAAATTATAGAATTATAACAGCCAAAGTTAAAAATCTCGAACACCTGTCAAGTAATTCTTATATGACCTTGCAAGATACCAGGTGCTCTACTTTGCCGACTCTTCTATCATTTAATACGATTTCTTGAAGCTATTTAGTAGTCCATATATCAAATTAATTACAATATCTCATAAGCAAATGCGGAAATGCTATAGGTGATTTTCTTGAAAGCCAGTTATGAATCAGATCAGCAATACGCCGCACCTATAATGGACATACGTCTTATCTGCTTAACCAATCGTTACATCAGCGATGGCTGGTGTATTGACATATGTGACACTCATGACTGCATAAAAATATATGAATGCAGGTGTTTTTCCAGGGCCGTATGCATGAAATTTATCATTAAAATGAAATGGTAATTCATTACGAAGGTTGGCGGTAGTTTTTCATAATGCAGTTTATAATTTTCTCTCATAGTAAAAGGGCGAATAGAACAGTTTTTGTCTGAGATAATGATCGGTATTAGAAATTGAATTATACAGTTCGATTGTTGTCTATGTTACCTGCAACTCCATTCGTAATTGCTAAGTTTGCTTGTCAACGGCAAGCCTAGAGGTAAACATTTGTTTAATTCGTTATTAGGCCAATTCAATAGGTTATTAATATTCAAGGTTTATTTGAATCATATTATATTATAAAGATATATATTTAATTGGTTTCGGGTGTGTAATAGAGCAATTTGTCAATCGCATATGCAATTTGATACTATGTAATAATACCTATACAACAATTTATTATATTTCCCATGTATCTGATGTATCAGAGTGTATCTGTTTGAAAAATTTTACTGAGTTCCGTTTTGTTGAAGGATTTAGTAAAAAAATATGAAACAAACAATCCATGTAAATATCTAAGTATAATGTCTCCGATTTTACCACCATGTTGTACGAAGGAAGCATAAAAACTGTTCAAAATAGTACAAAATATAACTTAAAAGGAAGTGAGCATGTTTTCAAACGATGCATACTTAACGATGATAACAGTTATTTAATGGACAGAAGATTTTCGCCAATTAGCAACATTTTACGTTAAGTTGTCGATAAACTATCAAGAATAATAATAACAAGAGTTTATAGTCTTAAACGGATATAACGTTGATGAAATAAAATAATTTATACTCCTATACTCAGAGTAAATAGATGTTGATCAGTGTTTAATCGAACCTTTATCTATTTTTATTGATTATCCAGTCATTTTTACAGAACGAACATCGACAGTCCATTAAAGAAGTGCTATGGCATTAGTTCTCTCGGAAACTATTTCTAAAACTAGTTTTCTTTTAACAAATATTGGTCGGTATAATTTAGGATATTAACATAAGGAGGCATTTAGAATGCGTTCTAAACAACCATTTAAAGTCAATGTACCAACAAACACGATTTTAGAAAATACACGAAAATTAAGCAAGGAAAACAGTAATCAGTGGCGTACACTTGGTATCTTAAAAAAAGCAAATAAAAGGAATTTGAAAAAAAAGATTTAATAAAATAACTGAGTGTTATCATCGGTTATATTCCAACCTCCAAGTTTTATCAGGTAATATTTGCGTACACAAATTTTACGTGATAAAAGGTCGAGGGGTATATGTCAAGATTATCTCTCAAAAAAATATACCGGGTGGGGATTTAGTGTGTAATCGGTTCTTATCTCTGGTACTGCTTAAGATATCAAAATGAAATTTTACGCGTATGTGGGGAACGACATGGAGCAATTCGTAAAATTATTTATGTATACAGGGTGATTTTTTTGACCGTCTATTAGAAGTATCTGGAGAATTAAAACAGATATTGATTTGAAATTTTGACTGGCATTTCCGGGAATACCGGAAGTTGACACCAACTTTGTTATCTTAAATGGAATGCTACCATTTTCTATTTTTTTTTATATTCCACGGAAAATTTTAATGTCAATTCAATAAAGGTTCGCTATGTCTAAAATTAATATTTTCGGAGATATAAATTATTTTCTCAATATTTTGACAGTTGTGGTAGATTATGTAAAAATTAATATCTCGATAACGTCTAGCAGTAAGATGTTCGATTTTTTATGGTGGCAAGACGAGGTGTTGGAGTTACTAATCAGTCGAACAAATTTTCAAAATCTATTACATAAAATTTTCTAATCAATGACATATGTTGATCGCACAAAAGTAGCAAAAAGTCATTTTTCTTATTTTAATGTTAATTCAGTAAAGGTTCGCTATGTCTAAAATTAATATTTTCGGAGATATGAATTTTTTTCCAATACCTATTTTGACAGTTGTGGTAGATTATGCAAAAATTAATATCTCGATAACGTCTAGTAGTAAGATGTTCGATTTCCTATGGTGGCAAGACGAGGTGTTGGAATTACTAATCAGGCAAACAAATTTTCAAAATCTATTACATAAAATTTTCTAATCAACGACATATATTGATCACACATAAGTAGCAAAGAGTCATTTTTCTTAAATTGAATGATACCTATTTAAAGAAACCAATTAAAAAACGTGAAATAATGCGCGTTTAATAATGTATGATGTTTCTCTACCCAAAATGAATAGTATTTTAAATACCTACTAGATGGGGCGCCAGGTCATTGTTCTGCAGCAGTTACTAACGAATTTTACCAGATGTTTGAAGATAGATGGATACGACGTTTGGGTCCATGAAGTTGGCCTGCCAGGTCTCCAGACATTACACGGTTGGATTTTTATCTTTGGGGCCGTATAAAGGATAAAGTGTATCAATATCCACTCAACAACAGGGATGAATTGGTGGAAAGAATTGCTACAGCATTTGCAGGCTTAGATTCGCATGAAATTCGTAGCGCTACTACACACGCCGTAAATAAGCGAATTATTAAATGTGTAGAAGTTAATGGACTACATTTTGAACAGTTTCTTTAACACTGTTTTACTATCACGTACCTACTTTATTTTTTAATTAGTTAAAATAAGTTCAGTGGTGGTAATTCAGGATATGTTCCATTAAATGTTCTGTATGTCCTGTTAATTATTTTATCGCATTTTCCATGAATGTTGAATAAATTCATAATATCCGAGTAAGAATAATTATCATTTGCCATATCCTTTTCGTTAAACACCAACCGTACTAAATTACTAAAAAATACCAATTGCTTTTATTAGACATTATTTGTGAAATTTGTGAATATTGTGCTTTGTCTACAAGCCAAGGTCTACTTACTAGAAGGCGGCGCTCTTCAATTTTGATCGATGAAATAAGAAAACAGCAAATATCTAAAATACTATGCATTTTAGGTAGAGAAACACCATACATTGTTAAATGCGCATTTTTTCACTTTTTTTATTGGTTTCTTTAAATAGGTATCATTCTATTTAAGAAAAATTACTTTTTGCTACTTATGTGTGATCAACATATGTCGTTGATTAGAAAATTTTATGTAATAGATTTTGAAAATTTGTTTGCCTGATTAGTAATTCCAACACCTCGTCTTGCCACCATAGAAAATCGAACATCTTACTGCTAGACGTTATCGAGATATTAATTTTTACATAATCTACCACAACTCTCAAAATATTGAGAAAAAAATTTATATCTCCGAAAATATTAATTTTAGACATAGGGAACCTTTATTGAATTGACATTAAAATTTTTCGTGGAATCTAAAAAAAAAATAGAAAATGGTAGCATTCCATTTAAGATGACAAAGTTGGTGTCAACTTCCGGTATTTATATACGGAAATGCCACCATTTTGAAAATATTTTCATTAAATAGATCCGGCCCGGTTTCGGCCACAGCCAAAATTTCAAATCAATATCTCTTTTAGTTCTTCTAATAGACGGTCAAAAAAAATGTTTATATTTTGTATTTGCAAATTGGTATCAATATAAAGACAATAAATCTATTGTTAAATTGTTTCTTGATGGTTATATTCTTAAATGTATAATGTCTTTTTAAAGTCGGGTATAATGTTCAAACAAGGAGTGCCATGGAAGAAAATATTCTCTTTAAGAAATAATCTTGCAATGAGATTTTTTGTGTTAATGTAAACTTCATTTGCTAAATATTTTATAGAAACAAAATGCAGACCTTTTTTGGAGTTTTGGGTGACAAAATAGGGGAGATCGTCAAAAATAATGTAAAATACTAACGAAACTACATTTTTATAATTCAATATTGTACATTCTGTCGAAACTTTTACTGGTAGACTCGACAATATCCACATCAATAAAAAGTTTAGTGAAATGACCATCAATAATATACATGGTGTTCCAATTTAAATTTTTGAGAAAAATTCTGTTTTGCATAACTTAACCACCTTGTATTATCTCAAGTATTAAGATAAAATTATTTACAGATTTCAAAAATACAGCAGTGTGTGAATCTAGTTCAAGAAAGAAATTTTAGGTGACTTTGGTTAGTATGCGTCAGTAGCGTCACAAATTTGGGTCCATAATGGCACAAAAATGTCAATATCTCAACTTCGATCTCAACATTCTTTAGTCAAAACCACATCATGTAGTATATAAATTTTCATGGAATTTTATGGGGAATCCATATTATGCAAGGACACGTAGGGTTTCCATTCAAATGCTTCTAATTTTTTCCTATCCGCTTCTCCTATCGTCCAAGTTTCGCACCCGTACAATTCCGTATTCCGTATACATATGTTTTTAAGAAATCTGAGACTTCCTTAAAAAAACCTAAAAAAATTAAATTATCTACCTAAATGATTTACAATTTAAACATAATAGATTGTATTAAATCAATTTTTTCGTTAAATAAATAATTAATTTAATAAAAAATTAAAATACGGAAGAATTAAGAACACAATCTGGATGCTCTAAGAACTTGAATTTTGCTCATTTCGGCTGAGAAATATATTACGAAATGTTTTCTTATACCTAATCAGATATTTGCTTTCACGTAATATTGTGTCAGTTGCTATCATAGCCAATCATAGCCAATTAATGTCAAAAAATTAATCGACCGTTATGTGAGGTACAGACAAATCTGCAAGCAATTGCATCATGAGTAATAAACACTGGTGCAAGCAGCGTTAAAAATATGTGATGGAAATAGTATAGGTATAGCTGTTGCTATTCAGGATTAATTGAAGCAAAGTTGACGTGGTCGTTTTAACTGCGATTAAGAGTAGTGCATGCGTTATCGGATTTTTTCCATAATATCCTTATTTAGAGAGAGAACCGTAGCTTTCCCATCTCCAAGAATGTGGGTTAGATGAACGAGAGTGTATTTCGCTCGATATATAATTAAGTCATACGGATGTGTGGTATGTTCATATATCGAAGGCAGGTACTTACTCCGGTTTTTGCCTAGGTATACGCATACTCAGATATTACGCTAATAATACTAATTTGACAGATTGAATTTATTATATGCGGAAAAAACAACAGATCCAAATAACTGTAATCCAAACAGACCGAGCGGTACGAAATTTATCCTTCCGCTTATGGCCACTAATTAGGTATAATCAGTTCATAATAAAATATCGGTTTACTCCGAAAATTCTGTTTATTGAACGAACGAAACAAAACAAAACAATGAATCTAATTTTATTTTATTTATTTATCCGTTTCTTGAAACATCATATTTCAGTACCACCTCGTAGACAACATTAACATAAGGAAACTGTAGCCTGTGTGTTTTTAGTTAAGTACTTTGAACATGTGGATATTATCGAGTGAAATTAAGTTTATAGAATTACTAATTTGTATTTCATGACTTAACATACAGATTCTGATTACCCTTACCTAAACGACTGGTGCATAAAAGTACTAATTACTTTTTGCCTATCGGTCATTAAATTGTTGCAGCAATATATTGCCAATAATATTTACAATGGGCAGATATCATATTTATAGTATTCAATTTCTTTCTCTTTTACAGGCTCATTTACCATCTGCGCCTCTGATAGCAGTACTTCAGGTTAGGTGTTGACCTCTTCAGAAACTCAATAACTCTCGATGTTCTTACACCTTCAAAGGGCATTTTTTATTGAGTTAGTTAAACTATTCACAAATTATTCAATTGAAATGAGTAAAAAGTGTTACCAACATGTATTATTGCATGAAAATTCCTGATCATTCCCGCGGTGTTTTTCGTACATTGAATTTATGGCATAATTAAACAAAAATACTAATAAATACTGAAGCCGATGCACCGTTACCTCTTCAATCATGTACATTGCATCAATTTATTGAATAAAATACTACTTTTTTAATTACATGACTAAGTGTTTTGCAGTTTCAATTTATTAAAATATTTTACCAAGCGTCGTATATTATACTCGATACTCCATATTATATTAATAATATTTTTTGCGTTACGAAAATGGTCGAGCAGAATTTTCGAAGACATTGATTAAAATACGCTTCTTAATAACTTTCAAAATTTTTTTATAATCGGATTAATTTATAGCACAGTCTCGAATATGCGACGGCCATTTTTTGTCGGATGTGCAAATTGTGCTACCGAAACGGAAATTAATTATTAATAGTTGGACGCTCTGAGGGGATAATTAAGTTAAGATGTGGAGTAGGACAACTCGATAAAAAAGCAGACGAAGTTTTGGCAAAACCCGCCTGAACTGCAGAAGAAAGGCCGAAGAGAAAATGTCTTCTTTGGCATAAATCTTTACGCTTTTCTGCTTTCTGTAAATGTTCTTTTATCTTCTCCAGAATAGCTTATTAAATTAAAGCACTATATTCCTCGCTTGGGGATTTAAAAATCCCAACAGGTGTTTTCAAAACAGTTAATATACAGATTAAGACAAAACAAAATAGTTCAAAAATAACGTTATGTTTATGGAGAAGTCCACTACCAAATTCCAATAAAAATAATAATAAAACTACATCCAGCAAAATTGCAAAATAGAAGAAAATAAAGTACGCCTTCTCGAATCTGAATCAAGTTGATAAACAGGACAAACAGGAATTAGTTGCACAGCATAATTAACTATTTGTTTAAATACTTTCCCGCTGCATGCTGTCGAATTAATTCAAGTTTTCAATGATTTCTTGATATACAGGGTGAGTCACTGAGGAGAAATCGGTCTATAACAAGCGTACAGTTCAAAATGGAAGAAAAATTTTCAAATAAATGTTTTTCAAAAACAAGTTCTTACTGAGATAAAAATATTTTCAAATATGGCGGACTTCCGGTTATTTAAATGGAACACCCTGTATATTATTGCATTTTTGAATTTCTCATGAAAAATAAATGTCAGTTTGTTAATCAAACATTGGGTCTCAGTCGAACCGCTCTGGAGTTTTTTAATTTTTTTTTTAAAATTCTGACGTTTGCAAACACGTAATTGGACCACATTTTTTCGATGAAAATTTCTGCAAAATTTCTACAAAACGATTTACCAGAAATGTTAGACGACTTGCTACAATACAACAGATGTGGTATCAACAAGATGGAGCGCCTGCGCATTACGGAAGGGGTGTAAGGGAGCACTTGACTGCAGCATTTCCAAACAAATGGATAGGAAGAGGAGGTCCGACACCTTGGCCAGCGCGATCTCCAGACCTAACAAAACTTGACTTTTTTTTGGGTCCACGTAAAGAAGTTAGTTTATAGGGAACCTCCAACTACTCGAGAAAATATGATGGAACGAGTTCGCCATGCATTTAAAAGTATCAGTGAAGATATGCTGATAAATGTTAAGTATGAAATTTTGTAGAACCATTTAAGAAAGAAATAATTTCGTCGCATCCATGTTTGTGTGGGCATAATCGGTTAACCAAAAACGCAATATCCATAAATTATATTTGGTAGATAGTCAATTTGAAAAACAAACGTACTCATCAAGGTTTAATAACGATGTTGACTACTACCTTTCATCAATGACTTGAAGAACTCCTGTAAACATTATACAATTCTCTTCAAGAGGTATAGCACTAGCAATTCTAATTTTTCTCTTCAAAAAATGTGAAAGTGAACGCATGCAATCCGTGTAACGTTCGCGAGAAATATACTGACTAGGTTGTACGTACAATTCTGTGTACACGTAGCAAAAGCAAGGCACACTTGATAGCCTCATATATAAACCACATTCACTACGCTAATTACGTTTTGCACAATACACCAACAACTATTCGCAAATCGCATCATAACTCTCCGGCTAGGATACGTACATCGCACGGATGTTAATCCCGGAATATCGTTCGGGTAACTATAATTAAGGTAGTCATCAATGGAATTATTATTATTTTATGAGCTTCCTGAAAGCTAAATTTTACACGGAAGGTTGTAAAAGTGAACATTTATAGCTGGGCAGAGGTTAGAGCTTTTTTATTTACTAGATATGCCTTCAAGTGAATCATTAGAACGAAAACAATGATCACAGCTTTTAAATTTCACATTTCTCAACGTATCCACAGTTGTTGAAATATACAAAATGCTTGATAATTGTTCTTGAGTGCTTCGACTCGTCCCAATTAGAGTATTCTAAAAATGCTGAATCATTTAACACCGAACAATCATATTATGTATTCGAGAGCAGCTGCTAATCCGTACAGCTGAAATTTAAGGTCCCTTTACACCCTTAAATCGGCGATTACAAGCGCAAAGTTATGGACGTACCGAAAACTAAACTCGGCATTATGTCAACTTTAGGGGTTCATTGATTGGGCAAGGAAATGTAGACCAGTTATCAGTACAGTAACATAACCCAAGCGACAGAAACTGACAAAGCATTGCCCGTTAGGTAGCCAAACGCGTTAAACTAGCTAATATCCATAATGGCTGCGTTATACGCGTAGTGAAATATCGAACGGCAAATCAATAACAGTACAATAGAATTGCTGCGGAAAGTAAATAACAATACATGATACACGGACTGTCGAGGTAAATGTCTTTGTTATGCAGTTGTTGTCGCCGCGTTGGTAGAACTCTGCATTCATAAAGAGCTGCAGGTCGATTAATTGCTCGCTATGTGTACATAAACTAGCCACAAGAGACGCTCCAAACGCCACTTGCGTAACTCTCTTACGTAATATGTTTTTCCACAGCAATATGTAAAAAATTTCAACATCAGTTCTCCTGAAATCAAAGCAAATTTGGGGATCTTACACGGAGAGAAATATCAATTATTATTTTATACGTTTTACTCTAACTACTACATACCTATTTCTGAGGGGTAAATATCTCGAAAAATTTGTGTACACTTATTTGGAATTCCAATGGAATTCCTTGGAAGTCCTTGGAATTCCCTGGAATTCCCCGAAACCGTTAATTTTGTATGTGGTCCTTATGAGGTAAAATAGTCAATTCCAAATGTTTCTAAAGCAACTTTGATTTCGTTTTAATTATCGTTTTTTCCGGAAAAAAGAAGTATAAATTTCTCCACACGTTCCTTAAGAATATTTGAAATACATTTTAATATTCTATTCATTATCTGTATGAAAATAAAATTTTAGTGGTGTGATGAGTAATAGGAAGGGTATCTGAGTTTCTGCAATCTGCAGGCATCCATTGCATTCGCATCCACCGGCCAATAATTTTCAATTTGAGGGTGGGGTGAGGTACAGTGCTGTCACAATTCTGTATTAGTTTCAGAAGTTTAGTCTCTAATCTGTGAATTTAGTTGGATAACTGTCCATTGTAGGTATTATTGGGTTCTAAATAGTACTTTTTTGATAATTTCGAGAATATTTGATTTAGGAAATTGCGAAAGGGTTCCAAGACGCGGTGGCAATAATACTAATAATAATAAATTATTTTGTTTTCTTCTATTTTCTGTTCAAATTATTAAGGCATGGAGCTGTAGCAGTACTAGGGTGGGCGTCAAGGTACTCGCGTACGTAACATTTGCGTACATAAGGAAAGATGTCCAGCAGGAAAAGCGGGCAGCTCGAAATAAGTGTCATTTGCGTACAACATAAAAATCTGCCAGGTTAAGGTCAAGCGGAGCGGAGCGAAGCGAGTGGGGCGTTGTAAGTCTCAGTCGTTAGCGTTTATAATATGATTCTCCTCAAAGATCATTCAACAAACATTTTACAAAAGAAATCACCGGGGGAATCAAGTTAACTTACCTCAATATTTAACATAATAGGTGTTCGAAATAAATATTTAAATTAGGAATCCAAATTTTATGTTGCACGCAAGTGCCACTAGATCAGAGTTGTTTAATATACCTGATGAGCCTTATTTTGCTTTATGGACGCTAATGTCATAAAATTTGCCTTGTACGCAAGTGTCATACATTCCAAGGGTGAACTCCGTACAGGGCAGGTCGGTTATATCTAACGTAATTTATTAGATTTGCCATTTGGTTGGTGATTTTATATATCGTCCGGTTAATTTAAAAAATCGAATAGTTTAAAGGCTTTTGTTACATTTACCATTAAGTTGTGGGTATCAAATATAAAAACTAGCCAATTCAATTAATTACCTACTGCAAATATTAAAACAAACCATTATTGCACTTTTGTTTGGGATAATTGGGAGGAGATTACTTTCCTCGAAGACGGAACTCCATAAAATTATTTTGGAAGGCCTCGGAATTCGTTGGAACTCCTTGGAAATCTTTGGAATTCCTAGGAAATCTTTGGAATTCCTTGAAAGTCTTTGGAATTCCTTGGAAATATTTGGAATTCCTAGGAAATTTTTGGAATTCCTAGGAAATCTTTGGAATTCCTAGGAAATCTTTGGAAATCTTTGGAATTCCTTGGAAATCTTTGGAATTCCGAGTCCTGTGTGCAAAAATTTTTCGGGATATTTACCCCTCACCTATTTAAAATTTAAAGATTCAGTTTTCAAACAAACAAATGGCTGTGCCATGGGCTCCCCAATTTGTAGTACCGTTGGTCAGCTAGTTTTAGGAGATTTAGAAACAAGAATTACTCCTAAATTATCTTTCAGTTTACCATTTTCTTAATCAGTTTAATAACTACCATCCTAAATTACAATTCACTATTGAAATTTCAACAAAAGATCAAATAAACTTTTTAGATTTAACTTTACATGAAATGAAAATCGAAAAATTTGGCTTTAAGATTAACAGTCCATTAAAAATGCCACATTTCTCTTCTCTAGCAAGCTATCGAAAACAAAGCATTATGTTTATTATGGCAACAATTAAATAAGACAACTTAATTATCGCAGGTAAATGTAGTTCAGAACGTTTGGTTGCAGCAGGATTGTGCACCTCCTCATCATACACAAAGGGTTCGTCAGTATCTAAACAATTTATTTGGTGAGAAATGGATAAGTATGTTTCACATTTATGATAGTAATAAGTTACACCCGACGTATTTTTAATATACAGGGAATACAGGATCAATACACTGGCCAGCTCGCTCCCCGGACTTAACACCCCTAGATTTTTACATAAAAATCACGCATACAGTCAAGAATATGAAAATCAGCATGCTATTCAGGCAGCTGTAGTGACCGCTCTTAGAGAACTTCTTCGTCAATTTTTAATAAATGAGGGAGAAACTCGATGTAGAAACTGTTTAGATGCTGATGGAGGACGTTTTGAACAATTATTGAACTAGATAAGAGAAGCTGTGACATTCTTAACAGACTGTTACATCTTAGGGACAAATTTTTCGATTTGTTAACTAAAGGTTTTTATGCTGACTATTATACATGGTTGAAGAGCCCTTGAAACCGTCTACTCGAATATGACCAGTACCAATATGGCGGCCATAAGGAGAAACAAACTTAACCTCTGGTACTCTTAAATTTAACACCCTGTATAAAAATTGATACAAACGGCCTGTTGAGAATTTTCAACCATAACTTGCTTTAAAATTTCATCAACAAATAAGGGCTCTAGAATAAAAACAATATTTCGGCCATTTTCACTTTTTCCCGATTTTCTCAGAAACAGAAATAGTTTCCGAAGTTCTCTTGGTACTGCTAAATTACAATTATAATAAGCAACATTTTTCCCCATTTGAGCACCCTTGTAAGTACCGCGGTTTAAAAGTTCCCCATACTAAACAAGTTAAGTGGGACACTGTGTATCTGTAAACAAACACGAGTAGAAGCAAATGTGGACGTGTAGTACAACATATGCATCGAAAATAAAAGAGCAGATGCACAGGCTACCGTCATTATTACGGCAAAGACAAATAACACTCTAAGCCACCACAAACGACCATAATAAAACTAGAGCCGGTCGGATTAAATCAAATGAAACGCAGAAGACATAATTGATAATTATAGATTGCAGTTTGAAATTCCCGTTCCCAAGATATAAAATTTTTGATAGCGGCCGCTATTACGGCCGTAATAACAAATGATAGATATCAAAGGACGTAGTGGCAAAATAAAAGCCGGCTAATTGTCTCAGAGTTATCCCCGACTGTGTAATTAGAGGACCATAAATGACCCCCACAAATATCATTTTAATTGTATACGTTCCCCGTGCTTTTCTTCCTCTTCTGCTCGCTTAGATTATAATTACAAAAAATATGTAAGAAATAATTGAAAGAGGATGCTTAAGGTTCATTCAAATTGTGCTGCGAGGATTTGGCGGAGATGCCACATCAGATTGCCGTGAATAAACAATGGACGTGTTTAAGAACGAAGGAACGTTTAAATATGCAGGTTTCACACAAATAGGTCGTTACGCCGCAAGAGGGCGTACGTATTCTAGTTACTAGTTAGCCTATGCAGTTACCGTCCACGTCGGCTAGATGGACTGGCGAGAGGAGTTAACTCATAGCAGCATATTAATATTAATATTAAGGTTTAGTATTTATAGCAAACCATTCAATTATTGCCCGTTTGAAAAAATAACGAAGAAATTACTCAACAGAGAAAGACAAGTTCTTTTAAAGCAAATTTTGTTCGATGAAATGAAATTTATTTTAGTTTTCAGCTGAATTTCTTTACGCCAGTCATTATTAAAGTATTTATATATAATTATGCGATTGATAACAAAACTGATGGACTTCTTCGAAACAATTTAACTTCCCCTGGTCAAGGTGGCGGCTGGACTACAAGAGTGTCTTGCGGTCGTCTTCCCGTACTTATCCACGTCGTCGTGAATTTTCGATATCAATTGTGGTCACCGCAAAAAATCGGCTGTTACAACCTCTCTCTCTAAGAGGATATAACCAATCTATTTAAACCACAACAAATTGTGAGCCGCATGATGGAACAACGTGTCTAATACCGGACTACTCCGGATGCGCGACTCCATGCGCATGGTTCCCAGGAACAAGACGTGCTTTAATTTTTCGGAGGTCTCATCAAGAAGGCGGTGGACGACCGTGCAGCCAAGTCTGCCATTGGCCAAGCTGCCTCAGAGTGTAGACTACCGGTTGGCTGCCGCACTTGCTCGGTCACATCATAATGATAATAATAACTGTAGCGGTAATGATCTGCCGCGATCACCTGTAATAAGCATGGCTCCGATTTTTTTGGAAGTGACCCTTTGGCGGGCACTCGGATAACTAGAGACCAGATTTGTCCTTCTACATTTATTTATTTGTTCGGAAATATAGAGAGAGATTATTTGTATTACCGATAACGCCGGCATCGTCTAGAGCTTTTTATGTGATATTGGAATTTGAAATATATCCTCAATTTGGTTAATGTCTGGTCTGCGTGTATAATATTTCTTAATTAGCGAAGACGCTTTCATTTAAGTCGTGCAGGATTGTGAATCATGCAAATAATATCGAGAAATTGAAACGAAAAAGGATCTAAGCGATTGTGTCTATATTAGTACTAACAACCTCCTTTATAATTCCGTATTTTACACTACCAAATTCATACTACAAACTATACCGTCGTCATTAAATGAATTGAGAAACACCAAAGTAACTAATTAATCTACTCGTCTTTTACGAGTAGAGTGTCTAAAATTCACGCAACAGGAAAGAGCACGACAAAACTGCAAGTTGCATAATTCGGTACATGGCGATAAACCAAACGCATAACTTCGCCGACTTTCCCATGCACCTGTCCAGATACCTTTACATGTTAAATGGATTTCTCAACGCATAAAAGGTCAAGAATAAAAAATCTTTCTAATGCACCGCGTCCTATTTCTGTCACTCTGTTACATAACCTAAGATATCGATTCTTGCCACGATGCAGTTTCTACTGTTAATTGGTAAAAGTAGCCAATATTGGCCAGGAACGTTTCTTCAACAACAGAAGAAGCTTGAGTAATTACCAATTTAGATAACACATCAATCAGAACGCCGAAATATGGTATCCGAAGGTTCTGGTTAATAATAAATTATACAAAGCAATATCGAAACTACAGATTGCATAACAGTTAAATTATTAGAAATTAGAAATTCACAATGCTTGAATTCGCGATACAAAAAGAACAATATCTATGTGAGAGGTATAAATATCCGCGTTATTACATAAATCCGTTTTTAATACCTACATCATCGCGCCAAAACCCCACAGTACCTAATCTACAAAACTCTTTGGATATTTTTTTATGAAACGACATCACAAATGGTAAAAATGTAAGTTCATCAAGAATCTCAAACGTTTTGATGTTTTGTTCGGTATTTTATTAAAAAAACGGTATACATGTAGCATTTAAACCTTTAAATATTTTAGACAGTGACTATACAGAGTGTCCCAAGGTGGCGGCCTGTTAGAAGTTTATGGATAACGAAAAATGGGATAAACTTGAAACTTTGCATGGAATTATAGTTGGTAGTGATCTACTTTTCCAAAATATTTTCAAGGATTAAGATGTAAGAGACTGTGGTTAAATAATCAATTCAAGAATCAATTGTACCCCTAACCACATTATGTGGTTAGGGGTACAATTGATTCTTGAATTAAAATATTTTCAGACTTCTAGCGCACTTCCAACTATATTGAAAGTTGACAAAGATCAGTTTTTTAAATAGGACAACTCCCAAATATACCAATATTTGGTTTCATCACATGAGTTTGAATAAGAAGAGGTGGATTGGACGACGAAGTCTATTTCCTTGGCCACCCCGATCCCCAGACCTCACCTGTTTGGACTTCTATCTATGGGGTCGGTTGAAAGATATTGTTTACCAAATTCCACCAATAACGAGAGACGACATGAACATACGAATACAAGAGGCCATTCGTAGCCTGTCAAAAGAGCAGAAATTGAAGCTGCTGTAATGTCTACGCATGAGCGGCTCCAACAATGCATTGAGTGTGATGGAAGTCAGTTCGAGCATTTAAGGAGGCATTAATTTTATTTCAAAATCGGTCCTTCTTTCTTCTTATGCCCCTACACGTTTTTTTTAATTGTTTGAACTAAGAATACTTTTATTATTTAAAAATTATAAAATTATGAAATTTTATCACTGAATCTTGAAAAAAGACAAATAAATAAGAATAAATACCGGTGTAATAGCGTCTCTCTAAAATTTTATAACTAAATTTTCTTTCTTCGATATTTTTGGCTAGGAATAAGATATCGAGATGTGGTCTTCACTAGCTTATTTAGGTATCATTTCACTACATTTTTATGAAAAAAGTCATATTAGTGCATTAAATTTTTTAGAGAATTTTGCAATTTTCTGTTATTATATCAAAAAACGCGCTCTAGCGGCATCACTAAGAATTAGACATATCACAGGTAAGATGGGTTTGATGGAGCAATAAATGCTTTTTCCAACGAGACCAAGTTTGATAAAATCCGTTCAGTCGTTTAGGAGTTACAGCTGTTTATGTAAAAAAACATTGAATCACCCCCCACCACTTCATTTTAATAGATACGTCAAAAAGTGTTAAACAAGAATTACTCGAATAAAGCTTATCTTTAAAAAACACATATTTTTTGGAACAATTACTAGGTGGATTTCAGTGAAAAATCACTTTAAAAGTTTAAGATGGCGGTTACGCCCCCTGGCGACCATCTTGGAAGTCTGAAAATATTTTACACGGTCTTCTCTTGGCCACTTTAGTCATACATTTTTTTACCGCAAGACTCTATGATGAATAGCTTCCGAGATACAGGACTTTGCATTCTTATCTGGCCACCCGGTACGGTGAAAATTGAAGTCAAAAGTACCTCAACAACATAAAAATTCGTCCGTCCTTGAAACTTTGGTTGTTAGTGCTACTCGACATGTAGTTTAAGAATCCAAAGAGTCTCCAAAAGTTGGAGGGGTGTAAATTACGTTTTTGGAGGAGGGAGGGGGGAGAAAATTTTAAAAATGTACTTTTTTGAAAGTAGAGGTGTGGGGAGTCGTTTTCTATGTTTTTTGCATGCTGAATCGAATGGTACCAAAATCAAGTCGATAGGATCAACCCTTAACCAATAGAAATGGTTCTAATAGTGGAAAAATGAGAAAAAGATAGGCAGGCAACTAAAGTATTATCATCATAAAGTCATCCAAAAAACTACCTTTTGAATTTTTCCATTTATCAAACGCTCTGTATATAAGAATTACGAACAAAAATGTTTTTTTCTTATTTGGAACTGATCTCTCCCAACTGCACCTGAAAACTACAACAAAAAATCAATCAAAACCATTAAATAACATTTCAAATGCTTAACCTTGCGCCACAAAAGTAATGCCTTGGGAACCCGAACATCCCCATCTAGATATACCAACCAAGAAAACTTTCTTTCCAATGTGGAAAATAAAAAGCAATTGATAGAGCTGCTCAAAAAAAAATTTGGGGACAGCAACAGTGTAGATGCTGACGTACTAATTGTCCAGACAGCCATAGGAAAACACGGCTCTGCCATTGTTTGTCAGGATACTGATATTTTACTATTGTTGACTACTATGGCTCCTTTGAATCAAGAAACATTTTTACTCAAACCAAAAATCGGACGTACGAAGAACCAACATATGCACATCAACACGTACATCCTACTCGCTCACTCTTTTAGTGGTTGTGACACCACAAGTGCAACTACACTACAGCAACTCACAGTGAAGTACAAAAAGCCGGAGAGACTCTTTTTTTGTATATTTATGGCTCCAAAGGTGGGAAACATACGTTAGATGAACTACGGTGCGTCATGTTCCAGAGAACAAACTAAAAATGTAGCAAAGCAGGAATCACTTCCTCCTACATCAGCAAGTGCTGCACAACATTCATATCGTACCTTCTATCAAGTACAGTTATGGCTCGGGAATTAACTGGATCCACAACAGTGGGGTTGGGTTCGTCGTGGCAATGATTTGCACCCAATCAGGACAACTCTTGACGCCGCTCCAGAGGCCATCCTTAAGTTAACTTTCTGTGCCTGCAAGGGAAATTGCTCCACTTCTCAGTGCTCCTGTGTAAAAAGCGGTGTGGAATGCTCAATTTTGTGCAAAATTTGTGAGGGAGGGGCCTGCATGAACAGCTGCACCGAAATTGCAGTTTCGTCAGACGTATTACCCATATTAGCAGAGGTCTTTGATGAAGATTTAGACTTTGATGACGTCACTAGCGGAGAGCACATGTTCGATGAATAAAATACTTATTACCAAGTACTGCATACTTCATATAAAAAATTTGTATGTACTACATTAACACTGTACATCTTTCTTTCCTTTTTAATAGATTCTCTTGCGTTTTATCGTATTTTTACAATTAGAATCATTTTTCTTCGTTAAAGGTTGATCCTATCGACTTGATTTTGGTCTCATTCGATTCAGCATGCAAGAAAACATAGAAAACGACTCCTCACACCTCCACTTCCAAAAAAGTACATTTTCAAAAATGTCTCCCCCCTCCCACCCCCAAAAAACCTAATTTCCACCACTTTTCGTCCTCCATAAACTTCTAACAGGCCGCCACCGTGGGACACCCTGTATATATAATAATTATTGGTAGTGCGCATTAGTGAAAAACTATACTATAAAACTATAGTACCTGCACAGGACTTAGGTATATCAGTAGGTAGTTCCTTTTGAAAATGTAAACATTATTGCTTCTTTTATAAGTTTCTGATAGACATCCAGGATGTTAAATATATATAATACCGCAGCTAATGCGAGTTTGCGAGAGAAGCACGTGCATCAAAAGTTCCAAGTGATCAAGACCACCAGCTGTATTGTTCGTGACGTTCATCTAAAACCCATAACAAAAATATTTCATAATAGCCGAAGATAGTTTCCGTTAAAAGTTAATTACAAATTTACGAAAGATGAATGCATAGTTAACAGCAACGGCTTAAATGGACGCGACAGCGGTGCCCATGAGGTACAGACCGAAGAGATGAATGGTTTCGCATTCCGCATGATGTACGAACGATGTCATCGCTTCTAACGCCTACTATCTGCATAGCCAGCCATGAGAAAATCATATAAAAACTCCATCGATTTATTATTCTTTCCTCATTTATTATTCCATCTCCACGTTCTGAATTTTAATTTACTTGTCCTCCAACGGTACAGTTCGCACTCTCGCTATTGTTCAACACTCTCATAGCTCCAGAAAAAACTTATTTATTGCAGTTTCTGTCTTATCTTAAGGCTGTCGGAACGCTTGAAATATTTGAGGGATGTAACGTTCCCGCTGCCAATGGATTATTCCAACACGGTTCAAGATATTCGCTTGATTATTTTTTTCATGTTTCAATTAAACATAGATCTAGGACTGGTCGCTAATAATTTTAATTAAAAACCAGAAAGTCAACTTTAAAATCTACTTCACAATCTATGAAAATCGGACATATTGTAGCTTGAATATTTATCACATTTTTCGTTTTTTTTAGAAATTATAATCGTAGAGTCGTAGATTAGACTTTTCATTTTGACGGTATCAAAAAAAATATAATAAATTTTTGATAATAATGAAGTAATCAATTGGCTCCTGCACCTCTGTATTCGCCTTTTCAAAGGCCTAGAGGTGGCGGTATCTAACGGCGATATGTTTAAACTTCCCAGATTCAAGAAACAGGCGTGGCTAGTTTTTGTATGTATTCAGGTATTATTCTTGGGGCCTATTTTTCGACGACCTTCCAAAGTAATTTTCGATTATTTTTAAAATTTATTGTTGTTACGCATACGAGTTGAATATGCAGGTGCACAGGTATCCAATTTACCTATCAGAAAAAGCGATTCATCTGTATTGTGTAATTTAGAGAAAAATGCCAAATAGATACTCTCTTTGTTTTTAAATTTCCATAATTCAAATTACTTTACCTCTACATGGCGTCTCATTTCTTCTGTACAGCAGATGCCAATCTACACAACTTGGATTTCTTAAACAGAACTCCTGTAGGTATATCATCCCACTTTTTATTTCTCTGTTCGATTTTACTATATGATTGTGTAAGAGTTGTATACTAGACTGAACTTATTGTGAAACTGGGGCATTTGTTCATCATTCTCAAAATGTAATTTTTGAAACATCCCTACGTGTGACAAAAATTTTAAAAGAAAACTGAAACACAAATATGGGGTTTAGTTTAGAAGCAACTTACTTCGTATACATACTTAGCAAAATCGATCGAAGAATTAAAAAACGCAATATCTATAGAGTGTTAAATAATTCACCGAGTATCAACTCCGTTTGTACATAAAGTGTCCCGTACTGGCCAGCATAGTTTCTGAAGCACTTATATCAGAAACCGCATACTGAACCGGAAGTGGCCAGTCAAAAAAATGAGTTTTCTATTTTTTGCAGTCTGTTTCTGATTTCAGAAATATTGCAAAATTTTGTTAGAGAAATGCTATTAAAATAGCTCTAACCACAGCAGAGTGCATTTATTTTTGGAAAAAAAATCAAAGGTACCTAACTGAATTATTTCCACTTTGTCCAAACCGTCAAATATTATAAGTAAACAAAATTTCAAATTGAAGTTTGCTTTAGTTTTGAAATTATCCTTAAAAACATTTTGAAACTAGATGTAAACCCTGGAATTGTGACCAATCGATTTAAGTCAATGTAATCATTGCAGCTGGATGTAGAAGCAACGGATCTTGTGGGATTACACACTGCGATTTAACTACAATTTTCACATGAAAATAATTTGCACCGAATCTGCTTGAATACGGTGACGTTGGATATGTTTTATAAATTACCGGGTAATATTTTGATTAGCCCTCGCATTGAGCACAAAAACAAGACAATAAATATTTTTACTAATAATTTTGATGTAATACTTAGTGCAGTGCGACCAAAAAGAACTTGGATTTTTACCGGCAAGAATAGTTTGAAAGTTGAAATTGAACAATCAATCAAAGACATGCCTGCAAAAGCTCATGGGCTACTGCGATCATGTTATTTTTTGATATTGCGAATCAAGCCCGAAAAGTGTCATTTTACTGCGGAGTAGGTAACTTCTAGGACATTGATTATTTCCCACTTTTTTCTTAGGTACAGTTGAGGGGTAAACCGCTGAGGAATTTTGGTGTACAAAACGCAGGAATTGCGAGGAATTGCCGAGGAATTTCGGGAATTGCAGAGGAATTTCCTAGGAATTTCGGGAATTGCAGAGGAATTGCGAGGAATTGCAGAGGAATTGCGAGGAATTGCGCAGGAATTGCGGGAATTACGAGGAATTTTGTGGGTATTGTCAGGAATTGACGGGTATTTAGAGGAATTGCCACATGTTGTGGAAAGATTTGCGCTTGCGCGTCAAACAGTTGGAATGAGAATTAAGTTTAAGACATGCATTCAGTAGTGTGTTTGCATGCAGCATATACTTAGTGTAGTTTTGAATCCGTGTTTTTATATAAAATATGAAAAGTAGGTTGATTAGATACCTATTTAATTTGCTAGTCCGGGTAATAATGACAAATATACCTATTTCACAAGTTTTTGTTAGGGACCGCTATTAAGTTTCTCGTCGATCAGTAGAGTCACATACCTTTAATATTAAAGATAATATTAAAGGTATGTAGTTAGAGTGCAATAGTTAGGTTATGTTTCACTTTGGGCGGGCAGCGTATTTCAAACGTATTGTTGTGCATTGAATAACAGTTTATCGCATACTACGCGTGCTTCGCGGTACATTGGACAATTTATAGAAAATTCTGGAAATGAATTTAAAATTAAATTCTTATCTGAACAGTTAGATCTCTTTTTATTGCCTATAAATGAAGATGTTGCTTGGGTTGAAAAAATATGTTGTTCGGGAAACGTCAAAAAAACATGGCTTTAGCGACTCTATGAACGACACTAAACTGTCACTTCTTATGTGGTTACCAACCAGGAGTCAGGAAAAAGTTTTTTTACTGACAAGTCTGTAATAGTATACTAGTACCGAGGTGGAAAATCTTTCATTGCACCCGAGGGCTCGATAGATGACCGAGGCGCGAAGCGCCGCGATCATCAGTTTTAATGAATAATAAAGTAATAAATAATTGATTTTATTTTTTAAATACCGCATTTTCGATAATTCTTGGTAAGCAGTGAAATTGACATTTATATTTTTACTAATTATTAAACTGATAAGCATCGTTTTTTGACATTAAAATAACTGAATATGTAAGAGTATTTCTGGTGGTAAAATATGTCTGGTAGCCAGTTGGAGTACACTCAAGCAGAACTCCACGAGACCGCCAAAAAAATCGGTAGGAAATTTTATTACTAGTTTTTTACAATACTTACTTAAGTATAAAATCAAATAGGCACTGAATTTTCCACCCGGGTGGAAAATTTCCCAGCCCGGTCGGGAAGTAGAATTGCAAACTTTTTAAAAGTTGGTAATTGTTAAAAAAATTTTTTTACTGACCCTAATCAAAAGCAATGTATCATACAATAAATAACTAATGTCACTATTGATATTTTTTACCCTTTTTGCAAGCAAAATAATTGGAATTTAGATAAGTGCATCGACGTTTGCCGAAAAAATAGCATATTTTATACGGAGCTAAAGTCCTTTTTGTGGCTCATCTGTTTTGCCGGACTCACTTCGTACGTCCGTCAAACGTCTACAGATTCGCCACAAAAAGTATCACTTTAGCTGGTTATAAAATAAAATAAAACTTTTACGGCCCTATTGGATTAATAAGCAGCGGACCATTCCAACTCCAGAGATCTGATAAGATAAAATTGATAAGCAGTATAAATCTACAAAAGTAGGTAGGTAGTTTCTAAGTAAGCAAATGCCATTTTCAAAGAAGTTGTGTTATTTTTTTGTTTTAATTTTTAGTTTGTACCTTTTCGTAAGTAAGAACTGACGTTCTCTTGCCATTTTGTTATGGTTTTGTTAAAATCGAATTTTATTTTTTATTTTGTAAGAACTGACTTTCGTTGTTTTTTTTATTTTTATTATACTTACCCA
Source organism: Xestobium rufovillosum (assembly GCA_963966045.1). NCBI lineage: Eukaryota > Metazoa > Arthropoda > Insecta > Coleoptera > Ptinidae > Xestobium > Xestobium rufovillosum. The sequence goes on along the minus strand of OZ014492.1, from coordinate 46,664,588 downwards.
TTTCTGTTGCAAATATATCATCACCTTTATTTGTTAGTCATCTGCAAAATTTATTTGCATGTAAATTTGCATTGTTTAATTCTGTTGTAACGGGAACCGTCACTCGAACTGTAGGCATGGCAGTAACTATTTTCTCAAAATTCATTTGTTTCGGAATACAGTGGTGTCTAGGTGCACTTTAAAGTAGATATCACAATAATTAATAATGCTTCGGTAAGATACAAATCTCTTTGTGATGCGTGAAATGTACGCATACTTTCCAAAGCAGGTAGGTACACAGAGTTCAATAATTCTATCAATTAATTCAAAAATTTATTTGGAAACCATCCCTTTATCAAGTTATTTTTGCACGACAAGTATTCAATAAAAAAATGTGGAAGCTCGGAAGAGACTCTTAAAGATGTATGTATAGATTACGCCATTGTGAGGGTGTGAACCTTGGCCAACAGGAGAAGTGGATCTAAAAAGAATAGAAGCGCTGGAAATGTGGTGTTACAGGTACATGATGAAGATACCGTGGATAGATAAGGTTAGTAATAAGAGTTGGAGAAAAGTGAAATGTATGGAAGACAATAAAGGATAGGAGAGATAGGATGGTAGGACATACTAGAGTCAGAGAGAGGAATAAAAATAGGTAGGGGTAGGCCTAGATTAGACTACTGCTCTCAAATAGTTGGGGATGTAGGATGTTCTACTTTTAGGGAAATGCGTAGGTTAGTTCAGGATAGGAAAGGATGGAGGCACGCGTGCAAACAGTCTTCGGCCTGAGAACTTTATGATGATGACTATATTAGGCATGCGATGGATGTACGTACGTACGCAATCGGGAATGTTATTTGCGGCAGTTTTAAATTTACGTGTGTAATGTACATGCGGAATTGCCGGAATTTCCAAGGAATTGCGGGAATTTCCAAGGAATTGCGGGGAATTTCCAAGGAATTGCGGGGAATTTCCAAGGAATTGCGGGAATTTCCAAGGAATTGCGGGGAATTTCCGAGGAATTGCGGGAATTTCCAAGGAATTACGGGAATTTTCAAGGAATTGCGGGGAATTTCCAAGGAATTACGGAAATTTCGAAGGAATTTGGGGAATTTCTGGATAAAAAGGAATTGTGGTGTACAACTTTTTTTCAGCGGTTTACCCCTCGGGTACAGTCCGCTAAACATCCATTTTCAGTACCTACTAATCTCATAAAACTTTATTTTGTTATAAAAATATTCTGGAAAACACGAACTTTTCGGACAATCGCAAATCCAACTTACCTAGTTTTTCTTTTTTACTTATAAGCAACCCACTGCGTTTTCTTGATGGGGAAACCAGCATCCCGAGACGATAATATAAATACTATACTATGATATTCAATAAACCCCGCGTTTCGTCTGTGTTGTGTTTGTTCTAGCTCATAGTGAATGGAAAGCTCCGAGTCCTACTCTGTACGCTGCGAAATGCTCCCCCTAATCTAGCGCGCCCAGCAATTTTTGCATTCAGTGTCCGCCTACTTTGTACTTTTGGAATGCTACGTCCCTTCCGATACCCCCCCGCAGTAACTGTTCGTCGGCTTTCCGACAGCCTTAAGTCGACCTTCCCCAGACATTTACAGAGAGCCAAAACTATCAAACATCCACATACCTAATGTAAG